>CM059498.1:22443959-23693959 GCA_030378355.1 Eleusine indica | reverse complement strand
GTGTTGTGTGTATCCATAGGAGTGATGTCCTCATCAGTTTTCATGCCCGAAGTGAGCTAACAGGTTAAAGACTCGAGGCTGTACCAAGAAATTTATGTAAGCGCTCAACCCAAGTAACTAGGATTTCACGCTTGACATAGATATATTAGGAAAATATATTTTAGGAATCTTAGACTTAGACTCGTTGTCCTCCTAGCGAGCTTAACCAATCTCTTTATTTATCTTAGTGTGGATTTCTCCTGTGTTACTACCCCTACTATTATTATTGAACATCCTTATCCCCATCTTTGGTCAAATGGTGTAATTCTTATAGTTATATCTTTGTTAAACCAAGATAATATTACACCTAGATTCCCTGAGAAAATAAATATAATACCTTAGAATACTCCGGGGTGAAATGCTACAATGGTGTTCCATGCGCTTGCGGATTAATTTACTTTAGTCTTAAAGCATAACAAACGCCAACAATCATTTCTGGTGCTAGACCAGGGATAGTGATATTCTTGATACGATGTTAAGAAGTGTCAACAGAGTCGGACGACACTCAAGGACTCAGGAGGAGTACCAGGAGGAGGACAATAGCCCCAGTCTTGGCCACAAGAGTTGTTCCATCACCTTGGTCGTAGTATACTCTGACTTCTCGTCAGGAGAGGACGTTGAGAACTATGGAGCAGAGTTCCTCCAGGAAGCAGGAGGAGGAGTCAGAGGAGGACAGTGAGTTTGAGCCAGAGTCTAAGGAGACCGAGGATTCTGAGGAGGAGGAGTCAGCATAGCCATAGCAGCAGTCAGCTCACCAGGCAGGAGACCCGCACTGCATGTGTGCTATGTGCGCCAGGAGACTACAGGGACTTGTAGCTGCAGCTGGAGAGAGAGACATCCTTGAAGTTCCCGCTCAGGATCTCAAGGAGAGTCGCCTTGTCTCTTTCGAGAAGTGGGTTTCAGTCCCAAGGGACCCTGCTGGAGAAGAGAGGTACTGGATGAGCCTCTAGAGAAGGATTGGAGAGGGTTTGAGATGCTACCTTGCCAGGAACAGCAAGTCTGGACTGTTCGTGCCCCAGCAGTACACTACCTAGCAGGCTATGAGGAGAGCCACCGGCACAGACATGGAGCAGTACTTCAACTTCTTGCCTAGACTAGCTGAGTTGATCATCAGACCGTACATATACAGGGAGGACATAGTGATGGGGTTCTACGCTTCACTTTGGGTAGCCAGAGATCGGTCAGAGATCTTGTTCATGTTCAGAGGAGAGCCGCATCGCATGACCAGGGTTGACATGATAGCTGCACTGGGACTACTTGCTTCAGATCTACAGTTGTACATGAGTGCCTACGGGACCTTCACTCCACCCCGCAGACCATAGGGAGGGATGCTACCTCCAGATGACATGGTGTCAGTTGCCTTTCCACCACCACACACTCCAGGCTTCGACAGACGCCCTGCTAGGCTCACTGTAGGGGCGAAGGTAGTTAGAGCGATAGTCACCACGACTATCATTCCGAGGTCAGGATATAGGGAGGAGTTCACACTTCTGCACTAGTGGGCAGTGGCAGCTATGACGAGGAGACAATAGTTTGACTTGGCAGATTTGTTGATAGCTGAGATGGAGGAGGTTATCTCTGAGAGGGTTGGTGGATGTCACTTAGTCTTTGGTCCATATATTTGCTATCTTCTGAGGAAACTTGGGTTAGTGATAGAGGATCAGTACGAGGCGTTCCTTGAGGTGACCATCAGCTACGCACCTCGAGTCCCCAGGGGATCACATTCGGCCTCCAGCCAGCAGACCGACGAGCAGGAGAAGCTGCCAGTTACACTTGACCAGCAGACTAGGGAGTTTTAGTTAGGCAAGCAAAGCTATATCTCTAATGTTAGTCTACCTATATAGTTACATAGTCAAACAATTATATGCAAGGTTATACTAGTCATAGTTTAATGCATTCAACACTTCATGTACGGATTCATGCCTGACATACACAAGGCAACTCCGTCTTGGCCACACATCATAGCTGAACATGGAGGAGTACAATGGACAGATAGGATTGTCACCACCTACTTTCTACCTCTACAAACTGTGGATTACGAGGTGATAAATACTACCTAGTTGTCTAAGCACCACGCTTACACATTTAAGTAGAATTATAGCATTGATCAAACACTAGAATCACCATGTGGATTAACAAGTACTAAAGCATACATAACTCGAACCGTACGGATTAACAAGTCATGAGCTAAGCAATTGTAATCCTAATTGGATATCAAACCCATGTTGAATCATAACAACTAGACTAAAGTACAACTAGCATTATAATATTTAGACTATAGTCAAGGTATATGACAATCATGACATTAAGGTAGAAAGTCTATATCATCATGAAAGCATAAAGTCCTATGACATGAATATGATATAAAACCAAACAAGGAACACATATCATAAGCATAACTACAAGGAAGAACTATATTACTTGAATAGAATAAAGTCATAATAATATAAAATAATAAAGGTAAAGATACAAGAGCCATACCAATACTCCTATGACTTGGAGACTTGAGCAAGGCTCCTCCTATACTAAACTCTACTAGGACTAGGAAACTACTATGTGAAAGAGGGAAATGACTAGCTCTTGAGTGTGTGTGTGTTGGAGTAGAGCTCTCCCCTTCTATTTATAGAGGAAAAAAGTTGGTACTGAGGAGTAACTGCCACGAAACTGCCATGCACCGACCTTCCAAAGGAGCTCAGGAGAAAACACTTGGAAGCCTGCTCGAAATGGGCTCAGGACCTGGTCAGCCGGCCAAGCCCATAGGTCGATCGACCAGGAAGTGGGCCCTCTCAGATTGTGCTTCCTCAGGGTGGCTAATAGGTGGGTCCTCTTCTGTTTTGACTTGATGTTTCCTGGAGGACTCCCATGTAGCCACGTATGCAATTCGAGGGAGGTCAAGTTGGCATTGTCTTATTGGCTGGAACTATGTTTCCCCGGATTGTGCTCCATTTCTCCACATATATTGTATCAAATCCATGCATGCGCATATTTCTCCAAGGACAAGTGGAATCTTATTATTCGTAACTAACATGCAGGTATGAAATTCTAAGTCTTCCTACTTTTATAGGTATATTGATGGTCGGAATTGATATTTAACGACCGTCAATAAACCCCCCAAACTAAACCTCTGTTCGTCCCGAGTGAAGGCAAAACTTGTGTTGATCAGGAGTTGCTACAATGTCTTATTCTTGACTTATACCCAAATGCACAACTAAGACACTCTATAAAGAATTGAATAAGTTGGCACAAGTATTTCACCTTTTACTACCTATGGGCTGTTGTAGCTTCTCCAAATTTTAGGTGGTTGGAAGACAGAATAGTTCGTAGGACTGCCATTACATTTACTCTTTTTGATCGGCTTTAGCCCAGAGGTTAATCTTTTGTGATAAATCTAAGTTCCTCAAATGATTCACTCAGATCGCTCAAAGTGTATAAATTCCTCACCAAGGCTTATGATGTCTCAAAAATCCCACCTCTAAAGGCTGATATGTGGAGCTTAGGGTAAGGATAATTGTGGCATACCTATATTTCATATGTCGCCGAGTCAAAAGAGTGGATCCATGAAGAAAACATTTCCTACAAGCATGATCAAGATGTGCATGTGTGGTGGATTTGGTGGAGTGGAATGGAGAGACTTTATATTTGTCTCTCCCTTGATTTGGCAGTAATGGCTATCTTTTGTTTCTTTCTTCTCTCTCAAGCTCTTCATGGAGCAAGAGTCTTTTCTCTCTCTCTCATTTTTTGATGGCCATAACATTGATTGCCTTGGGGAGAGATCAATCATGAAGGCAGAGTCTTCATTTTATGGATGGATGGTGTGACATGGATGATTGCTAATTCCCAGTTTGGAAATTTAGCATGATGTGCGTGAACTTGATCATAAATGCAGTAAATATTTCTTACTAGGGTCACACAGTTTTAACAAGGCTCAATGAAAATACAAGTAGCATATGTATAAGGTTTTGCAATGTAGAACAACATATAGCTGTGGTAGGAATTTGTATCCTTTTTGCAATGTAGAACAACATATAGCTGTGGTAGGAATTTGTATCATTGAGGATCTTGTCATTTTTATCAAATTAATACTCCGGATGTCAAGTTTCACAAATTGAGCAAGATCATAGCAGCCCTAACTAACCATATCATATCTCCCAACAACCTAGAAGGATAATGCTTATGCTGCCCACTAGTGTGCTTGAGGTGAAATTTAAATCATGCCAACAAACCAAAACTAGATAGAGTGCTAATTTGTAAACTAGGCATATGAAAAAAATAAAAGACAGAGCAACTATTCATCATGTCAACATAAGAAACATTATGCATTCATACCGTTAATGGATTTATTCATTACTATTATTATTGTTTTTAGTTTTTTCTAATTATCATGCATGTGAAAGGGAAATAAATCTTTTTCATATTTTTAGTTTATCATGCATGTGGTGATTGGAAAGGGAAATGATACAAGTTACCTTCACATTAGGGGGAGGGACTCCCCCCAAGCTGGCTTGAAATCACTCGAACGGCGGCGACCCCTGACCGAAGTAGCCTTGAGAGTGGAAATAAGAACTCATTTGGGTGTTACCCCAAGAGACCTTATTCTCAATTCTCGAGAGTTGCCATTGGACGTCATCCCTCCACTCATTTTCCTGCTAGATATGAGTGTGGATAGTGTGGTCCAATTGGTCGATGTGGAGGAACATACTGTTAATTTGTCTTGTGAGGTCATCTGTGCCCCTCCTGGAACCGCTACGAGAGTGATGTGTGCTGAACGGTGGTGGTAAGCCACTGGAAATTGAGCTACCGTTGGCTTCCCCGGGCCATTCACCGGTGTCCTAGGATGCACTACCGCTTCCATAAGGAATGGCGTGATCCCAAGAACTAGAAACACAGTTATTGCGAGCTGCAAAGCATGTCTCTAAAGGAATGGTTAGTTCATCACAGTTATACAAATGAAAATCCGGGTTAGGTAACTGGATTTCATTTGCATAACCGGGAAAGAAATAAACCAAAGAGCCATTGGGTCCTTGTTTCAGAGAATGTCCTAATCTAAAGAATTGTTCGCCTAGGATACCCGTTCATAAATTAAATCATTGATATGGGCATTTGTAAGTAAACCAAGATTGTGCACAAGGCGATAGATCTGGGACATAAATTCAAAATCTCCTACTTGTTTGATAACTTCAACCCATTACTTAACCATAGCTATAACAGGTGAGACTTTGATTTTATTAACCATGTAGTAAAGAAGAAACATTTCATCCCCCCGGACAGTTCTAACATCCTTTCTGGGGAACAAAGTCATTGCCAGCCATTTATGCATAAAATGCAAGGTAGAATTATGGATATCCATATTCCTAGGTGATAGGGAATGGGTATGCCCTATTATTTCTTCCCAAAAACTGCTTTTGTTAAAACCATAGTTTTTGGAATGAGATTCCAAAATAGCAATAGGAGAAAAAACTAGCAAATCACTAAATTGCCTCCAAGTGAGTGAGATTTTCATTCCATTGAATCGGAATGAAATCCTATCACCTTCCCACTGAAGGGTGCATAAGAACTAAATGGTAAGAAAGCGAGAGCAAGGCTCAACTATCGGAATAAAACCATTCCATCCCACAACATGAAAGATAGAAGCAAATTTAGTGTCCATACCTATCTTGGAAAGAAAGTCCAGATCATACGTTCACGTAGGAATGTAAGACCGACCGGTGCTCATCCGATAGATATCACGTTCTCTCTTTCCAACCAAGTCAAGGTCGCGGTCGGTGTTGAGCCGGAGTTGAACACTGCTGAGATCCGACAATGTTTCTGGCTCTACTTCGGTCAGTTCCTCGACCGGTGCGTCTAGCTCTTCCTCAAGACGTTGGCGACGGGAACGAGTGCTATACACCGTTGAAGCTGTGGGACTTGCATTGCTTGGGCTTCCCGTGACCTTGTTCTTCATCTTGTTCATTGCTGCACGCTTGAACAAACCAACACAAGAGCAACTCGAACAGGGGTTAAGTTTAGTGAAAAACACCAAACGAAAACACCGTTGGAAACTCTTGCAAGTGTGAAACCAACTTGTAAATGCAAATGCAAACCAAAGCAAATGTTTTTGGTGGAATTTTCAGAGTGTTGATCAATGCAAAGGCTTGGAGAAAATGGAATCAAAGAGATAGAGCAAAGTGGAGAGGTGGAAAATGAGAAACAACCTTTCCTGACCATTGCCTTAAATAACAGAGCAGAACAACGGTCAATTTGAAACATGGCTGTTGCCTGCTAGCCGTTGGGGCAAGTGGGGCTAGAGAGTCGTTGCTCTCTGGTCGGCCAACCAGAGGTTGGATCCTCTGGTCCACTGCTCTGGCCAGTGGGCCCCAGTGGTGGTGGCCCATAAGAAAGAAATATGTTTCGAGGAAAAACATTTTCAAACTTTCTGGAAATCCAAAATATCAAAAAGATAAACTCTAAAAAATTCCATTTTTTTTGAAATTGGGTTGGAATAAATTCCAACATGCAGTGGAAAAATCAAAGATACAAATTGAAATCAAAAAGTTTTGAAAAGGGAAATTTGGATAAACACCGTTGAACTTGCCGGCGAGGGTTCACCAATTTTGAGTCTGGCGGATGGGACTTTATCTCCTTTAATTTTTAGCTTGTTATCAGCGCATCCTTGTCCGGTGATGAGGACATGGATGTCTTATTTGGCCGCCACACATTTTTCACCTTCTTGTGTGGTCAGATGAAGGATCCTTCTATATCGACTGCTTCTTTGTCCAAAGCTCAGGCATGCCTATTGCCTTCTTCTTTTGGGCGACAAGAGTGGGTTTCCCATGTGCCAAGATGTTTTGCATGAAGTCCACTAGGCTGTCTCTTCTTGGCCTTACTTCTACTTCCTTGATGTTCTACGGGTTCGGCCCAAACTTAACTCTAACCATGGAGCATTGTTCCACTCTTGGTCGAAAGTCAAATTTTTCCTCCTTGTCATTGATGTTGAGGTGGATTACTCCATCCCCGAGATCAATTTGTGCGCATGTGGTGCTTAAGAATGACCGCCCAAGGATGAGCGGCGTATCAACGTCCATATCTAGCACCACAAAATCCACAGGGATAAAAGACCCACGGTTCTTTACCGGGATATCTTTTGCAATTCCTATGGGATACCACACTGATGAGTCTGCTAGCTATAGCCGCATAGTAGAAGCTCTGGATAATAAGCCACTTATCCATTCCATGATGGGGACTGGCCAAGATGTACTCCTGAAGCCTTTCCTATGCTTCTGGTATTGTTTCTCCAGCCGCCTGCTTGAAACTTGAAATTCTTCCCCGTAGAGAGTGTTGGCACCAAAATTTGACCGGTCCGAGTGGTCAGCCGCATGGAGTCGAATCGGCCGAAGTCAATGGAGCTCAACGGCCGAAGAGAATAAAGTGGACCCACTAGGGTTGTTTTTTCTTTCTTTTTCTAGATTATATTTAGTTTAGAAATAAATCAAGTTGGTTTGTTTAAGACTCCTGACCGAATCGGGACAGAACCCCTTACATGGGGCTATAAATATGTAATAGGATCCGTATAAAAAAGAACAACACTGATGAGGACATCACTCCTATGGATACACACAACACTCCTCCAAATCTGGACTTGCAAGGTCCAATGACTAGAGCTCGTGCACGACGACTAAATTTAGAGGTGAGCTCGTTCCTACGTTCTTCGCTATATGTTACTTTTGAGAATGGTTTGCTACCTAATGATTATTTTATGATTAGAAACCATGGAGAAGACCAGGAGATGATGGGAGAAGGAGCTGGGAACGTGGAGGACCAGCAAGAGCTTGGAAGCCAAAGTGGAGGCCCAATCAAAACCGACTTCGAGTCTGTTTCGGGGCCCAGGACCAGTCTGTACTAAAACAGTTGCCCAGGACGCATACGGACTCGGATTTGGACGTTCTACATATGCACGGAAAGATAAGGAGAAGACCTTTCCAATGCCGCCGGCCTCATGTCAAAATTCATCGGGAGTCATCGGGAATCGTCAAAACAAGACAGAGTCCAGAATCTGTGTCGGTGCTGCGTCGCCTATTTTTGGCCTTTGGGCTTTGTATCTAGTTGAGCCCAATTAGGGGCGCGTCCAGAGGGTCTTGCACGACCCTAGGGTCTTTATATACAGCCGCCACCGCACCATTAGGGTTCGGGTTTTGCTTAGATCAATTCTGTTCATAAACAGTTTCGCCGTTCATCGGTTTGTGAGACCCCAACTTCGAGAGTTTAATCATACATCTGCAATTGTGTTGCAATCTTCGTTGTTCTTGCTTGTGTTCTTGATTCGCAGGCAGGGATCAGCCTTCTCAGCGAGGTCAATCGTCTTTTGGACGGTTGATAACCAGAGGAGACGTCGTGCTGCGATTGCGGGGTTTAGAACGTGCTGTTCTGAAGCCGGATCGATTTGTGTGTCGCCTCCGACCAAATCAACTTACCAAGAACCTTTCGGAAGATCGGGAACCCTTGTTCACATCAAACACTTTCGTCCAATACAACTCGGCACATCGCCAAACGGTTTTCCGATGACATCCTCGTCTCGCGCGGGCTGCATCGGCTCTGATCTCGATGAGAGATTTGGATTAGTCACCCTCAGTATTATTGACTTCGGCTAGTACTTTCTCATTAAGTTGAGATTCTAATTGTTATCTTTGAAATTGCTTGTTATCCGGTAATTAGATCTTTATTTGGTTTGTATTATCGACTTAGATTGCATTACTATCTCGGTTAGGTCCGATCTTCTATGATTTCTGTAGATTTTATAAGCCGGGTTTTAGATATTTTATTCGAGTCACTCGATCGATTCTATCTATAATTAGCTTAAGTCTAGCTCTATTTGCCATGTTTGAACACTGTCTCGATTAAATTTGATCTATTCGAATTAGCAAGGCTGCATCGACTTTGATCTCTTGCTAGGCTGAAAGGGTTAGATTTGATCTGTTTATAGGCAGAGTCGATAGAGTTCTGTCGGGACGTTTAGCCGATAGGGTATCACGGTTCGATTGGCTTCTCAGCGTTTTGCCTAATTACTGTCGTGTATTAGAAGTCGATTGCCCCCTTTTATTTAATAGGACTAGATCTGTGAATTTGAGTCATATTTGCAATACCAGCTATCAGATCTATTGTCTTAGCATCTATCGACGGGCAGAGTTTTGTGCATGGTTACTATACTTCTATCGACTCTAGCCCATCGACTTACTTTCATCGACTGAATGAGTTTTAGCGCATTTTATCGTAGATCCATCGACTCTGTTCTTTCAATTCGATTCCTATCAGTACTATTTATGCATTATTTTATATTCACTTATTGAGTTGCCAAAAAGTCGATACAAATCAGCCGATTAGTTTCTTTTGTTATTATTTGTTGTTTAAAACCATCGGCTGGTTTTCACTAATAGTGATCATCGACTTTCTTCATCGGCCTGTCTTACGCCGGTGACCCGTGGAATCTGACCATTCACTTTCTTTGTCGATTTGTAGGGAAAATTGACTAGCATGCCCCAGTTTTTGTATTGAGCCTACACTGGAGCTAAGCAGATCTCCCAGGTCACGCATGTGATTTTTGCGTCAACACGCTTTTTGGCATGCCCGGTGGGACCGAAGACTTTAAGGCTTACAACATGTCTGAACTTGGAATGCCAAAGGATGGAACTCCTCTCCCGAAGCATGACGTCAGTGGGGATCTAAAGGTGGATAATGTGTTGTCAGTTGCTACAGATGATCTGAGCGATGAAGCAAAAGCACATATTGATCAGAGAATTGCTAAATTTGAAAGCCTTCTATTGGGAACCTTTAGCAAAATGAGGCATGGCATTATCCAGAAGGGAAAGTTTCCTGTTGCTGCTTTGATTGAAGACAAAACTAAAAAATCAACTGCCAATAAGCCAATAGAGGTGATTGATGAAGCTACATTGAACAACATGATACATTCATCCATACACCATGCATTGATTAACCAGTCACCTGTGTTTGTCAATACTCTGAGGGCTTTGATTATTCAGACCGTTGAAGGGTATATGTATGATGATCCAGCACGTGGACCGATATATTTTTGAACATCAGGGAATATTCCTTGTCCTACAATTGAAGCGCCTAACTCACAACAGCCAAAGGCGGGCACAACACATCCTGTTACGGGTTCAGGGCCATCAACTTCTGAAGCTACTCTACCCTCAAAGAATGCTGATAGTGGTATAGTGGAGAGAATACCTCGCAGGATAATATTGCATAGAACTACTCCACAGACACAGCCGCAACTCTACAGGCAGGAGACGTCAGAGCCGAATGTCACATATGGTACAACACCGAATGTAGATCCAAGTTTGTTTGGAATGCCATCGTCATCTGCATTGCCCGGGGAGTTAGGAGGCCAGCACACTGTTGTCAATTTTGGTTCACAAACAGCCCCGAAATTGTCAGCGTCTGGTCCTGCATTGGCTACTCCAAATACCAATGTTTCGATCGATGACTAGGCAGTGAAGATTGCTGAGGTAAAGAGGGAACAATTTGGGTTAGAGCCAAAACAATAGACTTATATGTATCGACCCCCGTATCCTCCTAGTTATGATTTGATTCCTATGCCGAGTCGATACAGGCCACCAGAATTTACTAAGTTCACTTGACAAGACAATACTACCACTGTTGAGTATATTAGTCGGTTTTCGGTGCAATGTGGAGAGGCAGGAGCTACCAAAGCATTGAAGATCAGGTTGTTTCCATTATCATTGACCGGTTTGGCTTTTTCGTGGTTCGCATCATTGCCATCAAATTCTATTATAACTTGGGTCAATCTCAAACAAAAGTTTCATAAGTATTACTTCGCTGAGACTAGGGAGATGAGATTGTCATATTTGATTGCTGTGAAGCAGAAAGCTAGTGAGTCTGTGCATGATTATGTGCAAAGGTTTAGGAAGTGCGCAGCAAGTGTTTCAGTCTCCAATTGACCGATAATCAGATGGCTGAAATAGCATTTAATGGCCTAGTTGTACCTTTGAGGGAGAAGTTTCCTTCGGCCGAGTTTGAAAGCCTGTCCCAGTTAGCACAGAAGGTGTCGATACAAGAGAACTTGACTCGGGGGGGCACGGTCAAGGCCAATTCAAGTCAGTTACAATGATTATGGGTCTGAGTCTGATGAAGATATTGAAGATGTCAATATGGCTGAGTGGACCAAAAACAAGAATGTGTTGTCATGCCCATGGGTGAAGCAGAATGAGCCAGAAGAAAAGTATGACTTCGATATCACCATGGCCGATAAGATATTTGACATGCTGTTGCAGGAGAAGCACATCCAGTTGTCATCCAACCACGTGATTCCACCTGCTGAATAATTGAACAAAAGAAAGTACTACAAATGGCACAACTCGCCGTCTCATTACACAATTGAATGCAAGGTATTCAGAAGAGAGATTCAGTTGGCGATTGAGCAGGGAAAGATCAAGTTTACAAAGGGAACCATGAAGATTGATGGGCATCCGTTCCATGCGAATATCAATATGGCTGGTATCGACAATGTAGAAGCGTTTATAAATTGGTATCAGAAGAAAAGGGACAGGGAGATGAAGGAATCACAGTTTGATCCACATTGGGAATGCCTGTTCTTTCAGTATTTTTGGGACCACAATACGAAGCTTCCATTGATTAATAACTGTCCTGGATGCAGCAAACGAGCGGAACAAATGTATAGAGGGGCTTGGAGCAGCTATCGACATCAGCCAGGTGACTCTGGAAAGTCGTTGGTGGGTAAAGTCGATGAGAATGGAAGGGTGTCGGCTTTTGATCGACTTGGCTCAAAAAAGACAGAAGATTGGAGAACCAAGATAGTATAGTATCTCAAAGATCCAGCACAGCGCACTCCTTGTAAAATTAGATACATGGCATTGAGGTATGTTTTATTAGAGGAAAAGCTTTATTATCGGACGATTGATGGTGTATTAATAAATATTTAAATCAAGAAGAAGCCAAGGTGGTTATGTGCAAAGACCATGAAGGGATTTGTGGTACTCATCAATCGGCCCGTAAAATGAGATGGCTGTTAAAAAGGATTGGGTATTATTGGTCAAGTATGCTAGAAGATTGCTTCAAGTATTACAAGGGGTGTCAAGATTGCTAGAAATTTGGAGCAATTCAGAGGGCACCGACTTCAGCTATGAATCCGATTATTAAGCCTTGGCTGTTTAGAGGATGGGGTATGGATATGATTGACCAAATTTATCCATCATCAAGCAATGGTCACAAGTATATTCTGGCGGCGACAGATTATTTCACAAAGTTGGTTGAAGCAGTGCCGATGAAGAATGTGACGATTAACAATGTGATCAATTTTGTGAAGGAGCAAATTATTTATAGGTTTGGTGTGCCGCAGACTATTACTACTGACCATGGTTATGTGTTTACTTTGGAAGAGTTTCAAAGCTTTGCCGATAGTATGGGGATCAAGTTGTTGAATTCATCGCCTTATTATGCACAAGCCAATGGTCAGGCAAAAGCCTCTAACAAGAGTTTGATCAAGCTTATCAAGAGGAAGATTGACGAGCAACCTAAGAAGTGGCATACAACATTGGCTGAGTCGCTATGGGTCTATAAAGGTATCACCGTATCAGTTAGTTTATGGATATGAAGCAGTTTTGCCATGGGAAATGAATCTGGGGTCCAGAAGAATAGAGTTGCAAGATCAATTATCAGCCAATGATTATAGGCAGGTTATGTTTGATGAGTTAGAAGATGTCGTGCAACATCAGATGAGGGCCCTGGAGAAAATTCAAGAGAATAAAGCTCGCCTAGCTAAATTTAACAACAAAAAGGTGGTACCCAAGAGTTTTGTAGAAGGTGACCTTGTCTGGAAGTTAATTATGCCCATCGGCTCTAGAGACATTCGATTTGAAAAATGGTCTCCAACTTGGGAAGGTCAATTTAAAGTGAGCCAATGTGCGCCCGATGATGCATATGTCTTACAAGGATTAGATGGAGAAGAGTTTGGGAGAGCAATTAATGGTAAATATTTAAAGAGATATCATCCAAGTATTTGGGTTGGCTCATGATCTCGAGCGTTGGATCACGGCCGATATGGAAATATCATCCTTAGCAGAAAAAAATAAAATATTGGAGAAGAGGAAAGTGAGTGTTTTACAGCCGATGTGCACACATCGACTAGCATCTTCCCCTTGCCCTTATTCTATCCAGATCCTGCCATTTCTGCTGCAAAGTGTCATTGCACGTACGTAGGTATAGATAGGATGAGCATGGAACCTATATAAATCTATAAGCAAAGCACTGCTAGTTAAGAATACGCAATAGAAATCCTAGCACTAAATGAAGGAAACGATCACTGAACAAATAAAGCAATGTAATCAACAATGATCATCAACTATATGTGGCTGGTGCGAGTCATCTAGTGTATAGTCAAATAATTTGCAATAAATCTAACTGTAGACTAGATGCAAGACAAACCTTTGAATTGCAATTAATAGATATGCATAGAATTAATTGCAACCTAGGTTGAGCTAATTAGTAATTAATGCAACTAAACATGGACAGTCAATTCTAATTGCATCAATTAAACTAATTACTAAAAATTTAGGGCATAATCAATGAAATAGAAGATAATCACAATACCCTGGAGGTATAGATGTCCAACATCGAGAAGAAATCACAAACGATCGCCCGAAAAGATTGGAACTTAGAGCTTTTCGTCATCGGCGATGGAGGAAGGGGAAAAGGATCAACTTTTGCCCTAGCTTGCAGTGGAGGGGAGCAGCGGCTCTGGTGGCTGCTGCGTGTGCGGATGGAGCAGGCGGCGCTGGCCGACGGTGGGTCGACGGCAAGTGACGGTGACAGCTTGAGCTTGCAGCGGCGGCTGGGCCTCGCGCGGGTGTGTGCAGCTGTGCGGGCGCGTGAGCGAGCAGCAGCGGAAGAAGTGGCGGTGTGTGCACTGGAGTGGGGACATGGTGGCTCGTTGGCGGGGCAGAGGCGAGGTCGACGACGGCGATGAAGTCGGCATCGGTAGCGAGACGACGAACTCGGCTTGGTGGCGGCGTCGTTCTAAGGAAGGGGACAAAGTCCCAATGGATTTGACTTAGGTCAAGTGGCAGATCGATGGCCGAGATCAAATCAAAGGGCGATCAACGGTCACAGAAGAAAGCGATTTCCATGTATTGACCGGACGGTACGGTCTAAAGACCGGACTGTTCGGTCAGTTCCGGAAATTCTGGGAAGTTGCCATGGACCGGACGGTACGGTCTTAATACCTTCATCCAGTCGACCCGAAACCCCGTGCTTTGGAGCACAGACCGGACTGTACGGTCCCTAGAGCGGACTGTACGGTCAGTACCAGATTTTTCACAGAATCAAGGAATTTCGTCATTTTCCAAGTGCCCTCACTTAACACCCAAATAAACACTGCACTTGGAGCATGAAGGGGACTCTCAAACACTCCTTTTTAAATAGTGGCTCTGTATGGCCTTATATTTTTTGCAAATGCCAAATGAAGAATCGAGTAAATAAGAACAAAAGCGAATAAGAGCCAAATGGTTATATATGAGCTTTAGTCCATGAACCGCGCGAGTGGGTTTAACCTCGGAGTTCATAGCTCAATGGGCATGAAGCACAATCCTTTCCTTTGGTCATACTTGCGAAGATGTAATATCATATAGATCATGAGGCACAAATATCTCCAAATGTGACAAGCCTCCTTTGTGTTTTCTATATGATGCATAGAAAGTAAACATGCCATATGAATGCAAGCAATATTAAAGAAGACACAAAGGAAACCTAACAATGTCAAGTTTGAACCCCTCCCAAGCTTACTCACTATAAGCCATACCCTTGCCTTGAGAGAAGCCAAACCACCATCTCAAGCACTCCCCCTTGCTTATAGCTATCTTGGATGGATTAGACATTGACTAATTTTTATGTGTTTTTCTTTTAGTTATTTACACATGCATGGATGCAAAACATACTAGTCACAAAGGAGTCCTAATTACCATGCAATGCAAGAGAAGGAAAAACACACTACAACTACCAAGAACAAACCCGGTTACCTCCCTCATGAGTAGATATGACAATGAGATCCACGTCACTTGTGGTGGACTTCACTTAATCTTTAAGTAAGCTCATGGTCCACCATCACCACCACTTCTAGGTCTTGTTCTTGGGCACCCACTTGTACTTCGTTGACCTCTCAAGATCAACAATGCACATAGGCACCCATATGCTCTTGACCTTTATCTTCTTGTTTGGTGGTCCCAAAGCCTTAGCATTCACCTTACCATCCTTGTTCCTAAAAAGTGTGAAATGTGTGTTGTCATGGAACAAGTTAGCGTTAGGGAAAACAATGGAACTTCTCACCATAGGGCAATCCTTGATGGTGTGGCCATCCTTGCAACACCTCTCGTAGTAGTAGTCGTCAGCGAGCAGGGGTTTGATCCATGCGGGATATGAGCCAAGTCGCCGGTGGGAGACATTGTTCACAAGGTTTCTCCCGAGAATGTCCTTGTGGATGGCTCTACCACGTGTGAGCCTCTCAAAGCCATCCATTGCCATCTTCCTCTCTTCCTTGAGCTTGTGATATTCCTCCAAAACAAATGGCTCAAGAGAAGAAACCTCAACCGAGGTGGTTAGTTCATCACACATAGTGGAAGCATCATTCTTAGATGAACTAGAGGAAGAACAGGCAAGGTTATCAACCTTGATGGCCTCAAAAGTAAGTTCAAGGGCCTCGTACTTCTCACGTAGCTCTACATGATCACCCTTGAGTTTGTCATAACTCTTGTTTAGGGCCTCATGAGATGTGACAATGTCCTTGAGCTCGCTCTCAAGCTCACCAACATGGTTCTTAGCCAACTTACACTCTTTTCTTACAACGTTCAACATTTTGGATTTCTTGAGGGCGATGTCGGGGGCTTGCTCAAGTATTCTCCAAAGCTCGGTACATCAGAGCTCCTCATCATCGCTGTCATCGCTGCTCTAATCCTCACTCTCCTCAAGTTGGCTCGTGGCGATGAGGCACGTGGGACGTGGAGGAAGAGCTCGTGGAAGTGTGGTCTTGATCATGGCTAGGCCGGCCACTTCTTCATCATCACTTGAGGAAGAGGATGTGTCACTTGAGTTGTCGCTTGTCCACTCTCCAACAAGGGCCTTGCACGAGAACTTCTTCTTGTGATCTTGAGCTTTGGTGTCTTCTTCTTCTTCATGAGAAGAGACAAGTCCTCGGTCAAGTCACCTTCATCATCATCATCATCTTTATCTTCTTCAATGAATGCCTTCTTCTTGTTTTTCTTGCTCTTGCTTGATTCTTGCTTGTCAGCCTAAAGAGCAAGGGTGGATGATTGTGGATCATCCATCCCCAACTGGTAGCTCTCGAAGGCAGTGATCTTGCCAAGTACATCCTTCATGGTCTTAGTCTTGAGGTCTGTTGGTCGTATCTACGCACCCACTTATATACCACAAGAGGACGGTGTATGATTGTAGCACTTTTTCCCTTGAATTGACTATTCCAAGGTTTATCGAATCCACTGGGACCTTAGGGATTTATTAAACAAAGTTAACAGTAAAATATCTAGTCAACACTACTATCAAGGTCAGGTTGCATGAGGGGGAGACTGGCCAGCGCAAAGGTGCGCCAGACAGTAAATTTGTCGTTGCATCAATCGACGCAGGAGTCGAGCCGATCGGCACACTAGTGAAACTAAGCCAATCTATGGTTGCGCCGATTGGTGCAGAAGTTGAGCCGATCGGCACACTGGTAAATCTGTGATGGCGCCGATCGGCGCAGGGGTTGAGCCTATCGCCACACTGGTGAATCTAAGCCAAAGTACACCAGATCTTGTAAACCTATGCTGATAAGTGAGTAGCCAGATATCTACTAGTGAGATCGTAACCAGATAGTCTAACTGAATAGCATCATAATAGGTAATTACATAGATCAATGAAAACCTATAATGAGTAAGACCACCCTTCTTTCTGAGCGGCTCCCGATTTATCGCTGCCGGGAGGAAACTCTTAATCGCGCGAGTATCTTACCCTACTCAACTATCCAATAGTGCTGCGCAGGCTTAGTGCTGTCACTGCTAAACCACACTACTAGCATCATCAAGCAACCATAATCAATACAATGTCCGAATACTATCCTAATCACCACGATTAAGATAATATCTACTTACTTAGCCTAGAACTAAGCAATTGGAATAAGCACATGCATGATTATAGAATCAAGATAGACAAATCACCAAAACCATCATCAACATATTCAATCATCCTTGAGATACATAGAGTAAGATTCATCCCCGTCGAGATGGCCTACCTTGACGGATCAACTCTTGACTTCAATGGTTCTTGAAACTCAACTAGAGATCTATTCTAACGGGGCAAGCCCTGGTGGCTCTAACTCTCGGATCTGGTGTCCCTCTGTCGCCTCCCCCTTCTGCGGTGAGGGTTTACAAGTATTTATAGAGGTTCTACTCGTAAAGGACTCGGTTTCTAGCAAATAAGGCGGTTGCGCCGATCGGTGTAGGATTGCGCCGATCGGCGCAAGCCGTGTCTCTTCTAATTTCTTCCCCGAGTCGGTTCCTCTGTCTTCCACTGCTGCCAAGTGGGCCTTTTCCTTCGAGATAAAGTCTTGTACTGCATGTTAAGATCTTGGAGTTCCATAAATCTTCTTGAAGTTCCATAATTCTTCTTAGAAAAATATCTTCAAGTGTCTTACGCAGATAAACTTCCATAAACATGTGGAATGGGCCTCGGTCACTTCTGTGGGTCAAAACACCCTTGCACCGATCGGCTCATGGGCTGCGTCGATCGGCGCACTAGGCTTCTTCAGTGCTTTTTGTCGGTTCTGGACTCCTGTCCTCTCCATCATCACATTAATCACCAATTTTACCTGTTTCTGCAATAAAGCTCCAAAACATCGCATATACAAATATATAGGCAATATCATAGGTAAATGGCCTAAATTAGTATCAATTATGCTCTAATTGGGGTAATATTCACATATAAAAGGGGCATTTGGGAAGTGCCCACAAGGTCACTTTGCAAGGTGAAGGTGATGATGGACTCATACTTGGGATCTTTGAATAGCCTCAAGAATCTTCTTATCACCTCAACAGGCTTCAGCTTGAAGTCATCCCCAAGAACATTGATCTCCTCCACAAGGACATGAAAGCGAGAATAAACAGTGTTAGCTCTCTCATGTGGCAATCTAGTGAAGTTATCATACTTGTTCTTCAGCATATAGTATCTTTCTTCTTTGACATCACTGGTACTGTCATGGAGACCCTGAATCTCAGTCCTAATACCATATGCTATCGAACTTGCATCTAATCTAGCAAAAACATCCTTAGATATGCATGCAAACAGAGCATTCTTGGCCTAAGCGTTGATCTTAATGAAATCAGACTCAAGCAGGTTCACATTCGCATTAGACTCGTGAGTGACCATCCATATCTCTTGATCAAGGACTCCAGGTAGGCTTGCATGCGAGCCTTCCAATACCCGTAGCCCTCCCCATTGAATATGGGAACACTCCCCACCTGTCCCGGCATCCTTACTCAAGGCGGTGAAGCCTCAAAGATGAGCACTTGACTCTGATACCACTTGTAAGGACCGAAGGTGTATCGAGAGGGGGAGGTGAATCGGTAAGCCGCCCACGAATCCGAATACTTCAATTCACTCTACTTGAACCTAACAATCATTGCAACCTAACCAATTCTAGTAGGCCAAGACCTTACGCATTCTAGTGTTCATGATGATAGCAAGCGTGGAAGCCAAACACACTAGCCTATGCAAGCCACAATTCAACCTAGTTATTAGAGCACACAATTACGGAATAGTAAAGAGGGGGTCAAGAGATGCTCATGATTTTTTTCTGAGGTCTCGAAAGGATGGCGCCTTCCCCTACTCCTCTTTGGACCACTCCCGCCGCAGTCCCGGTCCCTCCCGCCACTGATATGGAGTTCTCGCACACGAGCCCGCAATCACTCCCGGAGTGAAGACACGGTGCATATCACCGCTGCCACATAGGCACAAGCTTGCCTCCCTCGAGAATTTGTTGGACTCCCTGAGCCGACACGGGTGCTCACTATTGATGCCCCTTTCACCAGCGCGCTCAAACTAGGTACAAATGTGTGATGGCCTTCACAATCGATCATGATAGGCTCGATCACCGACACCTAACCAGTCTAGGTCTCACCATAGATCAAGAGTAACAACCTAGATCACAACCTCAAGGACACTCTAGCCTTAGATGTGCATCAATGCTCAAGTTACTCTCACTAGCACTCTCAAGATATGCAATATCTCCTCCTAGTGCTCTCCTCTTTTACTCTTGGCTCTCACCAAATGCTCCAAGCAAATCCACTAGCCAAGAGAGGTATCCAAGACCCCAACAATGAAGTTATATAGGCTTCCAAACTCCAATTAGTCATTGCTCCACAAAATCTGCTTTCTAGGCCTACTGACCGGACCGTCCGCTCAGTGCAATCTTCAGCACCAATGGCTCTGCCCTGTTGAACTCATGTACTAACCGGACCGTCCAGTCCATTTCTCTCTCCAGTCCAAAAACATTTCATGCGCTACTTCCTCTCTGCCCAAGTCTCAACTCTACTGGCCGGACCATCTGGTCACTAGACCGTACCGTCTGATCTTTAGAGTTTCTAGACTTGACAGATTCCTCGTTGCTCGCTGTAAGTCCCAGAGAAAACCTCTTACTGATCATACAATCCGGTCACCACTAACCGCTCTGTCTGGTCACTTCGTTCAGAAGCTGAAACTCCTCGTCCTCGCTTGACTTTGTTTCCCGGCTTATCCAAGTAGCTCATTGGCTTCTCTACTGTCACCTAGTGTCTGTGATTTCACTGAGCATCCATGCACATCATCGACTAGAGATGACCTAAGAGAAATGACCTAGACCCCGTTGATAGTCTGATTTTTCCTATGGACTCAGAGCCTAACAACTAGACAAGTGTTCCAAACACTTTCTCCATATCTTGTCCTCAGCTTTGATCCATCTCCGTCAACCCTTGGACTCCATCAAGCTCACAAGCCTCTATGCTTGTGGTCATTGTCATCAATTGCCAAGGCAACCATCGTCCATATGATTTGTAATTGAGTTTAGAGATGATTCCTACATAGACAACACTCGTGTAGATATTAGCCCATAATTTCATAGTTGTTATCTATCACCAAAACATTCATACCTTGAGGATCCCTCCATCAATGGTCATGAAGCTTACAACTGGCACAGACATGCAGCAGTAGTTTGACTACTTGCTCGGACTGGCTAAGCTGGTCACCACCCCTTACAGGTATAGAGAGGACATAGTACTGGAATTATTTGCCTCACTTTGGGTAGCCAAAGATCATTCTGAGATCAGGTTTATGTTTAGAGGAGACCCCCAATGCTTGAGCATAGGATCTCATTGCAGCACTTGGACTCATAGAATCTGACTGAAGTGCTTATAGAAATTGGGCTCCGCCCCATAGACCACAGGGAGGGATGCTACCTCTACACGACATTGTGTCGATAGCCTTTCAGCCACCTCACACACCAGGGTTTGACAGACTCCCTTGAAGACTTACTATAGAGGTGAAGGTTGTTAGGGTGATAGTCACCAGGACTATCATCCTCAGGTCACGGTACAGGGAGGAGTTCACTCTACTTCACCAATGGGTTGTTGCAGCTATGCTACGGAGACAGAACTTTGACTTTACTGATCTGATGATAGCTGAGATGGAGGAAGTTATTTCATGGAGATTTGGAGGTTGTCACTTAGTCTATGGACCATACATCTGTTACCTTTTGAGGAGACTCGGGCTAGTGATGGAGCAGCAATACGAGGCCTTCCATGAGGTGACTA
Organism: Eleusine indica; assembly: GCA_030378355.1. NCBI lineage: Eukaryota > Viridiplantae > Streptophyta > Magnoliopsida > Poales > Poaceae > Eleusine > Eleusine indica. The sequence goes on along the minus strand of CM059498.1, from coordinate 23,673,065 downwards.
CCAGCTATCCACCAGGTGTTCTCAGGGGATCGCAGTTAGCCTCCAGCCAGCATACAGATGAGTAGGCGTCACCGCCAGTCACTCACGAGTAGGAGGCTCATCCAGAGTCGGCGGTTCCTGAGTCAGGCGGTGTGGGTGCACCACCTCAGCCAACAGCTATAGAGATAATCACGCCATCACCGTTGTAGCTCTTGCAGGACACCTTGGTGACTTCATCTAGAGCACTGTTGAGGAGAGGCGTCAGATTATGGACGTGCTAAGGATGCAGGCAGAGTATCGGCAGCAGCAGATGAGGATCATGACACTATTGATGAGTCAGATGATGGAGCTCACTCAAGGACAGGTCAGTCAGCAGACCAGAGTCCCTACTCTACCAAAGTTTTAGCAACTTCCGACTCAAAGAAGCACCCTCAATACAATGATGATGGTGTAGTCTAGCAGCAGTGCACCTATTAGGGAGTTTCAGACAGGGGTGTAGGAGCGACTTTCTCACCTTCATAGTTCTCCTCGCTTTCCACCTTCTCAGTGTCTGCACTATTTTTTCACCCGCATAGTCGACAGCCACCTGTCAGGAGTCTGTTCTCTGAGATAGTGCACACCACACAGGCAGCCCCACAGATAGATACAGCTTCTACCTCAGCTCTACCTTCTTCTGCTACAGTCTCTACTCTTGTCACACCTCAGGTACCAGAGATCTAGTCCATGGAGGATTCACTGAACAGGACGTGGCCGACCTTAGTCTCCTTCAGGCGTCTGTTGCATAGGAGACCACCACTGTTACAGCAAGAGCTCAGGGCTGATATTCAGAGTCACCAGAGGACCTTTCCTTCTTCAAGTAGCTGGATGCTCAGGTGACACAGACTCAGACAGAACAATAGGATCCAACACAGGAACAGCCCGACGCAGAGCCTTCAGAGGACATTGCTGCACCACCACCTCCTACAACCTCGAGCGCTTAGTAGTTTTCCCTCTCTTTTTGGTGCTTGTTGCAAAAGCAGGAGAAGGCATGGAGATAGGGGGAGTGTGACTTGTGTCGATCGAGAGAGTAGCTTGTATCTAGGGCGAGTATGTGTTTTATACATGTTTCTGATGGGAGATACTTTTAGGTCTTATTTTGATAGATTTATCGATGTTCATGGATTTTGATGAGTCATGATTTTCATTCGCTTGTGTTTTGACTCATCATGATCTCACTTAGTTTATTTACATATGCAGTGCTTTGTCTTTCCTACATGTATCCTGTATCCTTGTGTATGTATCCATGATGATGATTGCTTGTCTTTAATTCTTATGCATGTTTCATGCTATCATGTTGCATATCATCATTCATGTCTTGCATTGCATGTCCTTATGCTTTCTTTTATATCCTATCATCACATGCATGCATATCATCCGGAGTGTGCTTTTCTCTTTTTACTCTTTAGCTCTTGATGATGCTTGATTTGAGTAGGACCTTGTTCGTTTCTTGTTATGTCTCTGAGGTTCCTCTCGATCTTAGTGTAGCTCTTTTAGCCTTGATGTTTTATGATATATAGTGGTTATCATCCATCAACAAAAAGGGGGAGATTTTAATCTTCATGACCATTGATGATTGGATCCCCAAGGTGTGGATGTTTTCGTGATTAATGACAACTATGAAATTGTGGTTCAATATCTAAATGAGTGTTGTCTATGCAGGAATCATCTCAACTCTACTACAAATATTATTGATGATGCTTGCCTTCGCGGATGCTGATAATGACCACAAGCGTGGAGCTTGATGAGCTTGATGGAGTCCAAGGGTTGATGGAGATGGATCAAGGCTAAGGACAATCTAGGAGCAAGTGTTTGGAGCACTTGTCTATTTGTTAGGGCTTGTGTCCATAGGAAAAACCAGAGTATCAAGGGGCTTTAGGTCATGTCTCTTAGGTCACATTAGTTGGTGATGTGCATGGATACTCAGTGAAATAGCAGGTACTAGGTGACAATGGAGAAGCCAAGGAGCTGTTGGAAGAAGTTTGGAAACGAAGTCAAGCGAGGACGAGAAGTTTTAGCATCTGGACAGAGTGATCGGACAGAAGACTCTGGAGAGACCGGACTGTATGGTCATCAGAGGAGAAGGTAGACCAGAGAGGAATTGTTGCGAGAAATCTATCAAGGTGAAGACCCATAGAGACCGAACGGTCCGGTCTATATGGATGAGGTACGGGATTGAGAGGAAGCAAAATGGACACTCTCTGGAATCGTCGAAGACTAAAGAGACCGGACGGTCTGGACTACTGACCGAACGGTGCGGTCAGTGCGAGATCAGCAGGGGCAGAGAAGCCAACAGCTCTGGAGGAGCCATCCAGATGGAGATCGGACGGTTCGATCAAGCAATGACCGGACTGTACGGTCAGTTCGCCCAGAAAGCTGATTTCGTGGAGCAACAATCAGGAAAAAAAAACAAATCTTGCCGAACTGGGTGCAAAATAAAAATTTTACTTCACACCAACATTGTAGGTGTCTTGCATAGCTTTTCATCACATATTTACATGTCTTCATCCGATGAGTAGACCATGAGATATGGTTGCTTGAAGTTGTCCTAATGTGCTGAAATTCTGCTCTTTACTTACTCTATCTTCACTGACAGTTAACACAAAAATCAAAACTGCTCTTTCTGGGTGCAAAATTAGTACTTTGGGTTCATACCACTGTTATAGATAATTTCCATATTTTTCCAATGCCTACTCATACAACTTCATAGGATCAGTGGTTTAGGAGTTATGAATTTTTAAAGTTACGGTCAACAGCTGAAATCCTGTTCTGGACAGAAATATGTTTGTCTGAAAATGGCTCCTAAATCCTAGACTATGTGCTGCAAATCAAAAGTGTCAGAACAAGAAAGTTGTAGATAGTTTCATAACCTTTACAGGGAGTACTAGAACACAAAATTTCTTTCAATAGTTTAAGAGTTATGCATTTTGGAACTTAACTGAAATTTCTGAACTTTCAGTATTCATATTAGGTATTAGTCCACAAATTTGACATTTTTAACATGATCAAAACTATTAACCAATGTACCGGAATATTGTTTTTATTCAGTAGGGATCATTAGGCTTGTGAGTATATTGTTTTAACTCTACTTGCATAATAATTTCTTAAATCTTTAAAGTAAGAGTTTTGCTAGATACAACATGCAAATGAGTATGGAATGATGAAACAATATGCCGTCCTATCGTCCTCATCAACATAAAAAAATTTGGTCAATATAGTGACCACACATGACCTCGGTAGCAGACACGGTCTCTCAACTTTTGGTTAGTCATTTTGCTAACGGGCTAAATATTCGTGGTTAGCGTACCTGCAGAAAATATATTTCATAAATAATACATCAAATTCAAAAGAAATGAGCTGAAAATAATCCCTTGTTATCACCCCAAGGTAGGGGCTCTGATGTTTACCACAATCAGCCCGCGTTCACACTATTATGCTAGATTTCCATGCTACTGTCCACATGGCAGGAGACATACCTTCATTGACGATGCCGTAGATGCAAGTATTTAAACAAACAACCTCCTACAATTAGCTTTGCCACCTGAACCCTAACTAATAACATCCTTATTATGGCTTACTAACTCGTACCTCACTGTACTCCTAGTTTTTGAAAATAATGCTCATTAGTGTCATACTAGGCCCGATCTAGCTCTGATACCAGCTGTGACATCCTCGCCCCATGAATGAGGGGGTAGTCAAAGGATCGAACATCAGGTGACATCTTGACGAAGCAAGAGTCCAAAAGTACACACATATGAGCATAAGAGATTATTGTGCAATGTTAAAATTGAATTATTACAACTTTGGTTCAGATTTGGATATGTAACAAATTTGATATTCGGTAACATAAATAGCGGAAGAAAAATATCTCACATTAGAATCCTATGATGAAGCATATCAAGCCAGTAGACGTGTCTCATTATCAAGAAGAACACCTGCAGGAAACAACATAGAGCAAAGCCCTGAGCAACTAATACTCAGCAAGACTTACCTGCCAAAAGGGCACGCTAAGGCCGACACCTAGCATGCAGGGGGCTGACCAAAGGTTGTTGGAATAATTGCAAAAACAGCACTAATAATTGATCCTTATTTTCACATTTTAGCCAAATTAATAGAGTTCTTGCATAAAATAAATATTATGCAGCTATACTATAGCAAACATGGTTGCAATACAATTAATAGAAATACAACATCATCATCATCATTTCACTTTTTACTTCGATGTGCCAGCGATCACAAGTGGTACTCAATAACCGCGAGGGACAGCGACTCGAATCAATTTATATCCTGTAGGAGAAACCCAAATACATGGCGCACGCGCACTCCCAGAGTCACGTACGACAACCTTTTGCGAGATCACCATAAATTCAGGCCGGGTTTCACGCGCTCCCGGGTACATGTCCTCCACGCGATACCCGGTATCCATGGTTAGACCATGCACCCTTCCACCACTCATACCACCCAAATGCACCATGCACTTATGATCGTTCCCAAAGAGCGATGAGGGACCTTCCAACTACTATGATAATCAAGCTACGTCGGTTTACTAGTGTCCATATCACTAGCATGCACTTGGTACTGTTCAAACTTGCTCAACGGGGCCACATTCGAATTTGGTTCTTAATCGACACAAATGGGGCTATGGCAAACAAGGGCCAACCTTGCCACCTCAACCTACATATGCACTTCCCCATTCGGTCTCCAATTAATCCATCTTTATGTGAAAGTTTAAGTAGTAACAAATTCCCGATCCATCCTATATCGAGTAGTCTCCGTACCACTCGATTTTACTACCGATGACTCGATATTAAGCATACCAAAATCTAACAAATGGCTGTACAAGTAGACTCATACCAATAGTATTTTGTTTTGCCTACATGCAACTAGGCTTCAATCATTTTCCTACACGTAATGCACAATACATGACACGCATACAAGTGATACAAAATAAAAGCTTTAAAACATAGGAGTGCATCAGGGCTTGCCTTGGTTCAGATCAATGTTAGCACTCTCAAGGAAATTAATCTCAGCTCCAGGCTCCTCTGGTGAGTGCTATGGATGAAATGCGATGTTAGTAAGGATAGAGGAGAATTCATGACACTTCATTAACAAATGCAGGCTATTACATGATGCATGTGTACAAATGCAGGGGTGCATTAGGAGATAATATGGGTGACTTTTTATTTTTTTCTTTCATATAGTTTCGTATAATGAGGGCGGATTTTATAGTGCGACGGTGCAACAGTGAGGCAGAATTTTAAACCCATCAATAAGAAACTACATGATGATGAGGGGGTATCATAACCTAAATAAATTCAGAAATGTAGAGAAAAGTTGTTTAAATGCTTGCATGTAAATATATGTGTTCAAGTTACTAGTATTAACAAAATTGCCATTGTTAGGGTTGAAGCAATGCTATCTAAGATTTAGCATGGTTCTCGAAGACATATGGCAGTGGAAAAAATATATATATGATAGGGGACATTATGCAAGATTTTTGTACCAAATGTCATGATAAAAAAATATGCACCAATATTTCTTACTAATTAAAATGGTGCAAAGACTAAAAATATTCATTGCAGATAGAGTACTTATAATTTAAATATGCCACTTGATGATATGATTTATAATGAGGAAATAAACATGCATGCCAAATTTCAAGATTTAATTGTGCACCAAAAAGTTAGTTATGAATTTACTTCTATTGTTAACCATAAATTACATGTGAAAATAAGCATTAGCTCCTAGGGTGATTTAATAATTTGTTAAAATACTAGACTACCATAGGATTCTAAAAAGTATTTTTGTGCATTTTTATTTTAAGTAGGATGAATTTTGAAGTCACTAACATTTATTTGGCTATAATTTTATTCACAGAAGAATTTTCCTGGCCTTTGGGCTGTATTTACCCTTCGGCCCAGCAGATCGGACGAAGGGAAACCATTCCCTAGGCTAGATCTGGCCCAGGCAGGGCCAAGGCCCACGGCCACCTCAACCTGGCCGCCTTCATCCTGGCCAGAAGCCATGGCATGGCCATGGCGTGCGCGGTGTCGGTGGCGCGGCCACAGCGGCCGAACAGCGACTTGTCGAGGTTCCAGCAACCAACGGCCGATCGTGGAGTGCAGGACCGGGACACGGCACGCTGGGGACAGGGAAAGGGGCTCACTAGGGCGGCTAGGCGACGTGGAGCGGCGGACCCAGGCTGAGTCGGGGCGGCTATGGCGGTGGAGGGCACGTTCCCAGTGAACAGAGCCAGAACCTGCAAGCGAGGTGGGTGAAACTGAAGCGCGGGAAGTAGAGGATGTTGCCAGAGAGAGGAATTTGAAGGGAGGCTCACCGTGCTAGGAAGAATCGAAAAGGGCGTGGCTTGGGGTCCTTTGGCTGTGCATGGGGAAGAGGACTCGATTCACGGCGTTCAACGTCGAGCTGGAGGGAGCCCGGGCGCAGGGAGGGGGAGAAGGTGGCGGCGGAGCTGCATCGGTGCTCGGCGGGTAGGAAGCGATGAGGCGGTTGGTCGACGCGGGGTTCGGCTCGACGGCCCTGGTGATTTGGTCTCGGGCGGAGAGCAAGAAGGGAGCAGGGAGAAAATCGGGTGGATGAGTGTGAGGGAAGCCGACCAGGGGTGGTAGGCCTCGGAAGTGGGCCACACGATCCGACCAGGGGTCGTCGGACCGTACACCTGTGGCAACACATCGAACGATGAGCGGAGCAGCACGGGTGTGCTTTCTCAGAGTCTATGATACGTGGGTCCCACCGGGTTCATATCTCACATGAAAATCTTGCGTTTTAGCAATTTTGACACTGGTTTTGGAGCCCTAATATAGGTCCAAATTGGAATTATTTTCTATCATTGGTTAGAGCACGGTGTGTAGCACCCATTTTGATGACATGCACAAAATCAGGACAAAATTATTGAGAGATATAGCATTTTGAAAGTGCTATCATGGCCCTGGAAACTTAGGAAAAATTTCTTTCCCTGAAAATCCTTAACGCTTGCACTTTGCAAATTCTATTTGGGGCATCAAATGAAGTCAAAATTTAAATTGGGTTCCACATAAATGAAGATAAATGTTTGCAGCAACTAATAATTGATGATGTCATTCTGGAAGTACAAGTGTATAGGAATTATTTAATTTCAAAGTTGCTTAACTGACAAGGTTGATATCTGTTCAGAAAATTGATATTTGATAAAAAATTCCAAAAGTAGTAGTTCTTGACCTTATTAAATGAAGCAAAACTTATATGTTTCTCCTAAAGATTGTATATCAGATATGGGTATGATCTGGTGTAGTGAATCTTCACAAAATTTGAAATTTAAAATTTTAAAATAACCCTATTTCTGAGCTTTGTTTGATCTATTTGGTCCATTTACGAATAAAATAAAATCACCATAAATTCTACAAAATTCTTATTTGAAGCATGGATCAAGATTATGAAATTTAATTGGCTCACTTATATTAGAATATTTGAACTTCTAGTTCAAGGCCTAATTGAGTCAAATTTAAATAAATTCAAATATGTTTTAAAATTGTTATTCCTGATTTTGTTTTCTTTTCATGACTGACTAGAAGGCTAAGGTGGCACCTGGGGTGTCACATGAACCAGGGACCCCTTGCAAATCAACGTCAACAAGTGTTGATGCTAGATAGTGCACCATTTTATGCATCAAAAGCGCCTTGTTAGATTAAATATCATTATTATAGTCCATTAACCCCTGAAGATGGTAGAAAATTCATACAATTGTTGTTCTAAGGATTTTATTGCAAAAACAGATGAAAATATGACAGTTTGGGACATTTCCAATGGACTTGGACCCTGCAGAGGTGAATTGTAGCAGAAAAGGCCCAAGTGTCGACCGACACGGTCTACGTGTCGATCAGCACATGGGTAATCTGGGCTGATCAAGACTGGTCCACTTCTCAAGACATTCTAGAAGGAAGATATTCTCATAAATCCTGGAGATATGCTTTGTTAAGAGATAAAAGGAAACTCCAAGATCTTAAACGTGCAATATAAGGTCAGAGGCCTAATTGACTCAAATTTAAATAAATTCAAATATGAGTTTTAAAACGGATCAGGAGACCCACATGGAAGCTATAGAAGACTTGGGAACGAACATAGAAGAGAACTGGGGCCAAACACGGAGTGTGCCGATTGGCACGACATCGTGTCAATCGACACATGGCCTTTTTCCCAAGAGACCAACTCTATCTCAAGTTGGACCCATATTAATACTTGTAAACCCTAAGGTCAGAGGAGATGTCGTCAGAGGGACAACAGATCTCATGAGATTAGAGCCAATGAGGCTTTCCCTCGTTCTTCACATCTCTAGTTGCTAGGTTTAGCTTGGCTAACCTAGCAAAGTCAATGATCGCAAGGTCATAGGCTTGGAAGTTCAAGAACCATTGGTGCTTGAGGTGATCCATCAGGGTAGGCCTACTAGATGATGATGAATCTTGTACTATGTATCATATTCAAGCAATATCTATTATGCTGATGAATGGTTTTGGATACTTGAGTACCTAGGGTTTGATGATTCTTGCAAATGCTTTATCCTTACTTAGTACATAGGCTAAGTATTTAGATGCTACCTTAATCATGGTGGTTAGGGTAGTACTCAGGATCTTGTAATGAATTAGATTTGCATGTGTAACTACTACATGGTAGGTGATACGTGTAGAGGGGAAGTTGTAGAAAAAAGATTACATGGATTGGTCGTGATAGGAGACCCTCGAAAAAATCTCTTCATCACTCGCACATGGCTTCTTATACCAAGTAATTCGATTTATGATGCTATTAGATCATGCTTCGTGGTTACGAACTCAGCTAGCAGATTATATGGTTAACTCACTTAAAAATGTTTTCTCTGATCTGCTCTCAACCTAAAATATTCCTCACTAAAAGCCTTGTGCTGATCGGCACACCTCCAGCCCACCAACCAAAAAGCCTCATCCTTAGAAGCTTAATTAGATCTTTTATTAATTACATTGCTTGATTCCCACTGGTCTTTGTGGATTCTATTAAACCTTGGAATACTCAAAAGGGAAAATATGCTATAATTGTACACCATCCTCTTGTAGTATATAAGTGGGTGCATAACTAGGACCAACTACCAGCTTTCGAAGCACCATGCCAGATGTGTGGGCAAAACAGGACCAGCGTCGGTAGTGGAGCCTAAATGAACCATTGTTAGCCGGCTGATCGTTGTTATTGGATAGGTTGGAGGTTGAGTCTTCATCCGCCATGAACACTACGAACTCGATTGGTCCAACACGATGGAGTACCAGAGAATCAGTGACCAGGTCGAACTTGCCAGCGAGTAACTCTGCCACCTCCTCCGAAGCTACCATGGCAGCATCTCCGATCGTAGTAACAAACACTGCCTTCCTAAAGCTATCTTCCTCATGATCGATGCGGTCCGACCAATCCACCACGCAGGTAACTGAAGGGCCAAGAGAACCCCCTCATCCGAGGCATGAGAGCCCAAAGAAGCAGTCATACCGTTGCCCCTGTCTTCCTGCTTGCTAGATTGTGAACCCTCGCTGGAACGATAACGCCTCCGGTGCTGTCGGGGACGGCGGCGAGAGGGTCCGGCCTCCACAACTCATGCCAGCACGCCCTCGATACTCGGCCCTCCTGCTAGAGTAGAGGTGGCCTCAGTAGTCGCTGCAAGCTATACCACTATTGGTGTAAGCCTACTCCACAATGAGACCTAAGCATCGGAGCGCTGGAGCCACCTTCCGGCATCTCCGTATTGGATCTGCGTGCTTGGCAGACATAGGAATGATGCCCCACCGTGCGACAATGGAAACATCGTGGACCTACTAGGTCACCCTGAACTCCACAATTGTCCATCCTTCCGCATTGGAACCACGGTTGGACACCGGCCGAAGCACCTCTAAACGAAGAAGAATACGGGGGTGACGTGCCATCCGTGAAGGATGAGGAGGCTCAGGCGCGACTGAGAGAAAGTTGGTGACCACCACGTCTCGGAAGGATATGGGCTCCGAAGGGTATGGCGCACTGCAAGAGCTCGAGCCAAGGTTAGGCTCGAGTCCAACCATCGGACTTCCTTGGAGCATCCCACCGGCCTAAAAGGGGTAGCTTGGGGACACAAGGAGGAGAGGAAACAGTCATCAGAGGGAGAAGGTACCACAACAGCGGCTGCGTGGAGGGTGGGCGCCAGCAATTCTTGAGTCCCCGATGTGGTTGTGATGGGGGTAGGGGAAGAGACGCCTGGGGTAGGGGAGCGGAGCGACTCATCTAGTTAATGAACAAATCTCATTATGTGTTTTTTAAATTTGTTTGTTCATCCATTTATCTAAAATGTGTGATATCAGATGTTTCTTCTCTGTGACTATAATATGGTGTCTGAATTGAGTTATGATGTGAAATGATGGCTAGTGGATCTAAGTATTTCAGACCGGTTTTCCAAACCCATAATGAACTATCAGTGACGTAGTTTCTACCTTTGTCACTCTTTCTATTGTCGACGTGGTTTGCAACCACTGTAAAACAATTAGCAACGCAGTTTCTAAGAAACATGTGGATATGTGTCATGGTTTGCAATATGTGATGAGTAATTGACATTGGTTGAGTTGGTGTTTGAGTTGAAATGTGGGAATCTGGGGATTGCATGAGGTTGTGCATATCATTGTTTTGACTAACCTAAGTTGGTGAGGATGTTGGAGAGTTTACAAGAGATGGGAAATGTGTTTGCTTGTCTCATGATGTGCAGGTCACTGGAGTCAACTTGGCGGTCAATGGTGAGAGGATCGGGCACAAGTAGAAGACTTGGGACCGGATGATCAGGAGGCTAGGTGAAGTCAAGAGTGATCCACACCGTACATATGGAGATGCAAGAAGCACAGACGGTTTCACCATTGAGCCTCAAAACCGTGGGTGGTGATCAAGACGGCGGGGTTGACCAAGTCAAAGGTGATCGAGTATCGGTGCAAGTAGAGGCTTCCAATGGACAAGAGGGGGGAGAGACTTGCCGGCAAGGAGGATCACGGGACGAGGTGACATGAGTCAATGTCGTGAAGTCATGCTTTGAGAAGCGTGCAAGGCGGTTTCCTGGTTTGGGTCTCAAAATCAGTGGCGGCGATTGGAGGTGCACGTGGCACCATCGTGGAGCTTGTGTCGAGGCGAAGCAAAGTTGTGAAGGGCTCGATGGCGTTCGAGCGAAGGAAAAAGAGTTGGACGATTTTTGATGAGTACATCACACTTATGGATACACACAACACTCCTCCAACTAAGATGAAAGTTCATGTGCATCACCTGAATTTACAGGTGAGATCGTTTCTAATGCTTTTATTATGTTGTTTTGAGAATAGATTGCTACCTAATGAATTAATTGTTGTTAGAAACCATAGAGATGATGATGAGATAGCTGGAGAGGTGATTGGAGATGTGATGGGCCAGCAAGGACGTCCAAGTCAAGGTGGAGGCCCAATCAAAGCCGACTTCGAGTCTGTTTCGGAGCCCAGGACCAGTCTACACTAAAATGGACGCCCAGGACGCATACGGACTTAGATTTGGACGTTCTATATATGCCTGGAAAGATAACGAGAAGAACTTTCCAACTAAACTGGTCCCATGTCAAAATTCATCTCGAGCCGTCGGCAATCGCCAAAAAAATCGACTTCCAGAATCTGTCCTGGTGCTGTGACATCGTAATCGGTCTTTGGACCATGTATCGAGTTGAGCCCACTTAGGGCTGCGTCCAGGGGGTCTTGCACGACCCTAGGGTCCTCATATACAGCCGCCGCCTCTTCATTAGAGTTTGGGTTTTGCTTAGATTATTCTGTTGATAATAGTTTTTCCATTTGATCGGTTTGTGAGACTCCAACTTGTGAGATTCATCGTATACTTGCAAATTTGGTTGCATTCTTCTTTGTTCTTGCTTGTGTTCTTGATTTGCAGGCAAGGATAAGCCTTCTCAGTGAGGTCAATCGTTCTTGAACGGTTGATAACCAGAGGAGACGTTGTGCTGCGATTGCGGGGTTTAGAACGTGTCGTTCGGAAGCCGGATCGATTTGTGTATCGCCTCCGCCTTAATCAAGTTTACCAGAACCTATCGGAAGATCAGGAACCTTGTCCACTTCAAGTGGTAATTAGAGCTTCAAGTATACCGTTAGGTTCGCCTTAATCCTCGTTTATTTGTTCTATCCTATAGTCCAAAAAATTGCCCCACAAAAATATCGGTTCATCATGTTTCCGCTGTCCTATATCCCATTGTGACTTATAAATTTTTATTTCAGATTGCTTCTCTAAATTTTAGTCCCTATAAAGTCATCGTGTTGCTGGTCTAGTGCTTGTTCTTTGGTCTTGTTTGAGTCGTGCATATCCTTGTCATAGACAAACAAGGAAAAAATCAGTGTTGCATATGTTTAGATAATAGTATTGCTGGAATTATGTGCACTAAATATTTCTTTAACATCTAGCCTTCTACTTTCGTGTGCAAAAGAAAATTAGAGTGCTCTGTTGCTGTCTCATTGTGATCAAAAGCCAACCAATTAGTGCTTCATCTTGTTATAGAAGTTTGTTTTAGTTGTGCTATTACAAGAATCCTTTTGCTGCACTTGTAGTAAGAAAAAAAAATATTCTGGGGTTCCATTGGTTGTAAAACTTGTAATACCTTGCTGCAGTTCTAATTCTCAAAAAAAGAAAAGAAAAAGGCAAAAGTGCACAAGAGAAAAAGGCGCACAAAAAAAAGGAAGTAGAAAAAAGAAAAGATACAAATTCAGAATTGCTTGCATCCTTTCTGTCCTTTGTTGAGTCCATTGCTTGCTTGCTTGAACTAGGTCCGAGACAAGTTTAGGCCGGTGACATAGACTAGCTTGGGACTATTATTCAGTTTTGCAACTTCTGAATTGAAATTTTGCGAATCCTTGCTACCTAATATTGCCTATCCAAGCTCCATGTATTTCCTTCTGAACAGGCACAATTTTTTTTGACTCTTGCAATCATCAGTTCACACTCTCCAAGGTATCCATTGCTTGTTGTAATTAAGAACTTTGTAAGAGCTTGATAAGATGCTTCCCTTTGCTTGTTGAGAGTTTACACTGTGATCACATAATAGTGATAGGAAAATATACTTCCGTGTGTTTTCTTGTTTGCTACTAACAATGACAGGTTACGCCACTCATGGTGATGATTCAACGTCGTCTAATGAGAACAATATGAGTGACGTAGTACAAAGAGTGCTCAGTCCTCAAATAGAGAAAGGTAGAGCAAAATCAATTGAACAATTTATTTCAGACTCACTTTGTTGTCAAGGATCGACGTTGTCGTGTTATCATTGATGGAGAGAGTAGCCGCAATATCGCAAGTTTAGAATTAGTAGAGAAGCTTGGATTGACAACACAGCCACACCCATGTCCATACTACATCCGATGGGTAAATTCTTTTGGTAAGATAAAGGTAGATAAAATTGCACGCATTGAATTTTTTATTGGTTCTTATAAGGATAGTGCAGAATTTGATATAGTACCTATGCAAGCATGTCATTTGTTATTGAGTAAACCTTGGATTATTACAAATAATGCTTCGCACAATACCATTATAAATAGCTACTTATTTAAATACAATGGTAGAAGAGTTACTCTTAAACCTATGACCGCTGCTGAAATTTTAGAAGAGGATCAACAAAGGCTTGAAAGGAGAAAGAATGAACCATTTAGGAAAGAATGGACTATTTCAAATGTTGCAACACTTACATCAAAATATGAATTAGATGATGAACATATTTCCTTGCCTCTTGTTGCAACTAATACATTTCAGGTTCTACACAAAGAAGAGGATAGTGAGAAAGATGAAGAACATGTTCTTGCATCAGGTAGGAGCTTTCTTGATGTGATGAATTGTTCCAATAATCTTGTTGTATTGGAACCTTGTCTTGATTTGCCTTTGCCACAAGTTGATTTATCTACTGATCCTTGTGATAAAGAGGAGTTGTGTGCCACTGCTTCACTTATACCTTTGCCACAACAAATGAATAAGTTTGATGTTTTTGCTTATGATTCACCTACTAGTGCTGAAATAAAACATTTGATTTTAATAACATGTGAAAAGGATGAGCAGAAATTATTGTCTTCTCTAAATACTTTGGGTTATATTGAATTTGATGTTCTTTGTGATCTAAATACCGTGGAGAAGCAAATCTTTTCTCAAACTGAATTGCCTTTGCTAATAAGAAACAAATTTTATGCTATAGGAAACTATGATCATAGAGGTGTATTTAGGGTGCATAAAGTTTATATTTGCTAAAACATGAATAATCCTTGTGTTGTACAACCAAATGATGAACTAGAAAACTACAATAACAATTACCATGTCCTGTCATATTTTTCTAGTGTTTTTAAGATCACACATTTGCCATCTTGTCATAAGAGTGAGAATGACGTTCATATTACTGAGCAAGTTTTCAAAGAGGTCATTCATTTGCATGGCATGCCTTCTATTGTGGTTTCACATTGTGAAGATAATTTTCATAACACATATAAACACGAGGTGCATTCCAACTTTAGGAATAGTTCTATATTTTATATTTCAGATTTGAGACCACTATTGGGAGAAAGAGATGGGGTCGAGTCAAGGACGACTCTAATTCAATAGGGGGAGAATGATGAGTACATCACACTAATGGATACACACAACACTCCTCCAACTAAGATGAAAGTTTATGTGCATCACCTGAATTTACAGGTGAGATCGTTTCTAATGCTTTTATTATATTGTTTTGAGAATAGATTGCTACCTAATGAATTAATTTTTGTTAGAAACCATGGAGATGATGATGAGATAGCTGGGGAGGTGATTGGAGATGTGATGGGCCAGCAAGGCCGTCCAAGCCAAGGTGGAGGCCCAATCAAAACCGACTTCGAGTCTGTTTCGGAGCCCAGGACCAATCTACACTAAAATGGACGCCCAGGACGCATACGGACTCGGATTTGGACGTTCTATATATGCCTGGAAAGATAACAAAAAGAACTTTCAAACCCAATCGGTCCCATGTCAAAATTCGTCTCGAGATGTCAGCAATCACCAAAACAAATCCACTTTCAGAATCTGTCCTGGTGCTGCGACACCGTAATCGGTCTTTGGGCCATGTATCGAGTTGAGCCCACTTAGGGCTGCGTCCGGGGGGTCTTGCACGACCCTAGGGTCCTCATATACAGCCGCCACCTCTTCATTAGAGTTTGGGTTTTGCTTAGATTATTCTGTTGATAAAAGTTTTGCCGTTTGATCGGTTTGTGAGACCCCAACTCGTGAGATTCATCGTATACTTGCAAATTTGATTGCATTCTTCTTTGTTCTTTCTTGTGTTCTTGATTTGCAGGCAAGGATAAGCCTTCTCGGCAAGGTCAATCATTCTTGAACGGTTGATAACCAGAGGAGATGTTGTGCTGCGATTGCGGGGTTCAGAACGTGTCGTTCGGAAGCCGGATCGATTTGTGTATCGCCTCTGCCTTAATCAAGTTTACCAGAACCTATCGGAAGATCAGGAACCCATTTCACTTCAATTTTGCTCCTGGTGGTAGGTGGCAATGAGTTATAGGTGAAGGGTAGAGTTGTCTTGGACCCTAAGCCTATATAAGGAGAGGTGTGGCTGGTGGGAGAGGGGCCTCTTCCCATTAGCCTTGTTAGGACTTCATTCAAAGTGCTAGGAATGGTCTTCATATAATAGAGAGGAGAGCATGTGTGAGAGACATCTCTTTCTCTTCCAAATAGTGGGAGGAATAGGTTGGCTTCCTAGCCTTGTATCCATGAATCTTGTAAGCATGTTTCTATGATATGAGAAGTATTTTCATGCTCAAGATCTTCCTCTCTCCCTAAATCCTGAATTTCTCTTTATCTCTATTTTTGTAGCTATTTTCACGGTAATTTTTTATCTTACTTTTGGTCAAGTTTTGGGGCGGATTTCTTGGGGATCTTAGTGCTATGATGAGCTAGAATAATCCTTCATGGGTCCTTGACCAAATCAAGAGCTCTAGCACCTTTGATTTGAAGGATTTCTCAAGTTTTCCCTTTTTGGTTTTCTAGGCACAAGATCTGAAATTCGTGATAATTCCTTAAGCCAATTGAGTGGATCTTCCAGGATCAGGATCGTGATGTGTTGAGGATTGGCTGGTCCAAAAATCGCACGTTTTGGAGATCATTTGGTTGAGTTTTGGAGAGATTTGTGGGAAAAACGCGACAGTTCTCTATTCTATTGGGGTCGATCGGCACTGCCGATGACTAGAACCGGCACTGCCGGTGTGTCTGAACTCTGATCGGCACTGCCGATGCCACGATCGGCACTATCGATGGCTTGAGTCTGAACCCCGCACCGGCACTACCGATAGCCACGACTGGCACTGTCGATGCGCTCTAACCGCTTCTTTCCTAAGTTTTGAGAACCCCGCACCAGCACTGCCGATGGGTGTGACCGGTACTGCTGATGGTGCCAACCAGCACTGCCGATGGCTCTGATCAGCACTGCCGATGGTTGTCCAGACCTGATCTGTTTTGGTGCATTTCTTTGATAGTTTCAAATCTTTGCAGTTCTCCTTTGTTTCCGTTGTGTTCCACTGCTGTTGTTGATCACTACTAGGGTTAGCACATCACAAGTTGGTGTGTGTAACCTTGGTGATCGGTTCAGAGGTTGGCTTGGATTGTAATTGGGACACAAGTCAAGTTTTTGTGAAAAAATTTTATTAGCTCCCATTCAACCCCCCCCCCCCCCCCCCTCTCTAGTTGCCTTCTCTGTCCTTCAATTGGTATCAGAGCAGGTTTGATCAGTAGTTGACCTTAACCGGCTTTGTGATCCGAAGAAGACATGGAGAAGCATGCGCTCAAGATTTGGATGTTCGATGGAGAGGACTTTTCCTACTAGAAGTCACAGACCAGGGCCTATCTCTTAAGCCAAGGACGTGCAATTTGGGAGATCGTGGAGCAGGACTACGCCATACCGGACAACCTCAACACCACGCCAGTAGGTGAGTTAACCAGGTATGAAAACAACTCTAAAGCTGTCAATATCCTGCTTTCTACTCTAGGTAGGAATGAACATGACCGTGTTGCTCATCATGATACTGCACATGCCATTTGGGCAAAGCTTTGCACGTACCATGAGGGTACCAATCAAGTCAAGTCTATGCGTAAGGATTCTTACAATAGACAGTACCAAACCTTTGCACAAAAACCTGGCAAGTCACTAGATGACATTTTTCATAGGTTTGAGGCCATTGTGTGCAACTTGCAGGCTTGTGTTAACCTTATGTACAGTGATAATGATAGAGCTAAGCAATTATTGTATTCACTTGATGAAAATGCTTGGAGGGTTAAGATTGCTGCACTAGAAGAAACTGCTGTTTTCAATACCCTAGACTGTGAGTAGCTGTATAGCAAGCAAAAATCTCATGAACTGTCTAGGAAGTCTCGTCCTAATCTTGCTAATCCTGCTTCTAGCATGGCTTTGCTTTATAGCTCTCAAAAGGGTAGTCACAGTGGTGCTTATTATGAAACTAACCTCTCACTTGACAAGTCTTCTTTGGAGTTTGCTCTTTCTTCTCTTGTTGCAGCTTTCGATGAACAGATGGAGTGCATTCCTGATGAGGAGCTGTCCTTGCTCACAAGGAAGTTCAGGAAGTTCTACAACAACCGGAAGGAGAGAAGAGGCGGTGGTTCAAGAACCTGCTTCGAGTGTGGTGACCCTGGACACTTCAGCGCTGACTGCCCCAAGAAGAAGAAGAAGGCCGGGTACCACGACAACAACACTGAATATTTCAAGCAGAAGAAGAACCGCTTCTACAAGAAAGGCAAGAACTCCAAGAAGTTCACCAAGGCCATTGCACGCGCCTGCGTTGCCGCCTTGAGCGACGTCGACCTCACATCAAGCGAAGGCCTTACAAGCTCGGAGGAGGAGGTTGAGAAGCCACGAGTCGAGAGGAAGGACGACTTCACCGGGCTTTGCTTCATGGCAAAGAATGACCACGACATCGACTCTGACTCTGACACAAGCGAGGTACCTCCCAGTCTTCATGAGCTCTCTTCTGAACTTGATCATTTGCGCGATGTTCTGCTCATGCAAGATGATAAGCTTCGCAACGCTGTTCGTGAGAATAAAGAGTTTAAGTCTAAGTTGGAGAGTGCTGAGTATGAAATCAATTCGCTTAGGTATAAGCTTGCAAAAGATGACATTGTGGTTGAGTGTGAGTCTTGTCAAGTTGTGATGAATGATCTTGCACAGAGGGAAAGTGTGCATGCTCAAGTTGTCAGTCAGCTTGAGAGTGCCCTTAAAGAGCTTGATGAATTCAAAGGTAGACCGACTCTTTTGGGTGCATGTCAGAAGTTCCCCAAGCTCACTAATGAGTTGGAAGCTCAAACCCTCAAAGTCAAAGAGCTCGAGTCCAAGCTACTAGATGAGACTCGCTCGAAAGATCTCCCACCACCATGTGTAGTGTGTGGTTCTCTAAAGGATAAGCTGGCAATCACTAGAAAAAAAACAAAATCCTAACCCAAAAAAATGACTATCTCATATCTTGTCTCCAAAGAACCCAAGTGAGGAGAAGATTGAGAGTGACTTGGCATGAGTCAAAGAAAGTGCTAGTAGGTCAACCTACAACTTGGGCTTGGGATTTGAGAGGTGTGACAAGGAGAGTGAGAATATGGGTAAGTTTGTGCCTAGATCTAGCTACAAGGATGAGGAACAATCCATCAAACCCACTGACACATACTACCCTCCTAACCCCAATCCTTCCTTCCACCCAAAGCAAGCCGAGAAGCCAAAACCCAAACCTACTGTGCAAGCTAAGCCTAAACATGAGAGTGTCTACATTTGCATGTTCTATGGTCGTAAGGGTCACTTGGATGAGTACTGTTATAGGCGTAAGAGAATTCAGAGGATGCAAGCTGAATTAACTAGGAATGTGCATCATGATGATTTTGTTGGTTTTCAACCTCGCTCTTTTTCTCGTGCCTATCGTGTACAGGGTCATTCCTCATATGGCTTTGATTCACAAAACAAAGGCTTTTCTCAACAGCGCTTTGGCGCCCCATGTTTTCCCCATCATCATGAGCATCACTCGCGTGGATTTGGTTTTCACACAGATGATTTCTATCCTCACGACCCCAGGTTTGAGTCAAGACGCTTTGACAGGCCACGCTTTCCCCATCGTGGTACTCGTCCCACGCGTTTGACTGGTAATGTGGAAAGAACTGTGATAACCCCTGCTGTTCGTGTGATTCAGTGCTGGCTTCCCAAGAGTTTTATTTCTAACCCCAGCACTGAGTCATCAATCTTTCCTTCTCGTTCTTTGTAGGCAGCAGGTGGAGGCCTGGAGAACAATTGGTTGATGGACTCCGAGTGTTCGCGCCACATGACCGGAGATGCAAAGTGGTTCTCCAGCCTCACTCCCTTGAAGCACCGGGACTATGTGACCTTTGGAGATGACAAGAGAGGGAGCGTGAAGGCAAGAGGCGCGGTAAAGGTAAATGAAAAATTCACTCTCAAGGATGTTGTTTGGTTCAGCACCTCAAGTACAATCTCCTCTCTATCTCTCAGTTGCTTGATGTTGGTTTGGAAGTGCGCTTTAAGAAAAATGCTTCATATGTTCTTGATTCGAATGGCTCTTTGGTTTGTGGGATTTCTAGCATTGGGAAGGTTTTTCAGGCTGATTTTGCTGGTTCTCCTGGTTCTCATAAGTGCTTGTCTGCTCAATCTTCTTCTAAGCTCTGGAAATGGCATAGGAGACTAGGTCCCATGAGCTTTGACTTGCCTTGTCACTTGAGTAGCCTAGGTTTGATCTGAGGATTGCCGAGGCTTAAATTTGATAAGTATTTGGTTTGTGCTCCTTGTCGTCATGGGAAAATGATTGCCGCTTCTCATCCACCAATCAATTTGGTGATGACTGAACGCCCTGGAGAGCTGCTTCATATGGACACTGTTGGTCCTTCTCGGGTTCGTTCGATGGGTGGGAAGTGGTATGTTCTTGTGATTGTTGACGACTACTCTCGCTCCTCTTGGGTTTACTTTCTTGAGAGCAAGGATGAAGTGTTTCATCACTTTCAGAGCTTAGCTTTTAGGTTGTTCAAGGAACTCCCTGGTGCATTACGAGCAATCCACAGTGATAATGGCATCGAGTTCAAGAACTCCTCCTTTGATGCTTTCTGCCTTGAGCATGGTATTGAGCATCAGTTTTCAGCACCTTGTGTCCCTCAGCAAAATGGTGTGGTCGAAAGAAAGAACAGAACCTTGGTAGAAATGGCTCGGATGATGCTCGATGAGCATAGGACTCCGAGGCAGTTCTGGGCTGAGGCCATTAGCTCTGCTTGCTATGTTTCCAATCGGGTTTTCTTGCGCTCAATTCTTAATGTGACTTCCTATGAGCTAAGCTTTGGGAGGAAGCCATCTGTTTCTCATTTGCGCACTTTTGGTTGCAAGTGCTTCATTCTCAAGCGTGGCAATCTTGATAGGTTTGATCGAGATCTTCCGATGGCATCTTTCTTGGCTACACCCATCATGGCCATTCTTACAGAGTTTTGAATTTGGAAACTAACACCATCGTAGAGTCCTGCGATGTAACCTTTGATGAGTCAAACTCTTATGCAAGCAATATGGTTGAGACTTTAGGTAACAGGGAGATGGAGGAGAGTATCTTTGTAGAAGAGGACCTATAGGGCTTGGATGATCACAATGATGAGTCATTCCATCCCACATCCGAGCTTGTACCTGCTGCTTCCACCACTCTAGTAGAGGGTCCAGAAGCTTCTACATCGACCTCAGTAGCTGTTGAGCTAGCTCCAGCTGTGGTGGAGGGGGAGGTACGCCCTGAGAGAGAGGCTTCTCACCACATTCAGCGTCAACAACCACCTCAACAGATGATCTGTAATCTCTATGAGAGGACAACAAGGTCAAGGTCTGCACATCTCGCCTGCTTTACTAATTCTCTCTTTGTTGCCACCTTTGAACCTCAGGATAATGGACACGCATTATCTGATGAACCTTGGGTTAATGCCATGCATGAGGCGTTGGAAAACTTTGAGAGAAATAAAGTGTGGACCCTAGCAGAGCCTCATATTGGTGTCAATGTCATAGGAACCAAGTAGGTTTTCAAAAACAAGCATGGGGAAGATGGTGAGGTTGTTAGAAACAAGGCTAGGCTTGTTGCCCAGGGTTTCAGTCAAGTGGAGGGCTTAGACTATAGGGAAACCTTTGCTCCTGTTGCACGCGTAGAAGCCATTAGGATCTTGCTTGTATTTGCTGCCTCTAAGGGCATTAGACTCTACCAAATGGATGTCAAGAGTGACTTCCTAAATGGTTTCATAGAGGAAGAGGTTGATGTGAGACAACCACTTGACTTTGAACACCACAAATACCCAAACTTTGTGTACAAGCTTCAAAAGGCTCTATATGGGCTAAAGCAAGCACCTAGGGCATGGTATGCTAGGTTTAAGACCTTCTTGCTAGAGCGCGGGTATGTTATGGGGTGTGTTGACAAAACCTTGTTCACTCTGAAGCATGGCAATGACTTTCTAATGGTTCAGATTTACATGGATGATATCATCTTTGGAGGTTCCTCTCATGCTCTTGTGTCCAGATTTCAGGAAGCTATGGAAAGTGAATTTCAGATGTCGATGATGGGCGAGCTCACCTTCTTAATTGTACTTCAAATCAAGCAGGGCAAGCAAGGCACCTTCATACATCAAGCCAAGTACATGAAGGATCTCCTGAAGAAGTTCAACATGGTCAATGTGAAGCTGTTGTCAACACCAATGTCCACAACAACGGCACTTGACTCTGACGAAGACTGTGAAGCGATGGATCAAAGGGAGTACAGGAGCATGATTGGCTCTCTCATGTACCTGACGGCAACAAGACCTGACGTACACTTTGTAGTGTGTCTTTGTGCTTGTTTTCAGGCTTCCCCAAGGGTGACTCATCGCAAGGTTGTCAAGCGCATCTTCATGTATCTCAAATACACTCTTGAGTTCGGTCTTTGGTACTCTGTATCTTCATCTCTTGATCATATTGGGTATTTGGATGCGGACTTTGCTGGGTGTAGAATTGATAGAAAGAGCACTTCTGGTACTTGCCATTTCTTGGGTACTTCTTTGATCTATTGGTATTCTCATAAGCAGTCGAGTGTAGCCCAATCCACCATAGAGGCTGAGTATGTTGTTGCTGCTAGCTGCTGCTCACAAATCCTATGGATAGTATCCACCATGAGAGACTATGGGTTAACCTTTAAGGGTGTTCCACTCATGTGTGATAACTCCAGTGCCATATGCTTAGCCAAGAACCCAGTCCTACATGGTAAGGTCAAACACATAAATGTGAGATTCCACTTCCTGAGAGATAATGTTGAGAAGGGAGATGTTGAGCTCAAATACATTGACACTAAACACCAATTGGATGTTATTCTTACCAAGCCCCTAGATGCTTCGCGATTCGCTTTTCTTCAAGGGGAGCTTGGTGTTTGCCATCCTTATGGCATCGTTTGAGGGGGAGTTGGTGTTCTCTTGTATATATGTATCTTACCTTTTATGCATTGCATCTCATATGTAATATATGCATTGGTAAATGAGCTTTGATTCTTATGCTTTTTTGCATTTCTCTTTGCTATGATTGAGCCTGAGTTAAGTTGTGTGGATGTGATAGTAATCTCTCATGCTTAGATTTTCTAGATGGCTTGTTATAGACTCTTTTGAGCAACTTGCTAATCTTAAAGGTAAGCTTAGCTTCTTGTGAACCTTATGAACCAATCTTGCTAAGACTTACTCACCATGTGTATAATTGCTTTTATCCCTGTGAAGACTTGTGTTGAGGCTAGTCTAGAGGATATCTTGGCTTTGGCACCTTGTACTTGCGAAATGTGGCTTTGCAAATGTTTAGCTCATGATGGAACATTGTGGGAACGTTTGTTCCTTTTGTCACAAAGGCATGCTCATCCTTCTGCTTTTAATGTGCAATATAAATTGACTGTGCTTTCAAGCCTCCGGGTGTTTGTCGTACCCAGCCGTGCGACCATCCGCATCGATTAGAAGTAACATAAAAATGCTAAATCCAAACATTGTACTTTGAAGCCTCAGGGTGTTTGCCATACCTAGTCATGCGACCCTCTGCATGGATTAGAAGATACATGAGAATCATATAAGAATAATGTTTTTCTCTTTTCTTATGAGTCTCTGTTGCATATGTGAGCGTTTGTAGAGCTTATTTTGTGTGACTCCTTGTTGCCTTGGTTGAGATTGAGACTGGCCAGTTTCTTTTGATTCACTTGATACTTGTTTTGCCTTTGGATGGGAGTACTTACACATGTTGTGACAGTTTTCTCATTATGAGAAATTTTGATTCTATCTAAGCTAGTCAATCTTTTTGCTTAGCTTGTATAGCTCTTGGTGGTTATGCCTTGCTATCTATTTTTGGTCTTTGTATGATGGTGAGCTATGCTTTTACACTCCATGGCTCTATGTTTTTTATTAGCACAGTTAAATGTTTGTCTGCATAATTATTGAAGCTCCTTAGGTTTGCATCTTCATGTATTACATGCTTGTTTGTTCTTTTGCCTCTTTGATAAGTTTATTTCCGAAGGGGGAGAACGTTGTGGGTCATGCACAAATAATGCTAAGAAACCTAAAATGATTCATTTTGCATTACAAGAGACCTATCACAAGTTGAGGGGGAGCATATCATGTCCTTGAGCGTTTTCTTGCGCTTCTCACACTCTTTGCGTCTCAAGTCTCCTTCTTTGCCAACTCTTTGTCTTGTGATTCCTATTTTGCTAGATGGCCTACTTTTCACCTTTTCTTTGGATTTGGCCATTTGGATGTGCTTATTCGGCTTCGCATTTCAATCTCTAATCTTTGTGCATTTGGTGTTGTCAATGTACTTATCAAGGGGGAGAATGAGAAACCATGTGGATATGTGCCATGGTTTGCAATATGTGATAAGTAATTGACATTGCTTGAGTTGGTGTTTGAGTTGAAATACGGGAATCTGGGGATTGCATGAGGTTGTGCATATCATTGTTTTGACTAACCGGAGTTGGTGAGGATGTTCGAGAGTTTACAGGAGATGTGAAATGTGTTTGCTTGTCTCATGATGTGTAGGTCACTGGAGTTAACTTGGCGGTCAACGGCGAGAGGATTGGGCACAAGTAGGAGACTTAGGGCCGGATGATCAGGAGGCTGAGTGAAGTCAAGGGTGATCCACACCGTACATATGGAGAGGCAAGAAGCACGGACGGTTTTGCGATTGAGCCTCAAAACCGTGGGTGGTGATCAAGACGGTAGGGTTGACCAAGTCAAAGGTGATCGGGCGTCGGTGCAAGTAGAGGCTTCCAATGGACGGGAGGCGGGAGAGACTTGCCGGCAAGGAGGATCATGGGACGAGGTGACACGCATCAAGATCATGAAGTCTTACTTCGGTGGAAGTGAGCATTAAGTCATGCTTTGAGAAGCATGCAACGCAGTTTCCCGATTTGGGCCTCAAAATTGGTGGCGGCGATTGGAGGTGCACGTGGCACCATCGTGGAGCTTGTGTCGAGGTGAAGCAAAGTTGTGAAGGGCTCGTTTGGGCGAACGAAAAAGAGTTGGACGGTTTTGCCCCTGGTGGTAGGTGGCAATGAGTTATAGGTGAAGGGTAGAGTTGTCTTGGACCCTAGGCCTATATAAGAAGAGGTGTGGCTGGTGGGAGTGGGGCCTCTTCCCATTAGCCTTATTAAGAATTCATTTAAAGTGCTAGGAGAGGTCTTCATGTAATAGAGGAGAGGAGAGGGTGTGTGTGAGACATCTCTTTCTCTTCCAAATAGTGGGAGGAAGAGGGTGGCTTCCTAGCCTTGTATCCATGGATCTTGTAAGCATGTTTCTATGATATGCGAAGTGTTTTCGTGCTCAAGATCTTCCTCTCTCTCCCTAAATCCTAAATTTCTCTTTTTCTCTATTTTCGGAGCTATTTTCATGGGAATTTTTTATCTCACTTTTGGTCAAGTTTTGGGGCGGATTTCTTGGGGATCTTAGTGCTATGATGAGCTAGAACAATCCTTTATGGGTCCTTGACCAAATCAAGAGCTCTAGCACCTTCGATTTGAAGGATTTCTCAAGTTTCCCTTTTTTGTTGTTCTTGGCACAAGACCTGAAATTCGAGATGATTCCTTAAGCCAATTGAGTGAATCTTCCAGGATTAGGGTCATGAGGTGTTGAGGATTGGCTGGACAAAAATCACATGTTTTGGAGATCATTTGGTTGAGTTTTTGAGAGATTTGTGGGAAAAACGTGATAGTTTTCTGTTCTAATGGGGATAGCCTTCTCGGTCCTTTAGTTTCTAACTCCGTCACTATATCTACTCTAGACATGGTTTTCAAACCCGTCACTAAAACTATTAGCAACACTATCTCTATTACTGTCACTGTGTTTGTCGAGGGTAAATAACAGGGTGCCACGTGGCGCCTCCTAAGGGCTCACACGTGCCAGATTCAAACAGATTCAAAGGGGCCCACAGGATCACCACCATGGCACCGCCAGCATGAGTCCCCAGGGGAAGCATCCCTGCGGTAGCCAGGCCTTAGCCGTAAAGGCCGCGCCGCATCCCCGACTCGCTTGACCCCCGAATGGTCACAGGCCGGTCACGTCCCGCTCGATCCCTCGATGGGGGTCGGGGATTCGCTATGCCTCGCTCGACCCCTCGAAAGGGGCTGAGGGCAAACCGCCCCGCCTTGACGGAGCAGGGAAATGGCCCGCACCTCTAGCCGGATGACTCAGCCATTAACCCGAGCCTATCCACTCTGGGGCACGGACGAATGCCCTACTGCCACCACTGTCGCAATGACAGTGTGGGCCCCCTCCCACAATCGTCAGGCAAACTCCCCCTCAGTCAACTCCCATCGGTGGGGCCCAAGCTCGGATAGGACGGGGTGAGGAAACCCTGGCCAGGCCAGGAGCGGCGGAGTGGAGAAACCTGATTGTCTTGTCCGAACAGTACGGATTCCAACTTCAGGCCGGTCCGGACAGACGCAACCCAACACAACTACCCCCGATAGAGGGGTCGAGCGAGCCAACGGTCAACAACCGCCAACCACCCGGTCTTAAATGCCATGTCCACTACACGGACATAGTGTCGAGGAGTCAAATCCCTCCAGGTACCTGCCCCCCTCATCATCACCAACGCCCGCTGACGGTGGCAGGTGTGGCAAGGCATGCTGCGCTTCCTTCGTGGGATGATACACCTAATGATGATGGTGTAGGACGGCTTGAGGAACAGCTAGATTGAACCTTGCCTAAATGATGTGACGAATACCATGCTGCACCTCCCCGCGCATGACGGAATACGCTGGCTACAGCGACACGGAGGGGCTCTACTCGACGACGGAGAACAAGGACACGCTCGGGCAAAGTACTATCCCTCTGACACAAGACCAGGATGGTGGGGCCTGTAAAGACCGAAGTGATGATGACATCACCCTTATGGATACACCCAGCACTCCGCCAACCAAAATGCAAGTTCATGCGCGACAACTAAATTTACGGATGAGTTTGATGTGGACAAGGGTTCCCGATCTTCCGAAACGTTCTTGGTAAATTGATTTGGTCGGAGGCGACACACAAATCGATCCGGCTTCAGAACAGCACGTTCTAAACCCCGCAATCGCAGCACGACGTCTCCTCTGGTTATCAACCGTCCAAAGATGATTGACCTCGCCGAGAAGGCTATTCCCTGCCTGCGAATCAAGAACACAAGCAAGAACAACGAAGAATGCAACACAATTGCAGATGTATGATTAAACTCTCGAAGTTGGGGTCTCACAAACCGATGAACGGCGACACTGTTTATGAACAGAATTGATCTAAGCAAAACCCAAACCCTAATGAAGAGGCGACGGCTGTATATGAGAACCCTAGGGTCGTGCAAGACCCCCTGGACGCAGCCCTAAGTGGGCTCAACTCAATACATGGCCCAAAGACCGATTACGATGTCGCAGCACCAGGACAGATTCTGGAAGTCGAATTGTTTCGGCGATTTCCAACGGATCGGGACGAATTTTGACATGGGACCTGTTGGGTTGGAAAGGGCTTTTTGTTATCTTTCCAGGCATATATAGAACGTCCAAATCCGAGTCCTTATGCGTTCTGGGCATCCGTTTTAGTGCAGACTGGTCCTGGGATCCGAGACAGACTCGAAGTCGGTTTTGATTGGGCCTTCACCTTCGCTTGGACGTCCTTGCTGGCCCATCACGTCTCCAATCACCTCCCCAGCTATCTTCTCATCATCTCCATGGTTTCTAACAACAATTAATTCATTAGGTAGCAATGTATTCTCAAAATCACATAAAGGAATCATGAGGAACAAGCTCACCCGTAAATTTAGTTGTCGCGCATGAACTTGCATTTTGGTTGGCGGAGTGCTGGGTGTATCCATAAGGGTGATGTCATCATCACGAAGACCATGCCGTCGACTAAGGCTTCGCCTTCTGCGGCACGACATCACCAACTTTGCACGTGTAGAACTCTCTCACTCTCTCTCTCTCTCTCTCTCTCTCTCTCTCTCTCTCTCTGTAATTGGGCCCTTCCCCTTGAAGTATAAAAGAGGAGACCCACGCTCTTCTCTAGGGATCGGCAACACACGAATTACAACAAAGAGATAGCGATCACGCACACACACATACCTCTCACCCGAGACTTGGAGCACTCACCTCTCTCACAACCGTTGTACCCCCTCACCAAAGCAAGTAACATGAGCAGACCCACGAACTGGACGTAGGGGGCTTCTTCGAACCAGTATAATCCCTTGTGTCCTCTTGCTTAGCCATCACCGAGCCTAAAGCGCGCGTCCCTATGAACAAATTCTACTCGTCGGTGGTCTAAACACCGATAGTTGGCGTGCCAGGTAGGGGCTTTAGCGCGTTTTGCTTCATCACTTCCCGGTTCGGATGGCCACTTCCTCCACCTTCTGGGCTCCTGGTAGTAGCATGTTCTTCGGGAGCCTAGAGTTCGTTGCTACTGGAGACCGGAAGCTGTGATGCGTCAGCATTCCAACATCTTCACCGCCTCCAGTCTAGGCGCCCGCCCCCGCGGCAACGCGTCCGTGGTGGCTGGAGGACGCGAATGACGCGCTGAACTCCTCAGCTGTAGGAGACGGCACGTGGTGACTCGTCGACGAGTCGCTCTCGGACCCTATCACAGCGGCCGTCGCAATCGCCAATGAGGCGATGTGTGCGGTTCGACTCGAGCCGGCCAGGCCGCTCGCCACGGACCGCTCCATGGCGACGGCCGGTTACGGCGACCTGCAATGGCTCCATCTGGAGCGTTACTTGGGCCATACGCCTGATCCGGAAGACCTCCGACACTTCTCATTTGCGCTGGTGAATGCCCATGGGCAACTTCTCGTAGAAGAGCCTCTCCGCCCGAACGGGCTCGCCAGAACCCCTTCGGAGGGCTACCCACACGGCTTGCGGAATGCCGCGGGGTGTTTCCAAGACACGACCGTGCAACTAACGATCCCCGCCTTTGCGGGCTATGGCTTTGTCGGCGTGATCGAGCACCCAGACAAGTCTCTTTTTGACCTCCTCGACGTGGGGTCAGTGGGAGACTCCAGCTCTGAGTTCGGAAGCTACACAGAGAGCTACGGCACCCCACGAGGGTGCAACATGGTGCGGCTTGCACCAGCCTCGGCTGCCGGAGCAGCGGCGAATCCCGGGACCCTCGCTCAGGCGAACCCGACGATGGGTGCGGGAGGACGGGAAACCCTCGTCAACATTCCCGTCACTATGATCGGGGACCCGCAGGCCCAGCCCTGCCCAAACGATCTTCAACAACAGTTGAGGGCAAGGAGGGTGAAGCTGGAAGAGACTCGACGCTAGCTCGAGCAAGAGAAGGAAGAAATAAACCACGAGATAGCACGTCCCAGCACGGGCGGACGCACTTGCGCCATCGCCCACGACGTCTTTCAGCGCATCATCGAGGACGACCATGATCCCCCACAGTTTGCTCGCGCGGGACAAAAAATAGTGGCAGCCGCCGCCCTGCTCAGTACTCTCTCTGAGCCCGCAATGCTGGAGGCTTAGCAGGCCCAGCGAGAAGTCACAACTCTGCTGGCCAAGGCCGCCGAGCTCCAAGCGGCGAGCTCGCAACGGCGCGTCGCTCAATCCAGCCAGCAAATCTCCATGTCTGGATGGGCGGGAGAAGGTGGTGCCACCAGATCGTAGCAGCACTCGGTCCAGCAGCCAGCCCTAGCTGGAGGCGCACCTAAGAAAGCCTCGGTCCATGACCGAGTCGGACCTCACCGCGACGCGCGGCACACTCTTAAGGCGCATCGCCGCGAAAGGGAGTGGCGGAACTAGGAAAGAGGCTGTCAACCGCGCCGCGGAGGCCGATATGACGACACCGACGAGGAGCGGAGCCGGAGCCCGAGCCCTCCTGGGTCGCGGATCTTCATCTCGCGCATCTGCACCGCCGAGTTCCCCCGGCGCTTCCGGGCGCCTGTGACCATCACCAAGTACACCAACTAGACAGACCCCAGCCTTTGTCTTGAGGACTATTGCCTCGCTTGTCAAGCCGGAGGCGCCATCGATGACCTCGCCATCATCCACAACCCCCCGCTCTACCTCACCGATTCGGCACGTGCTTGGCTTGAGCACCTCCCCGAGGGTCAAATCTACGACTAGGGGGGACTTGAGGGACATTTTTGTCGGGAACTTCCTGGGGACCTATGTCCGACCCGGCAACCCCTAGGACCTCAAGAACTACCGGCAGAAAGCTGGCGAGTCCCTCCGATACTACATCCGGCACTTCAGCAAGAAGTGCAATGAGCTGCCCAACATGGGCGACACGGACATTGTTGGATCCTTCATCTCTGGCACAACGTCGGAACAGCTCATCCACGAGCTGGGCCGAAGGGGTCCGTGCACGGCCCTCGAGCTCCTAGATATCACCACAAGCTTCACCTTTGGCAAACAGTGCATGGGAGCGGTCCTCCAGTGCACGTTGGAGGGCAAGGGCAAAGGCAAGCGGGAGGAAGGAGCCGGCGACGACGCCTCCGACCGCCCGAAGAAGAAGAGTCGCGAGCAGAGCACGACCCCGTCGTGGCCGCTGCCAAGCGCAAGCCGCCGCGGCCGGCGACGAGGGAGGCGCCGAACCACTTCGAGAAGGAGTGGAATGGTCCGTGTTCTACCCATGGGTTCTACCTTAAGGACTGCTCCATGAAGAAGAAATTCATCCGAGAGGAGGCGAAGAAGGAGGACCAAGGGAAGGCGTCAGAACCGGGGGCTCAAGACCCTACGGACGAAGACGACGAGTCGGAGGGACCAGCGTTCCCCAACCCCAAGGCCTTCCACATGATTTTCACAGGACCCGAGTCCCGAGGGAGTCGACGCACCGCCAAAATCGAGCGTTGCATGATTTTCGTGGCGGAACCCGCCACGCCGGCGTTCCTCAAGTGGTCAGATCTACCAATCATATTTGACCGATCGGATCATCCAGCATACGTACCATGACCGGGTCGATACGCACTCGTGGTCGATCCCATCATCACCGATGTCTGCCTCACCAAGGTGATGATGGACGGACACAGCTGCATCAACATCCTGTATGCCGACACGCTCGACCTGCTCAGGGTCGATGGATCACGCCTTCGGCGAGCCAGCACACCCTTCCACGGGATCGTACCCGGGCAATAGGCCATGCCCCTCGCGGATCAGCCTGCCTGTCAAATTCAGGACCCTATCCAACTTCCGGACCGAGACCCTCGTCTTCGAGATTGTCGACTTCCCGGGAGTATATCATGCTCTCTTGGGGTGACCGTGTTACGCCAAATTCATGACCGTACCCAACTACACCTACCTGAAGCTCAAGATGCCAGGCCCTAAAGGGGTCATCACCCTCAGCGCGTCCCTTCAGCATGCCTTCTGATGCGAGGCAGAGAACGGTGATCTCACGACGGCTATGGTGGCCTCCGCTGGGGAGCTCGAGGCCATCCGCGCCCACCTCGAGGAGGGGGTCCCCGATGCCAGTCACAAGAACGCCTCATTCAAACCCGCAAAGGACACCAGAGAAGTGCAGATCGACCCCGCGGGCGACATGGAGAAGATGGTGAAAGTGGGGACATCCCTGACCCCCAAATAGGAAGACTTGCTCGTCGACTTTCTCCGCACTAACGCCAACGTTTTTGTGTGGAGGCCCTCGGACATGCCTGGCATACCGAGGGAAGTCACCAAGCACTCCTTGAACATCAGGCCGGGCTCCAAGTCGGTGAAGCAACGCCTGTGCCGCTTCGACAAGGAGAAGCGCAGGGCAATCGGAGAGGAGATCGCCAAGCTGCAGGCGGCCGGGTTCATCAAGGTAGTGTATCATCCCGAATGGTTAGCTAATCCTGTTCTTGTACGAAAAAAAAGAATGGGAAATGGAGAATGTGTGTTGACTATATAAGCCTGAATAAGGCATGTCCAAAGGATCCTTTTCCTTTGCCACGCATAGACCAAATAGTTGACTCGATGGCGGGATGCGAGACTTTGTGCTTCCTAGATGCCTACTCGGGCTACCACCAAATCGCAATGAAAGAATCTGACCAACTCGTGACATCTTTCATCACTCCGTTCAGCTCTTACTGCTACGTAACGATGCCTTTTGGGCTCAAGAACGCTGGTGCGACATTTCAGCGTTGTATGCAATGGTGTTTCGATCATTTGATCGGCCACACGGTTGAAGCCTATGTGGACAACATCATCATCAACTCCAAAAAGGCGGACAGCCTTGTGGCCGACCTCGAGCTTATCTTTGCCAAGCTGCGCGCAAACGGTGTCAAACTCAACCCTGAGAAGTGCGTTTTTGGGGTCCTGAGGGGCATGCTCCACGGGTTCGTCGTCTCCTAATGAGGCATCGAGGCCAATTCTAAGAAAATCTTTGCGATCGAGTGGATAGGGCCAGTCCAGAACCTCAAAGGACTGCAGCGGCTCACGGGTTGTCTGGCGGCGTTGAGCCGCTTCATCTCACGCCTTGGCAAGAGGGTACTCCCACTGTATAGGCTTCTGAAGAAGTCTGACCGGTTCGAGTGGACCCTCGAGGTGCAGTCCGCCCTCCACGACATCAAGCACATTCTGAGCGGCACGCCCGTGCTAACCCCCCCCCCCCCCGGGTCCCAGGAGAGGTACTGCTGCTATACATAGCGGCAATGACTCAGGTCGTAAGTTCGGTGCTCATCGTCGAGCGAGAAAGAGAGGGACACACCTCAAAGTCCATCACCCCATCTACTACATCAGCGAGGTCCTGTCCGACTCAAAGACCAGGTACCACCAGATCCTCAAGATTCTCTACACGGTGATGGTGGCTAGGTGCAAGCTCCGGCACTACTTTGACTCCACCCGATTCACATCGTGAATTCCTTCCCTCTCCGAGAAATTATACAAAACAGGGACTCGGCGGGCAAGGTGGCTAAGTGGGTGCTCGAGCTGATGGGGCATAACATCACGTACGAGCCCCAAGTGGCCATCAAGTCCAAGGTCCTCGTCGACTTCATGGCAGAGTGGACCGAGGTGCAACTCCCGCCCGCTTCCGTTGACCAGGGGTACTGGGTCATGTACTTTGACGGGTCGCTCATGCGGACAGGGGTAGGTGTCGGCCTCGTCTTCGTCTCCCTACTCAGGGTACGTATGAAACATGTGATTTGTTTACATTTCCCAGCATCAAACAACGTTGCTGAGTACGAAGCACTCATCAACGGACTCAAGATCACCATTGAGCTCAGGATCCGGTGGCTGGAAATCTGAGGCGACTCCCAACTTGTGGACGACCAGATCATGAAAGAGTCTACCTGCCGGACCGACGCCATTGCACTCTGCTGCTAGGAGGTCCGCAAGCTTGAGGACAAATTCGATGGGCTGGAGCTCAAGCACATCCCGCGATGCCTCAATGAGGCAGCCGACGCCCTAGCCAAAATGGCATCTGGTCACGAGCAGATCCCTCCGGGGGTCTTCACGAACGACCAGCACCAACCTTCGGTTCGACCCAAGGAGCCCGCAGGGGCCAAGGAGGGGCCGAATGATTCCATTGGGTTCGACTCGAGGGCCGAGGACCCGCCTCTGGTGGTCCCACATCTCGGGGACGTGATGGAGATCGATCGATCAAGCGGCTTGGGTGAGCCAGGCGACCAGTCAGACGACCCGGGGGTCGAGCGAATCGACCCCCAGGTCGAGCGAGCCGAGCTTTCGCCCGACTGGAGAGTCCCGTACATCGATTTCTTGGCTCGGGGCACGCTTCCCGTCAATGGGACTGAAGCCAAACAATTCTATGAGCGCTCCAAGTCTTTTGTCTTGATTGACGGAGAACTCTATAAATGCAGTGTCACCAAAGTGATGC
Source organism: Eleusine indica (assembly GCA_030378355.1). NCBI lineage: Eukaryota > Viridiplantae > Streptophyta > Magnoliopsida > Poales > Poaceae > Eleusine > Eleusine indica. The sequence continues at coordinate 23,639,720 of CM059498.1, read as the reverse complement.
AGCGCTGCATCCCCGCCAACGAGGGCATCAGGAAACTCATCGATATCCACGGGAAGGGGGGGGTCTGTGGTGACCATGCCGCACCTCGAACCCTCGTTGAGAACACCTTTCATCAAGGCTTCTACTGGCCGACTGCCATGGGCGACACGACCCGTATAGTCAAAACCTGTAAAGGCTGCCAGTACAACGCCTGACAGATGCATCTGCCCGCCCAGTCCCTTCAAACGATCCCCATTACATGGCCTTTCGCGGTCTGGGGTTTGGACCTAGTGGGCCCGCTCAAAAAAGCGCCCGGGGGCTACACCCACTTGCTTGTCTCGGTCGACAAGTTTAGGTGGATCGAAGCACGGCCCCTGGTCAAGATTTGAAACGATGAAGCAGTCAAATATTTCCACGACATCATCCACCGATTTAGGGTCCCGAAGTCCATAATCACGGATAACAGAACACAGTTCACGGGAAAGAAATTCCTAAAGTTCTGCGATGATTATCACATTCGCATCGATTGGGCCGCAGTCGCTCACCCCTAGACGAACGGTCAGGTCGAGCGAGCGAATGGCATGATACTCCAAGGGTTGAAGTCTCGAATCTTTGACCCGACTGTCATTTTCAACCGCTTGAAGCAGTTCAGTGGTCGATGGGCGGCTGAACTCCACGCCGTGCTGTGGAGCCTACGCACGACCTAGAGTCGCGCAACGGGCTTCATGCCTTTCTTCATGGTCTATGGATCAGAGGCCGTCCTCCCCACCGGCCTCGACTATGGTGCACCTCGAGTGCGTGCGTACGACAAGCAAGGCAACGAAGCCGCGCACCAAGACGCGCTAGGCCAAATAGATGAGGGGCGAGACGTCGCACTCCTCCATTCGGCCAAGTATCAACAAGCGCTTCGCTGCTATCACGACCGAAGCGTGAGAGACAGAGGTCTCCTCGTGGATGACCTTGTTTTGTGCAGGGTTCAACACACCAGGGGTCAATACAAGCTCTCACCGCCTTGAGAAGGACCATACATCGTCTCTCGAGTCCTCCGACCCGGCACGTACAAGTTGAAGACGATGGAGGGCGACGAGCTCAAGAATGCATGGAATATCTCACAACTACGTAATTTCTATCCCTAGCTTTCTTATCCCTGCGACCTTTGCACGCCCTGGTTGCTCCTAAACGACACCCGACCCCTTCCAAGGGGTCAAGTGTCGCTCCAGGGCTGGAAGGGCACAACGGGCCTACATGGCATGCCTCTATTTCACCTTAAAACTTTCTTTGATTTCCTTGCTTTTTTTTCTCAGCCTCGAGCATATCCATACTGGCAAACAATGTAAGCCATGGGAAAAGGGGTTCACAGTGGAGCCGGTCAGACGGCGCAACGTCGTGCTTGCCAAAACTTCCGAAGCGCCCGGGGGGTCAAACTTTGCAAGCCAAAACTGGGAAGACAACAGGCTAAGCAAACAAAATAGCTTAATTAAATTTAAATTAAAGACTGTTTAAGGCCACCACGGGCCACCAAAATTAAACAGACGATAGTTCAAAATTAAGCCCACCAAAAACGACTAAGATGACTAATGCAAGCACGGACTAATTCTCCTCATCATCTCTAGGGAGCGCCTCCTCCTCGTGTGCGTGAGCCAAGACATCGGCGTGGGGGGCAGTGCGGGCGCGGATCGCCTCCAACTTCGCGGGGGTGTGCCCTTCAACAAGGCCCACTGCTTCAACTAGGTCAAACTGGGTGGCAAACACACTGAAGGCAGTACGCACACCGTGATGCATGCCCTGCTTGACCCACTCGCGCCCTGCCTCCATCAACCTTCCTACTTGTTCGGCGAGAGCGGCGACAAGGGAGAGGTCCACCTGAAGCTCCAGCGCTGCTAGACCCATCAGAGTGCAAAGCGCACCCTTCTCCCCGACCTCCTCACGAAGGGAGCCCTTGACCGCCGCCAGCCTCGACCCGAGGTCTGTCCAACACCCACCAAAAATTAGCAAACCCAAATGGGACAACATGCAAGATAAGGGGGTCACGAAAATCCTACCTTCTTCCCTCTTGTGAGAGGTCTGCAGCTGAGACAGATAGCCAGCAGCGACCGCGATAGTGTCCTAAGCCGTCTTGTCCGCCTCCTCACGGCGCAGCTTCTCCTACTGCAACACAAGCCCCAACCTGTCGACCTCCACAGTGTTGGATGCAGCCTGTGCCACGGCCCTGCCCCGCTCCTCACGAGCGAGGGCGAGGTCGCGCTCCGCCGTGACAAGCCGGCTCTCGGCCTGCTCCAAGGTGGCCTCAAGTTCGACCAGCCTCATGCTGAGATCCTCCCCGAGCTGATGCTCCTCCTCTAGCTCTCGACGGACGCCAGCCAGGGCCTGGAAGGATGTCGCGGCCGAGGCCTCGCACTCGAGCCTCAATGCTCGGCATGCGGCGAGGACCCGAAGCTCCGCGAGGCTGCATGAGTCCTCCAACGACTTAAGCCCGCCCTCCACCAGTGTACACTCTTCCACCGACAAAAGTGGGACTCCGCGATCACTGGCACATGCGATGGCTCCCGCGCCGATGACAGCGGGGGTCGCGGTCAACGCGGCACCCTCCGGACCGCTGCTTCCGACGTCTTCGACCTCTGCCGCGGGCATAACCACCTGAGAAGCCGCCACGGCCGCAGCGGCCACGGCGTCATGCGCCCACGCCAACTCTGCAGCAGCCACCGCGGCGTCGCGCTCTCGCGCCTCCTCTGTAGCAGCCGTCGTGGCGTCTCGCGCCCGTGCCTGCCCCGCGGCGCCCACCTTGAGCTGCTTCATGAGAGACAGCCTAGGACGGCAATGGTCCTGGCCCAAGGCCTGTCACTTCTCGACCGGCGCGTCGTCATTCACTGATTCATCTCACGAGCGCTTCTTCGCAGCCGCCATAGAAGACGCGGGCTCAGCCGCGACAGCGACGGGTGGCGTCTTGATGCGCGCCGGCTCAACCTCTCACTCCGCTGCCTGGACCACACACCCAATGGGCGAGCCTGCCACCGAGATCTGAGCATCGGAGACATCCCCGCTCGGCACTGGTGAACGGGGCTCCTCCGTAGATCCCGACCCATCCAGGGATGCCGAAACAAGGGACGACCCCATCCCCAGAGTCGGGCGTGCCAAGGGCGCGTAGCCAAGGCTGGTCGCCAGCCCGGCGTCGCCGTCAACGTCGTCGCCGTCATCATCATCATTGTCGTCAGCATCTTCACCGTCGTCGGCATCGTCGTCATTGTCACCGTCATCGGCATCATCGTCGTTGCCATCGTTGTCATTGTTGTCGCTGCTATCACCATCCTCATCACCATTGTTGCCACCACCGCCGTTATCACTAACGGCGTCCTCGAACAAGATCAAGGCCTCCTCGGAGGAGTCCTCTTCTTCGTCCTCATCCTCCACCTCTGTCGACGCGGTCGGCGGGGTGTTCCGGTTCTTGACCCTCCGCTCCCTCTCCTCCCATAGCACCAGCCGCCGCCGCGACCTCTTCTCCTTCTCACGCTTGGCCCAGATGGTGGCATCCTTCCTCTTCCACGCCTCCTTCTTGGCACCTCGCAGTTCCACGTCCCTGAAGTGGTTGGCAGCCCTCGCGGCCTCCCTCTCAGGCAGCCGAAGGGAAGGGGTCTGGATGAGACACACCCACTGGGACTACAAAAAGAAAGGGAAGAAGAGAAGCCAAGGGACGAACGCAGTCACAATAACAAAAATGGGGGGTGGTGGAAAATGCACGAGAAGAGGAACAGGAATCCTTACCACATTGACCGCTCGGGGATCAGGACGCATCACCGGCCCATTCGGAGTGGGCCAGGCCTACGCGCTAGGCCCTAGGGCCACCCTCACCCGCTTTGCCACCTCGTCGTCCGGCAGCATCTCCTCTGCCATCACGTTCCCTGGCACCCCGCGGTTGTCGATGTCGACAAGGAACATGGGAAGCAGGAGGTGGCACAACGGCGCGAACCGCCGCTTGTGATACCACCCGACGACTCCAGCGCGTCAAGTCCAGACTCCTTGAGGTAAGAGATGGCACCGAGCGCGCTCTCGATCCATTTCTTCCCGCTCTTCCCCTTCCCCCACTGCCAGCTCTCCCGGGGCTCGACGATGTCGCAGTCGGTGAACTCGGGGAGGGGATGGCTCTCAATGGTGCGCAAGTAGAACCACCTCTTGTGCCACCCCAAGTGAGTGGTCGGGGTGGGCATCGAGAGGTACTCCCCCGTGCGCTTGCCGTGAAGCCGGATCCCTGTGCACCCGATGGTGCACGGAAGCTCTCGCCCCCGACCCTACGCCGGATGTAGGACACGAGGAAGAAGTGGCACCATAGGTTGAAATTGGGCAAGATCCCAAGGAATCCCTTGCACAAGGCCACAAAGGCCGAGATGTGCTAGATCCCGTCGGGATTCAGGTGCTGCAGCTCCACCTTGTAGTGGTGGAGCAGCGCCCGGAGGAAGTCGTGCGCCGGCGGTCCGAGCCCGTGCTCATGAAAGGGGACGAACGACACCACGTAGCACCTCGGGGGCTCCGGCCTCATCTTGTTCCCCGGCACCGCCCATTCCCTCACTTTGGTGAGGGACGCAAGAAGCCCGGCTTCGACGAGTCCCTCCCACTCCTTCTTCGTCACCATGGAGCGAGTGAAGACAGACATGGCAGCGATGAAGCTACGGCAAGGGAGATCGCTGGAGACGAAGGAGAAGAAAGGGCGAGGAAATAAGGAAGGACAAAGAAAGACCAGAACAGGCGACACCCAAGGCTTAAATAGAAGGACGATGTGGGAGCGCGACCACAACTGACCGCAGAAAATCCACCCACAACCCGCCGGGTGATAAGCCTCTCAACCACTCACCCTGCATGGCACACGGGCACGATATCCCACGCTCCTCCATAAATCCACTTTTCCCACTATCCTGAAATTTTCTCGGCTTCCACAAATGGCTCCGCGCATCACGGGCCCGCCTCCACAGTCATCACTGCGAGAAACATCCCTCCGGCAGCCACGCCAAGAAAGACGGAATGGCCACGTGCTGCGCTTTGGCCCACCACGACACGGATGGCAGGTAACCTGCTCAGTCCCTCCTATTTACTCAGGGAGTGGGAGCTGGCAGTGCGGAGCCAATTTAGGCCCCACACCGCGCCTCGAATTCTGAAGCAGGAAATGCGCGCAGATCCCACCGGTCAGGCCTCGCTGCAACATACGCGATCGACCCGGGCGGACTCGGCTAACGAATAGCAAAATAGGATGGAGGCGTGAGGCGAGCCGCTGGACCCCGGTGAGGGACGAGCGGTGCAGGTAACACAGGATAAGGGGCTCAAAACTACCCCGATGGCGCTGAGGTTCTATGGCTGGCCCCACAAGCGGGTTCGATAGCCGCCTAGAGCGCAAACAGAGCGAGGGGCACGAGTGATGGGCACACCTAGCGGCCAACACCCCGACCTTCGAGGGGTCAAGGGCATCACGGAGTAGCATTTGAGTCCCGTTCCGACTCGACCTTTGGTATCTCCCCGAAGAGAGGCAGCTAGCCATCACAACCTATCGAACGGTTGTGACAACCAGTCAAGCCGGAAAGACGAATCTATGAGGTCGACCACCAGCTAGTTTGCCGGGACCCCGTCGACGGGGAACCGGAGACTTTACTCGAACGAACCCGACAGCAGCTCATCGAGCAACCACGTTTCAGCGACCGAGGCAAAAGCGTGGCCTGGCTCTATCCTCCGTCTCACGGACAGGACGCGGAAGGAGAAAGATGAAAAAGTTGAAGCGGCCACTCGACCGATCCATCTGCATCAAGCAGGGACACGAGGGCCGGCATCGCCAAACGAGGCCCAACGACGGGGTCACATTCATTATTCTTTGTTTACAAGACCATTTAAGGCCGACTCTTACAGACTCCCTCTCTTCCCTTTACGAAGCGAGTGTCAATGACTCAAGAGAGAGAGAGAGAGAAAAGAAGGGGAATGAAGGAAAAAGATTGACCCAAGGGGTCTACTACAAAGAAAAAGCGATACCCGCACCTCGGCGGGTGCATGCGAGGTAAAGCGCCTGTAATGCTTCGTCGTCAGGGAAAGACGCCCTCATTTGAGGCCGGCCTTTTCCCCCCAACGAATACGACTAGAAGCCCAGCCACACCGTACGGCTATTGCTGGAGCCGCCGCTTGAGACCAACGAGCCCCATGCTGATGGGGAGTCCGGGTCAGGCGCCTCTTCTTGACCTCGCTCCTATAGACGCCGCCAAGGACGAACACAAGGGGACCCAATAAGCCATGGCGAACTTCCATGTGAAGGCCCCTTTATCTCCATCTCACCCCGACAAGGGGAGGACACAATAGAAGTGGAGCCAACCTTCCCCCAACCGACGGAGCCGCCACACCAAGCCAGCCAGGGACTTGCTATTGGCAGGTCTCCATCCCCGTCCTCATCACTAGGGACATCATCACACCTGGCAGTCATGAGGACAGCGGACCACTAAGCGAGGACCGGTCTCGTCCCAGGTGTCTCAGGACTTGGAGCACAAAGCTTGATGTAGGCTGAAGCGGAGCGTTGCTCGGCTATGTCCTTAAATAGTCAAGCTAGGCCTATGCCTCGGATTCCTTGCGCGGGCACCAAACCCGATGCGAGTTCACAAGGGGCTCTTACACACCACATAGGGACAAGGACCTGGCGCCACTGACAGTGCCATGCGCACCACACCATAGAAAAAAGAAAGGAACCCGCCTCGGCGTAAGGCGCCAGCCTCGGATTCCCCTGGCACGCAGCAGACCTAGGCCCTACCTAAAGATGCCCCTGCGCGTTGCACGCCAAAAAGTGACAAGAAACCTGTCATTCCAACAGCGCCATGGCTCGCCTTTTTAAGCAAACCCTTAACCAATGATGCCCTGCGCCGTCTGTCCGGCCCAAGGGACGGAGACCAAGGAACACGGAGCCCACGGCACCCCCGTGATCATTTTAGACTACACTCGTCCGGACTCCTTCTTTGGCTCGGGGGCTACACCCGACGGGTGCGCTCACGCGCACCCTGATGCATGAATGACCAAACCTTCCTACAAACACGTTAAGTCGAAGCATGAGTTTCAACCAAACTCTCCCTCCAGCTCGGGGGCTACACCCGTCTGGTGCACGCGCGCGCACCTCTCTCGCGTAAACCGGCCAAACCACACATAACTTCGTGCCATCCGCCCACACCCGCGTCAAATCCTCCGAACAACTCTCCAACTCGCTTGGGGGCACGGGGGCTACTATCGAGGGTAAATAACAGGGTACCACATAGCGCCTCCTAAGGGCTCACACACACCTTATTCAAACAGATTCAAAGGGGCCCGCAGGATCGCCACCAAGGCGCCGCAAGCATGGGTCTCCAGGGGAAGCATCCCCGCGGCAGCCAGGCCTTAGCCGCAAAGGCCGCACCGCATCCCCGACTCGCTCAACCCCCGAATGGTCGCGGGCCGGTCGCGTCCCGCTTGACCCCTCGATGGGAGTCGGGGATTCGTTACGCCTCGCTTGACCCCTCAAAAGGGGCAGAGGGCAAACCACCCCGCCTTGATGCAGTGCGGGCATGGCCCGTACCTCCAGGCAGATGACTCAACCATTATCTCAAGCCTATCCACTCCGGGGCAAGGACGAACGCCCCGCTGCCACCACTGTCGCAATGACAGTGTGCGCCCCCTCCCGCAATCGTCAGGCAAACTCCCCCTCAGTCAACTCCCATCGATGAGGCCCAAGCCAAACAGGACGGGGTGAGGAAACCCTGGCCAGGCCAGGAGCAGCGGAGTAGAGAAACCCGATTGTCTCATCCGAACGGTACGGATTCCAACTCCAGGCCAGTCCGGACAGACGCAACCCGACACAACAACCCCCGATGGAGGGGGTCGAGCGAGCCAACGGTCAACAACCGCCAACCACCTAGCCTTAAATGCCATGTCCACTACACGGACACAGTGTCGAGGAGTCAAATCCCTCCAGGTACCTGCCCCCCTCGTCAGCACCAGCGCCCGCTGATAGTGGTAGGTGTGGCAAGGCATGTTGCGCTGCCTTCATGGGATGACACACCTAATGATGATGGTGCAGGATGGCTTGAGGGACAGCTAGATTGAAACGATGTGACGAAGCCCATGTTGCACCTCTCCGCGCACGACAGAACACGCCGGCTACAGTGACACGGAGGGGCTCGACTCGATGACGGAGAACAGGAGCACGCTCGGGCGAAGTACTATCCCTCTGACACAAGACCAGAATGGTGGGGGCTGCGAAGACCGAAGACCACGTCGTCGACTAAGGCTTCGCCTTCCGCGGCACGATATCACCAACTTCACACGTGTAGAACTCTCTCTCTCTCTCTCTCTCTCTCTCTCTCTCTCTCTCTCTCTGTTATCCGGCCCTTCCCCTTGAAGTATAAAAGTGGAGACCCACGCTCTTCTCTAGGGATCGGCAACACACGAATTACAACAAAGAGATAGCGATCACACACACACACACCTCTCACCTAAAAATTGGAGCACTCTCCTCTCTGACCACCGTTGTACCCCGTCACCGGAGCAAGTAACACAAGCAGACCCGTGAACTGGACGTAGGGGGCTTCCCCAAACCAGTATAATCCCTTGTGTCCTCTTGCTTAGCCATCACCGAGCCTGAAGCGTGCACCCTTATGAACAACTTCTACTCGTTGGTGATCTAAACACCAACAGTATTTATTATAGACGTGATTAATTACAACGTCTCTATAGCCATTTAGAGACGGGATTTTATCACCCGTCACTAAAAGCGTAATAGTTAGAGACGGTGAAAGATCATCTCTAAAGGTAGGCCTTTAATGACATGCTAGAGGAGACGGTTGTCTTTTCTATCAATAATTAATCAATTTACCGATCACAAATTACCTGATCTGAGTTAATGTTAGTCCCAAGGTAGCATCGTCGCACTTATACGACTTGACGACTCGACTGCCCGCTCAACAACCAAGCTCAAAACAATTGCTTCAACAAGGCAACGGGTTCATGGTCGATGCCATCGACACCTTTGATTTGCCAACTCAAGGACTCGGCCACTCAGAAACTACATGGACACGTTCGGAGGCTCCTCTTCGACTCGTCGAATATTAAAGCTAAGTACACTTATACTTTCTCAATTTGTTCTCGAGGTTTTGGACTCTAGCCCTCCATCCTTTTTCTCCCATACCAGCCTATTTTTGTTTTGCAAGCATAAGATCATAGGTTTTTTATGAGTAAAATCGGGCTTTTTAATTAGTGCACTTTTTATGGTTTTAATCATCTTTTTATTACCTTGATTTTTAATTCTTTATATTAAACAATCAGGCCAGGAGACTCTTTATGTATTTATACATGTGTCCTATCTTATCACGTAAATCTAGCAATACACATGTATCGTTGACCTCTTAGTAGTGCCACAGCTTTGACACCATATTATCCATATCGTCTGTTCTAGTTCCACCTTTTTGGCTTCAGCCTTGACAGATATTTTGCATTCTATTTTGTGATTTGGTCTTATTTTTTGATCTTACGCCAATAAACACAGTAGCATAATGATTCTCAGCTACGAATGAAGACTACCACTACACTAAACACAGAGCCAAAGCTGCCAGCAGTCATGTGCTGACCCGTCGACTCTAATTGCAATACGAGAAAACTATTATGACCGAGCATCTTATGGCAGACCCAAGCTTTTTATGTCTTAAAATGTCGAGTACCCTACGATGGATCTGTTTGGTTGCTAACGTGTGTCGGTCTATTTAAACGAGAAGAGTGGATACATACTTGAAATTTAGTCGACCAATATTGTTTGGCTTATACAAATAAATTTCCAAGCAAACAATATTATTTATAAGAGAAAAGTCCTATTTGACTCCCTCAACTACATAGGGTAGAGCAGTCTGCCTCCCTCCTCTATAAAAGCGGGTATTTGACACCCTTAACCCTTATACCTAGTTCACTTCGAATCCTTAACCTATTTTGATAGCGGTATTGACCGAGTGAACTCTCCAAATCAGTATCGGACACACGCCCCGTGCTAAGGCAGCAGAAGAGATGAGTGGGGTCCATTATTTTTTTCTTTTTTCATTTCTCTTTCTTCTCTCCTCTCTTCCGGCTCTCCCTCTCCAGCGAGAGCACATGGCGACCCGCATGCGCCGCTGCCCAGCTCCCCACCGGCTCGGCAACCTCAACCACACCGCCACAGTGGTTCAAGGACGGCACGCACGCTACGGCGGCCACCGCCTCGGCTCTCTCTCTCTCTCCACATCCTCATCTTCTCTTCCCCCCCCCCCCCCCCTCGAGCTCCTCCGTGCCGAGCGCATCCTCCATGCCCTCGCAGCCTGCAGGCTCCCATCTAGCGGACTGCCGGCCTCACCATTGTGGAATCCACCTCCATCCCCCTCTGCCTTCTGGTGGTCCGCATCCACCACTGCTTGGGCCGCCTCCATAGGAACTCGTCGACCTCTGCTTCCAAGAGGGGTGAAATCAAGGTCATCCTGGCTTCTGAGCCGGACAGGCTCCTCACCACCACACACCTCGAGACTCACCAAGCCAGCATCGAAGAAGATGTCACCGGGCATCAATGGACGCGACCTCGATGGCAGTGGAGTAGGAGGAGCATGGCTCCTTCTTCGTTGTCCACACGGGGACGGGGACCCGAGGGGGGTGTTGGACACTAAATTTGGCTGAAATGAGTGTTATATACCTTGGTAGGCGAATAGGAGACACAACGCGCATAAGATGATGTGGACAAGGGTTCCCGATCTTCCGAAAGGTTCTTGATAAGTTGATTTGGTCAGAGGCGACACACAAATCGATCCGACTTCAGAACAGCACGTTCTAAACCCCGTAATCGCAGCACGACGTCTCCTCTGGTTATCAACCGTTCAAAGATGATTGACCTCGCCGAGAAGGCTAATCCCTGCCTACGAATCAAGAACACAAGCAAGAATAACGAAGAATGCAACACAATTGCAGATGTATGATTAAACTCTCGAAGTTGGGGTCTCACAAACCGATGAACGGCGACACTGTTTATGAACAGAATTGATCTAAGCAAAACCCAAACCCTAATGAAGAGGCGGCGGCTGTATATGAGGACCCTAGGATCGTGCAAGACCCCCTGGACGCAGCCCTAAGTGGGCTCAACTCGATACATGGCCCAAAGACCGATTACGGTGTCGCAGCACCAGGACAGATTCTAGAAGTCGAATTGTTTTGGCGATTGCCGACGGCTCGAGATGAATTTTGACATGGGACCAGTTGGGTTGAAAAGGTATTTTTGTTATCTTTCCAGGCATATATAGAACGTACAAATCCGAGCCCGTATGCGTACTGGGCGTCCGTTTTAGTGCAGACTGGTCCTGGGCTCCGAAACAGACTCGAAGTCGGTTTGATTGGGCCTCCACCTTGGCTTGGACGTCCTTGCTGGCCCATCACGTCTCCAATCACCTCCCCAGCTATTTCATCATCATCTCCATGGTTTCTAACAACAATTAATTCATTAGGTAGCAATCTATTCTCAAAATCACATAAAGGAATCATTAGGAACAAGCTCACCCGTAAATTCAGTTGTCGCGCATGAACTTGCATTTTGGTTGGCGGAGTGCTGGGTGTATCCATAAGGGTGATGTCCTCATCATAAGAGAAGGAGCAACAGGCCGGCCAATGGGAGGATGCCACATGATGAATATCGTGCAAGTACGATGGTGACGTTCAAAGAAGAAATAAAGATAGAGGCAAATGTTTAAATTAAATTCTAGTATCTAGTTGAATGAGATAAGATTTCATTTAGGATTTATATATGTAATAGGAGATTTGTAGAAGGAAGGGACCATCATAATCAGAAACCAGTTTTATTTTGCATCTGTTATTTTCATTTGCCTCTTTGGTACTTTGCCGAGTAAAGTACTCGTTCATCTTCACATAAGCAGGAATTCTTTACTTGTTTGCCGAGAAAACAAGTTGCTTGCCAGTGCATAAACCCGGTCATCTATCATTGTGTTGTTCGGTACTTTTGCCGGGCAACATAATTTGGCGACTCCGCTGGGGAATGACGGTCGTGACGTGAGTGCTGCGGCACATCAGGGTGGGTCGGCGTCTCTACCGGCAATGGAAGAAGTCATGGCGGCGAAGGCAAGAGAGAAGGCCATCGACGGCGCTACTGTCGACGAGGGGAACGTAATCCCGGCAGCGTTTGAAGATCTGCCTGAGGAAGAACAAAAGAAGATCGAACGGGAGCTTCAACAGGAGGTTGAAGAGCTGAGGAGGAGGAAGATGGAGTGTTACCAGAAGACGCGGGGGGCATCGTCAAGAAAGCCGACACAGCCAGCGTCTCCGCGACAAAGGTAAACGCACCATTAACTACACCTGAGGAGTTAGTTCAGTTTATTGATGCTAGAATTCTAGAGACAGTGGCCATGGAGATTTTCATTCATAATGGGTGGTGTTTCTCCAACAGACTTACTTTTTAGTATTAAACAATGAACTCAAACTTTATGTTCGAATTCCGTGGTTTAGCGGCGTTTCCTGTGATCTCGTTGTAATAATCTGGTGTCACATGTATTGATCGATACAGAGGCTAGAATATTAAGTTAATATATTCCTTTTTCTAAAAAAAAGTTCAATTTATTGATGTCTTCGTGGCTAGCAAGTACGGGTCCGATTTATCTCAATTGACTCGCGATTTAGGAGAAGATGTTAGTTGCACTCTTGACGCTTTTAAACAAGACTTAGATAACAGTTTGGGCGGTAGCTCGCGAAGTTTACGACGAGGTACTGGGCAAACGTACAAACGCTGAGGATACTATAGCCGGTCAGGTTGCGACCACTGGCAATGGCGTGCCGATCGGGTCCGGGAGTGGGAATTTCGGGACTAATGTAGCTAATCCCAACCTACAGTAGCCCTACATCCAGAGTAGGACCTACGGGACAACAACTTATCCTACTGGCAACGGCGTACCACCTGGGGCGCCGACGAATACATTCTTTCCCGGGTCTACGACCGCTGTTGCGCACCCTTTGCATGCACACCGATGGAGCGGCGATTGGGCAAATGTCGGACAGGGTCCGAGATCAGGTCACCAGACGCTTATGGAGCTAGGCTTTACACCTAAGGATCGTGCTAGAATTTATCAAAAACCATACCCTGATTTCTTTGACACCGTGCCATATCCTCGAGGCTTTAGAATACCGGATTTTGTCAAGTTTAGTGGGGACGGTGCCAAGACAAACTATGAGCATGTAGGGCAGTTTTTGATACACTATAGGAACAGAGACTGCTAGTGAAGACGAGGCAGAGGTGTGCGTGGCCGAATGAGTCGAGCTGCCCATGGGCAAGACTTTTTCTTGTTCTGTGCTTAAGCCGGTTGTAGGGCGGAGAGAAGAGACAAAGTACACGTTTGATGTAACTAAGTGCGACAGAATTTTTGACATGTTGTTACAGAACCGACTTATACGATTAAGAGATGGACACGTGATTCCTCCGGCAGAACAAATCGCCAACAAGTCATATTGCAAGTGGCACAACTCCTATTCGCACTCAACCAGCGAGTGCAATTATTTTAGACGGCAAGTTCAGTTGGCGTACGATGGGCGTTTATCTTTCGGGGAGAGTAATAAAATGAGATTAGATCAGGACCCTTTTCCCATAAACACAATCGACTTTGTGGGAAAGCACGTCTTGCTTCGTGCTGACCAGATTAGTGGACCGATAGAAGGAAAGAAAATCGTGATTGATAAGCAGATCGAAGCTAGGGTGATTAAGCCAAAGAGCCCAGAAGCTGGCGTGTGGAAACTGAACAACAGGAAGAGACGTACACCAAATTTTAAAGCCACAGCCAAATATTTAATGGATAAATACGCGGCACAGAATCGGAGGAGCGTATTCCGGCGACTCGTCGACAACAGGCAGGCAGACAACATGCAAGCAGCTCGACTGCACCCTGGGAGGCAGAGTAGCGCTCGATCTAAACCATGTCCGGAGGCAGAGAAAACAGCAGCTGTTAGTCTAATAGAATCAATGAGCAATGGAACACAAGCGAGTGTTGTAGTGGGCAGGGTTCCCTGTAGAATCGTGCCTGAAGATTCGTCGCGAGTTCAAGGGAGAAGAATCCAGGGATGCACTTGGGGTCATGCGCGGTGAAGTACGAAAGCGGACAAGAAACGGAGACGAAAGTGAAGATGTTCACGACACATCCGAGGAAGCAGCTCGTAGGGAGCTCATAGCTAAGAGGCGCCTCGTCGGGCCTGCCATCCTGTCGAGATACCGGCCGGTCGAGTCAGCGGCGTCACGCTCTGTTGAGCGGCGCGTACTCGGGAGCAAAGGAATGAAGGACACGACAATGGTTTCAGCACGGACTCAGATTGGCGGGGACAACACAGAGCATAACCTGGAGCCAACAAGAGTTCAGGAGCAGGTTAACAACGGGAAGGGTAGATGGACTGCACCGGGTACTCAGTCTGGAGATCAGTGGTGCCCAGTATTAACTGTCCTTCAATGCTAAATCCAACCGTCAATTGTTTATATAGAACATATAAAATAAATAACCAATATAATAGTAGGAGTTTATTACTAACAATTTCCATAAGTGTTAGTGAATATTTTTTATGCAGATGGTTTATAATTAAATTCAAGAAAATATAAGAGTTATAAGAGGAGAAATAATAAAACCCCATAAATATCAAGTGAGAAGTATTCAAATAATATATTAGACCTCACCATATTGAATCTCTCGTCGAGCCGATTGAAACGTATATATAACTTGCCTAAATCAGACTTCGGATGTGAAAGTTATGAAGCACAGAAGATCAGTTATTTCGTCTGAACTGATGCTGATGTCAGTATGACATCAGCACGCACGTTAGGGGAAGAGAACTACGGTTCAGGTTGCTTGGCTGAATGGTAAAGCTCATTACTTGGCCTCTAAGTATGAGGAATAGTTCAAAAAATATTCCTTTATTTGTTAAGAAGGTTTTTTTATTTCCCCAAGTCACCTCCCACTATAAATAGAGTCTCTCTCCCTCTCATTTACAACACACAAGAAGAGAGTTTAGACCTCCATTCCAAAGGCTTTAGCACTGCCAAAGTGTTTAGAAAAAAGGGAGAGAGTGAGGGAGAGTTCGGGGAAGCACCGGGTTTGTCGGCGATCTTTCCCACGCTTGTACCTCGACAGATGCTTTCTTTTTCAAGTAAGTGTTTGTGTTTTCTCTTTGGTATTTAAGTAAGTTCTTTACTTTATTGCTTACGGGTTCATCGCTCTATTTAATTAGAGTATCTTAGTCTTCTATAAGCGTAGATCCGAGACTAGGATAGTAATCAATAGTGTAGACGTGGTGTCTAGGCTAGAGGTTACTTTTGTTTGCCGCGTGCCCCACGGTTTGTAGAGGTAGTCGGTAGATGGTGACAGCCCTATCCAGCCTTAGTAATCCTCCACGTTCGGATACGTTGTAGAACTGTTGGCCGGAGTCGTCTGTGCCCGAAGTAAGAAGTAGAGACCGAACCTATCTTATTATAGGATCCTTGACCATAGGAATCCTCTCTACCCTTTGCCTACCATATTCTTGTTGTCCTTGGACGGATTATTATAGGAGATTAGATACACATGTTTTCTATGAATTCGATACCTTGGAATACTCTTAGGTGAAGTGCTATAGTGGTATCCGTCCGCTTGCGGATTTATTTGTGATCGTAAAAAATACCAACAAGCATTTCTGGCGTCGTTGCCGGGAAACTATTGTTGTATCGTCTTTAAACCTTGTTCGTCCTCGTATCCTTTTCTTTTTCTTTTCCTTTTATTTCTTTTCTTTTTCCACCATGGAGCAAACCTCTATCCTATCTTTTTCTGCTCCGAAGGGCGAGTTCCTTGAGCTACCGCCGTCTACAGACCCAATTCGCACATCCGACTATGAACTCCGCCCTAGCTTTATAGTCATAGTTCGGGAGCAATCCTTCTCTGGTCTGGATTTCAAAAATTCTTACCATCATCTGCAAGAATTTAGTATTTGTGTTCATGTTTGTTCATCAACGGAATGACACATGAAACTCTAAAGTAGAAATTGTTTCCCTTCTCCCTCACGGAGAGGGCGAAGTAATGGTACACTCATATTGTTGGGAGTGTACATGGTGATTGGAGCAGTTATGGGTTAAATTTTGTCTTGCGTTCTTCTCTCAATCCCATATTGTCTCCTTCGTATGGAAATTCTCGGCTTTTGCCAGAGTGAGAAGGAATCTATTGGAGCAGCTTAGTCCAGGATCTCTTTGCTATAGCAATCCGGCCCAGACTTGTCTATACCCGATGAAATGTTGCTTCAACACTTTATTCGGGTCTAAACAAGGAGTCTGCCCAATTCCTTGACACTGCCGCTAGAGGATCATTCATCCACAAGACTGCAATAGAAGGAAGAGCAATCCTAGACCGTATCTTTGAAAACTCATCCTTCTTAGCCAATCTTAGTGAGCCCCTCCAGGAGGAAGCTACGTCGAGCCGCACGGACCCCTCAATAGCCAAATCCGAGCCCATACCTTGCCTATCTCCAGATTTGAATTTTGAGCCATCCCCCGAACCTCAAACACTAGAGGAAGAAGAAATTCAACATCCAGAGTTCTCTTTTGAATTCGAGAACAATCTTTTTAAAGGCTTTGGGAACGCCTAGAATTACTATTCTAAAAAGAACCCACCAGTTCCCGTGTGTCCTCCTCGTTCTCGAGAGGATGGAAATCCAACCCACGAGGATCCCTCAACTGCTAAATTCAAACCCATAGCTCTCTCATCTCTTGATTTTGCTGTTGATACCTCTCGAAAGGAAGAAGAATTTCTACCTTCAGGGTTGCCAATCAAATTTGAGGAAAGCTTACTTGATGATCGCTGAAAAACCTTGAATTATATCTGACAAAACAAGCCTACGGTATCTGCTTTGCCTCCTGGTCCTTTCCAAGAAGCAATTCCAAATGAGGCCATGAAGAAGCAGCGGTTGAAGGAAGAAGAGCGCTATTTCAAAGCTATCCAAATCCATTCGCCTTCTACAACCATTCCTTGTCTTATACGAGGAAATAATGTAGAGGCCCTTCATGATTCCACTGTAGGAGTTAATATCATCCCCGAATACATAGCTTTACAGCTTGTGGATGATATACCTCTAGAGCCGACCAATTCT
The DNA here is from genome assembly GCA_030378355.1 of Eleusine indica. Taxonomy (NCBI): domain Eukaryota; kingdom Viridiplantae; phylum Streptophyta; class Magnoliopsida; order Poales; family Poaceae; genus Eleusine; species Eleusine indica. The sequence continues at coordinate 23,622,608 of CM059498.1, read as the reverse complement.
CTCTTCAAGGATTCCTTGGGAGTATCCTACATATGTCGGGGGATCGCAAAGGCTATACCAATCAAGATAGGAAAAGTTGAGCTTCACCTAGACTTCCATGTCTTTCCTATCATCGATTTTGAACTCCTCCTTGGTTACCCACTAGAAAAAATCCACCTACTAGGTGCATCACAAGGGAGCCTTAATAAAAAGCTTAGGAATATTGCTTTCACACAAAGACCTCTTGCTTAGAATATCCGTTGGTGAGGCCTCATCTCGAGCATTCCCCGCTTGAGAAAGTGATGTTTGTTTCTCAACTTACATTATCGAAGCCTGTTCTTTGTGAGGACGCGAAGCTTTTCACCCAGCATGGAGGAACTCCAAAATAGGCTTGAAACCAAAGCACCTTCGTTGCCTAAGCCTTTTTCCTCTTGCCCTTGTTACTCTATCCTCGATGGTGATCAAGAACCATCCATGACCATCATTGATGGATTTCCAAAGAAGGAGAAACTTTGGGCAATTGGATTTATTGAGCCATTGACTTTAGAAATAGGAGAATATTCAATAGATGAGCGTGAGAGCTTCTTTCTTGAAAACATACATGATACATGCTCATTTAATGAATCTCTAGAATCAATCAACTTTTGTGCCAAGCGCACCTACAAGAACTATAATTGCCTCAAGAGCTTCATTAGCAAAATATTTGTTTGATTGTAGATGCTTTTGTTTATCATAAATATTACAAATCTCGTAGATTGCACTTTGGCACTAACCTTGCAGCTAGAGCTTCATTGACACATCAAGAATTGGTGGTGGACTGAGAACTACATCGCCAATGATAGCTGCAATATGAAGTCCCCGTGGTCAAGCTTCTGACCGTAAACAAAGCACTGCCGGGAGATGGCCTGGATTATCATTTCCCTTTTGCCTAAATAAAATCAAGAATATGTTTTAAGGTTATGTTTGCTTTCGCGTATTTTTGGTCGCTAACCATTTCAGGTTGAGATTAAAAAGAACGATGGTCATTTTGTACATATCAACATAGGAGCTGCATCAACGTTAACACCATGGTATTTTTGGTGAGGGAACCCACTACTAGTAGGCTACAACACTACACACTTGATTTTCAGCATCTCATGATACAAAAATCCAAGTGTGGGCGGAGTTCTGTAAGTATCTCGTAGCAAGTTCCATTCTTACCAATTTTATTTCGGTTTAGAGGTGTTGCTAGTTCTTACTTTCATGCCTTGCTAAAAAAAAGAAAATAAATATTAAGAGGCGCTTTAGTTTATTTTTCCTTTTTATTTCCTTTCAATCTTATAGTGCGCCTAGAAAAGAAAATAATAATAATAAATAAAGTTGTGACTCTATCGGGCCCATAAAGCCGGTAGATTCCTTTTTGCTTTTCACCCTTTTTGTTTTTATTTTTCTTCAAATAAAGAAGCCAGGTACAAGATCAAGTGTGGGGGAGGCCTCCAAGATTTTCAACGCACGAACAACACAAGGCCTCCCACCGACACATTGCACATCGTCGCTTAAGCCAACATGTCAAAGGTCGAGGTAACCGGGCTCCAAGCGACATCGACCAACATACAAGGACAGTCGACACAAGCATGGTGCTCCTAAGCTTCCACATCTTCCATAGCGATGGTTTGCACACTCTATCCCTTTCCTCCTAGTTTCCAAGTTAAATCAAATTTATCCTGAGTCAATCAATAAATTTAACTTAAAAACTAAAACCAATTCTTGTGAACCCTTATTATCGTGCTTCTCTTTGATTGACTTGTATGCTCCTTATTCCTAGTTCATCACTTGCTGCTTATGAACTATATCTTTAGGGAAGCATGTCACCTAAGTAGTTGGCTTATGAGATATGGTGTGATGAAAGAAATCTTGCTCTTATGCTTGTAGTGCTTGGAAATTTCTCTTTAAAAATAAAAATGAATGGCCCTCTCCTCAATGATGTGAATGTCCTACCAAAGCCATATGATAGTTATATTGAAAGCCTTATGCATATGCAGCTTGTTGTTTCATTGAACTTTGTCAGATTCTCGTGACCCTAGTGAGATGCTTGTTTATGTTTTGTTGATCAAGATCATGTGCACATTTCCTTTTATATGCTAATCTTCCACATTGGAAGGTAGCATTTTTCATATCCATCCACCAAAAGAAATACTCCTTAATTATCCTGTCATGACTCTCTCTCGATTGTTTCCATAGATGGCATTGCTATAAAGAAAAAAAAACATGCTCTCATCTTTGAGCAAGATGAAAAAAAAAGAGAAAATAAATAGCCATGCCCAATATGATTTTAAAGAAATAGTGAGTCTAGACATAAAGGAATATTGATCCACTTCTGCCATCCATATCCTTGCATATGTTACTCTTCTACACCGGAAGATAGCATATCCATATTTATCCATCCACAAAATAAATTGCTCCACCATGCTTTGAAAAACTCTCTTTCCAATTATGCTTGTAGAAAGAGACATGGGTTGTTAAGTATTTTAAAAAAAAAAGAAAAAAAAAGAGAGAGAAAGAAAGATAGCCCATGTTCTCAAATACAAGAGAGGGAGGATTTCAAAAGGAGCATCCATCATTCGTATTTCCATCCATCCCATCCATTTATGTGCACATGCTTGATCACAATTCATGACTTTTTTTCTCCATGGATCTAGTTTTTAACTTAGTAATATATGAGACACAAGTATGTCTTCTTTATTCCCCTACCCTGAGCTCCACATAAGCCATATTTAGAGGTAGGATGAAAAGAGGCAAAGTCAAATGCCTTGATGAAGAACCACACACATAGTGAGTGACCTGAAAGAATCATTAGAGGAGAATGGTCACAATTTATTTTTGAAAATCTTATAAAACCCCAAGTTACTCAGCAGAAGGAGTAAAGATGACTAGAGTCAACACCGTTCCATTCTTCAACCACCCAAGGGAATATGATAGACACTTCAAAGTTCATGGGTGCAGGTTTGATTTGGAATAATTTGCATGCTAGTCTTGTATCAAAAGAAGTTATGATCCACCTTGGTCTCTATTCCTTTACTGGAGGACGAGCAAAGGCTAAGTGTGGGGGTGTTGTTGACGGTCCGTAAATGCTAAATCCGACCGTCAATTGCTTACATAGAACATATAAAATAAATAACTTCCACAAGTGTTGGTGAATATTTGTATGCAGGTGATTTATAATCAAATTCAAAAATATCAGAGTTAGAAGAGGAGAAATAATAAAAGCCCATAAACATCAAGTAAGAAGTGGTCAAATAATATATTAGACCTCAACATTTTGAAGCTCTCGTTGAGCCGATCGAAACACATATATAACTCGCCTAAATCAGACTTTGGATGTGAGAGTTATGAAGCACAGAAGATAAGTTATTTGGGCTGAACCGACACTGACGTCAGCATGACATCAGCACGCGCGGTAGGGGAAGAGAATGACGGTTCAGGTTGCTTGACAGAGTGGAAAAACTCATTACTTGACCCCTAAGTATGAGGAATAGTCTAAGGAATATTCCCTTATTTTTAGGAATGCTTCTCCACTCCCCCAAGTCACCTCCCACTATAAATAGAGCCCCTCTCTCATTTACAACATACAAGAAGAGAATTTAGACATCCATTCCAAAGGCTTTAGCACTGTCAAAGTGTTTAGAAAATAGGGAGAGAGTGAGGGAGAGTTCGGAGAAGCGCCAGGTTTGTTGGCGATCTTCCCCACGCTTGTACCTCGACGGATGCTTTCTTTTTCAAGTAAGTGTTCGTGTTTTCTCTTTGGTATTTAAGTTTCTTATTTAAGTAAGTTCTTTCCTTTATTACTTATGGGTTCATCGCTCTATTCAATTAGAGTATCTTAGTCTTCTATAAGCGTGGATCCGAGACTAGGATAGTAATCAATTATATAGACGTGGTATCTAGGCTAGAGGTAACCTTTGTTTGCCACGTGCCTCACGGTTTGTAGAGGTAGTCGGTAGGTGGTGACAGACCTATTCGGCCTTAGTAATCCTCCATGTTCGGGTACGTCGTAGAGCTGTTGGCGGGAGTCGCCTGTGGATGCAGGGGTAAGCCGGTGCCCGAAGTAAGCAGTAGAGACCGAACCTATCTTACTATAGGATCCTTGACCATAGTAATCCTCTCTATCCTTTGCCTACCATATTCTTGTTGTCCTTGGACGGATTATTATAGGAGATTAGATACACACATTCCCTGTAAATTCGATACCTTGGAATACTTTTAGGTGAAGTGCTACAGTGGTATCCGTGCGCTTGCGAATTTATCTGTGATCGTAAGAAATACCAACACCTGGTCGGGCTGAGCCGTGGTCAGAAGAGGCGGGTGCAGTGACTCAGAACACAGGAACGACTTGCGAAGCAGGCGGAGGAGGAGCGAGACAGGTGGTTTAATCTTCACCGGCCCATGACGAAGGTGAAGAAGAAATGGAGGGAGAAGCGTTTGGCTAGGGAAGAGAAGAGTGACGACAGTGGCCACGGCAAATGAGAGTGATAGTAACAGCCCGGCAAAGAGCGAGGATGTTGTGGACTCGTGCGATCTCGACGTCAACGTGGTATTTGTATTGCCAGATGAGTTCAAGGCGCCTGAGCAAGATATCGCGGGATTGGCACTAGGGGCTGAGCGTGCTGTATTTGACAAGCCTAAGGATCCTGGCAAACATTTGAAACCACTGCATATCAGAGGACATGTTAGTGGGAAGCCTATGAATCGCATGCTGGTAGATGGAGGAGCTGCTGTGAACGTTATGCCATTGAAGGTATTTTCGAAACTGGGATTCCAGGAGAGTGATTTGATTAGGACTAAAATGAGCTTGAGTGGATTTTCTGGGGAACCATCAAAGACTAAAGGTGTCTTGTCAGTAGAGCTCATGGTGGGTAGCAAGACAATTCTGACTGCATTTTTTGTAGTAGATGTATAGGGACGATACAATGTGTTGTTGGGCCGAGACTGGATACATGCAAATTGCTGTATACCGTCTACGCTTCACCAATGTCTCATACAATGGGTTGGTGGTGAGATCGAAGTGATTAGAGCTGATGATACACTTTGTGTGGCTCTGATGGAGACCACGGAGGACTGGCAACATGGCAACATGGCATGCCTTACAGGGAGGGATTTGACGGATTTCGACTTCGTGAGTGTGGAGAAAAGTGGGTTCGTGCCTATTCACGTAAAGCCGGCTGAAATAGCCAGGCTCAACAACCTAACGTTCGATGGATAGCTTCGACGCTAAAAAGTGGTTGTCGGAAAGGGTGGAGCAATACTGGTCGGAGGCTTGCAGTGCAAGTAAGGTGGTGGAGGATTTTGATGATCTCAGCAAGCTGGGACAGGGGTTTGCTGCTATTGACGAGCTGGGACAGGGGCAGGAGATAGGCCACGACCTACTTTTATTAGGGCAGGTTTGCCAGGCATCATAAGAAAGAGTTATGTAAGCTGCTAGTGGAGTTTCGGGACTTTTTCACGTGGGACTATACTGAGATGCCAGGATTAGATAGAGATCTAGTAGAGCATAGGTTGCCGATTAAGCATGGTTTTCGTCCATATAAACAACCTAATCGACATTTCAATCCGGCCATTAATGATAGAGTAAAAGAAGAAATAGATCGGTTGTTGAAGGCAAACTTTATAAGGCCGTGTAGGTATGCGGAATGGATATCGAGCATAGTGCCAGTAGAGAAAAAGAATATAGGACAAATACGGGTGTGTATAGATTTCAGGAATTTAAATCGTGCCATGCCTAAAGATGAATACCCCATGCCTATTGTGGATGCATTAATTAAGGACGCATCAGGAAACCAAATAATTAGTTTTTTGGATGGGAACATGGGTTACAATTAGATTTTCATGGCGCCGGAAGACACGTATATGACGGCATTTAGATGCCTGGGGTTTGTAGGATTATTTGAGTGGGTTGTGATGACATTTGGGTTAAAGAATGCCGGGGCGACGTACCAGCGGGCAATGAACCTTATTTTTCATGATATATTGGGAATCATAGTAGAAATTTACATTGACGATATTGTGGTAAAATCAAAAAACTTTGACCGGCATTTGGCTGATTTGAGGTTAGCTTTTCAGAGGATGCGCAAATATAATTTAAAAATGAATCCTTTTAAGTGCGCATTTGGTGTAACGGTTGGCAAGTTTTTAGGATTTATAGTACACCACCATGGAATTGAAATAGACCCTAATAAGATAAAAGCAATCAATGATTTGGAGGAACCGACGTGTAAGAGAGATGTGCAGAAATTGTTAGGAAAAATAAATTTTTTGTGGCGGTTTATACTGAATTTGGCTGGAAAAATAGAAGTGTCTGTGCCGTTGTTGCGACTCAAACATGAGGCAGAATTTGTATGGGGAGATGAACAGAGGGAGGCGTTTAATAATATTAAAAAATATTTGTCTCGGCCGCCTGTGCTGAAAGTACCCAAGGCTGGTTTGCCGTTCAAGTTGTATATTGCAGCGCAGGAGAAGGCCATTGGGGCAGTTTTGATACAGGAGCACGAAGGAAGAGAGCACGTGGTGGCATACTTGAGTCGCCGGTTAATAGATGCTGAGACCAGCTATGTATTTGTTGAAAAGTTGTGTTTATCGTTGTACTTTGCATGCACTAAATTTCATCATTATCTGTTGTCAAGTTCATGCGTGGTGGTATGTCAGGCTGATGTAGTGAAATATATGATTCATAGATCTGTGCTTAGTGGAAGGATAGGCAAGTGGGCTTACTCGTTGATAGAATATGAATTAAGTTATGAACCATTGCGTGCTGTGAAGGGACAAATTTTAGCTGATTTTATTACAAATCACCATGTGGATGCTAGTGTGGAGATTAGTTGTGTTCAGGTAAAACCTTGGCAGTTGTTTTTTGACGGGTCAGTTTGCAAAGGGGGGCAGGGCGCAGGCTATGTTTTGATATCGCCAAACGGTTTAGTGCATGAGGTGTCAATTAGAATCGAATATGTTTGCACTAATAATCAGATAGAATATGAGGCGCTGCTTCTGGGTTTGAAACATTTACAGTGTGCGGGGGTGAAAGATGTAGAGGTGTTTGGAGATTCTCAGTTAGTAATACAACAGGTAGAAGGGGAGTGTCAATGTTTGGATGGAACGTTGAGGTCATATCTGGATAAGTGCTTGGATATAATAAAAACGTTCAATACATTTACTATTTTACATATTCCTAGATTTGAGAATGAGAGAGCTAACATTTTGGCACAAGCATCTGGGTATCGGGTGGAAAAGGGAATGTTTTTTGTGCAGGATGAATCACAAGGCATGTTTGATGATAGAAGAGTGGGCGATAGTGGTTGTTCAGGCCATGATGAACGTAAGGCTGAGCAATCTGAGATGAACGACAATAATTGTTCAGGCCGAGAGGTGCATATGGCCGGGCAATTGGTGGCAGGAAAGAAGGTTGACGGTTGTTCAGGTCCATGGATACACAGGGCCGAGCAGTCAGCGGGGGAAAGAAATATCAGTTTGTGTTCAGGCCGTGATTTACAAGAGGCCGAGAAAATGGTGATTAGAGGAAGTGTCGAAAATCTTTCAGGCTACAGGGTATACGAGGCCGAGCGATCAAAAGAACAGGTCAGGTGTGGCGGTTCAGGCTGGGAAATACTGGAAACTGAGCTGCTGGTGTTAGAGGAAGGCGAGTGCACAACTGCAAACGAGAGTTCAGGCCGGAACTCGCAGCAGGCCGGGCCTTTGTCAGCAGAAAGGAATAAAGATAGGATTAAAGAAGGTGATTCAGGCCACGGCAAGACGGGCCGAGTTGATCTGCGAGGATAATTGTAGCAAGCTAGATGATGGTGGTTCAGGTCAGGGGAAGCAAGAGACCGAGCCACAAAATATAGAAGATGGTCACGACTGGAGAATTCCATTGATCAAGTGTTTAAAGGAACCAGGTAGCATCAAAGATAGGAGGATTTGGCGGCAAGTATTAAAGTATACATTGATGAACGATGAGCTGTACCGATGGATAATAGATGGAGTGCTGCTCAAGTGTCTGGGAGAAGAACAATCGAAGAAGATAGCTATGGGAGAGGTGCATGAAGGTATGTGCGGCACCCATCAATCAGCGCACAAGATGAAGTGGGCAATAAGGCGAGCAGGGTTTTACTGGCCAAGCATGGTGGATGATTGTTTTCGGTATTTCAGGGGATGCGAGCCATGTCAGAAGTTTGGAGACATTCAATTAGCACCTGCCAGCAAGTTGCATCCCATAATAAAACCTTGGCCATTTCGAGGATGGGGTTTGGATTTTATAGGAGAGATACATCCTGCATCGTTGAAGGGGCACAAGTTCATGTTGCTGTACCTTTGAAGAATATGACACATAAAAAACTTATTCAGTATGTGTTAGAAAACATTGTGCATCGATTTGGCATTCCTCAAACATTGACGACTGATCAAGGACCAGCATTCATGTATCACCAATTCAAGGCGTTTGCAGAGTCATTGGGGATCAAGTTGATGAATTCAACACCTTATTATGCACAGGCGAATGGGCAGGCCGAGTCAAGTAACAAAAGCTTAATCAAGTTGGTAAAAAAGAAAATAGAGGAACACCCAAGAAGATGGCATGAGGTGCTTTCAGAAGCATTGTGGGCACACCGGGTTTCAAAGAAAGAGGCAACAAAGGTTACACCATTTGAGCTTGTATACGGACAAGATGCCGTGCTTCCTGTTGAAATTAATTTGCAGTCTCTCCAGGTTGCAAGGCAGAATGATTTATTGGGTGAAGAGTATATTGAAGCTGTGATGAAGTGTATAGATGAGATACCAGAAAAATGATTGAAAGCATTGAGGGAAATAGAAAAGGAGAAGCTTAGAGTGGCAAGAGCATACAACAAGAAGGTGCGAGAGAAGTCATTTCAGATTGGAGAGTTAGTATGGAAAACTATATTGCCTGTGGGACATCGGGATAGTAAATTTGGCAAGTGGTCACCTGGGTAGGAAGGCCCATTCAAAGTGATCGGTATTGTGCCTGGAAATGCTTACTTTGTGGAAGACTTACAAGGAAAAGTTTTATCTAAAGCTCTCAAAGGGAAGTATTTAAAGAGATATCATCCTAGTATTTGGCAAAACGCATGAAGAGGATTAGTGCCTCTTGACAGTCATTTTATTTGTTTGTCAGGAGGGCAGGGGGGCATGTGTTGGACACTAAATTTGGCTGAAAGGACTGAAAGGAGTGTTATATACCTTGGTAGGCAAATAGGAGACACAAAGTGCATAAGAGAAGGAGCAACAAGCCGGCCAATGGGAGGATGCCACATGATGAATATTGTGCAAATACGATGATGACGTTCAAAGAAGAGATAAAGATAGAGGCAAATGTTTAAATTAAATTCTAGTGTCTAGTTAGTTGAGATAAGATTTCATTTAGGATTTATATATGTAATAGGAGAAATGGCGAGAGCCGTCGCCCTCTGTGAAAGCAGAGGCTCACGGGGCATGTAGAAAGAGAAGAAAAAAAAAGAACAGAAAGAGAGAGAAAATATAAGAAATGACATGGCATATGATATGTGGGCCCACTATGTCACCTCAGATAAACCGTTGTCTAGAACCGTTGAGGGAGGAGAATTGAACCAGATATAAGAGTTGAGAGTGTCAGATACCCGGTTTTATAGGTATAGGAGGCAGATGACTCTACTCTATGTAATTGAGGGAGGCAAATAGGACTTTACTCTATGTATAACTAATTATTGTAATTCTATTTATTGTCAGGAGCATTTATGATAGATAAGAGGATATACCACTCGATGTTGAGTGATTTTCCTGCCTTCATCGGTCGGCAATGTCAACTTCGACTACCTTCATCAATCGGCCATGTCAGCTTCACTACCTTCAGTGGTCGGCCTTCCTTGCTCTGACTGCCTTCATCAGTCAGCTTTTATAGCTTCGATCGCCACCGTTGGTCGGCCACATCAGATCTGACCGATATCTACATTCTTCCATGTTGGTTTTGAGTGATTTCTACTTCGACAGCAGTCAGCTACAACAACATCGACTGCCTTCTTCACTCAATGTTATCATCTTGATTTGAGCGTCTGCCGCTCGGACATGATGCTTTGAGTTGAACGCGGCTGCCACTCACAACAATGATTATCTCAGGGGCTTCTTTGAAGAGAAGCATTTTCTATCAAATTTATGGTTGATGCCAACATGACTATTCTTGTTTTGGACTATTGCATTATTTGCAGTTTCCAAATGATACAAGAGTCAGGGGCTAAACATAATTAGGTGCACCTACTCGGTGCACCAATTACTTTCTTGAAGACATTTTGGATGTTTGAGACACTTACAACCTCGTTGATATAAAGGCGGGAAGGGACCCCTCTCATAGAGAACAATAGGGGATAGGGCAAGACATAGAGAAACAACATAGAACTAGACATCATATCTAGGTCAATCCCTCAACATCTAGATGTATCAATATAAATACATAGAACACAAGACGTAGGGTTATCATCCTTTGGGGGGGGGGCGAACTTGTATAAATCGAAGTCTTGTGTTACCATCGTCTCTCGATCTTGCACATACCCCTATCCTATATACAAATCCTCATAGTTGAACTACCCTTTGTCTAGTGCCGAGAATAAGTCTCGACAATAGTCTCCCTCATCTTGGATCATAATCTTGATAAATCATCAGTGTGGATAACCTTTTTGAATATTAAATTAAAAAAGTAACACATCCTCATAACGACCATCTTGAGAAATGGGTGCTTGACAACCCTAATTGCGATAGCGAGAAAGAGCAAAAGCATCATATAGTAGTCATGGGTATTATATCCACTTATTTTCAACTTAGACATTGAGATGAGATTTTTATGTAGGATGTGAAACCTGAGGGGGCTTTCACCCCACGTAGGCACTTTATAAATGACTTTTTCTCTTCAAGTGTCAGGTTAAAGCTAGCCGGTGGAAGATAATACTTTTCATTCGTTCTTTCTTTAGGGTGAAGCTCTTTCCTTAGTCCTAACTACTCTAGGTCTCTACGTCCACCGAGTCCATCCTTTGTCTTTCCTGGTATGTCCATTAAGATGTTCTAAGTATTGTAGAACACACCCTTGCCAATGTGCATAGGGCCCATGGCATGGGCAATGTCAATGTCTTTCCAATAGTCTAAGTACCGAAAGAAAATTGATTATTTACCAAATGGCACATAATCCTTTCATTTTTGTCCCTTATCCACCTTCTTCCTGAAAGTGAATTGGATATTCTGGCCATTTGAAACACAAATCAACCATCGCGAGGTTTTGGGGCTAACCCTTTCTCTATTATACCATCAAATAGTTTCGCCCAGTGATGATATTTGTGATCTATGGTAAGAAACGTATGTGATGCATGAACACCAACTTGCCGGAAAATGGACGGTATACCGATGCTATTTGGTCCACATACGACATATGTCATCTTCCCACTGACTTGCCCAGTTAGATCCAGGCAAGCGGGATTGTCATTGATGGTAACAAAAATGATGGCTTATAGGGTGAAGCTCTTTTGGCTAGTTACTATTTGTTTTGTATCAACTCGTATTGCACGTTGGGCACCTTGACTTCTCAGCGTGTTCTTTATGGTATAACATGCATGGTTCAGACAAGCGTGTATCTTTTGTACATCCAGTGTCAACGTAGACAAGAGCTTCTTTGCAAAGTAGGTGGTGGGCGGCAATTTGTTTGGTTTCGACAATAAATTGCCTAAGCCTCTCTTTCTGCTCTGCAAGTCGTCGTGCGCCATGTTGCACAATGGTTCCTCCACATCTAGGCCATCAACATTGTGACTTTCTTTGATCACATCATGATATCAATGTTTGCTGCACTCACCTGCTCTGTGTTTCCTTTGTCGACCATATCCTCTTAGCCTCATTCACTCTATTGCCTTGCTGACCATTCACATCTGCTTCACCATGATAGATCCAGATTGTATAGTTTGCAACAAAACCATTATGCAACAAGTGCTCACGAATAGTTTAAGTGTTGGTTTTCATCCATTTGTTCTCACATTGCTCTCAAGGACAGTATATTTCCTTTCTTTTCTCTTGTAAAACATGCAACATTGTGGCTTTGACAAAATCAGTAATTCGACAAAACCATGTCATGGCATCTCCTCCAGCTCCATTATACATCCAGAGCCTATTCGTCATCTCCAAAAAATGCGAATAGAGAAAAATTATAATTTACTATAAACTAGATCTAAATATAGTTAAAAAAATAATAGTCAAAACTAGATCTATATGAACCTAAACACCAATAACTAGATCTACACATTTTGATTTGCCACATATAAAAAACACGATATAGATTGCAAGAAAATAAGTAGAATAGATAATTTATGATATATAAATACTAGTAGAGAAATCAAAACAAATCGAATCATGGGAGTTATAGAAAAAATGGCTGACACTAAGTTAGATTTAATGAGTAGATTCGGCAAGAAATAAACAACAATAGAGCATAAAATGCAAGGAATGGAATGGATTTACCTCCTAGAAGCAATTCCCTAAAAAAAAAGTGGATCAAAACCCTCCCCCTGCCTTCTCCCAATTTTTCTGACACTGTACGGACACGTACTTGCCATTTTGTATTCGGACAAACTACAGACGTGAGGAGGAAGAAGAGGAGGTTTATATAGGCGTGGTGCCAATGGCGGTGCCACTGACATTAGCAGACAGCACCACTATCATCATAAACCGGTGGCGGTGCGTGCTAACATCAGCGTCCACCGCCACCGGCTTGGTTTCCCAATGGCGGTATATTAAGCGAGCCCACCTCCCGACTCCTAGTGGCAGGTGGCAATGTTCACCACCACCGAGAAAAAAAAAAGGGCCTACGTCACTAGTGAATTCCATATAGCATGGAGATACTTATTGGTGTGAATGGATGTCACTTTACTTGTTATAGCAAGCATCCTCCCATCAGCCTAGGAGGTTCGCTCTCATTGACTCCCCTTCCAGAGGTGGTTCCCCTACAGCAGCTGTGACAGATGCACCCTAGTCTTCAGCAGCTCCTCCTAGTGATGCTTCACGTCCTCGCAGTTGTTCCCCTAAGGTCACTACGGCTATTAAGTCCATGTTGCGTGTGTGCATGAATAATTGTGGCGGCGGTTAGAGAAAATCATCAAATGCTTACTCAGATTCACACTGGTATTGGAAAATTGGCCTCTAGTGCCGACGTTCAGCTAGATGTGACTTTTGCTCTCACTCCTCTGCCGGATCCGAGTTCATATGTTGATCCTTAGAGTTTGTATATTTCTCAAGGTAATGGTGCTCAAAGGGCGGAAGATGAAGAAGATGATGATGAAAACAAAGGAGATAGAAGACTTGTGTTCTTATTCTTCTCCCTTTTTGGTGGTGTGATGTAAAAGGAGGAGAAGAATTTATCTAATTACCTATTTCTTATCATGTGATGGACATATGTAGAACATTTATGATATGATGGTTGTAGGTTGAGAACCTTAATTTATGATTCGAAAGTTTTTATTTGTTGTGATGGTGTATTGTTTCTTTATCTATTTCTAAATGCATTTATGTGAAGATGTATGTCATTTGTATTGTATCAATCTTATGTGTTTTATTTTTCAAATTGGCATGGATGCATCGTTTTAAGGAAAGCTCTCACATTTCTCTCTAAATACTGCATTTGTTCTCATTGCCTATTTAGACTCAATTCATGCACACATTTAATTAGATCTTATTGTACATCTTTTATCAAATATAATTGTATTGTCATCAATCACAAAAAAGGAAGATTGAAAGTGCATCTAGGTCTCTAATTATGTTTTAGGTGAGAGGATTTGGAAGACCTGGGCACCACCTAAGTATCGATTCTTCATGTGGATAGTGGCACATAAGAGGTGTTGGACTGCGGATCGTTTAGCACGCCATGGTCTGCCACACCAGGAGCAGTGTGTTTTTTGCGACCAAGAGGAAGAGTCGATTGATCATCTTCTGGTTGGTTGTGTCTTTGCAAGGCAATTCTGGTACTACATGCTGCAACAAATTGGCTTGCAGTCTCTATCTCCACAACCGGAGGAGCAAGCTTTCGACCCTTGGTGGGAGAGAATAGCTGTGGCGGCAAGTGGTCTACACCAACAGGGACTCAACTCTCTTGTCATTCTGGGAGCATGGTTGCTTTGGAACCATAGAAACATATATGTTTTTGATGGAGTGGCTCCCAACATGATGAGTCTGTTGATCCTAGCAAGAGAGGAACGTCGCCTCTGGACTTTGGCGGGAGCTCGAGACTTAAGCCTCTTGACAGTTTCCTTGACCGAGGATCAGTAGTTTCTGCCCTTTTAGGAGTAGGGTCGCGAGTATTTAGCTCAGGCGCGATTGTAATCCTATTGTTTTAAGGGAGGTGTGGGTGAGTTGTACCGGGTTCTTATCCTATTTTTTCTTCTTAAATATAATAAAGCGTAGTTCTCCTGTGTTTTCGAGAAAAAATATTTTGGGTAACTAGACTAACGTCAATACAATTAGAATTAGATTAATATTTTTAATGAGAATATGTGTACATGACTATCTCAAAATAATAAATAAAACATATTAGAAAAAAAAAAAAGGAAAAAGAAGATGGACATTGGCTATTGTTGAAAGCCAAAATGCACTCAAGATCAGAGAACATCTTGATTTTTGTTTTATTTTGAGTGTAGAAATATCGAACTACCAAGAGAGTACGTGTTGTATGTTCTGGTAAAGTTAAATGCTCAAAGTTCCATTTTCTCCTTGCTATCGAGCTCTCCGTTTTCTCTTCATCGGCTTGTCTTAATCGGCAGTGCCAATTTTTTAGTCGGCGCAAAGGTTCCAGAGCTCTCTAGTCTGGTATTGGCAGTGCCGATTCCTTCTCCCCGAGGCCAGACTTCTCCTGTTCTCTGGTTGTTGCTGATCGGCATTGCCAGTCAGCTGACCGGCGGTGTCGATCAGATCTTCCAGAGAACATTTTCTCTTGAGCTCTCTAGGCTGGCCTCATCGAGAGTGCAAATGTCCTTATCGACAATGCCGATCCGTCCTTTTCCAGACCATGTTTTTCTGGCTCTCTGTGTCCTTATCGACTGTGCCATCAAGATCTTCGAGCCTCTATTTTTGTCCTGTGTTGTGCTCACACCATAGTGCCGTTAAAGTCACAACGGCCATGTAGTGTTGTTCCTACCTTGTCAAAAAACCTTGGCAATGCCGATTTGCCCATCGTTAGTAACGGCGCAAGACATCTAGAGGTAGTAACGACTCTTTAGGGCCTTCGTAGATATACCAAACCCATTTATTTTGGACACAACTAGAACATTTCAAAAAACAGATAGAATCCTTTTTGGGCATCTCTCCTCGCTCTCCCTCTAGTACAAGCCTCATCCCTAAGTTAGGGTTTGAGTAAACAAATTTTCAAGTGAATCAGAACATACATTTCACTTTTGAACATTCAATCGTGGAACTTGTTGTCACTTTTGAAGCCATGCTTCTAAGCGGCTAGACGTGCCGAAGAGCTTCCAATGTGTCTGTTGACACATCCGGCAAAGAGGAATTTGCTAGTGGACATAGAATCCTTTTTGGGCTTGCATTTCAGAAACAAATCCGTGTCTCCATAATCTTTTTCACTACTTGCTACTTTCTATTGTTCTAGTTTTTACACTAATTTTAGCTCTGATCTTCTTCGATCTACTTATGTAGCTATAACTAGTTGCTACCATCTTAGGATGCTTAGATTTACTTAGTCTTTCTATTCAAGTAGAATTGTGTAGAGCTGCTTATATTTAATTTTTCGTAGCTTTTATATCTGAATCAGAACTACCGATAGTACTAATAAATCTGTTAAGTCTATTCAACCTATTCACCCCCTCGCCCCATAGCCAACTTCCAATCCCAATATTTTTTAAGCCCTCATTGTACAGTTGAAAAGGAGCATACCCTTCAGGAGTCCAACAGAAGCACTAACACTAGAAATATTCACATGTTGAGCCAGAAATAATAACTGATCTTCTCGGGCTACAACAATAGCCAAAAAAAAATATCCATTTGGCTCCCGCGGCAGCTACAACTGGCCTATGCGTTCCTGTAGGCAAACGCAAAGCAGCAACATCAACAGGCATCACAAGTATAAGAGAATACATGGTAACTGATTAAGTCCTCTAATGCCCTAATATCTTACTGACTCAAAATGCCTTCTATGGCAGCCTTGTACTAGATCAAGCTTAAATAATGACGTCTCCTAATCTTACCTGTAGCATTTGCATGAGTTTTGGATTCTGCTCCAGAAGTTGGCAAAGCTTTTCACGATCACTCAGTAGACTCTGAGAAATGGAAAAGTTAGGACTAGAAGTCATAATGAAATTGGCTCAGCCTAACATATCTTTAAACAATTAAAATCTAAACAAACCTGAATGGCTTCTGGGGATGAAAAAAACTGATTTAAGTTGATCCCTGTGTCATTCTGTTGTTGAGAAAAACTATCAGTTTGCAGACCTTGGTTCTGAAGTTCTAATTGCTCACCAACTTGCCTCGGAGGTTGCAAAAATCCCTGTTGACTGTGAGGGCAAAGCTGTAGTTGAGGAACAGGAAGTTGGTTTGAAAACTGAAGTGAAACTTGAGATGGGATACCACCCAGTGGATATGACGGAGGCCGATCTTGATGTGGTAGTTGGATAATGCCAAGTTGTTGGAGTGTCTGAGGATGTGGCTGCTGTGGTGGTGGGGGTGGAGGAGGCCGTGGTTGTATCGAGGAGACAGAAGACTGAGTATCAGAAATATTTTGTTGAAGGCCAGATGAGAGTTGAACTTGTTGAAGGGGTGTGCTGAAAAATGAGGTAGGTGTTGATGGCCTGCCCACAAGAAATTGTGAAGCAAATGATGGTAACAAATTCGACGCAAGTGTGCTTCCAGAGTTCATGCCTAAAGTTGAATCACTAATTGCGGAAGCAGGTGGCAAAGGCTGGACAACAGTACTACCTGGGTTATACAGTACCGCAGCAGGGCAAGAGCTCATCGGAGCATGTTGAGTAGCTGCCGCTGAATAAGGTGGAGGGGGTGGCATCTGCCGAGCAGATAAACCAGAGCTAAAATTCTCCATAGGGAGCCTATTTACTGAAAATGTGTTCCACAATAACTTTGCCTCTGCATTGGCTAAATCATTTGATGCTGAACCACCAGTGCCCGCAAGCATATATTGAGTTTGAGCCTGCAAATGAGAGTTCATATTTAACATTTTATAACTGTAACAAATCATGATAGAAGAAGCATGATTACTAAAGCTTGAAACATCTATCTTTGATTACCTGAAGTCCTGTGAAAGCACTAGGTATACTACTACTCTGAAAAGGTTGTGTAGGATAGCAAGATGAAATAGGTATTGGTCGATCTGTAGCAATATATGGGGATGACTGCCTATGAAGTGGATCTAGATTTTGTGTAGAAACAGATGAAACTGGAGGTGGCATTGGTGGCAGAGGAGGTTGGTTATTCGAAAGCCTGTGCTCATGTCTATGAGATGCACCTAACAGAGAACTCTCAGAAAACTTAGGCAAATTCCTCTTCTCGTATCTACTAGGTGGTAACCATTGATGAGCTACTTGTACAGAATGCTGATTTATTGGTGATCTTTCTGATCCAGTAATCAACGAAATATATTTAGACTCGTCAGCATGATCATGGAATGAAGTCTTCTCTGGACTAGAAATAGAATATTTCCGTTCCGAAGAAGCATTAACATCTGAGAGCATTGCTGCCTGAGAAGAAATGTCAACACAAGGGCTTTCATTGTCCTTTCTGACTGGTGTGCCCCTCTGGGAAGAAGGAATGCTTTCATTCTCCTGGTTTTCTGTCTCTTCAGCAATGGGGCCAGGAGAATTCTCCCCAATAATGACAGGTGGTGACTGGAAACCATCATCTGGTTGAGGGAAAGAAAGTTTATCCTCTGAACCTGATTCTTCATCAAAGACAATATCGATTTCTTGATCATCATTAAGATCAGCCTTGGGTTGGCAAGGGCTCTCTGGCTTAGCGCGGATATTGCCATCTAAGCTTGTCTCCTTACTTTTTTCATGAGGTGCATCCCCAGACGGGGCTGGCAAAAGATTTTGACGTTCCTTCTGCCTTGCCATAAACTCATCTACATGAATGGATGGAGGTCTTCCACTAAGCGTTCCACGTGGAGTAGAATTCACAATATTTGATGCACTACTTGCACCATCTATGTTTCTCTCTCTTGCAACATAGTCATCTACATGCATTGAAGGTGGTCTACTTGTATTCGGTTTCCGCTGACGGAAAGTATCTCTACGTGTATATCCTGTAGATGCATTGGTTGTATTCAAACTTCGTGAGAAATGCCCACTTGGTTCATGTGCTTGACTGTCCTTTATACGCTTAGTTGCACTCTCACTCAATGCCAATTTCCTTCTACCAGACTGACCAGACATTAATTGTCTATCAAGAGAAGAATCAGGCAACTCCCACACAAGCCTCTTTGTAAATTCACCCTCTTGACAGTCAACAGGCTCTTCTGACACAACAATAACCTTCCAAGCATTGGAAAACGAAAAGGCAGATCCATCATTTACAGACACACCAGCTAGGGTTGGCATTAGATGAGACGTCATAGCAACAGAACGAGCAACTTCGGATGAGTAGCCAGTGCCTTCTTTAAGAACCATCCCAACTAAATCTGTGCATAGCGCAGAATTCTCAAGAATCGAACTTAGAACTGTGATTGAACTCTGTACCTGTGAATTCAGGTCAATATTAAAAACAGGACAGCAAGGAAAAATCTTCAAGAAAATTATATCCATATACCTGGTGTGAAAGAGTCACTCCAACAGAAGTTGCCAAATTATCGAAGTCCAGGCACAACTTCTCAAATTTCTTCATGAATAATGTAATCTCATCCAGACTCTCACCAGATGATTCCATGGCAGGGATCCCAAATAGATACTTTAGTATAGTCAAACCCTCATATCTAAGAACGAAATATAGATGATCAGTGTTTCCTCAGACCCACAATTAAAGCATCTTGTTACAAATGTTGAACTTTCAAAAGGAATATCCACAAAGATATAAAATGTTAAGTTTTAAATGTCCTTCATACAAACAAGAATATAACATTTCCCAGTCAATTAGAACTACTTTATTACAAGACCTAACAATGAGTAACGAATTTGTGAGCCAGAGAAATGAACTTTGCCCAAGACAATTTGTCAGTATGCTAAAAACCAATATATGTATTATTCCTACAGTAATACATATAGAATCAGCTAGACACCTGACAACAAAAAAAATGAGTGCTAAATAAAAGGATGTCAACCTAGAACCAATGGGCAATCCTTATACAATCATAAAATTACATATAGTATCAATATACAAAAATACTTCTGTAGGTGAGATCTTACTCAGATTGAAAAGCGAAATGAGTGACTGATACTTACTTCTCACCATGCTGACTTAGGGCAATAGCACCTAGTGTAAAGGAATAAATCGTTTCTACCAAAAAGTCTGTTGGACGATTAGAACCAATATGTTTTGCAAGCTTCTTCCAGCACTTCAACAAAGAGGAAAAGCAACCCCAACTATCCACAGTTGATGAACCATAATTAGTATCACTCTCATCCTTTTCATGAAAATCTTTGTGAGAAGTTTGGATTTTTGAAAATATCGAAGTTACTGCACTTCTACAGGCATACGAACAAGCCAATTCCTTGAATGCCAGAGAACAAGAAAATATTTCCCGTCCAACAGGCAAAACCTGAGACAGAATTTTTTAGCACGATAAGTACTATCACTAAGTAAAGAAATTATATATAATAGGAAGAAGTCCATTTTACTCCCATGAACAGTCCAGTTTTTTTCATTTGACCCCCTGAACAGTTGCCCCAAGATATTATGTTCATCATAGAGCTAAACTTAACAAACACATAAAAGAAACATTTTTTTTGAAAGATTCAATACACATCAAAACCATGTTTGCACAAGAATAGCCTAGTTATACACAAGAAATATACCTGACAGAACATCAAGAGGTGATGCATGATAGATGAGAACTCATGAACAGCATTCTCATTGAGGGACCTATATTTAACACAAATAATTAGTTTTAACATGTAAATGGATATGCTTCAAACAAATATAGTTGTGTGTTTACTCTTCAGCAATAATCTTCTCGTTGTTAGATGGGTTGGTACTAAAGATAGATGCAACAGATCTGAATAAAGGTATCTGCCATTTTAGTATCAGATCATTTGCGGAAGGCGCCCTTTCAAAACTCATCTTATCATCCGAGAAACATTCACTTATACAGTTCTGTAATATCTTCCTGAGAATCCTTGTGACTCCCATCTTCAAAAGCACTGTCTGAAATAAGAGAAATAAGTAAGAGTAAAGACATAATAAACTTTCCAAAATCCAATACAACGGAGAACCTCTTACCTTGCCATCTGGATGTTCAGATAAGTTCGCAATAAATTTGAGCAACTGATGCACCTGAAATCAATCAATAAACATGAAGGAACTTTAAATCAGTAATGCTGCCTAACAGCTATAAACGATGAGAGAACTTAGCAGAACAAAAAGGGCTCCTTCAAACACTACATAGTGTCTCTGTCATGGCAACCTCATTACAGTAAAAGTTTGGAATATTTCAGGACTCAAATTGCCAACAGTTTTTCAGGCCATTGTTCAAAAATAAATAAATAAAAGTTTGTCTGACCAGTATCATGTCTTTCAGGAGCTATTCCAATTGAATTGTTAATATGATACAAATACACAACAACAACAACTAAGCTACCTTCAGACACATCAAACCACCAAGGCCCTTTCAATGGCTCTGGCAGTCCAAATGTTGCAACAAGATTAGAGTCTTCACTTGGCTTCTCCTAATGGACAGACTAAACACAAGAAACATTCTACGCAGAAGGAACTACAAGATAGAAGGCAATAATTACAACTGTGTGCTATGTCAACAACATGAGGAGACAGCATTTCATCTATTCTTTGCATGTCCCTTCAACCAGGCCTGTTGGGCCCATCTAAACATCCACTGGATCCTAAATGCAGAGTTCTACAATATGATGCAAGAAGCTAAAACAGCAGCTCAACACCAATTCTTCATGGAGGTATTCACCATTGCTGCTTGGCAGATATGGAAGCAGCAGAATGGTCTGATATTCAACAAAAAGAGGCCATCATTCGAAAGCTGGAAAGCAAATTTCCTGACTGAGGCGGCCTTGCAAAGCCACAGAATGCCTACGGCTAAAAAGCAGGCCTTTAGTGATCTGATACAACTTCTCTCCTAGTCCATACTATACTGTATAGTTCTTTCTTTGCTCTTCTGAGCTGCCCTGGTGGGGTCGGCTGCTTTGTACAGCGTTGAGTGAGTTGTATAGTGCTCCTTTTATGTTTTCTTAATATATTACCTAGCACAACAGGGGTTTCCCTTGTTGTTTATTTCAAAAAAAACAACAACAACTAAGCCTTTAATCCCAAGCAAGTTGGGGTAGGCTAAAGATAAAACCCCGAAGAGCCCAAGCACAAAAACAAAACAAACAAACACAAGAAAGAAGGCAAAGAAGAAGCGAGGTGGGAAAACAGCAATAAAAAAACATAGCAGAAAAGAGAAAAAAGAAAAATAAAATTTGATAGGGAAAAGAAGAGAAGAAGTGTGAAAAGGGTGATATAAAGCTAAACAAAAGAAAAGGGGGAAAACAAAGAATCAAGGTTCTCGTACGTGAACTGCGAACTTCCACGCACTTCTATCCATGGCTAGCTCCTTGACAACATTCCAATCCTTCAAGTCTTGCTTCACAGACTCTTCCCATGTCAAGTTTGGTCTACCTCTGCCTCTCTTCACATTATCTGGTCGTCTTAATACCCCACTCTGCACCGGTACTCTTCTGGTCTCCATTGGACATGTCCAAACCATTTCAAACGATGTTGCACAAGCTTCTCCTCAACTAGTGCTACCCCTAATCTCTCCCACATGCCATTGTTTCAGACACAATCTCTTCTTGTGTGACCGCAAATCTATCATAACATACGCATCTCTCCTACACTTAGCTATTGGACATGTCGCCTTTTAGTGGGCCAAACATTCCGCTCTATATAGCATAACAGGCCGAATCGCAGTCCTATAGAACTTACCCTTTACCTTTTGTGACACCCTTTTGTCACAAAGGACAATAGAAGCAACCAGATTTAATTCTATGACTAACTCTTCATCAATATCTCTGTCCTTCTGCAGCATCGATCGCAAGTAGCTAAAAGTGTCTTTCTTAGGTATGTACTGCCCTTCACCCTTGTGTATTTATTTGCTTGATGCATGGTCCCAAACAGTCTGCCGGATCATGTATGATTCTTCCCTCTCATGATTTTTAGTTCATGATCAAACATGGAGGCGCATCCATAAACCGTTTGGGCAAGCAAAGTGCAGGCAAAGCAGACGTCCCTTTTGCTAATCAAACGAACAGGCCCTGCACTTCTTAGCACATGGACAAGAAATTGGAGTAAAGGTTCGCTAAAAATTGGAGCACAACAACAGGAACATTTGAGTTTAACAATGAGGTACAGACCCATTCTACCCATTTTTAGCACTCCATTTTCTCTCAAAAGAAAAATCCGGATTGCATTATTGAAAAGAGAACCACTCATTTACCTCCAGATTTCCGAAAGTAATGCATATATAATCACCATACAGAAGTAATAACCATGCTACGCAATAATCACCGCTGAACACATCATACCTTAAAGATGTCTCTTTCTGACAGGGTAGATTCATCAACTTTATCCTTCAACCATAAAAAAAGTGGCCGAAGAAGAACAACCGCACACTCAATCTTTTCAGAGGCAATACGAATAATGAAAATTCGAAGCATGTCTTGTATTACCATTAAATCCTACAAGATATATGTGATTAATGTAAGAATTAGCTGAAGTTTATTGCTTTGATTCGATAAGAAACAAAAAAATTAATGCCAATACATACCGAAGTCGCAAAATTATCAATGATACGAGCAAGCCTATCAAGTTGTGGCATCAGCCTCACAAGTAATATGGCAACATGTTCAGGATGCAGGTACCAGTTCACCAGTTTCTCCACTTGAGGACCTAGAACTGTTCTAGTACTCAGAGATCTAACAGCACTCAGTGAAGGAAGGTTGACTTGCCACAGCCAGATGTCTTCATATGGGAAAAGATCGCCCTGACAGTACAGACAACATATTAGAATTATTATAAAAGCGAAAAATGGATAAGTATGGTGTCAGTACACTGGAAAGCGAATTATGGTCACTATAATGCAAGATTTTTTTTACAGAGCCACCCCATCTGAGTTTGGAGTTGGTCCAACATGCAATCATCCATGAATATGGTGATATAAGGGGTGACGTGGTGATGGAAACCGTTCTTTCACAAACACATGTATAGCTCGTATAAATGTAACCAAAATGCTTACCAGAAGACAGAGTAGACTAAAAGCATCCTTTGGACCTAAGGGTAAAGATACACTGGTGGTCTCAACATTTTCAAGAAGGTGATGAAACAGACCAGGCGCCCAATTATATAATGGCCAGCAAGCAACTGCTGACGTAACAAGATGGCAAACAGCACCAAAACTGACAGCGAAAGTAGGAAACATGAAAGACAAATCTGCAGCACATGCTGCTAGTCTTGGGCTGTATAAATTACGAGCATGTGTTAGAAATAGGGAGAGATCAGAAGGTTAAGGGGGAAGTGGAAATGGGTCATAAAACAAAATGCAATGTGCACAACCTAACTTCTCCATGTAGCTGCAGAAGAGCGCTAAGAAGCTTTTTATTGCGGTATTGCTCTTTTGTTTCCTGCAAAGAAAAATAATACAAAGACCATAAGTAAGACCATCCTGGCATATACTCTGCTCATACATATCACATATATATAGACATTGATAATAGCAAGGAAAAGGACAGTGAGGCTTACACGTAAAATATGAAGGAGATTTATCAACAACAGAAGTGCAGGAATCATGAGATCAACAAGAGCTTGTTCGTGAGTTTGATCTAGAAGCAATTCTGTTGTAGAACTCAGTTCAGCCCTTTCGTCAACAAGATAATCTGAAGGAAGAATAACCATGATATTTTACCACAGAAATGGCAATGGCACATGAAGCTACTACATTTTCTAATTTGAAGATATGCCAATATAAAAAAAATTCTATCATGACAAAATATATAACCATAAGATTCTCACCATAACTATTGGACAAGCGCTGAAGCATAGACCTGCAGTTGACCAGGACAATGTATATAACAGTAATTGCACCTTCTTCAAAAAGGGACGAAGCCACATCCTTCATCAAAAGCAAAATAGCGAGCTTGTCATTGCAAAGGAGAAATCATTAACAAACAAGTGTTCTATCAGGATGAATTTATTACCTTATCATCTGAAATAAATGCTAAAATGCGGAAAGCTGCTGTTAATTGGACCACAGAAGTGCTGCACAGCGCAACTCCATCAAAGAACTTATCCGTAACAAGCTTACCAAGAAGATTATCAATGACCTGACTATCTGAAGTACTATTTGAATCAGCAACAACATTTTCAACATCCATCGAGTCTGACACGAGCACATTTCCAGAAGAAAGATGAGCGTCCCCACCAGAAGCTAATATAGCAGAATAACGAAGAAGCCCACGAGCACCATTTCTTTGATAAATAACACCAGCATCAATCCATTCAAGCAACCTTGTTGGCGCATCTTTACGATTTGAACCAGGAGAAGATAAATGCAGAGCTTTGTGCAGATCAACAGCAAATCCAATCCATGATTTAAGTGATGAAGCAGTTGAGTCTGCAACCAAAACTTCAAGAATTTCTGCAGCTGAATGGAAGATGGCAAGGCCCAAAGGTGAACCCCCTGACATCAAACAGTCAGAAAGAGATGTAAGATACACATAATATGCAAAACAAGGTAACCGAAGGATCCAGCAGAAAATAATTTATCACAACCATTCTTAGTCAGGACTGAATCAAGATCTTTGTACGAAGAAAGAGAGCTCAAAAGAACTGATATTGCCTGCACCAGAAATATTTACATCGCTCATCAACTCAAAAATAAGTAACATAAAAGAAAGCTGTAGACAGAAAATTTACAAACACATACCTCAGGGAAGTAACCAAGAGCTAGTAACGCTTGCCGACCAGAATCAGACCTGTATTAGAAATTTCCAAATGCGGTGAACACAGAATAGTCATGGAAACATAGAAATAAACATGATATGCTTCATGATTACAACATCCCGGTGGAGAGGTATCTGTGATGATTCCTTCCTCTCCCGAACCCCACCCCCCCCCCAACGCCCTCCCATGCTCTGAGCGGCCACCTCCCCGCCGCACGAGCATGCATGTTGCCTTCTTCCACCCCCTCGGCGTCAGTTTCCCTCCCATCCTTAACTCCTCGCACGATTCCTTTCCTTTGTCAGGGTCACTTCAACCAGTGAAGGTGGAACGACTAGACTGCAGCCCGACGTCTTCTCTCTTCGGTGGCCTAGCTCCGGAGCGGCACGTCATCTCCTTCCGTGACAAACTCCAAGCTGGCCTCGACCTTGGAGTCGGCGCCTGCAAGCTCTGTCGCTCCTTCAAACATCGTTATCATGTGATGCCCTCAAGCTGTTCAGGCCCATCCCCATCGTGCTCCTGCCCCTGCCAAGGATGCAGATGGGTGGCCAAAGGTAGTCTCCCATAGTGCCTGGTGGCGCCAATGGCGGACTGCGTGTCCGCACGATCATGCTGGAAAGTATTTCAACTTCCTCGCCCTGAGACACACGGCGGTGCAGTGCCGCCAGCGTACGTGCTTCTTTCGCTGCTAGTTCTTGGGGCCAACAATTTCCCTGGAGTGGCTAAAGGCGGTGGACATGCTCCTCGTAGGTCTAAGGATCGCGTTCAGGTTTGGCGGCGGATCACCCTGATGCCGGTGCTAGAGGCACTGGCGACGGAGGTGGTGCGGGATGCGCTAGTGCATTCTGCTGAAGAAAAGCCTAAGGTCGGCTCCGTTGGGCAGGTGGCTCAGGGTGCTCTCGTTGACGCCGACAGCGTAGGCGGCATCGCTCCTGCCAGGGGCATGATGTTTGATCAGTTCTAGAGGCCGTAGGTCCTGTTGATGTGGTGCCGGCTGTTGCGGTGGATGATAGCAAGCCGCTGGCGGGCTGACGGTGCCCCCTGCATCATCAA
This sequence comes from Eleusine indica, assembly GCA_030378355.1. Lineage (NCBI taxonomy): Eukaryota > Viridiplantae > Streptophyta > Magnoliopsida > Poales > Poaceae > Eleusine > Eleusine indica. The sequence goes on along the minus strand of CM059498.1, from coordinate 23,596,433 downwards.
TTGGATAGATCGCATTGTTAGTGCAGAAGAGGATGGAGGGGCTGCTACGATCAAGTGGCAGAGCATTTGCAGCGCTCGTCACCTCCAAGATTGACATTCTGGCAAAACCTTTGGTCCTGCGTAAGGTCAATTCTTCTTGTTACCTCCTGTTTCTTCCCGATGATGACATGGTCATGAGGCTTGTTAATCACCAGCAGCCACTGCGGTCACCGCTTTTCAGTCTGTTGTGTAAACATTGGACAAGATTTGATGGTTCCTCAAGTGGAGTTTTGCCTTGTTTGATCGACATACAACTAAGTGGAATCCCGGCTCATGCTTGGGAAACTTCGACTGTTGAGCAGCTCCTGAATCCTTACGCTTGGGTTCGAGATTAGTTTGATGGACTTGGCTTGCTTCCGATGTTCTGCTTGGAGCTTGCATGTGTCGGCTATTACTGCCAGTAGAGAGTTGTGTATTGCAGAACCACTTTTCACGATGGAAGAGAGCCCTCCAGTGAAGAGAACCCTAATCTACCCTGTTTCATTTCAGTTCTCGGTTCTTTTCCGGCTTGACAGTTCTGGTTCTGGTTCTGGTGTCATTCTTGACCTGCCCCATTGCCTGAAGAATAGGAAAGGCAGAAGGAGTGGGGTGGTGTGGTCGCCTTTAACAAGTACTGGCGCGAATGTAAAGTAGTGGGGTGTGTGTGTGGAGTTAGTTGTATGGGTTTTATCCTTTTTCTTCCTAATATAATGAATAATGATATGCAGCTCTCCTGCGTGACATGATGTTCGAAACAATAATATTTTCAATTCTACAAAACACGAACCCTTATGTGACGAATTTTGGAAGATACTCCCCCCTGGTTTTCAGTTGTTGACTTTGGGCCAACACTTAAAAGTTGATTTTTTTTACTAAAAAAGTTGTCCTAACTAGAATACTAAGATGAAACCATTCAAATCGCTGTGAAAATATCCACACGGTATTGGTGCATTCTACAACTCTCGTGAATGGAACATTCAATGATAATCTTGATATATATAGCCTCTTATCATTCCTTCACACTACTATTCATAACAAGCAAAAATTATCCACCAAACATTTGATTCAATACTGACCTCGATATGGCACAAAGTTCCCAAAGAATCCACAATAGCTCATCAGAATTCAGAGAAACTGAAAGTATCCTATTTGCAGCACTTCCCTACAGAAAATAGCAATTTAATCATCACAAGAAACACAAATATAGATAGTTCAAATCACATCAGTAGAAAGTAACTTCTCCAACAGCAACGTAAACGTGGTATAATATAACTACAGATTACAGTGTATGTAGTTTGCATAAAATGGCTTATAGCATGGTGCAGTGAATGATTTCAAAGAAAGTGTGAAAAACAATTGCATAGGCCCAGGCCCAAGACAGGAATATGGTACAGGGAAGAAGAGGAATATGGAGAAAGGGGATATTAAAGATTATTCTTTCTCACCCTTTATCCCATAATGCCATCCACTTCAGAAAGAAGAGTCTCCCAACAATACCCAATAAAGTTTTTTTTAGGAAAATACAGTAGGGTAAACCCCTACTGCGGTATATATTAATATAATATAAAAAACAGTCAAACAAAAAGAAGCCTATACAAACTACTAAGGTTAGAACCAAGAGGAAAAAAGGGGCCCTGCAAGGGCAGAAGACAAGGAGTCAACGATAGGATTCCAGCCAAAGCTGTACAAACTGGCTGTCCTGGTGGTTAAATCCATACAATTTGGTGATAACTGTTGAAAAGAAGGCCTGTTTCCAGGACCATAAGGTAGGTGTAATATTTCTGAAGATCTTGTCATCCTTTTGTTTCCAAATTTCCCAGTCAGCTACTGCAAAAATCTCCATGAAGAATTTATGCTGGAACTGACTTCTAGCTTTCACTATTGTCTCAAAGAAAGGTATTGTATGATCCCACTGGATACCAAGAAACTAAAGTATATAATCAAACTGTTTAATATTCCCCCAAAAAACTGTTTAATATTATCTCCTCTCTTAAAATTAATAAGAATTGCTACAAATGCAGCACAAATACGAAGCGAGGTGTAGCCAACAATAGGCCGGACTCCACACAACGCCCTTTTCTTTCCAAATTTGCAAGCAGGTGGTCTATATATTCATCGTGTCGAAGTAGATATGTATAGTGCACATGAAATTAGTTTAAAAGATGAGGTAGCACAAACCACTTTAAGATGTAACTCCATGATCATTCCAACTTCTTGTGGGCGGCAAAAGAACCCTTTTGATAAAAGAACGAAAGCCTGTCTAAGGGTTATGCATTCTGTTTTATTCATATTTTCAGCATCTTGAAGAGAAAGGACCATAAGTTCAGTAGCTTCTGGTTGACTAAGCAAAAAAGATATCCCTGGGAAGAAACAGAAAAAGTAGTATGTTACACTTCAGAAACAAAAAAAAACGATGATCTTAGTCAGGGAAAATGTCAATCAAACCTGAACGACAAAAGAGGAGAGAAAGGATAATAGATTCAATTGATGATACTATCCCCATGAAAATTTCCACAGCAGGCCCACTAGCTGAATGCAGTATAGGTGACGACAATAAAGCTACTGACAGAGCGAAAAAACTTGTTTCCTGCATATAAAGAATATAGAAGTAATAAAGAGGCCACATTTTCAAAATAAATTCTGCTGTGAAGTGCTCTAATGAGTTCATTCATGTGTGTGGAAACTCATAACCAACCCATAATCGAAAACAAAGTAAAATTTATACAAAATCAACAGGAATAATGTGTTCCCTTAAACCTGAATCAATTATGAGCTCACAATTTTAACCTAAATTTGGAAGCAGATGCACAGAAGCAATATGCCTGCTTCTATAGATGGGACTGTCCTCTGGATAGCTCCGCAGAAGTTTACCTATATTGTCTTAGCACTAATCAAGACTTGCACATATGTTTTGAGTTCTAACATGTGTTAGTAGTACATGTTTATCATGCACATGGATTGGTTGGTCCAGAGACTCACATATAGGATTCGATTCAGCTAGTAGATAGGCAGCAGAATGAGTTGCTACTGAGTTAGCTAGATGACTGGATAGGAATACGTGAAGTTAGTGCTCCAATTTGCTAACTGCCATGCATCGCTAGCATAGCTCGTTGGCCGGATAGGAATGAGTGGAGTTAGTGTTCAGGTTTGTTAACTGCATGCATCGACAGCATAGATCATTGGCTTGTGCCTTGCGGCCAGCTCGGAAGACGTATGGTTCATACGCATGAGTGGCTCATACTAGAAGCCAGATCTTGAGGAATCCATAAGGCTCGACAATAGTGCTCCATGGTGCATGGCCTGGATCTTTATAAGCATTGTGTGATCTTATGTTTGTCTGTTCAGTTTAAGTAATACAACCCCCAAGTGGATGTCTTTCACTAGTGGCGTTCTTTGCCACAGACAGGAGTCGTGTGTGTCCTTTCATCAGATCATCGGCAAAGGCGAGCTGTGAGTTTTCGTAGCTGCAGTGAGCTGATCTTGGGCAAGTCCAGCATATTTACAGATGAGTAGTATGACAATTACATTTCAAAAAAAGAGTAATATGACTAGCAAGCCCATCCTAAACATGAAATCCTAGAGTTGAAGATAATGCAGGTTAGCTGAAAGGAAAGAAAGAAAAAAAACTAGACACGACACAATTAGTACAACAGAATATTATGCTTGCTGAAATCATAAAAAAATAGGATAGCATCATAAAATGAGATGCAGGAGATCAAAGTTGCAGGACTAGGAAGGTTTAGATCTAATTCCTAGAAACGGACAAGATATGTTAAAGGCGACAATAGCTCATCAAAACAGGTTACATATTCAACTTCTTAATTATGTAATGGACGGCGAAGGTATATGGATAGACGAGAATATAAATTCCAACCAGAGAAGCTATTGCAGGTTGAGCATAAGCACTACACAATCTATGTCTCTGATAAGGACTAATAGGTAAAGATGTGCAGAAAAATAAACAACGCATATTTATAGTATTACCTGAAGAATAGATAACAAATATGGATCAGTATCAAATTGCAAGAAACCGTATTCTGAAGAAGTTATAAGGCCAATCGTTGATTGGTACGACAGTAAGCCTTCCAAGTGTCCAGATTTACATATTTTTCTAGCATATGCCAGGGTTGAGGGATCCTCAATGGGACCACAAAATTTCATCAACTTCTGCATCAGGATTTGTCAGTGTCATTGTTAGTCCACTTCATTCGAAAGGAGAACAATACAGCATGCACATAAATGTAAAGATTATTTTGCCAACAAAGGACAATCATTATAACTTACCAACATTTCAGAAAGTTCTACACTAGCAGAATGAAGGAATGCAACTCCATCAGTAGAAACTTCATTGGCAGACAAATCAGAAACCACCTTGACAACTTCAGACTGTAAAACAAACCAAAAGTTTTGTATCGTCAACATAATACACCAAGTCAAATATAAAAGATCAGAAGAGGTTCAAACCTTGTATTTAGATAGTATCTCGTAAAAACGCAAGCGCTGTAGAACATATGCAGCGAGAGAGGCGATATCATGCCTTTCTTTTTCTAGTAGAAGCTTCAACAACGAGCAATAACCGTCACTGCTGCAGGCAGGTATATTGTTGTGATTACTTCGCGGCCACCATCCCAAGAAAGCCTCGCATCCAAAACCATGCCGAGTAGCATGCTCAACAATACCTATGAGCAACAAAGTGGTAGCTGCAGAGTTTGGTGTCTTCCAACATAGCAGATTAATGATTTGCTCCATCCCACCAGCACAAACAAAGTAAAAGCAACTCTCCTTCGAGGAGCATAGTAGGAGAACCAACTTCAAAGACAATACAAACCATTTGTTCTGAAAAAAAGAAGTGGTCTCTCAAATGTTGAAATCTGTTAAATAGGATTGAAGATCCATAAGTAATAATGCAATATAAAGTACCTCATATGGCCATTGTAGATCAAGTAAGGAAACATCCTGGTAATACGGAAAACAATTGTTAAACAACTCAACTAGCATCTTGGTCGTGGGCAACTCTTCATCCACTTCAATGCCAAGGCAAACATCATTGAAAATATTCCTGTCAGCAACAGCGTTGACATTTTCCCAAATTTCAAAGAGCTTGTTGCCAGCTTCAATAAGAATTTTATTAATTGCCTGAGGATCAGAATAACTCTTCATGATGGCTTTGTTCAAGTCTTTATCCCATGTATGTACGATGTTGTTTGTACTAGCAGTCACATGTTCAGATATACCCGAGATAACTGCACTTAGGGTAGGAATAAGATTCTCCATTTCAGACATTTGGTATATTTTAAGAGTCAAAAATAAAACTTTTTTCGCTTCAACTGACAGATCCAACTCAGTGGCCTGAATTGTCAACGGTTTCAGTGAAGATAGTGATTCCTTAAATGTCAATTTTGATGAACGTAATGCCGGTGGGAGGTCTTCAAGCTTCCCCTCTGATGGAGAGCTAACAACATGTGCAAAAGAATGGTCCAGACCAAGTTCTATGTTGAACTGACCAAGATCTTCAGCGATATTACCATAAATTACAATAGAGAGGCTGCGATAAGTTCCACGCAGCACTAAATGATTTGTCACAATAGCCTGCAAATTAAGAACAAAAGAAAATTATATGACACAAACGAATAACTCATGCTCTACCTTGCCAGGAGTGGAAAGAATAGGATAAACAGATGTTCAAAGATAAATTGCTAGAAGGAATTTCAAAACAAGCACAGATTTCCGTAACTACAGGCATGTGTACCTCTACTTCCGGCGTCCCTTAGGCCCCATTTGGCAGAGCTCCGAATCCAGGAATCTGTGGGTCTGGACTCTGAAGCTGTAGATGGATTAAAGATCTTTGTTGATGTCATTTTCTGTTCTTATCTTGGACTAAACAAAATCAAAAACACTTTATTTTACTTTATAAACTCAAAATTGAGCATGGATCTCGGAGTTGGAGCTGTGCCAAACAGGACCTTAGCATGTAGATTGTCATCGTCCAAATCCTAATTTATTTAATGGAGGGTCTGAGAGAGTAAGCTAGATAAAAAGATCGGAGATTTTTTAAAGTAATTTTTAAAGGATAATGCAATCACAAGGCAACATGAATTGAGCCAAGGTGTAAACTTTTAATTTTTATGATTATCAATAAGTTGACATTGGTCATTACTGCTTCACTTTAAAATTTCAGGCTTGCTTCAATATTTGAAATTGCAAAAACTGGTTTTGTCGATCAAATTTAAAGAAGCACCATGTTTTCTTTACTTTCACTAATATAAGCTTAATGTATATTTGAAACATTGTTAACAGGAATGATGTTCAAATAACAAAATTAAACTTATTTGTTGATTCATAACACAAATAGAAAAAATTTCAAGCTTAATAACAGGCTCTCCGGCCAAGGCACCACACCTCGGAAGGAACAGTACAAAATGTGGCATCAGCAAAAAACCTTGGCATTGTAGTAATTGTTGTTGGTGAGATTGGGAAGACTGCATATTCTAAACAAGAATGTCTAATTCCACAACAATGCAGCAAATTTTTTTCAACCCAACCATGTTGGGATAGGTTAGAGATGAAAACCAACAAAACCCACTAATAGAGGATCAAGAGAAGTTAAGGAAAGAAAAAATAGTACCAGGAGGAAATTTATCGGAAAACAGTAAGGGAGACTGGTCAGCCACATGGATTGCTGGCTTCCAATAGAATAAATGGACAGATAGTTTGATTCCATCTTTCCAGTCTCCATTTATTGTAAAGAATGTCTACTTGCTTGAACAACTTAGGATCAAGATCAGATATATGGTACCAGGTACCCTATATTGCATGACCAGAATATTATCTTTGTTGGTTTAAAAGACCTGATTAGGATGTTCAGGTTGTTCGCATCTAATGTCCGAACATTAAAGACATCATCTCTTGGAAGTTAAGCAATCAAATATAAAAATGTTCTCTAGTCTCAGTCTCTTCCCACCTTATTCTTATTGAATTGAATGTGCAGATGCCAGTCCTAACTCTTTGAATCCTTACCCAACCAAGTTCTACATCAATCCTTAGCATGTAATAAAACATTTGAATATTGGTAGAGCATTACAAAAATGCAAGTAAGATGTACATAGAAAAAACAATAAAAACGAACAAGGAGCTAACTGTAGGAACTATTAATCGTGTCATACCTCAACTTCTAGCACATTGGATGAAGAGTGTGAATACAAGAATGGCTGGCAAAGACGCCTAAAACGAGATTCCCCATCACAGTGAACAAAGACTTCCAAAGCAAACGAAGGTGGAGATGTAGCACTGCAATTGACATCAATAGTGGTCAGAGAACATAGCTCACTATAAACAAAAACAACAGAATGACAGTCGATCTTCAACACATGACAAAACTGAAATGCACACTCCTTGCAATGGGCCAACCAATACAGTTATAATATGACTTTCAAAATGATGGAAAGCAGAATTTTGCATAATTTTGGAAATTATGTATGGTGATTTCGTGATTTTCCAAAATTCCAGAAATGATATTCTCTACAGATTATGCTTCGTGTCCATGCAAAATATCATAAGGCACAATTTCATTTGCACGTTGCAAGAAATACAATTTGCTATTTTGAAAGTGCAAATATAGTGCACCACGTAATAGCCGTTATGCAGTGCAACACTTCAATTACTTCCATATTTTGTATTTTGCTTTTGTGGTTTCGCATGGTTATAAAACAGTCCCTTGTAGCCTAACCTAAACCAGAGAGTTGCTGGATAATCTTAGTACAATTTCTATGTCAGACTACAAGTAATTTATAAAATTTTCAAAAAGTTAGTGATGTCCATATGCATAGGGTTGCTGTCCTGCCCCTTTCTTCTATGACCATATTTTTACACTTACCATTGCTAGTTTAAAGGCTCATGCAGGCATTGATGTGGACAGCTGAATTTCAGAACAGCAAGAAAATACTTACCTCGAGGTACATGTACAGCTAAGAGACATTCAACCATTTACTCTTTTCTACTTGTATTCATAGAAATGTTAGGATTTCAGTAAAAAATTATCTAATATGTCTGTCATTCTACAGCAAATAAGCGAAAAGCATTGTCACCGAGGTACATGCACAGCTAAAAGATATTCAACCCTTTACTCTTTTCTACTTGTATTCATAGAAATATTAGCATTCCAGTAACAAATTATCTAATATGTCTGTCATTTTATAGCAGATAAGCGAAAAGGAGCACTGTCAGCAAAAATCTACATAGTTGTCAAAGAGGCCAACAAAGCTTCATAGATCAAAATAGATATATCCAACTTGTACATAATAAATTCAACTGTTTATCATGTGCAGGGTAGTATAAATCAATCAAAATGCACAAACTTCAAAGGTAACCAGACATAATAGAAGTATTCGTCATTTTCAAAAGAGCAGACCATTTGGAATGATCAAAATGTATCACAAGTAACCTTTACATTGAGGATGATAAATACATGACATAAATAACAAAATAATTCAGAATAAATGTTTCTCACCCAACAAGCGTTATGTTTGGTGTAGAGGGAGAGGCACTCTGCTCAAGAAACTCACAAGCCGTGATAACAACTGGTTCTGAAAATAGCACCTGTATGATTACATAACAAAGTGCACTCAATGATTAAAAATACAAAATACAGTTAAAAGAATAACACCCCCCCCCTCTGTGGCTCCTATTAACTACTGTCAATTCTTAAAATCCCAATACTGGTGTCCCAAGGTGTCAATCCTTCTCTCTAAATGTTATAGGTGTCAATCCTTAAAAGAATACATAACCACAACTTTTGGGTGTCTGAATATCAGCTGAAAAGATTCTACTCCTTGTCTTGTAAGACGAAAATGTATGTAAGATATAATCAAGCATTGGAAGGGATAGGTATTTTGAGGGCCTCGTACAATACGCACCAAATCCATGTATGGTATGTTATAGCTATGTTTCAAGTCTAATTTTGTGCACGTGCATCAATCGAACTCTGGAACAAATAACTGTCGAAACAAACTATTATATCTAATAACATCTAGAAGACCAATAGCAAGATGAGTTAGAGATGAGGAGTGAAGGACAAAGCCAACATGAGGATGGTGGAACTCTCACCTCGTCTACGTACTCATCCAGCTGGGAGTGCAGGATTGTCTGCGCGAAAAGCACGACTGGCTCCGGGCGGCCCATCGCCGCAGACCGGTTATTCCCCGACCAGGCTTTGCCGCTGGACTCGTCTGACAAAGCAGGCCGCGACTAAAACCCTAGAATTCGCCGGAGCACGCGAGGGGAACAGAGAGGGGGAGGGGGGGGGGAGTGTAAGCAAGTGGAGTGCGTGCCGTGCCGAACTCCAGCTGGGTACACCGCCGTTTCACTTTTCGTCACCGGCGCCCTAGTCGGCGGCCGCCCAAGAAAGGAGAGGAGGGGTCTGCGGGCCGAGGGAGGGGCTTCTTGTTTTCTTTCCTTTTTTCTGACCAAGGGCTTCTTGGGACCCCTATATGCAGTCCGACCTAATGCCCAGCTGTGACCGACTGAACTCCGAGGTTAAAATACTCGGTTCATAGGGTATGGCTCGTGCATTTATAAAGATTAAACTTCCTACTATCTTCTATATACCCTATGATCAATCTACCCACTCCATCTGCACCGTTCATTTTTTACTTTCTTTATACTCGACCCGTGATCAACAATGAACCCACATATTACATAACACAATTACATCTATGCTATAAAGATTAAAGAGTAAATTGCACAGCCGGTCACTAAACTTGACCTGTTGTATTACTTAGGTACCTCAACTCTAAAAACATATAATTAGCTCACTAATCTTGTTTCGGATCTTATGACAGGTTCTATTGGGCATGAACCCGCTCCATTTGCTGACATGGAGTGCCTACGTGGATCCAACATGTCAAGGCTAAGTAATGCACGGTGGAAAAAATCAGAGAACCTCCTATCTTCTTCATGCTCGTTAATTTAGCTACCAGGCATCATGGTTTCGATTGTAACTTGTATTTGTCATAAGATTTTTAAGTAAATAACACATCAGTTGCAAAGTGTAATAAAAAGACATCCGTACACACACAAATATGTATAAGCAACAGTTTATAATGACAAAAAGACTAAGATTGCCATCGAAGTTTGAGCATAACTTAAAATCGTAGGTTGTAGCGTGGTTAATTAAAATAGTCACTTGGAAGCATTATCCTAGATTGTTTACGAGCATCAGCCAGCATGTGTCGTTGGCAATTTGGCATACAAAAAAACACATCCAACTCTGTATTACTTAACCAAAAGAAAAGAACTGTAAAAAGAAAAAATGGAGCACGCTCTGAAGAAAGTCTGTTGCGTTAACTTGCATCTGTTCTAGCACTAGCCCTCTTGTTTTTTCCTGCAGCTTCAGTGTTTTTTGTGACCTTCCTCTTCTTAGCAGTTGCAGCTTTCCCTTCTTATGTGCATGTTGTGAGGCCTATTGGAAATAATGAACTCTGGGTCTGGTAATGGCCCTTGTGACTGAGAGAGCATGCTAGACTGAGATCCCTAAAGAATTGTCAAAATATGTATGTCAGATAATATCGTGAGAAGTTAAGAAATATGAAGTGTGAACAAATGAAATTGCATTTTTACCTGACCCATCATTTGACTGAACATAGTGGAACTAAGCTCTGACACCAATTGAGAGCCAACAAAATCTTGTTATACGAAATCCTAATAATCAAACAAACAGATTGAAAGTGTTTGAGTATTGCAGTTAACATACAACAAAAAATGATGGAAAATGTGTACCTGGGTCATGACATTCACCGGTTCATTAATTGGACCGTCAGATTCTTGTTGCGCTGCCACCAACTTCTTAGCATCTTCAGAGCTTATTCCTTCGTTCTTTAGCTTACATCCAGCAGAATTATGGCCTGATCCTCGACAATGACTACAAGTAATAACAACTCCATGCTTGGTCAACTTGGGTCCATTTTTTTCTTGCACTTGATATGGTTGCTTTCTTCTAGATTTTGGTGGCCTACCAACCTTCTTCACATAAAATGGCGGTAGAATTTCTGGCCCATTTGTCTTCTCCCACTCGCTCTAGTTCAAGCAGGGCCATATGTTATAACCATATGCTCTTTTGAATGCCTCAGCTGAATAACAGTAAGGTAGTACACTTTCAGTTGGGATTCTCTCATGCCTGAGACAAGATATTGCATAATTTTAAGGGATTCCAGTCAAATCCAACCTCCTGCAATCACAATGCTTTGCTGTGATATCCACTATATATTGATAATCTCTTTCTTGTACTTGAAATACTCCCTGGCCTGCAGGCAAAGCATAGCATAAGTTAGCAGCTTCAACATTTTTTAGGACCCTATTTCTAATCTTAGGACAGTAAGGTCCTTGCATCTGTTCTGACACCTCCTTTTGCTTGTTGTAGTGTCTAGTCATTAGCTGACTTTTAATCCTCTCAAGCATGCTCAGAATAGGTAGCTCTCTTGCATGTAAAATATACTTGTTGAACATCTCACAACAGTTGTTCAACAGTATATCACACTTCGGGTATTCTAAGAAAAATGCTCTTGACCATGTATTTAGTGGCATCTTTTCAAGCCATTCATATGCATCCTTGTTTAGTGCTTTCATCTTATCCATGTTTCTGTTCCATTCAGCAATTGAAGATGACCTCGCACATGCCATAACATTAGTATCACTATCAGTAACAATGATTTTGAGACCATCAGCAATAACCTTTCCTGGTAATAGCCAATATAAATCTTTAGAGTGCCAAACCTTAAGTACCCTAGATCTTACACAAACTAATCAAGCCACAACGGAGACCAAGTATCTGTTTTAATATGATCATACTAACTAACTTTTCCATTGACATATGACCGGAGATTATCATGCCCAACAAAAAATCCCCCATGGTGTATCTCAACTGAGAACTTCTCAAATCCAGCATCTATGATCCATACATCATAGAAAAGAAAACAAACAAAATTCAGCTTGTATAGAGATCATAACCTAGCTACAACAAAAAAACAAAAACAAATCTTTTCTACCTCTCTCTAATCCTAAACTCAAAGCAAAAAAGAAAATGCTGTGATCTAAAACAGCTAATACATATGAGCAATGATGATCGATGGACTCACCATAAACAGGAGCAGCTTCGCCTTGCCGTCGCAACCTTGCCCCCATCATGTGTCAATGTGCTTCTCGCCTCGGCCAAAATCGCTAGCTGGAAACCACTGTGTAATCAATGTTAAGCAATCTCCCTCAAATCATCGCTGATCGCGGTCACCGCCAAAAACATTGATCAAATCGGTCGCCTGACCACTTTCACGATGAGAAAAACAAAAAGGTGCCTGATAGCTAAATTAACGAGCATAGAGAAGACAGTGGATTCTCTACATTTTTTCACCATGCATTAGTTAGTCTTGACACGCTAGATCCATGTAGTCACTCCATGTCAGCAAACGGAGCGGATTCATGTCCAATAAAATTTGTGATGAGACCCAAAACAAGATTAGAAAGCTAGTTATACGTTTTTAGAGTACCTAATTGACATAGCCGATCAAGTTTAGTGACGAACTGTGCACTTTACTCAATATTAAACTTCCTGAATCTACCCACTCCATTTACTCGCCCCCCCTCCCCCCCGATCAACAATGAACCCACACATTACATAACACAATTACAGATTTATTACTGGCCGCCTCCGTAATCTTTCTTTCACCCGTCGTTTCCCACCCGCCCGCATGCTCCCCCTTTCGCAAATCACGCACGCGCACCGCAGCCTGCCGCAATCTCGCATGCAATCAAATGATCGCTTTCCTTTCTTCGGCAATTCGTCCGCCTCCAGCGACCTCCTGATCGGAGCCCCTTTGGCCTACAGCAAGGGGACGAAGGGCGGGGATTTCATTGCGTCGGCGCTCAACCTTGGCGGTGCTGGCATGGTAGTAGGAGCACGACGAGGACGGGCAGCCGGTGGCAACGGGGTTCAAAGAACCTGGAGGCTGAGCGGCGGCGCCATGGAAAACTGCACGACGGGAGGCCATCCATGGCGGCGACGGACCGTGTGGGGTCCTCGTGGAGCACACCATCCCATGAGCCCACATAGGGTCAGACCAAAGGTACTGGTGAGCATCTTTGATTAGATCCTCTTTAGATTTTTGTTGCTAAAGCCTCCGATTAGGGAAGCATAGCTTCCATGTGCCGCGCCCTGAAATTTTCTCGCAGCAAAATATGGCGAGCCTTGTCGATTGGGTCAGATCCATGACCAGCATCTCATTGATTAAGTGATTCAGGAATACGCACACATTCAAACCTATGAGTAATCTCACTCCCAAACCCCCTGCATATTCTCGGTGTTTTGTGCTCTGTGGGTGAAAAAATGATTGGGATTTGTTAGCACTTCATCCGTCCTAATGGCTGATCCTGGATGAGATGTCGCCTGCTCACAGCCGTTCCTTGCCACAGTTTCTCCATAAAATCCTAGGTATCAATTTTATTCAGCTTGCACTTTGTCTTTTATCTACTTAAAGTTCATCCATTGATCAATATGATATCACTATATGAGTTCTGACACATCCTAAAATACTTCATGCAAATCTTTCCGCAATTCAAGACATCTCGTGAAGTATCGAGAATAGGCACACCAACTGTTCGGCAGAATATCTAAGACACAATGCAGGTGAATATTCTCTGATTTTTTTTTCTTTTCTGCATTTAACTGTTTGAGACCACAAGTGCTTTTTTTTAAAGCAGATTTGCCCATGAGGAACATTTAATTTCTTTTTTACAATTACACAGCCTATTGATGTTGTTCTGACTTCTGACCATAAACAATCAAATTCAGCTGGAATTTAAATCATCCAAGCAAGTCTCTCTGCATTTGGGTTAGTAATTGATTGGTGATTTGTTTTCATCTAGCTATATAACAGTTGCGCAAATTGCAAGATATTGGGCTACCTGAGCTGTCCATGTAGATAAATTTTGTTACCTTAGCAAATGGTAACCTGCAGCACCAAACGACATTAGGTGAAAACTGCACAAATTTCCAAGTTCTTTCCAATCCATAAATTTTTCAGTAAAAGTAGATCACGTTCTAATTGGTTTGTTCTATGATGCTCAGCAAGGAAGGCATAGAACTTGATCTGTTCTATGATGCTCTACAGATAACCTTCTTCCTTCATGACCTTCATTTATATTTTTTACCGGTTATCTGGTACTTGCTAGGAATTGCAAGTCTCCTTTTTCTTTCCAGCAACCATGGGAAGGTAAAAATAACTTCAAAATAGCTCTTCCTGGATTACCCATAAGAGCAATCATCGTTTGAATAATATACTGCTATCTCCGGTCATGGATTGTTGACACTTCAGACAACAAATTGTACTAAAGATGAACTAAATATCCTTGTCTGAACATCAGTAATGAAAATACAGAGGGGGTACTCTTTTTACTTGCCAGGTTATATGTGTATAGTACCACTGAAAACTTGCAACCTTTTTTTTTGCCATTCACACATGGTTATAGTAAACATATTATCCGATAACATCCTTATTTAAGTATATGTTTTCCATTTCTCTTGATATCTTTTGATTTGAAGTCGTTATCAGTTTTTGCATTGGTATCTTAAATTTACTTCTACATTTTTGTAGCTTATGCAAACTCAGTATATGGCCTAAATCAAATATTTCTCTGTAGGGTCACTTTTTATGCAATTGTGTCATGTTGACAACGCCCATGCATGTTTTGCCAAAAAGCTTGATCAAATCTGGAAACACTGTGATCTGGCCATACGGGATCAACCTGATTTAAAGGGCGTTGGAGGCTGGTAGCAGAACAGTGTGTGAGCTGCCCGCAATGGATCTGCCATCGTGATGCAATCCCAACCCCTCCGACTGCGTCTATTATTATTGCCTAGAGGTAGGGTCATGCTTTGCTGCTTAGTTTGTAAAAGAGGAACACTACGAAATTGATATACATTATTGCAATGAGTCAAAATGTGTCAACCTGAATTTATGCTTCTTATTTACTTACGTGTCAATGTGTTCTGTTTTTGTGATTGATATTTTTTATGCTTCTTATATACTTACATGCCAATGTGTTCTATTTTTGTGATTGATATTTTCTATTGGAGTGACTTTGGTGTCTCTTGCTTGCACTAAAAAATGTCTAGATTTTCAAAATTAATTTAAAAAAATACTTGCTTCTCTCTGGTATACACTAAAAAATGTCTGAAGTTTGTCGATAGAGTGATGTTTGGTACAGGGTGGTCTACCTGTATGCATCTAAAAGGTTATAAACAATCACAACCCACATTTCAACAGTCACTTGATACAGACTTCAGACATTGTTGCACTCATAAAAAAAAAGGTAATATGGTACAACAGTCACTTGATATAGATAGCTGACAATCAGGTGGTCTTTAACAAATTAATTTAGAAATATTTTCTGACTGAACATAGCTTTGTTTTTGCTCCATTATTTGGGCCGGTGAAGTTGTTCATGGCACCATATTTTCATGCCCCTTAAAAGAAAAGATTTGTAATTTGGTTATAGATTTCTGACAATTCTAGCCTTTTAGCTTGAGTTTTCAATTAATTTTTTCAAACTTGCAAGTGTTGTCTAAATTGGAATGATCTTGACTTCTATGTGATGATGAAACACAAACATTTAAATACATGATTCTAATTTCTATATCTTTTTAACACATGTTTCTATTTAGTACATGATAGTCTTGTAGAACAATGTCAACGTGCGTGCCGCACGTGCAGAAAACTAGTATCCTTTAGCTCTTATTCGCATTGGTTCTTTTTTGATTAATTTTTCATTTTCATTTGCCATTCATGTGGGATCGCCGTAACATATGATGAGAGGATTCATTACTCAGACTCGAGACCATGCATCTTCTAGTCACCGTATTGTACGGTGAGATCGTCGTAACTTCATGTTATGATCACCGTATGATACGACAAGCTAGCAGTGCATGTCGATTTTTAGTAGTCATCGTATACTACGACAATGTCACCGTAATTTACGACGATCTCGTTCATCGCACTTTTCCGGTACTCCGTCAGGCTGTTAATTTCTCGATTGATCAATCTGGGCCATCCGTTCAATTTTTCCCTAAGGGCCACCGTAATAAACCCTAAATCTAGTAATTCCGAAATCAATTTGACACCGACCCCTGCGTCTCCCAACTTGACGTCGCCGCTGCACCCGCACTCGCCTTCGCGCTCGCCCGCGCCGCCGTCGCCAACTCCCGAACCAGCATGTTGTTGCCCACCTCGCTCGCGCTTCACCCTCGCGCCTCGCGCATTGCTTAGACGCCGCTGCCGTATGGTTAGCACCATCGTCATCCTTGCATGCGCAGCGCCAGCACCATCGCCTCCACCTCGAGCGCGCGTTGCACCATTGCCCGTGCTCGCTCCTGCCGAGCTTGTGCGCCAAGAGTCGTGAATGACGGAGAAGAGGGCGTGGGTATAGGCGAGGGCTGGGATAGTAATCGGTGAGGAAAAACCACGACGGGGGCCAGGAAAAAGCACTATTGTGTGTAACTTTGTAGGCAGACGGGCCAACGCGTGGTGGCGCTCGCAGGCGAGGCGGAACGGGCAGGGCGGGGCAACGCATGGCCGAGCGCGGGCCAGCGAGCGGAGCGGCGAGCGGCCAGGCAGGCGGGAGTACATGCGGCGGCGCGGCCAAGCAGGCGGGGTGGCGGGTGGAGGGAGCCAGCCAGGCGCGGTGGCACAGGCAGATGGGGTAGTGCGGTGCGGGCTAAAGGTCAGTTAGTGGCTTGGAGATGGGGGTTGTGCGGCGGGGCGCTAACAACGGGGGGGCTGCTCGGTAGCGCGAACGGTGGGGAGCGGCTCGAAGACGAGGCACGGACGGCGGGAAGCCAAGGCGGGTTGCAGATAGCGGGGGGCTGCTCGAAGGCACGGATGTCGGGGAGCTACTCGGAGGCGCCGACGACACAGATCCACTACCACAAATCCGCACTGTAGCGGCGGTCCCATATGCACTGTAGTTGCAGCTTAACCATCCCGCCGCTATCATTTCACAGTTAAAAATGTTTATTTGTTATGGCGGCTACTCTATGAGACAAACAAATCGCCGTTAAAACATATTTTGTAACGGCGGGTAGCAATGTCACCCGCCGCTACGAATTAATACGAAAAAATAATAAAAAAATTCTAAACCCTAGTAGTCCACCTCGTCTGCCCAGGTCTGTCGGCCTGCCATGCGTAACCGCCTCGCCCGTTCGAATCCGAGCGGCCTGCGACGCGCAACCGCCTCGCCTGGCCGGATCCATGCGTCCCGTGACGTGCCGCCTCCTTGCCCGACCGGATCTACGTGGCTCGCGACGAGCCGCCGTCTCGCCCGACTGGATCCGCGTGGCCCATGACGCGCTGCCTCCTCGCCAGACTGGATCTACGTGGCTCGCGACGCGCCGCTGCCTCGCCCGACCTGATCTACGCGGCTCGCGACGCGCGTCGCCTCGCCCGGCCGGATCCACGCGGCCCACGACACGCCATCGCCTCGCCCGATCGGATCCGACCGCGCTCCTCATCGGAGGAGGAGAGCGGAGGCGGCGACCAGGAGAGGGAGGGAAGTGTGTCGGCGTGCTGGCGCTCCTCGCCGAGCGGGGGTGACGACCAGGAGAGGGAGGAAGGCGGGTCGACGCGCCGCCGCTCCTCGCGAGGGGTCGCACCTCGCTGGCGCTCCTCGACGGAGGAGGAGAGCGGGGGCGGTGACCAGGAGAGGGAGGGAGGCGGTTGGGAGAGGAGAGAAGGAGGAGACGGCGGGTGGAGGAAAAAGGGTGGACAAGTTAGGGTTTGGGAGAAGAGCGGTTGGTTTTATTTACACGAGTTGGGTCAAATGGGCAAAATAGGTAGACTAAGATTTTTAGCGGCGGATCAAGATGTGATCCGCCTCTAAAAATTAATTTTTAGAGGCGGATCACATTATGATCCGCCTCTATAAATCATCTTTTTTTTAGCGGCGAACCGTAATGTGACCCACCGTTAAAAATTGATTTTTAGAGGCGGGTAACTTTATAATCTGCCGCTAAAAATTAATTTAATACTGTAGCGGCAGGTGTCATTAAATTCGCCGCTACATGCATTTTGGTTTCGCCGCTACAGCCTGTTTTTGTGGTAGTGACCGGGTCGGAGGTGCGGGACTGCTTGGCGAGGAGCTACACGTAGGTAGGGACTCAACAAGAAGGTGGTGAACTGCTCGGCGAGGAGTGGCTCGGGGGTGGGGGACCGCCAACGCCATGATGCCATGAGCAGCGAGCACGGCCAAGTTGAACAAGAAAGAAAGAAATAAAAAAATTGATGTGCCACCTGATATGGGGACTCATAACGCCACATCAGTAGAAACCACTGTCAAAAAAAGCGTGGTAGGATAAATGAACGGATTAAAGAGTTGAAGGCATTGTTCTACCCGGTTTTATAATTGTAGGATCAAAACCAAACTTTAGTGATAGATTAGGGATGCAAATTGGACTTCTTCTAACATTATAATCTACGTGCATTCTTAACGTGGGCCTTCGCTAATCCGACGCTTACAAAATTTTTCGTGGTTCAAATCATCGATAAATTTCAAGTTGGGTATGTTTCCTCACAGTAAATATTTTTAAGAAGATGTTTAGTTTTTATAATATAGATTAGGAAGATGTTTAGCCTTTATAATATACAAGAGAAGATGAGCTGTTTCGTGAGCTTTTCTTATTGCGGGTTATCAATTTCTGGCCGTTGATCCTAATGCAAAATTGATCGAAAAAAACCCGCGGTCCAATCTTTGGTGAGTGGTTCCGAACCCATTGTGGGTTTAATAAGCTTTTTGAAAGGATCACGCATATGGCGAGTTGGGTCACATGGGCAGTTTTAGGAAAAACTGAAAATTACGAACAAAAAGCTACTCACGGATGTTTGCCATTTGGGGCGATGCCAGAAGGCCCAGTTAGTGCGGAATTCTAATAATATAACTCACGAGTCATGAGGCGCCTTCGTGAAAAGCAGCAGCGAGCCAAGCCGAGGTTCATTCGACGCGGCGCGCGGTACAAAATATGTACCATGCGGTTTTTTAAGAAACGGCGACCTGGTGAGTTTTTCTATCCTCGACTTCTTCCGCCGTGCGTTACCATCCACAGTGTGACTATTTTCCGCTGCCGTCTGCCACCGTGTGACTCGTCCAACTCCATTCTCCTCTCAGTTCTGCCCCAAAATTAACTGAAACTACCATGGATCCGCCTGATGGGATACAGGGCACGAGAATCACCAAGGATTGCAAGTTTTCTTCTTATTTCGTTTGACCTATTGGTAGAATTTTATGGGTATTGAATAAATTAGCACTTTTAGTTTTATATTAATTCAGAAATAAATCATAATCATGATTAACAGATTACATGATGAACTAGACAAGTCTATGCAAGATTTAGTCAGGTCTATAAGGCCAGACAAAAGCATAGCATCTACCATACTAGCAACATCTATCATAAATAAACAGATTACGAAAGCTAGTATGAAATACATGGTTTGAGATAAGAGTACGTACGTTTCCTTCTGGATTGGGTAGAGGAGGCGGCGACGACGTGCAACACCGTCACGTTATTGGCGACGGCGGGTGAGACCGACTCGACGACAAGGAAGACGAGCCGTGACGACGAGCTTGACGAAGACGAGGAAGCGATCGAGCAGTCGCGCAGAGCGCTTCCCAAAAAACCTTATTCGCCCTCTCCCGATGCAGGATCACAGAGGACGACGGTTCTGAAGACCTGCTCTCCCGTTCGCCGGTACACGCCGATGATCGGGATGGAGAAGTCTTGGTGGCGCAACAGTAGCGAGAGGCAAAACCCTAGGCAATTGCGTGATATGATTTGCGGCGATACCCGTATATATTTATAGGGAGAAATCGCTAGGCTTGAGCGTCCCATAACCGAGTCGGTTACCATATTAATACGTCGGTTTCCATAACCAAATATATGGAAATATATGAAACACGCAGCAAAAATAAAGTGCAAAAGAAAGCCGCGCCCCCGCAAGGCAAGGGACCGAATTTCAGCGGACCATTCACACAGGTGATGCGTGGCCGCGTCCATCGCCCACGCCCCGCCCCGCCTGGCCCAGTCCGGCCCGGCCCGGCGAGGCGAGGCGAGGCGAGTGCGCTTGTGTTCTTTCTTCTTCTTATCCACACACTTGCAAGAGATGCTAGAGCAACCAATCTTATAAGTTGGACTCCCTCCATCTCCACTAGCAATGTGGGACTAAACCTTTACACTCTCACCACTCATGAATGGGCCTTTGAGATTTTTCAGGAATTATTATGAATATTAATATGCCAAGCCCATATAATTCCAGCAGTCCCCCACCAGATCTCAAAGTCCCAGCTAGACTTTGCCTCACTCCACTGTTGTATAATATACCAGTGTTTTCAGTGGAGACTATTAAGTTGAACTTCCACCTAGAACAATAAGCTACACTTATTCACAACTTGAACAATGGACTATGCCTTGAATTACAAGTTTTGTACAAACAAGTTTCACTTACTGTCATAACTGATACTAGACCTCCAGTAGGCTTCTCCGCGGGTGGAGCATATAGGTCATACTCCCTTGGTCTTTCATGAGCTTAATAGAGATCACCCAAATCTCACAGATTGCGACCTTACAACAATCGGGCTCATATAGGTGTATTCATTCAAGAATGTTCTGTAGGACAACATCTTCGCTATTTAAAGCCAACTGAATACATTAAGGCAACAACCAGCCTGCCATACAGATATCGAGAGTAATGCATCGCTTCTCAAGTGGGTTATAAAAGATTACTCTCATGCTAACCAATAGCTTGTTCTTTCCAGGTCCTACTTCACGGGATTTCCGATCACATAGGTTGGGTTACTACTATGGAATAGCACATATGGGTCTCATACCCATCTCCTTCGATGCACTATCTATCACATTACGTGACAGTCCCTTTATGAATTGATCTACCAGGTTCTCACCAGTTGAAATATATTCTACTGATATGACTCCGAAGTTTCTCATTTTCCTGACAGAATTCAAACGTCTCTTAATATGTCTTGATGACTTCATATTGTTCTTAGAATTGTTCACTTTGACAATCATAGTTTGATTGTCATAATTCATGAGGATTGCCGACACAGATTTCTCGAGAATAGGCAAGTCCATCAAGAGCTCACGTAGCCAATCGGCCTCAACTGTAGCTATATCTAGTGCGGTAAGCTCTGCTTCTATGGTAGACCTCGTCAAAATGGTCTGTTTGCATGATCTCCATGAAACAGCAGCACCACCAAGAGTAAATGCATATCCACTCGTGGCATACAGCTCATCAGCATCAGATATCCAATTGGAATTACTATAGCCCTCTAGTACTACTGGATATCCAGAATAGTGAATTTCATAATCCATAGTACCAACTAAATAGTGTATTACCCGCTCAAGCGCACGCCAATGATCATCTCCCGGGCAAGAAGTAATCCGGCTCAGTTTGCTCACAGCAAATGAGATGTCAGGCCTAGTAGCACTAGCTAAATACATAAGTGATCCAATAATCTGAGAATATCTTAATTGGTCTCTGTCAATTCTCTTATTCTTTCGAATAATCAAACTGGGATCATAAGGTGTTGGAGAAGGCTTGCTATCCTTGTAACCAAAACGGTTCAAGAGCTTCTCACCATAATGAGATTGCATAAGAGTAATCCCATTCTCTCCTTTGATTAGCTTGATATTCAAGATAACATCAGCCTCACCCAGATCCTTCATATCAAAGCTGATGAGTACATCACACTCATGGATACACACAACACTCCTCCAACTAAGATGAAAGTTTATGTGCATCACCTGAATTTACAGGTGAGATCGTTTCTAATGTTTTTATTATGTGGTTTTGAGAATAGATTGCTACCTAATAAATTAATTATTGTTAGGAATCATAGAGATGATGATGAGATAACTGGAGAGGTGATTGGAGGTGTGATGGTCCAGCAAGGACGTCCAAGCCAAGGTGAAGGCCCAATCAAAACCGACTTCGAGTCTGTGTCGCAGCACCAGAACAGATTATGGAAGTCAATTTGTTTTGGCGATTGCCAACAGCTCGGGATGTATTTTGACCTGGGATCAGCTGAGTTGGAAAGGTCTTTTCGTTATCTTTCCAGGCATATATAGAACGTCTAAATCCGAGTCCGTATACGTCCTGGACATCCGTTTTAGTGCAGACTGGTCCTGGGCTCCGAAACAGACTTGAAGTCGATTTTGATTGGGCCTCCACCTTGGCTTGGACGTACTTGCTGGCCTATCACGCCTCCAATCACCTCCTCAGCTATCTCATCATCATCTTCATGGTTTCTAACAATAATTAATTTATTAGGTAGCAATCTATTCTCGAAACCACATAATAAAAGCATTAGAAACGATCTCACGTGTAAATTTAGGTGATGCACATGAACTTTCATCTTAGTTGGAGAAGTGTTGTGTGTATCCATGAGTGTGATGTACTCATCAAAAGCTTTGGCACAGAAAAGTCTTGACCTCATTGATCACGTCAAGATTTGTTTCAAAGATAAGTATGTCATCAACATACAAGCACAGTATAACTCGCTGACCCCCACCATGGCGGTAGTACACATATTTATCAGCCCCATTGACTAAAAAGCCTGCTGGCTAGAAGTGTTGAATCAAATTTCTCATGCCACTATTTAGGAGCTTGTTTCAGACCATATAAAGACTTCAACAACTTACACATCTTGTCTTCTTGACCCTTTATAAGAAATGCATCTGGGTGATCCATATAGATTTTCTCATCCAACTCTCCATTAAGGAAAGCTGTCTTAACGTCTATTTGATGAACGATAAGACCATATGAGGTAGCCAGAGCAAGTAATACACGAATAGTGGTCAATCTAGCAACAGGTGAATAAGTGTCAAAGAAGTCTTCACCTTCTTTCTGAGTATAACCCTTAGCCACAAGCCGAGCCTTATATTTGTCAATAGTACCATCAGGCTTAAGCTTTTTCTTGAACACCCATTTACAACCCACAGGTTTGCAACCATATGGTCTGTCGACAACTTTCCAAGTTCCATTAGAAAGAATAGAGTTCATCTCACTATGAACAGCTTCTTTCTAGTCATCTGCATCAGAAGATGCATATGCCTCTGAAATGATTCTAGGAGTGTCATCCACAAGATAAATAGTGAAATCATCATTAAAAGACTTTACAGTCCTTTGTCTCTTGCTCCTCCTAGGAGCTTTACTATCAATCTCCTCATGGATTGGTTCAAGTGTTTGTTTAGCATGATCAGAAAATGCACTAGGTTCAAGAGTTGTTTCAGCAATCACATCAGAAGATAATCTAGACATGCTATATAAATCTTTCATAGGAAATATATTCTCAAAGAAAGTAACATCACGAGACTCCATCAATGAATTAACATGAACATCAGGCACCTCGGATTTAACCACTAAAAATCTATAGGCAATGCTATGATGAGCATATCCAAGAAAGATACAATCCACAGTTTTAGGTCCTAACTTATGCTTCTTGTTGATTGGTACGTTAACTTTGGCCAAACAACCCCATGTGTGTAAGTAAGAGAGCGATGGCTTTCTACCAATCCATTCCTCATATGGCGTTTTCTCCTTATTCTTCATGGGAACTCTATTTAAGACATGACATGATGTCAATAAAGCCTCCCCCACCATGCCTTAGATAATCCAGTCGTGTCTAACATGGAATTAACCAAGTCAGTCAAGGTGCGATTCTTTCTTTCGGCAACCCCGTTTGATTGGGGCGAATAGGGAGGCGTCCTCTTATGTATGATACCATGTTCCGCACAGAATAAGTCAAACTTATTTGAGAAATACTCACCACCACGATCAGACCTAATTCTTTTGATCTTTTTCTCTAGTTGAGTTTCAACTTCAGCCTTATAAATTTTAAAGTAGTTTAGAGCCTCATCTTTCGTTTTTAACAAATAAACATAGCAATATCTAGTCACATCATCAATCAAAGTCATGAAATATCTTTTTCCACCCTCAGTCAATATACCATTCATTTCACAAAGATCTTAATGTATAAGTTCAAGTGGTGCCAAGTGTCTCTCCTCAGCAGCCTTTTGAGGCTTTCGAGGGTGCTTAGATTGCACACAACTTGAGCACTTAGAACCTTTGACAATGGAAAAATTCAGAACTAAATTCAAGCTGGAAAGTCGAGACATAGAACCAAAATTTAGATGACATAAACGTGAATGCCAAATACTAGCATCATTCTCATTAACACCATCATAAATATAGTTCACAGACTTATTGCAATAATCTGAAAGGGAAAAGCAGAACAAGCCTTCGCACTCATAGCCTTTACCAATATATTATCCACTCTTAGACACGACAACTTTATTCGACTCAAGCACTACCTTAAAACCATCTCTACACAAAAAGGAGCCACTAACAAGATTCTTCTTAATAGAAGGGACATGCCGTATGTTCTTCAATTGGACAATCTTCCCCGAAGTGAACTTCAGCTCGACCGTGCCAACACAATGAACAGAAGCATATGACCCATTCCCCATTAGGATGGAGGAATCCTGGGCGACCTGGTAAGAAGTAAACAAAGAAGCATCAGCACACACATGAACATTAGCACCAATATCAAGCCACCAACTAGTAGATTGAAATACAGAAAAAACATATGGTAAATTACCATACCCACTATTTTCTCCAGCACTGGTCACCATGTTCGTAGACTTTTGCTATGGAGGCTTCCTTCCTTTGCGTTTCGGACACTTCTTTGCCTAATGCTCATTAGAACCGCAAACAAAGCATGCTCCCTTCTCCTTGTTCTTCTTCTTGAAGGTAGTGGTCTGCTTAGGCTTATTGTTCTTGCTCTTGCCCTTACCACCACTGCCATGTGACTGTTGTGGATGATGCACCATATTGGCAATAGTGTGTCCCTCGTTAACTTTAGAACGTCCATCCTTCTCACGAGCTTTCTCCTCAACATCAAGAGACGCGATCAAATCTGAGACAGATATATTCGTCCTCTTGTGTTTAAGAGTAGTGGTGAAATCCCGCCAAGTTGGAGGCAATTTGGCAATAATGCCCCCAGCCACAAGCTTCTCAGGTACGATGATCTTAAGCAATTCGAGTTCCTTCACAATGCACTGTATCTCATGAGCCTGCGCGACGATAGATTTGCCATCTACCATCTTAAAATCATGAACTGCTCAATGACATACAGTTCAGCGCCAGCATCTAAACCACCATAGTCAGCGATCAGAGCGTCCACATATCCTTTGCAACTGTATGATGGATGTAGACATCTTGAAGATGATCTACCAAAACTCCAATAACAGCACCCAAGAATATTGTGTTGGCTTCGCTATAGGCCTTTTCCTGATCTGCAGTGAAATCGCCTTTAGGTTTGCTAGTGGACACCTAGAACACATTCATGGTAGTAAGCCATAGAGTGACTTTCACTTGCCATCTCTTAAAGTGCACGCCAGTGAATTTCTCTGGCCTTAGTGCATCGACAAATCCAGCCATAAAACTAAAGTGCCTACAATAAGGTTTTTTGGATTGTTGGATAAATTAGCACTTTTAGTTTTATATTAATCCAGAAATAAATCATAAGCATGATTAACAGATTGTATGATGAACTAGACAAGTCTACGTAAGATCTAGTCAGGTGTATAAGGCCAGACAAAAGCATAGCATCTACCATACTAGCAATATCCATCATAGATAAACAGATCACAAAAGCTAGTATGGAAGACATGGTTTGAGATGAGAGTACGTACGTTTCTTTCTGGACTAGGTAGAGGAGGCGGCGACGTCGTGCAGCACCGTCACGTTATTGGCGACAGTGGGTGAGACCGACTCGACGATGAGGAAGACGAGCCGTGGCGACGAGCTTGACGAAGACGAGGAAGCGATCGAGCAATCGTGCAGAGCGCTTCCCAAAAAACCTTATTCGCCCTCTCTCGTTGCTGGATCACAGAGGACGACGGTTCCAGAGATCTGCTCTCCCGTTCGCCGGTGCACGCCGACGATCGGGATGGAGAAGTCTTGGCGGTGCAAGAGTAGCGAGAGGAAAAACCCTACGCGATTGCGTTATATGATTTGCAGCTATACCCGTACGTATTTATAGGGAGAAACCACTAGGGTTGGACGTCCCGCAACCGAGTCGGTTACCATATTAATACGTTGGTTTCCATAACCAAATATATGAAAATATATGGAACATGCAGCAAAAAGAAAGTGCAAAAGGAAGCCACGCCCCTGCAAGGCAAGGGACCGAATTTCGGCGGACCATTCACGCAGGTGATGCGCGACTGCGCCCTTCGCCCACGCCCCACCCCGCCCGGCCCGACCCGGCGAGACGAGGCGAGGCGAGCTAGCGTGCGCGTGTGTTCTTCGTTCTTCTCATCCACACACTTGCATGAGATGCTAGAGCAACCAAGCTTATAAGTTGGACTCCCTCCACCTCCACTAGCAATGTGGGACTAAACCTCTGCACTCCCACCACTCATGAATAGGCCTTTCAGATTTTTTAGGAATTATTGTGAATAGTAATGGGTCAAGCCCATATAATTCCAGAAGTGGGAACCTGCTCTAATTTTGCAGTCTTCCTCTCAAATTTTGAACAAACCACGAATTTGCAATCAATTTTTCATGGTATAGTTTTACCGTCTGCTGGTAGATTTTTGGTGTGAATAAGTGCTGCGAGTGCGTTCGTTTTCTTTAGAGGGAAACAAATAGTGGGATATAAAAATTTTGGGGTTTGAAAAAATCACACATCTAAAATTTATAGGGGTGTTTGTTTTAGCCCTCTAAAAACTTAATAATATGCACAAAATGATAGTTTTGCCCCTCTATCCATGCAACATTCATGCAAATATTAATCAATTTGAAAGGACCGAGTGACCGAGAGTGGGGGGGGGGGGTTTGAATCGGAAACTTGCACCATGTACCAAATTCGCCAATTCCTAAAACCAAACACTCAATCAACTCCTATAACAATTCTAGTGGTGAACACACTAGTAAGATAATAGTCCTATGGAAGAAACAACGAGCTAAGCACACTAGTGGATCACACAAGGCAACACAACTCCTATGCAAGCTAGTAATAGAGCAACGCGGAAGCACATAACAAGCCAGCAAATGAGCCTACTCATGCTAAGCTACAAGATAAGGAACTAGAGCACACAAGCATGAGTAGTACAACACATACAAGGGTGAGCAATCAAGCCAATGCAACTACTACACTTGCTAGTGGTCAAATGCGGAAGCTAAAGCACAACTAGCAAGCAATAAGCCTATTCATGCAATTCTATAAGATAATCAACAAGAGCAAGATAAGTACACAAGTATGAATAGCACGGTATAATGCAGAAAGTAATGCATCAAAATAAGGAGTAGAGTAAGAGATGACTCATGATTTTTTTTCCGAGGTCTCGGAAGGATGGCGCCTTCCCCTACTCCTCGTTGGACCACTCTCGCCGGAGTCACGGTCGCTCCCACCACCAATGTGGAGTTCTCGCACACAAGTCCGCAATCACTCCCGGAGTGAAGACACGGTGCGTGTCACCGCTGCCACCAAGGCACAAGGTCGCCTCCCTCGAGAACTTGTCGGACTCTCCGAGCCGACACGGGCGCTCGCTATTGATGCTCCTTTCTCCGGCGGGCTCAAACCGTGTACAAACGTGTGACGGCCTTCACAACTGATCACGATAGGCTTGATCACCGACACCTAACCGGTCTAGGTCTCACCATAGACCAAGAGTAACAACCTAGATCACACCCTCAAGGACACCCTAGCCATAAATATGCATCAATGCTCAAGTTACTCTCACTAGCACTCTCAAGATATGCAATATCTCCTCCTAGTGCTCTCTGTTGACGGTCCTTAAGTGCTAAATATGACCGTCATTTGCTTACATAAAAACTACAAAATAAATAACCAACTAGTGTTAGGAGTTTATTACTAACAAGTTCCACAAGTTTTGGTGATTATGTGTATGCAGGTGATTTATCATGGAGTATTAATAAAACATAAGTAATTAAGAGAGAAAACACACCTTCAGCCAATCAGGAAAGAGCACATGGGTTGAAGGGCCCATTTTCAGTACTACACCGAAGAAACACACAAAACAACCCCGACATCTAGGATGAGGACCCACATGGCAGCACCCTGAGGAAGCACAAGCCAGGAGGGCCCAGCCATAGGTCGGCCGACCCAGGCCTGCGCCCTTTTCTCCTGGGCTTGCACGTGGAGGCTCCTGGTTGATCCTTGAAGGCGGTGGGCAGGGTGTTTCTTGGCGGTTACTCCCCTTTGCCGACTTTATAGAGGTTATAAATAGGAGGGTGTGGCTTCACACTCACACACACAAGAAGAGAAACACTTGAGCTCCACTCCAAAAGGCGAAGTACTACCTCCTTAGTGCTTAGAGAATAGGGAGAGAGTGAGGGGTAGTTCGGGGAAGTGCCGGCCTATCGACACTCTTCCCTAATCTTGTACCTCGACGGAGTCTTGCCATTTCAAGTAAGTCTTAAGGATTCTTTTATGGTATTGTTCCTTTGATTCAATAAGATCTGCTCTTTACATGCTTACGGGTTCATCGTTCGTAATTGAATGCTTTAGTCTTTGATCAAGATTAGAGTAGTAATTCATAGCATAGGCATGGTGTCTAGACTATATATTATCTTTGATTGCCGTGTGCTCCACGGATTGAAGAGGTAGACAACAGGTGGTGACAGCCTTGTCCGTCCTTAGTAGCCCTCCACGTTCGGGTACGTCATAGAGCTGTAGGCCGGAACGTCCTGGCAGACCACGGGGAAGCCGGCGCCTGAAGTAAGCATTAGAGTTCGACCTTACCTTGTCCTTGGTCCAATCCATCCTAGAATCCTCTCTACCCTCGCCTACCATATTCTTGTTGTCCCTGGACGAGCCCGATTGTTTGATAGTCCACACACGTTCCCCGTGGATTTCGATACCCTTGGAATACTCCTGGGTGAAAGCTACTTCGACAGCCGTATGCTTGCTGTTTATTACCACGAGTGACCGCTGGAGTCAACAAGCTTTCTGGCGCCGTTGCCGGGGAGCGGTTGCTGAATTATCTTTAAACCTAGTTCGTCCTTGTATATCTTTTTTATTTTATTTTATTTCATTCCTATTTCCAACTTCTAC
Organism: Eleusine indica; assembly: GCA_030378355.1. NCBI lineage: Eukaryota > Viridiplantae > Streptophyta > Magnoliopsida > Poales > Poaceae > Eleusine > Eleusine indica. The sequence continues at coordinate 23,567,231 of CM059498.1, read as the reverse complement.
GAAGGAGCCACAACCTTTATACCAATTTTCTGCTCTGAAGGGTGAGTTTTGTGAGCCACCTCCCTCTGCGAACCCAATTCGTGCATCTGGCTATGAACTCCGCCCTGGCTTTATAGCCATGGTTCGGGAGCAATCCTTCTTCGGGCTTGGCCATGAAAACCCATACCACCATCTGCGGGATTTTGAGCAATTGAGCTTGTGTATGATGATTTCAGGCATGACACAAGAAACCTTAAAGTGGAAATTGTTTCCTTTTTCTCTCACAGAGAAAGCAAAACAATGGTACACTCATACCGTAGGAAGTGTGAACGGTGATTGGATAGAACTAAGAGACAAATTTTGTCTTGCTTTCTTTCCTTTATCCCGTATCACGTCTCTATGAAGGGAAATCCTCTGCTTTCAGCAGCATGAGAAGGAATCCATAGGTGCAGTCTGGGCCCGATTTTCGATCTTAATTCAGTTCGGCCCGGAATTGTCTATACCCGACCACGTGTTTTTACAACACTTTTGTCTGGGTCTTAACAAGGAGTCTGCCCTATATCTTGATATCTCCGCTGGGGGTTCATTTGCACACAAGACCACGATAGAATGTAAGGACCTTCTAGATCGTATTCTAGAAAACACTTCCTTCATTGAGGACGTTCTTGAACCACCAAAGGATGACGTCAAGACTAGCTGCGAGGAAACCTCTTCAGCCGAACCCAAGCCTTCACCTTGTTTATCCCATGCTTCAGCTATTGAGCCTTGCCCGAACCACGAACACCAAGGGAGGAAGAAATTCCGCCTTTAGAGTTCACTTTTGAATTCGAGGATAATCTATTTGATGACTATGGGAATACCTCGAATTACTGCTGTGAGAAGAAGCCTTCGGTACCTTCTTCCCTCCCCAATCCTCTCAAAGAACACTTCCTAAAAGAGAGCGTGAAGGAGTTAACCTCCATTCTAAGTGATGAATGGTTGAGGGAAGTTGAGAATTCTCCAAATATCCTTCAGATTAGTTCACCCCCTTCAACTATTTGTCTTCAAATAAGGAGGACCGATGTAGATTCTCTTTATAATCCCACGGTCGGAGCAAACATAATGTCTGATTCCCTTGCTTTCGCCCTGCTAGGCGATGAACCTTTAGACCCGACCAATAAATGCTTCAAGAGCCAGTCTGGTGCTATCCTAGAAGGATATGGGATTATACGAAACATGACCGTTAGGCACGGAGATGTCGAGGCCATCCTAGATTTCCATGTTTACGAAGTCTATGACTTTGATCTTTTGATCGGACATCCTTTAGAGAAACTTCTCTTAGATGTTCCTTCACTAGGAAACCTCGACATAAAACTCAGGAGAGACCCCCTTTCAGTTCTGTTTGTTTGAGCGATAAATTCTTTGGCGGAACCTCATCCTGAGTGTGAGCCAGTTGAAGAAGTGATGGCCATTCTCCCCTTTGACTCTCCTGATTCTATCCTTGAGCAAGGCGCGGAGAATTTTGTAGAGGAGGAGGATGAAATACAAGAAATCTTTGAACTCCCCAAAGAAAGCTTACCATCACGGCCTGCAATTGAGCTTAAACCTTTGCCCCCAAGCCTACGCTACGCTTTCCTAAATGACGACATAGAGGTCCCTGTCATCATAAGTGACAAACTGTCTGAAGAAGAAACCAATAGACTCATAGCCATCTTCAAAAAGCATCGCTCTGTCCTTGGCTGCTCACTCCAAGACCTTAAAGGGATCCGTCCCGCTCTTTGCACCCATCGCATTCCCCTTGACCCTGAATGCTTGCCTTCTAGGGAGCCCCAAAGGAGGCTAAACAACGCAATGGTAGAGGTAGTAAAGAAAGAGGTCTTGATACTCCTTCATGCCGGGATTATTTATCCTGTGCCATATAGTGAGTGGGTTAGCCCCGTTTAGGTAGTGCCTAAGAAGGGAGGCATGACGGTAGTTAGGAACAACAAAAATGAGTTGATTCCACAACGAACCGTCACAGGATGGAAGATGTGCATTGATTATAGGAAACTCAACAAGGCAACAAAGAAGGATCATTTTCTGCTCCACTTCATTGATGAAATGTTGGAGCGACTTGCTATTCATTGCTTCTTTTGTTTCCTTGATGGGTATTCTGGCTATCATCAAATACCCATCCATCTTGATGATCAAAGTAAGACCATCTTTACGTGTCCTTATGGAACTTACGCATATCGGTGTATGTCTTTCGGGTTATGCAATGCACCCGCATCATTCCAAAGGTGCATGATGTCCATTTTCTCTGACATGATCGAGGAAATTATGGAATTTTTCATGGACGACTTTTCTGTCTATGGAAAAACTTTTGATCATTGTCTCGAGAATTCGGACAAGGTCTTACAAAGGTGCCAAGAGAAGGACCTAGTGCTTAACTGGGAGAAGTGCCACTTCATGGTCCAAGAGGGCATCGTTCTAGGACACCTTGTGCCCGAGAGGGGGATAGAGGTGGATAAGGCAAAGATAGAAGTTATAGAATAGTTGCCACCTCCAGCTAATGTTTAGGGTATCTGAAGCTTTCTGGGTCATGCAGGGTTCTATAGGCGCTTTATAAAAGATTTTGCTCAAATCTCTAGACCCCTCACAAGCCTATTAGCTAAGGATGTTCCCTTTGATTTCGATGATGAGTGCCTTAAAGCTTTTAATACCCTTAAGAAGGCGCTCATCTCAGCTCCAATCATCCAACCCCCCGATTGGACGCTGCCATTCAAAATCATGTGTGATGCTAGTGATTATGCCGTTGGGGCCGTCCTGGGCCAAACCAAGGATAAGAAGCATCACGCAATAGCCTATGCTAGCAAAACCTTGTCAGGAGCTCAACTTAATTATGCATCAACTGAAAAAGAGCTCCTTGCTATTGTTTTTGCTATCGATAAGTTTAGATCTTATTTAGTTGGAGCAAAGGTTATTGTTTACTCTGACCATGCTGCATTAAAATACTTGCTCACTAAAAAAGATGCTAAACCAAGGCTAATTAGATAGATTCTTCTACTCCAAGAATTTGACCTTGAGATCAGAGATAAGAAAGGAATAGAAAATTCGGTAGCAGATCATTTGTCTCGTATGCAAGTCACTAACATGCAGGAGTTACCCATAAACGACTTCCTACGAGATGACATGCTGCTAAAAGTGACGGACTCCAACCCCTGGTATGCAAACATTGTGAACTTCATGGTTTCAGGGTATGTACCACCAAGGGAGAATAAGAAGAAGCTCATCTACGAGAGTAGATATCATTTGTGGGATGATCCATACCTCTACAGGGTTGTGCAGACGGACTATTGAGAAGATGTGTGCCAACAACTAAAGCAACCAAGATCATCGAGAAGTGTCATGCAGCTCCATATGGCAGGCACTATGGTGCATTCCGTACATAGGCAAAAATCTGGTAGAGTGGGTTCTCTTGGCCAACCATGTATGAAGACACAAGAGAATTCATTCGAAGATGCTGGAGATGCCAGAAGCATGGAGGCATCACTGCTCGAGATGCAATGCCACTGACATACAACCTTCAAGTGGAACTATTTGATGTCTGGGGCATTGACTTCATGGGACCCTTCCCAAAGTCCTATGACAGTGAGTACATCTTGGTGGCTGTTAACTATGTGTCCAAATGGGTAGAAGCTATGCCTTGTCGAGCTGCCGGCACCAAGCACGCCCGCAAGATGTTCCACGAGGTTATCTTCCCTCGTTTTGGAACACCTAGGATGGTGATAAGTGACGGAGGGTCTCATTTCATTGATAAGACCTTTCGAAGCTTTTTGAAGGAGCTTGGAGCCCAGCACAATATTGCAACACCATACCATCCTCAGACAAGTGGCCAAGCAGAAACGTCCAACAAGCAAATCAAGAATATTCTGCAGAACACGGTCCAAGAGATGGGGAAAGGTTGGAAGTTGAAGTTACCTGACGCACTTTGGGCATATAGGACTGCATATAAAACTCCGATTGGCATGTCACCTTATCAGCTTGTCTATGGGAAAACATGCCACTTGCTAGTTGAGTTGGAGCATCGAGCACACTGGGCCATCCGAAAGTGGAACATGAACCTAGATGAAGCCGGACGGCACAGAAAAATGCAGATATCTGAGCTAGAAGAATGGAGAAGCAAAGCCTATCATAGTGCCAAGACATATAAAGAAAAGACTAAGATTTGGCACGACAAGAAGATCAAGATAAAAGAATTCAAGCAAGGTGATAAGGTGTTGCTCTTCAATTCTAGAGTGAAGCTTTTCGGGCATGGGAAGCTTAGAAGTAAATGGGAAGGTCCTTTCACCGTCGTTGACACCGCCTCACACGGAGCAGTCACAATCAAGAACGACGATGGCAACCACTTTAAGGTAAATGGCCAACGCCTAAAAGTTTTCTTAGAACCCGATAAAATTCTAGATGAAGACATAGATGTTATTGAATTAATTGACTTCAATGCATTACCATAACTCTACTTGCTTCATCTTCGAACTTCCTTAGATACGTGACTCTCTGGCAGTCATACCAGTAGAGTTTTTGCTTCCACTTGTTTGTCTGTTTTGAATAAAGATCCAGGTCAAGGAACAAGTGTGGGGGAGGCTTTCGGGAACATCGACACACAAACAGAGAAAAGCACCTCAACAACGTGCAACAAGACGCAACAAAGACCGAGACGTCAAAGAGCGAGGCCATTTGGCCCAGAAGCAAGTCGATCGACCCCATGGTCGGGCGACCCAATCCTGGCACCTCTTGGCCTCCCCTTTCTTTAGAGCGCTGGTTTGCACGTCCTATCCCTCATCCTCCCTGATTTTTGAGTTGAATTTACGTTAGCATAATTGTTAAAATCAACTCAAAATAAAAAAAAATTGAATCTTGTGTATCTCTATGATCATGCTTCAATTTGGTTGACTTGCATGCTCCTTATTCCTAATTCATATACCTGTTGTTCATGAAAAATATTTCAGGAAAGCATGTCACCTCGGTTGTTGACTTATGAGATATGGTTTGACAAATGAAATCTTGCTCTTATGCTTATGTACTTAGGAATTTTGTAAAAAGATGCCTACTGCTCAATGACGTAATTTTCCTACCAAAGCCATATGATGGTTTTCTTGAGAAACCTTATACATATGCTTCTTGTACTTTCATTGAACTTTATCAAATTGTTGTGACCCTAGTATGAAACTAGTTATGTTTTATTGATTAAGATCATGTGCACACCCACCATCATATTGCTAAACTTCCACAATGGGAGATAACACTATCATCTTCCACTGCCATTTCATTGAACCACTCTATTTTTTTTTCATGATCTCTCTAAATATTTATGCAAAAGAGACATGGCCTAAAAAAAAGGGGAAAGAAGAAAGAAAGAGAAAAAGAGATAGCCATGTTCTCTACAGTGAATCAACCAAAGAGAGAGAGGTCATTTCAAATAGGAGTATCCATTATCCATCATCCATTCCATCCATAGGTGTGTGCACATGTTTGGTCATAATTCATAACTTGATTTCTCTATGGATCCGGTCGTTGACTTAGTAATATATGAGACTCCAGTATGCCTTCTTTTATCCCTTACCCTGAGCTCCACATAAGACAAAATAAATTAGAGGTAGGAGGAAAAAGGCAAAGTCAAGTGCCTTGGTCAGGAAAATACACATTGAGTGCCTTGAGAGAATCATTTGAGGAGTATTGCTATGCTTTATTTGAAAAAAATCTTTTCGAAAACCCAAGTTACATAGCAGAAGGAGGCAAGTAATCTGAAGTCAAGACTGTTCCATTCGTCAACCCGCCAAGGTAACATGATAGACACCTACATATTCATGGATACAGGTATGATATGGAATAATTCGCATGCTAGTATTGTACCATGGGAAGTTGACGGTCCTTAAGTGCTAAATATGACTGTCATTTGCTTGCATAAAAACTACAAAATAAATAACCAACTAGTGGTAGGAGTTTATTACTAACAAATTCCACAAGTTTCGATGATTATGTGTATGTAGGTAATTTACCATGGAGTATTAATAAAACACAAGTAATTAAGGGAGAAAACACATCTTCAGCCAATCAGGAGAGAGCACATGGATTGAAGGGCCCATTTTCGGTACTACACCAAAGAAACATACAAAACGACCCTGACATCTGGGATAAGGACCCACATGGCAGCACCCTAAGGAAGCGCAAGCCAGGAGGGCCCAGCCATAGGTCGGCCGACCCAGGCCTGCACCCTTTTCTCCTGGGCTTGCACGTGGAGGCTCCTGGTTGATCCCTGAAGGCGGTGGGTAGGGTCTTTCTTGACGGTTACTCCCCTTTGCCAACTTATAGAGGTTATAAATAGGAGGGTGTGGCTTCACACTCACACACACAAGAAGAGAAACACTTGAGCTCCACTCCAAAAGGCGAAGTACTACCTCCTTAGTGCTTAGAGAATAGGGAGAGAGTGAGGGGTAGTTCGAGGAAGTGCCGGCCTGTCGGCACTCTTCCCTAATCTTGTACCTCGACGGAGTCTTGCCATTTCAAGTAAGTCTTCAGGATTCTTCTATGGTATTGTTCCTTTGATTCAATAAGATCTGCTCTTTGCATGCTTACGGGTTCATCGTTCGTAATTGAATGCTTTTTGGTCAGGATTAGAGTAGTAATTCGTAGCATAGGCGTCATGTCTAGGCTATATATTACCTTTGATTGCCGCGTGCTCCACAGATTGAAGAGGTAGACGGCAGGTGGTGACATCCCTGTCCGTCCTTAGTAACCCTCCACGTTCGGGTACGTTGTAGAGCTGTAGGCCGGAACGTCCTGGCAGACCAGGGGGAAGCCGACGCCCGAAGTAAGCATTAGAGTTCGACCTTACCTTGTCCTTGGTCCAATCCATCCTAGAATCCTCTCTACCCTCGCCTACCATATTCTTGTTGTCCTTGGACGAGCCCGATTCTTTGATAGTCCACACACGTTCCCCGTGGATTTCGATACCCTTGGAATACTCCTGGGTGAAAGCTACTTCGACAGCCATACGCTTGCAGTTTATTACCATGAGTGACCGCTAGAGTCAACACTCTCCTCTTTTCCTCTTGGCTCTCACCAAATGCTCCAAGAAATTCCACTGGCCAAGAGTGGTCTCCAAGATCTCAGCAACGAGTTTATATAGACTTCCAACCTCAAACTATCCGTTGCTCCACAAAATCAACATTCTGGACATACTGTCCGGACAGTCCGGTCTCTGCCTGACCGGGTCATCCGGTCAATGTAGTCTTCAGCTCTAACAGCTCTACCCCTGCTGACTTCTCCACTGACCGGACTGTACAGTCAGTGGACTGGACGGTCGTTTCTCTCTCCAGTCCAGAAACATTTCACTGACAACTTCCTCTCTACCCTGCTCTGTACCACACAGACCAGACCATCCGGTCTGTAGACTGGACCATCCGGTCTCTATGGATATCCGCACAGACAGATTCCTCGCTTCTCGCTGCAAGTCCCGGACAAAACCTCTTAGTGACCGTACAGTCCGGTCACCTCTGACCCCTCTGTCTGGTCACTTCGTCCAGAAGCTGAAACTCCTTGTCCTCGCTTGACTTTGTTTGTTGGCTTCTCCGAACAACTCCTTGGCTTCTCCACTGTCACCTAGTGCCTCTGTTTTCTTTGAGCATCCATGCACATCACCGACTAGACATGACCTAAGAGAAATGACCTAGACCCCCTTGATAGTCTGTTTTTTCTATGGACTCAAAGCTCTAACAACTAGACAAGTGTTCCCAACACTTGCTCCATAGCTTGTCCTTAGCTTTGATCCATCTCCATCAACCCTTGGACTCCATCAAGCTTATCAAGCCTCCATGCTTGTAGTCATTGTCATCAACCGCCAAGGCCGCCGTCATCAATCATCATAGAGTAGAAAAGATTTCCTACACGAACAACACTCATGTAGACATTAGTCACATTTCATGTTTGTCATTTATCACTAAAACATTCATACCTCGGGGTGACCTCAATGGTCATGATCCTTACACAATCCATGCTGGCAATAGGGTAATCAACTTGGTTTACAAGAGAAGCACAAATAAATTGTTTACAACACAACTACAAATAAGGGGTGTTCACAACATAGGACTACCACAATACATAGTTTCGATTACTAATTGTTGTACAGAGCATATGCAATTTGATCACGGAAAGCATTCATGTCATCATCACCTGGTTCATCTCCATCATTACCATTACTGAATTGTTCAGATTCGTCTGAGATACGAACATCTGCATACAACTCTGAATCCTGTTCTTTTATGTTAAACTCATCATCATCGTCATTGTTTTCTCTTAAGAAATTGTGAAGTGCCATGCATGCAACAATAATTTTACTTTGTTTTGCAAGTGAAAAACTTGGGATGCCATACATCATCCTCCACCTCAATTTTAGGACTCCAAATTATCTCTCTACTACATTCCCAAGTGAAGAATGTGCATAGTTAAATGTTTCTTTCATACCTCTAGGCATTGTTCCAAGGCGAAATTCTTGAAGATTGTACTTTGTTCCCTTGTACGGTGCAAGATAACCCCGCCTATTTGGGTACCCCCAGTCCACAAGATAGTACTTACGAGCATGTACAAAATTCGTTGGAATCGTTAGGCATGTGTAAATATTTGAAACGAAAACTGTGGTACATGTAAGGGCTATAATTGCCTATCGTGAGGTGGATGTGGAAATCTGTCACCATACTTGCCCATGGCATCATTGAAAACTCTCATGTCATGAATAGATCTAGGCTCACCAGCAATATACTAGTAGAGGAGGACACCCCCTCAGTAGAATCACCGATGCTAATGCAATTTGAATCAGATCCCATTAAGAAGCCAATCACAAAAGATCCCCACTAGCCAACTGGAGACGACGCAACCGTTCCATGCAATGCACCTGGGAATGCAAGTGCTGAACACTGGGAGCAAGAAGTGGCGCACGATGTGGGCGTTGGGGAGGAGACTGTGGCGCCTGAACTAGAGCCTCAATCGCCTTTGATATGGGCCCCGACTGAAACAAACCTACTGACGGAACCACCTGTGCTGAGCAACCACACGGATACTATCACATACACAAGGCACACGAGAACATAGACTCAAGAGGTCCCACAAGAACCATAGCAATCCCCGCCGCTGTCAGCGCTGACAACAGCATTCTTAGCATAAGTGACAAAGACATGGACGGCAACCCTCCCCACACCTGCTCCTCCGCAGCGCCACCACAAACAAGTGGTGCAGTCCACACATGCACCTCGACGGAGCAGCAGGGTGGCTCATACCGGAGATTGACGTTCAAGCAACTGGCTCATTTAGCACCGGAGATTGACGTTCAAGCAACCACAACTGTGTGCAGGCGACTGGGTTTTGTGGACAATGCAAGCAAGGTGACCACTTCCAAGAAGGACAAATATAAAAAGTTCTTGGAGAAACCGCTGAGCAAACAACATGTGGCTGCCTTAGCTGCCCTCATGGACAAAGACATCCTTCCTCCCCACCCGCTCCCTCCTAGGAGGTGATTCTTTTAGGTTAGGCCAATGTATCCCATGGTCTTGATATAATCTATGTTTGTAATGGATATTGCGAAGTGCTTGATATGGAATTTTCGAGGGCTTAATGATAGAGCTGGTCGTGACAATGTGCGCTGAGTGGTTGACTTTTGTAAGCCATCAATAATATGCTTGCAGGAGACCAAATTATCGTTCATTTCAGATTGGGATGTGAGCTTGATCTTTGGCCGTGAGTTCTGAAACTTCGTGTTCCTCCCTGCTCAATCCACCCGAGGGGGGATTTTGGTTGCTTGGCAGGAAGTGTGGCGCCCCTTCCCGGAGGATCGAGGTCTTAATGGTGCTGATAGCGCAGACACTTGAGAATACAGCAGTGATTCAAATTTAAGTCGAATTAATACATCATTGAGTAGTTAAAGTGCAGCAGAATATTACAAGTTCACAAAAAAAGTTCGAAACAGCAGAAGCAAATACAAATACTACAATAAGCTCTCGACGATACAACGGTGGTAATGACTCATGCCCAAGAATCGTCACCCTAGCAGCACACAACATTACTACGGCGGCAGCTCAGACTCCTTGTGGGCAGTCGAGCCTTCAGATTGCTCGGTGAGTCGGTATTTAGTGAAACTATATCTCGGCCATGCAAGGGAGAGTTCAAATGGACGATACAAGAGTCAATATCTAACATGGCTTTATTGGTTTTCATTCAAAACATGCCCAAAATCAGATCGATCTCTTGATTCTTGAGCATGATGAAATTGGTGGGGTAAACCTTTTGATTTACTTTCAGTGGAGCTTTACATAATACTTCGTTAGCAAGAATTTGTCCAGCAGGAGAGCGGATGGTGTAGCATTTGTTTATGGTGGTGGTGTGGAAATTATGTTTTTGCACACAAGTTTTGCTAAAGAAATTATGTGTAGCATCAGAATCAAAAAGTGTAAGAACAGACTGAGGATAAAGTGAGAGCGTACCGGTCAACACAGGTTCACCGTGAGGAATATCTTCAATACCGGTGTAGTTGACTTGAGCACCAAGAGACGATGCATTCTTAGTATCATCCTGGTTCAGACGTTGATTGTGATTACCGTTGTTGTTGTTGTTGCGCTTGGGCGCTGTGCATTCCTTAGCAAAATGTCCAACATGACCACAGTTGTAACACGGGTAGGGGCCACAATTAGCAGGTTGTGGAGCGCGTCCATTATGATTTCCTTGCTGCTTTTGTGGTGCATGGTACTGGTTGTTTTGCTGCTGATATGGTGCACAAGGCGGGAAGTTCTATTGCTGCGGTGGCCTCATGTAGTTCCGAGTGTACGGGTACTAAAATTTTGCTGTGGGGATGCCCGGAAACGTTGTCCAGTGGGAGAAGTGTATACCAGACTGTGCTTAGCTGGTGGTACAGCAGGAGCACTAGCAGGGCTTTCTTTTATGGTGCTCTTCTTCAACTTGGCGCATAGCGCCTTCTTGAACAATAGCAGCGTTGACTAGGTGGGATCATCCTCTTCCGTGTCTAAGTCGTCTGAACCCGGATCAGTGGGATCATCCTCATCCATATCAGGGTCATCCAAACTCGAATCCGAGGAATCATCCTCATCCTTGTCCGGATCATACGAACTCGCATCCGAGGAGTCATCCTCTTTGGTATCCTCATCGGGGTCTATGTCTTCTGGTTCTTCCTTTTCAGCCATGTCTACATCCTCAATTTCAGCGAGTGGCATTTCCTCATCCACTTGTTCTCCATACTCTAAATTAATTTCATTCCAACCATCAATGCGTGGAAGATGAGCTTCCTTGAAAGCTGCTAATTCATCCTGAGCCTCAGTCATGTCATGCTCAGAATCCCCTACGTCCTGTAGGGCTTGGTCACGCTCTTCTATAATTTCATCCATCTCTACATTCTTGGCTTGGATTTGTTGGTTCAGTTCTAAAATTTCTAGAATCTTGGCTCGCTTTTTTGCTTCCAAAAGCCGAAGTGTGGCCTGAAACATATCCAGCTAATGGTACAAATCCTTGCATATGGCAAATACTAAGAGGCCATAATATTCTGTGACATGTACCACTGGATGATAGAGCGGGTGGTTCTGGTCAAAGATAAAATCCACACGCCGACTCCACTCAAAATCCTCCAAGTCACTGATAGGAAGTAGAGCAACAGGTGTTCCACCAACTTCATGCTTGCGTTCTCACAGAATCGAGTGAGGATCATGAAGGTAGCAACACTCCAAGTGAGGAGTAAATCCACTCCAGAGACACTGATAGTCCAAGACTCCCATTCTGGCGTGACAGAATAGTTGGCGGGGACGGCAACATGGACCACACATGAAATGGTTCCATTCTCCAGAGATGTCTTGCCAACATAGGTAGGAGGGACATCATGTCGAAAACCCTGGAAAACACTAAAACTGCTGGTTAAGTCCAGGGATCTCCAGTCCATTGGTAATCTCCCAACCAAGCGGTGGTGGGTTATCGTTTTCAGCCATCTACAAGGAATGAAATTTGAGTGAGTCAATGTTCCCTTATAGTAAAAATGCATTTCATATAAAGTGCTATGAAATACAAAGACAAAGCTTGGTTCATATTTTTCCAACCTCAAGGGGCAACAAGACAGGAATGAGTTTTTGGGACAGATTTTGTCTTGACTGTACAACAGTCAGTAAAATGAGTATTTCAACCAGAAAGCTAAAACTTCAGAACTGGTGCTTGACACCAAATTACTTAATACTTTCATAGATTTCCATATTGTATTTATACTCCCAAAAATTCCAAGTGAAACTGGACTTATGATTTTTACAAATTCAGGTTGACAGATTCTGTTTCTAGATGACAGAGGCCTACTGTTTTAGCTGAACTGGTCAGAGGAAAATTATTGGATGCTGGGACCTATTGGAAATGAACATAGACTTCTAAGGCTTTCCATATTTGGTTTATACACCTAAAAATTCTAAGTACAACTCCAGTTATAAAATTTTTAAGTTCAGGGTTGCTAGTAAAAACAGTGGCTGACAGATTGTGTTTGTCGCTGTTTTTAGGGCTGTTTCAGTTGTGGTTGAAAATGGATTTAAACCTTAGGTGACAGAGGACATTAGGATTTTCTAAAAAGTATTTATATGCCTCATTTGGTTGATTAAATTATTTACTACGAATTTTTGAATCTAGTACTTAAAATCAGGACAGATTTTTGTAAACTTAACAATCGGGGGTGTAATTCAAATTTTTATGTATTCAATATCATTGGATTTCTTTCAGAGATAAGTGAACAAGATGAGAGCCAAATTTTAGTTGAGTTATACAGGGATGCATGATGCAAATATTTCTATTTTATTAACCTATCATTCCTCACTGCACAACACAATATTTTGCCAGCACTTAGCGGCACGAATATGTGGTGACGACTCGCACTCAACATGTAAGTCAATCTAAATTTGTACTAATGGCATTAGTGTACCTGCAGAAAGTCCATTTCAGAAACAATACATCAAATTCAAAAGAAACTATAAAAATAAACACATTTCTACAAGTAACGATCCATGGAAAAGGATCGCCTCGTGATAAGTCATGAGCCAATAGTGTCTCATATCCATATGTAAGCATAGACACCGATATCACGCGTGTCGGTTAACCACACACATACCTTTGTTTGAAGAAGCCATAGATGCAATATTTAAACAATCATAACCCAGGGTTAGCTTTGTCACCACTCCTCACTCGCATACGTCATAGTTTTGAAAATACAATTTAATTGTTGTATTATAATGGACTAGTGCTCTGATACTAGTTGTGATGCCCCTTCCCGGAGGATCGAGGTCCCAACGGTGCTGATAGCGTAGACACGTGATAATACAACAGTGATTCAAATTTAAGTCAAATTATTATATCATTGAGTAGTTAAAGTGGAACGGAATATTACAAGTTCACAAAAGTTCGAAATAGCGGAAGCAAATACGAATACTACAATGAGCTCTCGACGCTACAACGGTGGTGATGACTAATGCCCAAGAATCATCACCCTAGCAGCACACAACATTACTGTTGTAGCAGCTCAGACTCCTAATGGCTAGTCCAGCCTTCAGGGACTTGCATGTCCTACGGTAGCACATCAACAGGTAGTTCTATCTCTAGATTACCTGAAAAAACAATGGCATAAAGCCTGAGTACTAATTACTCAGCAAGGCTTACCCGATAAAAGATCTAGACATGCATTGGCTCTAATTGGATGGATTGTTTAAAGCAACTTGCACTAAGCATCCTATTAGTTTTATGAAATTTTATTCATCAAGTTAAATGGGTACAACAGAAACATAACTTTAGTGAGTAGCACAAAAATAGTAAGGCATGACATGAAAGAAATACAATATAAGAATAGTAGCGATAGTAATCATCAGAAGCAACATAAGCCATAATCAAATTCTTAATTTCATGCAAGCTACGTGATAATTTAATGAACAAGTGTACTCATTTCAGCGAGCGACAACAATTGTAATTGATTTACACCAGCTAGGAAAACTGGAAGTACACGACGTATATGCACCAACTAAGGTAGTATACGGAACCCTTTCACAACAAAAGAACTTACACCTTAGACCGAGTGTGGTGACACCGAATGGGCATGCCGTTCTGCCAACAGTACTTCATGGTATAAACCGCCCACTCCAGCAGTAGAAGGGTCAATGACCAATGCACCTTAACCATTTCTATTGCAAGTAATTTTAGTGCTACATCTGTTTACTAGTGCCCATAAACTAGCATGTATTTGGTACTATTCAATGCTTGATCAAGGGACGAACAACGGACGGGTCATAGGTTCGACAAGGTAGTACTACTGTAGTCAACACCCATGTGTTGCTGCAAACCTACACATGCATCATTCCTGCCTGGTCATAACATCAAAAGTAAACTTATTCCTTTAAATTCATCTTTAGTGATCAAGTCATTCTCTTAGTAACAGTAACATGACTACCGATAATATTTTATTACTAAGCATAGCAATTTGGTACCGAATCCTACTATGACTCCTATAACATTAACATAGGTCATTTGGTGATATGCAAGTGGGTTTCCAACCAATTCCTAACAACCTAGTGCATCAATCAAAATAGATACTAACAGTGATATTTGAAACTAGCAACATTTTGTAAAGTGGCATATGGAAACCGGGGCTTGCCTTGGTCAACACAAGTGTTAACAACTACAATCTCTTGCTCCTCAGTATTATGGTCCTGCTGAAAATCCGGTCCTGGCTCCTGATTTTCGGTACCTAAATATGAACAAGGTGTCAATGGTACTGAAATAATACTGTACATGCAATAATATGGCAAATACAAAATGCAGTGGTGTTAAGGTGACAACATTGTTATTAACATGTTCTCGAAGCCATACTTTCAAATAAACCAGTTCTCATCTTATCATTTTATCTGCAAAAGGCATTTTAATAGGGTTATTATAGCCTCAAGAATAAATAATTCATTTAATATAGTAAAAATATGTTTCTAGACATTGGTGATTTATCATGTACAGGGGCATGTATAAACATCATTTTTACCAAGTGGCAACTCCTGGATTTTATTATTTTATTTACTATTATTTTTATAAGCAAAAGTGCTAAATAAAATATTTTGCCTAATCATTTTACCGATAAAATAATGCATATTTTGCCTAACCAAAAATTCAGGGTGGTATATTGATTTATTTTGTGTTTTGGCAAGATAATTAATTATTAAAAATATATGTACATAGACTTCATTTTATCATTTTCCTTAAATAGAGTAGAATAAAATGAAACTAACACATTTGGTTTTAGCCCCATTGGATGTGTATTGCATTTACTATGATTTATATAACTTTTATCAATTTTCAGCATTTTCTGGTTTTCCTGTTTTCATTCATTAACACGTCAGCGCTGTCTGTGACACATCGACGCCACGTATGCGACACATAGGCACCATGCAGGCCATGTCGGATATCACGTCTAGTGCCAGTCGGCTGCCAATCGGCACCTCCGTCGGAGCGAGCCCAAGCTCGCCAGAGCGCTCGCCGTTGGGCGCTACGGGCGATGGAAGCTCGCGGCGTTGGCACAAGAGTGTTCCGCGCACTGAGGCAGATCGAGCGGTGGAAGTCGCGGGGATGGAGGCTCACCGAAGATTTCACGTCGACGAGCGGCGACAGAGGGAGAAAGTTCGGCGGCATCGCGTTATTGGCACAGAGCAGAGAACTGGGGGCGGCTGGCTCCTACAGCTTCATGGAAGCTCGGTGATCATGGGCATGAAGTCGGATTTCAATGAGGAGGGTGGGAACCAGGAGCTCGTCGTGGACGCGTCACGGTCTCGGCGGCGTAGTGGAGAGTAACTGGGGGAAAATGAATTGCCGACGACCTTACGTAAGAAAACCGAGAGAGCTGGGTGAGGCGTGATCAGAAGGAATTTGCGCAAACCTTGGAGCCAAATTGGGCTGCTATGATTCACCAGGGGCTGAGAATTTGGGCTGACGCCGATGGAGCTCGCCGGCGGTGTCATCGGAAAGTTTCTCAAATTACTCGCGGCTCAGGGCACGGTTGAGGCCATGCTTGCTTGGAGAGGTAGAGGGAAGCGAGGCGCGCGGTGAGTGGCTCGGGCCAGGCTCTAGGCGCAGTGGAGCTGCAGTGCGATGAGCTCGATCTCTCTGTGACAATGGCGGAAGGCAGAGGAAAAAGAAATGGCCGGGGGGGGGGGGGGGGGTTAAATGGCCAAAGGGCTCGGGTTTGGGGGTGGTCGAAACCGCGGTGAGTAGGCACGTCGGTTTGGTCTTCGTCAATGTCGGGACTGGCTCGGGCACGTGCGGCAGCAGCGCCATTGCTGCTGTGCCAATGCGGCAGCAAGCTAGGCGCGTGGGTGCGGCAGAGAACGGCAGTGGGGCTGATGCAGGCCGGCAGCGGCAGAGTGCGCGCAAAGCAGCGAAGCGATGGGACAGATGGGCACGCGCGCGGGCGTCTTGACCGAGCGGCATCGGCGGGAAAAACTAGCACGCGCGTGGTCGGCTTGACATGAATCTAACTCTTGCTGTCTTGGAGCAATTTGGAGTGGCCTCAGGTTTACACACCAATCTTCAAAGGAGCTGTGCTATACCAATAAGATGTGAAGAGCAAGATATTGAGAGAATTGGCCACACACTCCCATGGACACGGTCGGAATTCCCAAGCACTTACTTAGGCCTACCTATATCTGATAAGAAGTTGAGACGCTCTGATTTGCTGCCTTGGATAGAGAGGATAGGTGAACTATCAAGCTGGAAAGCTTCCTTGATGAATATGGCAGGGAGGGTGACATGGGTATGCTTTGTGCTCTCAGCCATTCCTATCTATGTGTTGATCGCTCTCAACGTGCAAAAATGGTTTATCAAAGCTGTGGATAATCTCGCCGGGGATTCTTACGGAAAGGAAGAGAGCAAGCAAATGGTGGAGCATTCTTAGTGGCGTGGGAAAAGGTACAACGACCACTTGAACTCGGTGGGTTAGGAATTCTTAACCAGGAATATATGAGTTGGGCCTTACAGTTGAGATGGCTTTGGTTTGAGAAAATTGATGTGAAGAGGCCTTGGAAAGGGTTGGAGATCAAGGTCCATCCGAATGTGATTGCATTCTTCAATATTGCTCTGACATCACAAGTGGGCAATGGCACAAATACCCTGTTTTGGACAGATAGATGGTTGATGGGTTGTGGTGTTGCTGACATTGCCCCAAATGTGTTCTCGGTAGTTCCATTGAAGATAAGGCTGACAAGAACAGTACAAGAGGCGGTGGTGAACAACACTTGGCCGACAAACATTCAGGGAGGTCTCTCGATGATAGGGCAATATGAATACTTCATGTTGTCAGATACTATTCAGGACATTGTTTTGACAGAGGAGCCTGATAATCATTCTTGGAGATTTGAGGCATCTCGTGTGTTCTCCTCATGTTCAGCTTACAAGTCATTTTTCAATGGGTCGATTACCTTTGAGCCTTGGCGTTTGATATGGAAAACATGGACGCCGAGCAAGTGCAAAATATTTCTATGGTGGGCTGTCTGCAACAGATGCTGGATGCTGGATAGACTGCAGAAATGTGGGATGGAGCATCCAGAGAAATGTGTGTTATGCGATCAAGAGGAGGAGACAGTGCAACACATTCTCACATCATGTGTTTTCACCCGACAGTTTTGGAACCGAATCCTCACACCACTCGGATTTGTCAATTCAGTGCCTGTTCGCTGAGACAACAATTTCAGCAGTTGGTGGTTTAACACCAGCAAGAGAATTCCAAAAGGAAAAAAAAGGAAAGGGTACAACACACTGATAGTTTTGGGTGCATGGCTTCTCTAGAAGCACCGGAATGCTTGTGTTTTTAGAATGCCAGCCCGAACTTGAGCCTGCTAGTCAAGATCTTCGAAGAAGAGTCACACCTTTGGTGCCTAGCGGGTGCAAAAGGGCTGCAGGATCTTGGTCAAGCTAGAGTAGGTGGATAGATGACTAGGCTGTCAAGGCCAAGAAGTGTGTGTGTTGTTTATCAGGCACAACCTATTGTATACACAACCCCTCAGAGCTCGGTCCGGAGTGAGGTGGTGAATATAGTAAGGGATCGGTTTCACTCTCTTAATACAATGATACACAACTCTTCTGTGTATTCGAGAAAAAAGTCCCTTGAACCTAGAATCTTGTAACCGAGGATGTATGCTGCTGAAATTTGGGTCTTTTGGCTTAATAATATCTACTAATAGCTTCAAAACAGCGTTCAAAACCATGGAAAATTTGCGGCATACAGTATCTAGCGACCTCCCAAATATGGCCTCAGCTTGTCTAACTGGTTGAGGGGTTCCCAACATCCAAAGAAAGATTCCTAATGCTTCTATGCTCGAACTCTTGCTGCTGGACTCAAGACCATAAGACCCAACTTGAAAACCATGCAGATGATGAAACAATGGCGGCTTCATTCTAAACATGCTCTTGCAATAATATGATCCGATATAAACATAAGGACTTTGTCAAGTGCACTCTTAGTCCCACACGTGTGCCCACCGCTGCAAGGAGCCGCCCTGCTCTCCATCCTGAAACCGCAACAACAAAGTAACATCAGCTGATAGGTTGAAGTGAGCACAGATGAACACAAACATCACAACAAATGGGATAAGTAGTATAAGGATAGGAAACAAATCACTACAGTACAACCAATGATTGGGTTGTTGGCTATGCGTAGATAGGCAATCGGCTTGCCGCTGTTGCTGACTGTTGGGGGTATAATGGCTGGTCCTTGGTCCCTAAAACAAGAGTAATATTAGAAATATGATGAAGGTTATATAAAAGAGAAATCATAGCAAGAGGTTTTGCTTACCACGTCTTCGATGCCGATCAGGTGATGGGTCAGATTGTTGCAGAAGAGGTGTTGCCACCATTCATTCCACTAGGCCATAATGAGATCTGATGTGGAAGGTGATAGGATGATGGCGGTGAAGTCACCCACTAGGATGATATCGGCTAGGCTGTTGATCTTGAGGAGCTCCAGGGGAGTTTTCAATTCTTGTCGGGCCCAAAGGCCATCAACAAAGAAGAGATTAATAGGGAGGTGGCCAAAGCCGAGCTAATGTGCGATTGAGGATGGATGGTAAAACTCATATGATTGAGTTCTACGCTGACCACCATGGAAGTCGATGGGGAGGATAGTGGGGCTGATGCAGGCCAAGAAAATGGTTGGGGATTCGGTGTCGACAAGGGGGTTGTCTGGAAGAAAAGTGGAGGGGTTCTTGAAAAGGAATTCTTTATAGGAGAATGTAAGGATCATGACCATTGAGGTTACCCCAAGGTATGAATGTTTTGGTGATGAATGACAAACACGAAATATGAGTAATGCCTACACGGGTGTTGTGCGTATAGAAAACCTTTTCTACTCTATGATGATTGTAGATGGTTGCCTTAGTGATGGGTGACAATGACCGAGTATGGAGGCTTGATGAGCTTGAGAGAGTCCAAGGGTTAATGGAGATGGATCAAGGCTAAGGACAAGCTATGGGGCAAGTGTTTGGTACACTTGCCTAGTTGTTCGGGCTTTGAGTCCATAGAAAAAACTGGACTATCAAGGGGGTCTAGGTCGTGTCTCTTAGGTCATGCTAGTCGGTGATGTGTGTGGATGCTCAGTGAAATCACAGGTGCTAGATAATAGTGAGAAGCCAAGGAGCTGTTTGAAGAAGCCGGAAAACGAAGTCAAGCGAGGATGAGGAGTTTCAGCTTCTGGAAATAGTGACCGGACAGAGGGGTCAGTGGAGACCGGATTGTGTGGTCACTAGGAGATCAAAGAGGAGTCTGCGAGGAATCTATCTAGTCTGAAAACCCTAGAGACCGAACGGTACGGTGTAGTGACTGGACTGTACGGTCAGGAGGGCTGAGGTTTAGGACAGAGAGGAAGCAAACTGGAGCTCTCTAGAATGCAGAGGACGTGAAAAGACCAGACGGTCTGGTCAGTATAGGAGATTGCCGGGACAGAGAAGCCAACGGCTCGGGGAACCGTTCCAGGAGTGACCGGACGGTCCGGTCAGGCAGAGACCGGACAGTCTAGTCAGTGTGTCCAGAAAGGTAATCTAGTGGAGCAGCGACTAGTTAGAGGTTGGAAGCATATATAACTTTATTACTGGGTCTTGGAGACCTCTCTTGGCCAGTGGAATAGCTTGGAGCATTTGGTGAGAGCGAAGAGGAAAAGAGAAGAGCACTAGGAGAGGATATTAGATATCTTGAGAGTGCTAGTGAGAGTAACTTGAGAATCTATCCACATCAAAGGCTAGGGTGTTCTTAGGGTGTGATCTAGATTGTTACTCTTGGTCTATGGTGAGACCTAGACCGGTTAGGTGTCGGTGATCGAGCCTATCATGATCGGTTGTGAAGGCCGCCACATGTTTGTACCCAGTTTGAGCCCACTGATGAAAGGGGCATCGCTAGTGAGCGCCTGTATCGGCTCGGGGGAGTCCGACAAGTTCTTGAGGGAGGCGAGCATGTGCCTTGGTGGCAGCGGTGACGCAACCATGTCTTCACTCAGGGAGTGATTGCGGGCTCATGTGCGAGAACTCCACTTGGTGGCAGGAGGGACCAGTACTCCGGCGGGAGTGGTCCAATGAGGAGTAGGGGAAGGCGCCATCCTTCTGAGACCACGAGGAAAAAATCATGAGCATTCCTTGACCCTCTCCTTACTATGATGCTTTACTTTCCGCATTTACATATTGTGCAATTCATGCTTGTGTGTTTTTCTTGCTCTAGTTGACTACCTAGTAGACTTGCATGAGTAGGCTTCTTTACTTGCTAGTTGTGCTTAGCTTCCGCTTTTGATCACTAGCATGTATAGGAGTTACTTTGGCTTGATTGATCACCCTAGTATGTATTATGCTACTCATGCTTGTATGCTTACCTTGTACTTGATTTAGTAGAGTTGCATGTATAGGACTCCTTGCTAGCTAGTTATGTGCTTCCGTGTATCTTTGACTACTAGCTTGCATAGGAATTGTCTTGCTTGTGTGATCACCACTAGAATTGTGATAGGAGTTGTTTGAGTGATCGGTTTTGAGTAATTGGCAAATTTGGTACATAGTGTGAGTTCCCAATTCACCCCCCCTCTTGGTCACTCGGTTCTTTCAGTGAACCATATCTGGTTCTTCTAAACCATGCCGTTGAAGAAAAGCTTGAAGAAGCCATTGAAATCAGCAGGGGTGGTTTTACATCCGAGGGCTACCATGGCGACTGGCCTAGTGGAATTGCATTCAACCCTTGTTGCTTCATCGGCTTTGAGAGTTTCAGTGGAGGGGAAGGAATATGCCATGAAAGGTTTAAACCTCATGGCTTTGGCGTAGTGCACATTCAACCAGAGTTGGATAAACCACCAAGGCCTTCCTAAGCCGATAATTTAGTTGAGTTCACTAGTAGATTTTCCCCCTAATACAATGCAGGAAATATGTTGCAATATGCCCTTTTAGGGTGCAATAGCCGCAATTACTCCCAAACAGTTTCGTAAAACATTGCTGCAATAGGTCAAGTGGTATTAGCCTTCAACCACGAATGTCTTTTATTGGTTGCAACTGTTTTTCTATTACAACACAATACAGCGTTGCAACTAGCATCTAAAGGCACGTTCGTGTTGGTTGCAAATTATCCTATTACGACGCACATGATGTTGCCAGAGATTCAATTGCATCGTACCCATCGTGTTGCAATGTGTAATTTTGTGCGTTGCAAATGATTTTATTGCTACACTCTGGTTTCGGTTGTTATAGAGCAAGCACCTCTATTGCCACTTTAGTGTTTCGGTTGCGATAAGTGATCATCTCTGTTACCACGAAGTTGATTTTGGTGCCATAGATGGTGTCCGCTATGGCCACCAGATTTGCTTAGTTGCTAGAGGTCGACACTCTTTTACCACCAAACATGTGTGGAGGCTATAGGTGGAGCACTATATTGCCACCATATTTGGTTAGTTGCTAGAGGTCGACATTCTATTACCACCAAACATGTGTGGAGGCTATAGGTGGCGCACTATATTGCCACCAAACTTGAGTGGTTGTTAGATGTGATCACCTATATTGCTTCGTAAATGTTTGCGTAGGCAAAAGTTCATCTCTCTATTACCACCATAATAGTGGGTTGCTACATGTGGAACTTCGTATTGCCATGACCCTTGTGACACCAAAAAAAGCTGGGTTGCGATAGGATGAATTCTCATTTGCCACGTATGATTTTGGTAGCTATTGCCACCTGTCTATTATGCCACATTCAATTATTTGTATCACTAATTTTCAAAACAATGTAATATAGGATCAATCATAATTATGCATTCATCATTCATGAAAACAAGATTAATTCAACCATTCATTGTACAATTACATGACACACGTAGTACTGAAATAGTTACAAGTTTGTGACACCAGATTGTTTGAACACAGACATATAGTAGGCTAATTTCACAAGAACTGGATAATAAGGTAATCATGAGCGAAGAAACGCAAGGCAGATGATCCCATCACTTAATCAGCAAAGGGTGACTTCAAGATGGTCCCATCACTTGTTCCCTCCATTTGAACTGCCTTAGTTACCTGAAAAGAAAGAATAACATTTTTATCATGAAAGTAATCTGAATTTATGAGTAGGAGGAAACAATAGCAGGCAGTAAACCAAAATTCCACCTGTCTTTTTGCCGCCCTTTTGTTTCGTTAAAGCATTATCCCTTAGCTGTTTTGCAGTAACGAATGTTGCCCGTGTCGTATTTGCAGCTGTCGTATTTGTAGCTGTACTTCTTCTAGTCCGAGCGTCGTTTGCCCTTGATATTTCATCGACTTAAGATTGCACTGGGTTGGTTGGAGTGTTTTCCTGGGAACAAAAAAGTTTGAAGGAAATAATTAGGCACCATTTTGTTTATTATCTGATGATAGCACTAAAAGCTTGTTAATTCACAAACAACCTGATCTGAAGGGACCTCATGTTGTGTGGTTGGCTCAACTACTTGAGTATTCGTGTTTGTTGCAGCTGCCGCCACCTCTGCCACTTCAGTGACATTGTTGTTTGCCTGGATAGATGTTGGTTGGAGAATCTATGAAACATGCTCAAATGTTGTCTATCCATGTGCTGCTTGCATCATCGATAGGAACTCTTGCCTAAGCGCTTGTAAATCAGCCTCCCTTGCCTTTTTCAGCTCATCAATCTGTCATGCATGTTCTATCCTTTCTGCTTCCCTCTCAGCTTCATATGTGGTCATTTGTTCATGTAGCTGACCAAATGATTCCATGAGCTCCAGGTGTTCCTGATGTAGTTGCTCCTCCACACGAATTTTTTCCAGGCGATCAGCATTCAGCAGCTCCCTTCTAGTTGGGTTCTTTGCCAGGTACCCATTACCATGCAACCTGGTTGATTTGCACTATGTGACTGCCTGGTATGCCTTCTAGAAAATCTCATTCTTTTCCTGTAAGGTGATGGAGTTTCCCTCCGAATTTGATTCCGCCTTAGAGATAAGGCTGCTTGCTTTCTCCTAACATTTACATGTCACAGATGGAGGAGTTAGTTGCAGAAGAAATTGCATGCATTTGCTATTTGCATGGACTATAGTAAGTCATGTACAAATTCAATGAGAACTCACATAGACATCCCTGGATTCTTGGTCTTTCCATTGCCCATCCTTGTTGTGAGTTATGAACCAAAGTTCCATATCATTAGGCTCCTCACCACTTTCTGGGTCTCTATGAGATGCCAAGAAAATAACAAATTAGTAAATCATCATGCAAGAAAGCCTGTAGATGTGCACTTCCAGTTATTACCTTCTCATAGCTACACTGAGCATAAGGCTTAGCGCCTGACAAATGTGTGGTCTTTTTTTGGCCTCGAATCCTAGAATTTTGTATGCTCCTTGCCTACAGAGTACATAGATTTGAACAATAATCTTAATGACCCAGACATATCCATTTATATGAAAGTGGTATTGTCAATAATAGTAATTAAGTGGAAACAAACCTTGAATTTGGCAGTCCTAAAATACTGCAACAGATAGTGCCATTCAACAATATCTAATTTTGCAGGCTTATTTAACATTATCCAATCTTTGTAATTCTGATTCGTCCACTTCTTCTTCTTCAACAGGATCTGAGCAAACTGCTCTTTATTTAATTGGTGTAATGGCAACACATCGCTCTGCCAATGGATTCTTCGACAATACTAATCTAAGCTCCCTCTCTTCCTCATTGCTATCTACCATTCTTAATGCATCAACATCATAGTCGATATCATTTAGTGTTGCTGCCGCATGATTATCAGGATTTCTCTTCTTGTAGTACATGTAGTCCCTGGACCCATACCCCAACTTTGCTTTCATTGTTGTCAAGTTACCCAGTGTGATTTGACTCTTGTCAACTCTATATGCCTTAACAAATTGTTCTCCCTCCTCACTCCCCTTGCAAATGACATACACAAGCCATGTATCGTCCGTTCTGCATATTTAGCGAAGCATTTCAATTTTGTGCAGGGAATCAATCACGGGACAAATGCATGCAAGCTACAGGCCTTAGTACTAGGGGATGATCCAAGGCACGTACCCGCTCTCAGATTCGAACTGAGACGAAGGCAGGAAATCTTCTGGATCTTGAGAGTCGTCCCGGCCAGCAACTTCGTCGTATGATCTACGTGATGGTCCTTGGGACGACGGCAACACAAAGAGTGAAGCCGGCGCCCTAGGCCTGCGAGACGGTGGTGTGAACATTGGAGGTAGCATCGCCGACGCCGTCGAAGGCGTGTGCAATGATGTCGATGAGGAATTGGTTCCCCTCGCCGCCTCGCTCGCCGCCGGCATCCTCTTCGCCTGTGTGGTGGAAGGCGATCGTGACAATCATCTTGCCGCCGGCGGTGCCTGTATAACCCTTACTGATGCGATGGGATTAGGGAGGCTAAGATGCAGTCAAGTCGATAATGCTGCTTTTAGGCTTCAATGTGGGCCTAGGAATGTGTGGCGCGCGGTAGTATGGCGCGGAACAAAAGTTTCGGATGGAAAAATCGGCGCCACTTATTTTCGGAACCAAAAATTTAGGGATGATTTTAGTGATCAATCACTGACTCGTGGGCCTATGGATGGTGTGGTGCGGTAGTATGGCGCGGAAAAAAAGTTTCGGATGGAAAAATCGGCGCCACTTATTTTCGGAACCAAAAATTTAGGGACAAGTTTAGTGATCAATCACTGACTCGTGGGCCCTAGCATCACTAGACCCACATGTTAGAGAGCCAAACTACCGCGCCAGTACTATGCCCCATCCGAGTGAAATTGTTAAAATGTTCTGTCATTCCCCTTCCTAGTTAGATTGAACTCTTTAAATTTAAAATTTCAAACGTTAACAAATTCACGTAGTTTTTTAGGGTATTAAATGTTTTCAAAATAAAACATCATCAATAACAAAGTTGTAGAACTCATCAATTTTTTACAAACTTTATGTAAGTCACTAATCCATTTGACAAAGTTTTAATCCTACAAATATAGAATTTTCAATGTTGTTAACTAAAAGCCAGTTTTTGTTAGCCGTAAATGATTTCATCCAAAAAACTCATGAATACCAAACTTTCATAACTCATTGAGATGTATAATATTTATTTAGGACTTTTTTTCATTTGACAAAGTGGTAGTGTACATTGCTCATTAATCCTAGATTCACTCACAAGGTTTAAGAAACTATGTTGGAGACTTGTCAAGTTTGCACTACATGTTACTACCACTTTTGAAAATGACCAAATGACCTAAATAAATATTGTAGATCATGATGAGATATGAAACTTCGGTATTCATCAACTATCCATTTGACATCATTTAGTGTATGAACATATTGCTTGTAGTTGTCATTTATTTAAATTAAAAAATTGGATTGTAGAAACAGACTCACATGAGAATATATTTCAACATAGTAGCATTAATCAGTTGCATAAAAGAATATAGTATAATTTTATGAAGGTGTCGGAAAAAAATGACACATTTTTAAGTTCGTATGAGGGAGAAAGACTAGTTACAAATTGTATGTAGAGATTGAAAAGAAAAATTGTTCTTCCATTTGTGTTCATGCGTCTCGTGCGCCTGGATTTGGTGGGTCCCACATGTCATTTGGTGCGTCTCGTGTGCCTGGATTCGGTGGGTCCCACACTTCATTTGGTGCGTCTGGGGCGCCTGGATTTGGTGGGTCCCACTTGTCATTTGGTGCATCTCGTGCGCCTGGATTTGGCGGGTCCCACATGTCATTTTCTGCGTCTGGGGCGCCTGGATTTGGTGGGTCCCACTTGTTATTTGGCAAGTTCCATTCGTGCGTCGGTTTCCTTTCCCAGTTCCCCTTTATTGTCCCCAGTGTCAGTTGGCCCATTTGGAAACAGGCCCATGTCATCGCTAAGTGTTAGAGGCGTCCCTTCACTTCCATCGGTGTCGTTTCCTTCTTCATCCTAATTAACGCGCTCGCGCCGCTCCCTCCCGCACAAACCCTCGAAGGAGTTGCCACCACCTTCCCGATGCGGAGCAATCGCAGGGTGGTTTCAAGCCAGCGACGCGCGGATTAGGACCGGTGAGTATTTCGCTTTCTACATTGGAGATTTTCCCCTGCCTTTATTTTGCATTTCGCTCACCATGGGAGGGATTGGGGGATAGTTACTGTAGACATGGCGACCAAGAGGGCTCTCAATGAAGGGACCTCGGAAGAGCCCTTGCCAGATTCACATCGCCGGAGCACCACTGCGACACATGCGACACCACTCAACGCCGGCGATGACTCCGCCGTGGCGTCCTCTTCTTCTTTCCAGCAAGGGGCAGATGAAGGTGACTAGAGGGGCCATGGAGTACAGGAAGTCGAAGAGGAAGTCAAAGAGGAAGCTCCGCTTCAATAGTATGATACGCCTCTTCTCTGCAAAAATTGTAATATTGTTGTGTTAGATTGAATTTTCCTTTGTGTCGCAAAGACAGAGTACATGCTCTATGTTCAGAAATTAGTAAATGCAGAGTGGGTGTTAGGAAGCATTCTAGTATGATTTTGGTACACATAATGCATTGATAGAAGCAAATGAAACTGCAACACCTAGTTAAACTGCAACATCATAGTGTCTGTATGCCCCTTAATAATTATGTATTAATTAATGTTCAGTCTGATCTTGATAAATATACCATATTTGATAAGATCATTATAGTTTCCCCAACTAAATTTGGGCAGTTGTGATTATAGTTTCCCCAACTCAAAACCTAATAATAGCATTATAGTTTTCTCATTCTATGATCGTGATTCTGTTGTCTTTGGTGCTTAATTTATTATCTGCATCTAGAGTTGTCTGTGTGTTGCTTTACAGTGGCTGCCATTGTCTTTTTCAGTTATGGTTCTCTCGGCCGACTTACCTCCGACCTAGCCATGATGATTATGGAGAGATCTGCTGCCGATGCTATTGGACTGTTGCGGTTATCTGTCAGTTGTGGTCCGTTTAGGAACGCGGTCAAGTATTCTGGTCGACCTGATCTGCTCCGATCCGGCGCTCCCATCTTCATCACTTCACACTTCGGCCAGGGTACTTGGTGGGCTGAGAGGGATGTCGTGGCTGGTGAGTCTGGAATGCATGACATTGAAAAGGGTTCATCATTCCAATGTCAGTCTGATTTGCTGAGAGGTCACTCATGGGTTGGGGGAAAGGATGATTGGCTGGTGACGTTGGATCCAAATCTGAATTTGGCACTTGTCAATTTGATAAACACAGGTTTCATCTCGCTTCCTTCTCTAGCAGCAGTCTCGTGAATTAGCAATCTAAGAAACAATATCGGCTATGATACGAACAGACCTTTTTTGAAGAGGGTTGTGTTGGCTAGGACTCCAAGGCATCCCTCCGGATACCTTGTGATTGCCATTGTGGCATGGGACTTGATTTTCTCACACGGCCCGGGGAAGATTCTTGGGTGAATGTGCGTTGTCCACCTGTAGGATGGAATGGACTTTGTGATGCAGTTCTACTCGGCAACAACTTGGTGGTAGTTACAACAAGGGGTGAATTGTTCTCTTGGGACCTCAATGGAGATCTGTCCACATCATGTCGCTTGTCGCCGCCACCAATGGATGGATGGTGCTAGAAGGAGACATACTTCTTAGCATCGTCCAGGGATGGTGATCTTGTGTTGGTAGTTATGAAAGGTGAAGGACACAGTAGCTTCAGGGGGTGGCTAGAAATAAGATTTCAAACTTCTACCCTGAGGCCATAAAGGTTTGGCAGAGAGACACCGCTGCTGGTTCATGGGGGATTGTTGAGGACTTTGGCAATGGAAGGTCTCTCTTCTTGGGACTGGCTTATCATTTCTTCATCGAAGTGCAGACCCCCAATGGGAAACTCAAGGGAGATCGTGTGTACATCGCTGATGTGGGGGGCAGCCATTGTGCTACTTTCAACATTCGCGAGCACCGTGAGAAGACGATGAATTGTATCTCTATCCCTGTTGTTGGTGATGCACTCCAGAGGCCAATGTGGTTTCGCCCAACCACATGCAAGTAGCTAGGTTCTTGTTTCTTTGGAAGAAATGAACATGTTTATATGTGAAATGAATGAACTTTGTTAATGAATGTGCTATCGAATCTTGCTGCCACTGACCTCTTAATTGGAAGAGTTAGAGAACGTTGAAGAAAATAAGTGAAAGATCACGATATTATAGGATTTAAGAAAAATAAATCATCTCATTTGGACTTCGGATGCAAGATCTAAACATTTTCCAAGATTCCACCCCAGATCGAGAGTGAAAAACATGAAGATCACGATGAACCAATTTAAAAAGGTCCGACCTCTCTAAAAAATACATTTTCGTGTACAGAAGGCTTGTCCACGCTAGGGCCACATGTCATAGACAGAGAGTTTATTTGGATCTACGCTTTTCTGTAGAGAAGGCATAAAGTGGTTTGCTTTCATATTTCAAAGAGAAAACCCGCGTCGACCTGGGAGAAATGCCCACGCGTGGGCTGGGTCCTGCATGTAAGTGAGTCAACGACAACAGGCGCCGATGTGTGGGACCTGCATGTCATGGATGCAAATGTGAATGGGCCACCCAAACTCCTGGTCCAGGAATGTATAAAGGCCCCCTCTCCCCGAAATGACTCCTCCCCTTCCAAACCTCGCCCAAAAGCCTTAGTTTCGCGGCAACTATTCATCTCCCCAAAAAATCCCCAATCCAATCTCTGGTTTATCCGCCTCCCCCAATGACGATCCATGGCTCCGCCTCCCCGCACGCACGGTCCCATTGGCAGGCTCGCGATGCGTCAGGCCGATTCACGCGGTCGACCACCTCGGCGTCGCCGGCCATCCGCCGCACATCGACGGCGTCCGGGAGGACGTTGAATCGCGTCACCACGAAGACCCCAGGGAAGGGGACCTCCCGCCGTGCCTTGAAGACCTTCGTCATGGCCGTGACGACCCCGGGGAAGAGGACCTCCGACCGCGCCTCGAAGACCTCCGTCGTCGCCACGAGGGCCTTGGAGACTGTTGGCACTTCCCAAGTGCCCCTTTTATATGTGAATATTACCCCAATTAGAGCATAATTGATACTAATTTAGGCCATTTACCTATGATATTGTCTATATATTTTTATATACGTTGTTTTGGAGCTTTATTGCAGAAACAGGTAAAATTGGTGATTAAAGTGATGGTGGAAAGGACAGGAATCCAGAACCGACGAAAAGCACTGAAGAAGCCAGTGCGCCGATCGACGCAGTCCATGAGTCGGTCGGCGCTAGGGTGTTTTGGCCCACAGAAGTGACCGAGGCCCATTCCACATGTTTATGAAGTTTATCTGCGCAAGACACTTGAAGATATTTGCCAAGAAGATTTATGGAACTTCAAGATCTCGACGTGCAGTACAAGACTTTATCTCGAAGGAAAAGGCCCACATGGCAGCTGTGGAAGACAGAGGAACCGACTCGGAGAAGAAACCAGGGAAGACACGGCTTGCGCCGATTAGCGCAATCCGGCGCCAATCGGCGCAACCACCTTATTTGCTAGAAACCGAGTCCTTTACGAGTAGAACCCCTATAAATACTTGTAAACCCTGGCCATAGAAAAAGAGGGAACAGAGGGATAATAGATCCGTGAGTTAGAGCCACCGAGGCTTGCCTCGTTAGAATAGATCTCTAGTTGAGTTTCAAGAACCATTTGTGTTAAGAGTTGATCCGTCAAGGTAGGCCATCTCGACGGGGATGAATCTTACTCTATGTATCTCAAGGATGATTGAATATGTTGATGATGGTTTTGGTGATTTGTCTGTCTTGATTCTATAATCATGTATGTTGCTTATTCCAAATGCTTAGTTCTAGGCTAAGTAAGCTGATATTATCTTGATCGTGGTGATTAGGATAGTATTTGGACATTGTATTGATTATGGTTGCTTGATGATGCTAGTAGTGTGGTTTAGCGGTGACAGCACTAAGCCTGCGCAGCACTATTGGATAGTTGAGTAGGGTAAGATACTCGCGCGATTAAGGGTTTCCTCTCGGCACCGATAAATCGGGAGCCGCTCGGAAAGCAGGGTGGTCTTGTTCATTATAGGTTTTCATTGATCTATGTAATTACCCATTATGATGCTATTTAATTAGACTTTCTGGTTACGATCTCACTAGTAGATATCTGGTTACTCACTTAACAACATAGGCTTACAAGGCATCTGGCGTACTTTGGCTTAGATTCACTAGTGTGCCGATCGTTCAACTCCTGCGCCGATCGGCGCAACGACAGATTTACTGTCTGGCGCACCTTTGCGCTGGCCAGTCTCCCCCTCACGCAACCTAAATTCGGCAGTAGCATTGACTAGATCTTTTACTGTTAACTTTGTTTAATTATCCCTAAGGTCCTAGTGGATTCGATAAACCTTGGAATACTCAATTCAAGGGAAAAAGTGCTACAATCGTACACCGTCCTCTTGCGGTATATAAGTGGGTGCGTAGGTATGACCAACAGAGACCACGTCCACGCACCGCGTCACGCCTAAGATCAAGCGGACTCCCTCCAAATGCGTCGCGACCACTTCTGGGAGGTGGACCCTTCCCCGCACGTCCACCTCCGTGGGTGCGGCCTCCCTTCGAGGCACGTCGGCGCGGCACTCCTCCTCTACGACGTCGGCGGCCATGGAGATCGAGGACATGAAGCCCCATATCGAGATCGACCCGACCATTGCGGAAGGGGTGAGTAACTTCATTCAATCGCATCACCAGGAAATAGGGTTTATTTCAAAGTTAGATTGAAAATGCAAGTGGGATGTGATGGAGCTGCTGCTTTGCTTGCCTCTGCTGTCATAGTTTACGTAGTGGTTGCTTGCCTTGCATGTCATGGATATGGATGTAATATATGCACGCTGTGGTTGGTTGCACAAGGTACTTTATGTAGTATCGAATGCTGATGGTGGTGTGGGCTTCCTAAATATATAAGCTTTATGTTATATTTGAGTTCTTATTCTCTATGTTTGTATTGGTGTTCTTATTCTCTAGCTATGTTTGTATTGGTGTGATGAAAAGGCAAACAAATCATACAAGTATATGATGGAAAGGCAAACAAATCGTACAAGTATATCATGGAAAGGCAAGTTCCATGTGGCCAATATATAAGTTCTATACGTAGCAAATGCAACTTCCATGTAATGAAAATGCAAGTTCCATGACAAGCATAGCCAGCATCGTACAAGTATCAAATAAAAAAGTCATCATCTATCACAGAAGCAACTGGTGCTACAACTCCATCATCAACGTATGTGTCATCTTCGTCATCTTCATCATCATAATCAAAGACCACGTCGTCTGGTTCATCAACTGCTTGGGTCTGCACCTGAGCAATAACAGAGACATCCCAGGTTGTGCCTTCCTTGTCAGATCTTGTCCAATTTGTCAATCCTGGTGTCCATCGAATAAATTACTGTCTTCGATACCCACATCAATCGAGGCCTCAAGTTCTAATTCAGGCATGGCGAACAAGTCCCTTGGTTCTAACACAATGACACTGCTCCAACCAGGTTTGTTTACTAGATTCACATAAAACACCTGTTCTGCCTGTGTTGCCAGAATATAGGGTTCATTCGTATACCTGTATCTGGTAGTGTCGATATCAATAACTCCAAATTGATCCTTATTGTATCCTCTGCCTCTGTTGCTACTGGCAGCAGGCACATCATACCAGTCGCACTCGAACAAAATAACTTCTTTCTGTCCAGGGAATTCTAGTGAGATCATTCTTTTAATCACCTCATACCAATTCATGTTGCCAGTAGTACCGTCGCCCTTGACAAGCACACCACTATTTTGTGTTACGAGGCTTTTCTCAATGTCAACTGCTCGAAACAACGAATTATTGATATGACATCTATGCAATGTACGAGCTCGATCGTCCGATCCTTGAGCAAGTGCAAACATCTATGAACTTACTTCCCCTTTCGCATGTGGATCCCTGATCTTGGCCTCGAACCATCTTACAAATTGTTCCTCGTGTCTCCTTTTAAGATTTATTGAACCATATTTTTTAAGTTCTTCCATATGCGCACTGCAAAGAAATGTATATTCCTATTAGTCCAAAAAAAAAACAATTTTAAAATATTGATGTTTAGTAGCGTAACTTAATCGATCCATTGTGTAGCTTCATCACAATTTGAAATTATGTAGTGCCTCATTTTCCGCATCTCATCTCCTTCAATTCTTTTGATCGTCTGTCCTCTCCTCTTGTAATCCATGTTAGCAAAGGTGCTCAGACCAGATGGTGGCTCATTCACAGCAACACTTTCATGTCGATCAACACGATTCAGTTTGGTGTCCACGTCCAAGAATCTTGAGAAAAATGTAAGGCACTCCTCGAGTATGTATCCCTCGGCTATTGAACCTTCAGGGTACGCCTTGTTCCTCACATATCCTTTCGCAGTACGTAGGTACCGCTCCACTAGATACATCCATCTATAACACACAGGCCCACCAAGTTTAGCTTCTTCAGCTAAATGAACAGGCAAATGCATCATGATATCAAAAAATGATGGTGGGAGTAGCATCTCAAGTCGACAAACAGTCTCCCTAATTGAAATGCTAAGTTTGTCCAACTCTGCTGCCACCAGCTCCTTGGAACATAGTGCATCGAAGAAATTACTAAGCTGAATCAATGTGATGACAACTTGTTTTGGCAAAATCCTACGCACCACTAAGGGTAACAGTTTCTGTAGAATTAGATGGTAATCATGAGTTTTCAAGCCAGACACCTTACACGAGTTTAGGTCAACACATCTTCTTATATTAGAGGCAACCCCATCAGGCATTTTCACTCCATATAGAAATTGGCATAACATTTCCTTATCCTTCTTATCTAACTTGTACAAGGCTGGTGGCAAGATATACTTATCATTCTTAATCATAGGATGCTGATCTGAGCGTATCTGCATAAGCTCCATGTCAAGCCGGGCCTTCTCCCCGTTCTTACATTTACCAGCCAATTCAAGCAGAGTGCCTAATATGCTCTCGCATATATTTTTCTCAATGTGCATGACGTCCAAATTATGCCTAATGAGCAAAGTAGACCAGTAAGGGAGCTCAAAAAAAATACTCTTCTTCCTCCAGTTGTGCCATCTTTGGTCTTCATCACGCTTCCTTTTTTTTGATGCATTATTCTTCCCAAATGTCACTTGTTCAAAACTTTCAAATTGCTCAAGTACTTGTGCGCCTCATAGAGGTACTGGTGCATCCCTGGTTTCGACCTTGTTGTTGAAGTTGACCTTGTTCTTGCGCCATGGATGGTCCGAGGGCAAGAAACGTCGATGTCCCATGTAGAAGTGCTTCGACCCATGTTTCAACCACAAATACTCCGTATCTTTGTGGCAGTAAGGACATGCAAACTTTTCTTTCGTGCTCCATCCAAATAGCATAGCATAAGCTGGGAAGTTATTAATTATCCAAAGTAGAAGAGCATGTAATTTAAAATTCTTCCTTGTCCATGCATCCCATGTTGGAACACCCTTCTCCCAAAGCTCCTTGAGCTCCAATATAAGGGGCCTCAAATACACATTAATATCCATTCCAGGAGATTTTGGACCAGGTATCAACATTGACAACAACCAGTTACATTGTTTCTGACACAACCATGGAGGCAAATTGTAAGGTATTAGCATAACGGGCCAAATCGAGTATGTAACATTTTGCATCCCAAAGGGATTGAAGCCATCAGAAGCTAGACCCATCCTAATATTACGACCTTCTCCTTCAAACCATTCATATTCTTTATCCACATGCTTCCATGCAGGTGAGTCAGCAGGGTGACACATTTTTCTATCGTTGACCAATTTTTTCTTATGCCATTGCATTTCCTCTGATAACTGCTTGGACATATACATTCTTTGAAGTCGAGGAATAAGAGGAAAGTAGCATAGGATCTTAACTGGTAATCTCTTCGTCTTTACAGTACCATCCGCAACATCATTATCAGAGGATTTCTCTGCAAGTCTCCACCTAGACTCCCCACAAATAGGACATTCCTCCAGCTTTGCATTTTCCTTAGAAAATAAGACACAATCATTCTTACATGCATGTATCTTGATATAATCCAAGCCTAGGTCTCGTACCACCCTTTTCACTTTATCCAACGAGTCAGGGATACAATGGCCTTCAGGGAGAACCTTTGAGAACAGTTTTAGTATGGCCTCCAATGCTGGGTTACTAATTCCGTACAAGCACTTTATCTGAAAAAGTTGCACTATGAAAGATACCTTAGTTGCATCTTTGCATCCTGGATACAATTCCTTCTTTGCCTCCTCTAATAGTTTCAAAAAAATCTCTGCATCCTTATTTGGCTCCTCACCATCATCTATGATTTGTCCATGTATGGAGCCACTGATAATGTTTCTAATTAGAGTATTAGTGGCAGCAGGGTCATCGTCAGCTTCTTCAACGTCTTCTCCAAAATACGGTGCTGAGTCATCTTCATGTTCTTCTCTTATACCAGTATTGAGATCAGCATCGACACCATGATTCACACGACCCTCAGCTGATGATGAACAAGTTGGGCCTTCCAATAATTCATTATTGATGAAACAATTAGCAAACCCTCTGGTAACTAAATGAACCTAAATCTAAAACACGTCATGATATCTTATCATGCATTGACATGTAGCACATGGGCACGCAACAGATCCACCAGCACTTCTCGATGATGATGTGCCAAAGTTTGCAATAAAATTCCTGAAATTCGTCTTCCACTCCTCTGAATGTTGAGGCAGCCGCATCCAACTCCTATCTTCATGTGATGCCATTAATTAATCTGCATGCATGTTTGCAACGAGAGAGAGATCATGATCTAGCATGTATATAAACTATGGCTATTCTGTAACTAAGGGCCGAGAAACAATGGTAGATCATACAAGATATATAGATTCAAAAGACTTGAGCCTCACCAGGGTTGAGGCAGCAGTAGTCCACACGATCGGGCATGGCGCGTGCCACGGATTCCCACACAATTGGACTCGATTGGGGGACGACAGACTCTAGGTGCACGCAGGATTGAGTCGCACCTTGCTCCGCGGCGATTCCTTGATCGTAGAGGAAGAAAAAGATCAGTTCGACAAGCGCCGGCCACCAGAACACTTCGATCGATAGTGTTGACTCCGAACGGGCCACGAGTTCCTCAATTGGGCCAGTGGTGGGTACAAGGCAAGCCAAGAGATCAACTCCTGTACCGATTATTGCAGGCCCACCTATAGGAAAAACGATCGTTGCCATAGACAATTATAAATGCAACCAAGGCAGACTTCATTGCAATAAGTCTGTTACAGTTGCAACGACTATGATCAGTAGGGCAACCATGCACATTCGTGGCAATTCATACATGCTTTTGCATCTCGCGTCAAGAATGGATGCCATAGCCACCTATCTATTGCCACAACGCACCAAGTAATATGCAACCCAAAGCAATGGTTGCAATATATCTGTTCCGAAGCAACCATCGATACTATGGTTGCCATATCACCTTTCTATTATGACACAAGAAATGCTAATGCAACTTAGATTTGGTGTAGCAACTTCTCCAACCAATTGCAACATAATTCCTACAAATGGGTGCATTAGCATCATTCTGTTGCAACACAAAGCAAAAATATTGCAACATAATTTATGTGTCGTAATAGGCAGGCCTATTATGACCAAATCACTGTTTCGGTGCCATAGTACCCCCCCTATTGCATCCAAATGTGTGGTGTAGCCTAAAGGTAACATGGTATTAGGGGGGAAACATAGTAGTGGTTACAGATTTACTGCAACCCGGTGGAGAAGCTAGTAAATAGATCCAAGAAGGTAACAGTTGAGGGGGATAGGAGTGCCATCGGCAAGGCTTTTGGCCATACCCTGGAAGTTGGCGGTTGGGTTGATAGATGATCCGCAGAATAAAAAGTGGTCTAGTTAGAGATTCAGGAAGGCAGTGAGTTCTCTGTGGTCAATCGATCCTTTGTGGTGGTGCTCGGGGATGTATTTGCCCCAACTACCGAGATCTTTGGCAAAGAGTTTGTGCCAAAAGCGCTTGGGATTTGTTTGGAAATGGAAGGGGTCATGGTTGCTGGTAATGTTCATGGAGTTTAGCATGAGGACATCCAAGAGAGAGGGGGGCATGGGACCGTCGTTGAAAAGGAACACTCAGACCAGAAGTATGAAGCATCGACTAGGATGGGCTCATTTTTGTCTATGTTCGACAGGGACAGAGTGATGGAATGGTCGATGTGAGCATCCAGCAGGGTTGCAGCGCGGGCTATGGTGCCCCGGCGATACCAATTTTTTCCAGCCCTTGACCTCTATTGGCTAGGACCGAAAGACAGTTTTCCATTCATCTAGGGATGTGGTCCTAGACTTGAGAGAAATCCTATTGGTTTCAGAGTTGATAAACTCTGGTTGATCTAAGTCACCATAGGGGCCTAAGTAAAAATGGTGGGGATACACGGAAGAAGGAATGCAGAGTTGATTCTTCCTACCAAAAGCAGAAAAATAAATCTATGTTTAAATAGAGGCACAATAGAGCGGTATGAACAATAAAAGTAAAGGAACTACGTGCTAACTATGATCAAGTGAGGTTGTTGCTTCAGTAAGTATGAGCGATGAATGGTAACAAAGAACAAAGCAGTATGGATTTGGAGATTGGTAATCCCTAAAGCAGAAGGGATGTGGAAAGAGGGAGGGTTACCTCAGGGACGTGCTTGTTGACATCTGCCAAGTCACACCAAAAAAATAGACTAGGCAAGGCACATAACTACTTGTTGGTAGAACTCAACAGATGGTTAGTGTGGGTAAGTTAAATCCGCAAGTGCATGGACATCTCATTGTAGCATTTCACCACTGGATTACTCCAATGGTTGTCATTTATAGTTTTCAAGGGAAGGCGGCAGTCAAGAGATAGCATGTTCATAACCATATAACTAATAATGTACCTAAGTCATAGATAGGGGTAATGATAATAAAGGATAATGGATAGTGACGCACAGAACAATCCAATCTAACGTTAGTCCAAAGTTTAGGTTAAGTGGGTTAGGAAGAGTTAAGTTGTATCGCTATATACTTTTGTACTCCTGTCTATAGGTTAGATACATGCAACACATACAAACCTAAGTCCTATGCCAAGCCAAGACAGGGAGGATTAATAAGCACGACACGGTTGTCACCACCTGTTGGTAATCCTTTACTAGGACATGTGACAAAAGACAATTAAGTCCTTACCGTCACACCTATTCCGGTTCGTGGGGCAACCAAGCACTCAAAAATATTACCAACCTAAGCATCATGCTTACATTGCTAAATAATACTCTTGATTCCTATGAGACTTTGGCCCTTCTAACCAAAAAGTCTAGAATAAGAGCACACTTAACTCTAACCCGATGGATCAATGAGTCAAGTACTAGAGAATGCGTAACTCCGACCCTACGGATCAACAAGTCAAGGGCTAAGACATGCATAACTTTGACCCCTACGAATCATCAAGCTAAAGACAATAACACACATAATATTAAACCTACGGATTAACAAGTTATGGACTAAAGCATGTCCAACCACACTATGCATTGAACGAGTGCAAAAGCATAGATTGACTAGTATGAGTATGTGAATTATAAAGCAACCAAACATAACTAGGCAACAATCATATAAAAGGCACATGACTATCACACTAGTATAAATAAATAAAGCACAAGGAGTAGAGAAGATAATTCTATTAATAATAGGAACAAGTCTTACAGAGAGGGATAGTGTGGAACTATACCCAAGACTCGAAGACTTGATCACTGACCTCTAGTTAGCTCTCCTCTATCCTAAACTCCACTAGGAACTTGAAGACTAAGTGTAATGCTAAATACTAGATTCTTTTTGGTGTGTGTGGAAATGGGAGCTCTCCCCCTCTATTTGTAGGGTCCACAAGTTAGTACTGAGGAGTAACCGCCACAGAACTACCATGCACCGACTTCAGGAATTCACTGAGGAAGCACCACGTGGAGGCCCATCTGAAAAAGCCTCAAGACTAGGTCGGGCGACCAGGGGGGAGGTCGGCCGACCTAGCCCTGGGCCCTATGGCCTTGTGCTTTGTCTGGGTGGCAGACACGTGGCTCTTCTTTTGATTTGAGTCGGTGTTCTCTCGTGCAATCCTATGTAGCCATGTCATTGATCCGTAGGGAGTCCAGTTGGTGCTCTCCCATTGGTCAGAATGTTATTTCACAGATCTTGCTCCATTTCTCCACCCCTTTTACATACATTCTCTGCATGCACATAAATCTCCAAGGACAAGTGGAATCTTATTAATCCTAACTAACATGTGTGTATGAAATGCTAAGCCTTCCCTTATTTGTGGCTATACTGGCGGTCAGAATTGGTATTTAATGACCGTCAACAGTGTTGTAGGGTCGGCATCGTCGAAGTTGAAAGTTGAAGTCACCGGTGCTTGTTGTTGAAGCAGTATCTCTCCAGGGAAAGGGCATCGGTGAAGCAAGGAAAGAGAGAGGTTAAAGAACTTGAGCTCGGGTGAAAATGAAGAGAGGAAGACGAAGCATTTATAAAGATAGGACGCTGGTAGGTCGCGATAAAAGCGCATGGTAAACGAGGAGGTAAAAATCCGGCGCAGAAAGGTTTCATACCCTGGACTCGAGGGGCATGTGTTGGCATCAAAATTTGGTCCCGGGCCTAGTTGACAGTGACGTGAAGTTGGAATCGGCAAAGTCAAAGAAGTTCAATGACCGAATGTGGAAAAGTGGACCCGGTAGGGTTTTGTTTAAATTTTTCCTTATAGATAGATTTTGTTTAGGAATAAGATCTAGTCGGTTTATTCGTTTGGAAGCCGAAGAGTCCTGACCGACTCGGGTCAGAATCCCTTACATGGGGTTATAAATATGTAATAGGGTTTGTACGAATAGGTTTAACACTAGTTCAATACAATTCGGAGCATCACCACCCTTTTTCCTAAGGCTGGGCGTGGTTAACCGTGAAACCGATGACCAAACCAAACCGAACCGAACAAACCAAAATTCTCGGTTAATTGGAGTTCGGTTGTTGGTTCGGTTCCTGATTTTGCCTTTGTTCGGTGATCAGTCGTGTGTGCGGCTTTTTTCCGGTGTTAACCGAACCACCGAACCACCCGATTTCAACATTGGCCCATAAAATCAAAGCCCACCAAGCCCACCAGGCCACCACTCCGGTCCACTTTATCCTAACCCACGTCTACCCTATGTCTAGCCGCTAGAACCATCTCAGCTCGCCTCTCTCGATCTATCTTTCTCCCCCATCTCTCTCACTCCATGACGCGAAGGTGACGCCACGAGGGGGCGTCCGGGCTGCCCAGGGTGTTGTGGCAAGGTGGGGGAGGGTACAGAGTAGCCTGCATCAAATGCAACAGCGGGGCCAGCTCGGCAACAAGCTAGCCCAACGTGCAGTCCATGGCGTGATGGTCTGCAACACGCGTGAGTGTTGGTCGTAATTACGCACCCACTTATATACCGCAAGTGGACGGTATACAGTTGTAGCTCTTTTTCCGTCAGAGTATTCCAAGGTTATCGAATCCATAGGGAACAAGCAGAACTAATACTATTAAAGGGTTACTAACAAATTGCAATGGTTTGGTTGATGTGAATGATGACGGTGAGAAAGTGGAAGGTGAATGCTATTGAAGAGGTAACAAGATGATGAAGGATTCTCTCCTTAGGATCGGTTCACTAGCATGCAACCTTATTCTTATCAACTCGAGTGATGACTCTACTATTCTACAAGACATGGTGGTTTCGTTCACCCCAGCTATCACTACAGAGCCTATTAGCTCCCCACTGGTTTCTTGCACTATGTAATGGGCAAAAGTGTATAGGCCGATACACTAATGAAAGGGATAGATAGATATGCAATAAAGTTCATCACATAGATTAAATTCATCGAGAGAGTATCAACAAGTATGAGAGTTACATGACCAGATCCCCACACCAGAGAAGAGAATATGAGACTACTCACTCATCCTTCCGCTAGACATAGCAGAGGGGTGAGAAGTAGCGCTGGAACGCGCACGAGCCGATCGGTGCAAGCATCACGCCGATCGGCGCGACCTCCCTTCTGGTGGATCTCGTCGGTGTTGACCAACCTTCGCCACCAATATCCTGAAACCCTAGTTCTAATAATTGATTCTCGTGATCGCCGTCTCCTCGGTTCTCTCCTGGCTCTTGATAATTATATTCCTTTTATACCCGACGGGATCAGGTCAACTTCCACCGACTCTAACTCATACTGGGCTGGGCCTTCGTCTTTCCTGGACCGGATCGTGTTTTCGTCATCTTCTCCTGCTGCGTCGATCGACACAGGCTCGCCGATCGGCGCGACTCCGCATCTGGCCTATCTTCGTTACACTTTAATTCTTTATCCATCATTGCCCTGTTTTACACCTGTTTCCTGCGATTACATCCAAAATAGAACAACTATAAATATATGCAAATATGGGGTTAATTGTTAATCCAAACCACCAAATTAAGATGCAAAACATCCCTTTTTGGTAGATAAAATGGGCGTCTAGAAACCACCAACAGTTCCCCCACACTCAAATCATTGCTAGTCCTCGAGCAATACAAAATCAAATATGTAATAAGAATTTTCACACTATCTCTCATGCAATCAATCTCAATCATCATTTTTACTCGTTATCCCGCCACAAAGATTTTCCCTCATCTCCTTTTAACCAATCGGCATATCATACTTGAACTTAATCAAATTACCACAAAACTTTTTCAAAAACAATTTTAGTTCTCCTCAACTCATCTTTTAGCATCAAACATCAAGCATTTGGTCCTATCTAGGTCTCTCAAGTGTATTTTCTTCCCTCTCCTATCTAATCAAGGTTTGTATGTGGATCTTGGAGAGCTATATAACTAAATTAAACCATAAGATTAACCATATCAACAATGTGCTCAATCATGCCTATTAAGAAAGAATTTTCTTGGAAAAAAACTTTTAATAGAGAAGAGGAATGTAGAAGATCTTAAAAAAAAAATTCAATGAGAATAATGGCAAAGAATGGGAAATAATCAGAAATCTGCTTTCTTTGATGACCTTACTGCCTCTCAGGGAATATTTTTTTTTCTTTACCTCTTTTTTTTTTTATAATAACCACTTTTTTTCTTTCTTTTGCAACAGTGCCGATCGGCGCAACACTGCGCCGGTCGGCGCGGTCTATGTTTTCTTTTCTTTCACTTTTTTTTATTCCCGATATGATCAGCAATTTCTGTCTTGTATCAGCAGCGGAAATTTTCTGAATTCCCTTTTATTGAGAATATAGGTTGTATCAAGGAGGAGAGAGAAACAAAGATGTATGGTTTTCATGATAGCAAGGAATTTAAATGGATAAGAATGGCTAGAAATACATAGATAAACAAAATAGATCATCCTTTCCTAACTTGGTCGAAATCATGAGCAAAATGTTGACAAAGTTACTTACAATCCACTTAGTTCAAATGTGTAGCTTGCTCTCATTCACTCATCTATGTAGGCATATTTAAACCTTGCTTTTGCTTTAGCTTATGATGAGTCAAAAGAAATTTTCACAAATACAAAGCTCAAAAGTTAAGTGGTAACCAACAAATTCAAGTAATCAACCAATCGATCATCAGAAAGACAAGATAAATAGCATGGGGCACTTTCAATTTGACAATCGACACTAACTTTATTAAAGACAATGCAATAATTCAAACTACATAAAAGACCTTGAAGCAACTCTCAACATGACTCGTGACTCTCTTAAGCACAAACACAAACTTAAATAAACACTCATTAAGAAAAACAAACAAACTTAAATAAACACTCATTAAAAAAAACAAACAAACATAAATAAACACTCATTAAGAAAAACAAATGAGAAACTAGACTCAAAAACACTTAAAAACTATGACTAACGGCAAAGCCCTTCCCCCACACTCAAAATTTGCAATGTCCTCATTGCAAGAGAAGAAACTCAACACACTAATCATGCAGACCATGCCTGTTCAAGACTCAGAAAATTCGTCTTATACTCCTTATGAGAAAAGTGTAGTCCGTTTCGTTCATCTTGATTGTATCCTGGATTCTACGGTCCATATCTCTTTGATGCCTGTAAGCACAATCTCTGTCTAGATACAGGCGCTTAATGTTTCTTCCACAGACAGGACAGCAAGCAGGTGGTTGCAGGTTATGATTTTCAACGCTGTAAGGTGAGGCACTATTCAAATTCCTTTAAGCCGATCGGCGCAAAGGCTGAGCCGATCGACGTAATGGTGTTCTTCCACCATTGCGACTTCCTCCACTTCCCTCTGCATTACCATTAACTCTTGTTGAAGTTCCTGCTGCCCTGTCATTACTGCATTCTGCAAGTGTTTCCCGATTTTTGAACATAGGATTACCAAAGCTTCTTCGTATATCAAAATCAACACTAAAATCTCCAGGCACACTAGGATAACCTCTTTCCAAAGTTTCCAAATAGTATGACGTATCAAAGTCGCTATCCCGTTCAGAATACTTTTGAATTGGCTTACCCGATAGTCTAGCAGATCTGCAAACCTCTGGTGTAGTCTTACCCTTCCTTGCAGCAGGATCTTTGTCTTCACTTGGTAGAGCCGTCAGATCAATAAATTTAGCCATCTTCAGGTTGTGCCCATCGGCTCTAGTGTCGCGCCGATCGGCTCCAGTGTCGCGCCGATCAGCGCAGCTAGTAGCTGATGTGAACAAGGGTTCCCGATCTTCCGAAAGGTTCTTGGTAAGTTGATTTGGTCGGAGGCGACACACAAATCGATCCGGCTTCAGAACAGCACGTTCTAAACCCCGCAATCGCAGCACGACGTCTCCTCTGGTTATCAACCGTCCAAAAGACGATTGACCTCGCCGAGAAGGCTGATCCCTGCCTGCGAATCAAGAACACAAGCAAGAACAACGAAGATTGCAACACAATTGCAGATGTATGATTAAACTCTCGAAGTTGGGGTCTCACAAACCGATGAAAGGCGAAACTGTTTATGAACAGAATTGATCTAAGCAAAACCCAAACCCTAATGGTGCGGCGGCGGCTGTATATAAAGACCCTAGGGTCGTGCAAGACCCTCTGGACGCGCCCCTAATTGGGCTCAACTAGATACAAAGCCCAAAGGCCAAAAATAGGCGACGCAGCACCGACACAGATTCTGGACTCTGTCTTGTTTTGACGATTCCCGATGACTCCGGATGAATTTTGACATGAGGCCGGCGGCATTGGAAAGGTCTTCTCCTTATCTTTCCGTGCATATGTAGAACGTCCAAATCCGAGTCCGTATGCATCCTGGGCAACTGTTTTAGTACAGACAGGTCCTGGGCCCCGAAACAAATTCGAAGTCGGTTTTGATTGGGCCTCCACTTTGGCTTCCAAGCTCTTGCTGGTCCTCCACGTTCCCAGCTCCTTCTCCCATCATCTCCTGGTCTTCTCCATGGTTTCTAATCATAAAATAATCATTAGGTAGCAAACCATTCTCAAAAGTAACATATAGCGAAGAACGTAGGAACGAGCTCACCTCTAAATTTAGTCGTCGTGCACGAGCTCTAGTCATTGGACCTTGCAAGTCCAGATTTGGAGGAGTGTTGTGTGTATCCATAGGAGTGATGTCCTCATCAGTAGCTTCCTTCATATTCTCAGCTAACTGCCCTAGATTACGCTCACGGATCACCTTATTTTGCTGCCTTCATAAAATCTCATCATTAATCTCCTTAGGCGTTCTCCCTCCAGGAACTGTGCGATAGCCATCATCATATATTAAATCTCTAGGTATGAAAGCTGGATCTTCTGCCAATTGGAGTTCAACCTTGCGTTGAATATCTTTAGCAC
Organism: Eleusine indica; assembly: GCA_030378355.1. Classification (NCBI taxonomy): domain Eukaryota; kingdom Viridiplantae; phylum Streptophyta; class Magnoliopsida; order Poales; family Poaceae; genus Eleusine; species Eleusine indica. The sequence goes on along the minus strand of CM059498.1, from coordinate 23,522,921 downwards.
AAAAGAGACACTTGCAACCCTCAATACAACCGTTCCTATGAATCTTATTTTCTTGAAAACTTTCCCAATCGGTAAGAATCCTGGGAAAGGATTCATCCCTTCTAGCTTGAAGATCCTTCTCCGCATCCCGCTGGTACATAGCTTCTTCGGCTTCCTCTCGCAACTTGAGTTCATACTTGGCGGCAATGTCATGTTCACTATAAAGTCGGCACCTATGGATTGTGAGGGTGCTCTCTTCATCTAGCTCTTCCTTCTCTTGCTCAGTCAATGATCTTTTGAAAGATAGGAAATCCTCATACGACAAGGGCTTAGCAAGATCAAGAAGACTTTCCATGGTATACCTTTGAGAAACTGCTTCACTTTTAATAGGCGCTACAGATTTTCCTTTGCGCACCAATACTCTCTTCATCATCTGCCGAAGTTCATTGTCCATCTTCACCTTGTCGGCGTTCCACGCGTCAGCTTCGCTTTTCTTCGTGAATTTCTTCCGTAGATCTGACCAGACGAGAGGATCATCTCGTGTTGGTGTCAACACTTTGTCGACTTCTTCCCAGGACCAATTTGCAGAGGGCTGAGGAAATCCGCTGTCGAGCCGATCGGCTCCAGGGTCGCGCCGATCGGCGCCACCTTAGTTTCTGCCCGATGCGCCGCCTTCCATCGCTTCTACTCTTGGGGTTTGTTCTGGTGATGATGTAATACGAGTTGATCCGTGGGTTTGCTGTCCCCTCATATTTATATCCTTTGATTTCCAATTGGACTAGAACTCTTTCTCTTATTCGTGAAATTTAACGAGTCTTAAAACGGCAAGGTCCGAAACCGACTCAAAAACCAAAAGGACTCTACCGCGCCGATCGATGCAGGGCACACTAATTACCAAATAAAAAAGAAAAACTATGGAAATCAAAATACATACAAGCCTTTGTTTTACGTCGTTAAGCTCGACCACACGGGGTACTAAGCAGTGAAATACACATCAAAATATTTTAATTCAAATGTGTCGGGTTCTAGGTATACCTTTAGACGTTGTCCGTTCACCGTGTACTTGTTTCTCTTGCCATCCATTATGATTACCGCTCCCGAAGGTAACACCGTATTCACAAGATAAGGTCCCTCCCATTTGCTTCGCAGTTTGCCTTTACCAAATAATCTGAATCGTGAATTAAATAGGAGCACCCGATCTCCTTCCTTGAATTCCTTCTTCAAAAGCTTCTTATCGTACCACTTCTTTGTTTTCTCTTTGTATATGGCTGCATATTCATATGCACGCAATCGCATCTCTTCTAATTCACTTATTTGTATCTTTCTTTTCATGCCGGCGGCATCAAGATCCAAATTCATTTCCTTTATAGCCCAATAAGCCTTATGTTCCAATTCCACTGGTAGGTGACACGATTTCCCATAGACGAATTGATATGGTGTCATACCAATCGGTGTCTTGAATGCCGTCCTATATGCCCATAACGCTCCATTAAGCTTTGTGGCCCAATCTTTTCCTTCCTTTGTAACAATCTTCTACAGAATTCCCTTTAATTGCTTATTTGAAGTTTCTGCTTGTCCATTCGTCTGAGGATGGTAGGCTGTTCCAATTCTATGTTCAACTCTAGATTTGGTTAAAAACCTAGTAAATTCTCCTCCATCAAAATAGGATCCTCCATCTGTAATTATTATCCTCGGTACTCCGTACCTAGGAAATATCTGCTCCTGAAGTATACTCCTTGATTCTCTTGTATTATCAGCCTTGCATGTCATTGCTTCGACCCACTTGGAGACATAATCAACGGCGACCAATATGTACTCGAAACCATGAGAATTCACAAAGGGTCCCATAAAATCCATACCCCAAACATCAAAGATATCGACTTGAAGATTGTACTTAAGAGGCATTGCATTCCTATTGTTAACATTCCCTATTCGTTGGCATTGAGCACATGTTGCAACATACCTTTTTGCATCTTCATGCATAGTAGGCCAATAGAATCCACTCGCCCATACCTTTGCCTGTGTTCTGAAGTAGCCATAGTGTCCCCCATAATCCGAAGAATGACATTTTGCTAAAATGCTCGCTCGTTCTTCTCTGGGTATACATCTCCGTACTGCTCCATCCTCGCAATATATATACAAGTATGGGTCAGCCCATATAAATTTTCTCATTTCACTCTTAACTCTTTTCCTTGTGTTCTTGTTCATTAGATCAGTTTGCCCCTTGAAACCTTTGATAATATCTATCATCCAGTTCTCTATACGATCAAATGCGGCAAACAACTGCCCTTGTCATATTTCATCTCTTATTGGCTCAGTTGATGATGATTCAAGACGAGATAAATGATCTGCTACAGAACTTTCTACTTCTTTCTTATCTCTTATCTCCAAATCAAATTCTTGCAGCATCAATACCCATCGCATTAACCGGGGCTTAGACTCCTTCTTTGAAACCAAGTATCTTATAGCAGCATGACAGTATATACAATCACCTTAGAATTTAGAATGTAGGATCTAAACTTCTCAAAAGCAAATGTAGCAGCTAACATCTCTTTCTCAGTTGTTGTATCATTGATCTGCGCCTCACTCAAAGTTTTGCTAGCATAATAAATAGCATGCACTTTACCTTCCTTCTATTGTCCAAGAACAGCTCCAACTGCATAGTCACTTGCATCACACATAATTTCAAAAGGTAAACTCATAATCAGGTGGCTGCATAATGGGTGCAGAGCATAGAGCTTCCTTTAATCTTCTGAAGGCCAAGAGTCTTTCCTCATCCATGACAAATTCTGTATCTTGCTTTAACAATTATGTCAGGGGTTTAGCAATCTTTGAATAATCCTTAACAAATCTGTGATAGAAGTTGGCATGTCCAAGAAAACTCCTCAAAGTTGTAAGATCAGTAGGGGGAGGTAATTTCTCAACTGTAGATACCTTTGCCTTATCAACCTCTATCCCTCTTTTAGATATGACATGACCAAGTACTATCCCTTCTGTTACCATGAAGTGACACTTCTCCCAATTAAGAACTAAGTCGCATTCAACACACCTATTCAAAACCTTCTCCAAATTCTCCAAACAGCTATCAAAATCGGCACCATGCACGGAGAAGTCATCCATAAATACCTCCATAATATCTTCTATGAGTTCAGTAAATATTGCATTCATGCATCTTTGAAATGTTGCGGGCGCGTTGCAAAGACCAAATGGCATCCTTCTATACGCATATGTCCCAAAAGGGCAAGTAAAAGTAGTTTTCTGCTGATCTTCTGGTCTTACCAGTATTTGAAAGAAACCACTATATCCATCCAAATAACAAAAGTATGAATTCTTTGCTAACCTTTCAAGCATCTCGTCAATGAACAGAAGAGGATAGTGATCTTTCTTCGTCACTTTGTTCAAACTTCTATAATCTATGCACATTCTCCATCCAGTTACAGTCCTTTGAGGGATCAACTCATTGTTCTCGTTAGGCACTACTGTCAACCCTCCTTTCTTGGGTACACAATGCACTGGACTAACCCATTCACTATCAGCAACAGGGTAGATCATACCTGCATTAAGCAGCTTCAAAATCTCCTTTTTAACCACTGGCTTCATTGATTCCTTCAACCTTCACATCCCTTCAACCACTGGTTTAGTATTCTTCTCCAAGTTAATCTTGTGGGTGCAAAATACTGGGCTGATTCCCTTGATGTCATCCAATGTGTAACCAATGGCCTTCTTATACCTTTTGAGCATAGCGAGAAGCCTCTCTGTTTCTTCTTTCGTTAGGGCGTTGTTCATAATAACTGGATATGTTCTATTTTTTCCTAGATATTCATAGCGTAGCTCCTTCGGGAGTTCCTTCTGTTCCACTTCTGGCACTTCATCTGGATCTAGCTCCCCGAGAGGTTCAAAATCAGGATTTTCTTAGTTGAGCCGATCGGCGCAAGCGTCGCGCCGATCGGCACTGGCAGTATACTCGTCAGTTCCGCGCATGATGTGGTCCAGTGGGTCTCCCATATCCATCCCTATCCTCTCGTCTTCCTCTGGACAGAATTTCTGATAGTAAGAAGAGTCTTGATGAGACGGATCATTAAATTGAAATCGCACTTCTTCCTCTCCCAAGTGTAGCGTAATTTGATCTTTCCCAGCATCCAGAACAGCTTGTACTAATCTTAAGAATGGCCTTCCCAGAATGATATCTTCAACCCCAGTTTCTTTATTGTCTAGAACAAAGAAATCTACCGGCATTGTTTTCGAGCTGATCTCAATTTTGACATTCTTGATCACTCCTAGTGGATTGGTCTTCCTATCATCCGCCATGATCAGCTCAAGTTCAGTCCCCATCAGCCGCTGTTGAGTTTCATAAGGCATGCTCATGAATGCATCGTAAGTCATCAAGCTAACACAGGAACCGAAGTCACACAAGGCTTTCGGAAATTTCTTCCCCGATATCTCACATGGTATGTACAGTTCTTCTTTTTCCACTTCAGTGAGACCTACAGCATACACACCACATAATCCTTCGTAGGAGGATGGCTCAAAGCAACTGTCTAGCAATCTCTTCGCTTGTTTCACCTCTGTTTCATCAAGCTCTATATCATCCTTGTAAAGCTTCCCTAAAACTCTCTCGATAATCTCTTGATCAAAAACTTCCGACTTGAGGCGATTACTTGGGAAATTATACTCAATTCCGGCTTCGGAGGCGTCTTGCGGACTGAAGGATCTTCTCATATTGAGCAACTCGTGCAAAAAATCAATGGGAATCCAGTCCATCGGCTCAAATTTGTCAAGTGGTTTAGCATTCGCCAATGTTCTATCCCCCTTTGGTTTAGCAAAGTTCCCTTCAAATTCCTTCAAGTGGTTGTCCAGAATCGCAGCTTCTATCTTGGTATATTCCTTGCTACTTGACGGAGTCATCAGGGTGATCGGTTCTCCTATCGTCGTGACTGCACCGATCGGTGCACACGTCAGATCCATAGAGGCGGGTCCGATGGGCTTTATTTCTTCGAATTGCTCCGAAGTAATCATTAATCTACTCTCGGACATCAAGATTTGTTCAGCTGGCGACTCTTCCTTCTGTATAACTTCTGGGCATTGCCGATCTGGTTCTAGATATTCTTCTCAATGCTTGTGCAAAGCTTCATTCTCGGCAATTTTGCCTAACAATTCGATCCCTACCTTGGCTGTCAATCTCAGAAAACTTCCTCCGGCCGATCCGTCCAAATGCATCCTCGATGCCTTGTTTATGGCCATGTAGAAGGTTTGAGCACACATATTCTCATCAATGCCGAGGTCAGGTCCTTGTTTCAACAATGTTTGAAAATGCGTCTAGGCTTCCGCGAGAGATTCTTCATCTTCTTGTAAGAAGTTCACCACTTCCCTTCTCAACTTCTGCACCTTTGGCAAAGAAAAATAATGGAGACAAAAAATTCCAACTAACTCACTCCACTTACCTTTTGCTTCTCGAGATGCTGCCTTGTGCCACTCTTTGGCTTTTCCTCCCAAAGAGAACGGGAAAAGCAGCCACTTGTAAAGATCCCGAGGCACTCCTTCATGATGGAATGTTTGGCAAAGTGCCTCCAAATCTTGTAAGTGAGTATACGGGTTCTCCTCTTTCGCGCCAAAGAACTTGTTTGCTTCAGCCATGCTAATGATAATGGGGTTCAACACATACGAGGAGGCCGTGGCCTTCTCATCTAAGGATTGAGGCACCAGCATGTCTGGAGATGGTAGAGAAAGTTCCCTGAGCATCAGAGAAGGTCCTGTCGTACTCATCCTGAAAATTCACACAAAACACAAAAACAAAAACAACTAGAAAAGAGAGGATTAGACGTTAGTAAAATTTTAATAGTAAAAGAACTAGCTTGCTCCCCAGCAACGGCGCCAGAAAAAGGGCTTGTTGGTCATAATTACGCACCCACTTATATACCGCAAGAGGACGGTGTACAGTTGTAGCTCTTTTTCCCTCAGAGTATTCCAAGATTATCGAATCCACAGGGAACAAGCGGAACTAATACTATTAAAGGGTTACTAACAAATTGCAATGGTTTGGTTGATGTGAATGATGATGGTGAGAAAGTGGAAGGTGAATGTTATTGAAGAGGTAACAGGATGATGAAGGATTCTCTCCTTAGGATTGGTTCACTAGCATGCAACCTTATTCTTATCAACTCGAGTGATGACTCTAATATTCTACAAGATATGGTGGTTTCGTTCATCCCGGCTGTCACTACAGAGGCTATTAGCTCCCCACTCGTTTCTTGCACTATGTAATGGGCAAAAGTGTATTGGCCGATACACTAATGAAAGGGATAGATAGATATGCAAGAAATTTCATCACATAGATTATATTCATCGAGAGAGTATCAACAAGTATGAGATTTACATGACCAGATCCCCGCACCAGAGAAGAGAATATGAGACTACTCACTCATCCTTCCGCTAGACATAGCAGAGGGGTGAGAAGTAGCGCTGGAACACGCACGAGCCAATCGGCGCAAGCGTCGCGCCGATCGGCGCGACCTCCCTTCTGGTGGATCTCGTTGGTGTTGACCAACCTTCGCCGTTAATATCCTGGAACCCTAGTTCTAATAATTGATTCTCGTAATCGCCGTCTCCTCGGTTCTCTTCTATCTCTTGATAATTATCTTTCTTTTATACCCAACAGGATCAGGTCAACTTCCACCGACTCTAACTCATACTGGGCTGGGCCTTCGTCTTTCCTGGACCGGATCGTGTTTTCGTCATCTTCTCCTGCTGCGCCGATCGGCACAGGCCCGCGCCGATCGGCGCGGCTCCGCATCTGGCCCATCTTCGTTACTCTTTAGTTCTTTATCCATAATTGCCCTGTTTTACACCTGTTTCCTGCGATTACATCCAAAACAGAACAACTATAAATATATGCAAATATGGGGTTAATTGTTAGTCCAAACCACCAAATTAAGACGTAAAACATCCCTTTTTGGTAGATAAAATGGGCGTCTAGAAACCACCAACAGTGAGCGCGCGACAGAGCAGAGGCGTAGAGCGGCAAGGCAACGCGCAAGCTATGGTGGCCGATGGAAAGCAACAACAACTAGTGTGGCGGCAGCAATCAATCTTTTTTCTTGTGTTTCTTTCCTCTATTTCCTAAGTAGATTGGATGATACCCCTAATGTGTGGTTAACCGCAGCACCGAACCGAATTAACTGACTACTGAACACTACGGTTAAGCCTTTTTTTCGAATATGTTCGGTTGTCATTTTTTTGTAACTGAAATTCCTTTTCACCAAATTCACCAAACTGTATTAACCAGTTTAACCAAATGCCCAGCCCTACTTTTTCCTACTCGATGAATTCTCGTCTCATGCGGGCTGCATCGGCTCCAATCTCAATGAGAGACTTGCATTTATCACCCTTGGTAATCTCATCGACTTCAACTAGTACTTTCTTATTAATTTGATATTACGGTTGTTATCTTTGGACTTGCTAGTTATCCGATAGTTAAATCTTTATCTTGTCCGTTCTATTGACTCTACGTTACGGTACTGGCTTGGTTAGGTCTGTTCTACGAGTCACTTTATCTATTTTATATGTAATTAGGTCTTATCTTATTGACTTTGTCTTCAGTACTGCCTCGATTAAGTTCAATCTACTTGGACCAGCGAGGCTGCATCGACTTGGATCTCTTGCTGAGTCGATAGGGCTAGGTTTGACCCGATTGTAGTAGAGTCAATAGAGTTCTATCAGGACGTTTATCTGATAGGTTATCACGGTTCGATTGACTTCACGGTGCTTTTTGCAAGTACCTGATTTATTTGATTGTTCATCGAACCCTCAATTTAAGTAGATTAGATCTGTTGTTTTAAGGCATATTTGCAATACCAGCTATCAGATCTATAGACTTCACATCGTCAAGCGAGTAAGCGTTTGCATGCTATTCTTAGATCTATCGACTTTGCTCTATTAACTTAATGTTTATCGACACTGATTTCTAGAGTATGTATACTTGTTTATTTAAGATTACCGATAAGCCGATACAAATCAGCCGTGTAGATTACTTTCATTATTTTAGACCTGGTAACCATCGGCTAGTCTTCACGCAAGTGACTATTAGCTTTTTCATCGATCTGTCTGGGACATGTGACCCAGGGAATTTGACCGTTTGCTTTCTTTGTTAGTTTGCAGGGAAAATGGATTGACACGTTACAGTTTCCATATTGAGCCTACACTGGAGTAAAGCAAATCTCCCAGGTCGCGCGTGTAGATTTTTGAATCAACACTTAGTACCGAAGTTCTGCAGTTCTATGTTTATCTAGTTCTTTAGCCTTTGTTTTGGCATTGTTAATGAAGTAGTTCTGGCGATTGTTTGTGCATTAGAGCTCCTGTTTACAAAAGTACCTTGTTTTTTCATCCATAATAAATTATATATTTTATAGCCAGAACCTTTTCAGTTTGGTACTCGAACAATGTTGAATTACGTGTAGAACAAAAATAAAAATTGGCTGGAACATTTTGAAATAGTATGCAAAACATTATCAGCTTAATGTTGGAACAATTTTGAACCATATGCAAAACAAATCTGAGAAGTGGCTAGAACAATTTAAAATATTAGTCACTCCATTATTATTTTGATGTGAGAATAAGTTCAAACCACATCCATAACAAGTTTTAAAACGAGCTGGAACAAATTTGAACTACATCTAGAACAGATTTAAAAATGGCCGGAACAATTCAAATTCTAGAAGCAGATGGAACTGCATTTAGCCACAAAAATTCCGACTAAAACAAAGTTAAAATATTACCTCACACAAGCACACATAAAGGCAAGAACAACTTAGTATTGTAGTTGGAACAATCGAAAGCAATGTACAGAATAATATTAAACTTCGCATACAGAAGATTGAACAGGACCAAGACATGCTCGATTTGTCTCTACGACAATTACATGTATTATCAAGAACATTTGATAGTAAGAGCTGAAACACATTTAAAAGGTGCAACAACTAATAAGGAATATTCCTGCTTAAATGTAGCTGTGCATTACAGAAGCATTATAGCAGTTATGCTTGACAACAGAACTGTGTAACATCAATGAGACAACAACAAGAAATTGAAACAATATTCCTATTCACTCGTTACATCGAGAAGCAGCTGTTGTTTCACACTTCGAATACAAAATGTTACACTGTCATTTGAATGTGGAGTCTTCAGGTCTTTAATTTCATTCAGTGGATCGGAGATGTCATCAGTTTTTCAACGAGCTGCTTCTAGAAAGCGCCTGCATCATCCTATAGTGATTGAAACAAATAGGTAATTTGTTCATAAAGAATAGAACCTGAATGCTAAAAATGCAAAGATAGGTATTCTAGACTCTCTTTCTCGTTTATGTCGGAACATGTTGAAACAATTGCTGAAAGCCCACAACAAACTTGAAATAAATATGGACAATTTTCATTCATATTCTAGGTCCACTTTCTCACAGAAACTGGTAAAAACTTGAAATGTAGGCCAGAAAAAATTGAAACAATTACTGGACCAATTCATAATGAGTACCAAAAAAATCGAATTGAAATCTACATTAATTGTGAAATAAGGAAAAAAATTTAGACGAAGGCAAGAACAAGTTGAAACAATTACCAGAACAATTGGTGTGCCATTGCCAGAACAATTGGTGTGCCATTGCCGTGCCTTATGCCCCTCTCATATGCATTAAGTTATTCATAGCATGGAATTTAAACTTCCACATGTCATGTCTAACAAATACATCCTCATACTTTATCGTAAAAATACAAAGTTATGTGCCGCTCAGAAAGGAGGATAAGTACACGTGTCATAACAACGAGCGCTCGGAAAGGAGGATGCGTGCACGGGTCGGAGAGGAGCAGATGGCCATAGGGACAGAAGTGTTGGAGACAGTGGCAACCTGTTTGATTCTTCATCTCACAAGAAGCTTCTCGAGTAAAGCTCGATGAGATAAATCAAAGCCGATGAAAGGCAAATCAATGGTGAGAATGTTTCAGTCAAGAGTTGAGAAACCACACACGGTTTAAAAAGTAAAAGATAAGTATTGGAACATTTTGAGTCGCAGGCAAGAACAAGTATGAAATAAGGAACATTTGAAAAAGAAAACCAAAACAAGTTGAGATTACTTCATCCACATTCTACATATACTTCTTATGGGAATTGATAACAAGTATGCAGGAATTTTTGCAAAGATTTTCTTTTGAACTAGTCTGCTGGCTGTTAAGAAGATAAAATGCAATGTGAGTAGAGTATCAACTGCTCACTCTTTGAAAAAGAAAACCATATTTTGTATAAAGCACGAATAAGCATCACTATTATGGATGGAAACAAAAACACAGGTACCGACTTCACACTCCCACATCAATTCCATTTTGACAACTGATAAATGACATAACTGCAATGTACAAGCATTACTTACAAGCTCAGTAAATAGAGATATTATTTCTGGATTCCAAGCATGCTTTAGCAAAGAACAAGACTAACTGAGCAGTCAGATATAAAGCTCAATGCAAGACCTGACTGTGTGTTCAGATGAAGGAAACTTTTTCCAACAAAATATAATTAGTGTGAAACGAAGGTAAAGTTGATAACAGAGTAGACAGGTTGTCTACTGCTAGTGCTGATGCTTTGACGCAGAGATCATTTGCAAAGTACATGAAAGTGCCTACAGATCAAGTAATTATACAAAGCAGTCACCCAATTCTCTCAGAACAACCTGAATAGAATCGATTTGAAAAAAAGAAAACATCGGTTCTTTTCTCTAGATGAATTTGTGGGAAAAAACATGCCAACTGAAATGAATATACTTGTGACTTAAATTCAACACTGAATTTCTAATCAGATCAGAACAATGATCCAATAGATGGAAACTAACAACCGCGAATGAACTTGCATAGTGCGTTGCTAAAGCTAAATGAAGAGAATGAAGAATTCGTAATAAAAGAAAAAGATGAAGAGAAAGGAAGGGGACGAGAGGGATAGGGTGACCTGACCTGCGCTTGACATCAGCAGAGATTGACGTCGTGGCCAGTGGCTAGGCACAGCAGGTCGCACCGCAAGTCCAACCTACAGACAGGATCTGCTCGTTAGGGAGGAAAGGAAGGAAATGTGATCACCCCTTTGCCAACGGCGGTGGGGATCTCTCGACAATGTTCACCTGGCTCGGTCGCTTAACTTGAGGAACAAGATGAAATGATGAGTTGTTTAAGGATAATGTTCGATGCCCTTACACGATACAGCTTCTGTCTTTATCCTAGCCATGCCTGCCTGATAACATAGACAATTACACTGCCCAGTGGGCCCTCATGAGATAATACATAGCATCATACTCTACGCTTCTCCATACCGAACACGCCCTCATGGCTACCTGCCTTCTACTCCGCCTTCTGCCCGTTAACAACGTCAGTGGAGGCTGGCGGTATTAACCCCCCCCCCCCCCCCCCAAGAAGAACTTGCTTGCCCACAAGCAACTGCATCTAGGAATTGTTTGAGCAACACATTCCAATCCTCCCCAGTGGTCAATCTGCCGGAAGATGGTTCCATTTTACCAATACTTGAGTAATAGCACTATTTCCTTTCTTGACCAACCGCCTATCTAAAATCAATTCCGGACATAGCTTAGTTTGAGACAGATCGACCACCTTAAGATATCAGAGTACACCGGAGAGTAGTTAGCAATATAAGGCTTTAGCTGCTACACATGAAAAACTAGGTGTACCTGGTTTTCGGCAGGTAAGTCAAGGCGATAAGCTGCCCCGCCAATGCACCGAAGTACCTTGTACGGTCCAAAGTACTTGAATGCCAGCTTTGGAAATGGGCAGTTAACCACAGAAGCTTTTGCATATGGTTGCAGCTTTAACAGAACTAGATCACCTCCTTGTAAGTCACGGTCTGTTCTGTGCTTGTTAGCCTGGTGCTTGATCCTTGCTTGCGCAGCTGCTAGATTACCAGTGCAGTGTGAGCGTCCCGCTCAGCCAACAACTCAAACAATGATGGAGAAGACTCCGGATGTAGAATAGGCATGGAATTCAGTCGAGGCTCATAACCAAACAAAGCTTTGAATTAAGAACATCCCAAAGAGCTGTGGTAAGATGAGTTATACCATAATTCTACAAGTGGCAACCAAGAGCGCCACTTTGTAGGAGAGTCTTGTATTGAGCACCTTAAGTACATCTCCAAACATTGATTCACTCGTTCACTTTGGCCATCCATCTGAGGGTGATATGAAGTGCTGGTCAACAATTTAGTGACCATTAGTTTGAACAAGGCCTGCCAGAAGCTGCTTGTGAAAATTTTGTCACGGTCAGAGACTATCGAGTTGGGCAGGCTGTGAATTTTCACATGTTCAAGTACAACTCTAGCAACCTGGTGGGCATTGAAAGGATGCTTTAGAGGGATAAAGTGAGCGAACTTTGTGAATCTATTGACCACCACTAAAATGCAGTTAAACCCTTCAGACCTTGCTAGACCCTCAATAAAATCCAATGCTATGTCCTGCCAAGCAACAGCAGGGATGGGGAGAGGTTGTAGCAAACCTGCAGGGTGTGTCTTCTCATGTTTTGCCTGTTGACAAATAGTACACTACTTCACAAAACTATCCACATCTACCTTGAGACCCCTCCAAGTAAAAACTTTCTTCAGCCTCTGATATGTTGCTTGAATACCAGAGTGGCCTCCCATTGCACTAGAAGGAAATGTAGAGATCAACTTTGTTTTAAGAGCAGAGTTGTTGCCAACCTAGATTTGATTCCCTTGCCTGATAACTCCATTGTGTAGGGAGTATCCATGATCATTTGGGCCATGAAATGCTAATTGACCCAACAAGTCTTGAGCATGAGAATAAGTAGCATAGGAATTTAGTACCTCTTGCACCCATATGGGTCTCACCTCAGACACAACCTGAATAGCAGATATATGAGCAACTCTTGAAAGTGCATCGGCCACTATATTTTCCTTGCCCTTTTTATACACTATTTTGAACTACAGTCCCAAAAGTCGAGTCATAGCCTTCTTCTGTAAATCAGACTCTAGCTTCTGCTTATCTAGGAAAGCAAGGCTTTTATGGTTGGTCCTGATAACAAATTCTTGCCTTTGCAAGTAGGGTCTCCACTTTTCTACTGCCATTATGACTGCCAAGAACTCCTTTTCATATATGGAGAGGTGTTTGTGAACTTCCCCCCGTGATTTGCTTATGAATGCTATTGGTTGTCCTTTCTGCATTAACACAGTGCCAAGACCAATATCACAAGCATCTGTTTCAATTACAAAAGAATCATTGAAATCTGATAGGGCCCGGACAAGGGTGGTAGACATAACTAAAGGGTCTCGAATACTTGCTGAGCTTCAGAGGACCAGCAGAATTGTTTCTTTCTTAACAGGTTTGTCAGTGGTTTAGCTATCAGTCCATAATGCTTGACAAATCTCTTGTAATAGCCTATGAGACCTAAGAATCCCCTCAACTTAGTTACAGTAGTAGATACCAGCCACCTCATCATAGCTTGTGTTTTCATGGGACCTGTGGCCACACCTTTATCAGAAATAATATGACCGAGGTAGTGAAGCTGTCTGTGAGCAAAAACACACTTGGATTTCTTGACATAAACTTATGTTCTTGAAGTTTGAGCAACACATGCCTTAGGTGAGACATATGGCTCTCCAGATCAGGGTTATAAATGACTATATCATCAATGAATACCATGGCAAATTTCCTAAGGAAAGGTTCCAAAATAGAGGTCATAATACACTGAAAAGTGGCTGATGCATTGCTTAACCCAAAGAGCATAACTGTGAACTGATAATGCCCATGGTGAGTTTTGAAGGTCGTCTTGTGCTCATCAGAAGTTGCCATCCTAACATGATGAAAGCCTGCTCCCATATCCAAGCTGGAGAAGTACCTTGTACCAGCCAACTCATCAAGTATCTCATCCACAATAGGCATAGGAAATTTGTTCTTTATATTCAAGTCATTGAGTCTTCTGTAATCAACAAAAAATCACCATGAGTTGTCCTTCTTCTGCACCAATAGCACAGGAGATGCAAAAGGGCTAATGCTCGGCACAATCAATCCAGCTGCTAGCAGTTCCTTGACTTGTCTTTCAATTTCAATCTTGTGTAGTAGGGAATACCTGTAGGGTCTTGAATTGACTGGGGTAGCACCAAACACTAAGGGCACCGTGTGGTCATACTCCCTAGGGGGGGGGGGGGGTAGTTCTTGTGGTTCAGCAAAAAATCTACAAATTCCTCTAACAGAGTTGCTACCCCAGATGATATTGGATCATGAGTTAGCTTATCAGCACAATCCACTACAACAAAAGCCCAGACATCATTACTTTTACACCATTTTACCAATTGTTCAGGTGCCACTTCTTCCAAGGAGACAGATGGTGAAGTTACACCTTCGAGTTCTATCATCTTGCTATTATGCTCAAAAGCAATAACCTTCTTGTCCCAATGACATGTCATAGGATTGTGAAGTTTAAGCCAATCATACACCAGAATAACATCATATGCCCCCAACTCTACACTTTCATGTCATGCTGAAATGTATGACTCTGAGCACACCATTCTATTCGAGGTACCCACTTGTTGGCCACAAGCTTCTCTCCATTAGCCGCTGGCATAGTAACTGGTTTACTATCAACCAGTATAATGCCAACCCTCGACTCCCTAAGTCAATGGGTAAACATGACCTGGTTGTTCACCAGTGATCTGATTCTCATAGAGTCATTAGCTTTAGTACCTGATATAGCATGAAGGGACAAGTGACATATTTCATGGGTCAATACATCTTCAATCTCCGGTTGGTTCAGAGTCAAGGGTTTGGCTGCGGGAGCCGTGGTGATCATACCTTAAGCCGAGCGAACCCGAAAGGGTTTACGAGAGTTCTCGCTAAACAATCAAGTCATTGCGCTCGATCTCGACCGACCTACCATGAAATTTTACTGCTTAAATCCAAAGGAATCCAGATCTGGAGCCACTGCTACCCGAAGATCTGTTGAATCTGATACCACCTATGATCACCCCTTTGCTAACAACGGTGAGGACCGTGACGTGAGGATCTTCTGACGGTGTTCACCTCGCTCGGTCACTCAATTTGAGAAACAAGATAAAACACTGAGATGTTTAATTTCTTGGATAGTGTTCGATACTCTTACACGATACATACCCATTTTATAACATAGATTTACACTGTTTAATGGGCTCTCATCAGATAATATATAGAGTATAACCTGCCTTCTGCTCCGCCTTCTACCCGTTAACAGGGTCAGTGGAGGCTGGCGGTGTTACAGGAAATGGAAGCGAAGGGAAGGGGAGAGAGAGAGGGCGAAGAGAGAGATGGAGGAGGGAAGGACGCATTCGGTTTGCTCGTCACCGGCGGCGTTCGATGCAGATTCCATACAGTGAAGATGGCGTCGACGGCGATGGCCGTACTCAAGGAAACGGAGAGGAAGAAGGAACCTTCTCTCGTGGGCCGAATTATACAAGCCCAACCGCGCGCGCGGTAGATAGGAAGTACCGCCCGCGCGGTGCATATAGTTTCCGAGCCGAGCCGGCCTTCTTCGTCGTTCCTGCCCGCAGTCCCGCACAAGGGATTTTAGTTCCGTTGAAGCCGGCAACGGACGGCGGAGAGGCGAGGCGACAAGCGAGAGGGATCCCACCTTCGCGCGCCATGGATCCCATCATGAAGCTCCTCGAGGACGACGAGGTGCGTCGCCCGACCTGAACCTCCATCGACTTTCTCGCCATTATGGGATTCTTGGGTTAGGCTGGGGATTTGATTGCAACGCTGCCATCTTGTTTGTTGTTGGGGTTGCGCAGGACGAGAGCTTGCACTCGGGCGCTGACGTCGAGGCCTTCACGGCTGCGCTCAACCGCGAGGTGGAGGCCAGCGCAAGCAGCAGCAGCGCCTCCGCCACCTCGTCATCCCAGCCGACGACGGATCAGGGCTCCGGTGAGCCCTAGCCCTCCCGAATTATCTCTTATTCTTGCATTGAATTCGGTGTGCGCCGTTCATATGTTCGCCCCTGTAGTGTGTAGTACCAAACAGGCGCACTGGGAATTTAGAGAATTCGGTTGGATTTGGGAGAAAATGAAATCGAGAAAGAGTTCTTTTTTTTCTTGAATACGTGCATATCATTGCATTAAAAGAGAGAAAAACGGCCGCTTACAAAACACCACCACGTCACTCCGAGCCGAGCCATGAGGGGTTGTAAGCGTACAAATGGTTTGTATCAAATAAAAACACAAATGGGTGAGACCTGACCTACACTTGCAGCTAGGCTATTCCTAGTCCACCGGCATGACCCAAATTGAGAGCACGCATTCCTCGGGCCCCTACAAGACACCAAAGATGATGCTTCTCGTGGAAGACTCGAGTGAGTGCTGCAATGCTTGGCCTTGCATTGTCAAAAGCGCAGGAATTCCTGTGCTTCCACAGCACCCAAGCTGCTAAGATGATGACTGTATTTGTACCCTTCTTCCTCTCCTTCGATGTACTCTTGATGACCTTGCGCCACCAATCCGCAAACGACCTCTCCCTTCTCCTCGGTGTGTGGATTCTTGCAGACCCTAAATCGAGAAAGAGTTTATTAAGGATAGCAGAATGCAGCTCCAGTATTAAAATCTCTTGACTTGGATATCTACTTTAGTACCCACACAACATAAGGATTTCGAGAGAATGTGTCTCGTATGAATTGAAATAGGATGTGACTCTGAAGGCATGAATTGTGACATTACAAGTGGAAACATGCTGCATTTACCTTGTGAATAGGGTTCAAAGCTTATACTTTCTTTCAGTAAATTAATAGGAAGAAGGTGCTGTAGTACTGCATTCTGGACACTAGTATAGGATATATAAAGATACTATGACCAATATTTCGTTGCTGTACCGAATAACAAAGGAATCAAGGGCTCATACACAAATACAATTTGTAACATCATGTAAGTTCCTGAAATTGGCCCTGGATTTATTGGAAACAACTATGGGTTTCCAATTTAAGTAAAAAATCACTACCAATTCGTTACTCCATGGAGAATAGTTAGGGAACTATAGCATGTGTTTTCTCTTTAACAGTATCTGGTTTGTCCTTTTGCTTTCAAGAATCTGTAGCAGAGTGAACGAAGTTCACATTGGTGTCATGGATGCAATGAAGTTTATAAACAAACAATCAAATTTTGATGTTGGAACTTTAACTGTAGACAAAAATATGCATTGAATTCCTTTCATAGCTTGGTAAGAGGTTCTTTCCATCCTATGTTTTACTCACTTATCTTCATGGCCCTTAGTTTTCTAACATATGGCAAGGGGTGGAGCCTGCACATTGGGCCTTAAGACTATTTGGTTAGGCTACATAAAAATAGAGCAAATATACATGGTAAAATTGGACTGGGACTAGGGCTGTGGCCCTAGTTAGATATCTGCCACTGCATATGACCACCGATAAATATAACTTCATGAGAATTCATAACTATTAATTATGTGAAGGTGATATTTAAGATATTTCTTATAGAGTTGGATTAAAGACGTTGTTGTTGTTTCTGTTTTAGTGTTTTACGTACATTGGACATCACTTGCTTCTCAGAGTTGGTTTTTATTGATAACCTCCAATATACTGTTGATGTTATCCTGCTAATGTACTACCTCCGGACCTAAATTCTTGATGTTCAGACATCACAGATGAACTAAAATTGAACTACGAAAGTTGTCTGAACGACAACAATAAAAATATGGAGTTGTAAGTACTCTCTCCAAGTAAAGAATGCTGGAACTTTATGTCACAAGCCGAGATCGGCCTGAACACAAGCGGCGTGACGTCGCCGGCGGCGTCGGTCGCACTACAAGGGCAGGGATATGAGAGTTATAAACTCTTGATCTATTTCTTGCTTGATTGATTCACGTTGCCATGCCCTCCATTATATAGGAGTTGGGCTTACAACTGTACTAGACTCCAACTCTATCTCTAATCTAACTTAAACACTAATTAATTCTGGACTCACGAATTGGGCCTGGATTAGGCCCATGACACTTCATCCCTCCTTTTGAGCAGCTCGTCCTCGAGCTATGTACTGACTTCTCGACAACTAATAACTAACTCGACATAAGATACGAAAGTCTTTTACATCTCAACTTAGTACCACATTTTATTTTATCTGAAAAAAATTGATTATGCCTTAAGAACATGCGCTGGAATTGTCACACAAATTAGCTGCATAAACCAGCCCACGCCATGGGCTGAAAACACTGACTTTCTGGGCAGTTGGATGCGGCCCATCACTGAACCATTATCCACGTTTGCCCCAAAACAGAGCTTGGCTAGCCCATAAGCTGTGCTAGGTCCACTTAAACAGATACACATAAGTGGAGCCCTAGCCCTTTCGGTCTTCTGCCTTGCACGTATCGCCGCCACTGCCATCCAGAGCAAAACACCGCTATGCCTTGTAGATTGATCGTCGCTCGAACCAATCCAGGAATCCGGCACTGGTAGCGCGCGAAGCTCAGGGGATCAGTGCTTGCTGGCTTGTGCAACGACATAGAGACCCTATAGCCTTCTAGACAACTGATTGGAAAACCGCTGCCTTCGATCTGGTGGGCAACTTCATCAATTTGGAGATTGGTAGATGAAGCCTGGACGACAACACTCATCTCATCGTTGTGCATGTGCTGGTCTGATTCAACCACCAACTCTTCTCTTCTCGCCTCTCTGATTGCTTCGAGCTTTAGCTGCCCATTGATCTCGGTGAGTGCTGTTGCGATCTTGGTGAGCTGCTCGCTGAGAGCTTCCATAGGAGACTTGATTTCACACATAGGATTGCTGCTGGAATCTGATACCAAATTGTCACAAACCGAACTAGATCGCCTGAACCCAAGCGGCGTGACGTCGCCGGCGGCGTCGGTCGCACTACAAGGGCAGGGATATGAGAGTTATAAACTCTTAATCTATTTCTTGCTTGATTGATTCACGTTGCCATGCCCTCCATTATATAGGAGTTGGGCTTACAACCGTACTAGACTCCAACTCTATCTCTAATCTAACTTAAACACTAATTAATTCTGGACTCATGAATTGGGCCTGCATTAGGCCCATGACACTTTATTACTTTCCATGGATCATGATGTCTGCTAGAAAGCTGAGAAAGCAGAGCAATTGCGAAAATACCTTTATCACGAATTGAGTAGTGCCATTTTAAGGTGACTAATCCAGATCTTTGAACTGATATTATTGATTGAACAAAATTTTGCGCTCATGTTTCTCATGGTATGGTAATAACAATTTGTGACTGAAGCGGTATATGGTTAGCTGGTATCCTTTATGCATGAAGCCTTTATCTATTCTTATCTTGTCCTCAATTACTTTCGGGTTAAATTAGATCAGAAGCCATTTCTAGATAACAGGAACAAAAACTATCTTAGTAGTTGCATGCGATTGCTGAGTGATAAAATCTGAGCTCATTAGATGAAGTACCAAAGCATTTATTTGTTGTCTTTTAAATTTATGATTTATTTGCGAATGATTTGCTATCTTGAACCACAATTTTGAAATGATCTACATTGCTTCTTCGTGACATGTACTTTGTTGAATATAAGTGAGATCTGCATTTTCTCTTAAAGCTAGAAAAGCTTGGTTCATAACTAGCTTGCTTGCTTCTACACTGACACATGGATTAAACTCCGATAGATTCTATAGTATTTGGTATGTATTTTGTCTTTTGCTCCAAAATTTGAACCCTGTAATGGTGTACTAGTATCCTCTTGCTTTCAGAATATTCAGCCCCTCATTTGATGCTACTGTTAAAAGAACACACATCCAGTGCAACCCATCTGTTTGATATGTGAATCTTACCTGAAAAAGCACCTGTAGTAGATGGTCATGAAAAATTATGAAAGCATGTAGCCATATGGTTCATATGGTGATAAAGGTTCCTGCTAAATATTTGAGCCAAAGCATGATGTACTTGGAGAAACAAAATGGACAATCATCAGTGCATATTTTCAATGTTTTCCATATTTCCTTTTCCTTCTATTGTCAGATTTCCTTTTCCACAGAAACAGCTTTCTCCTTCCTGTAGTCTAAAATGTTCCTTGCAATATGAATCAAACAACAAAGGATTCTAGTTCATCAAATTTTATGATTTTGAAATCTATCAACATATCATATTTGTTCTTGGGTTAGGCTGTTGTATTTACTCTTCTGTGAGTATCTATCTGTATATGGTTCTGAAAAACACTTCATGATAATATGATCTCTAATTGCAGGTCTTTTATCTCAGGAAAACAATTCATCATTAAGCCACGATCATGGCCAGTGGCAAGATTCAGTAAAGTGTGAAATTGAAAACCAGCAAAGCCAACAACAGGAACATACACTTTCACATCCTGGAAAGGATCATTCATCCAGACCTGAAGTGATCTCTAAAGGTTCTAATAGCGAACACCTTCACTCTAAAACTCCAAAAGAATGTGATTCACCAAAAGTAGAGCAAGAGCCTGGAACCAGTGCTCCTCAATGTGGTATTGTTGCTCAGCAGCAATCTGTGAATCAAATGAAGAGCCAACAACCACCAGGCTCTAACCAAACGAACAGTGCTATTACAATGGTGAAACCCCCAGTTGTTACCTTTCACATGTTAATCCCGATTTTGAGGCGTCACCTCGACAAAGACAGGGATATGCAAGTCCAGTCCATTTTTGCAAAGTTGCGGGTTGGTATCTATCATTTTTGGTTTTCAGTTTATCTTCATTAATTACCTCGGTCATTAACTTATCTGTCCTAGGATGGACAGACTGTAATAATCTTTTTAATAAAAAAAATAGAAACATGGATTCCAGTCTTACATTTTGCCTCCTGACAAAGACTAAGTATTGTTGTACTTCACAGGTGCTCATTTTGTGATCTTTTTTGTTAGAACTTGCATGGAAGCCATTACTCTGCTCATTCTTTTTCTTTCTTAGACTTCACCTTTTGTTTTCTGTAGAAAAATGAAATCAGCAAGGAACACTTCTTAAAAGTTGTAAGGAGTATTGTTGGTGACAAGTTGCTCAAGCAAGCTGCTTCACAATATCAAATGCGGGTAAATAAAGCTTCCCACCTTGTCGTGATTTATTTAAATTATACCATGCCTTTCCTTCATTTGTAAAGTGTTGCTTAACATGTACTTTAGTGCTTACGTAAGATATGTATCTGTTAGCACTGCATGTAGTGTTGTATTTATTCTTACCAATAAAGTCTATTTTCCTAATTATTTTTTTGTTATTGTGGTTAACATTCTGCTTTCTTTTGAGGCTCACTTGCTCTTGCTTCGCAGCACGCTGCTCTGGCACAACGGAACCCTAAGACAAATCCAAGCAACAGTACGGTGTCAAATCAAGTTTCTGTTCAGCCGAATGTTTCCAGTTGTCCTATGCCAGGAGGTGAGCAGAAGGCGCGGCCAGTGGCTCAACCCATACCTGTAAAACAAGCTACTGACATCCTACGACCGCCTCACTTTCGTCCTTTGTCAGGCCAAATGCCAGATGGGAAAGGAATCCATATGCTACAAAGCTGCCCACCCAATATCCATTCAGTTCAGGTGCAACCAATGCGACATCATGTGCAGCATCTACAAGCACCTTCACCAGTATTCGGGACAAATAACTTACACGCACGCCCATTTCCAAGGCCAGTTGGAGGTTCAGTTGCATTACTTAGACCACAAATGGTAGATTCCAGCCAGAGGGCGCAATTAGTGCAGGGAGCAGTTACCACAATTGCTGGGGGTGTGCCAACACGACCGTCAGTGCCTGGCATTGTGCCAATTAATCAATCTGCTCGGCATCATTTGGGAAATAAGGAACAGAGAACAAATTCTTCAACTTCAACAGCACATACAAATATGGAAACTATTAGCCAGCAGTCTGATGCTACGACGAATTCTATTCCTGCAATGCATGCTCAACAAATCAATCCAGCCCTTGGATCTTCAAAGGGCGGTATTGTTATGGAACACCAGTCACCTAGCTCAAGTCAGACTCATCAATCTCATGCCACAAAAGCAGAACCTAAGATGCAGGTATGGATTAATTTGCTACTGTGTTGATTATGTTTTCTTGTACTATAGATGCACATCAAAGTTCATTTGGAAAATGCTGCTTGCTGGAAACTAGTATTTGATTAAAATAGAAAATGCACTCTATTATCATGCCTTTACCTGAACCCTCAAATGTTATTGGCTGATCTTATTTCCATGTGATCCTCATGTAAATATTATCTAGTTACATGTTTTATATCATTTGAAACATGTTAATCACTGACTGGTTAGGAGTGAGTGAGCAAGCTTAAGCAACTTTGAAGTCACTAGCTAGAGCAATACATCATGGCGGACTTGGTCTGACTTTTCACCTTGTTGAGTTTTTTATTTCTCAAAATTACAATCCATGATTTTTTTTAAAATAAAACAATCCATGAATATTAGCTCATTGAGTCCTGATCTTTGCATCCGAGTGCTGGGACACATACATCCAATCCACAATGCACCCGCACTTGTTTGTGATTAATCTAGTGTAAAAAATTACATTATTTATTTTTGTTGGTCATATACTTGAATTAATAATATAATAAGGAGTCTTGACTCTTGATGCAAATTATGGTATGCATTAAGATTTTACAGTCAACGTTTTAGGGTGGGAACAAATTTCCAGTAAATTAGTCTCTTGTCACTCCACAAAGTTGCAGAATGCAGAGAGTTTTGGTCTGGTTCCTTATGTAGGGTCATATTATACCATGAACAGGAAGTACAATAAATAATTTGCAAACCAGTGCTCAGTAAATAAATGTGATGGACAAGTAATCATAAACAAGAAAGTCTGGCTGCTGATGATAAAACATATTATTCCTTCCTCCAGAGGAGAGATATGGGGTCCAGGGGTACACTTGAATTTGGCTTTATGTCTTTATCAGTCCATAATGAATCACCTGATTTATTCCTAGAAAATCATTTTTGAAATCAGAAAAATACCAATGATGATTGAGAAATGCAAGAAATGATAAGCTAGGCATAGTGTGAAACTTGACTTATTCAAAAGTGTTTCTAAAATTCTAAAATTTAAAGCAATTTTGACAAGAAAGCATGATGGATGATTTTACTGTTTCGCATTAATACATTTTTGTAACTATGGCACCTTGTTAGGTCCAATCCTCTGTGCAAGCATCTGCTCCAGCAGCTTCTAAAACACCTCAAAAGAAGGCGTCCTCTGGACAGAAGAAGGCTCTTGAAACATTAGGCTCATCCCCTCCACCGTCTAGGTAAATCTAATGCCTGCCCTTAGTTGAAAAGTTGAGTCCAGATACACGTCCCTTTGAATTTGATGTATTTCATGTTTTACCAGCAAAAAACAGAAGACATCTGGAGGGTTCCATGATCAAAGCATTGACCAGCTTAATGATGTCACTGCAGTTAGTGGTGTCAATCTGAGGGTATGCTTGTTCTTTTGCTTCTGTTATTTTAATTTGCTTTGTTCATAGCATATAGTATCTGGTATTTAATGAATTTTAGAAACTAAAAAATATTCCTTTTGCCAGGAAGAAGAGGAGCAACTTTTCTCTGCACCAAAGGAAGAGAGTCGAGTATCAGAAGCTGCTCGCAAAGTTGTACAACTAGAGGAAGAAAAGCTCATTCTACGAAAGGGGCCCCTGACCAAGAAATTAGCAGATATCAGTTGTAACTTCTTTCATCAAGTTTACATGCTATAAATATCTTTGAAGTTTCTTTTTCTAACAATGGTATTTTGGCAGTGAGGAAATGTAATTTGAAGGTCATTGGCACTGATGTGGAGCATTGTCTATCGATGGTGAGAGATTATATAGCGAGGCCTTTCTGTTTTTTTTTCCTTTTTCACTTATGCCTGATCTAACATAAGCTTTCTCCAGTGCGTTGAGGAGCGCTTACGGGGATTTATAAGCAATGTAATAAGGCTCTCAAAGCAGGCATGATATCTTAGTTTCATTGAGTTTTAAAATTTTATATTGGATATATTAATCATTTTAACTGTTCTCATTGGTTGCAGAGAGTTGATGTTGAAAAATCAAGGCATCGCTTTTATCCTTTATCTTCAGATGTTCGTAGTCATATAATGAGGGTGAACCGAGAAGCTAGAGAACAATGGGACAAAAAACAGGCTGAAGATGCTGAAAGAATCAGAAAACAGAATGATGTTAGTTCTGTACTTCTTGAATAAAAAAGATGTCACATCTTTTATGATAACAATGGTTTTGTGTCTTAGAATAGTACATGCGATATGAATATGCCGGCAAATATCATAACAAATAGTATCTGGCTAAGAGTAGCATCAATCTATCTGATTGATGTGCTTGTTGCAATCAGTCACATAGAATACTGTAGCTATTGTGTGCTAATGTTGTATTTCATTTGTCTGCTGCTCTTTTCAATTGACAGAAACTGAGTATTATTCTTTGTGATAAATAAAAAATCACTGCAGGCATCTGGTCTATAACTCTGACTTCTTATGCACCTGTAATTTCTGATAAGCTGCATTGCAGATTGGAGCTTTAATACTGCTTTGTTAAATTTAACTTAGGATAGGATCTACATAATCTGTTAACTGCAAAGCTGTTAGGTTAGGACATGTACAATGAAAGTTCTTATAGGAGTGTTTAAGCCAAAAAAATAGCACTAGGTTCTTATATGAGGGAATGTATGCTTAGGTTAGCAACTCATACTCAAGGTGTTCAGCAACATGGTTAGGACTATTTAAGCACCCTTTTGGATTATAGGAGGGAGTTCCTTTAGAGGTGCTTATTGATTTTCCCCCTCTCTTTAAGCACTTTGCACTGTGCATGCCTTCGTAGTTGTACCGAGGCGTCACAATGCCCTTGTAGTTCCCGCCCTTCAAAGTCCATTTGAGCTGCCTCTTATGGATCTATTAATGAAATTGTATAGTTTGTTTGATGTGTGTAAGCATCATAATATGTAATTTATATATATTTTAATATGAATTGGCATGAGACATGGCCCATTTCATTGATAAAGCAGATGGTAACTTATATCTAGTCCTATACTTGTAATAATAATAATACAAAGGACCAGTTGGATTCTTTGTAAGGGGACCTTATCACCAAGTTTGCGTGGTAACCTATCCCTTCTGATTGTTGACATCAAGTGACCCAAATTTATTTGATATTCTCCTAGTAAATTTTCATAAACGGTGCTTCAAACACTGCTACAATCTTCTATGCTAATTATTTGGACTAATTAAATCCACCCCTAACGTTGCTGCCTTAACTGATAGTTATGCTCATTTACTTCATTATATTTTACACAATCTATGTCCCATCTACACTTTGTGGTATAATAGAATCAGGTCCAGTCCTCCACATTTGGTGCTCCTGATCTAGCTTTTAGGTACATGCAGTTTGAATGAAGAGCTTTATAATTGTAGGTCGATGGCAATGCAAATGTTGATTCAGAAAAAGATAAAAATGAGGCCCGGGCAACTTCAAAGCATGCTAAGGCAACTTCAGTTTTCACGAGATATTTGTACTATATAATACATCCCCTAGAGCTTTTGATGATTCTGTTTACATTATACTACAGACGTTCAAGGATATAGATGATAAAATGAGAACCACAGCTGCAAATGCAGCTGCACGTGTTGCAGCGGGGGGATATGATATGCTGTCAAAGTGGCAAATGATAGCTGAGCGAAATAAACAGAAAAGTGAGGGAGGTGATGGTTCTTCTGGTTACTTACCAGATAACATGTTGCCTCACAAGCCTTCGCCAAGATCTGGGAAAGATTCAAGAGAGCAACAGGAAATTGAAAAGAGAGGCTACTCTACAATGATTGGATCTGGTATGTTCAGTATCCTTTAACTCCAGTATTGCTAAAAAATATGTGTGCTGCACATGCTGGTGCAACAATTTTAAAACTATTGAGACTTGATCACCCGTGCATGCATACTTATTCAACATCTGTACTGAGATCACACTTGCTAATTTTCTGTTTCTATAATGTTCTGAATTGGTAAGGGCATTTGCCAATTTGTCATAGTGTAAATCATGGATACAATTGTATCCTAGTCTGGCACCAAAAAGGTCACTGGTATGGAGCTTGATCCATAGGGGTAGCACTCAATGTAAGAGGACTGGCTTTCGTGACCTTTCTTGGCCCTAGTTTCAGGTGCTTCTCAGGTGCAATACCTCATAGTTCTTTCCTCTTGGGTCCGAGTTTTTTTATTAGTATTTGGGGCACTTCTCCGTAGATATGATTATTCTGCAAAAAGATATCATGCTGAAATTTGTTGTATATGCTCTTCCATTAGCTTGGCAAATGCAATGCCCACGCCACCCATAAATCTGGTGCTTTTGCCAATCTGTATGAACTATGAAGTGAGATGAAATTCTAAGAGTCAATTAATCCATCTTCCCATCCTCCCTGGATGTCAACAAACCTAATTATTGGCATTATAAGATTATGAACAACCTTTGCTAACTCAATTAGCATACTCATCTGTCTCTTGCACCCAGTTGAACCATCTTCCAGGCTGCTTGTATAGAACAAAGACATGCCAATTTCCACAGACTTAATTTTCAAAATTTGCTCTTTATGAATCGGATCATATTTGCACATAAAACTGCCTAGAAATAACTACAATCCTTAATCAACTTCATAATTTTTTAAATGGAAATGATTAATAATTGTCGGCTCTAGAAATTAATAGTTGTCAGTACTTGCCTCACTCAGTATTTCTAGCTCTACCCTTTCTGGTAAGACAGCTGATGTAGTTAACATGGCGTACAACTTCATGTGTAACTCAATGCTATGAGCATTCATGTCACAGTGATTGTGTCTGATGATGTGAGTCAGCTTAATATTAATTCTTTTGGAAGAACTCCCTGCCCAAACTGAATGGAAATTTAACACAATTATGATATGGTTAAGCTTTTGTTTTTCTTGATACCATCATTTTTGATATTGAAGATAGTCATGATTCTATTGCAAAAAACCAAATTATTTTTTGTGCTGCGCAATCTGGAAATAGAAATGTTCGCGATAGAATGGGTCCAATAGAAGTATGTTCTCTATTGTTCATTTATATACCTTATTGTTTTTAAGTTCTTTCACTTAGGCTGTCTTAAATAAATGAACCAAATCTCTAGTGGTACAAGACATGAAAATTGGGGACACAAGAAACCACGTTTCCTACAACTTGTAAAATAATTGGAATCTTTTGTGACCTGTGTAGTAATGCTGCGCCTGAAATAAGATTTCAACTGGGATATGCTTTTCATGGGCATTTGCGAGTTCATTTTCAGAATTACAGTAGTACTAACAAGTGATTGGTTTTATACAGTATCCGTATTGGGAAAAATGCATACCCAAACGAGTCAACAGAGATTTTGTTTTCTTCAATATTCTTATGGGGAAAAGCATACCCATAATTTCTTGTAGTAGAAGAAATAGGATACAATTCTTTAGTACTCCCTTTGGAGCTAAACATATCTTTGTCTGTCCTTGCGAGACTGGAAATACTATGCCATTTCCTCTTCTTGTAGTACAGCTTTTTTACTTTGTTCATTTGGATACATTGGAATTCAAACTAGTTGGATCAAACCAGTTCTGATGCCTCAGTCAGCAACATCATGTCTTTTCACCCTAACTTGACAATGGCATTCAATCCATATTGCTGTTTTTTCTTGGATTGAAAGAATATTAAAAACGGAACATTCTTGGTTCAGGATATAAGCTCATTCCAAACACTTAAAAGTTCTGGAGTCTGGCTAACTTAAACTGAAAGTGTGTACTCAGCCTACAATTTGCTTTTTGGATCTAAATCTTTTGCTCTTTTCCTAGATGGCGTTAGAAGGTCACCGGTCATGAAAGTGGCCCGGAGCATTACAGTAAAGGATGTTATAGCAACACTGGAGCGAGAGCCTCAGATGTCGAAATCCTCTTTGCTTTTCCAGCTCTATGAAAAATCGTCTGCAGAATCAGCTCCAAAATAATTTGCTAAAACTACTGTGGGTTAATCTTAGCATGTTACGGAGGCATCTTTCTAGTATCATGGTCAACATGAGGCCCAATCACCAAGTGATAGCTAGGCCCGATCGGTTGACGAATCAATTTTGGCGGCGTTCGGCAGTTACAAGCGAGTCAAGCATTTCCCTGAGAGCTTTCCCCCCCTCAAGGGAACAGTCTGTAGATGTATATTCATTAAAAAACATTCTATGTATAATTGTTCTGTCGTGCTCAATGTAAAGCAACTTCATTAGCATGGAATGAAATAGCATAATGCCCATTTTGTATAGCAAAGACTGGAGAGGTATCCATTTGTTGTTTATGACTGGCTAGCCAGGTGTTTTACCCATTTTACCATGCGAATTTGGTACTACATCTTTCGTATTTGAATAATAATTGAGAACTTCCATCTCTCGAACAGAAAATATGAACTCTATTATTATTTACTATTTGTTTAATGGACCCTGCCCCTTTTTTCAACAGCAAAATTACTAGGTGAACTGAAATCAGTAATAATTTTACCATAATAAGTCACAATATTCTCCAAGCTAGATTTCTATTTGTACTTGTACTATCTTTGTTGACAACACTGATTGTTGTGCACCAGTATGAATGAAGTTCCTAGCATCCGAAGTCTTAAGGAACCAATCCTTGCAGTTCCAGTCCATTGAGCGTACTGCTGTTCTCAAAGCTGAAAAAGTTGGAGATATGTTAACTAAATGTGAAAGTTTCGTTGTTCTCAGCATCTCATCACTCAAAAGCACGCATCTAATACAAACATGAAGAATATTAATAAAGTTACACCCTCCAAGCTTTACGGGCTGATTTAATGATAGATCAATTAAACTAAGATCAACTGATGAGCTTTACAGTGGACCCGGCCTTCCTAATCCTTTTTAAGTGAAGCTGATCAGTTGAAGGATTAGTAAAGAGTTCTTCACTTCTGAGATATCATACATGAGTTCTAACAAAAAATTGGATATACATCGTCTGTCATGAGTGACATCACTTTGACTATTTTCTTGCTCAACTTATAGTTCTACTAAACTTATAACTACAATCAAGGAAGGTAGCACCATGTCATGTCTGAACATGATACTGAACCCCTATCATATCTTTTCTGTCCTGCACAATAATGTCTGATTTGCATCAGATGTGAATTGTTGTCGATTCAGGCCAGAACTTGGACGGCTTCCAATCCAACATCACAAAGTTGTTTGAGGTTCTTGTTGGAGATATGCCCAATAGACAATACGGATTTGATCCGTATGTGAGGGTCATACGGATATTGATCCATGAGCGACAGTCGAGGCCCATTAGAAGGGTCTATTTAAATGAAGGAGGTGCTTAAGGCGCAGGTGATCATCCGGTCTAGAAACCCTAGTCGTCGTCGCCGCCTCCCTCTCTCTTTCCTACGTCACCCTAAGTCGTGCCGCCGGTGCTAGCACACCGCGCACGGCCTTCTGCCCTGTACGTGTGGATACCACAAGGAGGCGCTGTAGCTGTGGTGCTTCGGCTGGACCAGGAAGACAGTTGCTGTGAACGACTACATCCTCTACATCGACGCGTGACTACGTTGGACGTTGCTTCTCCAACCTTGCTTCCGCTCCGCCTGCGCGTCTAGTGGTAATGATCTATGATCCTCTCTTACAAGGCTTCCTGGTTGAACGGTAGAAATTGTTTCTAGCTATCGTAGCCTCTCCATTCCCCTACAGTGGTATTAGAGCCGACCTTATTTAGTTTACAATCTAGATCTTGCGCATATAGTTGATATGCTGATGTAATAGATTAGATCTATTGCATGTTTTTGTAGTGCAGGTTGATTAGATCAATTGGTCTTAGTGGGAGGTTCACAAGGTGTTTGATGGATAGCGCGCATGTGTCGCTGATGTAATCGTGTCGCCTCTCGGTGTAAGCAATCTATCCCTACCAGCTGGTATCACCATCGGGACGAACTGCGTAAACCAGGAAAGGAGACCGACGAGATCAGGACTATGTGTCGGGGTCTATCATGAAACCCTAATGAAAATTGAGGCATTATGAATGACTCGGGATCGGCCAAATATGATTTGTCCGATGAGATTTTCATTGTGATTTCATAGATACGATCTGTGAAATCCTATGAGATTCCATAAAACCCTCGACCCCCCGCCCACTGACCGGCTAGCGGGACCGCCGTACGGACACACTCCTAGTTGGTTATTCCCTTTTTGATTCACACATTAGTATCCGTTCTCGCCTAACTTGTTTTTGTAGAGAATGTTATGAATGGTATGGCCCAGAATGTGTATGTGATGCATGTTTGTGTTCTTTCATGACATGCGAGTCATGTTTAAAACAGCTGGGTTGAGACTGTCATATTATTGTATAATAACCTGCGTGTCGACTTGTGATACTTGATCTCTTCATGTAATTCACTACTAGCTATTAGATATAGTAGCTTAGTACTTGTTCATGGAGGCCGAATTTGGAGCATGGTGGACACATGGATAGGAGGAGGCCTGCAACTATGGAGATGGAGATCACCATGTGAAAGGGTCATACTATTTCACAGTTAATATGATTGCCTGTGATGATGTTCCTGTCATCCTATTCTTTTATGTATTATATGCTGGATATAATGATCATGCTAGTATAGGTTCCCTTAGAAAAATTGAGATTAATATTGACGCCCTTCCAATAGCTGCACCTACTATAATTTCGATCGTTATGTGGTAGGTCTGCCAAAGTAGAGTGCCCCAATTATCTTAACAAGTAGGGTGAATGTCGGACATTCACAAGCATAGTATTGGTTTGCTTGATTAAGCTATCAAAACGGTTTTGGGCTTTGGGGCATGGTGTTGGGCGCCGTGGCATATGATGGCTCCCAATAAACAAGAGTCGCATATGATGTGATTGGCAAATGTTGCTTACCTAGGATACTACATTTCTAGCAGTGATGCGAAAGCTCACTAGGAACTAGTTGAATAAGGATCTTGGACCACTATATGTCGTTTTGAGGGAAACGATTCCAAGCATATAGTGAAGAAACTCTTTTAAAATGGTTTAATAGAAGTTTTACATTTACATAGTGCTTATACACTTGCATGTGTTTCTGTTGTAGATCATGCCGCCCGCTAATAATGCTTCCAGTTTTAATTTGTGTTCGATCCTTGAGAGAGAAACTTAATAGAACAAACTTTATGGATTGGTATCGCAACTTGAGAATTGTTCTCAAGTAAGAGAAAAAGGAATATGTTCTAGAGCTTCCTTATCCTGATGACCTGCCTGAGAATGCTAGTGCTGCCCAGAAGAGAGAGTATGACAAGCATACTAATGATGCACTTGATGTTGGCTGTCTCATGCTTGCTACCATGCCCTCTGAGCTTTAGAAGCAATATGAGAACAATGATGCCCACAATATGATTGTTGGGCTTTGTGGCATGTTTAAGAACCAAGCAAGGACTGAGAGGTATAACATCTCAAAGGCCTTGTTTGCATGCAGGCTAGCTGAAGGTAGTCCCGCCAGTCCTCATGTAATCAAGATGATTGGTTACATTGACAGCCTAGAGAAGCTTGGTTCTCCCCTTAGCCTAGATTTGGCTATGGATTTCGTTCTCCAGTCGCTCCCAGCGAGCTATGAGCCATTCATAATAAACTTTCATATGAATAGTCTAGAGGAGACTATGGCTGAATTGCATGGGATGTTAAAGACTACCGAGGAGAGCATCAAGAAAACTGGGGCAAATCATGTGATGATGGTGCAGAAGGATAGGAAGAGAAAGCACAAGCCCAAGGCTAAGAGTGCGGATGAGATCTCAAGCTCAAAGCCTAAGGTTGCAGCAGCTCCTCCTAGGCCAAGAGTGCCTCCAGGCGATCCTTGCCATTACTGCAAGAAGACTGGGCACTAGAAGAGAAACTGCAAGCTTTACTTGAAAGAACTCAAGAAGAAGAAGGCTGCTAATCCTTCTACTTCAGGTATCAATGTTATTGAAATTAATCTTGCTACTCGTTTTGATGATTCATGGGTATTTGATACCGAATCGATGATTCATACTTGCAAATCATTGCAGGGTCTTAAG
This sequence comes from Eleusine indica, assembly GCA_030378355.1. Lineage (NCBI taxonomy): Eukaryota > Viridiplantae > Streptophyta > Magnoliopsida > Poales > Poaceae > Eleusine > Eleusine indica. The sequence goes on along the minus strand of CM059498.1, from coordinate 23,490,878 downwards.
GGGTCAAGGAAGTGTGCAAGAGGCGAGGTGGATGCTCGTGTCAACAATGGTGCAAAAGTTGCTACCTTGGCTGTCAGGACTTATCCACTCTCATTACCGTCAGGATTAGTTTTGGAATTAAATAATTATTATTATATTCCTGCCTTAGGCAAAAAAATTATATCCTCCTCATATTTAGAGGAAGTTGATAATTATGAGGTCATAATAAGGAACAAATGTTGCTCCATTTATTTGAATGATGTAAGTTTTAGAATCTCGGGACGAGATTCCTTTAAGGGGAGAGGACTGTGATAACCCTGGATTTTCTAAAAAAAAAACCCTTACCTTTTTACCATGGGATCCACCTGGGCCTCTCCCACGGCTTGCCTCTCTCTCGTTCTCTCTGGGCGAGGAGGCCAAGCGCATGCGGCTTAGATCGCCCGAGCGGCCATGCAGCAGCTACGCTGTCGTGCTGGCGCTGCACGCCACCTGTGTCCAGGAGAAAAATCTCCCCGACTCTATCTCTCTCGCTTCATCTCTCTCAGTCTTTTTCTTTCTCTTTCTCTTCTCTCGGTTGAAAACGAAAACCAGAACCCACCGCCATTAATGATGCCCGGAGCTTGGAGCTCGACTCCCCGCCACCTCGGCACCTCCTCAGCTAAACAAACTCCACAAACCGTCGCACAAGTTCATCCCGCCCCTAACCATGGCCTTCAATCGAACTATACCGCCCTAGCCTGCGAGATCGAAGCCGTTTTTGAGAGAAGGCCGAAGCAAGGTCTTGTTCACCCCCTTCTGGATTTCTTTCCCATTGGTGAGTTGCTCTCCAATTCAACGTGCATGGAGCTTCTGAACATTCTTGCGCATCTCCTGGTTAGGATGTTAATCAAGTTCCATCGACGTGTTGGCCGAATTACAGGTTCTTCCCACCGCCGTCACTATGTCCTGTTTCTACTGCCGTCCGCTACAGCCCGTTGCCGGTGAGCATCGCCCCGTTGCCAACTCCACATCCCCCCTAACCATGCCGCCCCCGCCCGAGCACCAGGCTGGCCGAGCCATGCCCGGGAACGCGCTCAGGCCGCAGCAGCAGCGCCGCCGTGCACTTGGGTGAGCATGGGAGCTCCTTGGAGTTGGGCCGAGACCCCGTGCAATTGGGCTGGGCCGCCGTGCGGCTGGGCTGCTGTGCGGCTGGGCCTCCGAGTGGCCCATGGGGCTGAATTAAGAGTAGCCCATTTCAATTTCCAGGATTTTGCTTTTAAAAATAATTTCAGAGCTTTGAAAAATTATAACTAGAGTTTTAGACCTCCTAAAATCATAGGACCAATTTTGTTAAGTTCCAAATAATTTTCTCTACCACTTTGTGAAATAAAAATAAATATTTATTTTCCATGATTTTTTCTAGTCATTTAATTAAGTATAAGAAATGCCCTTTTTAATAATTTATTATTTTCTGAATTAGTGTTTTTTTAATAGAATTATAATAGGGCAATTAATTTTGATTAAGCATGTTAATCCCTCTTAATTAATAGGCTTAATCACCTTTAATTAGAAGGAAATTCTTTAGACAAGAGTAATTAAATTCTTGTCTATCATTCTAGTGCATCAGCATTTCTTGCATGTGCATTTCGCAATTGCTAGCACTAACTCGCGACGTATCGACGAATCGTATAGGACCCGAGATCGTCGAGCCGCCTGTCGAGAGTGGACCCAAGGTGGTGATCGTCGAGACCAACCCCGCACCCACGTCGTCATATTCGGACGAACCCCAAGGCAAGCCCCGGTGCATCCCACCTATGTTTTTAAATTCTTTCTTTTATCACAGTCAATCGAGTCATGATTGTGCATTAGATTCCAAGAATTGATTGACACCCACCTACATAACTACCATTTCCTATGGTGTCTTTATACTATACAGGTACAAGTAGCACGATAGGTGCTATGCTTATATAGTATGATCTTAAAGCATGGAGGCTTTAAGTTGATTGAGATCATTAAGAACTCAATTAAAAGTTGTTGTTGATGATGAGACCGGACAGGCCCCATAGAGGAAAGGGCAAAGAATGGGTCTTGCAAGGTGGTAGCCCCGTCCGTGTCAGATTAGGACAATGTTGTGGTCTAGAGAGCAAGTATTGAATAGTACCCATCTACATGCTGGTATATGGGACCCAATAAGCTGATGTACCCTAACTAACTCAGTGGTAGGACGTAGCCAACTTTCTTTTACCGGCTGTTAGTGAGATTGAAGTCTCACGAGAGGGAAATAGTGGTCACTCATGGATAACGTCTAGGAAGGGTATCACGTGAGGTCTCCATATTTCCAGGAAAGTTGGAAACGGATTGACCTCTGGTTGGGGTTAGCAGGTGTTGACTTTTGCTAAGCCATACTAATAAATCATCGCTGGCAAGGTGACATAAATGCTTCATTAATATGTCCTAGAGCCAATTAGGTAAAATCCGCAAGCGCACGGAAAATACCGTTATAGCATTTCACCCGGAAGTATTCAGGGTATCGTATTTGTTTATCCCAAAGGAAGGCAATGAATAAGAAGGTTTACTTATGCACATATTTACATTGCGAATTGATAAGGATCATCTAACCAAGGCAGGCAAGCAATGGATAATAACGAGGTAGTGTGACAAACAGAAGATTCTATCTCAAATATAAATAAATAAAGCCAAGTGGAGAAAGAACTAAGCTGAGCTACTCCTACAGTACTTTCATATACAGTTGTATAGCCTAAGTTCTATACACATACACGCTTATACTCAGGTTCAACAGTTATTAACATAACACTTCAGGCACGGACCTACCCCTGCATCCACAGGCGACTTTCGCCAAGAGCCTACGCACTAGCCTAGCGTGGAGTAGTTCAAAGGACGGACAGGACTGTCAGCACCTACCGCCTACCTCAGCTAACCGGTAGACTAACGAATAATTAATACAAATCAATTATCCAAGTACCATACTTGCATAATCAAAAAGCACTCTACTCCTCCATGGTTATATTAACGAAGTAGAGCTATCATATAAATATGATCACCAAACCCATGTCATGTCATAACAATAAATCCTAAGCATAAAGACTATGTCATATAAATTAGACTATAGTGACGGTATATAACAAGCATGACAATAGTAGTATAATAAATATAAACTACTATCACACAAGTGGGCTATACTATAACGTATATGGATCACAATATCAAACAAGAAACTCATGACCCAAACACAACTATATGAAAAGATGACATTTATTAAATAGAGCAAAGTCTTACAAAAGGGAAATGATACAAGAGCCATACTAATTTCTCCAAGAGAAGACTTGAAGAACTAGAGAGCTCTAGACTCAGCCTAACTCCACTAAGACTTGAGAACAACTAAGTAGCAAGAGAAGGAATTCTTCCTGTGATGTGTGTGTGAGTGTAAAGCCACACCCTCCTATTTATAGCCTCTGTAGGTCGGCAAAGGGGAGTAACCACCAAGAATATCCCTGCCCACCGCCTTTAGGGACCAACCAGGAGCCTCCACGTGCAAGCCCAGGAGGAAAGGCCGCATGCCTGGGTCGGCCGACCTGTGGCTAGGCCCTCCTGGGTTGTGCTTTCTCAGGGTGGCTGCCAGGTGGGTTCTCATCCCAGATGTCGGGGTAGTTTTGTGTGTTTCTTCGGTGTGGTACTAAAAATGGGCTCTTCAATCCATGGAATGTCCAGTTGGCGCTCTCTCATTGGACGAAAGTGTGTTTCTTTGCCTTTTGGGTGTGTTTCCTTCATATTTCCTCCTGCAAGCAAATAATTCTCAAGTACAAGTGGAACTATATTATTGTAAACAAATATGCGTGTATGAAATGCCAAGTTCCCCTTTATTTGAGCATAGTTGACGGATGAAAATGGTACTTAACAGCCGTCAACAGCGGGAAAAGTTGTCATATATGACCAATGCGGTGCCTATGTGTCGTGTAGTCGGATTTTACTGATGAGGACACGACTCCTATGGAACACAACACTCCTCCAATTCTGGACTTGCAAGATCCAATGACTAGAGCTCGTGCACGACGACTAAATTTAGAGGTGAGCTCGTTCCTACGTTCTTCGCTATATGTTATTTTTGAGAATGGTTTGCTACCTAATGATTATTTTATGATTAGGAACCATGGAGAGGATCAGGAGATGATGGGAGATGGAGTTGGGAACGTGAAGGACCAGCAAGGGCTTGGAAGCCAAAGTGGAGGCCCAATCAAAACCGACTTCGAGTCTGTTTCGGGGCCCAGAACCAGTCTGCAATAAAACGGTCACCCAGGACGCATACAGACTCGGATTTGGATGTTCTATATATGCACGGAAAGATAAGGAGAAGACCTTTCCAATGCCGCCGGTCTCATGTCAAAATTCATCCGGAGTCATCAGGAATCGTCAAAACAAGAGAGGGTCCAGAATCTGTGTTGGTGCTACATCGCCTATTTTTGTTCTTTGGGCTTTGTCTCTACTTGAGCCCAATTAGGGGCACATCCAGAGGGTCTTGCATGACCCTAGGGTCTTCATATACAGCCGCCACCGCACCATTAGGATTTGGGTTTTGCTTAGATCAATTCTATTCATAAACAGTGTCGCCGTTCATCGGTTTGTGAGACCCCAACTTCGTGAGTTTAATCATACATCTGCAATTGTGTTGCATTCTTTGTTGTTTTTGCTTGTGTTCTTCATTCGTAGGCAGGGATTAGCCTTCTCAGCGAGGTCAATCGTCCTTGGACGATTGATAATCAGAGGAGACGTCGTGCTGCGATTGCGGGGTTTAGAACGTGCTGTTCTGAAGCCGGATCGATTTGTGTGTCGCCTCCGACCAAATCAACTTACCAAGAACCTTTCGAAAGATTAGGAACCCTTGTTCACATCAAGTGGTAATCAGAGCTTCAGGTGCACCGTCAGGTTCGCACTACCCTTTAGTTTTGTTTTCGTGTTCTTCCTATCGTCCACAGACACAGAAAAGCCAAAATTTTTTTTCCCCCGCCCATAACCACGTGTTTAGCCTTTGCATATTTCAATTTCAGAGTCCGTAGTGTTGAGTTTGTGCCCTAGTTCTTGTTTAGTCACTGGTTTAGTTTGTGTTTTTGTCGTCAGTAGTGTTTCCCTTGCAACCCTAGCCGCCATCCCCTTCACCATCCTCGATTTTGTCGGCTTTGTGTGCTAGGGTTGATTGATCAACACGCCCACCCTAAACCCACCCTCAACACCTCAGACCAATTCTCACAAATTCCAGTTTCTGCTGCATCCACCCCGCCAAAAAATCCCTACCCGATCCCGAACCCGACTCGGGTTTCACTCAAACCCCGGGTTTCTTCATTACCGATTCCGACACCCCTTCGGTAAAACAGCCATAACTTTTAGCTCGGTTGTCCATTTTGGCTGAAAGTTTTACAGGAGATTCTTGACAAAATGTTGAGGTGACCCACACTAGGCTATGCCCTGTGTGCCCTCGTCATTTTGGTGCTAAGAAGACGGAGGATATTTTGGCCACACACTTCTTTTGGCCAAGGATGAGGAAAGATGTCGAGCGTTTTGTTGCTCACTGTACTACATGTCAAAAAGCTAAGTCTCGATTGAATCCACATGATTTATATGCCACTTCCTGTTCCTTTTATTCCTTCGGCGGATATTTCTATGGACTTTGTTTTAGGACTGCCTAGGACTAAGAGGGGGAGTAATAGCATTTTTGTTGTTGTGGATCGTTTTTCGAAGATGGCACACTTTATACCATGTCATAAAATTGATGATGCTAGTTATATTGCTGACCTCTTTTTCAAAGAAATTGTACGTTTGCATGGTATGCCTTCTACTATTGTTTCAGATCGTGATGCAAAATTCTTGAGTCATTTTTGGCGCACGCTTTGGAATAAGTTGGGTACAAAATTGCTATTTTCTACAACTTGTCATCCACAAACTGATGGACAAACTGAGGTTGTGAACCGCACTTTGGGCACTACGTTGAGAGCTATTTTGAAGAAAAATTTGTAGCAATGGGAAAAATGCTTGCCTCATGTTGAGTTTGCTTATAATCGGGCAACACATTCTACTATCAAGGTAAGTCCCTTCAAGGTAGTGTATGGTTTTGATCCCCGTACTCCACTTGATATACTTCCTGTACCTATTAATGAGAGAGTTCATGTTGATGCTAAGGAGCATGCTGAATTTATTTGGCAAATGCATGAGACCACTAGACTTAGCATTGAAAAGATGAATGAAAAGTATAAAATTGCTAGTAGTAAAGGTAGAAAGGAAGTAAAGTTTGATGTAGGGGATTTAGTTTGGTTACACTTAAGGAAGGATAGATTTCCAGAACTGAGAAAGTCTAAACTAATGCCTAGAGCTGATGGTCCATTCAAAATATTGGAGAAGATTAATGATAATGCATACAAACTTGAGTTGCCTCCCGAGTTCGGGGTTAGTCCTACTTTTAACATTTCAGATTTGAAACCATACTTGGGAGAAGAGGATGAGCTTGAGTCGAGGACGACTCCACTTCAAGAGGGAGAGGATGATGAGGACATCACTCCTATGGATACACACAACACTCCTCCAATTCTGGACTTGCAAGGTCCAATGACTAGAGCTCGTGCACGACGACTAAATTTAGAGGTGAGCTCGTTCCTACGTTCTTCGCTATATGTTACTTTTGAGAATGGTTTGCTACCTAATGATTATTTTATGATTAGGAACCATGGAGAGGACCAGGAGATGATGGGAGAAGGAGTTGGGAATGTGGAGGACCAGCAAGGGCTTGGAAGCCAAAGTGGAGGCCCAATCAAAACCGACTTCGAGTCTGTTTTGAGGCCCAGGACCAGTCTGCAATAAAACGGTCGCCCAGGACGCATATGGACTCGGATTTGGACGTTCTACATATGCACGGAAAGATAAGGAGAAGACCGTTTCAATGCCTCCGGCCTCATATCAAAATTCATCTGGAGTCATCGGGAATCATCGAAATAAGTGAGGGTCCAGAATCTGTGTCGGTGCTGCGTCGCCTATTTTTGGCCTTTGGGCTTTGTATCTACTTGAGCCCAATTAGAGGCGCATCCAGAGGGTCTTGCACGACCCTAGAGTCTTCATATACAGCCGCCACCACACCATTAGGGTTCGGTTTTTGCTTAGATCAATTCTGTTCATAAACAGTGTCGCCGTTCATCGGTTTGTGAAACCCCAACTTCGTGAGTTTAATCATACATCTGCAATTGTGTTGCATTCTTCGTTGTTCTTACTTGTGTTCTTGATTCGCAGGAAGGGATTAGCCTTCTCGGCGAGGTCAATCGTCCTTGGACGGTTGATAACCAGAGGAGACGTCGTGCTGCGATTGCGGGGTTTAGAACGTGCTGTTCTGAAGCCGGATCGATTTTGTGTCGCCTCCTACCAAATCAACTTACCAAGAACCTTTTGGAAGATCGGGAACCCTTGTTCACATCATTTACCCAGCTGGTGAAATTGGTTCGAATCGCTGTCGCTCGTAGCAATGAGTATCGCTTGATCGCTCGTCACAACGTAGATAATCGAGAGTAATGAGAAGAGGAGAGTTGTTTCAGTTAAATAATTCTTGCTTGCAAAACTTGTTTGCAATAGGTACAGGATGCAAACCTTATAATATTAAACATAATCTTGAGCTAAAATTTAAAAATAGTTATTCACTAGTAGTGCTGTTTTTGCAAGTCTGAGTCAACCCACCAGCCAAAAGCCTATGCATTCTAGGTGTTGGCCTTAGTGAGCCATGTTGACGGGTTAGTCTTACGGAGTATATTAGATACTTAAGGCTTTGTTCTTAACTTTTTTCGAGGTGGTGAGCCATATTCATATGGCTGGTCCGAGAACATGCCCGAAGAAGGGCAACTTCCGGAGGGAGGTTCCATCCAGTGGGAACGCATCCCATCCCCTGAAGAATAGAGGAGTGGCCTCGTCTAGAGAGTGCAATAGTTGAATGAGTTTGGAATAAAGTCTTTGTTGATGAACAACTTCCATTTGAGTTTTTAAACTCTTTTGTTGTAATAAATATTTTTCCGCTGCAAAACTCTTGTTTGTTTCCGAATACCTGGTTCTATTATACCATGATATAATATATTCTGGACTTGTATGAATGCATGTGTTGTTGTAACTCGCCTTGTCGAGTGTTCTCTTGTACTCAATCCTGGTTATCCCGGAGGGGATGTCACATTCTCTATGCAAATTTTCCATTAGTGAATGGATTGTATTGTCTTGATATTGAGAATAGGCCGATTTATAACATTGATGCAAGGAGGCTCCGCCCGAATGATTTGAATCCCACTTACACTTGGCATTGTTGTTTAGGCCATATAAATGGGAGACGCATGGAGAAGCTCCATAAAGATGGTCTTCTACACTCATTCGATTTTGGATCAACTGAGACATGCGAATCTTGTTTGCTTGGCAAGATGACTAAGTCACCTTTCACAAGACATAGTGAGAGGGCAAGCGACCTATTGGCTCTTATACATACAGATGTATGTGGACCAATGAGTTGTGTGGCTAGAGGTGGTTTTTAGTACTTCATTACTTTCACTGATGACTTTAGTAGAGATAGTTATATCTACTTAATGAAGCACAAGTCTGAATCATTTGAAAAGTTCAAAGAATTTCAGAATGAAGTACAAAATCTATTGGGCAAAACAATTAAAACCCTACAACCTGATCATGGAGGTGAGTACTTGAGCCATGAGTTTGGTGATCATCTAAGACAATGTGGAATTATTCCACAATGGACGCCACCCGGAACACTTCAATTAAATGGTGTGTCCAAGCGGAGGAACCGAACCTTGTTGGACATGATTAGGTCAATGATGAGCCAAAGTGATCTTCCATTGTCCTTTTGGGGATACAATCTAGAAACTGCTGCTTTCACTTTAAAAAGGGTTCCATCTAAATCTGTAGAGAAGACGCCATATAAGATATGAACCAGGAAGCGTTCCGTGCTGTCTTTTCTCAAGATTTGGGGTTGTGAGGCTTATGTAAAACGTATAACGTCTGATAAGATTTTTCCCAAGTCAGATAATTGTTTCTTTGTAGGGTATCCTAGGGAAAACAAAGGGTATTCTTTCTACAACCAGGAGGAGGGCAAAGTGTTTGTCGCTCAAAATGGTGTCTTTCTGCACAAAGAGTTTCTCTCACGAAAGATAAGTAAGAGGATAGTGCAACTTGAAGAAGTTCAAGAAACATTGGAAAATGTTTCTTCTCTCACTGAACATCAATTGGAATAGGTTGCAGAAAATGTTGTAGAACCTATTGTTGAGGCACCAACCCCACGTAGATCTGAACGGGCACCTCGCGCACGAGTAAAGTTCACGCTCCTAACGACGGGGCAGCGTGACATATTATTGTTGGACAATGATGAGCCTAAGACATACACGGAAGCAATGATGGGACCAGACTCTGAGAAATGGCTTGGATCCATGAGATCCGAATTAGAATCCATGAGAGAAAATCAAGTTTGGAACTTGATTAATCCACCTGATGGTGTTAAACCATTGAGTGTAAATGGGTTTTTAAGAAAAAGATAGAAAAGGATGTAAATGTTCATATCTATAAAGCACAATTGGTGGCGAAAGGTTTTAAACAAATTCAAGGAGTTGATTATGATGAGACCTTCTCGCTCATCGCTATGGTAAAGTCTATTCGGATCCTCCTAGCAATTATCGCATACTATGATTATAAGATATGACAAATGCACGTCAAAATGGCTTTCCTTAATGGAAACCTAAGTGAGGATGTGTACATGACACAACCTGAAGGTTTTGTTGATCCACAAAATGCTGGGAAAATATGCAAACTTTGGAAGTCCATCTATGGACTGAAGCAAGCATCTCGGAGTTGGAACCTTCGCTTTGATGAGGAAGTCAAAAGGTTTGACTTCATCAAGAATGAAGAAGGGCCTTGTGTTTACAAAAAGACTAGTGGGAGCGCACTCGTATTTCTAGTCCTTTATGTGGATGACATATTGTTGATCGGAAACAATATTCCAATGCTTGAAGATGTTAAGTCTTCATTAAGAAAAAGTTTCTTAATGAAGGACTTGGAAGAGGCAGCATACATTTTGGGCATTAAGATCTATAGAGATAGATCAAAAAGGCTAATTGGATTAAGCCAAGACACGTACATCAACAAGGTGTTGAAACGGTTCAATATGCAAGATTCTAAGAAAGGTTTCTTGCCGATGTCACATGGCATTACTCTTAGCAAGACTCAGTGTCCTTCGACATCTGATGAGGTAGAGAAGATGAGAGCGATCTCGTATGCTTCGGCTATCGGATCCATCATGTATGCCATGATATGTACGCGCCCAGATGTAGCTTTTGCTCTAAGTGCTACAAGCAGATTCCAATCAAACCCAGGAGAAGCTCACCGAGTGGCTAGTAAGAATATCCTAAAGTACTTGAGAAGAACTATGGGTATGCTCCTAGTTTATGGAGGTGAGGAAGAGCTTGTTGTAAATGGTTACATCGATGCTAGTTTCAAAACCAACATGGATGATTCAAGATCGCAATCTGGATATGTATTTTGCCTCAATGGAGGCGCGATGAGATGGAAGAGTTCCAAACAAGATACGGTTGCTGACTCAACAACAGAGGCCGAGTACCTTGCCGCTTCAGAAGCCGCAAAGGAAGCTGTTTGGATCAGAAAATTTGTTTCTAAGTTGGGTGTGGTTCCTAATGCGTCTAGTCCAATGGACCTCTATTGTCATAATAGTGGTGTAATTATGCAAGCCAAGGAGCCTAGAGCGCATCAAAAGGACAAACACATACTACGACGTTTTCATCTCATCCAGGACATTGTTCATCGAGGTGACGTGAAGATATGCAAGGTGCACACAGATTCAAACATTGCTGATCCGTTGACAAAACCTCTCTCTCAGCCCAAGCATGAGGCACATATGAGATCCATGGGTATTAGATATCTTCATGGTTAATGTATGAGAGATTGTGTAATGTCTATGTTTATGTGTTATTCCGTTCCTTGGATAATAATTATTTTATTGATTGGCAAGTACGTTACTTTTTTGTAAAACTCATTGTTCTTTCATAATATTATCCTAAATGATCCCTAGTTCCTTATCGTTATGTGGGACAATGATGATTCATGGACTAGGACATGTATTGGTTGATGATCATGTTTCATAGATCATAGATATGGAGATATCAAATCAATAATGTGGACACATGTTGGCGAACATGGTGTTGGATTGACCCACTAATAGACTCTGCCGAGATGTTATTATTGTGCCATCAGTTGTTGTCTTGTATGATGTACCTTCGGGATCCTAAGACCTGAGATCGTCATTGATTCCCAGAATGTATAATAGCACACTTAGGGGTTACCAAACGCTATTCCATAACTGGGTAGTCATAAAGGTAATTTTTGGGTATGCTGAAACATGTCATGGGGTGTGACCGATCAAGATAGAATTTGCCCCTCCTGATAACAGGAGAGATATCTCTGTGCCCCTCGAGTTAGATGGATTTGGAAGTGCTTGGCCATGCCAATGTGATTAAAAGTTAATCACGATCACTAAGAGTTAGTCATGATAAATCCACTAGAAGTTCGAGTGAATGGTCGAGCTATTACAGGGATGGCACGTATCTCGCCTTGAGCTTGACTGATTTTGTGAGGTAAAGGAATTGGTGAATGCGTATGTCAAAGGTTCAGTTGATATGATCTTTATGTGTACACGAGAATCAATATGTGCTGCTAGATGCCGCTATTGATTTATGATTTGAAAAATGGTTTTCACATCATTGTCGTGTACATGTGAATCTAACGGGTCACACACTTAATGGGTTGGAACATCGCTTGCCTATGTGATTGTCTCTAGTGCAAGTGCGAGATTATTGGAGATATGCCCAAGAGACAATACAGATTTGATCCGTATGTGAGGGTCATACGGATATTGATCCATGAAGGATTAGTCCACTAATGGGCCGACTAGTCGAGGCCCATTAGAAGGGTCTATTTAAGTGGAGGAGGAGTTTAAGACGTAGGTGATCATCCAGTCTAGAAATCCTTGCCATTGCCTCCTCCCTCTCTCTCTCTCTCCCGCGTCACCCTAAGTCGTGCCGTCGGTGCTAGCACACCGTGCACGACTTTCTGCCCTGTACGTGTGGATACCGCAAGGAGGTGCTGTAGCTGTGGTGCTTTAGCTGGACTAGGAGGAGATGGTTGCTGTGAATGACTACATCCTCTAAATTGACATGCGACTACGTTGGACGTTGCTTCTCCAACCTTGCTTCCGCTTCGCCTTCGCGTCTAGTGGTAATGATCTATGATCCCCTCTTACAAGGCTTCCTTGTTGAATGGTAGAAATTGTTTCTAGCTACCGTAGCTTCTCCGTTCCCCTACACTTCTATGGCAGCCTGTTAAGCATCGTCAACACTACATTGGGCCACGCCTGTCTTTGGATAATTAATTCAACATTGCAATGGGGCTCACCCAAGTAAGGAGAAGGTGTGCTAAAAGTAAGTATTGGCTTACCTCATAAACAGAGGATTACCATAAACGTGATAATTGACAAGAAGTCAACAAACAATGTAAAAATAGCACAAGATCCATAAGTAACCAAGGAATATAACATAAGACATCAGTGGATGTTCATAATTGAAAAAAAATCAGAAATATAGTCTCTCTTCTCAGTCCTGAAGATATGGTTCAAATTCTTAAATGTCATTTAACATGACTTACAATAAAAAAAATTAAAGATCAAATTCTATATTACAATATAAATATCTATTTTGCACTAAAAAATATATTTGATGGGATATTAAAAATAAATAAAAAGAAGAAATGACCCTCTTATATTGGAATAAGAAATAAAACTATCCATTACTACCACTTTGACACATCTTGCTCCTCGATCTTTTTTGTAGGTCGATCTCAAGGGGACCGAAGCAGATCCTCGGCGTTGAAACTCCAGTCGACCTTGCTTCTTGGGCAGCCAATGTTGAGCCACAAAGAGTCAGAATAATTACCCCGGGCCGGCGAACCCATAGACTCCATCTGTTGCAGTTTGATGCTTGTGGGAGGGGAGAAGGACCCTTCAACTATGTGACGTTCCCTTAGAGCATCTCCAGTGGGGCATGCAAAATTGGGCTCCTAAATTTCATTTTACAACCCTACTTGTAAAATTTAGGACCTCAATTTTGCTCCCAACTCCAGTGGAAGTCTCTATATGAGTCTTTATATGCTAAAAAAGTGGTGGGACCCATTAGTAGGAGGGAGGATGGGAGGATCCTATTCCTAGAGACTTGATATCAAATTTTAGGAAGGTATGGAAAATAGGATCCCATTTACAAGCCCCACTGGAGTTGGTTTTTTACTCTTCCCTCCTAAAATTTAGAGTAGAGACTTGAATAGAGACCTCCACTGGAGATGCTCTTATGGAGTAGGTTGTAACCGGGCACCCTGATGCTTACCAAACTTGGCGAGGAGCAGCGAGGTTTCTGTTGCTTCCGGTGAGTAGGCCGAACCACCGTGGTCACCGAACCTACTTGGCGACAGTGCCATGTACGCTGAATCGCTGATGCCGGAGAAATAGTAGCCGGCGCCTGCCGGATGCTTGAAAGGCGTGACTGCGATCGGCTGAGCGGCGCTAAGTCCAGGAACGCCCTGAGTTCATCAACCTGCTGTTCATCCGCCAGTAAGCTTGGATTGAAAGAAGTGCGCAGCCTACCAGTACCCCTGCTAGATCCAATGAGCGGCGACCAAAGCAAATAACATGCACCTCTCATACAATTATGTATTCTGCTATCATTGTTGTCGACTCAGGAACAAGAAACCAAGCATAACAACAATGAACTTATGAGGACAACTAGGGTTTAGGGTTTAGGAGAACTACATCTGAACTTGATTGATCTTATGCTCCGTTTGGTATTAATATCTATAATCGTTGAACTATGTTGTGCACTTTCAGCAACTTCGCATAATTTTTTCTCACTAATCCCGTTTACTAGCTAGAGCATACTATTCCAAAATATTTTGAAAATATAAATGTTCTTATGCACCATTTAAATCACATTGTCAAGACTTATTCCCGACAATATATTTATAGGGCTACGCATGAGACCAAGAACTTCATGGTTAAGACACAAGACGCCGAATTAGACAGATTTGGACCTTCTGTGTTCTGTGGATTGTGTTGATTGGGGTTCCTGCCGCCTTATATATCCGGTCGGCTGGGGGTTCATGAAGAGTCCTACTCATACTCTACAAGGTATTATATAGTAAGTTTATCTCTAATTGCCTTGAGATCCAAGCCGACTCTGTCTGTTACCCTATTAGTGGGTCATCCCTTTGTCTTCCGACTATAGCATGACTATGGATACCGGTAAGGTAAGTATTCCACAGCAGCACCCCAGTGCTTTCTGATTTTAAATTGTGACTTGCCGAGTGATTCCTCCTCAATAAACATGTGAACAAGTCACAAATTAGGAAGACCTCTTGAATGAAGTTCCTAATAGATTTGGTGCACCGACTTGGTGCACCTGATCAAGTGTAGCCCTCGACTCTTGTATAATTTGGAGACTAACAAATAATGCAAGAGTCTAATAATTTTAGCTCTTTACATTTTGTTTAACAAAAGTATACTCTCACTCAAGCCATCAAGCCTGAGCGGCCAACTTCCTGATATTTAAACTAGGCGCTTGGTCTGTACGAAATCAATCGTGTTAACCGATTATAAAAAGCAGAGTGATATTCACTCTGGACTGAGTGACCTTTGATCTAAATACGATGACATCAATCATGTAAAGAATCAAAGGAAAGTTTATGACATCAATCATAACCAAATACTAAGCTATAATGACATCAATTATAATATAGCTTTTCCTTAAGTATTCATCACTCGAACAATATAAGTTTGACTTTTAGCTTTTAATAAGTGACTTGAATGAGCAACAGAGCCTTTAAACTTATTCCCATACGACCATCAAGTCCTCTGCTGCGTGATCATCAAATCACATAAATATGGGGATTATTTTTAATGGTTTAACCATAGCTTCTCATCAAAGAAGCCCCCGAGTTTAGTACTCAGGCTTTTAGAATTAGCAAACAATCTTTTGAAAGATCATTGCTTAACTTAATTATTCTCTAGAAATAAGAAATTTTGCATTGTACGACCCATGACAGCACACCTGGTCCCTCACACTTAGGTCAAAACCAAAGGTATAAAAAGGCAGAAGCGAGATGACACAATCTCCACGCCATCATTTTGCTTGAGCGCTTTGTCTTCCTTGCGACTCCTCTGCTTCTTGTGCTCTAGGGTTCACTTGCCTCAGCCGCCACCGCCATAGATCCTTGTCACCCCCAAGCCCCCGAGCTCCTGTGAGAAATAGCTTGGGTTAGGGTTAAAGTGCAAGATCCACCGCATCGTCTTGTTCACCATGCCGTGCAAGCTTGTCAAGGGGCCGAAGGGGGTCCGCTATCACCGCTGACACCTCCTCGTTAGGGTGGGACATTCTGGAGCAGCTGCACGAGTTCTCCAAGAGCACCATCGACATCGACACGCTGAACACCATGGTTGTCGACGGCATTTTGCCGGAACAGGTGCGCCTCAACTGGACAGCTCCAGAATCCGAATCGCACCTTCTTCCCATCCACAAACAAATTGTGGTCTTTTGCTCTTTCTTTGAGCGTGGATTTGGAGCCCTGCTGCAGCTTCCTACGCAGCTTATGGGATTGAGTTAGTGAATATCAATCCCAACTCTATTCTTCATATCGCTATCTTTGTACACTTGTGCGAAGCTTTCTTAGGTGTCCTGCCCCACTTCTCCATATTTTGCCACCTGTTCGTCCTTCATCCTCAGCCATCGATCATCAATCAAGAAGCAATCGATGATGTCGGCATTCAATTGTGGAAGAAGGAGGCGTACATCGATGTCCTGCGGGCCATGGTGAACAAGCACTGGTGGAATGAGTGGTTCTACTGTGACAACCCTCCTCCCATCCGGTCTAACTTCACTAGAACAAAAGCCAGTCCCCCCGACCCTCTTGGTCGGACATGCCAAATCCAAACGATGCTCAGGTGCATGACTTGCTCAAGAAGATCGCCGAGTTGAAGCAAGAGGGAATCGATGGCATCACCATTGCCAAGAGCTTCATCATGTGTCGAGTTCAACCACTTAAACAACAGTCTCACCTAGGATGGCAGTATGTCTGTGATGATGAGACTAGAGATGTTCCTGACCCACTGAACTCAGCTTTGCGCCGAGCTCGCGTGAACAAAATGTTTGAGTCGATCAGTCCTCGAGGTCACGCCTTAATCAAAAGGCATACAACAAGGACACTCTCTGAGCCCAAGTAAGTTTTAGCTTTAAATATGTCCTTCAGTGTTGATCTTAGCAGAATAGTCTTTGAAAATATTATCTTCATGCTTGTATGTAGGTACTCGACACTTATGTGTATCACCCTCCACTCCCGCCGACTGACAGAGGGAATGGATTATGCTCCTAGGCCTTCACACCAGACCGACCACATTGGCTCAAGTTCGACAGCTGGTATGAGCGCGCATTAGACCGACCAGGTCGGCAATGCAAGCGACTCTGCTACCCCAGCTGTCATTCTGCCCACTAAAGACGAACGGGTGAAGATGACCACCCGCCAATGATGGCAGTACCATGGGGATTATGATGATGAATATGACACACAAGAGTGTCCCCTGGTGGTCAGTCAGAACCCTCCTGCACCGTCCAACCAACCCTCAAGCCAATCGGAGCCTTCAAGCCTAAAAAACCGGCGACACAGGGGAGGCAGCGAAGTCCATGGAAGTCGTGAAGCAGTATTCTTCAAAGAAGAAGCATTCTGACTCCATGACCACTTCATCAAAGAAGAAGGTCCATAGGATAAAAATCAAGCACGCTTTCGAGTAAGCCTCTTCACATCTCTATATTCTTTCTTCTCTTGATCCAGAGTAAATCTCCAGACCTGTATGATGTATGCAGTGAACATACTACTCGGTTGACTGAGACACCGAACGTCTCCGTGTCTTAGGACCCGATCTCGACCCAGGCTCCACGTCCGACCAAGTGGAGTTCTCGCACACGAGCCCGTGTTGGTCGTGATTACGCACCCACATATATACCGGAAGAGAACGGTGTACAGTTGTAGCTCTTTTTCCCTCAGAGTATTTCAAGGTTATCGAATCCACAGGGAAGGAGCGGAACTAATACTATTAAAAGGTTACTAACAAATTGCAATGGGTTGGTTGGTGTGAATGATAACGGTGAGAAAGTGGAAGGTGAATGTTATTGAAGAGGTAACAGGATGATGAAGGATTCTCTCCTTAGGATTGGTTCACTAGCATGCAACCTTATTCTTATCAACTCGAGTGATGACTCTAATATTCTACAAGACATGGTGGTTTCGTTCACCCCGGCTGTCACTACAGAGGCTATTAGCTCCCCACTGGTTTCTTGCACTATGTAATGGGCGAAAGTGTATTGGCTGATACACTAATCAAAGGGATAGATAGATGTGCAATAAAGTTCATCACATAGATTAAATTTATCGAGAGAGTATCAACAAGTATGAGAGTTACATGACCAGATCCCTGCACCAGAGAAAAGAATATGAGACTACTCACTCATCCTTCTGCTAGACATAGCTGAAGGGTGAGAAATAGCGCTGGAACGCGCACGAGCCGATCGGTGCAAGCGTCGCGCCGATCGGCACGACCTCCCTTCTGGTGGATCTCATCGGTGTTGACGAACCTCTGCTGCCAATATCCTGGAACCCTTGTTTTAATAACTGATTCTCGTGATCGCCGTCTCTCCTTGATCGTCCTTGGCTCTTAATAATTATCTTCCTTTTATACTCTATGGGATTAGGTCTACTTCCACAGACTCTAACTCATACTGGGCTGGGCCTTCGCCTTTCCTGGACAGGATCATGTTTTAGTCACCTTTTCCTCCTGCGCCGATCGGCGCGGCTCCAATTTGCCCCATCTTCATTATTCTTCAGCTCTTTATCCATAATTGCCCTGTTTTGCACCTGTTTTCTGCGATTACATCCAAAACGGAACAACTACAAATATATGCAAATATGGGGTTAATTGTTAGTCCAAACCACCAAATTAAGACGCAAAACATCTCCTTTTGGTAGATAAAATGGGCATCTAGAAACCACCAACAGTTCCCCCACACTCAAATCATTGCTTGTCCTCGAGCAATACAAAATCAAATATGTAATAAGAATTTTCACACCATCCCTCATGCAGTCAATCTCAATCATCATTTTTACTCGTTATCCCGCCACAAAGATTTTCTCTCATCTCCTTTTAACCAATCGGCATATCTTACTTGATCTTAATCAAATTACCACAAAACTTTTTCAAAAATTTTTTTAGTTCTCCTCAACTCATCTTTTAGCATCAAACATCAAGCATTTGGTCTTCTCTAGGTCTCTCAAGTGTATTTCCTTCCCTCTCCTATCTAATCAAGGACTGTATGTGGATCTTGGAGGGCTATATAACTAAATTAAATCATAAGATTAACCATGTCAACAATGTGCTCAATCATGCCTATTAAGAAAGAATTTTCTTAGAAAAGATCTTTTAATGGAGAAGAGGAATGTAGAAGATCTAAAAGAAAATTCAATGAGAACAATTGGCAAAGAATGAGAAATAATCAGAAATTTGCTTTCTTTGATGACCTTACTGTCTCTCAGGGAATATATATATTTTTTCTCTTTACTCCTTTTTTCTTATAATAACCTCTTTTTTTTTCTTTTGTAACAGCGCCGATCGGCGCAACACTGCGCCGGTCGGCGCGGTCTATTTTTTTTTCTTTCAACTCTTTTTTTTCTATTCCTGATATGATCAGCACTTTTTGTCTTGTATCAGTAGCGGAATTTTTCTAAGAATATAGGTTGTATCAAGGAGGAGGTAGAAACAAAGATGTATGGTTTCCATGATATCAAGGAATTTAATTGGATAAGAATGGCTAGAAATACAGAGATAAACAAAACAGATCATCCTTTCCTAATTTGGTGGAAATCATGAGCAAAAAGTTGACAAAGTTACTTACAATCCACTTAGTTCAAATGTGTAGCTTGCTCTCATTCACTCGGCTATGTAGGCATATTTAGACCTTGCTTTTGCTTTAGCTTACGATGAGTCAAAAGAAATTTTCACAATTATAAAGCTCAAAAGTTAAGTGGTAACCAATAAATTCAAGTAATCAACCAATCGATCATCAGAAAGACAAGATAAATAGCATGGGGCACTTTCAATTTGACAATCGATACTAACTTTATTAAAGACAATGCAAAAATTCAAACTACATAAAAGACCTAGAAGCAACTCTCAACATGACTTGTGACTCTCTTAAGCACACACACAAACTTAAATAAACACTCATTAAGAAAAATAAATGAGAAACTAGACTCAAAAACACTTAAAAACTATGACTAATGGCAAAGCCCTTCCCCCACACTCAAAATTTGCAATGTCCTCATTGCAAGAGAAGAAACTCAACACACTAATCATGCAGACCATGCTTGTTCAAGACTCAGAAAATTCGTCTTATATTCCTAATGAGAAAAGTGTAATCCGCTTCGTTCATCTCGATTATATCCTGGATTCTGCGGTCCACATCTCTTTCATGCCTGTAAGCATGATCTCTGTTTAGATACAGGCGCTCAATGTTTCTTCGGCAGACAGGACATCAAGCAGGCGGTTGCAGGTTATGATTTTCAACGCTGTAAGGAGAGGCACTATTCAAATTCCTCTGAGCCGATTGGCGCATAGGATGAGCCGATCGGTGCAGTGGTGTTCTTCCACCATTGCGACTTCCTCCACTTCCCTCTGCATTACCATTAACTCTTGTTGAAGTTCCTGCTGCCCTGTCATTACTGCATTCTGCAAGTGTTTCCCGATTTTCGAACTTAGGACTACCAAAGCTTCTTCGCATATCAAAATCATCACTAAAATCTCTAGGCACACTAGGATCACCTCTCTCCAAAGTTTCCAAATAGTATGACGTATAGTCGCTATCCCATTCGGAATAATTCTGAATTGGCTTACTCGATAGTCTAGCATATCTGCGAACCTCTGGTGTAGTCTTACACTTCCTTGCAGCAGTTTCTTCGTCTTCACTTGGAAGAGCCGTCAGATCAATAAATTCAACCATCTTCAGATTGTGCCGATCGGCTCTAGTGTCGCGCTGATCAGCGCAGCCAGCAACTTCCTTCATATACTCATTTAACTGCTCTAGATTATGCTCATGGACCACCTTATTCTGCTACCTTCGTAAAATCTCATCATTAATCTCCTTAGGTGTCCTTCCTCCAGGAATTGTGCGACAGCCATCATCGTATATTAAACCTCTAGGTATGAAAGCTGGATCTTCTGTCAATTGGAGTTCAACCTTGCGTTGAAGATCTTTAGCACAAAAGAAACACTTGCAACCCTCAATACAACTGTTCCTATGAATCTTATTTTCTTGAAAACTTTCCCAATCGGTAAGAACCTTGGGAAAGGATTCATCCCTTCTAGCTTGAAGATCCTTCTCCGCATCCTGCTGGTACATAGCTTCTTCGACTTCCTCTCGCAGCTTGAGTTCATACTTGGCGGCAATGTCATGTTCACTATAAAGTCGGCACCTATGAATTGTGAGGGCGCTCTCTTCATCTAGCTCTTCCTTCTCTTGCTTAGTCAATGATCTTTCGAAAGATAGGAAATCCTCATACGACAAGGGCTTAGCAAGATCAAGAAGACTTTCTATGGTATACCTTTGAGAAACTACTTCACTTTCAATAGGTGCTACAGATTTTCCTTTGTGCACCAATACTCTTTTTATCATCTACCGAAGTTCATTGTCCATCTTCACCTTGTTGGCGTTCCACGCATCAGCTTCGCTTTTCTTCATGAATTTCTTCTGTAGATCTGACCAGACAAGAGGATCATCTCGTGTTGGTGTCAACACTTCGTTGACTTCTTCCAAGGACAAATTTGCAGAGGGTTGAGAAAATCCACCGCCGAGCCGATCGGCTCCAGAGTCGCGCCGATCAGCGCAGAGGTCACGTTGATCGGCGCCGCCTTGGTTTCTGCCTGATGCACCGCCTTCCATCGCTTCTACTCTTAGGGTTTGTTCTGGTGACGATGTAATACGAGTTGATCCGTGGGTTTGCTGTCCCCTCATACTTATATCCCTTGATTTCCAATTGGACTAGGACTCTTTCTCTTATTCATGGAACTTAACGAGTCTTAAAAAGGCAAGGTCCAAAAGCGACTCAAAAACAAAAAGGACTCTGCCGTGCCGATCGGTGCAGGGCTACGCCGATCGGTGCAGCAACGTGCCGATCGGCGCGGTACACTAAGTTGCCAAATCAGAAAAAGAAAAACTACGGAAATTAAATTACATACAAGCTTTTGTTTTACGTCATTAAGCTCGACCACACGGGATACTAAGCGGTGAAATACACATCAAAAGATTTTAATTCAAATGTGTCGGGTTCTAGGTATACCTTTAGACGTTGTCCGTTCACCGTGTACTTGTTTCTCTTGCCATCCATTATGATTACCGCTCTCGAAGGTAACACCGTATTCACAAGATAAGATCCCTCCCATTTGCTTCGCAGTTTGCCTTTACCAAATAATCTGAATCGCGAGTTAAATAGGAGCACCCGATCTCCTTCATTGAATTCCTTCTTCAAAAGCTTCTTATCGTGCCACTTCTTTGTTTTCTCTTTGTATATGGCTGCATTTTCATATGCACGCAATCTCATCTCTTCCAATTCACTTATTTGTATCTTCCTTTTCATGCCGGCGGTATCAAGATCCAAATTCATTTTCTTTATAGCCCAATAAGCCTTATGTTCCAATTCCACCGATAGGTGACACGATTTCCCATAGACGAATTGATATGGTGTCATACCAATTGGTGTCTTGAATGCCGTCCTATATGCCCATAATGCTCCATTAAGCTTCGTGGCCCAATCTTTTCCTTCCTTTGTAACAATCTTCTGTAGAATTCCCTTTAATTGTTTATTTGAAGTTTCTGCTTGTCCATTCGTCTGGGGATGGTAGGCTGTTCTAATTCTATGTTCAACTCCAGATTTGGTTAAAAACCTAGCAAATTCTCCTCCTGTAAAATAGGATCCTCCATCTGTAATTATTATCCTCGGTACTCCGTACCTAGGAAATATCTGCTCCTGAGGTATACTCCTTGATTCTCCTGTAGTATTAGCCTTGCATGCCATTGTTTCGACCCACTTGGAGACATAATCAACGGCGACCAATATGTACTCGAAACCATGAGAATTCACAAAGGGTCCCATAAAATCCATACCCCAAACATCAAAGATATCGACTTGAAGATTGTACTTAAGAGGCATTGCATTCCTACTGTTAACATTCCCTATTCGTTGGCATTGAGAACATGTTGCAACATACCTTTTTGCATCTTCATGCATAGTTGGCCAATAGAATCCACTCGCCCATACCTTTGCCTGTTTTCTAAAGTAGCCATAGTCTCCCCCATAATCCGAAGAATGACATTTTGCTAAAATGCTTGCTCTTTCTTCTCTGGGTACACATCTACGTACTGCTCCGTCCTCACAATACCTATACAAGTATGGGTCGGCCCATATAAATTTTCTCATTTCACTCTTAACTCTTTTCCTTGTGTTCTTGTTCATCAGATCAGTTTGTCCCTAGAAACCCTTGATAATATCCATCATCTAGTCCTCTCTACGATCAAATGCGGCAAACAACTGCTCTTGTTGCATTTCATCTCGTATTGGCTCAGTGGATGGTGATTCAAGACGAGATAAATAATCTGCTACATAATTTTCTACTCCTTTCTTATCTCTTATCTCCAAATCAAATTCTTGCAGCATCAATACCCATCACATTAACCGAGGCTTAGATTCCTTCTTTGAAACCAAGTATCTTATAGCAGCATGATCAGTATATACAATCACCTTAGAATTTAGAATGTAGGATCTAAACTTCTCAAAAGCAAATATAACAGCTAACATCTCTTTCTCAGTTGTTGTATAATTGATTTGTGCCTCATTCAAAGTTTTGCTAGCATAATAAATAGCATGCACTTTACCTTCCTTCCGTTGTCCAAGAACAGCTCGAACTGCATAGTCACTTGCATCACACATAATTTCAAAAGGTAAACTCCAATCAGGTGGCTGCATAACGGGTGCAGAGCATAGAGCTTCCTTTAATCTTCTGAAGGCCAAGAGTCTCTCCTCGTCCATAACAAATTTTGTATCTTGCTTTAACAATTCTGTCAGGGGTTTAGCAATCTTTGAATAATACTTAACAAATCTACGATAGAAGTTAGCATGTCCAAGAAAACTCCTCAAAGTTGTAAGATCAGTAAGGGGAGGTAATTTCTCAACTGTAGATACCTTTGCCTTATCAACCTCTATCCCTCTTTTAGATACGACCTGACCAAGTACTATCCCTTTTGTTACCATGAAGTGACATTTCTCCCAATTAAGAACTAAGTCGCACTCAACGCACCTTTTCAAAACCTTCTTCAAATTCTCCAAACAGCTATCAAAATCGGCACCATGCACGGAGAAGTCATCCATAAATACCTCGAATATTGCATTCATGCATCTTTGAAATGCTGCAGGCGCGTTGCAAAGACCAAATGGCATCCTTGTATATGCATATGTCCCAAAAGGGCAAGTAAAAGTAATTTTCTGCTGATCTTCTGGTCTTACCGGTATTTTAAAGAAACCACTATATCCATCCAAATAACAAAAGTATGAATTCCTTGCTAATCTTTCAAGCATCTCATCAATGAAAGGAAGAGGATAGTGATCTTTCTTTGTCACTTTGTTCAAACTTCTATAATCTATGCACATTCTCCATCCAGTTACAGTCCTTTGAGGGATCAACTCATTGTTCTCGTTAGGCACTACTGTCAACCCTCCTTTCTTGGGTACACAATGCACTGGACTAACCCATTCACTATCAGCAACAGGGTAGATCATACCTGCATTAAGCAGCTTCAAAATCTCCTTTTTAACCACTGGCTTCATTGATTCCTTCAACCTTCACATCCCTTCAACCACTGGTTTAGTATTCTCCTCCAAGTTAATCTTGTGGATGCAAAATGCTGGGCTGATTCCCTTGATGTCATCCAATGTGTAACCAATGGCCTTCTTATACCTTTTGAGCACAATAAGAAGCCTCTATGTTTCTTCTTTCATTAGGGCGTTGTTCATAATAACTGGATATGTTCTATTCTTTCCTAGATATTCATAGCGTAGCTCCTTCAGAAGTTCCTTCTGTTCCACTTCTGGCACTTCGTCTGGATCCAGCTCCCCGAGAGGTTCAAAATCAGGGTTTTCCTGGTTGAGCCGCTCAGCGCGAGGTTCGTGCCGATTGGTGCTGGCAGTGTGCTTGAGCCAATCGACGCAAAGGTCGCGCCGATCGGCGCTGGCAGTATACTTGTCAGCTCCACGCATGATGTGGTCCAGTGGGTCTCCCATATCCATCCCTATCCTCTCGTCTTCCTCTGGGTAGAATTCCTGATAGTAAGAAGAGTCTTGATGAGACGGATCATTAAATTGAAATTGCACTTCTTCCTCTCCCAGGTATAGCGTGATTTAATCTTTCCTAGCATTCAGAACAGCTTGTACTAATCTTAAGAATGGCCTTCCTAGAATGATATCTTCAACCCCAGTTTCTTTATTGTCTAGAACGAAGAAATCTACCGGCATTGTTTTTGAGCTGATCTCAATTTTGACATTCTTGATCACTCCCAGTGGCTGGGTTTTCCTACCATCCGCCATGATCAGCTCAAGTTCAGTCCCCATCAGCCGCTGTTGAGTTCCATAAGGCATGTTCATGAATGCATCATAAGTCATCAAGTTGACACGGGAGCCAAAGTCACATAAGGCTTTCAGAAATTTCTTCCCCGATATCTCATGGGGTATGTACTGTTCTTCTTTTTCCTCTTTAGTGACACCTAAAACATACACACCACATAATCCTTCGTAGGGGGATGGCTCAAAGCAACTGTCTAGCAATCTCTTCGCTTGTTTCAGCTCTGTTCCATCAAGCTCTATATCATCCTTGTAAAGCTTCCCTAAAAATCTCCCAACAATCTCTTGGTCAAAAACTTCCGACTTGAGACAATTACTTGGGAAATTATACTCAATTCCGGCTTCGGGGGCGTCTTGCGGACTGAAGGATCTTCTCATATTAAGCAATTCTTGCGAAAAATCAATGGGAATCCAGTCCATTGGCTCAAATTTGTCAAGTGGTTTAGCATTCGCCAATGTTCTATCCCCCTTCGGTTTAGCAAAATTCCCTTCAAATTCCTTCAGGTGGTTGTCCAGAATCGCAGCTTCTATCTTGGTATATTCCTTGCTACTTGGCGGAGTCGTCAGGGTGATCGGTTCTCCTGTTGTCGCGACTGTGCCGATCGGCTCAGAGACTGCGCCGATCAGCACACATGTCAGATCCACAGAGGCGGGTCTGACGGGCTTTATTTCTTCGAATTGCTCCGAAGTAATCATTGATCTGCTCTCAGACATCAAGATCTGTTCAGCTGGCGACTCTTCCTTCTTCATAACTTCTGGGCATTGCCGATTTGGTTCTAGATATTCTTTCCAATGCTTGTGCAAAGCTTTGTTCTTAACAATTTTGCCTAACAATTCGATCCCTACCTTGGTTGTTAATCTTAGAAAACTTCCTCCGGCCGATCCATCCAAATGCATCCTCGATGCCTTGTTTATTGCCAAGTAGAAGGTTTGAGTGCACATATTCTCATCAATGCCGAGGTCAGGTCCTTGTTTCAACAATGTTTGAAAACGCGTCCAGGCTTTCGTGAGAGATTCTTCATCTTCTTGTAAGAAGTTCACCACTTCCCTTCTCAACTTCTGCACCTTTGGCAAAGGAAAATAGTGGAGACAAAAATTTCCAACCAACTCACTCCACTTACCTTTTGCTTCTCGAGATGCTGCCTTGTGCCACTCTTTGGCTTTTCCTCCTAAAGAGAATGGGAAAAGCAGCCACCTGGAAAGATCCCGAGGCACTCCTTCATGATGGAATGTTTGGCAAAGTGCCTCCAAATCTTGTGAGTATACGGGTTCTCCTCTTTCGCTCCAAAGAACCTGTTTGCTTCAGCCATGCTAATGATGATGGGGTTCAACACATACGAGGAGGCCGTGGCCTTCTCATCTGAGGGTTGAGGCACCAGCACGTCTGGAGATGGTAGAGAAAGTTCCTTGAGCGTCCGAGAATGTCCTGTCGTACTCATCCTAAAAATTCACACAAAACACAAAAACGAAAACAACTAGAAAAGAGAAGATTAGACGTTAGTAAAATATTAATAGTAAAAGAACTGGCCTGTTCCCCGGCAACAGCGCCAGAAAAAGGGCTTGTTGGTCGTAATTACGCACCCACTTATATACCGCAAGAGGATGGTGTACAGTTGTAGCTCTTTTTCCCTCAGAGTATTCCAAGGTTATCGAATCCACAGGGAAGGAGCGGAACTAATACTATTAAAAGGTTACTAACAAATTACAATGGGTTGGTTGGTGTGAATGATAACGGTGAGAAAGTGAAAGGTGAATGTTATTGAAAAGGTAACAGGATGATGAAGAATTCTCTCCTTAGGATTGGTTCACTAGCATGCAACCTTATTCTTATCAACTCGAGTGATGACTCTAATATTCTACAAGACATGGTGGTTTCGTTCACCTCGGCTGTCACTACAGAGGATATTAGCTCCCCACTGGTTTCTTGCACTATGTAATGGGCAAAAGTGTATTGGCCGATACACTAATGAAAGGGATAGATAGATGTGCAATAAAGTTCATCACATAGATTAAATTCATCGAGTGAGTATCAAAAAGTATGAGAGTTACATGACCAGATCCCCGCACCAGAGAAGAGAACATGAGACTACTCACTCATCCTTCCGCTAGACATAGCAGAGGGGCGAGAAATAGCGCTGGAACACGCACGAGCCGATCGACGCAAGCGTCGCGCCGATCAGCGCGACCTCCCTTCTGGTGGATCTCGTCGGTGTTGACGAACCTCCGCCGCCAATATCCTAGAACCCTAGTTTTAATAACTGATTCTCGCGATCGCCGTCTCTCCTTGGTCGTCCTTGGCTCTTGATAATTATCTTCCTTTTATACTCGACGGGATTAGGTCAACTTCCACCGACTCTAACTCATACTGGGCTGGGCCTTCGTCTTTCCTGGATAGGATCATGTTTTAGTCATCTTTTCCTCCTGCACCGATTGGCACATGGGTCGCGCCGATCGACGCAGCTCCGCATCTGGCCCATCTTCGTTATTCTTCAGCTCTTTATCCATAATTGCCCTGTTTTACACCTGTTTCCTGCGATTACATCCAAAATAGAACAACTACAAATATATGCAAATATGGGATTAATTGTTAGTCCAAACCACCAAATTAAGACGCAAAACATCCCTTTTTGGTAGATAAAATGGGCATCTAGAAACCACCAACAGCCCGCAATCACTCCCGAAGAGAAGACATGGTTGCGTCACGTCTGCCACCAAGGCACGACCTTGCCTCCATCGAGAACTTGCCGGACTCATCGAGCCAATACGAGCATTTACTAGCGATGTCGCTTTCAACAACGGGCTAAAATTGTGTACAAACATGTGACAGCCTTCACAACCAATCACGATAGGCTCGATCACCGACACCTAACTGGTCTAGGTCTCACCATAGACTAAGAGTAACAACCAAGATCACTGTTGTCGTACCTACGCACCCACTTATATACCGCAAAAGGACGGTGTATGATTGTAGCACTTTTTCCCATGAATTGAGTATTCCAAGGTTTATCGAATCCACTGGGACCTTAGGGATAATTAAACAAAGTTAACAGTAAAAGATGTAGTCAAAGCTACTATCGAATTTAGGTTACATGAGGGGGAGACTGGCCAGCGCAAAGGTGCGCCAGACAGTAAATCTGTCGTTGCGCCGATCGACGCAGGAGTTGACCCGATCGACACACTAGTGAATCTAAGCCAAAGTGCGCCAGATGCCTCGTAAGCCTATGCTGTTAAGTGAGTAACCAGATATCTACTAGTGAGATCGTAACCAGAAAGTCTAATTAAATAGCATCATAATGGCTAATTACATAGATCAATAAAAACCTATAATGAATAAGACCACCCTGCTTCCCAAACGGCTCCCGATTTATCGCTGCCGAGAGGAAACCCTTAATCGTGCGAGTATCTTACCCTACTCAACTATCCAATAGTGCTGCGCAGGCTTAGTGTTGTCGTCGCTAAACCACACTACTAGCATCATCAAGCAACCATAATCAATACAATGTCCGAATACTATCCTAATCACCACGATCAAGATAATATCAACTTACTTAGCCTAGAACTAAACAATTGGAATAAGCACATACATGATTATAGAATCAAGATAGATAAATCACCAAAAC
This sequence comes from Eleusine indica, assembly GCA_030378355.1. Taxonomy (NCBI): domain Eukaryota; kingdom Viridiplantae; phylum Streptophyta; class Magnoliopsida; order Poales; family Poaceae; genus Eleusine; species Eleusine indica. The sequence continues at coordinate 23,462,454 of CM059498.1, read as the reverse complement.
CATCATCAACATATTCAATCATCCTTGAGATACATAGAATAAGATTCATTCCCATCGAGATGGCCTACCTTGACGGATCAACTCTTAACACCAATGGTTCTTGAAACTCAACTAGAGATCTATTCTAATGGGGCAAGCCCTGATGGCTCTAACTCACGGATCTGTTGTCCCTCTGTCGCCCCTCTCCCTCTGTGGCCAAGGTTTACAAGTATTTATAGGGGTGCTACTCGTAAAGGAATCAGTTTCTAGCAAATAAGGCGGTTGCGCCGATCGGCGCAAGCCGCGTCTTCTCTGGTTTCTTCTCCGAGTCGGTTCCTCTCTCATCCACAGCTGCCATGTGGGCCTTTTCCTTCGAGATAAAGTCTTGTACTGCACGTCGAGATCTTGAAGTTCCATAAATCTTCTAGGCAAATATCTTCAAATGTCTTGTGCAGATAAACTTCCATAAACATGTGGAATGGGCCTCGGTCACTTCTATGGGCCAAAACACCCTAGCGCCGACCGGCTCATGGACTGCACCGATCGGCGCACTGGGCTTCTTTAGTGCTTTTCGTCAGTTTTGGATTCCTTTCCTCTCCAGCATCACTTTAATCACCAATTTTACCTGTTTCTGCAATAAAGCTCCAAAACAATGCATATACAAATATATAGACAATATCATAGGTAAATGGCCTAAATTAGTATCAATTATGCTCTAATTGGGGTAATATTCACATATAAAAGGGACACTTGGGAAGTGCCAACAATCACACCCTCAAGGACACCATAGTCATAGATGTGTATAGATGCTCAAGTTACTCTCTCTAGCACTCTCAAGATATCCAATATCCTCTCCTAGTGCTCCTCTCTTTTTCTCTTGGCTCCCTATAAATGCTCCTAGCAATTCCACTGGCCAAAAGAGGTCTCCAAGACACCAGCAATGAAGTTATATAGGCTTCCAACCACAAACTAGGTGTTGCTCCATGAGATCACCTTTCTAGACACACTGACCGAATTGTCCGGTCACTCCTGGAACGGCTCCTAGAGCCATTGGCTTCACTATGCGCAATTAATCTCGTATTGATCGGACCGTCCAGTCAGTAGACCTGACCGTACGATCTGTTCACCTCTATTGATTTCAGAGAGCACTCAAAACTGCACCTCTCTGTCCCAGCTCCCATCCATACAGACCGGACCGTCCAGTCTATAGACCGTACTATCCGATCTCTATGGGCCTTCGCACTAACAGACTCCTTGCAGACTTCTCTCTAATCTCCTGGTGACCGTACAGTCTGGTCTCCACTGACTCCTCTGTTCGGTCACTCTGTCCACAAGCTGAAACTGTTTTTCCTCGCTTGACTTCATTTCCTGGCTTCTTCCAATAGCTCCTTGGCTTCCCCACTGTCACCTAGTGCCTGTGATTTCACTGAGCATCTATGCACATCATCGACTAGCATGACCTAAGAGATGTGACATAGACCCTCTTAATTGTCCGGTTTTTCCTATGGACTCAAAGCCCTAACAACTAGACAAGTGTTCTAAACACTTGCTCCATGGTTTGTACTTAGCCTTGATCCATCTCCATCAACCCTTGGACTCCGTCAAGCTTATCAAGCCTCCATGCTTATGGTCATTGTCATCCATCACCAAGGCAACCATCATCATCAATAAGATTTGTAGTAGAGTTTAGAGATGATATCTGCATAGACAACACTCATGTAGATTTTAGCCCAAAATTTCATAGTTATCATTAATCACCAAAACATCCATACCTCGAGGATCCAATTATCAATTGTCATGAAGCTTACAATCTCCCCCTTTTTGGTGACTGATGACAACCACTATTTATCATAAAACATCAAGGCTAAAAGAGCTACACTACGATCGAGAGGAACCTCAAAGGCATAAGCAAACAACGAACAGGGTCCTACTCAATCGAGCATCATCAAGAGCTAAAAAGGATAAATTATAGAGAGAAAAGCACACTCTAGATGTTATGCATGCATGTCATGTTAGGATTTTAAATAAAGCATAAGGACATGCAATGCAAGACATGAATGATGATGTGCAACAGGATAGCATGAACATGCAAGGAATTAAGAACTAGCAATCATCATCATGGATACATACACAAGCATATAGGATAATTAATGAAAGACAAAGCACTGCGTCTGTGAATAAACCAAGTGAGATCATGACGAGTCAAACACAAGCGAATGAAAAAAACCATGACTTATCAAAATCCACGAACACTATGTAAATAAACCAAGTGAGATCATGACGAGTCCAATACAAGTGAATGAAAACCATGACTCATTAAAATCCACGAACACCTCGATAAATATCTAAAAATAAGATCCAAAAGTATCTCCTAAAACCATGTATACCACACATACTCCCCCTAGATACAAGACTACTCTCTCGACCTTCACAGGATCACACTCCCCCTATCTCTATGTCTTCTCCCCCTTTGGCAACAAGCACCAAAAAGAGAAGGACAAACTACTGAGCGCTCGAGGTCAGAGGAGGTGGTGGTGCAGCAACGTCCGCTGAGGGCTCTGTGCTGGGCTGCTCCTGTGCTAGATCCTGCTGCTTTGCCTGAGCCCATGCCACCTGAGTATCAAGATGCTCAAAGTACGCAAGATCCTCTGGTGACTCAGACCCTCTATCCTATCCTGCTGTGACTGTGGCCGTCTCCTATGCAACTGACACCTGAAGAAGAGTGAGATCGTCTACGTCCGGCAAAGTGAATCCTCCTCAGACTAGATCCTCTGTTACCTGAGGTGTAATGAGCGTAGAGTCTATAGCAGAAGAAGGTAGAGCTGAGCTAGTAGTTGTGGCTGTCTGTGGGACTGTCTGAGTGGTGGAATGATACCTGAGAAGGTCAGACTCCTGACTGGCATCTGCTGGGCGGTAGAAAATCCTGCCATCTGCGAAGCTATAGACTGTGTAGGCGACGTGAATAATGCAGATACTGAAAAGGTTGACACGGGGGAGAACTATGGCCAGTGAGAAGGACTGTCCTGCTCCCCCTGTTTGTAACTCCCCTAGGTGTGATGACAGGCCGCTGGACTGTGCCATCATCATAGCAATGATGGGGCCTCCCTGTGTCTGATTCTGCTCAGTCTGTGGAAGGATAGGAACTCCTATCTGTTGAGTCGACTATCATCTAGTGAGCTCTGTCAACTGACTCATCAGATGTGTCATCAGTCTCATCTGCTGCTGCTGTAACTCTTCCTATACCCTCAGCACATCCATGATCTGACGCCTCTCCTCAGTAGTGTTCTAGATGATGTCACCCAGATGTCCTACAAGTGATGCAATGGTGGAGGCGTGATCAGTCTCTGTAGCTACTGGCTGAGGCGGTGCTCCTGTACTGGCTGACTCAGAAACCGCCGTCTCTGAATGTGTCTGCTGATCGTGTGTAACTGGCGGCGACTCCTGCTCATCTGTCTGCTGACTAGAGCCTGACTGTGATCCCCTGGGAACTCGAGGTGCGTTGCTGGTGGTGACCTCAGGGATGCCTCGTACTGCTTCTTTCTCACGAGTCCTAGTCTCCTCAGAAGATAGCAGATGTAAGGACTATAGACTAAGTGATGTCCTCCAACCCTCTCAGAAATAACCTCCTCCATCTCAGCAATTATTAGATCAGCTAAGTCAAACTGTTGTCTCCTCATCGTAGTCGCCACTGCCCACTGGTGCAGAAGTGCTATGGAATAGTTACCTTAACTGCTATCCATAGCTATGCTAAAGTCAGTAGACGACCGAGTATCCACTAATAAGGGAACCAACCGAGTCGGCTTGGAGTACAAGGCAATTAGAGATAGAGTTATCATGTTTATCCTTATAGACTACGAGTAGGACTCTTCATGTACCCCCTGCCGACTGGATATGTAAGGCGGCATGGACCTCCCCATCGAGGGCACCAATTCACATTGAAATACAAACCATAAAGCACAGGACGTAAAGTTTTTACTCTCATCAAGAGGGCCTGAACCTGTATAACTCGATATCTTGTGTCTTAACCATCAAGTTCTTAATCCTGATGTAGCCCTATAAATATTTTTGAGATCAACTCTGGACAGTTGGCGCACCTGGAAGGGGACAAGGCACGCCAAGATTCACTATGGACTTCGATGGCAGAGATTCCGATCATTCAGTACTCGCCGAACTTCAAGATCTCCTTCGGCTCACTCGACTTCTCGGTCGATCACGCCGGAAACCTTGGCTGAGCGAATAACAGATCCGATCTGACCGCAGCCTACTCCATGGTGCGACAATCGATTCCGACAGATCTGATCCCATTTCCTATGCCACTCGGATCCGACAAGACAGACCTACCCACTGGGTACGACTATAAGTCGATCGTGTCCTTTGATGAGGACTCCGATGGATCTTCTTGTCCATATTCACACGCCGTATACATGGAAAGCATAGAAGAAAACGGGGTGGAGGAACCAGCCAATGGCAGCACGGCCAATAATGGAGAAACTCCATCAGTTGGGCATCAACCTCGCCGACCGTGAGGATCCCAAGGGGACACAACATTGCGCGAGAACTCAACCTCAGTGACTTGGAGATCAAGATGGATGGTGAGAAGTTTTACACCACCCCTGAGAATAACATCACGGGGGTGAAGATGCTTCTCGATGGCTTGATGGCCGACGAGGCAAACCAAACTCTCGCGATGAAGAAAGCTGCAGCCATGCTTAAGGCTGCGGCAATTCAAGACCAAGCTAGGGGTCAACCACCCCAGTCGGTGGCTAGCTCCAGTGAGGCGACTTCACAACACTGTCGTGGACATCACGATCTAAGAAATTCTCTCAGTGTACGAGATGCTCGGATGATTATCAACTCCAATTATGAGGAGCAAACCCGTGACAACATTCGTCACGAAGAGGAGCACCATGACTAGAGGGATGACCACCGCCATGATGACGGCTACAAGTGACGCCATGTGTAATGCCTCGTGCCCAAAGTCCTCTTACCGCCCAGCCACTGTAACGCCTCGCGTCCAAAGTCTGCTTGCCGCCTAGCCTCCCGTAGGGGCGGGCACAAGTATTCATACATAGCACCACTCTTACGCTTTCGTCCTCGCTTCATGTAAAAGGGTTAACCTGATGGTGCTATGGTTGGAACAACGAGGGTTATATGCTGACCCTCACCAACCCAAACTTCCAATGAGGGACTAAGCCCACAACTTCACTTCACTTCTAGGCCTCTTGGGCCAAAACTACTACTACTACAGGCTGCTAACAGGCTGGGGTGTTATAGTCACCCCAAATTAAGGGTTGACGCCCTTGGCAGCGCACCGCACACATGATAAGCGGGCACCCAAGACCTCCTCTTGATGAAACAAGAGTTGATGCTCTGATACCACTGTAACACCCCACGTCCAAAGTCCGCTTACCGCCTTGCCCTGCTGTAGGGGTGGGCACGCGTATTCATACATAGCACCACTCTTATGCTTTCGTCCTCGCTTCGTGTAGAAGGGTTAACCCGATGGTGCTATGGTTGGAACAACGAGGGTTGTATGCTCACCCTCACCCACCTAAACTTCCAATGTGGGACTAAGCCCCCAACTTCACTTCACTTCTAGGCCTCTTGGGCCGAAACTACTACTACTACAAGCTGCTAACGGGCTGGGGTGTTACACCACGAATCGCCCCAGAGGAACGACTATGACAACCGGCGTTGTAACGATGATTGTTGGTCGTACCTATGCACCCACTTATATACCGCAAGAGGACAGTGTATGATTGTAGCACTTTTTCCCTTGAATTGAGTATTCTAAGGTTTATCGAATCCACTGGGACCTTAGGGATAATTAAACAAAGTTAATAGTAAAAGATCTAGTCAAAGCTACTGTCGGATTTAGATTGCATGAGGGGGAGACTGGCCAGCGCAAAGGTGCGCCAGACAGTAAATCTGTGGTTGCGCCGATCGGCGCAGGAGTTGAGCCGATCGGCACACTAGTGAATCTAAGCCAAAGTGCGCCAGATGCCTTGTAAGCCTATGCTGTTAAGTGAGTAACCAGATATCTACTAGTGAGATTGTAACCAGAAAGTGTAACTAAATAGCATCATAATAGGTAATTACATGGATCAATGAAAACCTATAATGAATAAGACCACCCTGCTTTCCGAGCGGCTCCCGATTTATCGCTGCCGAGAGGAAACCCTTAATCGTGCGAGTATCTTACCCTACTCAACTATCCAATAGTGCTGCGCAGGCTTAGTGTTGTCGTCGCTAAACCACACTACTAGCATCATCAAGCAACCATAATCAATACAATATCCGAATACTATCCTAATCACCACGATCAAGATAATATCAACTTACTTAGCCTAGAACTAAGCAATTGGAATAAGCACATGCATGATTATAGAATCAAGACAGACAAAATCACCAAAACCATCATCAACCTATTCAATCATCCTTGAGATACATAGAGTAAGATTCATCCCCGTCGAGATGGCCTACCTTGACGGATCAACTCTTAACACCAATGGTTCTTGAAACTCAACTAGAGATATATTCTAACGGGGCAAGCCCCTGTGGCTCTAACTCACGGATCTGTTATCCCTCTGTCGCCTCCCCCTCTGCTGCCAGGGTTTACAAGTATTTATAGGGGTTCTACTCGTAAAGGACTCGGTTTCTAGCAAATAAGGCGGTTGCGCCGATCGGCGCAGGATTGCGCCGGTCGGCGCAAGCAATGTCTTCTCTGGTTTCTTCTCCGAGTTGGTTACTCTATCTTCCACAACTGCCATGTGGGCCTTTTCCTTCGAGATAAAGTCTTGTACTACACATCGAGATCTTGAAGTTCCATAAATCTTCTAAGCAAATATCTTCAAGTGTCTTATGCAGATAAACTTCCACAAACATGTGGAATGGGCCTCGGTCACTTCTGTGGGCCAAAACACCCTAGCGCCAATCGGCTCATGGACTGCACCGATCGGCGCACTGGGCTTCTTCAGTGCTTTTCGTCGGTTCTGGATTCCTGTCCTCTCCAGCATCACTTTAATCACCAATTTTACCTATTTCTGCAATAAAGCTCCAAAACAACGCATATATAAATATATAGACAATATCATAGGTAAATGGCCTAAATTAGTATCAATTATGCTCTAATTTAGGTAATATTCACATATAAAAGGGGCACTAGGGAAGTGCTAACAGTTCCCCCACACTTAAACCTTTGCTCGTCCCGAGTAAAGTAAAAGAAAGAAAAATCGAAAAACATACTCTTTCTATCATAAAAGATATCTCAAATCAACAAATATTGAGCATTGTTCTATTGTGGTGTATTTCATATTGGTATTCAGCAAAATAGTTCAAATATGGGCATAAAGCTTAAAGTTTCTCCCCAAAGCAACAGATCATGTCCAACTCATAAATTATAACTTTTCCACACATGTAAATTACTTAAAAGATTGTTGTGAACATAGAGAATCTATCTTCCAAATAATCCAAGGCAACAACTCATCTTTCAAATCACTCAACCTATATCCTACAACATAATGATCAAATAATATTAGTGTAAGGCTTATATGAGTAGCTAGGTGAGGTAATTCAAGGATTGCAAACATAAATCAATAATATATTGTAAAGCTAGGAGATTATTCTTCGTTGGAATTATAGAAACTTACCAAGATGGCCATTAAGAAAGAAAAATTTAAGAAAGGACTCACACTTTGGATATGGACATGTGCATAGCAAAAATTTGATCTTGGAAGATTGCACATGGTTGGAATGATTCATGGCTATATTAGAATGAATTTCGAGAATAAGCATGTCATATACCATCCCCCCACACTTAAAATTTTGCTAGTCCCTTAGCAAACAGCAGAGCTTTTCTCTCTCTTTTTTTTCTCCCTTTTTTTCTTATGCTCTCTACTACGCCGATCGGTTCAGGGTGCGCCGATCGGCTCTCAACCCAAATTCACCAACATTTGTTGGTATTTGATCCGTCTGGCTTCAACATTTATTCAAGAATTAAATATAGCCAGAAATATAGGATGTGGTCAAGGAATGATACTCAACAAGATGTTTTGGGTTTATGGTGGTGTACTCAGCGGAATTGAATTTTTGCATGAGTAATTCAAGGCTAGAAAAAGATACACAAAGAATTGCCATCTTAGTAAAGTTCATACCAAAAAGAATTAAATCCTAACCGAACTCAACCATCAATTTAATGTTTATCTACATATCAAAGGTTCATGAGTATTGCTCAAAATATGGCATTGGTAGGTAAGGATCTTGAAATCAATAAATTCCAAAGTTCACAATATGAAAATTTATTTAAAAAAAGATTGGTACTAAGTTATCATCACAAATAAAGCACATGGGTACTCAAAATTTCTCCACATAAGACATATTTGCCGAATAATCATTAAGTGTATGTTTGAAATTTTATTCAATGCTCAACATTATTTGGTCTTCATCAACACTTTTCAAGAAAGAATAAATAATTCAATTCTCCTAAAAGAGCATAACCGCCACCATTATATTAAGATCAAAACTCGAATACATGGTGATGATTTTTGCACACACTTGCATGAAAATAAAACTATTACTAACACACTTGCATGAAAATAAAACTATTACTAACACACTTGCATGAAAATAAAACTACTACAAACACACTTGCATGAAAGTAAAACTACTACTATCACAGTTGCATGAAAATAAAACTAATACTAACACACTTGCATGAAAGTAAGCACACCCGATACATGGTTTCCTAACCCGCTCACACACATATAAGAAAATAAAGAAAAAGATTGCAAAAGATAAAAGAAAACACAAACTGGGAAACTGATACACGTGCCAACTCCTAGGCACTCTAGTCATCCGAAAGTGGAGGCGGTGGCTGATCGAAGCCATAGCACCGCGCCTTGAGTCGCTCGAACTCCTCCACCATCGCATCATGGTTGTCCCTCCATTGGGACGTGGCTTCCTCTACGCGCTTGATGTAGTGCATGTTGTTGTCGAGGTACCCCTGCATGGGCACAAAAAATTCTGCACCGGGCACAGGAGGCACCACAAGTACACGCCCTTGGTACCTGTAATCGATAATCGTGCTGAAGTAGGGAGCGCCGACCGGCGCGTCGCCTGTGCCGATCGGCGCAGAGGGCTGTGAACCGCCCGCTGTGTCGCTCCACCCTGACTTGTACTGCTGAGGCCCCTGGCGTGACCCCCAGGAGTCCCACTCGCTGCCGGCTGCTGTAGATGTGTCCGACTGTCGAACCCGCCCACGGCGGTCCTTGAGAACTCGGCCCCCCTCCAGGAGACCTTCCTCAAGCCAATATCCACCCTCCAGCTTGCGAGGGAGGAAAACTTCTAGCTCCGCACACGGGAGCTTGACGTTGGTGCCACCGATATGGAAGCCGGCGCGAACACTTCCCGTGACAATATTGCCACGAGTCATATTCTCGCCGATCTCCGTCGCGAACTCCCACTTGTCATCGCGCCCTCCCGGTCCGTCGCCATGACAGACAAGGGCTGCTAGGCGTTGAAGATAGGCCCCGAAGGCCAACTTCATGCTTGCCTTGCCCCTCTTGTCGAGCCAACCCCGCAACATCACTGACATGTGGTTGCAATGAGATGGACTCACGATGGCGTTGTAGAGCCACCGCAAGTCCACATCGGTGACGTTGCTGGAGTCGGCCTTGTCGCCTATGCGCGCTGCCAACCACCGATGGAAGACTTGAATGGTCGGGTTGCGGATGTTGCCGCGCTTCATCTCTTCTATGAACAAGGTCCGCCTCCAAAATGAGTCCAACTCTCCACGTCCCAAGATGCCGGCGATGTCGGCGTTGGCATCGAAGCCGAAGGCTTGAGCCGTCGCCTCCATGGTCACCGTGTAGCTGATGTCGCGGACACGGAAGTTGACGGGCTTGTTGCCGTCTTTGACGGTGCCAAGCCTGATCGTAGAGGCAATCTCGGTGACGACGTCGTGATTGTAGTCCATGGGAAGAAGGTGGAAGTCCACCCAACCGAGATTGTTGAGCATCCTCTTTATGTCCTCCCACAGGCTGATCGAGGTGAGGAAGGTCTCTTCCAAGTCGAAGTTGAGGACGAACCTTCCCCTCACCGCGAGGTAGTGCGGCTGTTCCTCTGCGCTCAGGAGGGTGAAGCCCTCCTCCACCGTGCGCGGCATGAATGCCGGCGGTGGTGGTGATGTGGGAACCCCACGGCTTGCCGCCGTTTGGCTCCTCGTAGCACGCCCGGTTGGAAGGGACGCACCGGAGACGGAGTGGCGGGCACGGATCTTGTATGTCGCCACCGCCAAGCCAGTGGATGCACCACCCATCGACATGTCATCGCGAGCGTCAGAACCCCCCCTTGCCGAGGAGTCAGCGCTCGACTCACCGCTGCCACCGGAACTGCTTCCCCGGCGCAGCCTCTTGCCCAACTTGCCGACGGAGGAGCGGAGACGATCCATCTGCGAGGAATGTGGAACGTGTGCGAGATCGTGGGTAGTGGGGAAGGTGGAGAGATTACCGGGATGGTGTGCCGAACTGGGGGCGCCTGGCGTCCCTTTTATAGTGTGGGAAATTTCTAGGAGAAGGAACCGCCAAAAAATTTCAAAATTTGAGAGCGCGCCGATCGGGATGGCAGTGCGCTGATCGGCACAATTCAAATTTTGAATGCTGTGACCACTCTAGCGCTTGATTCCCATCCTTCATGTCGCTTCCCGGTACATCATGTTGGTTGGCAGGGGAACAACACGGAATCCCGATGTCTTGTTGACTGCGCCAATCGGCGCGGGCCCGCGCCAATCGGCGCGCCATCTCTTTTTTAGCTTTTAGTCAATTCCGTGTCTCCTTTGCACTGCACACCTGCAGAAGGGTGCCGAATGGCACAAGTCCCTTCCACCTCGTCTTTTTGTCCGACGTTGATCCTGATGCCTCGTGTTCATCACTTTCACCTAATTTTCCACTTTTCCCAATGTTCCTGTAGTATTGACATACATAGCAGGGCTCATCTGGTGACCGCGCTGATCGGCGCTGACTCGTGTCGATCGGCGCGACATCCATTTTTGCTCCTGGCCCCTCGCTTCTTTGCTAGATGTTGCTCTTCATCCTTTCCTACGTCATTTAGCAATCATTTTGCACACAAAAATTAATTCAAAAAGATTTTTTTACCTTGAAAATAGCTCCGTCTGTGAAAATTATTGTGCTGGTTGATTTTTAGCACCCCTTCAATTCTGGGCGTCATCAGCCTTCCTTCCTGACTTGGGCAATAATGCGCCAACCGGCGCATAAGTGCGCCGATCGACGTAAGCTCTGTTCCTTCCTGTTTTTGGTCTTTCTTTTTATATTCCTGCATTGTTAGTCTACAGTATGTATATACACAGTTTTGCATGAATAAACAGACAACGCAAGAGCACACAAGAATTAAGCACACACTTTTCTATTTTTTTTTTATTTGGGAGATTGTTTTTATCACAAGCAAGCAAATTAAAAACACCGGGTTGCCCTCCCGGCCAGCACTAATTAACTAAGTGGAATGGGTTGTCCTCCCACAAGCACTAAACAACTTCTAAATCCTCCGATCATTGGGTTGCCTCCCAAGAGCGCTCTAGTTATTTAGACGTCAAAGAGCTTGACCTCCCCGCAAACAATCAATCCTTAGTGTCACGGTGCTGGATGTGAGGTCGTGACACTATAAGGTTCTCTTATCTCCATGGTTCATATAGCTTGGACGACCTATCCATACATCCCCTCCAATTACTTTTGACGCCACGTTGCCACGGTGTCTTGTATCTCTTCACTTCATCAATAGCACGGCACTCTTCTCCCTTTGGGTGAAATTTGAAAGAGTAGGAAGTCCCACTTATATCGAAGCTTATCTCACCACTCCTAACATCAATAGTTGCCTTTGCTGTCCTCAAGAAGGGTCTGCCTAAGATCAATGGGGTCCTCGTCCTCTTATCCATATCAAGCATAATAAAATAAACAGGAACGATGTGATCTCCAATTTGAACAGGCACATCCTCAGCAATTCCATAAGGGAAGCGTACCGATTGATTGGCTAACTCCAAACACATACCCGTAGACTCTAATTCAGGCAAATTGAGACTTGTGAATATATGGCGAGGCATAACACTTACACTTGCTCCAAGTTCACACAAGCACCTATCAAATATCCTTGTTCCAGTCATGCATTTGATGCTTGGTGATCCAGGGTCGGGTTTCTTCTCCAGTGCAACATCATTGATTGTCGCCGTTAGCTCCTTAGTGACCTTCACAACCTCCTCAGAAACTAGAGACTTCTTGTTTTGCATCATATCCTTAATGTACTTGGCATAGGTGGGAACTTGGATAGCGTCAACAAAAGGGACATTGATGTAAAGCTTCTTCATAATATCGATGAACCTGGCAAATTGCTCGTCGTGTTGCCGTGCTCTTTCTGTCTTCGTCAGTAGTTGAGTATCCAGGAACGTGGCAGGGCCATGCTCTTCTGTCTCCACGCCCATTTTCAGACTAGAGAGGTCAACATCCTCCTCGCGCCGATCGGCGCTTTCAGGGAGCCGATCGGCGCCGACAGGATCGTTGCGCCGTTCGGCGCCGGGTGTGCGCTGATTGGCGCGAGGCTTCCTTGCTCCCGCAGAGTGCTCTGGGTCTTCTGTTTGCTTTCCTGACCGCGTAGCTATTGCCTTCAACTGGTCTGTAGACATTGTTTTTCCAGGAATAGCCCCTTTGTTGTCTTGAATGGCTTGCGATAGCTGTCCCATCTATTGCTCCATAATCTTGGTATGCTTCAAAATCTGCTCATTAGAGCTCTCAATTTCTATCACCTTGTCATTAATTCCCTCAAGGACACGATCAATCTCTTTGAATTTAACTTGATTGTCCTTGTTGATCTTCTCTTGAGCTTGGAAGAACTCATGACATTGGAGACGAAGTGTGATGGAATTTTGCATGGACGAACTAGGAGAGAAAGAACTCCTTTGTTGCTGATATTGGGGCTTCCATCCACTATTCTTTATATATTCTAGCATCTTCATCTCTACAGGGCAATCTTTCTGCACATGACCAAATTCTCCACACTCACTACATGTGGAGCGTGATTCCGCCAGCTTTAGTGTCTCTTCCTTAGGGATATGAAGATTATTGTCCAACCTCCTTTGAATAGCATCGAGGCGATCTATAATCAAGTCTTCCTGAGTCTTCTCAATCACACTCTTCGCTACTCCTTTTGAAGGTTGCAAATTCCTTGAACTTCTCTCACCATCCCACTATTGATTTTCAACTGGCAACTTGATCAAATTCTTAGCTTCGGTGGGGGTTTTTGACATGAATGATCCTGCAGCTGAGGCATCCAAGTGTTGGCGTGATAGAAGATTCAATCCTATGTAGAACTTCTCCAACCGTCAGACCATGATGAGGGCATGCATCCATATATTCATTGTATCTTTCCCATGCTTCTCCAATGCTCTCATCAATATTCTGTGTAAATCCAAGAATCTTATTTTTCAAAGCTTGAGTCTTACCAGGAGGGAAGTATTTGACCAAGAATTCAGCTGCTAATGTGTCCCACACCATTTTTTTCTGGGTTTCCCAATCCATTGTACCATTGCTTGGGGCGTCCAACTAGAGAAAGGGGGAACAGCCGCACACGTGCTTGGTCTCCTGTCAATCCCGCTATCTTGAATGTACTGCAAACCTCAAGGAAGTGTTGCAAGTGATGATTGGGATCTTTCGAACCTGTGAACGGTTGTTGCGCCACTATTCCAACATATCTCTCCAATTGATACGGAAGTTGATCTTGAGTTTCTTGGAAATCTGTCTTGACAATACTAGTCAATTGTGGCTTGAGACGATTAACCATAGGTACCTCTACCATCTCCTCTTCTTCTTGCTCTTGAACTGGGTCTTCTATTGTGAATAAATACTCGAGGTGTCGCACGGACTGCTTCTCCAGCTAAACCTCCAAGTGACTTGCTTCTCTTCTCCGCTGTTCTCTTCTTGTGCAAGAGTCTTTCTGGATCATCGGTGTAATTAGAGGGTTTGTTTGACTTAGGACCGTCCATACCTGTTAGTTTCACTTAACAGAATATATATACTAGAGAGACAAGTAAAGCACAATGACTAAACACTAATACATCAAACAATGTTTAAAAGCCTGCTATGGTCCCCGGCAACGGCGCCAGAAAAGTTAAGCTTATTGGTCGTACCTACGCACCCACTTATATACCGTAAGAGGACGGTGTACGATTGTAGCATCTTTTCCCTTGAATTGAGTATTCCAAGGTTTATCGAATCCACTAGGACCTTAGGGATAATTAAACAAAGTTAACAGTAAAAGATCTAGTCAAAGCTACAGTCAAATTTAGGTTGCGTGAGGGGGAGACTGGCCAGCGCAAAGGTGCGCCAGACAGTAAATTTGTCATAGCGCCGATCAACGCAGGAGTTGAGCCGATCGACACACTAGTCAATCTAAGCCAAAGTGCGCCAGATGCCTTGTAAGCCTATGCTGTTAAGTGAGTAACCAGATATCTACTAGTGAGATCGTAACCAGAAAGTCTAATTAAATAGCATTATAATGGGTAATTACATGGATCAATGAAAACCTATAATGAATAAGACCACCCTGCTTTCCGAGCGGCTCCTGATTTATCGCTGCCGAGAGGAAACCCTTAATCGCGCAAGTATCTTACCCTACTCAACTATCCAATAGTGCTGCGCAGGCTTAGTGCTGTCACCGCTAAACCACACTACTAGCATCATCAAGCAACCATAATCAATACAATGTCCGAATACTATCCTAATCACCACGATCAAGATAATATCAACTTTCTTATCCTAGAACTAAGAAATTGGAATAAGCACATGCATGATTATAGAATCAAGACAGACAAATCACCAAAACCATCATCAACTTATTCAATCATCCTTCAGATACATAGAGTAAGATTCATCCCCGTCGAGATGGCCTACCTTGACGGATCAACTCTTAACACCAATGGTTCTTGAAACTCAACTAGAGATCTATTCTAACGGGGCAAGCCCCGGTGGATCTAACTCATGGATCTGTTGTCCCTCTGTCGTCTCCCCCTCTGTGGCCCGGGTTTACAAGTGTTTATAGGGGTTCTACTTGTAACGGACTCGGTTTCTAGCAAATAAGGCGGTTGCGTCGATCGGCGCAAGCCGTGTCTTCTCTGGTTTCTTCTCCGAGTCAGTTCCCCTGTCTTCCACAGCTGCCATGTGGGCCTTTTCCTTCGAGATAAAGTCTTGTACTGCACGTCGAGATCTTGAAGTTCCATAAATCTTCTAGGCAAATATCTTCAAGTGTCTTGCGCAGATAAACTTCCATAAACATGTGGAATGGGCCTCGGTCACTTCTGTGGGCCAAAACACCTTAGCGCCGACCGGCTCATGGACTGCACCGATCAGCGCATGTTGACTTTTGCTAAGCCATATTAATAAATCATTCCCGGCACGGGGCCAGAAACGGTTCACTAATATGTCCCAGAGTCAAGTAGGTAAAATCCGCAAGCGCACGGAGAATACCGCTGTAGCATTTCACCCGGAAGTATTCAGGGTATCGTATTTGTTTATCCCAAAGGAAGGTTATGATCAAGAAGCGTTACTAACATATAAGATCATGTTAACAATTAGCAAGGATATCTAACCAAGACAGGCGGGTACATGATAATAACCGGGTAGTGTGACACACACAGAAGATTCCTACTAAATAAATAAAGTCTAGTGGAGGAAAGACTAGGCTAAGCTACTCCTACTATACATTCCTATATAGTTGCATAGCCTAAGTAGAATACATACAGACCCACACTCAGGTTCAGCAGTCAATAGTATAGCACTTCAGGCACGGACTTACCCCTGCATCCACAGGCGACTTCCGCCAAGAGCCTACGCACTAGCCTAGCGGGGAGGATTTCAAAGGACGGACAGGGCTGTCACCACCTGCCGCCTACCTCAACGAACCAGTAGACTAACGAATAATTGATGCAAATCAGTCACCCAAGTACCATACTTGCATGACCAAAGAGCACTCTGCCCCTCCGCGATTACTATTAACGAGGCAGAGCTACCGTACGAATACGATCACCAAACCCATGCTATACTTTATCAGCTAAAACTAAGCATAGAGACTATAACATATAAACTAGACTATAGTGACGGTATATAACTAGCATGACAATAGTAGTATAATAAATATAAACTACTATCACACAAGTAGACTATACTATCACATATATGGATCACAATATCAAACAAGAAACTCATGACCCAAGCACAACTATATAGAAAAAATATATATATTGATAAGAGCAAAGTCTTACAAAAGGGAAAAGATACAAGAGCCATACCAATTCCAAGTGAAGACTTGGGACTAGAGAGCTCTAGACTCAGCCTAACTCCACTAAAACTCCAAGAACTACTACTAGCAAGAGAGAAATGCTTCTTGTGGTGTGTGTTGAGTGTGAAGGCCCTCACCCTCTATTTATAGCCTCCTAACGTCGGTTTCAGAGGAGTAACCGCCACGGAATCCCCCCAAACCGCCATCAGGGAGTCGTCTGGAGCCTACACGTGGAAGGCCAGGCGGAGAGGGCGCCAGACCAGGTCGCCCGACCTGACCAGGTCGGCCGACCTGGGGGTGGCCCCTCCTGGCCTGTGCTTTCTCCAGGTGGCTGTCCTGTGGGCCCTGACGTCGGTTTGCGCGGTATTACAGGGAGTTACGTCGGTTAAGTGCTGAAAATGGGCCCTTCAATCCGTGTGACGTCCATGTGGCACTCTCTGATTGGTTGAAAGTGTGTTTTCTTGCCTTTTGAGGTGTTTCCTTCACATTTCCTCCTACATGACAAAAGTCCTCCAAGTACAAGTGGAACTATATTATTGTGATAAAGCATGCGTGTATGAAATGCCAAATTCTCCTTTATTTGAGTATAGTTGACGGTTGAAAATGGTACTTAACAGCCGTCAACAATCTGTCGGAGCACACTAGCGCCTCGGGGAGGCAACTCTGATCGTATCCCTGCTTTTCAGAGGGATATTCTGTACTGGATTTACGGAAGTCAGAAGTTTGATGTGTTTGATTATGTCTATCAGGAGATGTGGGACATCTCCATCTCTCCCAAGCGTGGCTGTGGATACGCTCCTCACATCATGTACATGATTTAGAAGGTATCGGGTTTGACCTTCAACAAGGATATGAAGCATCTGAGTCTCAAACCTCAGGTTCCTTCTAATTGGACTCCTGACACCACCTCCAGTCAATTTTTTGGTACAGCTCAGCCTCCTCAGCCACCTAGAGCTACTACTTGAGCCACCGGAGCTTCACGTGTTTCCCCACCACCTCGTGGGAAGAGGAGTGGGATTATGAAGATGTTCAAATCCCTTTTTGGCATGTGCAGGAGCATTAATCAAAGGCTGGATGTCATTGAGAGGAATCAGAAGGGTCTTTATGACCATTTTTGTATTAAGACTCCTCCTCCACCTTCCCTAATAGAAGGCTCACCTCCTCCTATTCATGATGACCCGACAGACTCTTTTAGAGTCGAGGAGATGAACTACTTTGGATACTATCCGACTCCTCCCCCATTCTCCTCTAGCGCAGGCTCAAGCGCTCAACACATTCAATTTGAGGAGGAGGAAGGCGGGGGTGGTGAAGATCCAGCTGCCTATGCTCTTCGCCAGCGCAAAGGGAAAGGACCGGCCATTGAAGAGAAGAAGAGGAAGAAGGCGATGATGATGATGAAGATTATGAGTTCTCCGACGACTAGAGCTCTCATCACCTTCTACCCGCACTTTTCTCCTTTTTGGTGTCCTGATGCCAAAGGGGGAGAAGTGTAGTTATCCTAGCTTTTCTCTTTCTTACTTTGTGAGTTGTGAGCGTGATTGGAGTTGAACTATTTGTGGCACTATTTGGTTTGTAAAATCTATTTTGCTACCTTTGTGGTTGGTTTGTGCACTCTATTTGCTTATTGTATTGGTGCTTCGTTGATTATCTTCAGCTTGTTGCATTTGTGTGAAATAACATGTAATTTGCATCTTTTCTATCTTTTGTGATCAATTGTTGCAAATTAACATGTATGCATAGTGTTAGGGGGAGCTCTCACACTTTTTCTTTAAATATGTGCACTTGTTATTATCTCATATCTCCTTACTCATGCACACATTTAGGGGGAGCTCCTCTTCACAAACTGAACCTTTATTGCATATTTTTATGAAATTTAGTTGTATTGTCATCAATCACCAAATTGGGGGAGACTGAAGGTGCATCTAGGTCCCTAATTTTATTTTGGTGATTAGCATCAATACAATTAAGAACAGACTAATCTTTTAATGAGCATGTGTGTAGATAATAAGCCAAAGTTTGGTGATTAAATGCATAGAAACAAAAAGGGAGAAAAGAAGATGGCAAAGTGCTTCAAAGATGAAGTTCAAAACATGCTCAAGAATGAAGTTCATGAAGTTTTATTTTAAATCTTGAGTATAGGAAAAGCCGTACTATTAAGAGGGACCAAAAAGTGTGAAGCAGAGGTGAACTAAGTGCAAAATTCCCCTTTCTAGGTCAAATAACTTTTTCCAGGGCAGAATCATCGGACTTGTCTGACCCATCGGACAAGTCCAACGGACTCCAGTAGCTCTGCCACTCTGGGTCATCGGACTTGTCCGACAACCAGAGGAAAGTCCAACGCATCGGGCACTTTCATCGGAGTATAGTGCCCCTGCCACCCTATTTCATCGGACTTGTCCGATGGACAAGACTTGTCCAAGCCATCGGACAAGTCCATCGGATTCCAGATCCTCTGCCCCTCCTATGCTGTCGGACTTGTCCGATGGTCATCTTATCCGAGGCATCGGGCAAGCTTGTCGAACTCCAGTTTCTGCACCACCTTGATTCATCGGACATGTCCGATGACCATCGGACTTGTCCGACAAAGATTTTAGAAATTGGGTCTCCAACGGCTCTTTTCCCATTGGGCTATAAATAGAAACCCTCTTCACCCTTTGGCCGATTGGTCAGTCATTCCACTCAAAAACACTCTCAAGCTCACTTTGCTCTTCCCAACTCTCCTCCCTTGCTTCCACTCTTGATTAGTGAAGGGATTGAGAGAAGATTGAAGTGCTCCATCACCTCCAAGCTTCCATCCTCTTGAGCACTTGGTTTATCCTCACCGTCGATGACTATTGTGTTTGTTACTCTTGGGGATTCATCCTCTAGACAGTTAGAGGAGCCCGTAGAGCTCCCAACTTATGTGGTGACGCCTCGGGAAGTTTGTATTGACCCCTCCTTTGTGGAGTTTCTAGTGGAAAACCAAGTTTGATCTTTGTGGTCACTTGGAGAGGTTAGGATTGAAAGAGACCCGGTCCTTTGTGGATCCCTCAACGGAGACGTAGGCTTCTTTGTGGAGCTGAACTTCGGTGAACAAATCTTATGCTTTAATTACTTGTCTTTCATTCACTTGTTCTTGCTCATAAACTTGCTAGTTTGGGTTTGCTTTATATTTCATAAATTAACTTGTGTAGATTTGTTACTAGTTGCTCTCCTTATTTTTTTAGCTTCCCTTTGCTTGTATTCACTTGCTCCTAGCTTGCCTTGCACTAATTTTAATATTTACCCGGCCGATATACTTTTCTATCTCATGCCATCGGACAAGTCATCGGACTTTACCCACAATCGTCGGACAAGTCCGACACTGCGCAGTTAACTTTTATTAGTAAGTGAATTTCAGGGATAATTACCTATTCACCCCCCCCCCTCTAGGCACTTTCAGTGCTTGTGGCTCTCCTCATGGCCTGGTAAGAAGTGTATTGCTGTGGCACAAACAGTCCAGATTTGCCCTCCTAGCAATGTAGCATCTCAACCCCTCACCAATCCTCCTCTAGAGGCTCGTCCAGTACCTCTCTCCTCCAGCAGGGTCCCTGGGGACTGAAACCCACTGCTTGAAGGGTACGAGGCGACTCAACTGGAGGTCCTTGATGGGAATCTCAAGAATGTCCCTCTCTCCAGCTGCAGCTACAAGTCTCTGCAGCCCCTAGGCACACAACACACATGTAGTGCGGGTCTTCTGCTCGGTGAGCTGACCTCTGGTGCCGTGCTCCAGTCTGCTCTGGCTGTACTTGCTCCTCGTCCTCGGACTCTTCAGACTCAAACTCTAACTCTGCACTCTCCTCCTTCTCGGACTCCTCCTGCTGCCTGGAGGATCCCTACTCCATAGTCCTTGACAACCTCTCCTGACAAGAAGTCAGAGTACCATGCACCCAAGCTGGCGGTACAATCTCTGTGGCTAAGGCTATGGCTGCTGTCCTCCTCCTGGTACACCTCCTGAGACCCTGGGTGTCATTTGTATGCCCTATGACTAGCCGAGATCCTGGTATCTTGTGGGATGTCTCCATGACATGTATCTTGTGGGATGTCTCCATGACATCTAGGAGCAGTGCTAGCCATATGGCTCTCTTTGACTCTGGGTCCAGTCTAGTCCTCTTCTTGCATTTGAGCTTCTCTCGCATCTTGGCTTTGCCCTGTCCTGTCGTCCCGCCATTACTGATGCTGACTGAAGCTGTCACTGCATGCACATAGGTAGGGATAAGATAAGTATAAAACCTAATATGTTCTACAAGCAAAGCACCGCTAGGTAAGAATGCGCAATAGAAATCCTAGCACCAAATGAAGGATATGATCACTAGACAAATATGCAAAGTAACAACAATGATCATTGACTATATGTGGCTAGTGTGAATCATCTAGTGTACAGTCAAATAATGGTAATTAATCTAACTATAGACTAAATAAGAGACAACCTAGAGTTTCAATTAACAGATAGGCATGGAATTAATTGCAAACTCGGCTGAGCTAAGGATCCAACTAATGCAACTAAAAGATTGGAAATTTACTGAAATTGTATCAATTAAGGAAATCACTCACTAGACAGGTCATATTATGATGAATTGGAGCGATAGCATGATACCCTGGGGCCAGAGATGATGAACACCTAGAAGAACTCACAACCGATCACCCAAAAAGCTGAGTTTTTAGGTCACCGGCAATGGAGGTTGATGAGGACATCCCTCACGACTACACCTATGAGAGACCAATGAGTCGAGCCAAAGCAAAGCTATTACAACATGAGGTGAATCTTTTCCTTAATGATTGTGAACATGCATCTCATAAGAGTCATGTACTACGTAATGGAGGTGCATTACTTTTCCTCAGGTTTGAAGCACAGGATCGAGACATGGTGGCCACTTGCTGACCAAAGAGAGCAAGTTGAAGTTGATGTGCTGATGTCCGGATTCTGTACTTCAACCTCATGATGAATTTTGTATGATTCTATGAGGTACCACCCTAAGTATTATACATGGATGGAAAGGTCTTGAAGTTTACTTTCATATGCAACAAACAGCGCATCCATTGGATCTCTGCAGGGAGAGTTATGCCTATTTTAGTGCAGACTGCTCTAGACTCTTTCTGTCTCAGGGCGTGTTGTTCTGCTCAGAGGTGTGTTACTTTTACTCCGGGAGTGTTCCATTTCAGTTTAGACTTGTCCGATCTGAACGGATGTTACTTTTTCTTAGGGCGTGTTACTTTTTCTAAGGGAGTGTTCCTTTTTAGTTCGGACTTGTCTGATTTGAACGGATGTTACTTTTTCTTAGGGAGTGTTCCTTTTTACCAGTTCAGACTTATCCGATCTGAACGGATGTTACTTTTCTTAGGGCGTGTTACTTTTTGTTAGGAAGTGTCCCTTTTTGTCAGTCCGGACTTGTCCGATCTGAACGTATGTTATTTTTTTCATTTCTGTATCGATTTGGCCCAGCTAGGAGGGGTGTTCCTAGTATAAATAACCCTTGTACACCTTGTGGAAACGGGAACCATAAATTGAACTCAGAAAAATAGAGAAGCATATTGCTCTTATCCTTCGGGTTTGTGCCATAAGTGCCACCTTGAGGATTAGGACTTTTCTCTACCACTTGTTCTTGTGTTTCCTTGTGATTTGCAAGAGCATCGCTTCTCCTTTACGTGGTTCAGGTTAGGCATCGACCAAAGCGTGTTATTGGGTGAAATCTCTGTCACGGGTGGCTGTTCTAGCAGTTGTTGGTGCCAAGATTTGTCAGGTTTCACGGGTCAGTTATCCTTAGGTCCCACGACAACAAGATTGGGCGAGCCCCCGCATCATCTTGGTATTCAGAGCTATGGTTTCCCCGGTAGGATCTTTACCCCCATTGTACTCTCCTTTGTTTCCCCTGTTGTTCACCATCCTAAACTGAAAATACCAAAAATTTCTACTACCCAAAACTCGATCTGAAATTTCAGTGAGTTTTGTGATGTTTTAGTCCAATAGATCGAGTTTGGTTGCTGAATCTTTGTATTTCCCATCGTATCCCACGTCTAATTTTTCCCCAATAGTTCCCCATCAGGATTTGTGTTTTTCCCTTCATTTTTGTGTTCTTGTTTAGGTCAAGTTTCATCCCAAAACTTTTTTCCGCCTAGATCTGAAATTTGACCACCATACACTAAAACAAGCATAACTTTTACATCCGAACTCCGTTTTTGGTGTTCTTAAGCTCGTTGGAAAACTTACTTCGAGTACTATCTGAATAATAGGTGATAAAGTTGTGAAACATAATGTTCAATATTTATTTGAGCACAAAAATTTCCAGTTACTACTGTTATTGAAATTTCAGATTCTGGTGAAACTGAAGTTGTGTACATCGAGCTATCATTTGAGTACATTAGTGGTACACTAGGCCATCCTTTGTGAACACTTTGATCCTATTAAGACTAGTTGTAGGTTGTTGCTTAAGGGCTTTGCACTTTGCTGAAACTGAATATTAGTTGAACATTATTATACACAATCTGATGTGCTGATTTCAGTAGCAAACGAAGAAGAAGAAAAAGAACAAAGAAGAGTGGAAGAAAAGAATAAGAAAAAATTGAGTGCTAAGATCACCATATTGATTGACTTGCTTGTTATTGTTTCAGTTTATCTTATATTCAGCTTTTGTGCGACTTGCTTGTTATTGTTTCAGTTTATCTTATATTCAGCTTTTGTGCAAATCTTGTAGCCCTCTTATTTATGTAAGCAATCATGTAGCATCTCTCTATAACTTGTGTAGCATTGAGCTTTGGTTCTTGAGTTGAATATTCAATTTAGCTCAGTTCCTTGGCTGTGACAAGTTCCACCATCTTTGTGTGTGAGTTGCTAAACACATTTGCCATTTCATTTGTTTTCAGTTCAACAACTCGACTTTGCTATCTTGGTTGGATTGTTACTTAACTTGACAATAACTTGAAGTTTCAGCGTGCATACCACATAAATAACCCTCCAAGCTCCACAAATAAGACTGTGTAGGATGCACTCTTACTTTGATTTTGCTTGATATATCACCTTTGTTGTGCCGACTACCACTAAGGTTTGTTTGCGGCTCGCAATTTCAGCAAGGATCCACAAGAACTTCAGTGGTAAGAGAAGGTGAGATTGAGTGATTTTCAAATAGCCACATAACTTGAATCAGTCTTTTTGTTTGGCCAACTAACCATGGCAGGTGGAGAAGGAGATCAACTGAGCTTTGTCACACAAGAGCAAGTACAAAAGCTAGTGCAAGACTTCAATGCACAACTCAATGAGAACATGACTACTGTCCAAGCAAGCATGGTTGCTGAAGTTGTGAAAGCATTGAAGGCACAAGGTGCTGCAGGTGCTAATGAAGAAGAGCTCGATGAGACCAATGAGAAATATGCAGCCCGGTTGCAGCGGGAAGAGCAAGCAAGAAAGAATGCCCCTGGGCGAGGGCGTGGTGGAGGAAGATCTGGTGATGCTTTCGGTCGAGGAAGAGGTCGTGGGCGTGGTGATGATGGTGCAGCTGAAAAAAATCAAGATACTTTCAGATTACATTGCAATGACAACTTTCATCGGCATTGCAATGTCAACAATGATTAGCCCAATGAAGAAAAGTTTGGAAAGCTCAAGTTCAGCATGCCAAAATTTGACGGCACATCTGACCCCGATGAATATCTCACATGGGAGTTGAAGGTTGATAAAATCTTTCATGTGCATAATTACTCATAGGAAAAGAACGTGCATATGGCTGCACTTGACTTTGATGGGTATGCTCTCATTTGGTGGGAACAAATTCAGAACCAAAGAGAGGAGAGTGGTGAACTTCTAGTGGCAACATGGCTGAAATGAAGAGGGAAATGAGAGCATGTTTTGTCCTAAAGCATTATAAACGTGATGTCTTTGACAAGCTGTAGAATTTGAGGCAAGGAAAGAAGTTTGTGGAGGAATACTACAAGGAGATGGAGTAGGCCATGATTAGAGTTCGTGTGCATGAGGATGAAGAGTAGTCCATGGCACGTTTTCTGTCTGGTTTGAACAAGCCGATCAAACGTGTTGCGGAATTTCAGACCTACAACAATGTGGTGGAGCTAGTACACATTACCCAAAAGGCTGAAAGGCAATTGCTTGATGATGCTAAACCAAGCAGGACTTCAAATTTCAGCTCAAGGTCATCATCAAATGCTCCAAAAACAGCAAGGTTTGATTTGGGGCGAGGCATGTTTTCATCCAGATCAAACTCCAACAACAACTCTCGTTCCAATGCCGCTGAAAAATCTAATGCATCTCCAAATATGGAGAAATCTGGTAGACCAACATCACTAAAGGCCAATACTTCAGTGGGTTCCAGCTGTAAGAGTAGTGGAATTAAATGTTTCAAGTGCTTGGGTCGAGGCCATGTCACCAAGTGTGACACCCAGGTCTCTTTTCTGCTTCACAAGTATGCAGACCACGAATTATAGCTAAGTGTAACATAAAATGATAGAGTCCTCACTCAATTGAAATTAAATATAGACAAATAAAAACCCTACAAACAAGGTAGTGAGGCAAGTTAAAATTTTTCTATACAACATATGCCAAGTAAATTCATAATCATTTTAGTAATAATAAAATAGAATTTTAGGACAAACATGGGAATTTTATCTCATTCGGAAGTACCCCAAATAAATATATTAAACCTAAAAACCTTTCTGATTTAAATAATTAGTTGAAAATAATTGTAATTCAAATTGGAAAATGGCCTTCACCAAAGTGTTCAGAATATCATAGATATCACCTGTACCAAATTTCATGATTTTTAAAGGCCTCAAGCTATTTTATTTGGAATTAACTAAAACCAGGGACTTAGTTGTGAAGACCAGAGAAGATCGAGGAGTGCAGTGTAACATCTCCTTCTTCCTCCTCCATTGCCGTAGACCTCTCCCCCCCCCCCCCGGTGCATGCCAGCGTCTCTGCACGCCACCGTCTCTGCCTCGGAACTCCACGCGCTATAGCGCCGTTGACCCCCCCCCCTCTGCACCCTCTGCTGTCCTGTCCACCGGCTCTGCCGCAAGCACGCGTCCAACGACCTTCTTTCCGCCTGCACGTCACACCAGTAAGCCGTCTGCAATAGCTTCAATGCCGAGCGCCATCATCGCTTCCCGGCTGCCAACCGCCCCACTCCCCTTTGCGCCACTTGAATGGTGCCTGCAACCCTCATAGCCGCACTCCCTCTCTGCCCTCTGCTCTCAACTCTCTCTTTTCTCTTCCCCCCTCCACCATTCCGCCATTACAAAGCACAAGCTCGAGCTTGAGCCCCTCCATCCCCACTGCTCCACTACCTTTCAAGCCGAGCAATGACCACCAAAACTTGTGCACAACTTCCCTCTAGCTTCCCATGCTCATCGCTCGGCCAATCCCCGCTTGAGATCAAGCCAATTTGAAAAAAACCGAGAAGTATTCCCGGTCGAGCTCCATTCATGCATGACCAAATTTGAGCCCTCTGGTAAGCTATTGCATACCATTTCAATCCTATCACTAGCGCATCTCCTTGATGCTCTTCTGTGACCTCTCCGTACCATGTGCTGTGGATCGAAGTAGAAAGAATCAAGTTTTTCCCCCGGCAGCTTCTCTGCTCCGCCCCGACCGAGCCGCCTCCATGACAAGCTCTATGTCCTGGTCCTCCTCGATGTGTTTGGACATGACGCCGGTCTTCATTGTGTTTCCATGAAGCTTTAGGGCCAAACCGCAGGTCCCACATGCCCCATACCTCCACCGCGACCCCGTCGAACATTGCCAACCGCCGCCTCTCGATGTCGACCCTGTTCCGGTGAGCTACTGTCCTCGCGACTGCCGCTAGCCGCTCCACCTTGTTGCGCTCATCACTCAGACACATCCGCGGCGAGCTGCCTCCGGCGATGTCTTCTAGCACCGGAACAGGGTCACGAGCGCTCCGACCGAGCACCACCCCGCTCTGGCGATGTCTTCTAGCATCTTGCGTGGCAAGCCCTCGTGACCCGTGTGGCATCGACGTGTCGCCAACGTGTCGTTGACGTAACGCTTGCGTGGCACGTTCTGTTAATTGATAAATCTAGAAAAATGTAGTAAATCGACTAAAACTTCCAAAACTCATAGTAAATGAACCCAAAATCCAATAGACCTCAAACAAATTTTGTTAGTCTCATAATAATCTGCTATATTTTAGAAAAATGATAACAAGTTGTCTCTGTACATGTATTTTTACTGATTTATTTTATTGGCATAACCATATAGGTAACGACAACCAGGAGCAAGAAGAGGATTTTCAGAAGGATATTGACTCTCAGGAGCAAGAAGTAGAGGTTGCTAACACTAGTATTGACCAAGGCAAGCCCCGGTTTGCATTCGCCTTTTTATAAAGTTTGCTAGTTTATATCACTACTAGTGTCAATATTTGATTGTTGCATTAGGTCATAGGAGTTGGTTAGAAACCCACCTTGCATGATACCCCAAATGACCAAAGCTACTGTTATTAGAACCTTGGTAGGATCGGTACTGTATTGCTATGCTTAGTAATTAATAGTCTCGATGGATATTGTTACTAAGGAATGAACTGGATCACTAAATCTGAACTTAATGGAATGAGTTTACTTTTGATGTTATGACCGGGCAGGGAATTATGCATGTGTAGGTTTGCAGCAACACATGGGTGTTGACTGTGGTAGCCTTGCCTTGTTGAACCTAGGACCCGTCCGTGGTCGGCTCCTTAATCAAGTTTTGAACAGTACCGAATGCATGCTAGTTTATGGGCACTAGTAAACCGATGTAGCATTAAAAATTACTTGCAATAGGATCGGTTAAGGTGCATTGTTTATTGACCCTTCTGCTGCTGGGGTGGGCGCTTCATACCACGAAGTACTATTGGCAGAACGGCATGCCCACTCGATGTCACCACACCCGGTCTGAGGTGTAAGTTCTTTTATTGCGAAAGGTTGCCATATACGACCTTCCTTGGTGCGTATGTGTCGTGTATCTTGGGTTTTCCCTGCTGGTGTAAATCGATTGCAATTGCTGTCACCCGCAGTACCGCTTGGTCACTGAGTTGTCACATAGTTGCACATGATACTATCGAAATGGATTATGTTGGTTATTGTTGATTATTACTATTACTGCTATTACGTTGTACTCACTTTATGTATTGTGTTATTATCTCATGCTATCACTAAAGTTATATTTCTGACCTACCCAATTAACTTGGCTAAATAAAATTTGGTAGAACTAATAGGATGCTCAGTGCAAGTCTTTTTAAATAGCCATCCTATTAGAGCCAATGCATGTCTAGGTCTTTTGACGGGTAAGTCTTGCTTAGTAATTAGTACTCAGACTTTGTCTCTATGGTTTTCAGGTACTGAAGAGATAGAATTGCCTGTACAAGTGTTGCCTTGGGACATGCAGGTCTCTGAGGGTTGGACTGCCCACTGGAAGTCTCACCTGCCGCCGCAGTGACTATATGTGTGCTGCTAGGGTGATGGTTCTTCCGGCATGAATCATCACTATGTTGTATCGTCGAGCTCGTAGTTTCTTATTGTTATTTGATTCTGCTGCTTTTCAAAACAAACTTGAACTTGTATCATTCCGCTGCACCTCAATCACCTTAATGATGTAATAATTTAACTTAAATTAGGACCATTGTTGTATTATCAAGTGTCTGCGTTATCAGCACCTTCGGGACCTCGATCCTCCGGGAAGGGACGCCGCATCAAGGACTGTCGAAACAATCGTGTTGTGTTTGTTAGAGAAGGTGGAGAATATGATTCAGCTAGTGATTGTTACAGAAGTGTGTGAAATGGTTGCTAAAAATGACAAGTTTGATGATGCACTAGAATCTAAAGAAGGTGACTAAAAAAACTATACTTTTGAAGCTGGTAACACCATCGTGGGCACTAAAGCATTAAGTGTTCATCTCAAAGTTGAAGAACAAGCACAAAACTTCAACTTATTCCAGACCCAAGCCAGGGTCAACAAAAAGTTGGTCAAATTGATAATTGATGGTGGTAGCTGCGACAACCTTGCTAGCAAAGAAATGTGTGATAAATTCGGGCTGACCATGATAAAACATCCCCATCCGTATCATGTGCAATGGTTCAACGATTGCGGACATGTCAAGGTGCAATATACGGTGAGGGTCACTTTCGGCATACATGATTACACCGACACCATTGAGTGTGATGTTCTGCCCATGATAGTTTGTCACTTGCTGTTGGGAAGGCCATTGCAATTTGATAGGCATGCTTTACATGATGGCTGTGACAATACAGCTTTCAAATGGCAAGGAAACGGTGTCAAGCTGCAGCCCATGACTCCCACTCAAATCATAGCAGCCAACATGCAGAGGAAAATGAGTGAGAGTGAGAGAGAAAGGAAAACACTAGTGCTGTCGACAAATCAGTGAGTGAGCGCCGCAACCCAAACATGAGTGGACAAAGAGAGCATGAGAGAAAAAGTATGGTTGCTATAGCCATAAAATCTGAGATGAAAGAAATGAAAGAAAACCCTAACATAACGCATTTTGTACTCTTGTACAAAGATGCAATTTTTTCCACTAACAACATGACCTCTCTTCCTAGTGTTGTTTTTAATGTGTTGAGGCATTCAATGATGTTTTTCCGGAGGAGGTACCTGCTGGCCTACCACCACTTTGTGGGATTGAGCATCAAATTGATCTCATTCCTAGAGCTTCTCTTCCAAACTGGCCACCATACTGCACCAACCCAGAAGAAACAAAAGAAATTCAGCGACAAGTGCAAGCACTACTTGACAAAGGGTAAGTACGCGAGAGCCTTAGTCCTTGTGTTGTCCCTGTTATTCTTGTTCCAAAGAAAGATGGTACTTGGAGAATGTGTGTTGATTGTAGAGCTATTAACAATATCACTATCCGATATCGTCATCCTATTCCTAGGCTTGATGACATGCTTGATGAACTTAGTGGTGCTGTTATTTTCTCTAAAATTGACCTACGTAGTGGATACCATCAGATAAGAATGAAGGAGGGAGATGAATGGAAGACAACCTTTAAAATAAAATTTGGATTGTATGTGTGGCTGGTGATGCCTTTTGGTTTAACTAATGCACCTAGCACTTTTATGCGCTTAATGAATCATGTTTTGAGGGCTTTCATTAGAAAATTTGTGGTGGTTTATTTTGATGATATATTGATATATAGTCACACCATGGAAGAACATGTTGAACACATCAAAATGGTGTTGTAGGTGCTTAGAACTGAAAAATTGTATGCTAACCTAGAAAAGTGCACCTTTTGCACCGATAAGGTTGTGTTTTTAGGCTTTGTTGTTTCAGGACAGGGGGTGGAGGTGGATGAATCCAAGGTTGAAGCTATCAAAAATTGGCCTACTCCTATCAATGTGAGCCAAGTAAGTAGCTTTCATGGTCTTGCTGGCTTCTACCGACGCTTTGTGAAGAATTTCAGCACCATTGCAGCCCCATTGAACGAGCTAACCAAGAAGGGTGTTGAATTTGTGTGGGGTAAGTCACAAGAAGCTGCTTTCAAGAGTTAAAGAATTGTTTAACTTCAGCCCCATTGCTTTCTTTACCTGATTTTAATAAATCCTTTGAGATAGAATGTGATGCTAGTGGAATAGGCATAGGAGGTGTCTTGATGCGGGAAGGCAAATCCGTAGCATATTTTAGTGAGAAACTTGGTGGTGCTCAACTGAATTATCCTGTTTATGATAAAGAATTATATGCTCTAGTTCGTGTTCTTGAGACATGGCAACATTATCTTTGGCCTAAAGAATTTATCATCCATTCTGATCATGAGGCTTTAAAATATTTGAAGGGCCAAGCAAAACCGAACCGTAGGCATGCCAAGTGGGTTGAGTTCATTGAGTCTTTTCCCTATGTTGTTAAGTACAAGAAGGGGAAAGAAAATGTTGTTGTTGATGCTTTATCATGAAAAAGTGTTTTGCTTAATCAATTGGAGGTCATGTCCTAGGATTAGAAAACATAAAGGAGTTGTATGCTGCTGACCTTGTTTTTGCAAAACCCTACATGAAATGTCAAGAAGGAAAAGGGTGGGACAAGTACCATTTGCATGATGGATTCTTGTTCCGAGCTAACAAATTGTGTGTTCCAGATTCGTGTATTCGTTTGCTTTTATTGCAGGAATCACACATGGGTGGTTTGATGGGCCATTTTGGGAGAGAAAAGACCTACTTGCTGCTGAGTGATCACTTCTATTGGCCAAAGACGAGATGTGATGTGGAGAGATTTGTGCAGCGATGTACAACATGTCACAAGGCTAAGTCAAAACTGAACCCTCACGGTTTGTATACTCCCATTTCCCACTGCGAATGCACCCTAGGAAGACAGAAGCATGGATTTTGTTCTAGGATTACCAAGAACTAAGAAGGGAAGGGATTCAATTTTTGTTGTTGTGAATAGGTTCTCAAAGATGGCACATTTTATTCCATGTCATAAGAGCGACGATGCGTTGCATGTAGCTGACTTCTTTCTCAGGGAAATTGTGAGATTACATGGTATGCCCATGACCATTGTTTTAGACCAAGATGTGAAGTTCATGAGCTATTTTTGGAAGACTTTGTGGGCCAAGCTTGAGACAAAGTTGTTGTTTTCAACAACTTGTCACCCCCAAATTGATGGACAAACGGAGGTGGTGAACCGTACACTTTCTATGCTGCTACGAACAATGATCAAGAAGAACCTAAAGGAGTGGGAGGATTGCTTGCCACATGTTGAGTTTGCATATAATAGGGCAGTCCACTCAACAACGCAGATTTGCCCATTTGAAGTTGTGTATGGTTTTAAGCCCATTACACCACTTGATTTGCTGTCACTTCCACTTCCAGAACGTGCCAACATGGAGGCATCCAAGAGGGCTGACTATGTGAAGAAAATCCACATGAAGACCAAGAAGGCGACTATGTGAAGAAAATACACATCAGAGTACTATGCGGTAAAGGCAAATAGGAACCACAAGAAGGTGATCTTTGAGCCCGGTGACTATGTTTGGGTTCACCTTTGGAAGGACATATTTCTGGAGAAACATAAATCCAAATTGCTGCCCCGAGGTGATGGCCCATTCAAGGTCCTTGCAAGAATAACTGACAATGCCTACAAGATTGAGCTTTCCGGAGATGAATATTCAGCGAGCAACACCTTCAATGTTGCTGATTTGTCTCCATTCCATGATCATGAAGAATAAGAGTCGAGGTTGACTCTTTTTGAAGAAGGGGAGGATGATGAGGACATCCCTCATGACTACTCCTACGAGAGACCAATGACTCGAGCCAAAGCAAAGCTATTACCACATGAGGTGAATCATTTCCTTAATGATTATGAACATGCTTCTCATAAGTTGTCCTCTGGTTTGAAGCACAGGTTGGAGACATTCTGGGCACTTGATGCCCAAAGAGAGCAAGTTGAAGTCGGTGTGCTGATGTCCAAATTCAGAACTTTAAATTCATCATAAATTTTGTATCATTCTAAGAGGTAACACCCTAAATATTATACTTGGACGGAAAGGTCTTGAAGTCTACTTTCATATGCAACAAATGGCGCATCCATTGGATCTCTGTAGAGAGAGTTATGCCTATTTTAGTGAAGACTGCTCTAGACTCTTTTTATCTCAAGGCATGTTGATTTTGCTCAGGGGCATGTTACTTTGACTCTAGGAGTGCTCCTTTTCAGTTCAAACTTGTCCGATCTGAATAGATGTTACTTTTTCTTAGGGCATGTTACTTTTTTGGAGGGAACATTCGTTTTCAGTTCGAACTTGTCCGATCTGAACGGATGTTACTTTTTCTTAGGGCGTGTTACTTTTTCTTAGGGAGTGTTCATTTTTACCAGTTCAGACTTGTCCGATCTGAATGGATGTTACTTTTCTTAGGGCGTGTTACTTTTTCTTAGGAAGTGTTCCATTTTACCACTTCGGACTTGTCCGATCTGAACGGATGTCACTTTTGCGTTTCTGTGTCGATTTGGCCTAGCTAGGAGGGGTATTCCTAGTATAAATAACCCTTGTACACCTTGTGGAAATAGAAACCACGAATTGAATTAAAAAATAGAGAAGCATATTGCTCTTATCCTTAGGGTTTGTGTCATAAGTGCCACCTTGAGGATTAGGAGTTTTCTCTAAAACTTGTTCTTGTGTTTCCGTGTGATTTGCAAGAGCATCGCCTCTCATTTGCGTGGTTCAGGTTAGGCATCGACCAAAGCGTGTTGTTGGGTGAAATCTCTGTCATGGCTGTTCTAGCAGTTGTTGGTGCCAAGATTCGTCAGGTTTCACGGGTCAGTTATCCTTAGGTCCTACGACGAGAAGATTGGGCGAGCCCCCGCATCAGAGGTGGAGGAAGAAAGGGACAATATTGCAATCAGCAAGGGGGCTTGGCTTTGGCTGTGGGTAGCACCCGCGCATGGGAGAAGGGGCAGCAGCAGCAACTTGCGGCGGCGAGGAAGCAAAGGCACGCGGCAGCGACTTGGCAGGCTGGCGGCGTGGATGCTCGGCGGTGGCGGCGCGGGTCCTCTATGGTGGTGGCTTGGTGCGGCTGAGCGCGCGTGGGCAGAGAGGGGTAGCGAGTGGCGGTGTCAGTCAGAGGAATGATGCGCAAGGGGGACAGCGAGGTGGCGCGGCGCGGTGAAGCGGGCGCGATGATGTCGACGAGAAGGGGGCGTCGGGGGCGTGCTCTTGGCGAAAGGGGAGAGAACAAGGATGAAGCAAAAACCAATTTTGACCAAAGTCAAAAGAATGGACGGCCGAGATTCAACAAGGCCAGATCTACGATCACGGATGAAAGTGAAGCTCGCATTTTCAATGTAGTGACCAGACGGTACGGTCTCTAGACTGGTTGTCCGGTCTGACCTCGAGTATGCTGGCAACCCACACAGACCGGACGGTCTAGTGTCAAGGACCATTATGTCCATTCTCTATGACCAGATTGGCTTGAAGCACTGTGCACAAGTGCACTGACCGGACTGTACGGTCCAAAGATCCGAGGCAATTAAGAACCAAATGGGTATGTATGAGCCTTAGTCCATGCACCGCGCGAGTGGGTTTAACCTCGGAGTTCATAAGAGCTTGCTCAATAGGCATGAAGCACAATCCTTTCCTTTGGTCGCACTTATGGAGATGTATTCTCATCTTGATCATGAGGCACAAATTTCTCTAAGTGTTATAAGCCTCCTTTGTGTTTCCTATATGATGCATGCAACAAGCATTTTAAATATGCAATGAAAGTAAACATGCCATGTGAATGCAAAAAATATTAAACAAGACACAAGGAAACCTAACAATGTCAAGTTTGAACCCCTCCCAATCTTACTCACTATAAGCCATACCCTTGCCTTGAGAGAAACCAAACCACCATCTCAAGCACTCCCCCTTGCTTACAGCTATCTTGAGTGGGTTAGACATTGACTAATTTTTATGTGTTTTGTCTTTTAGTTATTTACACATGCATGGATGCAAAACATACTAGTCACAAATGAGTCCTAATTA
Organism: Eleusine indica; assembly: GCA_030378355.1. Taxonomy (NCBI): domain Eukaryota; kingdom Viridiplantae; phylum Streptophyta; class Magnoliopsida; order Poales; family Poaceae; genus Eleusine; species Eleusine indica. Next base: position 23,428,669 of record CM059498.1, on the reverse strand, counting down.
GCATGCAATGGATGAAAAGAAAGAACACACTACAACTACCAAGAACAAACACGGATACCTCTGTTTTGAGTAGATATGTCGTTGAGGTCCATGTCACTTGTGGTGGACTTCACTTTATCTTCAACTAAATTCCTGGTCCACCACCACCACCATCATCGAATTCTTGCTCTGGGGCACCCACTTGTACTTCGCTCAAGATCGACAATGCACTTAGGCACCCATATGCTCTTGACCTTCCTCTTCTTGTTAGGTGGTCCCAAAGACTTTGGTTTCACCTTGCCACTCTTGTCCCTAAAAGGCTTGAAATGTGTGTTCTCATGGAACATGTTAGCATTAGGTAAAACAATGGAGCTTCTCACCATAGGACAATCCATGATGGTGTGTGTTGACGGTCCTTAAAGGCTAAATCCAACCATCAAATCCTTGCATAAACAATATAAAAGGAATAACCAACATAATGGTAGGGATTTATTACTAACAATTTCCACAATTGTTTGCGATTATTTGTATGCAGGTGATTTATCCACAGAGTAAAGGGAAAACACAAGTAATTGGAGGAAGAAACATAGTTTCAGCCAATCAGAGCGCAACACAAGGATTCACGGCCCCACAAACATGATGAACCAACGTTCCTGGGGGCCTTACCCACATAACAGACAAAGGGACCCACCTTCTAGTGCCCTAGAGAAAGAGGGGGACAAGAGGAAGCAACATTTGTTCGGCTGAACTCATCTTCCACGTGCCACCCGAAATCGCCTTTCTAAGGTGAGTTGGCTCGGTTAAGGCGGTAGTTACCACCTCAGAAACTGCCTTTAGGCCCTATGTAAGGAGGGGAGTGCCTCCACTCTCCACACAACACAAGAAGAAGATTTAGTGCTTCACTCAAAAAAGGCTTTAGAGCTGCCAAAGTGCTTAGAAAATAGGGAGAGAGTGAGGGAGAGTTAGGAGGAGGTCCGTCTTGTCGGTGCCTTCTCCACGCTTGTACCTCAGTGGATGCATTCCTTTCTTAGTAAGTATTCGTGATCTTCCTTTGGTATTTAGGTTTCCTTTTTAAGTAAGTTCTTTCCTTTGTTGCTTACGGGACCATCGCTCTAGGTACTTAGAGTATCATAGTCTTCTATAAGTGTGACGTTGATAGATTAGGATAGAAGATTAGACACACACGTTCCCTCTGAATTAGATACCTTGGAATACTCTAAGGTGAAGTGGTACAACGGTATCCGTGCGCTTACGGATTTATCTGTGATCATGACAAATACCAACAAGCATTTCCAGCGCCGTTGATGGAGAATTGTTGTTGTTCTATCTTCGAACCTTATTCGTCCTTGTATATTTTTGTCTTTCTTTAGTTCTTTCCCTATTTCTACAATAGAGCAACCCACTATCCAATCTTTCTCTGCTCCAAAGGCTGATTTCTATGAGCCACTAAGTTCATCCGGCTATGAACTCCGTCTTGGCTTTATAGCCATGGTTCATGAGCAATCCTTCTCAGGCTTAGATAGTGAAAACCCATACCATCACCTATAAGAATTTGAGCAACTGTGTTCATGCCTTTCGATAAAGGGCATGACACAGGAAACTCTAAAGTGGAAATTGTATCCCTTTTCCCTCATGGAGAGGGCGAAATAATGGTACACTCATACTATCGGGAGTGTAAACGGTTATTGGGAGGAACTTCGAGATAAATTTTATCTCGCTTTCTACCCTACGTCCTGTATTGTCTCCCTTCGTATGGAAATTCTCGGCTTTTGTTAGAGTGAGAAGGAATCTTTACGTGCAGCCTGGGCTAGGCTTAATTTGCTATCCAAATCTGGGCCCAACCTTGCCATTCATGACCCGATGTTGTGGCAACACTTTCTTGAGGGGTTGAACAAGGAAGATGCCCTATACCTTGACATTGCCGTCGGAGGATCGTTTGTCCATAAGACCGCAACAGAAGGAAGAGAAATCATAGACCATATCCTATAAAACACTTCCTTTCTTTCTGATCATGCCGAACCCCTCCAGGAGGAAGCCAAGTCGAGCCATGAGGAACCCTCAATAGCCAAATCCAAGGCCATTCATTGCATATCCCAAGATTCGATCATTGAGCCCTTGCCCGAACTGGGAACACCTAGGAAAGAAGAAATTCAACCCACAAAATTCCCATTTGACTTTGAGGAAGAGTTTTTTGAAGATCATGGAAACACATCAAAGTATTGTTGCAAAAAGAAACCCTCGACTCCTGTCTCCCCTCCGGAGCGGCTTGAAGAGGCATTCCTCCAAGAGACAGTGAAGGAGTTAACCTCAGTTATGAGCAACGAATGGTTGCAAGAGGTTGAGCTATCCCTTGAAGTAATTCGAATATGTTCCCCCTCTTCAACCATTCGATGCGACATTAGAGGAGTTGCGATGGAAGTTCTTTATAATCCCACTGTCGGTGCCAACATAGTTTCTAGTGCCTTTGCACTTGACATTTTGGGTGATACACCATTGGCACCAACTATGAAATCCTTCAAGATCTGCTTTGGCCCTATTTTAGAAGGATGTGGGATTTTGCAAGACGTGACCGTAAGGCACGCAAACATCAAGGCTATCCTAGACTTCCATGTCTTTGACATTCAGGACTTTTATGTCTTAATCGGACATCCCATTGAGAAATTACTCATAGTTTTTATGGAAGCCTATAAAAGGAGAATAACTACGGTGGAAAATTATTATTTTTACTAGTTACTTGCCCATTGAGCTTCCACTATGCTTGCGATTATGACTAGGGTTCGAACAGTAATTGTATCGGATAGCGAGTCATCTTCTGGGAGCTCACCCGGCTCTCTCGAAGGTAACACTTGGCTGTCTTGAGTGTCATGGCTCTTTGTCTTCCGCTTTAAATTTTGTGTTACTGTGGCTTCAACTCCCGAGGTTCTGTAGTAAATGCTCATCCGTTTTTACCCGACTATATAAGCGGGGGGTGGGGGGGGGGGGGTAAAGGTCTATGAAGCTTCTATTGCCATTTGCTTTTTAGTACTCTAGCTTCCACTAACTTCATGCGCTCATGCTGCTATTTGGTGTCTTTTGCTTTTGAAGCTGCATTCGAGCTAACTCGGTATGCGTGGATCCTTGCTTCGAAGTGTTCCTAGCAATAGTTGGGGCTAGCTTCTAGTTTTTACGGAGCTCACCTTTTGTGTTTTATTGCAGGATCTGAAGATATGGCTCGAGTTATGCAAACTGCTCGCCCTGACGAGGCTGCCGCTGTGGAAAACCTGCCTTTGACGGCTGTCGATGTTGTTGCAATTGAGGGCGACTCTGAGGCGGAATTTGCTAGGAGCTTGGAGGATAACCTTACTGCTGCTTTCGAGGGGCTGAGTCATGATCATGGTCGGGAACCATCGAAGGAGGTTGAAGATAATGAAGAAGAGGATGATGGAGATGAGGAGGAGGAGGATGATGAGGAGGACTGATGTGAACAAGGGTTCCCAATCTTCTGAAAGGTTCTTAGTAAGTTGATTTGGTTAGAGGCGACATACAAATCGATCCGGTTTTAGAACAGCACGTTCTAAACCCCGCAATCATAGCACGACGTCTCCTCTGGTTATCAACCGTCCAAGGACAATTGACCTTGCTGAGAAGGCTAATCCCTTCCTGTGAATCAAGAACACAAGCAAGAACAAAAAAGCAAGCAACCAATTTGCAGATGAATGATTAAGCTCATGAAGTTGGGGTCTCACAAACCGATGAACGGCGACACTGTTTATGAACATAATTGATCTAAGAAAAACCCAACCCTAATGGTGCGGCCGCAGCTGTATATGAAGACCCTAGGATCGTGCAAGACCCTTTGGACACGCCCCTAATTGGGTTCAACTGGACACACAGCCCAAAGGCCAAAATAGGCGACGCAGCACCGACACAGATTTTGGACCCTCTTTTGTTTCGACGATTCCCGATGACTCCAGATGAATTTTGACATGAGGCTGCTGGCATTGGAAAGGTATTCTCCTTATCTTTCCACGCATATGTAGAACGTCCAAATCCGAGTCCGTATGTGTCCTGGACGACTGTTTTAGTGCATACTGGTCCTGGACCCTAAAACAGACTCGAAGTCGGTTTTGATTGGGCCTCCACCTTGGCTTCCAAAACCTTGCTGGTCCTCCACGTTCCCAACTCCTTCTCCCATCATCTTCTGGTCCTCTCCATGGTTCCTAATCATAAAATAATCATTAGGTAGCAAACTATTCTCAAAAGTAACATATAGCAAAGAACGTAGGAACGAGCTTGTTGACGGCTGTTAAGTACCATTTTTAACCGTCAACTATACTCAAATAAAGGAGAATTTGGAATTTCATACACGCATGCTTTATCACAATAATATAGTTCCACTTGTACTTGGAGAACTTTGTGCATGCAGGAGGAAATGTGAAGGAAACACCTCAAAAGGCAAGAAAACACACTTTCGACCAATCAGAGAGTGCCACATGGACGTCACACGGATTGAAGGGCCCATTTTCAGCACTTAACCGACGTAACTCCCTGCAATACCGCGCAAACCAACGTCAGGGCCCACAGGACAGCCACCTGGAGAAAGCACAGGCCAGGAGGGGCCACCCCCAGGTCGGCCGACCTGGTCAGGTCGGCCGACCCAGCCGGGCGCCCTCTCCGCCTGGGCTTCCACGTGTTGGCTCCTCCGCGACTCCTGATGACGGTTTGAGATGCCTTCCGTGGCGGTTACGCTCCCTTGCCGACCTATTGAGGCTATAAATAGGAGGGTGTGCCTTCACACTCAACACACACCACAAGAAGCATTTCTCTCTTGCTAGTAGTAGTTCTTGGAGTTTTAGTGGAGTTAGGCTGAGTCTAGAGCTCTCTAGTCCCAAGTCTTCACTTGGAATTGGTATGGCTCTTGTATCTTTTCCCTTTTGTAAGACTTTACTCTTATCAATATATATATCTTTTCTATATAGTTGTGCTTGGGTCATGAGTTTCTTGTTTGATTTTGTGATCCATATATGTGATAGTATAGTCTACTTGTGTGATAGTAGTTTATATTTATTATACTACTATTGTCATGCTAGTTATATACCGTCACTATAGTCTAGTTTATATGTTATAGTCTCTATGCTTAGTTTTAGCTGATAAAGTATAGCATGGGTTTGGTGATCGTATTCGTACGGTAGCTCTGCCTCGTTAATAGTAATCGCGGAGGGGCAGAGTGCTCTTTGGTCATGCAAGTATGGTACTTGGGTGACTGATTTGCATCAATTATTCGTTAGTCTACTGGTTCGTTGAGGTAGGCGGCAGGTGGTGACAGCCCTGTCCGTCCTTTGAAATCCTCCCCGCTAGGCTAGTGCGTAGGCTCTTGGCGGAAGTCGCCTGTGGATGCAGGGGTAAGTCCGTGCCTGAAGTGCTATACTATTGACTGCTGAACCTGAGTGTGGGTCTGTATGTATTCTACTTAGGCTATGCAACTGTATAGGAATGTATAGTAGGAGTAGCTTAGCCTAGTCTTTCCTCCACTAGACTTTATTTATTTAGTAGGAATCTTCTGTGTGTGTCACACTACCCGGTTATTATTATGTACCCGCCTGTCTTGGTTAGATATCCTTGCTAATTGTTAACATGATCTTATATGTTAGTAACGCTTCTTGATCATAACCTTCCTTTGGGATAAACAAATACGATACCCTGAATACTTCCGGGTGAAATGCTACAGCGGTATTCTCCGTGCGCTTGCGGATTTTACCTACTTGACTCTGGGACATATTAGTGAACCGTTTCTAGCCCCGTGCCGGGAATGATTTATTAATATGGCTTAGCAAAAGTCAACAAGCATTTCTGGCGCCGTTGCCGGGGAAGGCGTATGATTCAAGAAAAATTACTAATGTATATAGTAGTGTTGCAATTATTAAGGCTATCTCCTAAGCAGGTTAACCTTGCTTTGTTTTCTGCATTTTGTATGAAAACAGGGTAGTGTATGACTGGTTTCGACTTGCCGACAAACTTCACTGAAGATCCTGAGTCACTCCTGAGAAGGACACGAGCTAGGCTCACCCCTCCTCGTAAGGAGACTCGGCCAATCGAACCTGTCATTCCCGCACCATCAAGCTCTGAGCAAATGGCCGACAAGACCCTCCGCAAGTTCTCCGCTCCCTCCGCTGCCAACATCCCTACGGGACCAGCTGGCAATGTGGGAGATGCGAACTTCGAGATCAAGACCGGTCTCATCACCATGGTGCAGGCTAGCCCATTCTGTGGGAAAGCCAATGAGGACGCTAGTGCTCATCTCCAGCAATTCCTGGAGATTTGCAACACGTTCAAAAAGAAGGACAGCCTCATCACATTCATGAAGAACTTCCTTGAGAAGGAAAAGGTTGCACAGCAACAACTGATGAAGGCAAGGGGGCAAAGGTCACACATTAAGCAACAGCCTCCGAAGTCCACAAGGCAGCAACCTCCGAGGTCTGCAAAGAAACAGGCTGTGAAGCCTGCAAAACCGCAGCCTCCGAAGCCCGAGAAGCCACCGACCGCAACAAAGACCAAGAAGGTGTGGCGAGTGAAACAAGAAGCATCATCCGTGTCTTCATCTCCGGGACCGGACAACGCTTCATCGAGCTGAACGCCGGAGAAAAGTCCCGCTCGTCAGACTTTAAAAGGTGAGTCCTCGCCGGGAGGTTAAACCGGTAGTTATCCAAATTTGCTCTTTTTAATTGCATATTTACTTTCCACCACAGTTTGATTTTTCCCGACCACTGCATTTCTGCATTTTTGAATTTTTCCAGCCACCTTGGAATTTTTCAAAACTCATTTGCTTTTTTGAAAATTTAGAAAATAGGTTTTTGGGCTCTCCATTTTGAAAAGATTTTTTGTCGAGCTTTTTGAGCAAAAAGGCAGCAGGGGACAAATCCCCTAGCCGTTGGGGAACACATAGGAAAAAGGGGGCTGCCAGGAGGCCCACCTGCCAGGTCGGCCGACCTGGTGGGGTCGGCCGACCCCCTGGCCCCACCTTTTCCTGTGCTCCTTTCTCCCAACGGCTCTATGGCCGTTACTCTGTCTCTTTCTAACGGCCATCTTGCTTCCTTGGCTATAAAAACCGCCCAGGAGGAGGAGCTTCACCATTCCAAGCTCATCTTTCACTCCCCTCCTTTGCTCACTTGTTGCTCTCCCAAAATTTCGTGTTCTTCAACTTTACTACAGCCCCAAAAACCCAAAAAAAAAAATATTTCCCCTCTGTTTTAGTGCATCTGCAAGTTGTTGTGAGAAGAAAACCAATTTCGGAGAAGCTCGGGTTTGTCGTTTTCACTAACGCTCACCCGAACACTTGTTCGATCTTGTTTTTGTTCTTGTCTTGTGTTTGTTCTTGTGTGCAGCCATGTTCAAACGAATGAAGCAAGTCGCCGGAATCAAGCGGAGAAAAAGCACTCGTGCAAGCACGAGTCAAGCATCCTCCGTCGAGCTCACACCAAGTCCGGGGCATGGTGACCCCGAAGCTGAAATTCCGGAGGAAAGGCCGGCCTTGCTCATCACCGAGGAGCATCTCGACATCAAGGACGACCGCGAGGGCCAAGCCATCGCGCTCATGAGAGAACGGCCATTCGCCCACACCCGACGCTTCGATCCGGACTTCCTCGAGAAAATAGGTATGAGAGAAGAATTTGCCTCTATTTTTCGCACTATGGGTTGGCTAAATTTCGTAGAAGTAGATGAGCCGGGTTCTCGTTTGCTTACTATGCAGTTTTTATGCACCCTTAGAAAGTATGATGAAGGCATTTCTTTTCGCTTGTTTGGGCAAGAGCGCTTGGTCACATGGGGTGATCTTCATGCTATGCTAGGTCTAAATCCTAAATGTAGGCTAGACTTAGATAAAGCACTAAAGGGGTTCCATAAAGAAAGTTTTTGGAAAAAGATTTCCGGAAACGAGTGGGGTCCCAAGCCTAGAACAAGTGCCATCCATAATCCTACACTTAGATTTATGCATGTGTGGTTGGCTATGACCTTGTTTCCTCGAGGTGACATTAGGGTTGTCCGGCAAGATGAATTGAAAATACTTTATGCCATGGTTAAGAAAATTAGGGTGTCACCCGCGGAATGCATGATTGATCAATGGTTAGACAATATAAAGTTGACAGGACCAATTGAGTGCACTTCTTTAGTTACTCGCATTGCGCAGAAGTGTGGTCTGCTTGAGAATGTTCATGTTGAATATTTGACGGTAGATAGAGAATTTCTAGGCGAGGACTATTTTGTGCAAGGACATACTTTGAAACATGGTCCAAATAATACCTTGATCTATCACTTTCCCGGGTATACAAATGAATTCCCGTTACCTAACCCGGGTCTTCGTTTGTATCACTGTCGGGCACTAACCCTCCCACTTGAGCCAGTGGGAGAAGTTCGCAGGCATAGTGTTTCAGGGCGACCGACACGTTCCCGTAGGCATATGGAGCCTACACCGGAGTTTCACACTCCGACCGGAGATCCGGTATGGGAGCAGCCCCCGCCACAGGACGAGGCGGGTGCATCAACATGGCAGGCCGGAGCATGGGAATCTCAGTACGATTACCCCATGCAGACGTCATCAAGTTCAAGCGGACAGCCATCCTTTGCCACTCGGTCATTCTCATCCCGTGGGTTCCGTGAACTCAACTATGGGATGGCCGAGTTGACAAGGAGGGTGAACGACATTGATTTGCGCACCGAGAGCATGCAACAAACTCTCACGCAACATGTCACCGACACCCAACAATGGCAGAATTTCAGCGACAACCAATTCCGCCAGCTGAACGCGATGATGGCTCAGAATCAGAGCAATTGGGATGCCTTCGTCCGCTCCCAAGGCTACGACCCGAACCAGCAGATATGAGCAAGAACAAGCTTGGGGGAGGACCCCCCTTCTTACGGTAACTTGTATCTTTCCCCTTCCCTTTATTTCTTGCATTTGCTAAATCTGAAATTCCATAAAAATTTGCAAAACATAAAAAGAACAAAAATATTTCCCTTTTTCATGCGCGGTATGAATGTGTATAATTTTCCTATGTTGAGATGATGAATAGTTGCTCTGTCCTTTATTCCTCTCTAAAGCTAGTTTACAACTTAGTACTCTCTCAAGAGTTAGGTTTGTTGGTAAATCTTGCCTTGAACTTGAATCTTGTGGGTAGCATATGCATTCTCTAGTTCTAAGTTGTTGAGAGGTATGATATGATAGATAGGGCTGCTATGATCTTGCTCAATGTAAAGCTTGAATTCCGGAGTTTTATTTTTCAAAATGACAAATTGATAAGTTCCTCAATGATGAAATTCCCACCACAGCCATATGTAGTGTTTACATTTGAAAACCTTTACACATATGCTGCTTGTTTCACATTGAGCTTAGTCAAAATTGTTGTGACCCTAGTAGAACTCTTTTCATGCTTTCTTGATCAAGATCATGTACACACATCCACCGCCATGAGCTATCCTTCTAAATCAAGAAGATAGCATCCACCATATCCACCGTGAGCTATTATTCTACACCGGAAGAAAGCCACTATCCATCCATCCAAAGAAACACTCCATATATCCATTGCAAAATTCCTCTCTCAAAGTATTCATTGCAAACTAGGACTATGGCTATGCAAAAAAGAAAAGAAAAAAAAATGCTCAAAAAAAGAGAGCAAGCAAAAGATAGCCATAGCCTAGAAACTCCAAAAGAGAGAAGGAAAATTCAAAAAGGAGTTATTTCTTCCCATCCACCATTCCTCCATTCTCCCACACACTTGCACATCTTGATCAAGATTGTTTGAATTGATGTTTTTCTTGGATCCGGTCTTTTGACATAGCAATATTATGTGAACATGAGTGCTTCATATATCCCTACCTTGAGCTCCACATAAAGCCTTATTTAGAAGTAGGTGATTATAGGCAACACTTTGCCTTGGTGAGGAATCATACACATATTGAGTGATCCGAGAGAATCATTTGAGGAACTTGGTTTTTATTTTCAAAATCTTTTGAAAACCTCCGGAACAACATAGCGGAATCTAGAGCAAGTGATTAGTGCCCTGCAATTGTTCTATCTCTCAACCGCCCAAGACAATGAGGTGTAAAAGCCCCATGGATCGAGGTAAATGGGTAAGTTATGCGCCAATATATTTAATTCTAGGAAGAGTACTTTGTTGTGCGCATAGTATTATTGAGGAGTAGGACATTGTAGCAACTCCTGATCAACAACTTAAGTTTATCTTTGCTTCGGGACGAGCAAAGGGTAAGCTTGGGGGAGTTTGTTGATGGCTGTTAAGTACCATTTTTAACCGTCAACTATACTCAAATAAAGGAGAATTTGGCATTTCATACACGCATGCTTTATCATAATAATATAGTTCCACTTGTACTTGGAGAACTTTGTGCATGCAGGAGGAAATGTGAAGGAAACACCTCAAAAGGCAAGAAAACACACTTTCGACCAATCAGAGAGTGCCACATGGACGTCACACGGATTGAAGGGCCCATTTTCAGCACTTAACCGACGTAACTCCCTGCAATACCGCGCAAACCAACGTCAGGGCCCACAGGACAGCCACCTGGAGAAAGCACAGGCCAGGAGGGGCCACCCCCAGGTCGGCCGACCTGGTCAGGTCGGCCGACCCAGCCGGGCGCCCTCTCCGCCTGGGCTTCCACGTGTTGGCTCCTCCGCGACTCCTGATGACGGTTTGAGATGCCTTCCGTGGCGGTTACGCTCCCTTGCCGACCTATTGAGGCTATAAATAGGAGGGTGTGCCTTCACACTCAACACACACCACAAGAAGCATTTCTCTCTTGCTAGTAGTAGTTCTTGGAGTTTTAGTGGAGTTAGGCTGAGTCTAGAGCTCTCTAGTCCCAAGTCTTCACTTGGAATTGGTATGGCTCTTGTATCTTTTCCCTTTTGTAAGACTTTACTCTTATCAATATATATATCTTTTCTATATAGTTGTGCTTGGGTCATGAGTTTCTTGTTTGATTTTGTGATCCATATATGTGATAGTATAGTCTACTTGTGTGATAGTAGTTTATATTTATTATACTACTATTGTCATGCTAGTTATATACCGTCACTATAGTCTAGTTTATATGTTATAGTCTCTATGCTTAGTTTTAGCTGATAAAGTATAGCATGGGTTTGGTGATCGTATTCGTACGGTAGCTCTGCCTCATTAATAGTAATCGCGGAGGGGCAGAGTGCTCTTTGGTCATGCAAGTATGGTACTTGGGTGACTGATTTGCATCAATTATTCGTTAGTCTACTGGTTCGTTGAGGTAGGCGGCAGGTGGTGACAGCCCTGTCCGTCCTTTGAAATCCTCCCCGCTAGGCTAGTGCGTAGGCTCTTGGCGGAAGTCGCCTGTGGATGCAGGGGTAAGTCCGTGCCTGAAGTGCTATACTATTGACTGCTGAACCTGAGTGTGGGTCTGTATGTATTCCACTTAGGCTATGCAACTGTATAGGAATGTATAGTAGGAGTAGCTTAGCCTAGTCTTTCCTCCACTAGACTTTATTTATTTAGTAGGAATCTTCTGTGTGTGTCACACTACCCGGTTATTATTATGTACCCGCCTGTCTTGGTTAGATATCCTTGCTAATTGTTAACATGATCTTATATGTTAGTAACGCTTCTTGATCATAACCTTCCTTTGGGATAAACAAATACGATACCCTGAATACTTCCGGGTGAAATGCTACAGCGGTATTCTCCGTGCGCTTGCGGATTTTACCTACTTGAGTCTGGGACATATTAGTGAACCGTTTCTGGCCCCGTGCCGGGAATGATTTATTAATATGGCTTAGCAAAAGTCAACAGAGCTCACCTCTAAATTTAGTCGTCTTGCACGAGATCTAGTCATTGGACCTTGCAAGTCCAGAATTGGAGAAGTGTTGTGTGTATCCATAGGAGTGATGTTCTCATCATCCTCCCCCTCTTGAAGTGGAGTCGTCCTTGACTCAAGCTCATCCTCTTCTCCCAAGTATGGTTTCAAATCTGAAATGTTAAAAGTGGGACTTACCCCGAACTCGGGAGGCAACTCAAGTTTGTATGCATTATCATTAATCTTCTCCATTATTTTGAATGGACCATCAGCTCTAGGCATTAGTTTAGACTTTCTCAATTCTGGAAATCTATCCTTCCTCAAAAGTAACCACACTAAATCTCATACATGAAGCTTTACTTCCTTTCTACCTTTACTACCAGCAATTTTATACTTTTCATTCATCTTTTCAATGCTAAGTCTAGTGGTCTCATGCATTGAGAAAAGAAATTGTCATTGGACCTTGCAAGTCCAGAATTGGAGAAGTGTTGTGTGTATCCATAGGAGTGATGTCCTCATCAAGGACGATGAGAAAGGGGGTGGTGACAGGGATTTCGCTCCCCGAGGTGTTGGGAGGGTAGCCACCAATACCCACGGGCAAGGTTCGAGCCGTAGGGTGCGAAGCTCTAGTCGGGTGGATGAGGACCTAGAGGACGTGGATGCAGTTATCAACGATCTACTGCCCGCTGATGATTTTGGCCTGTCGAAGGCCCAAAACGGGAAGGGAAAAGACCACGAAGGATCCAGACCTCGGACCTCCGTTTTCGGGCGCTCTCGCCTCGATGCCCCCAAACTACACAAGCTTGCCGAGTTAGGGTGTTTTCCCTCCGGAGGAGCCCGACTGGCTGGTCAGGAGGTTACCCCGTGCCCAGCTCAAGATGAGGCCATGGTTTTTGAAGACCACTTTACTACTGGCCTTCGCTTTCCCTGCTCGGCCTTCATGAAGGACACATGCAGCTGCATCACATCAGCCCTAGCGGGATGGCTATGCTAAGAAAATTCACCTGGGGCGTGCTGAGTTATCAGGGCCAGCCTGATATCAAAGTATTCTGCAAATACTACTACGCTCACTATCAGCCGAAGACTATCAAGATTGATGGCGTGGTGCATGAGGCTGACTTTGGCTGCATAACCTTCATGCGCCGCTTCAAGTGTGATAATCAATTTGTTAAATGCTGTCGAAACCGCTGGAGTGACAAGTGGCATGAGTGCTGTCTATACGTGAAGGTTGTCGTAGAAACTTCTCCTGCGGAAGAGGTAGGGGCGACTACTTTTCCCTTAGCTTCGAAGCTGACTCATTGCAAGCCTCGGTCCACGGAAGGCAGGGTGCCCAAGGGCTGTAAGAACGAGGCTGCCTTCCGTGTCGCTACCTTCAACTCAAGCGGGCGGGACCTCGTCGAAGAGTTCGTGGCTGCGAATGTGTGGCCACTATGAGAGGGGTGTTTAATTCCTAGGTTTATTCAGAAGAAGATCCCCTCGCGGCCTAACATCACCATACCGTTCCCGGAGGTGCCCGTGGATAAACCGGGTTTTGTTGACGAAGAGTTTTTGGTTTTCTTGCAGTGTGCCAGCGAGGCTGTGGTGGAGCCTTATACTCGCGAGGAGCACAAGCACACCTGCGAGCGGACTTCACACAACGGCCGGCTTAACCGTGTCCTGACATTGGCCGGTGTGAAGTACCCCGCTCGTGTCACGCCAGGGCCTCCGATGAAGTGGAACCGCCCCCCTGGAAATGTTGGTTCCGACGTTGGCAAGGCAACGGGGGCCAAAATGGCAAGGAAGGAGAAGTGTCTGCCAAAGCCTCCCCTACAGATTGGGAAGAGGAAAAGGGAGGAGGAAACTTCGAAGGTCCCTCCGAAGCGTGCGGTGGCTAACAAACCCCGCTGAGACTCTTCGAGCTCGTCTGCTGCCGGCCTCCACGCCGTTGGAACTTTGGTGCGCGCCTACGCGATGGCGGATGCCTTCGACGGCGACGACGACGAGGAGGATGACGTGGTGGTGGTGTCTCCCCCTACTATGGGCGGTGCTACTGATGTGCTTGCTTCGAGTCCCCCTGTTATTCCCGCAAGGAGTCGGGCTGTGGATACGGAGGCCGCGGACACCCTTGCAGGTCTCAAGGAAAAATTTTCTACTCGCCCTGGACCTTCGAGTCCAAGTCAACATTTGATTGGGGCTGGAGCTTCTGGAGGGTCTGCAGGTAGAGGCTTGGGGCTGCCCGAGGGGTATGAGGATTTTGCTGATCCCAGCTTGAGCTAATCTATGCTTGACTCCTGATGCTTTCATAGCCGAGGAGGATCAGCTATTTGGAGCCGGGGACTTACAACGTAATCTCTGCCATGTTTTGAGACATGTAAGTATGCTTCGCTTTGATAGTATGTGAAAAATGTTGTACTGTTTTTATTGAGTTTTGTGACAGGGTTATCTTGACTCTTATTTTATTTCAGGCCCACACCCTCGCGCGGATTTCTTTTGAGAAGACTTGCACGGAGCTAGCTTTGTTGGAGAAGGAGAAGGATTCGTTTGGAACAGAGAACGTGTTGCTGAAGGAGAAGCTTAATAGCCTTCAGTCTGTGAAGGATGAGGCTGCGCTTGAAGCTGTGCGCATGCAAAAGGAGCTTAATGCTTCACGGGCTGAAGTTGCTGAACTAAAGACCGGCTTAAGTCGCCTGGAAGCTGTTGAGGCTAAGATCTCAGCTTTGGAAAATGAGAACACAGCTTTGAAGCATGACCGATCAATTCGCAACTATGGTTTCGCTGCGCAAGCTTTATCCGCACACCAGCAGTATTGTGAGGCTTTAGGTTATGTTGGTGCTGAGCCCATGTCATTGACCGACGGGGCTGCAATCACCGAAGCTGTTTTCTTTGGGTGGCTGATGTCTAAGTTTGAAGCTCTCCCAGGGGTGATGGACAAGCGCAGCAACTTCGGCGCACTGCATACTATGGAGGCTGCATTTGGGCTGCTGGAACGCGAAGGTTGAGAGCACTTCCATGCTCTGGGAAGGCACAACTTTCCGATTGGGGCGGATGCTCGGGACGGCTTGTCACCGGAGTCCATCGCCGCGACTAAGCACGTCACAATGAAATTCTGGCGTGATCACGGCCGCGAAGCCGCTCGACAGGCTACCATTGGGAAACTGGCTCAGGTTGCATTGTATTTTCATTTATTCATGCGACATTCGAAGTTAAAATTGATTGTGCTTGTGTAGATGCGTGGGTCTTCGAGGAGCGGTGATGGCCAGGCTGAAGATCCTTTGGGTGGCCAAGGCACTTCGAGGAACGCCGCCGAGAAGGCTGGAACTTCGGAGAGTGGATCAAAGGCCGCACCGAGCGAGGTTGCGTTGATGTAATGTACTTTTTGGGAGGTCCTGAGGGAAATTTTGTAACTATAATTTTGACATGCCTACTTCACCCTGCGCAAGTGTCCTTCGTGTCGCCTGCGCGGGAGTCCAAAGAGGATGCTTCTAGTTCCGTGTTGCGCATGTTGGACTTGATGAGTGAAGGGTCCCAGTCTTTAATGGATGATGCTTTCGTACGATGCCTGCTTCGAGTAGTTCTGAGGCCAGTTTGAGCGGCTTCGAAGCGTTAGATGTTGCGGCGGAGGCTAAAAGATTTGAGTACCCCGAGCGCGCGTCTTCGTCCAAATCACGCTTGGTGACTTTGGACGCTGGTGTGGTTTGTGTGGGGGATTATTCCCACTTGTTCGCTCGTGGCGCTTCATCTAGTGCGCCATCCACACTTGGCCACCAGGGTCTTCGCATCCGAAGCAAAGCGAGAAAACCTTGAGCACCAAAGGTTCCGGGGCCTCGATTCCGCGGCCGTCTCGTCCGTGGCTTGCTATGGCGAAGCAATCGATTAGCTCCGTGCTGAACTCATCGACGAAGATTGCTAAATCACTTTCGTAGGTGCCGGTTCCGACTAGTGGAGATACCCAAGATTCGGGTGTCCTTGGTTCCGGGGGCTCGAGACCTAATCCCTGCCCTCCTCCGCCTGGTTACACCACTGATGAATGGTCGGTTTTGCTTCCCTAGTTGTTAGCCTCTGGGGTTGTTATAAAAGAACCCATTGATTATGATTTCTAATGTAAACAATCATTAGCTGCAATTGTAATAAATTATGTCTTGCCATGTTTGTGTTGTTATGATTTGCTTAGCGTTGACATCGAATTTTAAAAAACACCACCCTCTCCCTGGAATTGCTAACAGCGAAGTATTCTAGGACGAACCCTTCGACAAGATTTGGGCTGCAACAAGCTCCCTAGGTTTTTTCGCTAAGTTTTTTGAAAAATGCCACCCTACCCCTCGAAGTGTTAGGGGCGAGGTGTTTTAGGGCGAACCCTTTAACGGGTTTGGGCTGCAACGGGCCCCTTAGCATTTTTTCGCTAAGTTTTTTGAAAAATGCCACCCTCCCCCTCGAAGTGCTAGGGGCGAGGCATTTTAGGGCGAACCCTTTGACGGGTTTGGGCTACAACAAGCCCCTTAGCATTTTTTCGCTAAGTTTTTTGAAAAACGCCACCCTCCCCCTCGAAGTGCTAGGGGCGAGGTGTTTTAGGGCGAACCATTTGACGGGTTTGGGCTGCAACGAGCCCCTTAGCATTTTTTCACTAAGTTTTTTGAAAAACGCCACCCTCCCCCTCGAAGTGCTAGGGGCGAGGTGTTTTAGGGCGAACGCTTTGACGGGTTTGGGCTGCAACGAGCCCCTTAGCATTTTTTTGCTAAGTTTTTTGAAAAACGCCACTCTCCCCCTCGAAGTGCTAGGGGCGAGGTGTTTTAGGGCGAACCCTTTGATGGGTTTGGGCTGCAATGAGCCCCTTAGCATTTTTTCGCTGAGTTTATTGAAAAACGCCACCCTCCCCCTCGAAGTGCTAGGGATGAGGTGTTTTAGGGCGAACCCTTTGGCGGGTTTGGGCTGCAACGAGCCCCTTAGCATTTTTTCACTGAGTTTTTTGAAAAATGCCACCCTTCCCCTCGAAGTGCTAGGGGCGAGGTATTTTAGGGCGAACCCTTTGACGGGTTTGGGCTGCAACGAGCCCCTAAGTATTTTTTCGCTAAGTTTTTTGAAAAACGCCACCCTCCCCCTCGAAGTGCTAGGGGTGAGGTGTTTTAGGGCGAACCCTTTGACGGCTTTGGGCTGGCACGAGCCCCTTAGTATTTTTTTGCTAAGTTAGCTGGCTGCACGGGTCCTAGCTCCTCGGGCTTGACCAGTGCGGCAGCTATGGCTTGAGATCTTTTTGCTCTTCATCGAATGTTCCAATCTCCGTGGTGAGAGTTGTTTCGACGTGCTCTACTGAGCGAGGCTTTCCACTTTGGGGAAGGCAGCTTTATAGATTTAGCTGGGGTTTACATAGGATCCCCCTCATTAAAAACCTCACCCCTGGGAAGGGTTCCCCTTGTGAGGAAAAGAGTACGGTCCTTTACATAATTGCCTAGAAAAGAAAATCTACCAACTAAGCTCAAGGTAGCACTTATAGTTTTGTGCTATGCTTGGCTTTTTACATGCTTCGAGAGGTGCTTTTTCTTATACGTAAAACCTTTGAAGGTTGTCCGTGTTCCAAGGATGTGGCAACTCTTCTCCTTGTGAAGTATGGAGCCTGTATGCTTCGGACCTGTTTGATTTTGCCACAATGTATGGACCCTCCCATTTAGGCTCTAACTTGCCTTTGCTTTCTGTTCTAGGGCTTTGGCGTAGGACTAGGTCTCCTACTGCGTAGACTCGGGGTGTGACTTTTTGATCCCTCCAGTGGTGTGTTTCTGATTGATACTTTTCAAGGTTGAGAACTGCGTCCAGTCTGTCGACTTCCATCAGATCCTTCGATACGTTCTTTGCCAGCTGTGTTGATTTTGCATTGAAGGTTCTGGGACTTTGGTGCAAAATCTCCTCGGGCGCGACTGCTTCTTCCCCATAAAGTAACCTGAAGGGAGAATATTTGGTTGCCCTGGTCTCGGTCGTGTTGTGCGACAATATGACCCTTGGCAGTTCTTCTGCCCATTTTCCTTTCTTGTCATCGAGGAGTATCTTTTTGATTGCCTTGAATATAAGGTTGTTTGCTCTTTCGATGGCTCCGTTCGACTGGGGGTGATATACTAACGCGAAGTCGAGTTTGGTCCCGATGGAGTGATAGAACTCTTTGAACATATCGTTGTCGAATTGTTTTCCGTTGTCGACTATTATGTCTCTTGGCACTCCGAAGCGGCAGACGATATTTTGCAAAAAAACTTCCTGATTGTTGCTGCCGAGATGTTTGTGATTGGTTTTGCTTCAATCCACTTGGTGAAATATTCTAGCACTACAATTGCCCACCTGTAATTCCCTGGTGCTGTGGGTAAGGGTCCAAGATGTCGATTCCCTAACGTTGGAGAGGCCATGATGGGGCTATGAGTTGCGTTGGCTATCAAGGTGCTGACTGCCTGTTTGAGATTTTTTGATAGGCTTCGCATCTGGTTACTATTTCTGCGGCATCCTTGACCATAGATGGCCAAAAGAAGCCCTGCCTAACTGCCTTCGCAGCTAATGGCCGAGGTCCAATATGCACTCCGCAGATTCCCTCGTGTATCTCGTTGAGTAGCTGAGTACCCACCGTTTTGCTTACACACTTGAGTAGTGGAGCAAAAATTCCTGACTTGTACAGCTGACCCTCGATGATTCTATAGCTCCTAGCACTTTGTTGCATTCATTTGGCCTCTGACTCGGTGTCTTCGCTAATTACTGCGTGTACTTGCTTGGGGTCCTGAAGGACTGCTTTGATCGAAGGTTCTGTGATTGTTTGAAAGAACACATCTCGCGGTACTGCTTCTTGTCTTGCTGCTAACTTGGCGAGCTCGTCTGCCTCTGTGTTGAACTTTCTCTCGATATACTATATATTGAAAACCTTTGAAATACTTTTCCATACTTCGGATGGTATTGTGGTATTTCTCGAGCAATGGGTCCCTGGTTGTGAATTCTTTGTCGTATTGACTAGCAACAATCTTGGAGTCTATTCTAATTCTGCACCTCTAAACTCAGAGTGCTCTTAGTTTCTTGAGCCCCAGTAGTACTACCTCGTACTCTGCTATGTTATTGGTGCACTTATCGGTTTCTTTACTGAACTCGAGCCTTGCAGCGTATTTCATTTTTATGCCCGTGGGCAAGGTGACTACTGCTGCTATTCCTGCCCCGGTCAGTCCCTAGACTCTGTCGCAGTGCACTGTCCACTCTGGCTCAGACCACGCTTGATTTTTTACTTGCCGCGGAGCTGTCCAATCTGCTATGAAGTCAGCAAGTACCTGGGACTTGATGGCACTGCGTTTCTCAAAGTCTACTACATGCTTCGAGAGTTCCATGACCCATTTGCCAATTGTTCCCAAAGCTTCTCGGTTGCCAAATATTTCATTAAGTTGTTGGCTAGTGAGCACTTTGATGTGGTGAGCCTCAAAATAATGTTATAGCTTTCTAGAAGCCATGACTACCGCGTATGCAATTTTTTTCATCTCGTAATATAGCCTCTTGGAGAGAGACAGTGCCTCAATGACATAGTATACCGGTAGTTGCACCAAGGGTTCCTTCGGCTCCCCTTTAACCGTTTTGATTATTTTCTTTTCCTGTACGAGGACTGCACTGACCGCCGAGTGGGACGCAGCGACATAACAACAGCACAGCCCCGGGCTCTGGGTTGGTGAGCTGTTATTGCTTTTCGAGGTAGTTTTTTAACTCTGCGAAGGCTCTTTGCTGCAATGGACCCTATTCGAAGGGTTGAGCCCCTCGGAGTGTTTGCAAGAAGGGCAAGCTTCTCTCGGCTGATCTGGATATGAACTGGTTTAGTGCGGCCATTGTGCCTGTGAGTTTCTGCACATCTTTTCGGCACTGGGGTTCTTGCATTTGGATGATTGCTTTGATTTTGTCTGGGTTGGCTTTGATGCCTTTGGCTGACACCAGACAACCGAGTACTCTTCCTTTTCGGATGCCAAAGACACACTTCTCCAGATTCAGTTTTAACCTTGCTACTCGAAAGATTGCAAATGTTTTTGCGAGGTCTGAGATATGGTAGCCTTTTGCTTTACTTGCTAATATGATATCGTCCACATAAGCATGTACGCTCTTTCCAAACTATGACTCGAAGGCTTTTTGAGTCATGTGGCAAAATATAGGGCTGGCATTTTTCAATCCCTCGGGCATTCTTATGAAACAGTAAGTACCAAAGGGTGTGATGAAACTTGTTTTTTCCTCATCCTCCCTCCTTAGCCATATCTGATGGTAGCCGGAGAAGCAATCGAGCAGTGACAACAGCTCGCTCCTAGCTGCTGCGTCCATGATTTTGTCAATTTGGGGCAATGGGAAATCATCTTTGGGGCAAGCTTTGTTGAGATTTGTGAAGTCTATGCACATTCTCCACTTCCCATTCTTTTTCTTCACCATTACGCAGTTTGCCAATCAAGATAGCTTCTGTTTTTTCATCTCTGATAGCTTCTGTTTTTTCATCTGACATCTTTCGAAGCCTTTGTTTCTTTGGCTTGATCTTTGTGTCGACTTCTAGCTTGTGCTCTATGATGCTTCCGTCCACGCCTTCAAGGTCTGCTAAAGACCAGGTGAATACATGTTGACTTTTGCTAAGCCATATTAATAAATCATTCCCGGCACGGGGCCAGAAACGGTTCACTAATATGTCCCAGAGTCAAGTAGGTAAAATCCGCAAGCGCACGGAGAATACCGCTGTAGCATTTCACCCGGAAGTATTCAGGGTATCGTATTTGTTTATCCCAAAGGAAGGGTATGATCAAGAAGCGTTACTAACATATAAGATCATGTTAACAATTAGCAAGGATATCTAACCAAGATAGGCGGGTACATGATAATAACCGGGTAGTGTGACACACACAGAAGATTCCTACTAAATAAATAAAGTCTAGTGGAGGAAAGACTAGGCTAAGCTACTCCTACTATACATTCCTATACAGTTGCATAGCCTAAGTAGAATACATACAGACCCACACTCAGGTTCAGCAGTCAATAGTATAGCACTTCAGGCACGGACTTACCCCTGCATCCACAGGCGACTTCCGCCAAGAGCCTACGCACTAGCCTAGCGGGGAGGATTTCAAAGGACGGACAGGGCTGTAACCACCTGCCGCCTACCTCAACGAACCAGTAGACTAACGAATAATTGATGCAAATCAGTCACCCAAGTACCATACTTGCATGACCAAAGAGCACTCTGCCCCTCCGCGATTACTATTAACGAGGCAGAGTTACCGTACGAATACGATCACCAAACCCATGCTATACTTTATCAGCTAAAACTAAGCATAGAGACTATAACATATAAACTAGACTATAGTGACGGTATATAACTAGCATGACAATAGTAGTATAATAAATATAAACTACTATCACACAAGTAGACTATACTATCACATATATGGATCACAAAATCAAACAAGAAACTCATGACCCAAGCACAACTATATAGAAAAGATATATATATTGATAAGAGCAAAGTCTTACAAAAGGGAAAACATACAAGAGCCATACCAATTCCAAGTGAAGACTTGGGACTAGAGAGCTCTAGACTCAGCCTAACTCCACTAAAACTCCAAGAACTACTATTAGCAAGAGAGAAATGCTTCTTGTGGTGTGTGTTGAGTGTGAAGGCACACCCTCCTATTTATAGCCTCAATAGGTCGGCAAGGGAGCGTAACCGCCACGGAAGGCATCTCAAACCGTCATCAGGAGTCGCGGAGGAGCCAACACGTGGAAGCCCAGGCGGAGAGGGCGCCCGGCCGGGTCGGCCGACCTGACCAGGTCGGCCGACCTGGGGGTGGCCCCTCCTGGCCTGTGCTTTCTCCAGGTGGCTGTCCTGTGGGCCCTGACGTTGGTTTGCGCGGTATTGCAGGGAGTTACGTCGGTTAAGTGCTGAAAATGGGCCCTTCAATCCGTGTGATGTCCATGTGGCGCTCTCTGATTGGTCGAAAGTGTGTTTTCTTGCCTTTTGAGGTGTTTCCTTCACATTTCCTCCTGCATGCACAAAGTTCTCCAAGTACAAGTGGAACTATATTATTGTGATAAAGCATGCGTGTATGAAATGCCAAATTCTCCTTTATTTGAGTATAGTTGACGGTTGAAAATGGTACTTAACAGCCGTCAACAAACTCCCCCAAGCTTACCCTTTGCTCGTCCCGAAGCAAAGATAAACTTAAGTTGTTGATCAGGAGTTGCTACAATGTCCTATTCCTCAATAATACTATGCGCACAACAAAGTACTCTTCCTAGAATTAAATATGTTGGCACATAACTTACCCATTTACCTCGATCTATGGGGCTTTTACACCTCATTGTCTTGGGCGGTTGAGAGATAGAACAATTGCAGGGCACCAATCACTTGCTCTAGATTCCGCTATGTTGTTCCGGAGGTTTTCAAAAGATTTTAAAAATAAAAACCAAGTTCCTCAAATGATTCTCTCGGATCACTCAATATGTGTATGATTCCTCACCAAGGCAAAGTGTTGCCTATAATCACCTACTTCTAAATAAGGCTTTATGTGGAGCTCAAGGTAGGGATATATGAAGCACTCATGTTCACATAATATTGCCTGCGAACTTCTCCCACTGGCTCAAGTGGGAGGGTTAGTGCCCGACAGTGATACAAACGAAGACCCGGGTTAGGTAACGGGAATTCATTTGTATACCCGGGAAAGTGATAGATCAAGGTATTATTTGGACCATGTTTCAAAGTATGTCCTTGCACAAAATAGTCCTCGCCTAGAAATTCTCTATCTACCGTCAAATATTCAACATGAACATTCTCAAGCAGACCACACTTCTGTGCAATGCGAGTAACTAAAGAGGTGCACTCAATTGGTCCTGTCAACTTTATATTGTCTAACCATTGATCAATCATGCATTCCGCGGGTGACACCCTAATTTTCTTAACCATGGCATAAAGTATTTTCAATTCATCTTGCCGGACAACCCTAATGTCACCTCGAGGAAACAAGGTCATAGCCAACCACACATGCATAAATCTAAGTGTAGGATTATGGATGGCGCTTGTTCTAGGCTTGGGACCCCACTCGTTTCCGGAAATCTTTTTCCAAAAACTTTCTTTATGGAACCCCTTTAGCGCTTTATCTAAGTCTAGCCTACATTTAGGATTTAGACCTAGCATAGCATGAAGATCACCCCATGTGACCAAGCGCTCTTGCCCAAACAAGCGAAAAGAAATGCCTTCATCATACTTTCTAAGGGTGCATAAAAATTGCATAGTAAGCAAACGAGAACCCGGCTCATCTACTTCTACGAAATTTAGCCAACCCATAGTGCGAAAAATAGAGGCAAATTCTTCTCTCATACCTATTTTCTCGAGGAAGTCCGGATCGAAGCGTCGGGTGTGGGCGAATGGCCGTTCTCTCATGAGCGCGATGGCTTGGCCCTCGCGGTCGTCCTTGATGTCGAGATGCTCCTCGGTGATGAGCAAGGCCGGCCTTTCCTCCGGAATTTCAGCTTCGGGGTCACCATGCCGCGGACTTGGTGTGAGCTCGACGGAGGATGCTTGACTCGTGCTTGCACGAGTGCTTTTTCTCCGCTTGATTCCGGTGACTTGCTTCATTCAGTTGAACATGGCTGCACACAAGAACAAACACAAGACAAGAACAAAAACAAGATCGAACAAGTGTTCGGGTGAGCGTTAGTGAAAACGACAAACCCGAGCTTCTCCGAAATTGGTTTTCTTCTCACAACAACTTGCAAATGCACTAAAACAGAGGGGAAATATATTTTTTTTGGGTTTTTGGGGCTGTAGTAAAGTTGAAGAACACGAAATTTTGGGAGAGCAACAAGTGAGCAAAGGAGGGGAGTGAAAGATGAGCTTGGAATGGCGAAACTCCTCCTCCTGGGCGGTTTCTATAGCCAAGGAAGCAAGATGGCCGTTAGAAAGGGACAGAACAACGGCCATATAGCCGTTGGGAGAAAGGAGCACAGGAAAAGGTGGGGCCAGGGGGTCGGCCGACCCCACCAGGTCGGCCGACCTGGCAGGTGGGCCTCCTGGCAGCCCCCTTTTTCCTATGTGTTCCCCAACGGCTAGGGGATTTGTCCCCTGCTGCCTTTTTGCTCAAAAAGCTCGACAAAAAATCTTTTCAAAATGGAAAGCCCAAAAACCTATTTTCTAAATTTTCAAAAATGCAAATGAGTTTTGAAAAATTCCAAGGTGGCTGGAAAAATCCAAAAATGCAGAAATGCAGTGGTCGGGAAAAATCAAAATGTGATGGAAAGCAAATATGCAATTAAAAGAGCAAATATGGATAACTACCGGTTTAACCTCCCGGCGAGGACTCACCTTTTAAAGTCCGACGAGCGGGACTTTTCTCCGGCGTTCAGCTCGATGAAGCGTTGTCCGGTCCCGGAGATGAAGACACGGATGATGCTTCTTGTTTCATTCGCCACACCTTCTTGGTCTTTGTTGCGGTCGGTGGCTTCTCGGGCTTCGGAGGCTGCGGTTTTACAGGCTTCACAGCCTGTTTCTTTGCAGACCTCAGAGGTTGCTGCCTTGTGGACTTCGGAGGCTGTTGCTTAATGTGTGACCCTTGCCCCCTTGCCTTCATCAGTTGTTGCTGTGCAACCTTTTCCTTCTCAAGGAAGTTCTTCATGAATGTGATGAGGCTGTCCTTCTTTTTGAACGTGTTGCAAATCTCCAGGAATTGCTGGAGATGAGCACTAGCGTCCTCATTGGCTTTCCCACAGAATGGGCTAGCCTGCACCATGGTGATGAGACCGGTCTTGATCTCGAAGTTCGCATCTCCCACATTGCCAGCTGGTCCCGTAGGGATGTTGGCAGCGGAGGGAGCGGAGAACTCGCAGAGGGTCTTGTCGGCCATTTGCTCAGAGCTTGATGGTGCGGGAATGACAGGTTCGATTGGCCGAGTCTCCTTACGAGGAGGGGTGAGCCTAGCTCGTGTCCTTCTCAGGAGTGACTCAGGATCTTCAGTGAAGTTTGTCGGGAAGTCGAAACCAGTCATACACTACCCTGTTTTCATACAAAATGCAGAAAACAAAGCAAGGTTAGCCTGCCTAGGAGATAGCCTTAATAATTGCAACACTACTATATACATTAGTAATTTTTCTTAGATCATACGCCTTCCCCGGCAACGGCGCCAGAAATGCTTGTTGACTTTTGCTAAGCCATATTAATAAATCATTCCCGGCACGGGGCCAGAAACGGTTCACTAATATGTCCCAGAGTCAAGTAGGTAAAATCCGCAAGCGCACGGAGAATACCGCTGTAGCATTTCACCCGGAAGTATTCAGGGTATCGTATTTGTTTATCCCAAAGGAAGGGTATGATCAAGAAGCGTTACTAACATATAAGATCATGTTAACAATTAGCAAGGATATCTAACCAAGATAGGCGGGTACATGATAATAACCGGGTAGTGTGACACACACAGAAGATTCCTACTAAATAAATAAAGTCTAGTGGAGGAAAGACTAGGCTAAGCTACTCCTACTATACATTCCTATACAGTTACATAGCCTAAGTAGAATACATACAGACCCACACTCAGGTTCAGCAGTCAATAGTATAGCACTTCAGGCACGGACTTACCCCTGCATCCACAGGCGACTTCCGCCAAGAGCCTACGCACTAGCCTAGCGGGGAGGATTTCAAAGGACGGACAGGGCTGTCACCACCTGCCGCCTACCTCAACGAACCAGTAGACTAACGAATAATTGATGCAAATCAGTCACCCAAGTACCATACTTGCATGACCAAAGAGCACTCTGCCCCTCCGCGATTACTATTAACGAGGCAGAGTTACCGTACGAATACGATCACCAAACCCATGCTATACTTTATCAGCTAAAACTAAGCATAGAGACTATAACATATAAACTAGACTATAGTGACGGTATATAACTAGCATGACAATAGTAGTATAATAAATATAAACTACTATCACACAAGTAGACTATACTATCACATATATGGATCACAAAATCAAACAAGAAACTCATGACCCAAGCACAACTATATAGAAAAGATATATATATTGATAAGAGCAAAGTCTTACAAAAGGGAAAACATACAAGAGCCATACCAATTCCAAGTGAAGACTTGGGACTAGAGAGCTCTAGACTCAGCCTAACTCCACTAAAACTCCAAGAACTACTATTAGCAAGAGAGAAATGCTTCTTGTGGTGTGTGTTGAGTGTGAAGGCACACCCTCCTATTTATAGCCTCAATAGGTCGGCAAGGGAGCGTAACCGCCACGGAAGGCATCTCAAACCGTCATCAGGAGTCGCGGAGGAGCCAACACGTGGAAGCCCAGGCGGAGAGGGCGCCCGGCCGGGTCGGCCGACCTGACCAGGTCGGCCGACCTGGGGGTGGCCCCTCCTGGCCTGTGCTTTCTCCAGGTGGCTGTCCTGTGGGCTCTGACGTTGGTTTGCGCAGTATTGCAGGGAGTTACGTCGGTTAAGTGCTGAAAATGGGCCCTTCAATCCGTGTGACGTCCATGTGGCGCTCTCTGATTGGTCGAAAGTGTGTTTTCTTGCCTTTTGAGGTGTTTCCTTCACATTTCCTCCTGCATGCACAAAGTTCTCCAAGTACAAGTGGAACTATATTATTGTGATAAAGCATGCGTGTATGAAATGCCAAATTCTCCTTTATTTGAGTATAGTTGACGGTTGAAAGTGGTACTTAACAGCCGTCAACAATACATCATTGTTCTTACTAAGGAATCCTAATAATTTTTTCTCTTCTTCGGAGTCTAAACCAGAGCCCACTATGACGAACTGGCCAAGGACTTGCTCGTCAAGGAGTACTTTTTTGGTTTCTTCGTCTGGCTGCACTGCGACCTTCTCTTTGTCGAGGCATTGAGTCTCTTCTCTTGCATTTGCTTTATGCTGCTCATGAACCTTTCGAGCTCTCTCTTCATCCTCTAGTTGCTCTTGGCTGAAAATCTGTATGTTGTTGCAGTTCCTTTCCCCTGGTGCATAGCCTTTTTCTATGTCTCTTGCCATTTGCTAATCTCCCTTGACTGTGATAACCCCTCCAGCTGCTAGGATCTTCATACATAGATATGCACTGTGGATAATGGCTTCGAAGGTGTTAATTATGCCCCGTCCAAATATAATATTAAATGGGTGGGAAAGATCCACCATGTCGAATGTTACATGCTCTGTTCGAGGGTTTTGAGTGTTGCCAAACGATACTGGTAGGGAGATTGTGCCCATGTGGTTGATTCTTTTTCCGCCGAAGCCAATGAGTGGTATATTTGACGGCTGCAGAGAACCTTTGTTGAGGCCCATTTGCTCGAAGGTTTTTATGAACAGGATGTCTACCTAGCTGTCGTTGTCTACAAGAACTTTACTGACCATCCAGGTTTGGATGTGAGCTTCAATTACGAATGCATCGACATGCGGGTAAGCTTTGAGGCTGAGATCTGACTTGGTGAATGTGATGGGAATATGAGACCACTTTGACTTGATAATAGGTCCTTTTGTGAAAACGTTGTTTACCATTCGAAAGTGATCTCTTCTTCTTCTTTTGTTTTTGAAGTCTGAAGATGACCCTCCGCATATCATTCCAATGTAACGTTGTATTGGGAAGGTTGTGGCTTGGTTTAGGGTAGGTTCTGGTTTAGGTTGTGGTAGGTGTTGAGGCTCTAGCTTTTGCCTTTGCTGGTCTTGGTTGGGTGATGGTTGCTGGATTTGTTGTCTGAGTTGGGTGTACTGGCTTGGTGGTTGTGTGGGATGAGTTGGATGAAAATATGGGGACGGTGCGTAAAGTTGATGATGGTGGGTGCTTGGGTAGTGATAGTTGGGTTGAGCGGGTTGTGGATATGGTTGCTGGGGCCATGGGTTGGGCGATGTATAATTGATGGCTTTGGTTAGGATGAAGCCTTCTTTTCTGCTTTGATCCTCTCTTGGATGTCTTTTGCTTTGAGTCATGTGGAAGTTTTGTGCCTCTTGTCCTCTCCGCAGTAGAAACAGTATGACTTTCTGGCTGGTCGAGTCTAGACTTATGGGCCTCGGCCTCTGCCACGCCCTCGTTGGCCGTTTCCTCTGAAATCGTTGCTCTGGTTGCCTCTGCCAATGGTGTCTTCTTTTTCTTCCTTGATGTGACCAATGAACGAAGGGGATGGTTCAATGGGTTGCTTGGTTTTTCTGTAGTGCCTTTCTTGATAGCCACCTTTGTTGTGTGACTTCTTGCGGCTCTTACTTTGACTTTGCTTGCGTCTCTTGTAATCCACATCTGATCTACTGTACTCTTTGAATTTTGTGCATAACATTTGCATGGTGTGCGGGGGTATCTGCGCGCAGTATGAAGACATCTGACATGCTCGCATGCCTCTGAGTACAGAGTTTATTGCCGCCTCATCCGTGACGCTCGGGGCCTGGGCTCGAAGCGTGAGGAATCTTCTGTAGTACTCATGTAATTGCTCATTCTCCTCCTGAGCGATATTCAACAGCTCATGCGATGGTTCCATAATGGTGCGGAACCCTCGAAAACTTGCGACCACCTTATCCCTGATGTTTTCCCAGCTGTACAGAGACCCGGGAGGCAGGTTGAAGTACCAATTGAGGGAGGACTCTTTGAGGGAGCAAATGAATGCCTTTGCCAGTGTTACCTCGTCTCCTCCTGCTGATATGATTGGTGCTTCGTAGCTCATGAGGAATTGCCTTGGGTCAGAATTTCCCCTAAATTTGGCTAGCGGTATCATTCTGAACTGCGGTGGGTATGGGGCTCTTTGCAATCCTTGATAAAGAGGTGAGTCTTTATCAATTATGCTTGTTGTGCTTGATCTTCGAATTGGCAGCACTTCTGCGCTTGTTGGCTGATGGCTTGGTGTGAGTGGTACCTCTTGCTCGGGGTACGGGTGGGCTTCAGGCATTGGGTTTGATTCCTAGCGACTCGCCCAGCCAATGGTTCTCTAGAGTTCTTTGACTTCTTTTGCCAGTTGCAGATTCTTGAGTCTAAGCTGGGCTACGTACTCTTTCTCTTGTAGTGCTTTCTCTCTCTCTGACAGCGCTTTGCTTCTTAGCTCTTATTCTTGCAGCAGCTGTTGCTTGAGTTGCTTGAGGTGCTCGACTCTTTGGGCTAACAGTTCCATCTCTTGTGCTTCTGTCATCGAGGTTGGGGTGCTGCTTCCCGGAGGGTTTGAGCTCGACGGTTGTTCAGGGCGTTGTACTAGGTCTTTTTGGCCGCCTGCTGCTTCTGCCTGAAGCGATGGTTGCATTTTGGGGGTGTTCTCTTTTGTTACTTGCGATGAAGACTGGTCTTCAGCTAATTGGGGGTCTCCTAGAACGCTCCTTCGTGAGGGCGGTGTGTTGCTCGAAGTCATCGTGAGCTTGTGTACGAGCTCACAACACGATGGGCGCCACTGTGGGTGTCACTTAGCGCGAGCTTCGATGACACTAACAGAAAGAGTTAACATAAAAAGGGATTGTGAAGGGTATGAAACGGAACAAAGGGCTCTTCTCATGTATTCCCAAAAAGATTCATCCCGTTACAAGTAAGTAGGGGTGTTCCTTTTATAGGCCCGTACTTAGGCCATATGCAAATGACCATTTTGTCCCTAATTACCTACTATATTCTTTGAATATTCTGTACAAAATGGTCATAAAGGATAAATCAGTCATTTGAGCACTCGTGGTACCCTTCCTTGCTCCGCACGCCACAACACGTGCTGGTGCCACGTGTTGCCCTCTTCGCGCCAAACAGGCTCTTGATCTTGCCCCGCGCGCTGTCCTTCGAAGGGTGACGGCTTCATCCTCCGAGGGACGGAGGTACCGCTCGAAAGGTCTTGGTTTTACCGTGGCCTCCGATGAACACCTGTACCTTGAAGTTACGGTTAATAATGAATAATAAATAAAAAGGATAACAATGTGTTGACTTTGACTTTTATTCGTAGCCCGACTTTAATGAACCCTCGAAGAGTGGCTTGCGGAGTGATCCTCCCAATAGTAAAACTCGGGGAGAACAATTTTTCTGTCTCATCTCCCGATCGAGGAACTCCCTACCAGATCCTCCCCCCGAGGATGAGCCAATCGAGGAAGTAATGGCGGTTCTCCCTTTTGATTCTCTTGAATCCCTTCTACAAAGAGATGCTAAATAATTTATCCAAGAAGAGGATGAGTTTCAGGAGACAATGGAGCAACCAATTGAAGAATCACCATCACGACCTCCGATTGAGCTTAAGCCCTTGCCCTGTGGCCTATGCTATGCTTTCCTAAATGGCGACCTCGAAGCCCCTGTTATCATAAGTGACAAGCTATCTGAGGAAGAAACTGCTAAACTTATAGCTATCCTATCATTCTGTCCTAGGATACTCACTCCAAGTCCTTAAGGAAATTAGTCCTACTCTTTGCACCCATCGCATTCCCATTGATCCTGATAGCATACCTTCTAGGGAGCCTCAGAGGAGGCTAAATAATGCAATGAGAGAGGTTGTTAAGAAGGAGGTCTTGAAACTTTTGCACACCGGGATAATTTATCCCGTTCCACATAGTGAGTGGGTTAGCCCTATGCAAGTAGTGCCTAAGAAGGGAGGCATGACGGTCATTAGAAATGATAGAAATGAGTTGATCCCTCAACGCACCATCATGGGATGGATGATGTGCATCGATTATCGGAGGCTCAACAAGGCAACAAAAAAGGACCATTTCCCGCTGCCCTTCATTGATGAAATATTGGAGCGGCTTGCCAATCATTCCTTCTTTTGTTTCCTTGATGGGTACTCAGGTTACCATCAAATTCCCATCCATCCCGATGATCAAAGTAAGACTACCTTCACATGCCCTTACAGGTTGTGCAATGCACCCGCTTTGTTCCAAAGGTTGTGCATGATGTCTATCTTCTCTGGCATGATCAAGAAAAACATGGAAGTTTTCATGGATGACTTCTCTGTTTATGGGAAAACCTTTGCTCATTATCTTGAAAACATAGATAGGGTCTTAGAAAGATGCTAGGAAAAGGACTTGGTACTTAGTTAGGAAAAGTGCCACTTAATGGTCTGAGAGGGCATTGTTTTAGGGGACCTTGTGTCTGAAAGGGGGATAGAGGTGGACAGAGCCAAGATTGAAGTCATAGAAAGGCTTCTACCTCCGATTAATGTTAAGGGGATCCGTAGTTTCTTAGGACATGTGGGGTTTTATCGGCGTTTTATCAAGGACTTTTCCTAGATCGCTAGACCCCTCACTAGTCTTTTGGCTAAGGATGCTCCCTTTGATTTTGATGATGAGTGCCTACATTCAATTAATATCCTTTAGAAGGCACTCATCTCAGCTCTAGTCATTCAACCCCCTGATTGGATGCTGCCTTTCAAAATCATCTATGATGCTAGTGACTATGCTGTTGGGGCCGTTCTTGGCCAAAACAAAGACAAGAAGCATCACGCCATAGCCTTCGCTAGCAGGACCTTGACAGGAGCACAAGTTAATTATGCCCCTACAGAAAAAGAGCTCCTTGCCATTATTTTTGCTATCGATAAGTTTAGGTCTTACTTAGTAGGAGCAAAGGTTATTATTCACACTGATCATGCTGCTTTAAAATACCTGCTCACTAAGAAAGATGCTAAACCAAGGCTAATTAGATGGATTCTTCTACTTCAAGAATTTGACCTTGAAATTGGAGATAAGAAAGGAGTAGAGAATTTTGTTGCGGATCACTTGTCATGTATGCATGTGACTAACATGCAAGAAATTCCAATAAATGACTTCCTTCATGAGGACATGCTACTACAAGTGATGGACTCCAACCCTTGGTATGCAGACATTATGAATTTCATTGTTATAGGGTATGTACCACTAGGGGAGAACAAGAAGAAGCTCATCTATGAGAGTTGACGTCATGTGTGGGACGACCCGTACCTCTATAGAGTATGTGCTGATGGGTTACTAAGAAGATGTGTCCTAGGAATCGAAGGTACCAAGATAATTGAGAAATGCCATGCATCTCCATATGGAGGTCACTATGATGTATTTCTCACCAAGCAAAAATCTGGCAGAGTGGATTCTTCTGGCCAACAATGCATGAAGACACAAAAGAATTCATTTGAAGATGTCAAAATTGCCAGAAGCATGGAGGGATTACTGCTTGCAACGCAATGCCCCTAACATACAACCTTCAAGTGTAATTATTTGATGTATGGGGCATTGACTTCATGGGACCATTTCCGAAGTCCTATGATTGCAAGTACATCTTGGTGGCTGTTGAGTATGAATCCAAGTGAGTAGAAGCAATGCCATGCAGAGCTGCCGACTCTAAGCATGCCCGAAAAATGTTCCACGAGATCATCTTTCCTTGTTTTAGAATGCCACGGATGGTGATAAGTGACGAAGGGTCTCATTTCATTTATAAGAACTTCTAGAACTTCTTGAGAGAGCTTGGAGTAAAGCACAACATTACAACTCCATACCACCCCAAACAAGCCTGCAGGCAGAAACTTCAAATAAACAAATCAAGAACATCCTATAGAAGACCGTGAATGATATGGGGAGTGGATTGAAGATGAAGCTACCAGATACAAAATAGGCATACATGACAGCATACAAAACACCGATTGGTATGTCTCCCTTCCAACTCGTAGACCTGTTACTTGTGAACTATATCTTTAGGGAAGCATGTCACCTAGGTAGTTGATGTATGAGATATGGTTTGACAGAATCAATAGCTTGAGTCCTTAATGATTCTATCTTCCTACCAAGTCCATATGATGAACTCAGTGAAAACCTTATGCATATGCTGCTTGTCATCTTGTTGAACTTTGTCAAATTGTTGTGACCCTTGTGAGTTACTCTTTATGACTTTTTGGTCAAGATTATGTGCACACCACTTTGCTAATACTTCTTCACTGGAAGTTAGCACCACCATATCCATCATTCATATGCTAAATCTTCAATAGTGGAAGATAGCATTTCCATGTCCATCATCCATCCATTAAATAAAGTACTCCATCATATTCTGATGAAATCCCTCTCCAAATATCCTTGTAAAAGAGACATGGGCTATTCATGATTCAAAAAAAAAGGAGGAAAAAAGAAGAAGAAAAAAGAGAGAGAATTAGCCCATGTTCTCAAATGCTTATCCAATAGAACGGAGGGAGCATCTCAATAAGGGAGTACCCACATTCATCCATTTTCCATCCACATATCCACATGTGCACATGCTTGATCAAAGTTCATGAATTGTTCTCTGAGGATCTGTTTTTGTACTTAGTGATAAAGCCATATTTAGAAGTAGAATGAAAAGAGGTAATGTCAACTGCCCTGGTGAGGAACCATACACATTGAGCAATTTGAGAGAATCATTTGAGGAGTACAGCTATGATTTGTTTTGAAAATCTTTTTAAAAACCCAAGTTACTTAGCAGAACAAGGGAAGATGATTGGAGTCAGGACAGTTCCATTTCTCAACCACCCAAGGTAACATGATAGACACTTCAAAAGTTCACGGGTACAGGTATGACATGGAATAATTTGCATGCTAGAATCACACCAATTAAAGATGTGATCCACCTTAGTATTCAACCTTTACTCGAGGACGAGCAAAGGCTAAGTGTGGGGGAGTTTGTTGATGGTCCTTAAATGCTAAATCGGATCGTCAAATCCTTGCATAAACAACATAAAAGGAATAACCAACATAGTGGTAGGGATTTTGATGTGGATAAGGGTTCCCGATCTTCCGATAGGTTCTGGTAAACTTGATTAAGGCGGAGGCGATACATAAATCGATTCGGCTTTCGAACGACACGTTATGAACCCCGCAATCGTAGCACAACGTCTCCTAAGGTTATCAACCGTCCAAGAATAATTGACCTCGCCGAGAAGGATTATCCTTGCCTGCAAATCAAGAACACAAGAAAGAACAAAGAAGAATGCAACCAAATTTACAAGTATATGATGAATCTCACAAGTTGGTGTCTCACAAACCGATATGACAGCGAAACTGTTATGAACAGAATAATCTAAGCAAAACCCGAACCCTAATGAAGAGGCGGCGGCTGTATATGAGGACCCTAGGGTCATGAAAGACCCCCTGGACGCAGCCCTAAGTGGGCTCAACTCGATACATGGCCCAAAGACCGATTACAGTGTTGCAGCACCAGGACAGATTCTAGAAGTCGAATTGTTTTGGCAATTTCTGACGTTTCGGGACGAATTTTGACATGGGACTGGTTGGGTCGAAAAGGGCTGTTCGTTATCTTTCCAGGCATATATAGAACATCCAAATCCGAGTCGGTATGTGTACTGGACGTCCGTTTTAGTGCAGACTGGTCCTGGGCTCCGAAACAGACTCGAAGTCGGTTTTGATTGGGCCTCCACCTTGGCTTAGACGTCCTTGCTGGCCCATCACACCTCCAATCACCTCCCCAGCTATCTCATCATTATCTCTATGGTTCTTAACAATAATTAATTCACTAGGTAGCAATCTATTCTCAAAACCACATGATAAAAACATTACAAACGATCTCACCTGTAAATTCAGGTGATGCACATGAACTTTCATCTTAGTTGGAGGAGTGTTGTGTGTATCCATGGGTGTGATGTACTCATCATTCTCCCTCTTTTGAATTAGAGTCGTCCTCGACTCGATCTCATCCCTTTCTCCCAATAGTGGTCTCAAATCTGAAATATAAAATATAGAACTATTCCCAAACTTGGGTTGCAACTCATATTTATATGCATTATGAAATTTATCATCACAATGTGAAACTATAGTAGAAGGCATGCAATGCAAATTAATGACCTCTTTGAAAACTTGCTCAGCAATATGAACATCATTCTCCCTCCTATGACAAGATAGAAAATGTGTGATCTTAAAAACACTAGAAAAACATGACATGACATGGTAATTGTTATTATAGTTTTCTAGTTCATCATTTGGTTGTACAACACAAGGAGGATTCATGTATGAGAAAATATAAACTTTGTGCACTATAAATACACCTCTATGATCATAGTTTCCTATAGCATAAAAATTGTTTCTTGTTAGTAAAGGTAATTCAGTTTGAGAAAACATTTGCTTCTCTACGGTATTTAGATCACAAAGAACATCAAATTCAATATAATCCAAAGTATTTAGAGAAGACAATAACTTCTGCTCATCCTTTTCACGTGTTATTAAAATCAAATATTTCATTTTAGCACTAGTAGGTGAATCATAAGCAAAAACATCAAGCTCATTCATTTGTTGTGGCAAAGGTATAAGTGAAGTAGTGGCACACAACTTCTCTTTATCAAAAGGATTAGTAGATAAATCAACTTGTGACAATGACAAATCAAGACAAGGTTCCAATACAACAAGATTGTTGGAACAATTCAGTACATTAGTAAAGTTCTTACTTGAAACAACAATTTGTTCTGTATCTTTCTCACTTTCCTCTTCTTTGTGTAGAAGCTGAAATATATTAGTCGCAACAAGAGGCAAGGAAATATATTCATCATCTAGTAATTCAGATTTTAATGAAAGTGTTGCAACATTTGAAATAGCCCATTCTATCCTAAATGGTTCGTTTTTTCTTCTCTCAAGTCTTTGTTGATCCTCTTCTAAAATTTCAGCAGCAGACATAGGTTTAAGAGTAACTCTTCTACCATTGTATTGAAATGAATAGCCATTAGCAATGGTATTGTGCAAAGCATTATTTGTAGAAATCCAAGGCTTACTCAATAACAAATGACACGCTTGCATAGGCACTATATCCAAATCTGCACAATCCTTATAAGA
The DNA here is from genome assembly GCA_030378355.1 of Eleusine indica. Taxonomy (NCBI): domain Eukaryota; kingdom Viridiplantae; phylum Streptophyta; class Magnoliopsida; order Poales; family Poaceae; genus Eleusine; species Eleusine indica. The sequence goes on along the minus strand of CM059498.1, from coordinate 23,393,197 downwards.
ACCAATAAAAAATTCAATGCGTGCAATTTTATCTATCTTTATCTTACCACAAGAATTTACCCATTGGATGTAGTATGGACATGGGTGTGGCTGTGTGGTCAAGCCAAGCTTCTCGACCAATTCCAAGCTTGTGATGTTGTGGCTATTCTCTCCATCAATGATGACACGACAACGTCGATCCTTCACAACAAAGTGAGTTTGAAACAAGTTGTTCATTTGATTTTGCTATACCTTCTCCATTTGAGAACTAAACACTCGTTGTGCTACAACACTTGTATCAACCTCATTTGACACCATCGACTCAACACCATCGGTGTTGTAACCTGTCATTGTTAATAGAAAACAAGAAAACACACAAGAGTATATTTTCCTATCACTACTGTTTGATCACGGTGGAAACTCTCAACAAGCAAATGGCAGCACCTAACTGAGTTCTTATAAGATTCTTAATAGCAAAACAGAGGATACCTTGGAGAGTGTGATCTGACGATTGTGAGGGTCCAAAGTTCTGTGCCTATTCAGAAGGATATATATGGAGCTAGGTAGGCAATTTATAGTAGCAAGGATTAGCAAAATTTCAATTCAGAAATTGCAAAACTGAATAATAGTCCCAAGCTAGTCTATGTCACCGGCCTAAACTTGTCTCGGACCTAGTTCAAGCAAGCAAGCAAATGGCTCAACAAAGGACACAAAGGCTGCAAGCAATTCTGAATTTTTTTCTCTTCTCCTTTTATTTTTTTCTTTTGTTATAGTGCGTCTTTTTCTTCTTATTTTTTTCAGCACCTGTTTGCCTTTTACTTCTTTCATGATTTTTTTGACACAGAACTGCAGCAATAGTTGTGAACTATATAGCACAAAGGAAAAACCTGAACTTTCTTTTTTGCACTCTTTACGTAAGGAATAGATGTACATGTAGAACTGAACCGACAATTTTCATATGCAACAACATGCAGCAATCTCTTGACTTAAGGAACAACGTGCAACAGAAAACACTCTAAGTTTCTTTTGCACACAAAAAGTAGAAGGCTAGATGTTCAATAAATATTTAGTGCAAACAATTCCAGCAGTACTATTCTCTCAACATGTGCAACAATCTGATTTTTTTTTCTTGATTGTCTATGAACAAGGACACACACGACTCACACAAGACCAAAGAACAAGCGCTAGACCAACAACACAATGACCTTGTAGGGACTAAAACTCAGTGAAGCAAACCAAACTGAAAATTGCAAGGCACAAGGGGGGTGTAGGACAGCGGAAACACGATGAACAAATATTTTTGTAGGGCAATTTTCTGGACTCTAGGATTGAACAAAATAACGAGGATAAGGGCGAACCTAACGATGTACCTGAAGCTCTGATTACCACTTGATGTGGACAAGGGTTCTTGATCTTCCGATAGGTTCTGGTAAACTTGATTAAGGCGGAGGCGATACACAAATCGATCCGGCTTTCGAACGACACGTTCTGAGCCCCGGAATCACAGCACAGCATCTCCTATGGTTATCAACCGTCCAAGAACGATTGACCTCACTGAGAAGGCTTATCCTTGCCTGCAAATCAAGAACACAAGTAAGAACAAAGAAGAATGCAACCATATTTGCAAGTATATGATGAATCTCACAAGTTGGGATCTTACAAACCGATATGACGGCAAAACTGTTATGAACAGAATAATCTAATCAAAACCCGAATCCTAATGAAGAGGTGGCAACTGTATATGAGGACCCTAGGGTCGTGAAAGATCCCCTGGATGCAGCCCTAAGTGGGCTCAACTCGATACATGGCCCAAAGACCGATTACGGTGTCGCAGCACCAGGACAGATTCTGGAAGTCGAATTGTTTTGGCGATTATGGACGTTTCGGGACTAATTTTGACATGGGACCGGTTGGGTTGGAAAGGGCTTTTTGTTATATTTCCAGGCATATATAGAACGTCCAAATCCGAATCTGTATGCATCCTGGGCGTCCATTTTAGTGCAGATTGGTCCTGGGCTCCGAAACAGAATCGAAGTCGGTTTTGATTGGGCCTCCACCTTGGCTTAGACATCCTTGCTGGTCCATCACGCCTCCAATCACCTCCCCAGCAATCTCATCATCATCTCCATGGTTCCTAACAACAAGTAATTCATTAGGTAGCAATCTATTCTCAAAACCACATAATAAAAACATTAGAAACGATCTCACGTGTAAATTCAGGTGATGCACATGAACTTTCATCTTAGTTGGAGGAGTGTTGTGTGTATCCATGGGTGTGATGTACTCATCAGATTTATTACTAACAATTTCCACAAGTGTTGGTGATTATTTGTATGTAGGTATTTATCCACAGAGTAAAGGGAAAAAACAAGTAATTTGAGGAAGAAACATAGTTTCCGCCAACAAAGTGCAGCACAAGGATTCACGACCCAACAAACAGGGTGAACCGACATTCCACAGGGCCGTACCCACATTACCGATGAAGGGACCCACCTTCTAGTGCCCTAGAGAAAGCAGGGGACGAGAGGCGGCAACTTTTATTCAGGAGGACACTTTTGTTTGGCCGAAGTAGGGCTGGGTCCTCTCTTCCCCAGCTTCCACGTGACACCCGTTACCGCCTTCCTAAGGTCGGTTGGCCTGGTTAGGGCGGCAGTTACCGCCTCAGGAACTGATGTGGATAAGGGTTCCCGATCTTTCGATAGGTTCTGATAATCTTGATTAAGGCGGAGGCGATACACAAACGATTCACAAACGACAACGACAACGTCTCTCCATCAATGATGACACGACAACGTCGATCCTTCACAACAAAGTGAGTCTGAAACAAGTTGTTCATTTGATTTTGCTCTACCTTCTCCATTTGAGAACTAAACACTCGTTGTGCTACAACACTTGTATCAACCTCATTTGACACCATCGACTCATCACCATCGGTGTTGTAACCTGTCATTGTTAATAGAAAACAAGAAAACACACAAGAGTATATTTTCCTATCACCACTGTTTGATCACGGTGGAAACTCTCAACAAGCAAATGACAGCACCTAACTAAGTTCTTACAAGATTCTTAGTAGCAAAACAGAGGATACCTTGGAGAGTGTGATCCGACGATTGCGAGGGTCCAAAGTTCTGTGCCTATTCAGAAGGATATATGTGGAGCTAGGTAGGCAATTTATAGTAGCAAGGATTAGCAAAATTTCAATTCAGAAATTGCAAAACTGAATAATAGTCCCAAGCTAGTCTATGTCACGAGCCTAAACTTGTCTCGGACCTAGTTCAAGCAAGCAAGCAAATGGCTCAACAAAGGACACAAAGGCTGCAAGCAATTCTGAATTTTTTTCTCTTCTCTTTTCGTTTTTTTTCTTTTGTTATAGGTGTGGCTTTTTCTTCTTATTTTTTTTTCAGCACCTCTTTGCCTTTTACTTCTTTCATGATTTTTTTGACATAGAACTACAGCAAGAGTTGCGAACTTTATAGCACAAAGAAAAAACCTAAACTTCCTTTTTTGCACTCTTACGTAAGGAATAGATGTACATGTAGAACTAAACCGATAATTCTCATATGCAACAACGTGCAGCAATCTCTTGACTCAAGGAGCAACGTGCAACAGAAAACACTCTAAGTTCCTTTTGCACACAAAAAATAGAAGGCTAGATGTTATATAAATATTTAGTGCAAATAATTCTAGCAGTACTATTCTCTCAATGTGTGCAACAATCTGATTTTTTTTCTTGATTGTCTATGAACAAGGACACACACGACTCAAACAAGACCAAAGAACCAGTACTAGACCAACAACACAATGACCTTGTAGGGACTAAAATTCAGAGAAACAAACTAAACTGAAAATTGCAAGGCACAAGGGGGGTGTAGGACAGCGGAAACACGACGAACAAATATTTTTGTAGGGCAATTTTCTGGACTCTAGGATTGAACAAAATAACAAGGATAACGGCGAACCTAACGGTGTACCCGAAGCTCTGATTACCAGTTGATGTGGACAAGGGTTCCCGATCTTCCGATAGGTTCTGATAATCTTGATTAAAGCGGAGGCGATACACAAATCGATCCGGCTTTCGAACGACACGTTCTGAACCCCGCAATCGCAGCACAACGTCTCCTCTGGTTATCAACCGTTCAAGAACGATTGACCTCGCCAAGAAGACTTATCCTTGCCTGCAAATCAAGAACACAAGCAAGAACAAAGAAGAATGCAACCAAATTTGCAAGTATATGATGAATCTCACAAGTTGGGATCTCACAAACCGATCAAACGGCAAAACTGTTATCAACAGAATAATCTAAGCAAAACCCCAACCCTAATGAAGAGGCGGCGGCTGTATATGAGGACCCTAGGGTCATGCAAGACCCCCTGGATGCAGCCCTAAGTGGGCTCAACTCCATACATGGCCCAAAGACCGATTACTGTGTCGCAGCACCAGGACAGATTCTGGAAGTTGCATTGTTTCGGCGATTTCCGACGGCTCGGGATGCATTTTGACATGGGACCAGTTGGGTTGGAAAGAGCTTTTCGTTATCTTTCCAGGCATATATAGAACGTCCAAATCCGAGTCCGTATGCGTCCTGGGCATCCATTTTAGTGCAGACTCGTACTGGGCTCCGAAACAGACTCGAAGTCGGTTTTGATTGGGCCTCCACCTTGGCTTGGACGTCCTTGCTGGCCCATCACGTCTCCAATCACCTCCCCAGCTATCTCATCATCATCTCCATGGTTTCTAACAACAATTAATTCATTAGGTAGCAATCTATTCTTAAAATCACATAAAGGAATCATTAGGAACAAGCTCACCCGTAAATTCAGTTGTCGCGCATGAACTTGTATTTTGGTTGGCGGAGTGCTAGGTGTATCCATAAGGGTGATGTCCTCATCAGGAACCATTGTTGGGCCCTATATAAGCAGGGGAGTGCATCCACTCTCCACACAACACAAGAATAAGATTTAGTGCTTCACTCAAAAATGCTTTAGCACTGCCAAAGAGCTTAGAAAATAGGGAGAGAGTGAAGGAGAGTTAGAAGGAGGTCCGGGCTTGTCGGCGCCTTCTCCACGCTTGTACCTCGGCGGATGCTTTCCTTTCTTCATAAGTATTGGTGATCTTCCTTTGGTATTTAGGTTTCCTTTTTAGGTGAGTTCTTTCCTTAGTTGCTTACAAGATCATCATTCTAGTTACTTAGAGTATCATAGTCTTCTATAAGCGTGACGTCGAGACTTTGATAGTAATTAATAACTTAGACGTATTGTCTAGGCTAGAAATTACCTTTGTTTGCCGCGTGCCCCATGGTTTGTAGAGGTAGTCGGTAGGTGGTGATAGCCCTATCCAGCCATAGTAATCCTCCACATTCGGGTGCGTCATAGAGCTGTTAGCCGGACTTGCCTATGGATGCAGGGGTAAGCCGGTGTTGGTCGTAATTATGCACCCACTTATATATCGCAAGAGGATGGTGTACAGTTGTAGCTCTTTTTCCCTCAGAGTATTCCAAGGTTATCGAATCCACAGGGAACGAGCGGAGCTAATACTATTAAAGGGTTACTAACAAATTGCAATGACCAGATCCCATAGATTAAATTCATCACATAGATTAAATTCATCGAGAGAGTTACAACAAGTATGAGAGTTACATGACCAGATCCCCACACCAGAGAAGAGAATACGAGACTAGTCACTCATCCTTCCGCTAGACATAGCAGAGGGGTGAGAAATAGCGCTGGAACACGCACGAACCGATCGGCGCAAGCGTCGTGCCGATCGGCGCGACCTCCCTTCTGGTGGATCTCATCGGTGTTGACCAACCTTCGCCGCCAATATCCTGGAACCCTAGTTCTAATAATTTATTCTCGCGATCGCCGTCTCTCTCGGTTCTCCTTTGGCTCTTGATAATTATCTTCCTTTTATACTCGACGGGATTAGGTCAACTTCCATCGACTCTAACTCATACTGGGCTGGGCCTTCGTCTTTCCTGGACCGGATTGTGTTTTCATCATCTTCTCCTGCTACGCCGATCAGCACAGGCCCGTGCCGATCGGCGCGGCTCCGCATCTGGCCCATCTTTGTTACTCTTTATTTCTTTATCCATAATTGCCCTGTTTTACACCTGTTTCCTGCGATTACATCCAAAATAGAACAACTACAAATATATGCAAATATGGGGTTAATTGTTAGTCCAAACCACCAAATAAAGACGCAAAACATCCCTTTTTGGTAGATAAAATGGGCGTCTAGAAACCACCAACAGTTCCCCCACACTCAAATCATTGCTAGTCCTTGAGCAATACAAAATCAAATATGTAATAAGAATTTTCACACCATCTCTCATGCAATCAATCTCAATCATCATTTTTACTCGTTATCCCACCACAAAGATTTTCTCTCATCTTCTTTTAACCAATCGGCATATCATACTTGAACTTAATTAAATTACCACAAAACTTTTTCAAAAACAATTTTAGTTCTCAACTCATATTTTAGCATCAAACATCAAGCATTTGGTCCTCTCTAGGTCTCTCAAGTGTATTTCCTTCCCTCTCCTATCTAATCAAGGATTGTATGTGGATCTTGGAGGGCTATATAACTAAATTAAACCATAAGATTAAGCATGTCAACAATGTGCTCAATCATGCCTATTAAGAAAGAATTTTCTTGGAAAAGAACTTTTAATGGAGAAGAGGAATGTAGAAGATCTAAAAAAAATTTCAATGAGAACAATGGCAAAGAATGAGAAATAATCAGAAATCTACTTTCTTTGATAACCTTACTACCTGTCAGGGAATATATATATTTTTTATTCTTTACCTCTTTTTTATAATAACCACTTTTTTTTCTTTCTTTTGCAACAGCGCCGATCGGCGCAACACTACGCCGGTCGGCGCGGTCTGTGTTTTCTTTTCTTTCACTCTTCTTCTTTTTTTTTATTCCCGATATGATCAGCAATTTCTGTCTTGTATCAGCAGCGGAAATTTTCTGAATTCCCTTTTATTGAGAATATAGGTTGTATCAAGGAGGAGAGAGAAACAAAGATGTATGGTTTTCATGATAGCAAGGAATTTAAATTGATAAGAATGGCTAGAAATACATAGATAAACAAAATAGATCATCCTTTCCTAACTTGGTCGAAATCATGAGCAAAAAGTTGACAAAGTTACTTACAATCCACTTAGTTCAAATGTGTAGCTTGCTCTCATTCACTCGGCTATGTAGGCATATTTAGACCTTGCTTTTGCTTTAGTTTTTGATGAGTCAAAAGAAATTTTCACAAATACAAAGCTCAAAAGTTAAGTGGTAACTTTATTAAAGACAATGCAATAATTCAAACTACATAAAAGACCTTGAAGCAACTCTCAACATGACTCGTGACTCTCTTAAGCACAAACACAAACTTAAATAAACACTCATTAAGAAAAACAAACAAACTTAAATAAACACTCATTAAGAAAAACAAACAAACTTAAATAAACACTCATTAAGAAAAACAAATGAGAAACTAGACTCAAAAACACTTAAAAACTATGACTAATGGCAAAGCCCTTACCCCACACTCAAAATTTCCAATGTCCTCATTACAAGAGAAGAAACTCAACACACTAATCATGCAGACCATGCCTGTTCAAGACTTGGAAAATTCGTCTTATACTCCTTATGAGAAAAGTGTAGTCCGCTTCATTCATCTCGATTGTATCCTGGATTCTGCGGTCCACATCTCTTTGATGCCTATAAGCACGATCTCTGTCTAGGTACAGGCGCTTAATGTTTCTTCGGCAGACAGGACAGCAAGCAGGCGGTTGCAGGTTATGATTTTCAACGCTGTAAGGGGAGGCACTATTTAAATTCCTCCGAGCCGATCGGCACAAAGGCTAAGCCGATCATCGCAGTGGTGTTCTTCCACCATTGCGACTTCCTCCACTTCCCTCTGCATTACCATTAACTCTTGTTGAAGTTCCTGCTGCCCTGTCATTACTGCATTCTGCAAGTGTTTCCCGATTTTCGAACTTAGTACTACCAAAGCTTCTTCACATATAAAAATTATCACTAAAATCTCCAGGCACATTAGGATCACCGCTTTCCAAAGTTTCCAAATAGTATGACGTATGAAAGTCGCTATCCTATTCGGAATACTTTTGAATTGACTTACCCGATAGTCTAGCAGATCTGCGAACCTCTAGTGTAGTCTTACACTTCCTTGCAGCAGGTTTTTCGTCTTCACTTGGCAGAGCCGTCAGATCAATAAATTCAGCCATCTTTAGGTCGTCCCGATCGGCTCCAATGTCGCGCCTATCGGCGCAGCTAGCAGCTTCCTTCATATTCTTAGCTAACTGCTCTAGATTACGCTCACGGATCACCTTATTCTGCTGCCTTCGTAAAATCTCATAATTAATCTCCTTAGGCGTCCTCCCTCCAGGAACTGCGCGATAGCCATCATCATATATTAAATCTCTAGGTATGAAAGCTGGATCTCTTGCCAATTGGAGTTCAACCTTGCGTTGAAGATCTTTAGCACAAAAGAGACACTTGCAACCCTCAATACAACTGTTCCTATGAATCTTATTTTCCTGAAAACTTTTCCAATTGGTAAGAACCCTGGGAAAGGATTCATCCCTTCTAGCTTGAAGATCCTTCTCCGCATCCCGCTGGTACATAGCTTCTTCGGCTTCCTCTCGCAGCTTGAGTTCATACTTGGCGGCAATATCATGTTCACTATAAAGTCGGCACCTATGGATTGTGAGGGTGCTCTCTTCATCTAGCTCTTCCTTCTCTTGCTCAGTCAATGATCTTTCGAAAGATAGGAAATTCTCATATGACAAGGGCTTAGCAAGATCAAGAAGACTTTCCATGGTATACCTTTGAGAAACTGCTTCACTTTCAATAGGCACTACAGATTTTCCTTTGCACACCAATACTCTCTTCATCATCAGCCGAGGTTCATTGTCCATCTTCACCTTGTCGGTGTTCCACGCGTCAGCTCCGCTTTTCTTCACGAATTTCTTCCGCAGATCTGACTACACGAGAGGAGCATCTCGTGTTGGTGTCAACACTTGTCGACTTCTTCCCAGGACCAATTTGCAGAGGGCTATGGAAATCTGCCACCGAGCCGATCGGCTCCAGGGTCGCGCCGATCGGCGCCGCCTTGGTTTCTGCCCGATGCGCCGCCTTCCATCGCTTCTGCTCTTAGGGTTTGTTCTGGTGACGATGTAATACGAGTTGATCCGTAGGTTTGCTGTTCCCTCATATTTATATCTCTTGATTTCCAATTGGACTAGGACTCTTTCTGTTATTCATGGAATTTAACAAGTCTTAAAAAGGCAAGGTCCAAAACCGACTCAAAAACCAAAAGGACTCTGCCACGCCGATCGGTACAGGCGCGGTACACTAAATTACCAAATCAGAAAAAAGAAAAACTACGGAAATCAAAATACATACAAGCCTTTGTTTTACGTTGTTAAGCTCGACTACACGGGATACTAAGCAGTGAAATACACATCAAACAATTTTAATTCAAATGTATCGGGTTCTAGGTATACCTTTAGACGTTGTCCGTTCACCGTGTACTTGTTTCTCTTGCCATCCATTATGATTACCGCTCCCGAAGGTAACACCGTATTCACAAGATAAGGTCCCTCCCATTTGCTTCGCAGTTTGCCTTTACCAAATAATCTAAATCGCAAATTAAATAGGAGCACCCGATCTCCTTCCTTGAATTCCTTCTTTAAAAGCTTCTGATCGTACCACTTCTTTGTTTTCTCTTTGTATATGGCTGCATTTTCATATGCACGCAATCGCATCTCTTCCAATTCACTTATTTGTATCTTTCTTTTCATGCCGGCGGCATCAAGATCCAAATTCATTTCCTTTATAGCCCAATAAGCCTTATGTTCCAATTCCACCGGTAGGTGACACGATTTCTCATAGACGAATTGATACGGTGTCATACCAATCGGAGTTTTGAATGCTGTCCTATATGCCCATAATGCTCCATGAAGCTTCGTGGCCCAATCTTTTCCTTCGTTTGTAACAATCTTCTGTAGAATTCCCTTTAATTGCTTATTTGAAATTTCTGCTTGTCCATTCGTCTGGGGATGGTAGGCTGTTCCAATTCTATGTTCAACTCTAGATTTGGTCAAAAACCTAGTAAATTCTCCTCCTGTAAAATGGGATCTTCCATCTATAATTATTATCCTCGGTACTCCGTACCTAGGAAATATCTGCTCCTGAAGTATATTCCTTGATTCTCTTGTAGTATTAGCCTTGCATGCCATTGCTTCGACCACTTGGAGACATAATCAACGGCGACCAATATGTACTCGAAACCATGAGAATTCACAAAGGGTCCCATAAAATCCATACCCCAAACATCAAAGATATCGACTTGAAGATTGTACTTAAGAGGCATTGCATTCCTACTGTTAACATTCCCTATTCGTTGGCATTGAGCACATGTTGCAACATACCTTTTTGCATCTTCATGCATAGTAGGCCAATAGAATCCACTCGCCCGTACCTTTGCCTGTGTTCTGAAGTAGCCACAGTGTCCCCCATAATCCGAAGAATGACATTTTGCTAAAATGCTCGCTCGTTCTTCTCTGGGTATACATCTCTGTACTGCTATATCCTCGCAATACCTATACAAGTATGGGCCGGCCCATATAAATTTTCTCATTTCACTCTTAACTCTCTTCCTTGTGTTCTTGTTCATTAGATCAGTTTGTCCCTTGAAACCTTTGATAATATCCATCATCCAGTTCTCTCTACGATCAAATGCGGCAAACAACTGCTCTTGTCGCATTTCATCTCTTATTGGCTCAGTTGATGATGATTCAAGACGAGATAAATGATCTGCTACAGAATTTTCTACTCCTTTCTTATCTCTTATCTCTAAATCAAATTCTTGCAGCATCAATACCCATCGCATTAACCGAGGCTTAGACTCCTTCTTTGAAACCAAGTATCTTATAGCAGCATGATCAGTATATACAATCACCTTAGAATTTAGAATGTAGGATCTAAACTTCTCAAAAGCAAATATAACAACTAACATCTCTTTCTGAGTTGTTGTATAATTGATCTGTGCCTCATTCAAAGTTTTGCTAGCATAATAAATAGCATGCACTTTACCTTCCTTCCGTTGTCCAAGAACAGCTCCAACTGCATAGTCACTTGCATCACACATAACTTCAAAAGGTAAACTCCAATCAGGTGGCTGCATAATGGGTGCAGAGCATAGAGCTTCCTTTAATCTTCTGAAGGCCAAGAGTCTTTCCTCGTGCATGACAAATTCTGTATCATGCTTTAACAATTCTGTCAGGGGTTTAGCAATCTTCGAATAATCCTTAACAAATCTGCGATAGAAGTTGGCATGTCCAAGAAAACTCCTCAAAGTTGTAAGATCAGTAGGGAGGGGGGGGGGGGTAATTTCTCAACTGTAGATATCTTTGCCTTATCAACCTCTATCCCTCTTTTAGATATGATATGACCAAGTACTATCCCTTCTGTTACCATGAAGTGACACTTCTCCTAATTAAGAACTAAGTCGCATTCAACACACCTTTTCAAAACCTTCTCCAAATTCTCCAAACAACTATCAAAATCAGCACCATGCACGGAGAGTCATCCATAAATACCTCCATAATGTCTTCTATGAATTCAGCGAATATTGCATTCATGCATCTTTGAAATGTTGCGGGCGCGTTGCAAAGACCAAATGGCATCCTTCTATATGCATATGTCCCAAAAGGGCAAGTAAAAGTAGTTTTCTGCTGATCTTCTAGTCTTACCGGTATTTGAAAGAAACCACTATATCCATCCAAATAACAAAAGTATGAATTCTTTGCTAACCTTTCAAGCATCTCGTCACTGAACGGAAGAGGATAGTGATCTTTCTTCGTCACTTTGTTCAAACTTCTATAATCTATGCACATTCTCCATCCAGTTACAGTCCTTTGAGGGATCAACTCATTGTTCTCGTTAGGCACTACTGTCAACCCTCCTTTCTTGGGTACACAATGCACTAGACTAACCCATTCACTATCAGCAACAGGGTAGATCATACCTGCATTAAGCAGCTTCAAAATCTCCTTTTTAACCACTGGCTTCATTGATTCCTTCAACCTTCGCATCCCTTCAACCACTGGTTTAGTATTCTCCTCCAAGTTAATCATGTGGGTGCAAAATGCGGGGCTGATTCCCTTGATGTCATCCAATGTGTAACCAATGACTTTCTTATACTTTTTGAGCATAGCGAGAAGCCTCTCTGTTTCTTCTTTCGTTAGGGCGTTGTTCATAATAATTGGATATGTTCTATTCTTTCCTAGATATTCATAGCGTAGCTCCATCGGGAGTTCCTTTTGTTCCACCTCTGGCGCTTCATCTGGATCCAGCTCCCCGAGAGGTTCAAAATCAGGATTTTTCTGGTTGAGCCGATCGGTGCAAGCGTCGCGCCGATCAGCGCTGGCAGTATACTCGTCAGTTCCGCGCATTATGTGGTCCAGTGGGTCTCCCATATTCATCCTTATCCTCTTGTCTTCCTCTGGGCAGAATTCCTGATAGTAGGAAGAGTCTTGATGAGACGGATCATTAAATTGAAATCGCACTTCTTCCTCTCCCAGGTGTCGCGTAATTTGACCTTTCCAGGATGATATCTTCAACCCCAGTTTCTTTATTGTCTAGAACAAAGAAATCTACCGGCGTTGTTTTCGAGCTGATCTCAATTTCGACATTCTTGGTCACTCCCAATGGCTTGGTCTTCCTACCATCCGCCATGATGAGCTCAAGTTCAGTCCCCATCAGCCGTTGTTGAGTTCCATAAGGCATGCTCATGAATGCATCGTAAGTCATCAAGCTGACACGGGAACCAAAGTCACACAAGGCTTTTGGAAATTTCTTCCCCGATATCTCACATGGTATGTACGGTACTTCTTTTTCCTCTTCAGTGAGACCTACAGCATACACACCACATAATCCTTCGTAGGGGGATGGCTCAAAGCAACTGTCTAGCAATCTCTTCCCTAAAACTCTATTCCATCAAGCTCTATATCATCCTTGTAAAGCTTCCCTAAAACTCTCCCAATAATATCTTGATCGAAAACTTCCGACTTGAGGTGATTACTTAGGAAATTATACTCAATTCCGGCTACGGAGGCGTCTTGCGGACTGAAGGATCTTCTCATATTGAGCAACTCGTGCGAAAAAACAATGGGAATCCAGTCCATCGGCTCAAATTTGTCAAGTGGTTTAGCCAATGTTCTATCCCCCTTTGGTTTAGCAAAGTTCCCTTCAAATTCCTTTAGGTGGTTGTCTAGAATCGCAGCTTCTATCTTGGTATATTCCTTGCTACTTGACGGAGTCGTCAGGATGATCGGTTCTCCTGTCGTCGCGACTGCGACGATCGGCTCAGAGACTACGTCGATCGGCGCACACGTCAGATCCATAGAGGCGGGTCTGACGGGCTTTATTTCTTCAAATTGCTCCGAAGTAATCATTGATCTACTCTCGGACATCAAGATCAATTCAGCTGGCGACTCTTCCTTCTGCATAACTTCTAGGCATTGCTGATTTTGTTCTAGATGTTCTTCCTAATGCTTGTGCAAAGCTTCATTCTCGGGAATTTTGCCTAACAATTCGATCCCTACCTTGACTGTCAATCTCAGAAAACTTCCTCCGGCCGATTCATCCAAATGCATCCTCGATGCCTTGTTTATGGCCATGTAGAAGGTTTGAGCGCACATATTCTCATCAATGCCGAGGTCAGGTCCTTGTTTCAACAATGTTTGAAAACGCGTCCAGGCTTCCGCGAGAGATTCTTCATCTTCTTGTAAGAAGTTCACCACTTCTCTTCTCAACTTCTGCACCTTTGGCAAAGGAAAATAGTGGAGACAAAAATTTCCAACTAACTCACTCCACTTACCTTTTGCTTCTCGAGATGCTGCCTTGTGCCATTCTTTGGCTTTTCCTCCCAAAGAGAATAGGAAAAGCAGCCACCTGTAAAGATCCCGTGGCACTCCTTCATGATGGAATGTTTGGCAAAGTGTCTCCAAATCTTGTAAGTGAGTATACGGGTTCTCCTCTTTCGCTCCAAAGAACTTGTTTGCTTCCGCCATGCTAATGATAATGGGGTTCAACACATACGAGGAGGTCGTGGCCTTTTCATCTGAGGATTGAGGCACCAGCACGTCTCGAGATGGTAGAGAAAGTTCCCTAAGCATCAGAGAAGGTCCTGTCGTACTCATCCTTAAAATTCACACAAAACACAAAAACGAAAACAACTAGAAAAGAGAGGATTAGACGTTAGTAAAATATTATTAGTAAAAGAACTGGCTTGTTCCCCAGCAAGGACGCCAGAAAAAGGGCTTGTTGGTCGTAATTACGCACCCACTTATATACCACAAGAGGACGGTGTACAGTTGTAGCTCTTTTCCCTCAGAGTATTCCAAGGTTATCGAATCCACAGGGAACGAGCGGAACTAATACTATTAAAGGGTTACTAACAAATTGCAATGGTTTGGTTGATGTGAATGATGACGGTGAGAAAGTGGAAGGTGAATGTTATTGAAGACGTAACAGGATGATGAAGGATTCTCTCCCTAGGATTGGTTCACTAGCATGCAACCTTATTCTTATCAACTCGAGTGATGACTCTAATATTCTACAAGACATGGTGGTTTCGTTCACCCCGGCTGTCACTACAGAGGCTATTAGCTCCCCACTGGTTTCTTGCACTATGTAATGGGCAAAAGTGTATTGGCCGATACACTAATGGAAGGGATAGATAGATGTGCAATAAAGTTCATCACATAGATTAAATTCATCAAGAGTTTATCAACAAGTATGAGAGTTACATGACAAGATCCCCGCACCAGAGAAGAGAATATGAGACTACTCACTCATCCTTCCGCTAGACATAGCAGAGGGGTGAGAAATAGCGCTGGAACGCGCACGAGCCGATCGGCGCAAGCGTCACGCCGATCGGCGCGACCTCCCTTCTAGTGGATCTCGTCGGTGTTGACCAACCTTCGCCGCCAATATCCTGGAACCCTAATTCTAATAATTGATTCCCGCGATCGCCGTCTCTCTCGGTTCTCCTTTGGCTCTTGATAATTATCTTCCTTTTATACTTGACGGGATTAGGTCAACTTCCACCGACTCTAACTCATACTGGGCTGGGCCTTCGTCTTTTCTGGACCGGATCGTGTTTTCGTCATCTTCTCCTGCTGCACCGATCGGCACAGGCCCGTGCCGATCGGCGCGGCTCCGCATCTGGCCCATCTTCGTTACTCTTTAGTTCTTTATCCATAATTGCCCTGTTTTACACCTGTTTCCTGTGATTACATCCAAAACAGAACAACTACAAATATATGCAAATATGAGGTTAATTGTTAGTCCAAACCACCAAATTAAGACGCAAAACATCCCTTTTTGGTAGATAAAATAGGCGTCTAGAAACCACCAACTACCGGTGCCCGAAGTAAGCAGTTATAGTTCGAACCTATCTTATTTTAGGATCTTTTACCATAGGAATCCTCTCTACCCTTTGCGTACCATATTCTTGTTGTCCTTCGATGGATTAGGATAGAAGATTAGACACACACATGCACTATGAATTTGATACCTTGGAATACTCTTAGATGAAGTGCTACAGCGGTATCCGTGCACTTGCAGATTTGTCTATGATCGTAACAAATATCCACAGTGTGGCCATCCTTGCAACACATTTCGCAATAGTAGTCGTCGGCGAGTAGGGGCTTGACCCATGCGGGAATGGAGTCACTCGTCTCGATGATGTCGATGGCGGCAGAATATGAGCCAAGTCCACGGTGGGAGACATTTTTCACAAGATTTCTGCCGATGATCTCCTTTTGGATGGCTCTACCACGTCTGAGCCTCTCGAAGCCGTCCATCACCATCTCCCTGTCTTCCTTGAGCTTATGATACTCCTTCAAAACAGAGGACTCAAGACAAGAAACCTCAACCGAGGTGGTTAGTTCATCACACATAGTAGAAGCATCACTCTTTGATGAACTAGAGGGGTGAGAGGCACTGTCATCAACATTGATGGCCTCAAAAGTAAGTTCAAGAGCCTCATACTTTTCACGTAGCTCTACATGATCACCCTTGAGTTTGTCATAACTCTTGTTTAGGGCCTCATGAGATGTGACAGTGATGTAAACAAGGGTTCCCGATCTTCTGAAAGGTTCTTGGTAAGTTGATTTGATCGGAGGCGACACACAAATCGATCCGGCTTCAGAACAGCACGTTCTAAACCCCGCAATCGCAGCACGACGTCTCCTCTGGTTATCAATCGTCCAAAGATGATTGACCTCGCCGAGAAGGCTAATCCCTACCTGCAAATCAAGAACACAAGCAAGAACAACGAAGAATGCAACACAATTGCAGATGTATGATTAAACTCTCGAAGTTGGGGTCTCACAAACCGATGAACGGCGACACTGTTTATGAACAGAATTGATCTAAGCAAAACCCGAACCCTAATGGTGCGGCTACGGCTGTATATAAAGACCCTATGGTCGTGCAAGACCCTCTGGACACGCCCCTAATTGGGCTCAACTAAATACAAAGCCCAAAGGCCAAAAATAGGCGACGCAACACCAACACAGATTCTGGACTCTCTCTTGTTTCGACGGTTCCCGATGACTCCGGATGAGTTTTGACATGAGGCTGGCGGCATTGGAAAGGCCTTCTCCTTATCTTTCCGTGCATATGTAGAACGTCCAAATCTGAGTCCGTATGCGTCCTGGGTGACTGTTTTAGTGCAGACTGGTCCTGGGACCCGAAACAGACTCGAAGTCGGTTTTGATTGGGCCTCCACTTTGGCTTTCAAGCCCTTGCTGGTCCTCGACGTTCCCAACTCCTTCTCCCATCATCTTCTAGTCCTCTCCATGGTTTCTAATCATAAAATAATCATTAGGTAGCAAACCATTCTCAAAAGTAACATATAGCGAAGAACGTAGGAACGAGCTCACCTCTAAATTTAGTCGTCGTGCACGAGCTCTAGTCATTGGACCTTGCAAGTCCAGAATTGGAGGAGTGTTGTGTGTATCCATAGGAGTGATGTCCTCATCATCCTCTCCCTCTTGAAGTGGAGTAGTCCTCGACTCAAGCTCATCCTCTTCTCTCAAGTATGGTTTCAAATCTGAAATATTAAAAGTAGGACTAACCCCGAACTCGGAAGGCAACTCAAGTTTGTATGCATTATCTATAATCTTCTCCATTATTTTGAATGGACCATTAGCTCTAGGCATTATCTTAGACTTTCTCAAGTCTGGAAATCTATCT
The DNA here is from genome assembly GCA_030378355.1 of Eleusine indica. Lineage (NCBI taxonomy): Eukaryota > Viridiplantae > Streptophyta > Magnoliopsida > Poales > Poaceae > Eleusine > Eleusine indica. The sequence goes on along the minus strand of CM059498.1, from coordinate 23,375,922 downwards.
TTCCTTAAGTGTAACCACACCAAATCTCCTACATCAGGTTTTACTTCCTTTCTACCTTTACTACCAGTAATTTTATATTTTTCATTCATCTTTTCAATGCTAAGTCTAGTGGTCTCATGCATTTGCAAAATAAATTCAGCACGCTCCTTAGCATCAACATGAACTCTCTCATTAATAGGTAGAGGAAGTATATCAAGTGGAGTACGGGGATCAAAACCATACACTACCTTGAAGGGACTTACCTTGGTAGTAGAATGTGTTGCCCGATTATAAGCAAACTCAACATGAGGCAAGCATTCTTCCCATTGCTTCAAGTTTTTCTTCAAAATAGCTCGTAACATAGTGCCCAAAGTGCGGTTCACAACCTCAGTTTGTCCATCAGTTTGTGGATGACAAGTTATAGAAAATAGCAACTTTGTACCCAACTTATTCCAAAGCGTGTGCCAAAAATGACTCAAGAATTTTGCATCACGATCTGAAACAATAGTAGAAGGCACACCATGCAAACATACAATTTCTTTAAAAAAGAGATCAGCAATATAACTAGCATCATCAATTTTATGACATGGTATAAAGTGTGCCATCTTGGAAAAACGATCCACAATAACAAAAATGCTATCGCTCCCCCTCTTAGTCCTAGGTAGTCCTAAAACAAAGTCCATAGAAATATCCGCCCAAGGAATAGAAAGAACAGGAAGTGGCATGTATAAACCATGTGGATTCAATCGAGACTTAGCTTTTTGACATGTAGTGCAGCGAGCAACAAAATGCTCAACATCTTTCCTCATCCTTGGCCAAAAGAAGTGTGTGGCCAAAATATCCTCCGTCTTCTTAGCACCAAAATGACCCATCAATCCACCTCCATGCGCCTCCTGCAACAACAAAAGACGAACGGAACCAACTGGAAGGCATAGGCGGTTAGCTCTAAACAAGAAACCATCATTCAACACAAATTTGTTCCAAGCACGACCTTCTTTACAGTGCAGCAGTACATCTTTAAAATCAACATCAGCAACATATTGTTCTTTAATTGCCTCAAGTCCAAAAATTCTACAATCATGTTGAGACAACAAAGTATATCGCCTACATAAAGCATCAGCAATCACATTATCCTTCCCTTTCTTATGTTTAATAATATAAGGAAAAGACTCAATAAACTCAACCCATTTAGCATGTCTACGGTTCAAATTGCATTGAGAATGAATATACTTAAGTGATTCATGATCAGAATGAATAACAAATTCTTTGGGCAACAAATAATGACGCCACGTCTCTAAAGAACGTACAAGTGCATATAGTTCCTTATCATACGTGGAATAATTCAAAACAGGCCCAGTAATTTTGTCACTAAACTATGCAACAGGTTTACCATCTTGCATCAAAACACCACCAATGCCTATACCACTAGCATCACATTCAAGCTCAAAAGTCTTATCAAAATTGGGTAATTGCAGCAATGGTGCATGTGTAAGTTTGTCCTTCAAAGCATCAAAAGACTCATGATCTCGGGCTGCACATCTCGGGCTGCTCGATTTGTATGCTAAGCACACGCTGCACAATAATATTCATGTAGCCCGTGGTATCTCCGCCTCCAAGGACGAGGTCACCGCTGGTGGCAGCGACATCCTCCTCCTCATCCTCCACATCGGAGGTGCTCATGTAACCGCCATCATCTGTCGCCACATATGCCCGCCTACTTGGGCAATCTTTCTGCACATGGCCAAGACCATGGCAGCGGTGGCACTGAATCCGTGTAGTGCGTCCCGTCGAAGCAACAGAGGAGGCACTACTAGCCGGTACCTGCATAGAATTTTTACCTGAGCACGTAGAAGGGGCAGGGGCTGATCTTGGTGCTGCAGAAACAACACTAGCTGGTGGGGGCGGCCGGAAAGATGGCTTGGGCAGCCCCAAAGTCCCCGTCGGCTGTGGTGGGTAGAAATTCCTGGACTTGCTGTACTCCTCAAAAGCCTGGAAAAGTCCCCGTGATTCTTTCTCTGCAAGCATAGCATACTAGAAACACTAGTTGAGGGTATAAATTTCTTTATAATCAAGCATGTCCTGAATTTCTTTTCTCAAACCAGAATAAAAGCGGCAAATCTGATCCTCTACTTTTTCAACCACAGCACAACGAATCAAACCCTTCTGAAGCTCACTAAAATACTCCTAAACTGTTTTATCTCCTTGATCTAAACGCTGCAGTTTATTACGAATTTCTCTATAAAAAGAAGGAGGAACAAAACGATCACGCATTTCTACCTTAAGTTCTTCCCAAGTAGTAGGCAAATCGGTTTCAGCAGCTAGACCACTCCACCAAACAATAGCAAAGTCCTTAAACTCACTAGTGGCTTGTCTAACTCTATGTTGTTCAGGAACAAGGTGGGCATTAAATTTTTGTTCTACCGTGATTTCCCAGTCAAGGTAAGCATCACCATCGTACTGACCCAAAAACGAAGGAATTGAAAACTTAATTTTTGCATACGGGTCATCTGGAGCATGGTTATCTTGTGTGCGACGATTGTGGTTGTGAAAACCACCCATACCTTGAGGGTTATGTTGCAAACAACGTCGTAGCCTTGCGGTCCTTGTAGCTGACCTATCGACGGTGCCATCTGCCTTATACACTGTTGCTTCATCATGATCGTCTTCAACGTCGTTGTTGGTGTTGGTGTTGGTGTTGGTGTTGTTGTTGTTGGTCTTGTGAGCGGTCTCCAATTCGACAACCTGATCGGTTAGCTTAGAAACTCTCTTATCCAACCGCTCAATGCTTTCTCCCAGGTGAAGCTTGGTGACGGCATTTGTGACGGTCCTAGTGATCGTCTCTACCAAATCACTCTAAACCGCCTGCAAAGCCTTCTGTAACTGACTTTGGCTCACGCACTCATCAAATTTTGAGGGTGAAGCACCCTCTCCATCGCTTCCTAACATCAGAAACACCAAAACAGGAAACAAAAAGTGAAGGTTATCCCTACAAAAGTACTAAGCAGTGGTGCCTCTCAACACAACAAAAGGAAGCTTCTTGCAAAGCTCTTACAAAGTTCTGAAAGTAACAAAGCGAAGGATACCAGGGAGCTCTGTTCCATGATCGCAAGGGTTACAAAATAACCTATGTGCTGTCCAGAAGAAGTATGTAGAGCTAGGAAGGCCAAATATATATATGTGAGTGGCACACAAATCAAAAACAGATAGTAAAGCTGAATAAGTGACCAAGTAACTTGTCCCTAGTTTCTGGTCTAACTATGTCCTAGAACAGTAGTGATAGCAAAGAAGAAACAATGAGACAAAGGCACACAGTCGATAACAGGGGGCTAAGTGTAAAACAGCCAAACTCAGAAATTCCAAGGGGCTAGACGGAGCACTAGTAGGAATCCCAAATTGCTTTTATTTTATTTTATTTTATTTTATTTGATATTTTTTTTCCAAATCACTAGCAAATGGGGAGAAGCCACAAAAAAATTCAGCTCAAACCGAGCTAGGATGTGGCCTACAGAAAATCTTAAAGTTTCAGAAAACGTCGAGTTTCAACTTGAATGAATTTTTTTCTTTATCTTCCCGATTGTTTTTGAATTTTTTGATGAGGGCACACAGTGTGAGTATGCTCAACTTTTTGTCAAGAATCTCCTGTAAAAATTTCAGCCAAAATGGACAACCGAGCGAAAAGTTATGGCCGTTTTACCGAAGGGGTGTCGGAATCGGTTATGAAGAAACCCAGGGTTTGAGTGAAACCCGAGTCGGGTTTGGGGTCGGGTAGGGATTTCTTTGGCGGGGTGGATGCAGCGGAAAGTAGAATTTCTGAAAATTGGTCCGAGGTGGTGAGGGTGGGTTTAGGGTGGGATTACGGTGGGTGTGTTGATCAATCAACCCTAGCACACAAAGCCGACAAAACCGAGGATGGTGAAGGGGATGGCGGCTAGGATTGCAAGGGAAACACTACTGACGACAAAAACACAAACTAAACCAGCGACTAAACAAGAACTAGGGCACAAACTCAACACTACGGACTCTGAAATTGAAATATGCAAAGGCTAAACACGTGGTTATGGGTGGGGGAAATTTTTTTTTTTTTGGTATTTTCTGTGGACGATAGGAAGAACACGAAAACAAAACTAAAGGGTAGTGCGAACCTGACGGTGCACCTGAAGCTCTGATTACCACTTGATGTAAACAAGGGTTTCCGATCTTCTGAAAGGTTCTTGGTAAGTTGATTTGGCCAGAGGCAACACACAAATCGATCCGGCTTCAGAACAGCACATTCTACACCCCGCAATCGTAGCACGACGTCTCCTCTGGTTATCAACCGTCCAAAGACGAATGAGCTCGCCGAGAAGGCTAATCTCTGCCTGCGAATCAAGAACACAAGCAAGAACAACGAAGAATGCAACACAATTGCAGATGTATGAAGAAACTCTCGAAGTTGGGGTCTCACAAACCGATGAACGGCGACACTGTTTATGAACAGAATTGATCTAAGCAAAACCCAAACCCTAATGGTGCGGTGATGGCTGTATATAAAGACCCTATGGTCGTACAAGACCCTCTGGACACGCCCCTAATTGGGCTCAACTAAATACAAAGCCCAAAGGCCAAAAATAGGCGACGCAGCACCGATACAGATTCTGGACTCTCTCTTGTTTTGACGATTCCTGATGACTCCGGAACAATTTTTACATAAGGCCAGCAGGATTGGAAAGGTATTTTCCTTATCTTTCCGTGCATATGTAGAACGTCCAAATCCGAGTCCGTATGCGTCCTGGGGGACTGTTTTAGTGCAGACTGGTCCTGGGACCCGAAACAGACTCGAAGTTGGTTTTGATTGGGCCTCCACTTTGGCTTTCAAGCCCTTGCTGGTCCTCGACGTTTCCAACTCCTTCTCCCATCATCTCCTGGTCCTCTCCATGTTTTCTAATCATAAAATAATCATTAGGTAGCAAACCATTCTCAAAATTAACATATAGCGAAGAACGTAGGAACGAGCTCACCTCTAAATTTAGTCGTCGTGCACGAGCTCTAGTCATTGGACCTTGCAAGTCCAGAATTGGAGGAGTATTGTGTGTATCCATAGGAGTGATGTCCTCATCAACAAGGTCCTTGAGCTCACTCTCAAGATCACCAACACGGTCCTTAGCCAACTTACATTCTTTTCTTACCACTTCCAATATTTTAGGCTTCTTGACGGTGATGTCGTGGGCTTGCTCAAACATACTCCAAAGCTTGGCGCAGGAGAGCTCCTCGTCATCACTGTTCTCACCCTCACTCTCTCTGAGTTGGCTCCTGGCCATGAGGCACGTGGGAGGTGGAGGAAGAGCTCGAGGAAGGGTAGTATTGATTATGGCTAGGTCGGCTACTTCTTCATCATTGCTTGAGGAAGAGGATGTACCACTTGAGTTGTCACTTGTCCACACTCCAACAAGGTCGTTGCGTGAGAATTTCTTGTTGAAATCTTTCGCTTTGCCTTTGCCTTTGCCTTTGCTCTTGTCCATGTTGAAATACCTCTTCTTCTCTTGCTTGGTTTTGGGTTATTCTTCTTCTTCATCATCACTTGACTCTTGAGTTTTGAATGCTTCTTCCTTTGGCTTGGGGCAATCCCGAACAAAGTGGTTCTTGGAGCCATAATTGAAGCATTTTCCCTTGGAATTGGATACAAACTTGTTCTTAAGGGTCCTCATATTCTTCATGAGAAGAGGCAAGTCCTCACTCAAGTCATCTTCATCATCATCATCATCTTCAACCATTGCCTTCTTCTTTCTCTTCTTGCTCTTGAGAGATTCTTGCTTCTCAGCTTGAAGAGCTATGTTGGATGGTTGTGGATCATCCAAACCCAACTGGTAGCTATCGAAAGTAGTGATCTTCCCAAGCATGTCCTTGATGGTCTTAGTCTTGAGGTCAGCTTGCAAGGTGTAGGTGATGATGGACTCATACTTGGGATCCTTGAATAGCCTTATGAATCTTCTTGTCACCTCAACAGACTTGAGATTGAAATCATCCCCAAGAGCATTGATCTCCTCCACTAGTACATGAAAACAAGAATAAATAGTGTTAACTCTCTCATATGGCAATCTAGTGAACTTATCATACTTGTTCTTCAGCACATAGTATTTTTCCTCTTTCACATCACCGGTACCCTCATGAATACCCTGAATCTCAGTCTAGATATCATGTGCTGACAAACTCCCATCCAATCTAGCAAAGACATCCTTAGAAATGCACGCAAACGGAGTATTCTTGGCCTTAGTGTTGTACTTAATGAATTTGGAATCAAGCGGGTTCACATAAGCATCTGAATCATGGGTCACCATCTATATCTATGGATCAAGGGACTCAAGGTATGCTTGCATACGAGCCTTTCAATACCTGTAGTCCTCCCCATTGAATATGGGAACACTCCCCATCTCTCCCGGCATCCTTACTCAAGGCAGTTAAGCCTCTAGATTGAGCACTTGGCTCTGATAGCAATTGTAAGGACCGAAGGCATACCGAGACGAGGGTGGGGGTGAATCGGTAAGCCGACTACAATTTAAATACTTCAATTTCACTCCACTAAAACCTGGCAATCGTTGCAACCTATCAAGTCAAGTTGGCCAAGACACTACACATGCTAGTGTTCATGATGAGTACAAATGTGGAAGGTAAACACACTAGACTATGCAAGCCACAATTCAGCCTAATCATTAGAGCACACAATTGCAGAATTGTAAAGAGGGGTCAAGGAATACTCATGATTTTTTCCTATAGTCTTGGAAGGATGGCGCCTTCCCCTAATCCTTGTTGGACCACTGCCACCGGAGTGCCGGTCCCTCCCGCCTCCAAGTGGAGTTCTCGCACACAAGCCCTCAATCACTCTCGAAGTGAAGACACGGTTGCATCATCGCTGCGACCAAGGCACAAGCTCGCCTCCCTTGAGAACTTGCCGGACTCCCTGAGCCGACACAGGCGCTCACTAGCAATGCCCCTTTCAACGGCGGGCTCAAACCGTGTACAAATGTGTGACAGCCTTCACAAGCAATCACGATAGGCTCGATCACCGACACCTAACCAGTCTAGGTCTCACCATAGACCAAGAGTAACAATCTAGATCACACCCTCAAGGACAACCTAGCCTTTGATGTGTATAGATGCAAAGGTTACTCTCTCTATCACTCTCAAGATATCCAACATCCTTTCCTTGTGCTCCTCTCTTTTCCTCTTGGCTACCTACAAATGCTCCTAGCAATTCCACTGGCCAAGAGAGGTCTCCAAGATCCCATCAACGAAGTTATATAGGCTTCCAACCTCAAACTAGCCGTTTCTCTACGAGATCACCTTTTTGGACACACTGACGGGACTGTCCGGTCACTACCTGACCGAATCGTCCGGTCACTTCTGGAACGGCTCCCAGAGCCGTTGGCTTCTCTGTACGTAGTTGATCTCGTATAGACTGGACCGTCCTGTCTCTTCACCTCTGTCGATTCTAGAGAGCATCCAAAACTGCACCTCTCTGTCCCAGCTCCCATCCATACAGACCAGACCATTCGGTATGTAGACCATACCGTCCGGTCTCTACGGGCCTTCATGTTGATAGAGTCCTCATAGACTGCTCTATGATTTCTTGGTGACGGTACAGTTCGGTCTCCACTGACTCCTCTGTCCGGTAAGTCTGTCCAAAAGCTGAAACTCTTCGTCCTCGCTTGACTTTGTTTCCTAGCTTCTTCCAACAGCTCCTTGGCTTCTCCACTGTCACCTAGTGCATGTGATTTCACTGGGCATCTATGCACATCACTGACTAGCACGACCTAAGAGACATGACCTAGACCTCCTTGATAGTCCGGTTTTTCTTATGGACTCAAAGCCCACTGACTAGCATGACCTAAGAATCGTGAGCTAGACCCCCTTGATAGTCCGGTTTTTCCTATGAACTCAAAGCCCTAACAACTAGACAAGTGTTCCAAACACTTGCTCTATATCTTGTCATTAGCCTTGATCCATCTCCATCGACCCTTGGACTTCATCATGCTTATCAAGCATCCATGCTTGTGGTTATTGTCATCCATCGCCAAGGCAACCATCATCATCAATAAGATCTGTAGTAGAGTTTAGAGATGATTTCTGCATAGACAACACTCATGTAGATATAGGGCTACGTCAGGACTAAGAACTATGATGGTTGTAAAAGACGTCGAGTTATACAGGTTCGGGCCCGCTCAATGAGAGTAAAAACCCTACGTCCTGTGTTCTGTGGTTTATATTTCTTGTAATTTTTGTGTCCCCGATGGGGGGTTCCCTGCTATCTTATATATCCGGTCAGCAGGGGGTACATGAAGAGTCCTACTCGTAGTCTACAAGGATTTACATAGAAATTCTATCTCTAATTGCCTTGTGCTCCAAGCTGACTCGGTCGGTTCCCTTATTGATGAAGTACCCTGTCGGTTGTCGACTTAAGCATATCTATGGATACCCGAAAGGTAAGTATTCCACAGTAGCCCCCGAGTGCTTTCTAATTTTGAGCTAAGACTTGCCAAGTGATCTTCAATGTACATGAGAACAGATCATAAATTAAGAAGACCTCATGATTGAAGTTCCTGATGGATCAGGTGCGCCAACTAGGTGCACCTGATCTGGTGTAGTCCCTGACTCTTATATAATTTGGAGACTAACAAATAATACAAGAGTCTAAAAATATCAACTCTTAACATTTTGTTCTATAAATTCAACTAAAACCATCAAGTCTGAGCTAATAATCCTCTGATCGTCAAACCAAAGGATCAGCCTACACGACATCAATCATGCCGACCGATTTAAAGTTATGCCGAGTGATTTACACTCTTATCCGAATAATTTATAGACTCAAAATTCCATGACATCAATCGTAGTGCAGTCTATATGCAAACTTATATGACATCAATCATATAATCAATAAGCCAAATGACATCAATCATGTTATAGCCTTTCTTTAAGAAATTTTTATTCAGACCAAAACAAGCCCAACATTGGTAATTACTTATTGACTTCAATCAATAAAGTTCCTATGAACTTGAACCCATAAGACCATCAAGTCCTATTGCTATATGATCTTCTAATCATATAGATATCAGAAGCATATGTATTATTTTAAATGGATATTCCATTGCTTCTCATCAAAGAAGCCCCCGAGATCAAGTTCTCAAGGTTTATTGCATCAATTCTTTTTAAAGAACAATGCCTCACTAGTTTTTATAAATAGAAAAAGCCTGGCACTGTACGGCCCACCAAAGCCTATGGGGACCTCAAAGACTAGGTCAAAAAGGCAAAGGTATAAAAAGGACAGAGGGTTGTTGACTCCAAGTCCACGCCGCCATTTTGCATGTAGCACTTTGTCTTCCTTGCGCCTCCCCTGCTCCCGTGACTCCTCTGCATCAAAGCTAGGGTTAGCATTTTCCACCGCTGCCATAGATCTTCGCTATCAACAAGCCTTGAGTTCCTGCTAGGGACAGCTCCGGGCCTCTAGATCCAGCGTGCTACTTCTTCATTGACAATGCCTCGCAAGTCAAGCAAGAAAGCCGCCACCGCCGAATCATCTTCCTCGGAGTTGGAGATCCTGGAACAGCTGCGAGAGTTCTCCAGGAGCAGCCTCACCACCGCTGATCTGAACTCAATGGTGGTGAATGGCCTCCTCCCGGAGCAGGCGCGCATAGATTGGAAGGTAACGAAGGAAACTCGTCCCCTCCCAATCCATAAGCAGATCGTAGTTTTTCGCTCTTTTTTCAAGCATGGTTTTGGAGTTCCTTGCTGCAGTTTTCTACGTGGACTCCTTTTCTTCTACGGGATTAAGCTCGTCAACCTCAATCCCAACTCCATTCTTCACATTGCCATCTTCGTGCATCTATGTGAAGCTTTTCTGGGCGTTCTACCCCACTTTACTCTGTTCTGCCATCTCTTTGTCCTCTGACCACTGCCAACTAAGAAAAACCAAGTCACCATTGGTGCAGTCGGCTTCTAGTTGCGCAAGAAGGAGGCATACATCAATGTGCCTCTGAACAATGGGAACAAGAACTGGAGGGATGAGTGGTTCTATTTGATAATCCTCCACCTGCTCTTGCTGATTTCTCTGATGCGAAGGCCTCTCCTCAAGCGCGGTGGTCGGAGAGACCAGATCTGACTGACCCCCAGGTGGTCACTTTGCTGGAAAAGATTGTAGAGATAAAGAATGATGGGGTCGACAGCATTATTATAGTGAAGAGCTTCATATTTCATCGAGTGCAGCCCTTAAAGTAGTTGAGTCACCCCGCCTGGATGTATGCCATTGATGATGAAACAAGGGAAGTGCCTGATCCACCGAACTCTTCTCTGGGCCAGTCACGGCTATCATTTCTTAATCGCAAAGGCATACAACGTGGGCACTATGCCGGCCCGAGTAAGCTTCGGTCATTCTGAGTATTTCTGATATTCTTTTTGACAGACTAATCATAACATGCAATGTCTTCCTATTTCTGTAGGTTTGTGACACTTTTGTGTCACACTCTCCGCTCCCTCCGACTGGTTCCAAGGGACCGGATTATGTTGACAAGCCACCGCAGACCAGTACTGGAGGTTCAAGGTCATCAGTGAGCGTGCCGCCGACCACAGGGACCATCGCGGGCACCACTACCTTGTCTCCTGTCAACCTACCCTCGCCAAGTCGACGAGTGAAGCAGACCGCTCATCGTCGTTGACAATACGTAGGAGACAATGATGATGACAAAGAAGAGCTACCCGAGGATGCCGGTCTGCCAACCCCTACACCCTCCGACCGACCATCAAGCCGGTCAGAGCCCCTGAGAAAAACGGCGAGTGATGTAGGAGCGGTGAAGAAGACCAATGAAGTCAGCAAGTCCTCCCAGAAGTGGAAGAAGACTGACTCATAGACCACTTCTTCAAAGAAGAGAGTCTGTCAAATCAAAATCAAACAATCCACTAGGTAAACTTCTTTGCATTTTTTTTATTCTTCATCTCTATAGTTAATAGCCATATTTTAATCTTCAATGTTATGCTCTTCGGTAGTCATAGCGGTCGGTCGAGTGATGTTCAGAGCGTCCAAGGGTCTAAAGACACTCGGTCAGCTCCTATTCCTCGTCCGACCAACTTACTTTGGTTAGTCTGCACACCATCAAGTGCACCAACCGAGCCGAGGAGGTCGCCCAAAGCTCCAGCTCCTACATCGATGCCAGCGCCGACACCTCAATCTATCAATCCTTCCTCGTCTGACATTTCTTCCTCTCTCAACAAGGGTAAGGCCATGTTTGTCGAGGATTCATTGGGTCGGCCTGAAGCTGAAAATATGGAGATTATCCATCAACACCGAGAGGCCAACAAGGTACATCAATACCGAGTTTTTTCTTTCCTTTGACTTATTATTTTGACTAACCATGTCCTTCTTCGCATTCAGACAATATATTCTCTTATGGAAAAGAAGCAGGCCAGGATTGAGTATCTTAAAGCCGAGACTTTCGGTATGCTCCAGAATCTTCTTTCAGATTAGATCCTTTCTTCAAGATATTGACTTGTTGTTGGTATCTTTGACAGTTACCGGCAAGCAGCTCTCCCTGGCCAAGAAGCAGATTGAAATGCTACAGACCGGCCACAAGGAGGTGACCAAAGCTCTAGAACAAAATCGTGCTGATATCATCGGTAAGATCGCATACCAACTTGTATTTGCTTTTTGCTCACTCTATTGCTAAAGATTTTATATATGTCTTTAGCTCACGATCAAAAAGTCACCGACCTAGAGAAGTTGACCTCAAACTAGCAGAGATTTTTGGATGCTCTGAATGCTAAGAAGGATGACCTCTCCAAATCGGTCGGAGAGCAAAACTCCAAAATCACTCGGCTGAAGAAGAAACTGGAGGCAACCAAAGAGAAGATAGAGGATGCTAAAAGCATCTCTAAATCTTTGAAATTTAATCCTGCCAGTGAGCTCTTTATCGTATCTTTATTGTTTCTCTTACTGACTTTTGATTCTAACATTCTAAAAATCTTTTGCAGCATTGTCTTACGGCGCTTGGAAGGCATCGGATTATATCCATGCTAACCAAGTGGAAAAGACTGGTCACTCCTTGGAGTATCTGCTAGAGCATGCTTCAGAGGCAATTGCTAACAATACCCAGAAGTTGAATTGTAGGATGAAGCCTCTTCTCCTTCAAAGGAGTTGTAATATCTGTAATGTTAGAAAACATTAGTAGTATTTATGTAGGAAGACAATATTATCTCCATGTAAATAATAATTCTTATGCTTGCTTAGTTCGTAAACAAGTTAAAAGATCGACAAAATAGTCATAAGGCAATCTCTTGTTACTTATAGCAAAACGATCAGTACTTAGCTGAATTACTCGTGCTTTAGCACTTAGATCTTTTTACCATAAGTCTTTCAGAAATAAAGACAGAAGTTGCAACTCATAACCGCATAACAAGCAGAGTGGACCAGTCGACACATGACCTCTCACACTTTGGCTTTGGATTTAGTGTAGTGGTAGTCTGTTGTGCAGTATGAATTGTATAGCCATGATGTTAGGCGTTAGACCAAAAATCTTAAGACCATATCAAGATATGAGAAATCGGTCGAACAAAATCCGAAACCAGAATTTATAAATGGTTAAGGAGTAGTGGGACATTATTACTAGCCCCCTGGCTCGATTGTTTAATATGATAGATTATGGAATCGAGACAAAATCATCAATAAATCTTTCATCAAAAAGAGTAAAGTTTCATTCACTAATAATGTATGAGAATACAAAAGATAGACTAAGTATAAAAGAAACATAGCTGATTTATGTTCCACGAGTTTGGTATATCGTCGCCATCTTCATACACTTAGGAGAAAGTTTGTGCTGATTCTTGGTTGATTGCACTCGGCGTAGCACTCAATCCCCAACATGAAACTGGTGATTACGTACGTTCTTATCATAGTAACATCACAAGCCTGGCTAGTATAGCGCCGACCAAAATAGAGAGCGATCACTTGTCGGTTTTCTTCAGAAAGCTTCTCGTCGTATCCCTTGACTCGCGCTGATACAAGATTCACCTCGATCGGCAGCATAGCCTTGGAGCCATAGACCAACGAGAAAGGTGACTGGCCAGTAGCCTGACTGACGTTAGTACGCAACCCCCAGAGAACTAAAGGCAGCTCTCGTACCCACTGACTGGCATAAGGTTTGAGCCTGTCAAATATCCAGGGCTTCAACCCCTGAAGAATCATACTGTTGGCCCGCTCGACCTGCCCATTGCTTCGACGATGAGCCACTGATGCAAAGTGGATTTTTATGCCCATCTGATTGGCAAAGTCACGGAACTCCTTAGATGTAAACTGAGTACCATTGTCGGTGATGATATCATGAGGGACCTCAAACTGAGTGAAGACATCCCTAACAAACTCGACCGCTTTCTTCGAAGTTATCTTACCGACCGGCTTCGCTTCAATCCACTTGGTGAATTTGTCAATAGTAAGAAACAAATGAGTGAACCCGTCTGGCGCTTTCTTGAAAGGACTGACAATATCAAGCCCTCAGATTGCAAAAGGCCAAGTCATAGGTATCATCGGAAGTTGCTGTGAAGGCACATGTGTCTGTTGAGCGAAGAATTGACAACCTTCACACTACCGAATGACCTGGTGTGCATCGTCGACCGCTGTAGGCCAATGTTGACGGCTGTTAAGTACCATTTTCATCCATCAACTATGCTCAAATAAAGGAGAACTTGGCATTCCATACACACATATTTGTTTACAATAATGTAGTTCCACTTGTACTTGGGAATTATTTGCATGCAGGAGGAAATTTGAAGGAAACACACCCAAAAGGCAAAGAACGACACTTTCGAGCAATGAGAGCGCCAACTGGACATCCCATGGATTGAAGGGCCCATTTTCAGTACCACACCGAAGAAACACACAAAACTACCCTGACATCCGGGATGAGGACTGTTGACTTTTGCTAAGCCATTTTAATAAATCATTCCCGGCACGGGGCCAGAAACGGTTCACTAATATGTCCCAGAGTCAAGTAGGTAAAATCCGCAAGCGCACGGAGAATACCGCTGTAGCATTTCACCCGGAAGTATTCAGGGTATCGTATTTGTTTATCCCAAACGAAGGGTATGATCAAGAAGCGTTACTAACATATAAGATCATGTTAACAATTAGCAAGGATATCTAACCAAGACAGGCGGGTACATGATAATAACCGGGTAGTGTGACACACACAGAAGATTCCTACTAAATAAATAAAGTCTAGTGGAGGAAAGACTAGGCTAAGCTACTCCTACTATACATTCCTATACAGTTGCATAGCCTAAGTAGAATACATACAGACCCACACTCAGGTTCAGCAGTCAATAGTATAGCACTTCAGGCACGGACTTACCCCTGCATCCACAGGCGACTTCCGCCAAGAGCCTACGCACTAGCCTAGCGGGGAGGATTTCAAAGGACGGACAGGGCTGTCACCACCTGCCGCCTACCTCAACAAACCAGTAGACTAACGAATAATTGATGCAAATCAGTCACCCAAGTACCATATTTGCATGACCAAAGAGCACTCTGCCCCTCCGCGATTACTATTAACGAGGCAGAGCTACCGTACGAATATGATCACCAAACCCATGCTATACTTTATCAGCTAAAACTAAGCATAGAGACTATAACATATAAACTAGACTATAGTGACGGTATATAACTAGCATGACAATAGTAGTATAATAAATATAAACTACTATCACACAAGTAGACTATACTATCACATATATGGATCACAATATCAAACAAGAAACTCATGACCCAAGCACAACTATATAGAAAAGATATATATATTGATAAGAGCAAAGTCTTACAAAAGGGAAAAGATACAAGAGCCATACCAATTCCAAGTGAAGACTTGGGACTAGAGAGCTCTAGACTCAGCCTAACTCCACTAAAACTCCAAGAACTACTACTAGCAAGAGAGAAATGCTTCTTGTGGTGTGTGTTGAGTGTGAAGGCACACCCTCCTATTTATAGCCTCAATAGGTCGGCAAGGGAGAGTAACCGCCACGGAAGGCATCTCAAACCGTCATCAGGAGTCGCGGAGGAGCCAACACGTGGAAGCCCAGGCGGAGAGGGCGCCCGGCCGGGTCGGCCGACCTGACCAGGTCGGCCGACCTGGTGGTGGCCC
The DNA here is from genome assembly GCA_030378355.1 of Eleusine indica. Classification (NCBI taxonomy): domain Eukaryota; kingdom Viridiplantae; phylum Streptophyta; class Magnoliopsida; order Poales; family Poaceae; genus Eleusine; species Eleusine indica. Next base: position 23,360,794 of record CM059498.1, on the reverse strand, counting down.
CTCCTGGCCTGTGCTTTCTCCAGGTGGCTGTCCTGTGGGCCCTGACGTCGGTTTGCGCGGTATTACAGGGAGTTACGTCGGTTAAGTGCTGAAAATGGGCCCTTCAATCCGTGTGACGTCCATGTGGCACTCTCTGATTGGTCGAAAGTGTGTTTTCTTGCCTTTTGAGGTGTTTCCTTCACATTTCCTCCTGCATGCACAAAGTTCTCCAAGTACAAGTGGAACTATATTATTGTGCTAAAGTATGCGTGTATGAAATGCCAAATTCTCCTTTATTTGAGTATAGTTGACGGTTGAAAATGGTACTTAACAGCCGTCAACAAACTCGCCCAAGCTTACCCTTTGCTCGTCCCGAAGCAAAGATAAACTTAAGTTGTTGATCAGGAGTTGCTACAATGTCCTACTCCTCAATAATACTATGCGCACAACAAGGTACTCTTTCTAGAATTAAATATGTTGGCACATAACTTACCCATTTACCTCGATCCATGGGGCTTTTACACCTCATTGTCTTGGGCGGTTGAGAGATAGAACAATTGCAGGGCACCAATCACTTGCTCTAGATTCCGCTATGTTATTCCGGAGGTTTTCAAAAGATTTTGAAAATAAAAACCAAGTTCCTCAAATGATTCTCTCGGATCACTCAATATGTGTATGATTCCTCACCAAGGCAAAGTGTTGCCTATAATCACCTACTTCTAAATAAGGCTTTATGTGGAGCTCAAGGTAGGGATATATGAGGCACTCATATTCACATAATATTGCTATGTCAAAAGACCGGATCCAAGAAAAACATCAATTCAAACAATCTTGATCAAGATGTGCAAGTGTGTGGGAGAACGGAGGAATGGTGGATGGGAAGAAATAACTCCTTTTTGAATTTTCCTTCTCTCTTTTGGAGTTTCTAGGCTATGGCTATCTTTTGCTTGCTCTCTTTTTTTTTTTGAGCATTTTTTTTTCTTTTCTTTTTGCATAGCCATAGTCCTAGTTTGCAATGAATACTTTGAGAGAGGAATTTTGCAATGGATATATGGAGTGTTTCTTTGGATGGATGGATGGATAGTGGCTTTCTTCCGGTGTAGAAGAATAGCTCACGGTGGATATGGTGGATATGGTGGATGCTATCTTCTTGATTTAGAAGGATAGCTCATGGCGGTGGATGTGTGTATATGATCTTGATCAAGAAAGCATGAAAAGAGTTCTACTAGGGTCACAACAATTTTGACTAAGCTCAATGTGAAACAAGCAGCATATGTGTAAAGGTTTTCAAATGTAAACACTACATATGGCTGTGGTGGGAATTTCATCATTGAGGAACTTATCAATTTGTCATTTTGAAAAATAAAACTCCGGAATTCAAGCTTTACGTTGAGCAAGATCATAGCAGCCCTATCTATCATATCATACCTCTCAACAACTTAGAACTAGAGAATGCATATGCTACCCACAAGATTCAAGTTCAAGGCAAGATTTACCAACAAACCTAACTCTTGAGAGAGTACTAAGTTGTAAACTAGCATTAGAGAGGAATAAAGGACAGAGCAACTATTCATCATCTCAACATAGGAAAATTATACACATTCATACCGCGCATGAAAAAGGGAAATATTTTTGTTCTTTTTATATTTTGCAAATTTTTATGGATTTTCAGATTTAGCAAATGCAAGAAATAAAGGGAAGGGGAAAGATACAAGTTACCGTGAGAAGGGGGGTCCTCCCCCAAGCTTGTTCTTGCTCATATCTGCTGGTTCGGGTCATAGCCTTGGGAGCGGAAGAAGGCATCCCAATTGCTCTGATTCTGAGCCATCATCACGTTCAGCTGGCGGAATTGGTTGTCGCTGAAATTCTGCCATTGCTGGGTGTCGGTGACATGTTGCGTGAGAGTTTGTTGCATGCTCTCGGTGCGCAAATCAATGTCGTTCACCCTCCTTGTCAACTCGGCCATCCCATAGTTGAGTTCACGGAACCCACGGGATGAGAATGACCGAGTGGCAAAGGATGGCGGTCCGCTTGAACTTGATGACGTCTGCATGGGGTAATTGTACTGAGATTCCCATGCTCCGGCCTGCCATGTTGATGCACCCGCCTCGTCCTGTGGCGGGGGCTGCTCCCATACCGGATCTCCGGTCGGAGTGTGAAACTCCGGTGTAGGCTCCATATGCCTACGGGAACGTGTCGGTCGCCCTGAAACACTATGCCTGCGAACTTCTCCCACTGGCTCAAGTGGGAGGGTTAGTGCCCGACAGTGATACAAACGAAGACCCGGGTTAGGTAACGGGAATTCATTTGTATACCCGGCAAAGTGATAGATCAAGGTATTATTTGGACCATGTTTCAGAGTATGTCCTTGCACAAAATAGTCCTCGCCTAGAAATTCTCTATCTACCGTCAAATATTCAACATGAACATTCTCAAGCAGACCACACTTCTGCGCAATGCGAGTAACTAAAGAGGTGCACTCAATTGGTCCTATCAACTTTATATTGTCTAACCATTGATCAATCATGCATTCCGCGGGTGACACCCTAATTTTCTTAACCATGGCATAAAGTATTTTCAATTCATCTTGCCGGACAACCCTAATGTCACCTCGAGGAAACAAGGTCATAGCCAACCACACATGCATAAATCTAAGTGTAGGATTATGGATGGCACTTGTTCTAGGCTTGGGACCCCACTCGTTTCCGGAAATCTTTTTCCAAAAACTTTCTTTATGGAACCCCTTTAGCGCTTTATCTAAGTCTAGCCTACATTTAGGATTTAGACCTAGCATAGCATGAAGATCACCCCATGTGACCAAGCGCTCTTGCCCAAACAAGCGAAAAGAAATGCCTTCATCATACTTTCTAAGGGTGCATAAAAACTGCATAGTAAGCAAACGAGAACCCGGCTCATCTACTTCTACGAAATTTAGCCAACCCATAGTGCGAAAAATAGAGGCAAATTCTTCTCTCATACCTATTTTCTCGAGGAAGTCCGGATCAAAGCGTCGGGTGTGGGCGAATGGCCGTTCTCTCATGAGCGCGATGGCTTGGCCCTCACGGTCGTCCTTGATGTCGAGATGCTCCTCGGTGATGAGCAAGGCCGGCCTTTCCTCCGGAATTTCAGCTTCGGGGTCACCATGCCCCGGACTTGGTGTGAGCTCGACGGAGGATGCTTGACTCGTGCTTGCACGAGTGCTTTTTCTCCGCTTGATTCCGGCGACTTGCTTCATTCGTTTGAACATGGCTGCACACAAGAACAAACACAAGACAAGAACAAAAACAAGATCGAACAAGTGTTCGGGTGAGCGTTAGTGAAAACGACAAACCCGAGCTTCTCCGAAATTGGTTTTCTTCTCACAACAACTTGCAAATGCACTAAAACAGAGGGGAAATATTTTTTTGGGTTTTTGGGGCTGTAGTAAAGTTGAAGAACATGAAATTTTGGGAGAGCAACAAGTGAGCAAAGGAGGGGTGTGAAAGATGAGCTTGGAATGGTGAAGCTCCCCCTCCTGGGCGGTTTTTATAGCCAAGGAAGCAAGATGGCCGTTAGAAAGAGACAGAGCAACGGCCATATAGCCGTTGGGAGAAAGGAGCACAGGAAAAGGTGGGCCAGGGGGTCGGCCGACCCCACCAGGTCGGCCGACCTGGCAGGTGGGCCTGCTGGCAGCCCCCTTTTTCCTATGTGTTCCCCAACGGCTAGGGGATTTGTCCCCTGCTGCCTTTTTGCTCAAAAAGCTCGACAAAAAATCTTTTCAAAATGGAAAGCCCAAAAACCTATTTTCTAAGTTTTCAAAAATGCAAATGAGTTTTGAAAAATTCCAAGGTGGCTGGAAAAATTCAAGAATGCAGAAATGCAGTGGTCGGGAAAAATCAAAATGTGGTGGAAAGCAAATATGCAATTAAAAGAGCAAATATGCATAACTACCGGTTTAACCTCCCGATGAGGACTCACCTTTTAAAGTCCGACGAGCGGGACTTTTCTTTGGCGTTCAGCTCGATGAAGCGTTGTCCGGTCCCGGAGATGAAGACACGGATGATGCTTCTTGTTTCACTCGCCACACCTTCTTGGTCTTTGTTGCGGTCGGTGGCTTCTCGGGCTTCGGAGGCTGCGGTTTTGTAGGCTTCACAGCCTGTTTCTTTGCAGACCTCGGAGGTTGCTGCCTTGGGGACTTCGGAGGCTGTTGCTTAATGTGTGACCTTTGCCTCCTTGCCTTCATCAGTTGTCGCTGTGCGACCTTTTCCTTCTCAAGGAAGTTCTTCATAAATGTGATGAGGCTGTCCTTCTTTGGCGGAGTGACCTCCACTTCCTTGATGTTGCTTGGGTTCGGCCCGTACTTGATACGGATCATGTTGCACTGTTCTTTCCGTGGCCGAAAGTCAAACTTCTCCTCCTTGCCATTGATGTGGAAACGGATTTCTCCGGCTCCTACATCGATGCGAGCATCCGCAGTGCTGAGAAATGGGCGTCCCAGGATGAGCGGTGTGCTCTTCCCGACGTCCATGTCAAGCACTACGAAGTCGACGGGGATGAAGCAATCCCGGATTTTCACCGGAATATCTTCGGCGATCCCCGCCGGGTAGCGGACCGTTGAATCGGCCAGCTGCAGTTGCATCGACGTGGGGGATAGTGTGGTGTAGTTGAGCGTGTCGAAGACATCCTTCGGCATGACGCTCACACTTGCCCCCAGATCACATAAGGCATGGTCAAAGTTCTGTGTCCCGATCGAGCAGGTGATCGTGGGACACCCCGGATCTTTCTTCTTCTCAGGAAGCCGGTTGAGTATAGCAGCGCTACACTCTTCCGTCAGCTTGAAAATTTCTGTGGTCGGTAGTGGGCGCTTGTTGCTGATAAGATCCTTGAGGTAGCGAGCGTACGTGGGTACTTGTATCGCATCCAGCAAGGGCACGTTGATGTGCAGCTTCTGGATCACCTCAACCAAGCGTGTGAACTGCTCGTCCACGGTGGGCTTCCTTCTTCTTTCAGGAAACGGCATGAGGTTCGTATCATAGAACTCATGTGGGGCCGTTTTTCTGGGCGGCAGTTCTTCTTCTTCTACCGGCTTCTCAGCTGATGTGTCCTTTCCTGCATGGTTAGGGTATGGCGGATCCCGAGTGGACTTACCTCCTCTCGTGGTAACCGCATTAACATTTTCTAAGGGGGTCTCGGGTTGCCCCGGGATTTTCCCCGACTCAGCAGTAGGAACAGCAGCAACTAACTGAGCTAATTGAGTTTCTATCATTTTATTAAAGCTCAGCTGATTCTTGAGAGCAGAGGAAACACCCTCTATCTTAGTGTGGATGCTCTCAAGAGTCCTATCAGTGGTGGCAAGCTTTTTACTGATGTTATCGTTAACCTTAGCTTGACCAAGCACAAGATCTTTCAAGGAGGGCTGATTATAACCGAAATTAAAACCAGAGAAGTTGCCAGAGTTACCTCCTTGGTAGTTGGGACGTGGTGGACCCCAACTTTGACCTCCTTGTGGACGGTAGCCGTTGTTGTTGTTGTTGTCCATGAACATTGCGTCCTCACGGGTCTCAGGGCAGTCATTGCCCGAGTGTCCCGTGTTGCCACAGACCTCGCAAGTCATACGAGCGTCTAGGGCTTTCACTTCTCCATTGGCTTGGTCGTCCATCTTCTTCATGAGAAGGTCAATCTTGGCGGCGAGCATGTCAACCTCCTTGACGGAGTGCATGCCTCGCTGGCGAGGTTGGAGGCGCTCTTCATTCCAACCTTGGTTGGACACCATCTTCTCGATCAAATCTTTTGCCTTGCTCACAGTGAGCGAGAAGAAGGCTCCACCAGCAGCAGCGTCGAGGTGGTCGCGGGCCGACGGAGTAAGCCCGTTGTAGAAGTTCTGGATGATCAGCCAATCATCCATCCCGTGGTGGGGACATGCCAGGATGTACTCCTAGAGCCTCTCCCATGCCTCAGGAATCGACTCCTTCGACTCCTGCTGGAAGCTTGAGATCCTTCCGCGGAGGGCATTGGTCTTGCCCAGCGGGAAGAACTTTGCAAGGAACGCAGCTGAACACTTCTCCCAAGTGTTCACAGCTTCAGGGTTTGCGTAGAACCACTGTCTCGCTCTCCCAAGGAGAGAGAACGGGAACAGTCGAAGGCAAACAACGTCGGGGGTGACGTCCTTCATTTTGAACGTGTTGCAAATCTCCAGGAATTGCTGGAGATGAGCACTAGCGTCCTCATTGGCTTTCCCATAGAATGGGCTAGCCTGCACCATGGTGATGAGACCGGTCTTGATCTCGAAGTTCGCATCCCCCACATTGCCAGCTGGTCCCGTAGGGATGTTGGCAGCGGAGGGAGCGGAGAACTCGCGGAGGGTCTTGTCGGCCATTTGCTCAGAGCTTGATGGTGCGGGAATGACAGGTTTGATTGGCCGAGTCTCCTTACGAGGAGGGGTGAGCCTAGCTCGTGTCCTTCTCGGGAGTGACTCAGGATCTTCAGTGAAGTTTGTCGGCAAGTCGAAACCAGTCATACACTACCCTGTTTTCATACAAAATGTAGAAAACAAAGCAAGGTTAACCTGCTTAGGAGATAGCCTTAATAATTGCAACACTACTATATACATTAGTAATTTTTCTTAAATCATACGCCTTCCCCGGCAACGGCGTCAGAAATGCTTGTTGACTTTTGCTAAGCCATATTAATAAATCATTCCCGGCACGGGGCCAGAAACGGTTCACTAATATGTCCCAGAGTCAAGTAGGTAAAATCCGCAAGCGCACGGAGAATACCGCTGTAGCATTTCACCCGGAAGTATTCAGGGTATCGTATTTGTTTATCCCAAAGGAAGGGTATGATCAAGAAGCGTTACTAACATATAAGATCATGTTAACAATTAGCAAGGATATCTAACCAAGACAGGCGGGTACATGATAATAACCGGGTAGTGTGACACACACAGAAGATTCCTACTAAATAAATAAAGTCTAGTGGAGGAAAGACTAGGCTAAGCTACTCCTACTATACATTCCTATACAGTTGCATAGCCTAAGTAGAATACATACAGACCCACACTCAGGTTCAGCAGTCAATAGTATAGCACTTCAGGCACGGACTTACCCCTGCATCCACAGGCGACTTCCGCCAAGAGCCTACGCACTAGCCTAGCGGGGAGGATTTCAAAGGACGGACAGGGCTGTCACCACCTGCCGCCTACCTCAACAAACCAGTAGACTAACGAATAATTGATGCAAATCAGTCACCCAAGTACCATACTTGCATGACCAAAGAGCACTCTGCCCCTCCGCGATTACTATTAACGAGGCAGAGCTACCGTACGAATACGATCACCAAACCCATGCTATACTTTATCAGCTAAAACTAAGCATAGAGACTATAACATATAAACTAGACTATAGTGACGGTATATAACTAGCATGACAATAGTAGTATAATAAATATAAACTACTATCACACAAGTAGACTATACTATCACATATAAGGATCACAATATCAAACAAGAAACTCATGACCCAAACACAACTATATAGAAAAGATATATATATTGATAAGAGCAAAGTCTTACAAAAGGGAAAAGATACAAGAGCCATACCAATTCCAAGTGAAGACTTGGGACTAGAGAGCTCTAGACTCAGCCTAACTCCACTAAAACTCCAAGAAATACTACTAGCAAGAGAGAAATACTTCTTGTGGTGTGTGTTGAGTGTGAAGGCACACCCTCCTATTTATAGCCTCAATAGGTCGGCAAGGGAGAGTAACCGCCACGAAAGGCATCTCAAACCGTCATCAGGAGTCGCGGAGGAGCCAACACGTGGAAGCCCAGGCGGAGAGGGCGCCCGGCCGGGTCGGCCGACCTGACCAGGTCGGCCGACCTGGGGGTGGCCCCTCCTGGCCTGTGCTTTCTCCAGGTGGCTGTCCTGTGGGCCCTGACGTCGGTTTGCGCGGTATTACAGGGAGTTACGTCGGTTAAGTGCTGAAAATGGGCCCTTCAATCCGTGTGACGTCCATGTGGCACTCTCTGATTGGTCGAAAGTGTGTTTTCTTGCCTTTTGAGGTGTTTCCTTCACATTTCCTCCTGCATGCACAAAGTTCTCCAAGTACAAGTGGAACTATATTATTGTGCTAAAGTATGCGTGTATGAAATGCCAAATTCTCCTTTATTTGAGTATAGTTGACGGTTGAAAATGGTACTTAACAGCCGTCAACAAGGACCCACCTGGCAGCCACCCTGAGGAAGACCAACCCAGGAGGGCCCTGCCATAGTTCGGCCGACCGTCCTAGGTCGTCCGACCCAGGCATGCAGCCTTTCCTCCTAGGCTTGCACGTGGAGGCTCCTGGTTGATCCCTGAAGGCGGTGGGTAGGGATATTCTTGGCGGTTACTCCCCTTTGCCAACCTATAGAGGCTATAAATAGGAGGGTGTGGCTTTACACTCACACACACACACACCACAAGAAGAATTCCTTCTCTTGCTACTTAGTTGTTCTCAAGTCTTAGTGGAGTTAGGCTGCGTCTAGAGCTCTCTAGTTCTTCAAGTCTTCTCTTGGAGAAATTGGTATGGCTCTTGTATCATTTCCCTTTTGTAAGACTTTGCTCTATTTAATAAATGTCATCTTTTCATATAGTTGTGTTTGGGTCATGAGTTTCTTGTTTATATTTATTATACTACTATTGTCATGCTTGTTATATACCGTCACTATAGTCTAATTTATATGACATAGTCTTTATGCTTAGGATTCATTGTTATGACATGACATGGGTTTGGTGATCATATTTATATGGTAGCTCTGCTTCGTTCATATAACCATGGAGGAGTAGAGTGCTCTTTGATTATGCAAGTATGGTACTTGGATAATTGATTTGCATCAATTATTTGTTAGTCTACCGGTTAGCTGAGGTAGGCGGCAGATGGTGACAGCCATGTCCGTCCTTTGAACTCCTCCACGCTAGGCTAGTGCGTAGGCTCTTGGTGGAAGTCGCCTATGGATGCAGGGGTAGGTCTGTGCCTGAAGTGTTATGTTAATAACTGTTGAACCTGAGTATAAGCGTGTATGTGTATAGAACTTAGGCTATACAACTATATATGAAAGTACTGTAGGAGTAGCTCACCTTTGTTCTTTCTTCACTTGGCTTTATTTATTTATTCATATTTGAGATAGAATCTTCTGTGTGTCACACGACCTCGTCATTATCCATTGCTTACCTGCCTTGGTTAGATGATCCTTATCAATTTGCAACGTAAATATGTGCATAAGTAAGCCATCTGATTCATTGTCTTTCTTCTGCTGTCCAGAACCAGCTAAGCTTTAATAAAATGCTGGAAACCCAATTAGCTCAATTGGCTGCTGCTGTTCCTCCTGTAGAGTCGGGAAAAATCCCGGGGCAACCCGAGACTCCTTTAGAAAATGTTAATGCAGTTACCACGAGGGGAGGTAAATCCACTCGGGACCTGCCATATCCTAACACTGCAGCAAAGGAAAAGGAGAGCACACAAGTTGAGAATCCGACGGAAGAAAAGGAACAAGAGGCGATGCCGCTAAGGAAAATGGCTCCACATGAGTTCTATGACACGAACTTCATGCCGATTCCTGAAAGAAAGAGGAAGCCAACCATGGACGAGCAGTTCACACGCTTTATTGAAGTAATCCAGAAGCTGCACATCCACGTGCCCTTGCTGGATACGATGCAAGTACCTACGTACGCTTGCTACCTCAAGGACCTCATCAGCAACAAGCGTCTGATGCCGACCACGGAGATTGTCATGCTTACGGATGAGTGTAGCGCTACTATACTCAACCGGCTTCCCGAGAAGAAGAAAGATCCGGGTTGTCCCACGATCACCTGCTCGATCGGGACACAGAACTTCGACCATGCCCTGTGTGATCTCGGGGTGAGCGTGAGTGTCATGCCGAAGGACGTCTTCGACAGTCTGAACTATATAGCCTTATCCCCCATGCCGATGCACCTCCAGCTGGCCGATTCCTCGGTCCGCTACCCGGCAAGAATTGCCGAAGATATTCCGGTGACAATTTGGGATTGCTTCATTCCCGTCGATTTCGTGGTACTCAACATGGATGTCGGTAAGGAAACACCGCTCATCTTTGGGGGGCCATTCCTCAGCACCGCGGATGCTCGCATTGATGTTGGAGCCAGAGAAATCTGTTTCCATAGCAATGGCAAGGTGGAGACGTTCAATTTTCGGCCACGGAAGGAGCAATGCAATATAATCCGCATGAAGTATGGGCCAAACCCAAACAACATCAAGGAAGTTAAAGTCTTGCCCCCAAAGAAGGACAGCCTCATAACATTCATGAAGAACTTTCTCGAGAAGAAAAAAGTGTCACCACGACTGGTGACGGTGAAGAGGTCAGAGCCACGGGCCAAGCCACAGGCTCCGAAGTTTGCAAAGCCGCCGACCACACCGACAAAAAAGACCAAGAAGGTGTGGCCAGTGAAGCAAGAAGCATCATCCGCGTCCTCATCTCCGGGACCGGACGACACCACATCGAGCTAAACGCTGGAGAAAAGTCCTGCTCGTCGGACTTAAATGGGTGAGCCCTCGCCGAGAGGTTAAATCGGTATTTATCCATATTTATTTTCTTCAATTCCATATTTGCTTTCCATCATGTTTACATTCATTTCCAACTTTTGCATTTTGCATATTTGAATTTTTCAACCATCTTGCACATTGGAATTTTTCCAATCATATGCATATTTAAAAAATATATATATATAAAAATAGGTTTTTTGGGTTTGTCTTTTTGAAAAGAATTTTTGTCGAGCCATTTGAGAAAAATGGCTGCACTGGCTAGATTCACTAGCCGTTGGGGAACATCATGGAAAAATGAGGGAGCCAGGAGGGCCCACTGGCAGGTTGGCCGACCCCCTGGTCCCACCTTTTTGTCCCCATCTTTTTCCCAACGCCTCTATAGCCATTGCTCTGTCCATTTCTTGCTGCCATTCTGGTGTTTTGGCTATAAAAACCGACCAGGAGGAAGAGCTTCACCATTCCAAGCTCATTCTTCACTCTCCTCCTTTGCTCACTTTGTTGCTCTTCAAGATTTCGTGTTCTTCACTTAGCTACTACCCCAAAAAACCCAAAAAAATAGTTCCCCTCTATTTTGTGCATTTTCAAGTTGATTGTGAGAATCAAAATCAAGTTCGGGAGGGTTCGGGTTTGTTTTCACTAACGTTAACCCAAACGCAAGGTCGTTCTTGTTTTTGTTTGTTCTTGTGTGCAGCCATGCTCAATCAAATCAAGCAAGCTGCCGGGGGGGGGGGGGGGGGGGGGAGAAGAGGAAGAGTTGTTGGGCAAGCACGAGTCGGACGCCCTCCGTCGAGCTTACCCCGAGTTTGGGACAAGGCGACTCCAAAACTGAAATTCCGGAGGAAGAAACACCGGCCATGCTCACCTCCGAGGAGCACCTCGACATCGTCGATGACTGTGAAGGACAAGCCATCGAGCTCATGAGAGACCGACCATTCGCCCACACCCGACATTTTGACCCGGACTTCCTCGAGAAAATAGGGACATCGTCTCCGAACGACCAACCCGACAACGGAGAAGCATGACGGCCACACCGGGGTTCCAAACCCCAATCGGAGGTACGGGTTGGGATCAGCCTCCACCACTGGACAAGGCCGGAGGATCATCATGGCAGGCCGGTGCATGGGGATCTCAGCACGACTACCCCATGCACACATCATCAAGCTCGAGCGGGGCACCATCCTTTGCTAACCGGTCATTCTCATCCCGTGGGTTCCGTGAACTCAATTTTGGGATGGCTGAGTTAACAAGGCGGGTGGACGACATCGACTTGCGCACTGAGAGTATGCAATGAACTCTCTCGCAGCACGTCACCGACACCCAACAATGGCAGAACTTCAGCCGCGAACTCAACGCGATGATGGCCTAGAACCAAAGCAATTGGGACGCCTTCTTCCGCTCCCAAGGGTACGACCCGAACCAGCAAATGTGAGCAAGAACAAGCTTGGGGGATGACCCCCATCTCACGGTAACTTGTATCTTTCCCTTGTTTTCATTTTTGCATTAGAAAATCCAAAAATCCAAAAAAAATATTTTCTTTAGCTTTTTCATGCGCAGTATGAATGTGTATAGTTTTCCTATGTTGAAATCATGAATAGTTGCTCTGTTTTATTCCTCTCTAACATTGGCTTACAACTTAGTACTCTCCCAAGAATTAAGTTTGTTGACTAAAATTTTACCTTGAACTTGAAACTTGTGGGTAGCACATACATTCTCTAGTTCTAAGTTGTTGGGAGATATGATATAGTGAATAGGGCTGCTATGATCTTGCTCAAAGTAAAGCTTGAATTCCGTAGTTTTATTTTTCAAAATGATAAATTGATAAGTTCCTCAATGATGAAAATTCCTACCAAAGCCATATGTATTGCTTATTTGAAAAACCTTATACATATGCTGCTTGTTTTACATTGAGCTTAGTCAAAATTGTTGTGACCTTAGTAACACTCTTTTCATGCTTGGTTGATCAAGATCACATACACATATCCACCACCATGAGCTATTCTTTTACACCGGAAGAAAGCCACCACCACTTCCATCCACCTGAAAGAAATACTCCATATGTTCATTGCAAAAATTCCTCTCTCAATTATCATTGAAAACTAGGAATATGGCTATGCAAAAAGAAAATAAATGGATGCTCCAAAGAAGAGCAATCAAAAGATAGCCATGTCCTAGAAAAATTCCAAAAGAGAGGAAAGAAATTCAAAAAGGAGTTATTCATTCCATCCATCACTCCACCATGTTTCCCACACACTTGCACGTCTTGATCAAAATTGTGTGAATTGATTTTTCTAGGATCCGGTCTTTTGACATAGCAATAGTATCTGAACAAGTATGCCTCAATTATCCCTACCTTGAGCTCCACATAAGCCTAATTAGAAGTAGGTGATTTTAGGCAACGCTTTGCCTTGGTGAGGAATCATACACTTTTGAGCGATTGTTGACGGCTGTTAAGTACCATTTTTAACCATCAACTATACTCAAATAAAGGAGAATTTGGCATTTCATACACGCATGCTTTATCACAATAATATAGTTCCACTTGTACTTGGAGAACTTTGTGCATGCAGGAGGAAATGTGAAGGAAACACCTCAAAAGGCAAGAAAACACACTTTCGACCAATCAGAGAGTGCCACATGGACGTCACACGGATTGAAGGGCCCATTTTCAGCACTTAACCGACGTAACTCCCTGCAATACCGCGCAAACCAACATCAGGACCCACAGGACAGCCACCTGGAGAAAGCACAGGCCAGGAGGGGCCACCCCCAGGTCGGCCGACCTGGTCAGGTCGGCCGACCCAGCCGGGCGCCCTCTCCGCCTGGGCTTCCACGTGTTGGCTCCTCCGCGACTCCTGATGACGGTTTGAGATGCCTTCCGTGGCGGTTACGCTCCCTTGCCGACCTATTGAGGCTATAAATAGGAGGGTGTGCCTTCACACTCAACACACACCACAAGAAGCATTTCTCTCTTGCTAGTAGTAGTTCTTGGAGTTTTAGTGGAGTTAGGCTGAGTCTAGAGCTCTCTAGTCCCAGGTCTTCACTTGGAATTGGTATGGCTCTTGTATCTTTTCCCTTTTGTAAGACTTTACTCTTATCAATATATATATATTTTCTATATAGTTGTGCTTGGGTCATGAGTTTCTTGTTTGATATTGTGATCCATATATGTGATAGTATAGTCTACTTGTGTGATAGTAGTTTATATTTATTATACTACTATTGTCATGCTAGTTATATACCGTCACTATAGTCTAGTTTATATGTTATAGTCTCTATGCTTAGTTTTAGCTGATAAAGTATAGCATGGGTTTGGTGATCGTATTCGTACGGTAGCTCTGCCTCGTTAATAGTAATCGCGGAGGGGCAGAGTGCTCTTTGGTCATGCAAGTATGGTACTTGGATGACTGATTTGCATCAATTATTCGTTAGTCTACTGGTTCGTTGAGATAGGCGGCAGGTGGTGACAGCCCTGTCCGTCCTTTGAAATCCTCCCCGCTAGGCTAGTGCGTAGGCTCTTGGCGGAAGTCGCCTGTGGATGCAGGGGTAAGTCCGTGCCTGAAGTGCTATACTATTGACTGCTGAACCTGAGTGTGGGTCTGTATGTATTCTACTTAGGCTATGCAACTGTATAGGAATGTATAGTAGGAGTAGCTTAGCCTAGTCTTTCCTCCACTAGACTTTATTTATTTAGTAGGAATCTTCTGTGTGTGTCACACTACCCGGTTATTATTATGTACCCGCCTGTCTTGGTTAGATATCCTTGCTAATTGTTAACATGATCTTATATGTTTGTAACGCTTCTTGATCATAACCTTCCTCTGGGATAAACAAATACGATACCCTGAATACTTCCGGGTGAAATGCTACAGCGGTATTCTCCGTGCGCTTGCGGATTTTACCTACTTGACTCTGGGACATATTAGTGAACCGTTTCTGGCCCCGTGCCGGGAATGATTTATTAATATGGCTTAGCAAAAGTCAACAAGCATTTCTGGCGCCGTTGCCGGGGAAGGCGTATGATCTAAGAAAAAATTACTAATGTATATAGTAGTGTTGCAATTATTAAGGCTATCTCCTAGGCAGGCTAACCTTGCTTTGTTTTCTGCATTTTGTATGAAAACAGGGTAGTGTATGACTGGTTTCGACTTGCCGACAAACTTCACTGAAGATCCTGAGTCACTCCTGAGAAGGACACGAGCTAGGCTCACCCCTCCTCGTAAGGAGACTCGGCCAATCGAACCTGTCATTCCCGCACCATCAAGCTCTGAGCAAATGGCCGACAAGACCCTCCGCGAGTTCTCCGCTCCCTCCGCTGCCAACATCCCTACGGGACCAGCTGGCAATGTGGGAGATGCGAACTTCGAGATCAAGACCGGTCTCATCACCATGGTGCAGGCTAGCCCATTCTGTGGGAAAGCCAATGAGGACGCTAGTGCTCATCTCCAGCAATTCCTGGAGATTTGCAACACGTTCAAAAAGAAGGACAGCCTCATCACATTCATGAAGAACTTCCTTGAGAAGGAAAAAGTTGCACAGCAACAACTGATGAAGGCAAGGAGGCAAAGGTCACACATTAAGCAACAGCCTCCGAAGTCCACAAGGCAGCAACCTCCGAGGTCTGCAAAGAAACAGGCTGTGAAGCCTGCAAAACCGCAGCCTCCGAAGCCCGAGAAGCCACCGACCGCAACAAAGACCAAAAAGGTGTGGCGAGTGAAACAAGAAGCATCATCCGTGTCTTCATCTCCGGGACCGGACAACGCTTCATCGAGCTGAACGCCGGAGAACAGTCCCACTCGTCGGACTTTAAAAGGTGAGTCCTCGCCGGGAGGTTAAACCGGTAGTTATCCATATTTGCTCTTTTAATTGCATATTTGCTTTCCACCACATTTTGATTTTTCTCGACCACTGCATTTCTGCATTTTTGAATTTTTCCAGCCACCTTGGAATTTTTCAAAACTCATTTGCATTTTTGAAAATTTAGAAAATAGGTTTTTGGGCTTTCCATTTTGAAAAGATTTTTTGTCGAGCTTTTTGAGCAAAAAGGCAGCAGGGGACAAATCCCCTAGCCGTTGGGGAACACATAGGAAAAAGGGGGCTGCCAGGAGGCCCACCTGCCAGGTCGGCCGACCTGGTGGGGTCGGCCGACCCCCTGGCCCCACCTTTTCCTGTGCTCCTTTCTCCCAACGGCTATATGGCCGTTGCTCTGTCCCTTTCTAACGGCCATCTTGCTTCCTTGGCTATAAAACCGCCCAGGAGGAGGAGTTTCACCATTCCAAGCCCATCTTTCACCCCCCTCCTTTGCTCACTTGTTGCTCTCCCAAAATTTCGTGTTCTTCAACTTTACTACAGCCCCAAAAACCCAAAAAAATATTTCCCCTCTGTTTTAGTGCATTTGCCAGTTGTTGTGAGAAGAAAACCAATTTCGGAGAAGCTCGGGTTTGTCGTTTTCACTAACGCTCACCCGAACACTTGTTCGATCTTGTTTTTGTTCTTGTCTTGTGTTTGTTCTTGTGTGCAGCCATGTTCAACCGAATGAATCAAGTCGCCGGAATCAAGCGGAGAAAAAGCACTCGTGCAAGCACGAGTCAAGCATCCTCCGTCGAGCTCACACCAAGTCCGAGGCATGGTGACCCCGAAGCTGAAATTCCGGAGGAAAGGCCGGCCTTGCTCATCACCGAGGAGCATCTCGACATCAAGGACGACCGCGAGGGCCAAGCCATCGCGCTCATGAGAGAACGGCCATTCGCCCACACCCGACGCTTCGATCCGGACTTCCTCGAGAAAATAGGTATGAGAGAAGAATTTGCCTCTATTTTTCGCACTATGGGTTGGCTAAATTTCGTAGAAGTAGATGAGCCGGGTTCTCGTTTGCTTACTATGCAGTTTTTATGCACCCTTAGAAAGTATGATGAAGGCATTTCTTTTCGCTTGTTTGGGCAAGAGCGCTTGGTCACATGGGGTGATCTTCATGCTATGCTAGGTCTAAATCCTAAATGTAGGCTAGACTTAGATAAAGCACTAAAGGGGTTCCATAAAGAAAGTTTTTGGAAAAAGATTTCCAGAAACGAGTGGGGTCCCAAGCCTAGAACAAGTGCCATCCATAATCCTACACTTAGATTTATGCATGTGTGGTTGGCTATGACCTTGTTTCCTCGAGGTGACATTAGGGTTGTCCGGCAAGATGAATTGAAAATACTTTATGCCATGGTTAAGAAAATTAGGGTGTCACCCGCGGAATGCATGATTGATCAATGGTTAGACAATATAAAGTTGATAGGACCAATTGAGTGCACCTCTTTAGTTACTCGCATTGCGCAGAAGTGTGGTCTGCTTGAGAATGTTCATGTTGAATATTTGACGGTAGATAGAGAATTTCTAGGCGAGGACTATTTTGTGCAAGGACATACTCTGAAACATGGTCCAAATAATACCTTGATCTATCACTTTCACGGGTATACAAATGAATTCCCGTTACCTAACCCGGGTCTTCGTTTGTATCACTGTCGGGCACTAACCCTCCCACTTGAGCCAGTGGGAGAAGTTCGCAGGCATAGTGTTTCAGGGCGACCGACACGTTCCCGTAGGCATATGGAGCCTACACCGGAGTTTCACACTCCGACCGGAGATCCGGTATGGGAGCAGCCCCCGCCACAGGACGAGGCGGGTGCATCAACATGGCAGGCCGGAGCATGGGAATCTCAGTACAATTACCCCATGCAGACGTCATCAAGTTCAAGCGGACCGCCATCCTTTGCCACTCGGTCATTCTCATCCCGTGGGTTCCGTGAACTCAACTATGGGATGGCCGAGTTGACAAGGAGGGTGAACGACATTGATTTGCGCACCGAGAGCATGCAACAAACTCTCACGCAACATGTCACCGACACCCAGCAATGGCAGAATTTCAGCGACAACCAATTCCGCCAGCTGAACGCGATGATGGCTCAGAATCAGAGCAATTGGGATGCCTTCTTCCGCTCCCAAGGCTACGACCCGAACCAGCAGATGAGCAAGAACAAGCTTGGGGGAGGACCCCCCTTCTCACGGTAACTTGTATCTTTCCCCTTCCCTTTATTTCTTGCATTTGCTAAATCTGAAATTCCATAAAAATTTGCAAAACATAAAAAGAACAAAAATATTTCCCTTTTTCATGCGCGGTATGAATGTGTATAATTTTCCTATGTTGAGATGATGAATAGTTGCTCTGTCCTTTATTCCTCTCTAATGCTAGTTTACAACTCAGTACTCTCTCAAGAGTTAGGTTTGTTGGTAAATCTTGCCTTGAACTTGAATCTTGTGGGTAGCATATGCATTCTCTAGTTCTAAGTTGTTGAGAGGTATGATATGATAGATAGGGCTGCTATGATCTTGCTCAACGTAAAGCTTGAATTCTGGAGTTTTATTTTTCAAAATGACAAATTGATAAGTTCCTCAATGATGAAATTCCCACCACAGCCATATGTAGTGTTTACATTTGAAAACCTTTACACATATGCTGCTTGTTTCACATTGAGCTTAGTCAAAATTGTTGTGACCCTAGTAGAACTCTTTTCATGCTTTCTTGATCAAGATCATGTACACACATCCACCGCCATGAGCTATCCTTCTAAATCAAGAAGATAGCATCCACCATATCCACCATATCCACCGTGAGCTATTCTTCTACACCGGAAGAAAGCCACTATCCATCCATCCATCCAAAGAAACACTCCATATATCCATTGCAAAATTCCTCTCTCAAAGTATTCATTGCAAACTAGGACTATGGCTATGCAAAAAGAAAAGAAAAGAAAAAAAAAGAAAAAAAAATGCTCAAAAAAGAGAGCAAGCAAAAGATAGCCATAGCCTAGAAACTCCAAAAGAGAGAAGGAAAATTCAAAAAGGAGTTATTTCTTCCCATCCACCATTCCTCCGTTCTCCCACACACTTGCACATCTTGATCAAGATTGTTTGAATTGATGTTTTTTCTTGGATCCGGTCTTTTGACATAGCAATATTATGTGAACATGAGTGCTTCATATATCCCTACCTTGAGCTCCACATAAAGCCTTATTTAGAAGTAGGTGATTATAGGCAACACTTTGCCTTGGTGAGGAATCATACACATATTGAGTGATCCGAGAGAATCATTTGAGGAACTTGGTTTTTATTTTCAAAATCTTTTGAAAACCTCCGGAATAACATAGCGGAATCTAGAGCAAGTGATTAGTGCCCTGCAATTGTTCTATCTCTCAACCGCCCAAGACAATGAGGTGTAAAAGCCCCATGGATCGAGGTAAATGGGTAAGTTATGCGTCAATATATTTAATTCTAGGAAGAGTACTTTGTTGTGCGCATAGTATTATTGAGGAGTAGGACATTGTAGCAACTCCTGATCAACAACTTAAGTTTATCTTTGCTTCGGGACGAGCAAAGGGTAAGCTTGGGGGAGTTTGTTGACGGCTGTTAAGTACCATTTTTAACCGTCAACTATACTCAAATAAAGGAGAATTTGGCATTTCATACACGCATGCTTTATCACAATAATATAGTTCCACTTGTACTTGGAGAACTTTGTGCATGCAGGAGGAAATGTGAAGGAAACACCTCAAAAGGCAAGAAAACACACTTTCGACCAATCAGAGAGTGCCACATGGACGTCACACGGATTGAAGGGCCCATTTTCAGCACTTAACCGACGTAACTCCCTGCAATACCGCGCAAACCAACGTCAAGGCCCACAGGACAGCCACCTGGAGAAAGCACAGGCCAGGAGGGGCCACCCCCAGGTCGGCCGACCTGGTCAGGTCGGCCGACCCAGCCGGGCGCCCTCTCCGCCTGGGCTTCCACGTGTTGGCTCCTCCGCGACTCCTGATGACGGTTTGAGATGCCTTCCGTGGCGGTTACGCTCCCTTGCCGACCTATTGAGGCTATAAATAGGAGGGTGTGCCTTCACACTCAACACACACCACAAGAAGCATTTCTCTCTTGCTAGTAGTAGTTCTTGGAGTTTTAGTGGAGTTAGGCTGAGTCTAGAGCTCTCTAGTCCCAGGTCTGCACTTGGAATTGGTATGGCTCTTGTATCTTTTCCCTTTTGTAAGACTTTGCTCTTATCAATATATATATATTTTCTATATAGTTGTGCTTGGGTCATGAGTTTCTTGTTTGATATTGTGATCCATATATGTGATAGTATAGTCTACTTGTGTGATAGTAGTTTATATTTATTATACTACTATTGTCATGCTAGTTATATACCGTCACTATAGTCTAGTTTATATGTTATAGTCTCTATGCTTAGTTTTAGCTGATAAAGTATAGCATGGGTTTGGTGATCGTATTCGTACGATAGCTCTGCCTCGTTAATAGTAATCGCGGAGGGGCAGAGTGCTCTTTGGTCATGCAAGTATGGTACTTGGGTGACTGATTTGCATCAATTATTCGTTAGTCTACTGGTTCGTTGAGGTAGGCGGCAGGTGGTGACAGCCCTGTCCGTCCTTTGAAATCCTCCCCGCTAGGCTAGTGCGTAGGCTCTTGGCGGAAGTCGCCTGTGGATGCAGGGGTAAGTCCGTGCCTGAAGTGCTATACTATTGACTGCTGAACCTGAGTGTGGGTCTGTATGTATTCTACTTAGGCTATGCAACTGTATAGGAATGTATAGTAGGAGTAGCTTAGCCTAGTCTTTCCTCCACTAGACTTTATTTATTTAGTAGGAATCTTCTGTGTGTGTCACACTACCCGGTTATTATTATGTACCCGCCTGTCTTGGTTAGATATCCTTGCTAATTGTTAACATGATCTTATATGTTAGTAACGCTTCTTGATCATAACCTTCCTCTGGGATAAACAAATACGATACCCTGAATACTTCCGGGTGAAATGCTACAGCGGTATTCTCCGTGCGCTTGCGGATTTTACCTACTTGACTCTGGGACATATTAGTGAACCGTTTCTGGCCCCGTGCCGGGAATGATTTATTAATATGGCTTAGCAAAAGTCAACAGCGATCCGAGAGAATCATTTGAGGAACTTGGTTTTATTTGCAAAATCTATTGAAAACCTCTAGAGTAAGATAGTGGAATAGAGAGCAAGTAATTAGTGCCCTACAATTGTTCTATCTCTCAACCGCCCAAAACAATGAGGTGTTAAAAGCCCGATGATGATCAAGGTAAATGGGTGAACATTGTGCCAACATATTTAATTCAAGGAAAAGTATCTTTGTTGTGCACTTAGTATTATTGAGGAGTAGGACATTGTAGCAACTCCTGATGAACAACTTAAGTTTTATCTTTGCTTTGGGACGAGCAAAGGTTCAGCTTGGGGGAGTTTGTTGACGGCTGTTAAGTACCATTTTCATCCGTCAACTATGCCCAAATAAAGGAGAACTTGGCATTTCATACACGCATATTTGTCTACAATAATGTAGTTCCGCTTGTACTTGGGAATTATTTGCATGCAGGAGGAAATATGAAGGAAACACACCCAAAAGGCAAAGAAACACACTGTCGACCAATGAGAGAGCGCCAACTGAACATCCCATGGATTGAGGGGCCCATTTTCAGTACCACACCGAAGAAACACACAAAACTACCCTGACATCTGGGATGAGGATCCACCTGGCAGCCACTCAGAGGAAGCACAACCCAGGAGGGCCCAGCCATAGGTCGGCCGACCCCTCTAGGTCGGTCGACCCAAGCATGCGGCCTTTCCTCCTGGGCTTGCACGTGGAGGCTCCTGGTTGATCCCTAAAGGTGGTGGGCAGGGATATTCTTGGCGGTTACTCCCCTTTGCCGACCTATAGAGGCTATAAATAGGAGGGTGTGGCTTTACGCTCACACACACACACCACAAGAAGAATTCCTTCTCTTGCTACTTAGTTGTTCTCAAGTCTTAGTGAAGTTAGGCTGAGTCTAGAGCTCTCTAATTCTTCAAGTCTTCTCTTGGAGAAATTGGTATGGCTCTTGTATCATTTCCCTTTTGTAAGACTTTGCTCTATTTAATAAATGCCATCTTTTCATATAGTTGTGTTTGGGTCATGAGTTTCTTGTTTGATATTGTGATCCATATATGTGATACTATAGCCCACTTGTGTGATAGTAGTTTATATTTATTATACTACTATTGTCATGCTTGTTATATACCATCACTATAGTCTAATTTATATGACATAGTCTTTATGCTTAGGATTCATTGTTGTGACATGACATGGGTTTGATGATCATATTTATATGATAGCTCTGCTTCATTAATATAACCATGGACGAGTAGAGTGCTCTTTGATTATGCAAGTATGGTACTTGGATAATTGATTTGCATCAATTATTCGTTAGTCTACCGGTTAGCTGAGGTAGGCGGCAGATGGTGACAGCCCTGTCCGTCCTTTGAACTCCTCCACGCTAGGCTAGTGCGTAGCCTCTTGGCGGAAGTCGTCTGTGGATGCAGGGGTAGGTCCGTGCCTGAAGTGTTATGTTAATAACTATTGAACCTGAGTATAAGCGTGTATGTATAGAATTTAGGCTATACAGCTATATATGAAAGTACTATAGGAGTAGCTCAGCTTAGTTCTTTCTCCACTTGGCTTTATTTATTTATTTATATTTGAGATAGAATCTTCTATGTGTCATACTACGTCGTCATTATCCATTGCTTACCTGCCTTGGTTAGATGATCCTTATCAATTCGCAATGTAAATATGTGCATAAGTAGGCCTTCTTATTCATTGCCTTCCTTTGGGATAAACAAATACAATACCCTGAATACTTCTCGGTGAAACGCTACAACGGTATTTTCCATGTGCTTGCGGATTTTACCTAATTGGCTCTAGGACATATTGATGAAGCATATGGCACCTTGCTAGCGATGATTTATTAGTATGGCTTAGCAAAAGTGAACAGCCAATAAAACCTTAGCCGATCAAAGTCTTGGAAGCTGCATGATTGCCACATACTCCTGATTGGATTTCTTCCATCAACACTTCGCCTTTTGGTATCGAGATGCACCACATCAAGATGTACGATCCTCCTCTTCTATAAAGCAGATCGTCCACCATCAAGTATCCTTGACATTTAGCCTTCAACCTCTGTTGCTCATTAGGATCCGTAGGTAGCGTACCCTTGCTCAAGAATTGGACAATTGGGTCACGCCAGTCGGTCTCTATATCGACATCACTTACAGGCTCAGCAACATCGGTCGCCAAGACATCAGACCGAGGAAAAATAGTGGGGGAATCCAGGGTGTGTAAGAAAACACCAGGTGGGACAATCGATTGACACGATCCCATCTTGTCTAACTCATCAGCCGCTTGATTATTATCTCGAAGAACATGTGTGAACTTTAGTCCATCGAACTTGTCTTCGAGCTTCCTTACTTCTTGGCAGTAGGCACCCATGTTGTTGTCCACACAGTTCCAATCCTTGGTGACTTAGTTAATGACGAGAGCCGAGTCATCAAAGATGTCAAGGTGACAAATGCGGAGCGAAATAGCAATGCGTAAATCGTTTAGGAGAGCTTTATATTCCGCAGGTTATTAGATGCGTGAAACATGATCTGGAGGATGTATTGCAACTTTTCTCTCATGGGTGAGATGAACACAATTGCTGCACCTGCCCTAGGTAACTAGAGGGATCCATCGAAATACATCTTCTAGTACCCGATATCTTATGGTGCAGGTGGTATTTGAATCTCTGTCCACTCGGAAATGAAGTCGACCAATGCCTGTCCTTTAATTGCCGAGCGAGTTGTGAACGTGATGGTATACTGACCAAGTTTGACTACCCACTTCGCAATCTTTGCTTCGGCTTGTCAGTTGTGAAGGACTACGCTGAGTGCAAAGATGTTTGAACTTCGATAGGATGAGCTTGAAAGTAATGCTTCAAGTTTCTTGAGGTGATCAGGAGCGCGTATAGCAGCTTCAAGATCTGGTGATATCTTGTTTTGGAGGCATTGAGAACTTCACTAATGAAGTAGAACGGGTCTTGTAATTTTTGTATGTGACCCTCTTCCTCTTGGTCAACCGTTAAAACGGTACTCACAACTTGAGTTGTGGCCGATATGTAGAGTTGAAGCTTTTGTTGCGGCTCCGAAGGCACCAAGAGTGGAATATTGCTGAGGTGGACCTTCAGCTCATCCAATTCCAATTGCGCCTGCACTGTCCAGACGAAGTCATCCTGCTTCTTGAGCAGTTTAAAGAGCGGCAGACCCCTGAGCCCCAGTTGGAAATAAAGCGACTCAGGGATGTCATACATCTGGTCAGCTTCTGAACATCCCTCTTGAGAATTAGGTGGCCCCATATCAAGGATTGCCTTGATTTCATCCGGGTTAGCCTCTGTACCTTGTTTTGAAACGATGTAACCAAGTAGCTTGCCCGAAGGAACCCCAAAAACGCACTTCCTAGGATTCAGCTTCATCGAGTAACGTCTCAAATTGTCGAAAGTCTCCGCCAGGTCAGAGAAAAGTTCTTTGACGCTCCGAGTTTTTACCACGATGTCATCTACATATGCTTCTGCATTCCGACCGATCTGAACTTCGAGGCAGCGCTGAATACCATGTTGGTAAGTCACGCCAGCGTTTTTCATACCGAACACCATGGTAATGTAGCAGTAGGCACCAAGGGGAGTTATAAGGAAGTCTTGATTTGATCTTTGACTTTCAGTGGGATCTGGTGATAGCCTGAATTGGCAATCAGAAAGCTTAAAAGCTCACACCCGGCTGTTGAGTCTACGATCTGGTTGATATGCCGCAGAGCGAAGGGGTCCTTAGGACAGACGTTATTCAAATCTGTATAATCAACAAAAATCGGCCACTCTTTATTCTTCTTGGGTACAAGGACTGGATGTGCCAGCCAATCTGAATGGTACACTTCCTTTATAAACTTAGCATCTAATAACCGAGCTATCTCCTTCTTCATGGCGTCCTTGCGGTCTTGTGCAAACCTTCTAAGCCTTTCCCTGACAGGGTGGCCCTAGGAGGCACCATTAACTAATGCTCAATCTTTTCCTTAGGAACTCTCGGCATGTCAGAAGGCTTCGATGCAAAGATGTCCCTATTTTCCTGGAGGAAAAGAGTGAGTGTGAGTTCCTATTTCACGTCGAGGTCGGCCCCTGCATAAGTGATCTTAGCAGGGTCTTTAGGGTCGAGCGCGATCTCCTTGGTAGGGACATCGTCCGTCTATATCTTGTCCTTGGTGGGCTTCTTCATGGGGATCTCTGTGTCGGTCTGCTCCTTATGGCCGACTGCCTTCTGGATCTCCTGTTGGTCGGTCATCATCAACTGTTGTTCGGCCATCTCACAACTCTACACATCACAATCAAAAGAATTCCAAAGATCAGAGTGGAGGGAGATTATTCCTTTGGGGCCTGGCATCTTGAGAGTGAGGTATGGGTAGTGCGGGACCGCCATGAACTTTGCCATCGCCGGTCTACTAAGGATAGCATGGTATGCCGACTCGAAGTCGGCCACCCACAAGATGACACGCTCAGTCCTGAAGTTCTCACGGGTTCCAAAGGTAACTGGCAGGACGATCTGTCCAATGGGAACTGAAGTCTTGCCGGGCACGATCCCGTGGAAGGGTGAAGAACTTGGCTCAAGGTCATTGACCGACAAGCCTAGCTTCATGAGGGTCTTGGAGAAGATCAAGTCCAGACTGCTTCCTCCATCGATGAGTACTTTGCTGAACTTGACCTCCTTCATCGTAGTAGCGAGCACCAGTGGTAGCGACCTGGCTTGGGCAGGTGCCTGGGGTGATCCGACTGATCAAATGTGATAGGTACCTCAGACCACCTCATGTATTTGGGCATAGCTGGCACTACGGAGTTGATCTCACGTAGTTCCGGCTTTTTCTTGCGCTTGGATGCATAGGCATCCAGGCCTCTGAAGATGAAGTTGACTTCCTTCCAGGGCTCCTAAAACTCTCCTTCTTCGTCATTGTTGTCACCGTCTTTAGCCTTGTCTTTGCCATTGTGCCTTGGCGGGACCTTGGCCACCATGGGCGTGGCAGTCGTGAAGCCTTTCAGTCGGTAATAGTCCTTTGCTTTGTGATTCCCCTTTGGGTGCCATAGGCACGTGCCACTTAGCAAGTCGTCCATGGTCTGCTGGTTTGTCCGATGGTTTTTCTGGGATTGGTCTACCGCAATGACCATGTTGTCAGACTTCCTTTTCTTGTCCTTCTTGGAGGACTCCGGCTTGTCCGAGTGCTTCTCCTTGCCTTTGTCGCGGATTTCATCTAGCGCCGACTCTCCAGACGCAAACTTATCAGTGATCTCAAAGCACTCTCGAGCAGTCAACTTGAGGTCATGATTCCTCTGACCTATCTCCCAGACTAGGTCATCGCTGCGTATGCCTCCTTGGAAGGTTGTGATGATCTGCTGATCTAGGACATTGGGGATTTCGATCTTCTTGGCACAGAACCGCTTGATGTAATCGTGCAGGGGCTCATCAGACTTCTGCTTCATCCGAGTGAGGTCGAAGTGATTGCCCGGACGATTGCAAGTAGCTTGGAAACATTCTATGAGCTTCCTATTAAGGTCTCCCCAAGAGGTGACCATTTTCTCTAGAAGAGACGTGAGCCAAATCTGAATGGCCGGATCAAAGCAGACTTGTAGATAGTTGGCCATCACGAAGGTGTCACCACCGGCTGACCGAAGTGCCATACTGTAGAGCTGAAGCCACTCTCGAGGGTTGGTCTGACCATTGTATTTTTTGATGGGAACCAGCTTGAATCCTTTCAGCCATCGAGCTATGCAAAGCTCAGGTACATAGGCCTTGATGTCATCGAATTCTTTATCGCTCGGAGTAGTTGACCTTCTATATCGGTCAGGAGATGGAGATGAGTGACGATGACATGGACCAACATCGTCATCATGGCAATGATGCCGATTGTCTCCGTCACGATTCTCGCGCCGGTCCTGATCATCACGCCGATGTCAGTCATCGCGGTTGTTTCTTGGAGGTGGATCGCGTCGGTCTTCCCATCGGTTGTTAGTCCTCCGATCTTGGCGCTCCTCCTCGTGGCATCGGTCGTATCGAGCCCGCTCCTCGTAGTGGCAGTTGATGGTGTCCCGACCATCGCAGATGCTGAGGGAATTTCTCGGACCCTCACTGATGTGAACAAGGGTTCCTGATCTTCCGAAAGGTTCTTGGTAAGTTGATTTGGTCGGAGGCGACACACAAATCGATCCGGCTTCAGAACAGCACGTTCTAAACCCCGCAATCGCAGCACGACGTCTCCTCTGGTTATCAACCGTCCAAGGACGATTGACCTTGCTGAGAGGGCTAATCCCTGCCTGCGAATCAAGAACACAAGCAAGAACAACGAAGAATGCAACACAATTGCAGATGTATGATTAAACTCTCGAAGTTGGGGTCTCACAAACCGATGAACGGCAAAACTGTTTATGAACAGAATTGATCTAAGCAAAACCCGAACCCTAATGGTGCGGTGGCGGCTGTATATAAAGACCCTAGGATCGTGCAAGACCCTCTGGACGCGCCCCTAATTGGGCTCAACTAGATACAAAGCCCAAAGGCCAAAAATAGGCGACGCAGCATCGACACAGATTCTGGACTCTCTCTTGTTTTAACGATTCCCGATGAATCCTGATGAATTTTGACATGAGGCCGGCGTCATTGGAAAGTTCTTCTCCTTATCTTTCTGTGCATATGTAGAATGTACAAATCTGAGTCCGTAT
The DNA here is from genome assembly GCA_030378355.1 of Eleusine indica. NCBI lineage: Eukaryota > Viridiplantae > Streptophyta > Magnoliopsida > Poales > Poaceae > Eleusine > Eleusine indica. Next base: position 23,333,618 of record CM059498.1, on the reverse strand, counting down.
GCGTCCTGGGCGACTATTTTAGTGCAGACTGGTCCTGGGACCCGAAACAGACTCGAAGTCGGTTTTGATTGGGCCTCCACTTTGGATTCCAAGTCCTTGCTGGTCCTCGACGTTCCCAACTCCTTCTCCCATCATCTCCTGGTCCTCTCCATGGTTTCTAATCATAAAATAATCATTAGGTAGCAAACCATTCTCAAAAGTAACATATAGCGAAGAACATAGGAACGAGCTCACCTCTAAATTTAGTCGTCGTGCACGAGCTCTAGTCATTGGACCTTGCAAGTCCAGATTTGGAGGAGTGTTGTGTATATCCATAGGAGTGATGTCCTCATCACTCACGCCTTCGTTGACCACGTGAGGTCGCATGACTAGAACTTGTCACCGACTGTGATTTGTCCCTGGCCGCATCTTGGGCTGCAATAGCCTTGAGCATAGCCACCGCCTTATGCATCACGGGGGTCTGATATGCTGTGTCACCCATCAAGCTATCAAGCAATGTTTTAGCCACGGTGATGTTGTTCTACGGGGTGCCGTAGACCTTGACGCCGTCTACTTTGATCTCAAGTTGTCCAAGGTCCAGTCAGCGTGCGAGGCGGGATCCATGCGATCTTCTCAATCAGCGGCGATGTCCTTCTGACAAGTTGTTGTCTTGGGGGTTTTCTTCCCTGTGGCCTTCTTCTGCGCGTTCTTCTTCATGGCCATATTCTTCGTGACCATCTTCGCAGTCACCCTCCTCATTGTTGTCTCTTGATGGATTCTCCTCTATATCGACCACATTCACGATCAGAGGATATAAGCAGGCAGATCTGAATGAATCCTCATCAAAGGAATGAATCGACTTTGAGTCATACCCGAAGGGTAGGTCTGTTTTGACGAATCCGAGTGGAGCCAATGCTGGGATCAGATCTGACGAGCTCGGTGATCACGCCATAGAACCGGCTGCGGCCGAGTCAGATCAATAATTCTCTAGACCTAGCTCTCTGTTGGTGTCGACAGTGAAGTCGAGCGATCCGAAGGAGATCTTGAAGTCCGACGAGTACTGGATGTTGGTAGTTTCGGCCATCGTAGTCGATGGAGAATCTCGGCGAGCATTGTCCCCTACCATGCGCGCCAACTGTCGAGACTTGATCATAGCAATATATTTATAGGGCTACATCGGGATTAAGAACTATGATGGTTGCAAACGACGCCGAGTTATACAGGTTCAGGCCCCCTCAGTGAGAGTAAAAACCCTACGTCTTGTGTTCTGTGGTTTGTATTGCTTGTAATTTTTGTGTCCCCGATGGGGGGTTCCCTGCCACCTTATATATCTGGTCGGCAGGTGGTACATGAACAGTCCTACTCATAGTCTACAAGAATTTACATAGAAAGTCTATCTCTAATTGCCTTGTGCTCCAAGCTGACTCGGTCGGTTCCCTTATTGCTGAAGTACCGGGTCGGTTGCCGACTTAAGCATATCTATGGATACCCAGAAAGTAAGTATTCCACACCATGCTTGTTGTTATTGTCATCCATCGCCATGGCAACGATCATCATCAATAAGATTTGTAGTAGAGTTTAGAGATGATTTCTGCATAGACAACTCTCATGTAGATATTAGCCCACAATTCCATAGTTTTCATTAATCCCCAAAACATCCATACCTCGGGGATCCAATTATCAATGGTCATGAAGCTTACAAGACCGAAGTGGCAAGGTCTTCACGTAATCCTGTGGCGCTCCCGAATGTTGCCCCAGCACCAACTGCCAATGTGCCAATTCCTAAAAAGGATAAGTCTGTTCAAGTCAGGAAGGCAACGAGGCAATCGGATGCCTTAGGCCTTGACCTCCTCCAAAGACATCGAGAGCTGACCAAGGTACATCAATACCAAGTCTTTTTATTCCTCAAACTTATATAAAGTATTTAACCTACTGAGCTCCTTTTTGATAGAATGTTTATTCCCTGCTAGAAGCGAAGCAGTCAAGGATAGATGTTCTCGAGGCTGATTGCATCGGTGAGTATTTACTTGAAGTCTTATATAATGCCTTGTTATCTTGTAAATATTCTGATTTATAATGTCACTTTGGTTCTTTTAGTTCGGGTGCAGCTGTCCTAGCGTACCCAAAAGGAGCTAGAGAACCTGCATGTCGAATACAAAACATCAACCTCTTTGTTGGAGCAGGGCCGACTGTACAACAGAGGTAAAGTTTTTGTAGTCTTTTCCTCAGCATTGAACTGTTTTTTATGATTCTTGTATATTTTCCTAGCTCATGAGAAGAAAATAGCCGAATTGGCAAAGGTCACTTTGAATCAGCAGAGGTTTTTAGATGCTCTGACTAATGAGGAGGATGGGCTGATCAAAACACTTTCTGAGCGGGGTGCTGAGGTTGCTTCGCTGATGAGGAGCTTGGCGGAGACCGAGAAGAAGCTGAAGGATGGTAAAGGCAGTGCTACAACTTTTAAATGTAATCTTGCCAGTAAGCTCTCTTTTCTCGTCTATCTTTAATATATTTTCATCTTCTAACTTCCTTGTATACTCTGTAGCCCTATCTTACAGCACTCAGAAAGCTCTGGACTATATCCATGCCAACCAAGTCGAGTAGACCGGGCACATGATGGAATATCTGCTGGAGCAGGCCTCGGAGGCAATTGACGATCACACCAAGAGGGTCACTATTGAAGCCGGAAGTCAAGTACCGGCAATTTGCCAGTCTTGGACCCCAGAACTTCCATTGGAGAGGATCAAGCAGGGCTTCAGCCCCAAGTTGACTGTCGACCAGTGCCAGTTACCGCTAGAATCCATGATGGAGACTTCCCGTGCCGTGCTGGAGAACATCGATGTTACTCCTGTCGGTCCTACTCCTCCAACTTTGCCAGCGACAGACTTAGAAGATGATGCCTCTTCTCCTTCGCCATAGATATAAATATGCCTGTATCAAAAATACATTAATAGTATCTAGATATGAAAACAATTTGTTCCATATGTATATAAATATCTATTCTTACTTAGTTAATTGAATAATCACTAAACAAGTAGAAATCGACTGAAAAGTCAGAAAAAAGCTGTCTCTTGCCTCTCAATAATCGACCAGTTAGTACTTAGCTATGAATTCGTGTATTAGCACTTAGTCCTTTCTACTATAATATTTAGAGATTAAAACAAAAGACGCATTGGTCTGCCTTAACACGTGAGGTCGTAATTTATGACTGTGTTACAAGCAGAGTCGACCAGTCGACACATGACCTCTCGCACTTTGGCTCTAGGTGTAGTGTAGTGGTAGTCGGTTGTGTAGAGAAAATTGTATGAGCTTATTGTTTCAGTATTAGACCATAGAAATAAGACCGTGTCAAAAACTGAGAAATCAGTTGGAAAAGCCCAAGACCAGAATTTGTCAAGGTTAAGGTGCCTCAGGACATTACTACTAGCCCCCTGGCTCGATTGTTTAATATATATATTAAGGGACTGTGTCAAATAGGAATGAAAACAACAAAAAACATCTTTCATCAAAAAGATTGAAGTTTCATTCAATAACGACATATGTGAATACATATAAAGAAGACTAAGTATAAAAGCGATGTAGATGGTTGGTGTTCCAGGAATTAGGTACGTTGTCGCCATCTTCATACATCAGTTGGTAAGCCCTCGGCCGAGTGACTTCTTTGACCACAAACGGTCCTTCCTATTTAAGGGATAACTTATGCCAATTCTTGGTCGATTGCACTCGACATAATATTATATCTCCCACATGGGACTGACGGCTTCGGACATTCTTGTCATAATAACGCCACAGGCCTTGTTGGTATACTGCCAACCAAAATAGAGCACAACCACGCTACTCCTCTACCATAATCAACTCAATCTCTCGGTTGTTTTCAGAAAGCTTCTTGTCATATCCCTTAACCCATGTTGAAACGAGGTTTACCTCGGTCGGTACCATGGCTTTAGAGCCATATGCCAACAAGAAAGGTGACTGACCGGTAGCCCGAATGACATTGGTGCGCAGCCCCCAGAGGACCGAAGGTAGTTCTTGAACCCACCGACCGGCATAAGGCTTGAGTGTGTCAAAAATCCAGGGCTTCAACCCCTAAAGAATCATACTGTTGGCCCATTTGACCTGCCCATTGCTTTGAGGATGAGCCACCAATGCAAAATGGATTTTTCTTCCCATCTCATCGGCAAAGTAACGCAAAGTGGAGTACCATTATTGGTAATGATATCATGAGGAATTCCAAACCAAGTAAAGACCTCTCTAACAAACTCGATCGCCTTCTTGGAAGTTATCTTACCGACCGACTTTGCTTTGATCCACTTGGTGAACTTGTCCATGGCAACAAACAGATATGTAATACCACCTGGTGCCTTTTTGGAAGGACCGACAATGTCAAGCCCCCAGACCGCAAAAGACCAAGTCATAGGTATCATCTGAACTTGCTGCGAAGGCACGTGCGTTTGCTGGGCGAAGAATTCACAGCCTTCACACGTCCGAATGAGCTGGTATGCATCTTCGACCGCCGTAGGCCAATAGATCCCTTGTCGGAAAGCTTTGTCGACCAATGTCTTGGATGCAACATGGTTGCCACATGCTCTTGCATGAATCTCCGCCATCAATTCCTTGCCTTCAGGAATACAGATCATCGCATCAAGATGATGGATCCTCCTCTATGATATAGCAAGTCATCCACCACCAAATGTCCTCGACACCTAGCCTTCAACCTTTGTTGCTCATTAGGGTTCGTAGGCAGTGTACCCTTAGTAAAAAATTGAACAACCGGGTCTCGCCATTTGGACTCCATGTTCACATCTTTTTACCAGCTCTGCAACATTGGTTGTCCACACATCTGACCGAGGAGAGATAGTAGGACTACCAAGGGTGTGGAGTGTGACACCCTGGTGTCTTAACTCTAATTAGCAAGCATAATAAGCATAAAATTGTAGCCTAATTGCAGGATGAAACAATAAAGGACTCTATTCATTTAATTAAATACTACTCCCTCCGTCCAAAATATTTGACACTTTAGCCAACTCCATTTGTCCTAAAATAATTGTCATTCTCACTTCCCGATGCAACTTTCTCTCTTTTCAATACATCCCTATCTCTCTCTCTCCCTCCTCTTTATGACATGTGCACTTACCTTTTATACTCCTCCTTAATTCCCCTGCCCGAAGTTAAAATGTCTGCTATTTTGGGACGGAGGGAGTAGCAAATAAGAATCCCTACAAATAGGGTTGTGAAGCAATTCTAAATTTTCTATGCAACCTATATCAAATAATCACATAAACATCATGTGAATAGTAAAATAGAATTATAGGCCAAAAATGGGAATTATATCATATGTGGAAATACCTCAAATAATTAATTAAAGCTTAGAAACCTTTTCCCAATTGAACTTTTATTCTAAAAAAATTGTAAGTGTTCTGACCAAATGGACATCACCAGAGCTTCAAAAATATCTTGAGGGACCAATGAGCAAAATTTCAACTCATTTGGACCTCAGGAGGTATTTTAATTGAATTGAAACAGAACCAGGGACCATTATGTAAAGTTTCAAAAGCTCCTCTGCTGTGCGTGCCGCAATCGCCGTCGATCCTTCAATTGGAGTCGTCCAACCACTCGTCCGCCGATGTCGCACATGCCTTGCTTCGCCCCTTGGCTGCCTGTGGCATTGCTTCCCTGCTGCCGTGCATAGCTCTTAGTTTTCTTCCCCATCATGGTACCCTGCCATGGCCAAAGCAAGGGGCACATTACCTGCCCTCACGCCCAGTTGCTTCCAGCCATTGATAGCGTGCCAAACCGCGCACTCATGGCCCCGGTTTTCGACCACCACAATGTTGGTATTTCTTATGATCACAGGTAAATCCGCTAGCGCACGGATACCGATGTAGCATTTCACATAGGAGTATTCCATGTTATCGAATCACAGGGAACGTGTGTACTATTCTTCTAAGCTAGTTCGTCCAAGCACAACAAGAATATAGTAGGCAAAGGGTAGAAAGGTTCCTATGGTCAAGGATCCTATAATAAGATAGGTTGGGTCTATTACTGCTTACTTCGGGCACCGACTTACCCCTGCATCCATAGGCGACTCCGGCCAACAGCTCTATGACGTATCCGAACATGGAGAATTATTAAGGCCAGATTGGGCTGCCACCACCTACCGACTACCTCTAACAAACCGTGGGGCACGAGACAAACAAATGCAACCTCTAGTCTAGACACCACGTCTACACTATCAATTACTATCCTAGTCTCGGATCCGCGCTTATAGAAGACTAAGATACTCTAACTAAATAGAGAAATGATCCCGTAAGCAATAAAGAAAGAACTTAGTTAAATAGGAAACTTAAATACCAAAGAGGAAACAGGACCACTTACTTGTAAAGGAAAGCATCCGTCGAGGCACAAGCGTGGGGAAGATCGCCGATAGGCCCGGTGCTTCCCCGAACTCTCCCTCACTCTCTCCCTATTTTCTAAGCACTTTGGCAGAGCTGAAGCCTTTGGAGTGGAGCTCTAAACTCTCTTCTTGTGTGTGGAAAATTAGAGGGAGAGGGGCTGTATTTATAGTGGAAGGTAACTTGGGGGAGTGGAGAAGCCTTCCTAAGAATAAGAGAATATTCCTTGGACTATTCCTCATCCTTAGTGGCCAAGTAATGTGCTTTCCCACTCAGCCAAGCAACCTGAACCGTCGTTCTCTTCCCCTCCCGCACATGCTGACATCAATGTGGGTTCAGCCCAAACACCTGATCATCTGTGCTTCATAACTCTCACATCCGAAGTCCGATTTAGGCAAGTTATATACTCCCTCCGTTCTAAAATTGTTGTCGCATTGACTTTTTTGTTATCTATGACCATTTGTTTTATTCAAAATATTTATTTAAATATGAATTCTTATCAGTTATATTTTAATTTTATCTAATGATAAATCAAATCATGAGAAAATACATTATATATTTTAAATTTTTTTGAATAAAATGAATGGTCAAAGGTAATGAAAAAAGTCAATGGCGACAAAAATTTTGGAACGTAGGGAGTATGCGTTTTGATCGGCTCGACGAGAGCTTCAACATGGTGACATATAATATATTATTTGACCACTACTCACTTTATGTTTGTGGGCTTTTATTATTTCTCCTCTTATAACTCTGATATTTTCTTGAATTTGATTATAAATCACATGCATACAAATATTCATCAACACTTGTGGAAATTATTAGTAATAAACTCCTACCACTATGTTGGTTATTTATTTTATATGTATTATGCAGAGATTTGATGGTCGGATTTAGCATTTAAGGACCGTCAACACCCAACCTCGGTTTCACTTGGCGGATAAACCTTTCTCTCGGTTATTTTCTTCTCCCTTGCCCCTGGCATTGATGCTCCTAGCTCAAGCTCGCACCACACAATCGTGCCTCCTCGGCTCAACAAAACCCCTACTATAGCGCGCACGCACCCCCTCTGCCTCCTCGCACCCCCGCTTAGCCGAAGCTCCACTCATATTGATCGAATTTGATTAGAACCAGAGACAGGCTCTCCATCGACCACTAGCCAGTTTGCTCTGAAATTACCCCTAGTTCGATCCCTTGCATGCAGAGCCTCCTGTCTTGATCAATTTTCCCTCGCGCTCATCGTTTCTCTAGGATTCACGGTAGATGGTGCCTCGATCACCCTGTGTCCCTCGGCGAGCTCCACCTTCGAGTCCTCCTTTGTGACTACTACATCAATGTCATCATCGCGACATCACCATTGTGGTGACATGAAGCTTTAGGTGACCGTGGAATGTTTCCTGGCCCAAGCCATCATCGCGACATCACCGAACCCTGCTCCCCGCCGCCGCTTGACGTCGACCATCCCTAGACGATGTGCCTCGGCGTGCGCACCATTCCCACACGCTTGTGGTAAGCTCTCGACACGCACATGCATCGGCGATGAGCCCTCCGACGAGTCTGCTCTGGCTCCGGCGACGTCCCACTAGCCGCTGACTTGGCACCTACTGGCATCATGCATGGCATCGACGTGGACAAACGTGGCACCTACGTGGCACGTCCTGTTAATAAATAGATACCAGAAAACCCAGGAAAATACAAAAAATGTTTAAACACTCTAAAAATCATAGTAAATGCAATACAAATCCAATCTAGCCGGAACCAACTTTGTTGGATTCCACTAGATGCGTTCTATCGAAGAAAAATGGTAATAAGATGCTCCTAAACATGTACATTTAATAATTATTTATCTTGATAAAACACTAATGAAATCACTATAAATTCTAGGAACACATTTTAATCCTGAAATTTTGCATGCACTATTAGTTTATGTTAATCTGCCACCCTAATTTTTGGTTAGGCAAAATATGCATTATGTTCTGCCTTAGGAGTTATTTAGTACTTTTGCTTATATAAATGCTAGTAAATAGAATATTAATGTCCAGGAACTGCCACTAGTGAAAATGAAGTTTATTTATGCCCCTGTTCATAATAAATCGCCTATGTCCAAAACCCTAAATTTACTTCATCAAATGAATTATTTGGTATGAAGATTATATTAACCTTATTAAATGCTTTAAGAACATCTACACATAAAATCTTAATAATTAAGCTTGCTTCTCTGAAGCATATGGCTTCGAGAACATATTAATAAGAATATTGTCGCATTACCATCACTACATTTTGCATTTATCCTATCATTGCATGACGCGGTGTTATTTCGATCTCTTAACACATTGCTTATATATAGGAAACGATAACAAGGAGCAAGAGCCAGATCTTCAGCAGGATACTGATTTCTAGGAGCAAGGATCTTTAGTCACTAACACTAGTGTTGATCAAGGCAAGCCTCGGTTTGCATATGTCGTTTTATAAAGTTTTGCTAGTTTGAGTTATCAATGCTGGTGATTATATTGATTGATGCATTAGGTTAGTAGGAGTTGATTGAAATCCACTTTGCATGTTACCTAAATGGCCCATGTTACTGTTACAGGTGTCATGGTAGGATTCATACTATATTGCTATGCTTAGTAATTGGATAATACCGGTAGTTATTATTCGTACTAAGAGAATGAACTTGGTCACTAAAGATAAACTTAAATGAAAATGAGTTTACTTTTGATGTTATGACCGGGCAGGGATGAAGCATGTGTAGGTTTGTAGCAACACATGGGTGTTGACTGCGGTAGCTCTGCCTTATCAAAACTAGGACCCGTTCGTGGTTGGCCCCATGATGAAGTATTAAATAGTACTAAATACATGCTAGTTTATGGGCACTAGTAAACCGCTGTAGCATTAAATTCTTGCATTGGAAAACAACTATGGTGCATTGGTCTTTGACCCTTGTGCTGCTGGAGTGGGCGGTTCATACCGCGAAGTACTGGTGGTAGAACAGCATGCCCACTCGATGTCACTAGATCTGGTGGAAGGTGTAAGTTTTAATTGCGAAAGGTTGCCGTATATGACCTTAGGTGGTGCATATACGTCGTGTATTTCAGGTTTTCCTAGCTGATGTAAATCAATTGCAATTGTTGTCGCTCGCAGTAATAAGTACCGCTTGTTCACTGTGCCATCACGTAGTTCACATGATACTATCTAATTGAATATATTGCTATCTATTGATTATTATTGCTGCTGTCCTTATATTATATTTTCTTCATGTTTTGCTTTATTATTCTTGTATTGCTCCACTAAAGTTATGTTTTTGCCCTACCCAATTAAACTTGGCTAAATAAAATTTGTAGAACTAATAGGGTGCTTAGTGCAAGTCTTTAAAACAGCCATACTATTAGAGGCAATGCATGTCTAGGTCCTTTTGACGGGTAAGTCATGTTGATTAATTAGTACTCGGGCTTTGTGCCTATGTTGTTTTCTTGTAATACAGAGATAGAGTTACATGTTGATGTGCTGCCTTGGGACATGCAAGTCCTAGGTTGGACTGCCCACTAGGAGTCCGACTTACTGCAGCAGTGATGTTGTGTGCAGCTAGGGTGATGATTCTATGGGTACGAATCATTACTACTGCTGTATCATTGAGTGATCGTAGAACTTATCGTTATTAGTTTCCACTATTTTTGAACTATCATGAACTTGTGTTATTCCGCTACACTATAACTACTCTAATGATGTAATAATTCGACTTAAATGGAGCAACTATTGTATTATCTAGTGTCTGCGTTATCAACACCTTTGGAACCTCGATCTTCTGGGAAGGGGCATCACAGCTGGTATCAGTACTGTGGTTCATGATAATACAACAAATAAACCATATTTTCAAAAACTAAGACATATGTGAGTGAGGAATACGTTAGTATTGCCTATATTAGGATATTAGAGTTGGTGATAAAGCTAACCCTGGGTTATGTTTGTTTAAATATTGCATCTACGACTTCATCAAAGGAAGGTACATGTGTGCTTAAACGACACATGTGATATCAGTGTCTATGCCCGTAGACGGATACGGGACACTGTTGGCTCGTGGAGGTACCATGGGGCGATCCTTTTCCCTGGATCGTTACTTGTAGAATCATGCTTATTTTTGTAGTTTATTTTGAATTTGATGTATTGTTTTTGTAGTGGATCTTCTGCAGGTACACTAACGCTGTTAGTATAAAATATGGATTGACTTACGTGTGAGTGCGGGTCGTCACCAAATATTCGTGCCGCTAAGTACCGGCAAGTTAATGTGTTGTGTTGTGAGAAACGATAGGTTAATAGAATGAAAATTCTTGCATCATGCATCCCTGTATAAATCAACTAAAAGTTTCTCTCATCTTGCTCACCCACATCTGAATATAAATCCAACTATGTTGAGTACATGAATTTCGAAATACAAATCCAATTGTTAAGTTCCCAATAACCTATCGTGTATTTCGCTGTTAGCTTCAAAAATTCATAGTAATTAATTTACTCAACCAAATGAGGCATACAAATAATTGATAGAAATATCTAAGTGTGCTCTATCACTGTTGACGGCTGTTAAGTACCATTTTCAACCGTCAACTATACTCAAATAAAGGAGAATTTGGCATTTCATACACGCATGCTTTAGCACAATAATATAGTTCCACTTGTACTTGGAGAACTTTGTGCATGCAGGAGAAAATGTGAAGGAAACACCTCAAAAGGCAAGAAAACACACTTTCGACCAATCAGAGAGTGCCACATGGACGTCACACGGATTGAAGGGCCCATTTTCAGCACTTAACCGACGTAACTCCCTGCAATACCGCGCAAACCAACGTCAGGGCCCACAGGACAGCCACCTGGAGAAAGCACAGGCCAGGAGGGGCCACCCCCAGGTCGGCCGACCTGGTCAGGTCGGCCGACCCAGCCGGGCGCCCTCTCCGCCTGGGCTTCCACGTGTTGGCTCCTCCGCGACTCCTGATGACGGTTTGAGATGCCTTCCGTGGCGGTTACGCTCCCTTGCCGACCTATTGAGGCTATAAATAGGAGGGTGTGCCTTCACAATCAACACACACCACAAGAAGCATTTCTCTCTTACTAGTAGTAGTTCTTGGAGTTTTAGTGGAGTTAGGCTGAGTCTAGAGCTCTCTAGTCCCAAGTCTTCACTTGGAATTGGTATGGCTCTTGTATCTTTTCCCTTTTGTAAGACTTTGCTCTTATCAATATATATATCTTTTCTATATAGTTGTGCTTGGGTCATGAGTTTCTTGTTTGATTTTGTGATCCATATATGTGATAGTATAGTCTACTTGTGTGATAGTAGTTTATATTTATTATACTACTATTGTCATGCTAGTTATATACCGTCACTATAGTCTAGTTTATATGTTATAGTCTCTATGCTTAGTTTTAGCTGATAAAGTATAGCATGGGTTTGGTGATCGTATTCGTACGGTAGCTCTGCCTCGTTAATAGTAATCGCGGAGGGGCAGAGTGCTCTTTGGTCATGCAAGTATGGTACTTGGGTGACTGATTTGCATCAATTATTCGTTAGTCTACTGGTTCGTTGAGGTAGGCGGCAGGTGGTGACAGCCCTGTCCGTCCTTTGAAATCCTCCCCGCTAGGCTAGTGCGTAGGCTCTTGGCGGAAGTCGCCTGTGGATGCAGGGGTAAGTCCGTGCCTGAAGTGCTATACTATTGACTGCTGAACCTGAGTGTGGGTCTGTATGTATTCTACTTAGGCTATGCAACTGTATAGGAATGTATAGTAGGAGTAGCTTAGCCTAGTCTTTCCTCCACTAGACTTTATTTATTTAGTAGGAATCTTCTGTGTGTGTCACACTACCCAGTTATTATCATGTACCCGCCTGTCTTGGTTAGATATCCTTGCTAATTGTTAACATGATCTTATATGTTAGTAACGCTTCTTGATCATAACCTTCCTTTGGGATAAACAAATACGATACCCTGAATACTTCCGGGTGAAATGCTACAGCGGTATTCTCCGTGCGCTTGCGGATTTTACCTACTTGACTCTGGGACATATTAGTGAACCGTTTCTGGCCCCGTGCCGGGAATGATTTATTAATATGGCTTAGCAAAAGTCAACAAGCATTTCTGGCGCCGTTGCCGGGGAAGGCGTATGATCAAGAAAAATTACTAATGTATATAGTAGTGTTGCAATTATTAAGGCTATCTCCTAAACAGGTTAACCTTGCTTTGTTTTCTGCATTTTGTATGAAAACAGGGTAGTGTATGACTGGTTTCGACTTGCCGACAAACTTCACTGAAGATCCTGAGTCACTCCTGAGAAGGACACGAGCTAGGCTCACCCCTCCTCGTAAGGAGATTCGGCCAATCGAACCTGTCATTCCCGCACCATCAAGCTCTGAGCAAATGACCGACAAGACCCTCCGTGAGTTCTCCGCTCCCTCCGCTGCCAACATCCCTACGGGACCAGCTGGCAGTGTGGGAGATGCGAACTTCGAGATCAAGACCGGTCTCATCACCATGGTGCAGGCTAGCCCATTCTGTGGGAAAGCCAATGAGGACGCTAGTGCTCATCTCCAGCAATTCCTGGAGATTTGCAACACGTTCAAAAAGAAGGACAGCCTCATCACATTCATGAAGAACTTCCTTGAGAAGGAAAAGGTTGCACAACAACAACTGATGAAGGCAAGGAGGCAAAGGTCACACATTAAGCAACAGCCTCCGAAGTCCACAGGGCAGCAACCTCCGAGGTCTGCAAAGAAACAGGCTGTGAAGCCTGCAAAACCGCAGCCTCCGAAGCCCGAGAAGCCACCGACCGCAACAAAGACCAAGAAGGTGTGGCGAACGAAACAAGAAGCATCATCCGTGTCTTCATCTCTGGGACCGGACAACGCTTCATCGAGCTGAACGCCGGAGAAAAGTCCCGCTCGTCGGACTTTAAAAGGTGAGTCCTCGCCGGGAGGTTAAACCGGTAGTTATCCATATTTGCTCTTTTAATTGCATATTTGCTTTCCACCACATTTTGATTTTTCCCGACCACTGCATTTCTGCATTTTTGAATTTTTCCAGCCACCTTGGAATTTTTCAAAACTCATTTGCATTTTTTGAAAATTTAGAAAATAGGTTTTTGGGCTTTCCATTTTGAAAAGATTTTTTGTCGAGCTTTTTGAGCAAAAAGGCAGCAGGGGACAAATCCCCTAGCCGTTGGGGAACACATAGGAAAAAGGGGGCTGCCAGGAGGCCCACCTGCCAGGTCGGCCGACCTGGTGGGATCGGCCGACCCCCTAGCCCCACCTTTTCCTGTGCTCCTTTCTCCCAACGGCTATATGGCCGTTGCTCTGTCTCTTTCTAACGGCCATCTTGCTTCCTTGGCTATAAAAACCGCCCAGGAGGGGGAGCTTCACCATTCCAAGCTCATCTTTCACTCCCCTCCTTTGCTCACTTGTTGCTCTCCCAAAATTTCGTGTTCTTCAACTTTACTACAGCCCCAAAAACCCAAAAAAATATTTCCCCTCTGTTTTAGTGCATTTGCAAGTTGTTGTGAAAAGGAAACCAATTTCGAAGAAGCTCGGGTTTGTCGTTTTCACTAACGCTCACCCGAACACTTGTTCGATCTTGTTTTTGTTCTTGTCTTGTGTTTGTTCTTGTGTGCAGCCATGTTCAAACGAATGAAGCAAGTCGCCGGAATCAAGCGGAGAAAAAGCACTCGTGCAAGCACGAGTCAAGCATCATCCGTCGAGCTCACACCAAGTCCGGGGCATGGTGACCCCGAAGCTGAAAATTCCGGAGGAAAGGCCGGCCTTGCTCATCACCGAGGAGCATCTCGACATCAAGGACGACCGCGAGGGCCAAGCCATCGCGCTCATGAGAGAACGGCCATTCGCCCACACCCGACGCTTCGATCCGGACTTCCTCGAGAAAATAGGTATGAGAGAAGAATTTGCCTCTATTTTTCGCACTATGGGTTGGCTAAATTTCGTAGAAGTAGATGAGCCGGGTTCTCGTTTGCTTACTATGCAGTTTTTATGCACCCTTAGAAAGTATGATGAAGGCATTTCTTTTCACTTGTTTGGGCAAGAGCGCTTGGTCACATGGGGTGATCTTCATGCTATGCTAGGTCTAAATCCTAAATGTAGGCTAGACTTAGATAAAGCGCTAAAGGGGTTCCATAAAGAAAGTTTTTGGAAAAAGATTTCCGGAAACGAGTGGGGTCCCAAGCCTAGAACAAGTGCCATCCATAATCCTACACTTAGATTTATGCATGTGTGGTTGGCTATGACCTTGTTTCCTCGAGGTGACATTAGGGTTGTCCGGCAAGATGAATTGAAAATACTTTATGCCATGGTTAAGAAAATTAGGGTGTCACCCGCGGAATGCATGATTGATCAATGGTTAGACAATATAAAGTTGACAGGACCAATTGAGTGCACCTCTTTAGTTACTCGCATTGTGCAGAAGTATGGTCTGCTTGAGAATGTTCATGTTGAATATTTGACGGTAGATAGAGAATTTCTAGGCGAGGACTATTTTGTGCAAGGACATACTTTGAAACATGGTCCAAATAATGCCTTGATCTATCACTTTCCCGGGTATACAAATGAATTCCCGTTACCTAACTCGGGTCTTCGTTTGTATCACTGTCGGGCACTAACCCTCCCACTTGAGCCAGTGGGAGAAGTTCGCAGGCATAGTGTTTCAGGGCGACCGACACGTTCCCGTAGGCATATGGAGCCTACACCGGAGTTTCGCACTCCGACCGGAGATCCGGTATGGGAGCAGCCCCCGCCACAGGACGAGGCGGGTGCATCAACATGGCAGGCCGGAGCATGGGAATCTCAGTACGATTACCCCATGCAGACGTCATCAAGTTCAAGCGGACCGCCATCCTTTGCCACTCGGTCATTCTCATCCCGTGGGTTCCGTGAACTCAACTATGGGATGTCCGAGTTGACAAGGAGGGTGGACGACATTGATTTGCGCACCGAGAGCATGCAACAAACTCTCACGCAACATGTCGCCGACACCCAGCAATGGCAGAATTTCAGCGACAACCAATTCCGCCAGCTGAACGCGATGATGGCTCAGAATCAGAACAATTGGGATGCCTTATTCCGCTCCCAAGGCTACGACCCGAACCAGCAGATATGAGCAAGAACAAGCTTGGGGGAGGACCCCCCTTCTCACGGTAACTTGTATCTTTCCCCTTCCCTTTATTTCTTGCATTTGCTAAATCTGAAAAACCATAAAAATTTGCAAAATATAAAAAGAACAAAAATATTTCCCTTTTTCATGCGCGGTATGAATGTGTATAATTTTCCTATGTTGAAATGATGAATAGTTGCTCTGTCCTTTATTCCTCTCTAATGCTAGTTTACAACTTAGTACTCCCTCAAGAGTTAGGTTTGTTGGTAAATCTTGCCTTGAACTTGAATCTTGTGGGTAGCATATGCATTCTCTAGTTCTAAGTTGTTGAGAGGTATGATATGATAGATAGGGCTGCTATGATCTTGCTCAACGTAAAGCTTGAATTCCGGAGTTTTATTTTTCAAAATGACAAATTGATAAGTTCCTCAATGATGAAATTCCCACCACAGCCATATGTAGTGTTTACATTTGAAAACCTTTACACATATGCTGCTTGTTTCACATTGAGCTTAGTCAAAATTGTTGTGACCCTAGTAGAACTCTTTTCATGCTTTCTTGATCAAGATCATATACACACATCCACCGCCATGAGCTATCCTTCTAAATCAAGAAGATAGCATCCACCATATCCACCATATCCACCGTGAGCTATTCTTCTACACCGGAAGAAAGCCACTATCCATCCATCCATCCAAAGAAACACTCCATATATCCATTGCAAAATTCCTCTCTCAAAGTATTCATTGCAAACTAGGACTATGGCTATGCAAAAAGAAAAGAAAAGAAAAAAAAATGCTCAAAAAAAGAGAGCAAGCAAAAGATAGCCATAGCCTAGAAACTCCAAAAGAGAGAAGGAAAATTCAAAAAGGAGTTATTTCTTCCCATCCACCATTCCTCCGTTCTCCCACACACTTGCACATCTTGATCAAGATTGTTTGAATTGATGTTTTTCTTGGATCCGGTCTTTTGACATAGCAATATTATGTGAACATGAGTGCCTCATATATCCCTACCTTGAGCTCCACATAAAGCCTTATTTAGAAGTAGGTGATTATAGGCAACACTTTGCCTTGGTGAGGAATCATACACATATTGAGTGATCCGAGAGAATCATTTGAGGAACTTGGTTTTTATTTTCAAAATCTTTTGAAAACCTCCGGAATAACATAGCGGAATCTAGAGCAAGTGATTGGTGCCCTGCAATTGTTCTATCTCTCAACCGCCCAAGACAATGAGGTGTAAAAGCCCCATGGATCGAGGTAAATGGGTATGTTATGCGCCAATATATTTAATTCTAGGAAGAGTACTTTGTTGTGCGCATAGTATTATTGAGGAGTAGGACATTGTAGCAACTCCTGATCAACAACTGAAGTTTATCTTTGCTTCGGGACGAGCAAAGGGTAAGCTTGGGGGAGTTTGTTGACGGCTGTTAAGTACCATTTTCAACCGTCAACTATACTCAAATAAAGGAGAATTTGGCATTTCATACACGCATGCTTTAGCACAATAATATAGTTCCACTTGTACTTGGAGAACTTTGTGCATGCAGGAGGAAATGTGAAGGAAACACCTCAAAAGGCAAGAAAACACACTTTCGACCAATCAGAGAGTGCCACATGGACGTCACACGGATTGAAGGGCCCATTTTCAGCACTTAACCGACGTAACTCCCTGCAATACCGCGCAAACCAACGTCAGGGCCCACAGGACAGCCACCTGGAGAAAGCACAGGCCAGGAGGGGCCACCCCCAGGTCGGCCGACCTGGTCAGGTCGGCCGACCCAGCCGGGCGCCCTCTCCGCCTGGGCTTCCACGTGTTGGCTCCTCCGCGACTCCTGATGACGGTTTGAGATGCCTTCCGTGGCGGTTACGCTCCCTTGCCGACCTATTGAGGCTATAAATAGGAGGGTGTGCCTTCACAATCAACACTCACCACAAGAAGCATTTCTCTCTTACTAGTAGTAGTTCTTGGAGTTTTAGTGGAGTTAGGCTGAGTCTAGAGCTCTCTAGTCCCAAGTCTTCACTTGGAATTGGTATGGCTCTTGTATCTTTTCCCTTTTGTAAGACTTTGCTCTTATCAATATATATATCTTTTCTATATAGTTGTGCTTGGGTCATGAGTTTCTTGTTTGATTTTGTGATCCATATATGTGATAGTATAGTCTACTTGTGTGATAGTAGTTTATATTTATTATACTACTATTGTCATGCTAGTTATATACCGTCACTATAGTCTAGTTTATATGTTATAGTCTCTATGCTTAGTTTTAGCTGATAAAGTATAGCATGGGTTTGGTGATCGTATTCGTACGGTAGCTCTGCCTCGTTAATAGTAATCGCGGAGGGGCAGAGTGCTCTTTGGTCATGCAAGTATGGTACTTGGGTGACTGATTTGCATCAATTATTCGTTAGTCTACTGGTTCGTTGAGGTAGGCGGCAGGTGGTGACAGCCCTGTCCGTCCTTTGAAATCCTCCCCGCTAGGCTAGTGCGTAGGCTCTTGGCGGAAGTCGCCTGTGGATGCAGGGGTAAGTCCGTGCCTGAAGTGCTATACTATTGACTGCTGAACCTGAGTGTGGGTCTGTATGTATTCTACTTAGGCTATGCAACTGTATAGGAATGTATAGTAGGAGTAGCTTAGCCTAGTCTTTCCTCCACTAGACTTTATTTATTTAGTAGGAATCTTCTGTGTGTGTCACACTACCCAGTTATTATCATGTACCCGCCTGTCTTGGTTAGATATCCTTGCTAATTGTTAACATGATCTTATATGTTAGTAACGCTTCTTGATCATAACCTTCCTTTGGGATAAACAAATACGATACCCTGAATACTTCCGGGTGAAATGCTACAGCGGTATTCTCCGTGCGCTTGCGGATTTTACCTACTTGACTCTGGGACATATTAGTGAACCGTTTCTGGCCCCGTGCCGGGAATGATTTATTAATATGGCTTAGCAAAAGTCAACAATCACCCCATGTTTAAATCAAAGTTATGAACAACCTCAAAAACAGAAACAACCACAATCTGTCAACCCACTGTTTTCAGCACAAACCCTGAACTTGAAAAACTCATAACTAGAGTTTTACTTCGAATTTATAGGTGTATAAGCCCAATCTGGAAAGCTTTAGAAGTCTATCTTCATCTCCAGTAGGGTTCACCAATTAATTATTTTTTCTCTATCCAGTAGAATTGAAACAATGAGCCCCTGTCATCCAGAACTAAAAATCTGTCAACCTAAACACGTAAAATTCATAAGTCTAGTTTTATTTGGAATTTTTGGGAGTATAAATAAAATATGGAAAGCTATGAAAGTCTTATGTAACTTTATTCCAAGCATCAGTTCTGGAGTTTTAACTTTCAGGTCAAAATACTCATTTTACTGACTGTTGTACAGCCAAGACAGAATCTGTTTTAAAACCCGTTTCGGTCTTGTTGCCCCTTGAAGCTGGAAATTATACACTAAAACTTTGCCTCTGTATTTCATAGCACTTTATATGAAATGCATTTTTACTATAAGGAAGGTTTGACTCACTCAAATTGCATTCCTTGTAGATGGTTGAAAATAATGACCAAACACCACTGGGTTGGAGGATCACCGACGGTCAGGAATTTTCTAGGACGACTCTGCTATTTTGGAGGGTTCTCTAGGGTTTCGGCTATCTAATCCCACCCACTTATGTTTGCAAAAAATTTCAGGAGTATGGAGTTACCTCTTGTATCATCCATGTGGTGGTTCCCACCAACTATTCGTTTACTCCAGCATGGGAGTCTTGGAGCATTAGCACCACTAGGACAGATTTACTCGCCACTTGGACTATTGCTACTTTCAAGGCACTTACTCAGTTCTAGGAAGATGGCAAGCACAATGTCGCTGGAACACCAGTCGCCTTGCTGCCCATCCATGATGTGATAGATTTTGAGTGGCTTAGGCGTGTGGACTTCATCTTTGATCCAAACCACCGGCACCACGATCCTATGCTGACTATAATAGAGTATTATAGCCTCTCCACATTCGATCTATGCACAAATTTCTACCGATAGCTGGACATGTACCAAGCCACACTTCGGCTTTCGAAAGCGGAGAAACAAGCCAAGATTCTAGAAATTTCAGAACTGAACCAACAAATCCAAGGCAAGAACAAAGAGATGGATGAGACTATAGAAGAGCGTGACCAAGCCTTGTAGGACGCAGAGAATTTTGAGTCTGATATGATCAAGGATCAAGATGGTTGGGATGAAATTAATTTAGAGTATGGGAAACAAGAGGATGAGGAAATGGTACAGGCTGATATTAATGATGTAGAGATGGAAGAACCGGAAGAGCCGGAGGACATAGACCCATAGGAGGATACTAGTGAGGAGGACTCTGCTACCTCTAGTTCGGAGGACTCGGACATGGATGATGAGGACCCTGACATGGATATGGTTCCTTACGGATTCAGAGGGATCATAGACTAGGAGTAGATGGGTCACAACACCATGTGTTGTATTCATGTGATATATTTATCTCGAGTTCGGATGTAGGATCGTGTGTCTTGCATAGTGTGTCTGCAATATTGTAGCTAGGCGTTGGCAGCTATGTGTAAGAGTTAGTGTGATGTTGTCCTTTAACAACCATGTAATCAATCTTGAATCAATGAAAATGGTTGTTACTTCTGAAATTTTAAATTGTGCCCACTTGCAATTTTATATCTTGTGCACATATATGTCCTTATGGAATATTTTTAAGAATTGACTAATGTGCAACCATATACATTGTAGCATGGCGTGTACTCGAGACTAGGATAAGCCCAAGAGCTCACAGCAGGGAGGTACTACACAACCCACACTGGCTGAAATACTCGTTGTTGTTCTCACCCATCAGCGAGGTGATTCCGAGATGCTCTGCCAATTGGTGGAGAATACGTCCCATTTGGGTGGACGTGGAGGCAACCGCAACAACAACCAACCTCGTCAGCGCACGTACTCGGATTTTCTGGGTACCCATCTGTCGACTTCCGAGCGTGCTAGAGAGCGTCTGGACGCGGATTACTGGTTGCGTTAGACCGAGTCCAAATTCGGTCTGCTGGACTGCACTGAACATCAAAAGGTGATCAACAACTCTAGGGCCCCGCTAGTGCTTGGTGGGCAAATTATGATGCTTCTCTGCCTGTTGGTCACCGTATTGAGTGGAATGAGTTCAAGACGGCATTCCATGCACAATTCATTCCCGCTGGCCTCAAGTAGAGGAAATTTCAAGAATTCATGGACTTGAAATAAGGAGGGAGGAATGTCCGCTAATATTCTGAAGCTTTCAATCATCTTGCTCAGTATGCTACTGATTATGTTAATACTAAGGATAAGAAGAGATATGCATTCTTCTGTGGCATGAATGCCACGCTGAAGGAACATCTGACTTGACAGACAACAAGCATGTTTCATGATCTGTTCAATGCTGCTATAGTCCATGAAGGTGCTATGCGCCAAGTCGAAGAAGAGGACCATACAATAAAGGCCCTTTCTAGTGCCTCTGCTGCCCCACTAGCTGAACATCGGCTGATTTACATGTCTCCCACTGGACAACATTTCCAGGCATCTCCACAACAGCAATTTTAGTGCCCATATGCTGAGAACTATGAGAGGCCACCGCAGTAACAGAACTTCCCGCCTCGTGCACCATACCAGCAGCTAAATAATCAGCACCGTGCACCATATCAGCAGCAAGAAAATCTGAATGGACGCGCTCCATAGCCTGCTATTCATGGATGCAACTACCCGTGCAACAACTATGGTCACACCGACCATTTAGCTAAGGATTGTACTCGACCCAGGCGTAACAACGACAATAACAACAACAACAACAACAACAACAATAAGCAGTGCTAGAACCAGGACGAGTCTAAGAATACACCATCACGTGGTGCTCAAGTTAATTACACCAATGTTGAAGACATCCCTCAGGGCGAACCTGTGCTGATCGGTACGCGCTCACTCTATCACTAGCCTGTCAATACAAATTTTGATTTCAGAGCTACACATAATTTCATTAGCAAAGCATGTGTGCAAAAATATTATCTACATACCACCACCATAAATAAGTGCTACACAGTCCGTTCCCCCATGACACAAATCCTTGCTAATCAATTAGTATGCAAAACTTCGCTCGAAATAAATCAAAAGGTTTACCCCACCGATTGTATCATGCTTGACAACCAGGAAATTGATTTGATCTTAGGAATGTTTTGGATGAAAATCCATAGAGCCATGCTAGACGTCAGGCCACGTATCGTTCATCTAAACTCTCCCTTGCATGGCCGAGACACACTTTCTCTAAATTCCAATTCATCAAAAAATCTGGTTGTCTATCACTTGGAAAGGCAATCACTAGAAAATATTCCTATCGTTTGTGACTTCCTAGACATGTTTTGTAAAGATATCTCTAGCCTCCCACCTGACCGTGAAGTGGAAATTAAGATTGAGCTACAGCCATGAACATCTCTTGTACCCTGCTGAACCGTATAAAATGGCCCCAAATGAGCATGTTGAATTGAAAAAGAAATTGAACCAACTGCTGGAAAAGGGATTCATTCACCCAAGCACTTCACCTTGGGACTATTTTGTAAAAAGGAAGCACTTCACCTTGGGACTATTTTTGTAAAAAGGAAGCACTTCACCTTGGGAATTGAAAAAGAAATTGAACGAACTGCTGGAAAAGGAAGGACAATTCAGCCATCTAAAAAGGAAGCACTTCACCTTGGGACTATTTTTGTAAAAAGGAAGGACAAGTCTCTACGCCTTGTCATTGATTATCGGCCACTAAATGAAGTCACAATAAAAAATAAATACCTGCTGCCCTGTATTGATATTCTTTTTGATCAAGTGGTTGGTGCCAAGGTCTTTTCAAAAATTGACCTTTGTTCGTGTTATCCTCAAATAAAGATTAGAGCAGAAGATATTCTGAAGACTGCCTTCTCTACTAGATACGATTATTCGAGTATCAAGTAATGTCATTCGGATTAACCAAGGCTTCTGCCCATTTCATGTATCTCATGAATTCGGTATTCATGCTAGAGCTGGACAAGTTCATGGTAGTATTTATTAATGACATCCTCATCTATTTTAAGTCCAAGGAAGAACATGTAGAACATCTTCGTATTGTTCTTCAACGTCTACGAGATCATAAGCTGTTTGTGAAATTTAGCAAGTGTGAATATTGGTTGGACCGTGTGCCATCTCTTGGTCACATAGTTTCCTCAGATTAGCTGATTGGAAACCGCCTACTTCCGTCCATCAAGTTCACAGTTTCCTCAGATTAGCTGATTGGAAACCGCCTACTTCCGTCCATCAAGTTCACAGTTTCCTCAGATTAGCTGATTATTACCGCAGGTTCATTCCTAATTTTCCCGGCTATCCAAGCCAATCACAAGATTATTCAAAAATGATGTGAAGTTTGAATGGTATAATAAATGTGAAGAAGCATTTCAAAAGTTAAAGAATTAGTAACTACCGCCCCAGTATTGGCTCAGCTGGACATCACTAAACCGTTTGACGTATATTGTGATGCTTCTATAACATGACTTGGATGTGTGCTTATGCAATGTGGTTGTGTCATTGCCTACACATCATGGTAACTGCAAAAGCATGAAGAACATTATCCAACTCATGATTTAGAGCTAGCTGCAGTTGTGCTTGCACTAAAAATTTGGAGGCATTATTTGCTTAGAAATTTAGTGCAAATCTACACGAATCATAAGAGCTTGAAATACATTTTCAATCAAACTGATCTGAACATGAGACCATGTCGGTGGCTGGAATTAATCAAGGATTACAATCTGGAAATTTATTACCATCTCGGCAAGGCCAACGTAGTCGCCGACACGCTTAGTAGAAAAATTCATTGCAATAATTTGGTGCTGGAATTTCAGGACAGCAGCCACGAATTAATTATTTCAGAGCCAAATCTTCATGTTATGGCCGCGTTGATGATCAACAATCTTAGTATTCATTCCACCATTCATGAAGAAGTCATCGCTGCATAGACAAATGACACAGGTATGAATCATATTCATCAAAACATTAAGAATGGTAAAGCCAATTGTTTCACATAACACTCGGACGGTACACTGTGGTTCAACAACCGTTTAGTAGTACCAACAAACTTTGAACTTCGTCGAAAAATTTTGGATGAAGCACATCAATCCAAATATTCCATTCACCCAGGTTGCATCCTTTTTGCCTCCGACTCGATGTTTGGCAAGTAAAAACTTTGAGATACGTGATGAGTTGCGCTCTCCAGTCTTTGCTTTTTACTGTGTGTATGAGTTTGGGATCCTGAAGGACAGTTTTGATCGATGGGTTGGTGATTGTTTTGAAGAATACTTCTTACGGCATTGTTCCCCAATTGGCTGCTAGCTTTGCAAGCTCGTCTGCTTCTCTATTGAATTTTCTTTTAATGTATTGTATGTCGATGCCGTTGAAGTACTTCTCCATACTTCAGATGGTGCCATGATACCTTTCACGTTGGGTATCCCGAGTTGAGAACTCTTTGTCGTGCTGGCTGGCTATAGTTTTGGAGTCTGTTTTGATTCTGCACCTTTATTTCCACCCCGAGTGCCCTGACTTTCCTTAGTCCCAGGAGCACTGCTTCATATTCTACTATGCTACTGGCACATTTGTCTGTCTCTTTGCTAAAATCGAGCCTTGTGACATATTTCATTTTTACGCCTGTTGGCAATGTAACTATTGCTGCTATGCCCGCTCCGGCTAACCCCCACGCCCCGTCGCAGTATATTATCCATTTCTCCTTCGGTGCCACATGATCCTTCAAGCAATTTGGTGTCCTGCTATGAAGTTGGCGTGGACTTGGGACTTGATGGCGCTTCATTTTTCAAAGTCTATCACATGCTCTGAGAGCTCCATGGCCCATTTGTGAATTCTGCCAGAGGCATCCTTGTTCCTGAATACTTCATTGAGGGGTTGGTTTGTGGGCACCTTGATGTGATGGACATCGAAGTAATGTCGTAGCTTCCTGGAGGCCATGACTACTGCATATGCGATCTTCTCCATTTATGAGTAGAATTTCTTGGAGACAGACAACGCTTCACTGACATAGTACACAAGAAGTTGTATGAGAACTTCCTTTGGTTCTCCCTTAATTGCTTTCATAATTTTCTTCTCCTACACTAGGACTACACTAACTGCTGATTGTGATGCCACAACATAGAGCAATAACGTAGCCCGGGATTAGGGTCGGTTAACTTCGACTGCCTCTCGAGGTATTTTTTAACTTAGTGAAGGCTTTTTGCTGTTCTAGGCCCCATTTGAAGGGTTGGGCACCTCGAAGCACCTGAAAGGCAAGCTTCGTTTGCGGTCTTGGAGATGAATCTGTTGAGGGCTGCCATCCTAACTTTTTGGACATGGGCTCTTGCATTTAAGTGATGCCTTGATTTTATCTGGGTTGGCCTCGATTCCTTTGGCTGACAAAAGGCAAACTAGTACCTTTCCCTTGTGAATTCTGAAGACACACTTTTCTAGGTTCAGTTTTAGCTTTGCTGCTGAAAGGCTTGCGAATGTTTCTCCTAGGTCCATTATATGGTTGCTCTTTTTCTTGCTTGCTACAATAGTATCATCCACATAGGCGTGCACAATCTGCCCAAATTGGGATTACAAGGCCTTCTTGGTAATGAAACAAAAGGTTGGGCTAGCATTTTTTAGCCCCTTGAGCATTCTTACAAAACAATACGTACTGAAGAGTGTGATAAAACTTGTTTTTTCCTCATCCTCTTTCTTTAGCCAAATCTGATGGTAACCAGAGAAGCAATCTAGCAATGGTAACAGCTCGCTGCCAGCGGCCGCATCTATGATTTTGTCAATTCGTGGCAATAGGAAGTCATCCTTAGGGCAGGCTTTGTTGAGATCCATGCAGTCTATGCACATCTCCATTTGACATTCTTTTTCTTGACCATGACACAGTTTGCCAGCCAGCTTGGGTAGTTGACTTCATGAATGACCGAGGCGTCCAGCAGTCTCTGCACCTCCACTCTAATGGCCTCGGTTTTTTCATCGGACATCGTTCAAAGTCTCTTCTTCTTGGGTCTATCCTTTGTATCGATATCTAGCTTGTGTTCTATGATGCTTCTATCCACCCCCTCGAGGTATGCCAAGGACCAAGCAAATACATCCTTATTTTTGCCGAGGAATGCTAGAATTCTTTCTCTTCATTGGAGTCCAAACCAGAACAAATGATAATGAACTATCCATGGACTTGTTCGTCAAGGAGTACCTTTTTGGTTTCTTCATCCAGTTGCACCGCAATTTTTTCATTGTCGTAGCATGAGGTTTCTTCTTTTGTGTTTGCTCTGTGCTGCTCACGTGCCTTTTGAGCTCTCTGTTCCTCTTCTAGCTGTTCTTGGCTGAAGACTTGTATGTTGTTGCAGTTTCTTTCCCCTAGAGCATAACCTTTTTCTATGTCTCTTGCCGCTTATTGGTCTCCTTTTACTGTGATCACTCCTGCTGCTGCCTTCATACACAGGCATACAGGATAAATAAAGAAGAACAAGCACGGCGTATGAACAAAAACCAAGTGAGATCAAGATGAGTCAAACACAAGCGAATGGAAAACATGACTCATCAAAATCCATGAACATCTTGATAAAACCACCAAAATAAAGATCTAAATGTATCTGTCTCCCGAAACCAATGTACATGTAAGCTCCCCCTAGATACAAGCTACTCCCGATCGCACAGGATCACACTCTATCTCCCCCTAGACCTATGACATACTTCTCCCTCTTTGGCAACAAGCACCAAAAAGTGGGAAAAGAGAACATTTACATGCTCGTGGTTGAAGAAAGTGGCGCCGCAACGTCCTCTGAGGGCTCTGCTCCTTGCTGCTGCTGTGCTAGATCCTACTGTGCTCCTTGAGTCTGTGCCGCCTGAGCATCCATCTGCTCGAAGAAGTCAAGGTCTATAGGTGACTCAGACCCTCGGTCTTGCCCTGCTGGTGGGACTATGGATATCTCCTCGACAACAGTCGCCTGAAGAAGAGCAAGGTTATCCACGTCCTCCTGAGTGAAACCTCGGCGGACTATATCCTCTACTACATGAGGTGTGAGAGTGCTGACTGTAGCAGTGGAAGGTGGAGCTATAGCTGACTCTGGGGCTGGCTGGGAGTCTGCATGAGTGGTGTGCACTATCTCTAAGAACAGACTCCTGACTGGTGGCTACTGCTGGGAGGTGGTAGGTGTTGTCCTCTGTGAAGCTGTAGATTGTGCAGGTGAAGAGAACAATGCCGAGACTAAGAATCCTGACAAGGGAGAGAGCTGAGTCACTAGAGAGAAAGTCTGTCCTGCTCCCCCCCCCCACCCCCGTCGATAGCACCCCTAAGTGTGTGATAACCCGCTGGACTGAGCTATCATCATAGCAGTGAAGGGGCCTGCCTGGGTCGGAAGCTACTAGAACTGTGGTAGTATGGGGACTCCTGCCTGCTGGCCATTCTGTCCTCTGGTGAGCTCCGCCATCCGAGTCATCAGGGTGGTCACTAGTGCCATCTACTGTCTTTGAAGCTCTGCCTGACCCCTGATGACCTCCATTATCTGACGTCTATCCTCAGCTACGCTCTAGATTAACTCACCCAGGCATTCTGCAAGTGCTGCTACAGTGATAGCTTCCTCTGATTGTGTACCTGTAGGCTAGGGAGGTGCTCCTGTACTGGCTGACTTAGGAACCACTGTCTCTGGATGAGCTGTCTGCTTGTGAGTGACTTGCGGTGTCTCCTGCTCCTCCTCTCCCGTCTCCTGACTAGAAGCAGACTGCGAACCCTTGGGAACTCTAGGTGAGTAGCTGGTGGTCACCTCCGAGAACGCATCGTACTGCTCCTCTGTCACTAGTCTCATCATCCTTAGTAGATAGCAAATGTAGGGAGCATAGACCAAGTGACGCCCTCCTACTCTCTCAGAAATAACCTCCTCCATCTCACCATTCAGTAAGTCAGCTAAGTTGAATGATTGTCTCCCCAGAATAGCTGCTACTGCCCACTGATGAAGTAGAGTGAACTCCTCTTGGTAGCCAGACCTGGGAATGATAGTCCTGGTGACTATCGCTCTAACCACCTTGGCTTCTGCGGTGAGTCTTGCAAGGCCTCTCTCAAAGCCTGGGGTGTGTGGTGGTGGAAAGGCGATCGATGCCATGTCGTCTAGAGGTAGTGTCCCTCCCAGTGGTCTATGAGGTGGATCGAGGGTCCCATATGCACTCCTATAGAGGTGAAGGTCTGAAGCAAGAAAATCCAAAGCTTGCTATGAGATCTCCCCTGGTCACACACTGTGGCTATCCTCTGAACAAGAATCAGAACTCTAAACGGTCTCTAGCAACCACACTGTCACGTAGAACTCTAGCACAATATCCTCTCTGTACCTTTATGGCTCCGTGACCAACTCTGCCAGACAAGGTAGGTAGGTGAAATACTGCTCCATGTCTGTGCCTGTGGCTCTCCTCATAGCCTGGTAAGAAGTGTACTGCTACAGAAAAAATAGCTTATCTTTGCCTTTCAGCAAAAGATAGCATCTCAGACCCTCTCCAATCCTCCTATGGAGGCCAATTCAGTGTCTCTCTCCTGCAGGAGGTCCCTAAGACTGGAACCCACTGCTTGAAGGCGACCAGACGAAGCATATTAAGGTCCTTTGCAAGAACCTTAAGAATGTCTGTCTTCCCGGCTACCTGTACCAGTCTCTGCAGCCTCCTCGTGCACACTGCACAGGTGCACTGCAGGTCTCCTGCCAGGTGAGCAGACCTCTGCTGCTGTGGCTGTACTAGCTGCTCAGTCTCCTCCTCCTCTGACTCCTCATACTCCTCTGACTCTGAGGTCTCCACTGACTTTAACTCCTCCTCTGACTCCTCCTGCTATTTGGAGAATCCATGCTCTGCAGGTCTCAACAACCTCTCCTGACGTGAAGTCGGGTACTCTATGACCATGGTGGCAACCTGATCCCTGTATACAGCTCTGGCCCTGTGGTCCTCTTCCTGGTGCTCCTCCTACGACCCTGGTCGTCTATCTGAGTACGTGTGATCAGCAGTGATCCAGGTGTCCTGCGTGACTGCTCCATAGCATCCAAGTGCTGAGCTAACCTCCTGGCCCTCTCAGACTCTGGGTCCAGCCTGGTCCTCTTCTTGCTCTTTGGCTTCTCTGGCATCTTCCCCTTGCCCTTATCCTGTCCAGATCCTGCCATCTCTGCTACAAGGTGTCACTGCACACACGTAAGTATAGATAGGATAAGTATGGAACCTATATAAAAGTATAAGCAAAGCACCGC
Source organism: Eleusine indica (assembly GCA_030378355.1). NCBI lineage: Eukaryota > Viridiplantae > Streptophyta > Magnoliopsida > Poales > Poaceae > Eleusine > Eleusine indica. Next base: position 23,304,827 of record CM059498.1, on the reverse strand, counting down.
TAGGTAAGAATGCGCAATAGAAATCCAAGCATTGAATGAAGGACATGATCACTAAATAAATGAAGCAATGTAATCAACAGTGATCATCGACTATATGTACTTGGTGCGAGTCATTTAGTGTGCAGTCAAATAATAGGCAATAAATCTAATTGCAGACTAGACAAGAGACAAACCCTAGACATGCAATTAACAGATAGGCATGGAATTAATTGCATCTAGGTTGAGCTAATTAGCAATTAATGCAACTAACCATGGATAGTCAATTCTAATTGCATCAATTAAACTAATTACTCAAAAATCAGGGCATGACTCGATGAAAAGGAGATAAAGTACGATACCCTGGGAATACTTGAAGTCGAAACAGAGAGGAACACACGACCGATTGCTAAAAAGGCTCAAACTTTGGAGTTGTTAGCAATGCAGGTGGGGCAACTCACCCTAATTGGCAAGGAGAGAAGGGGGGGGGGCTGCTGCTCTGAGGGCGTGCGCGTGCGAAGGGGGAGGCAGCGGTAGCAGCAGCAGTGCGGTGTCAGCGCACAGGTGCAGGCGGCGGCAACGGCTTGCTGCTGCGGCGGCGGCTTGCGCGTGGGCGCGGCACGAGCGGGTAGAGGCGGCGGCGTTGGATTGTGGCGGCGCGCAGAGTGAAGGTGAGCACCAACGACAATGAGGTGGCATGCTGCAGCACAGCTACTCGACTGCGGGGGCGAGGCGATGTCGGCAATGGGATAGACGGCGAGGCGGCGGTGTCCTGTGCGTGGTCTCGGCTTTGGGGACAGGAATGAGGAAGGAGACAAGCAATTTGACCTAAGTCAATTAGACATCAACGGTCGAGATCCATCAAGGGTAGATCAATGGTCACTAAAGAAAACTGCTCTCGTGTTCCAAGCATAATGACCGGACCGTCCGCTCAAGTCACCGTACCATCCAGTCAGCTCGAGTTACTGGAAATCGATGTTCCCGGTGAACAGAACTCAGACACACCGGACAGTACGATCTCTATTAAGAGTTCCATCCGGTCTCCATTTCTAGTCTCCCAAAATACTGTGCATTTCTGCTCAGACCGGACTGTACGGTCATATGACCGGACTGTACGGTCACTACCAGAATTTTGCTGAAACAAGGAATTTCTCCAATTTCCAAGTGCCCTCACTTAACACCCAAATAAAACACTGCACTTGGAACATGAAGGGAACTCTCAAACACTCCTTTTCAAATAGTGGCTCTTTATGGCCTCATAATTTTTGTAAATTCCAAATGAAGAATCGAGCAAATAAGAAGCAAGGCAATTAAGAACCAAATGGGTATGTATGAGCCTTAGTCTATGAATCGCGCGAGTGGGTTTAACCTCGGAGTTCATAAGAGCTTTCTCAATAGGCATGAATCACAATCCTTTCCTTTGGTCACATTTGCAGAGATGTAATCTCATAGATCATGAGGCATGAATATCTCCAAATATGACAAGCCTCCTTTGTGTTTCCTATATGATGCATGCAACAAGCATTTTACATATGCATAGAAAGTAAACATGCCATGTGAACGCAAGCAATATTAAAACGAGACACAAAGGAAACCTAACAATGTCAAGTTTGAACCCCTCCCAAGCTTACTCACTATAAGACATACCCTTGCCTTGAGAGAAGTCGAACCACCATCTCAAGCACTCCCCCTTGCTTATAGCTATCTTGGATGGGTTAGACATTGACTAATTCTTATGTGTTTTTCTTTTAGTTATTTACACATGCATGGATGCAAAGCATACTAGTCACAAAGGAGTCCTAATTACCATGCAATGCAAGAGAAGGAAAACACACTACAACTACCAAGAACAAACACGGTTACCTCCATCATGAGTAGATATGACTTTAAGGTCCATGTCACTTGTGGTGGACTTCACTTGATCTTCAAGTAAGCTCACGGTCCACCACCACCACCATCTTCTAGGTCTTGTTCTTGGGCACCCACTTGTACTTTGTTGACCTTTCAAGATCAACAATGCACTTTGGTACCTGTTGGTTTTTTTTACGATCATGAAATAAATCTGCAAGCGCACGGAGACCGAAGTAGCACTTCACCTAGAGTAGTCCAGGGTATCGAATCTCAAGGAACGTATGTGTACTATCACCAAACTAAATTACCTAAGGACAACAAGAAAATATGTAGGCAAAGGACAGAGAGGATATTCCAAAGTTCAGGTTTCTAAGACAATTGAAATTAGACTCTAGATTGCTTGCATTGGGCACGAACCTACCCCTGCATCCACAGGTGACTTCCACCAAGAGCCTACGCACTAGCCTAGCGTGGAGGAGTTCAAAGGACGGACAGGGCTGTCACCACCTGCCGCCTACCTCAGCTCACCGGTAGACTAACGAATAAGCAAAGGTAATCTCCTGCCTAGACACCACGTTTATGTGATCAATTACTACCTTAACCTTCTAGCGATGAATTAAGATTAAGGCACCCTAAGTAAATAGAGTGTTGAACGAGCGCACAATCTAGAATATAACTTATTCAAAATAGAACCTGAATACTAAGAGGGGAAATCACGAACACTTACTATAAATGGCAAATGTCGTCCAAATACAAGTGTGGAGAAGGCAAAGACAAGCCCAAGCCTCCTCGAACTCTACTTCACTCTCTTCCTATTCTAAGCACTAACTAAGTAGCACCTTGCCTTTGGAGTGGAGCTCTTGATTCTCAAATCTTGTGTGTGTTGGAGTGGAGGCCTCCCCATTCTATTTATAGCCTCTAAAGGTCGGTTTAGAGGGGTAACCACCATGAAAATCCCTACCCACCACCTTCAAGAAGCGCTGAGGATGCTTCAAGTGGAAGGCCGACCGAGGGAGGCGCCATGAGTGGGTCAGCCGATCCCCTTAGAGGCGGTTCTCGTCTTGTGTTTCTTCTGGGTGGCTGATATGTGGGTCCTCATCTCTGTTGTTAGTGCAGATCCGCGTGTTTCCTCTGTTTTACACTGAAAGTGGGCCCTCAATCCGTGTGCTTGTCCCTGATTGGCCGAAAGTGTGCTTTCTCCCTTAATTACCTTGAGTTTTATTAATTCTCCATGGTTAATCACCTGCATACACATAATCCCCAAAACTTGTGGAATCATTAGTAATAAATCCCTACCACTAGTTTGGTAATTATTTAGTATCATTTATGCAAGTATTTGACGGTAAATTTTAGCATTTAGTGACCGTCAACAAACTCCCCCACACTTAGCCTTTGCTCGTCCTCTAGTAAAGGACAACGGACTAAGTAATAATCCAACTTCGATGATTCAGGTGTAGTATGCAAATTATTCAAGCATTACCTTGTGTTTCCATGAACTTTTGAAGTGTCTATCATGCTAGCCTTGGAAGTTGATGAATGGAAGGAACTTGATTTCGAAGACTCAACTCGTCCTGCTTATGTAACTTGGGTTATAAAAAGATTTTTCAAAGCAAAAATGTAGCCATACTCCTCATATGATTCTCTAAGTCGCTCAAAAGTGTATTTCTCCTCACTGAGACATTGTGCCTTTGTTGTCCTACCTGTAAATAAGGCATATGTGGAGCTCAGGCTAGGAGACAAAAAAAAGGGCATGCTTTGAACTTCATATTTTGCTAAGTCCAAAACCGGATCCAAAGAGAAAACAAGTCATGGTTTATGATCAAGCATGTGCACATTGATGGATGGGATGGATGGAATGATGGATACTCCTTTTGGTTGAATCTTCCCTCGTGTTTTATTTGAGAGTATGGGCTATCTTATCCTCTCTTTTTTTTTGAATACTAGATAGCCCATATCTCTTTTTTGCAAGAATCTTTGGAGAGGGATATGGAAGGCTGGAGTATTTGTTTCATGGATGAATGATGATGAAGGTAACTTCTAGTGTAGAAGTTTTAGCAATTTGATGGATGTGCACAATGACTTGATCAATAAAACACAACAGGTATCTCACATGGCTCACAACAATTTGACAAAACTCAATGAAATTGCAAGCAGCATATGTATGGAGTTTTTTTTTTTGATATATGGCCCTGGTAGGAAATCATGATCATTGAGGAGTCGGCTTTCTTATTTATCTTTTCAAAAGAAATCCCAAGTAATAAGCATAAGAGTGAAAGTTCGAGTAATCTATTCATATCTCATAAAGCAACAACCTAGGTAGCATGTTTTCCTAAAGTCTAAGTCATGGGTTCACAGGTAAAAATCTAGGAATAAAGAGCATACTAGATGATCAATCAGAATTGAATTATGGAGATAACTCAGGTTTTTGCTTTACTTAATCATTTTGTCAAATTTTCATATTCAGGGAGAAAAATTGCAGAATGGCAGAAAGGATGAGGAAGGGGACGTGCAAACCAGGGAGCCTGTCAGGTGGGGGCCCAAGGGGTGCCAGCCAGGGGTCGGCCGACCTGCTGGTGGCCTCTCTGGCCATCGTGCTTTGCGTGTCGTCTTGTTTCTCCCTGTGTAACATGTTTTCCGGGGTCGTTCTGGTGTTTGCGTGTCGGTGCTTTGCGAACCTCGCCAAAAACAAATGGTCAAAGCAAATGGGACTCCACTGGCTTTTTGGGCTTAGTGGGTCAATTATTTCATTTTTGAACTATAGGCGCATTACATGATGAAACAAATAATTAAATGAAAATAAATCCTAAGGAAGGGAAACTAAGCGCCTATATTTTTCCTAAACCATATGGGAGAGCATAATTATAGAGCCTTATATAAGTCAGGCTCCCCCATATGGCTGCATATGCGCTCCATATTAGCGCACAGCCCGCGGCGAAGGTTTTTAAAGGCTTCCTCGAGGTCCTTCACCCTATACTCGAGTTGAGCCCGCTCAAGCGTCTCCTCTACGAGCTTGTCGGCCAGCCGCTTGTTTTCTGCTTGAAGAAGCTTGATGTCTCGTGCCAGCTTGGCCTTTGGAGGACCCTTAGCGTCGTCCTTGCTGCTCTGGTACTGCCCTCCCTGCCTGGTGATCGATGATCAAGGAAGCGACTGATGGTCTTTTACGGGGAGGAGTTGATGGACTCCTTCATCTCCCGCTTGTCCTCCAAAGTGAGTGGGGAGTTGAGCATCTTCCCCTTGCCGGGTCCGAGCTGTGGGCCGGTGATCATGAAGCGCTCCTTCCTCTCCAGCGATTCGGAGATGTAGTCCTTCTGGAACGTGTATTGGAACGACGTACCGTCCTTGCCCCGTAGTGTTTCCGCGAGGTGCTCGCCGGGCTGGAGGGTGGAAGGACCCTCATAATGGAAGAGACGGGTGCTTAGCCCCGTCTTGTGAGGCATGAGGGCGCCCGTAGTCGGCCTCCTGGAGTTGGGGGTCGAGCGCGCAGGGGTTGGTGAGAGCGCCCGCTGCGATGAACGAGCCGCCGAGGTGCTGCGCCCATTGGAACGAGCAGGGGGGTCAGCGGATCTTGTTCTGCCCATTCTCCCCTCCCGACCATGGTCCTCGGAAGGTATGCTCCCCATGGGTTCCACCACTTCAGCTAGGGCGAGATTGAGGTTGTGGGTGACGGTTTGGTTGGCAGGGGTGATCTCCCCGCTAAGAGCGAATGCAGAGCTTGAGAGGGAGGCTTGGGAGATGGCTTTTTTCCCTACCATGGCGAGTTGGCTTGCTAGCAAGGTGTCAACAGGAAAATGGGAAGGATGAGGAAAAGAGAAACGCTTCTGTTGCTTAAAACGATGGTATCTTCACATTTCCTTCAGAATATCCCCATTTAGGGCGATCAGGGAGGTTGGAGAACCACGTGGGAGGAAGCCCGAGTGGCGGCGCCGCCACCAGTGGGTCACCCGACCCACTTGGGTCGGCCTATCTGGTGGTGGGCCCTTTTGGGCCGCTGCTTCATGTGCTAGCTCATCGGGGTTCAAGGGGAAGGAAAAGTGCGGCCTTTTTATTGATGAGGACATCACTCCTATGGACACACACAACACTCCTCCAATTCTGGACTTGTAAGGTCCAATGACTAGAGCTCGTGCACGACGACTAAATTTAGAGGTGAGCTCGTTCCTACGTTCTTCGCTATATGTTTCTTTTGAAAATGGTTTGCTACCTAATGATTATTTTATGATTAGAAACCATGCAGAGGACCAGGAGATGAAGGGAGAAGGAGTTGGGAACATGGAGGACCAGCAAGGGCTTGGAAGCCAAAGTGGAGGCCCAATCAAAACCGACTTCGAGTCTGTTTCGGGGCCCAGGACCAGTCTGCACTAAAACAGTCGCCCAGGACGCATACGGACTCGTATTTGGACGTTCTACATATGCACGGAAAGATAAGAAGAAGACCTTTCTAATGCCGCTGGCCTCATGTCAAAATTCATCCGGAGTCATCGGAAATCGTCAAAACAAGAGAGAGTCCAGAATCTGTGTCGGTGCTGCGTCGCCTATTTTTGGCCTTTGGGCTTTGTATCTAGTTGAGCCCAATTAGGGGCGCGTCCAGAGGGTCTTGCACGATCCTAGGGTCTTTATATACAGCCACCGCCACACCATTAGGGTTTGGATTTTGCGTAGATCAATTCTGTTCATAAACAGTTTTGCCGTTCATCGGTTTGTGAGACCCCAACTTCGAGAGTTTAATCATACATCTGTAATTGTGTTGCATTCTTCGTTGTTCTTGCTTGTGTTCTTGATTCGCAAGCAGGGATTAGCCTTCTCGGTGAGGTCAATCGTCTTTGGACGGTTGATAACTAGAGAAGACGTCGTGCTGCGATTGCGGGGTTTAGAACGTGCTGTTCTGAAGCCGGATCGATTTGTGTGTCGCCTCCGACCAAATCAACTTACCAAGAACCTTTCGGAAGATCGGGAACCCTTGTTCATATCAAGTGGTAATCAGAGCTTCAGGTGCACCGTCAGGTTCGCACTACCCTTTAGTTTTGTTTTCGTGTTCTTCCTATCGTCCAAAGAAAATACCAAAAAAAATTTCCCCCGCCCATAACCACGTGTTTCGCCTTTGCATATTTCAATTTCAGAGTCCGTAGTGTTGAGTTTGTGCCCTAGTTCTTGTTTAGTCGCTGGTTTAGTTTGTGTTTTTGTCGTCAGTAGTGTTTCCCTTGCAACCCTAGCCGCCGTCCCCTTCACCATCCTCGGTTTTGTCGGCTTTTGTGTGCTAGGGTTGATTGATCAACATGCCCACCCTAATCCCACCCTAAACCTACCCTCACCACCTCGGACTAATTTTCACATATTCCACTTTCCGCTACATCCACCTCGCCAAACAAAAATCCCTACCCGACCCCAAGCCGACTCGGGTTTGGTTTCACTCAAACCCCCGGTTTCTTCATAACCGATTCCGACACCCCTTCGGTAAAACGGCCATAACTTTTCGCTCGGTTGTCCGTTTTGGCTGAAATTTTTATAGGAGATTCTTGACAAAAAGTGAGCATACCCGCACTTGGCTACGCCCTGTGTGCCCTCATCAAAAAATTCAAAAAAAATCAGGAAGATAAAGAAAAAATTCATTCAAGTTGAAACCCAACATTTTCTGAAACTTCAAGATTTTCTGTAGGCCACGTCCTAGCTCGGTTTGAGCTGAAATTTTTTGTGGTTTCTCCTCCTTTGCTAGTGAGTTGGAAAAAAATATCAAAAAAATAAAATAAAAGAAATTTGGGATTCCTACTAGTGCTCCATCTAGCCCCCTGGAATTTCTGAGCTTGGCTGTTTTACACTAAACCCCCTGTTATCGACTGTGTCCCTTTGTCTCCTTGTTTCTTCTTTGCTATCACTACTGTTCTAGGACATAGTTAGACCAGCAACTAGGGACAAGTTACTTGGGCACTTATTCAGCTTTACTATCTGTTTTTGATTTGTGTGCCACTCATATATATATATTTGGCCTTCCTAGCTCTACATACTTCTTCTGGACAGCACATAGGTTATTTTGTACACCTTGCAATCATGGAACACTTCTCCCTGGTATCCTTCGCTTTGTTGTTTTCAGAACTTTGTAAGAGCTTTGCAAGAAGCTTCCTTTTGCTGTGTTGAGAGGCACCACTGCTTAGTACTTTTGTAGGGATAACCTTCACTTTTTGTTTCCTGTTTTGGTGTTTCTGATGTCAGAAAGCGATGGAGAGGGTGCTTCACCCTCAAAATTGGATGAGTGCGTGAGCCAAAATCAGTTACAGAAGGCTTTGCAGGCGGTTCAGAGTGATTTGGCAGAGACGATCACCAGGGCCGTCACCAAGCTTCACCTGGGAGAAAGCATTGAGCGGTTGGATAAGAGAGTCTCTAAGCTAACCGATCAGGTTGTCGAATTGGAGACCGCTCACAACACCAACACCAACACCAACACCAACAACGACGTTGAAGACGATCATGATAAAGCAACGGTGTATAAGGCTGATGGCACCGTCGATAGGTCAGCTACAAGGACCGCAAGGTTACGACGTCGTTTGCAACGTAACCCTCAAGGTATGGGTGGTTTCCACAACCACAACCGTCGCACACAAGGTAACCATGCTCCAGATGATCCGTATGCTAAAATTAAGTTTTCAATTCCTTCGTTTTTGGGTCAGTACGATGGCGATGCTTACCTTGATTGGAAAATGACGGTAGAACAAAAATTTAATGCCCACCTTGTTCCTGAACAACAGAGAGTTAGACAAGCCACTAGTGAGTTTAAGGACTTTGCTATTGTTTGGTGGAGTGGTCTAGCTGCTGAAACCGATTTGCTTACTACTTGGGAAGAACTTAAGGTAGAAATGCGTGATCGTTTTGTTCCTCCTTCTTTTTATAGAGAAATTCGTAATAAACTGCAGCGTTTAGATCAAGGAGATAAAACTGTTCAGGAGTATTTTAGTGAGCTTCCGAAGGGTTTGATTCGTTGTGCTGTGGTTGAAAAAGTAGAGGATCAGATTTGCCGCTTTTATTCTGGTTTGAGAAAAGAAATTCAGGACATCCTTGATTATGAAGAATTTTATACCCTCAACCAGTGTTTCCAGTATGCTATGCTTGCAGAGAAAGAATCACAGGGACTTTTCCAGGCTTTTGAGGAGTACAACAAGTCCAGGAATATCTACCCACCACGGCCGACGGGGACTTCGGGGCTGCCCAAGCCATCTTTCCGGCCGCCCCCACCAGCTAGTGTTGTTTCTGCAGCACCAAGATCAGCCCCTGCCCCTTCTACGCGCTCAGGTAAAAATTCTGTGCAGGTACCAGCTAGTAGTGCCTCCTCTGTTGCTTCGACGGGACGCGCTACAGGGATTCAGTGCCACCGCTGCCATGGTCTTGGCCATGTGCAGAAAGATTGCCCAAGTAGGCGGGCATATGTGGCGACAGATGATGGCGGTTACATGAGCACCTCCGATGTGGAGGATGAGGAGGAGGATGTCGCTGCCACCAGCGGTGACCTCGTTCTTGGAGGCGGAGATACCACGGGCTACATGAATATTATTGTGCAGCGTGAGCTTAACACACAAATCCAGCAGCCCGAGATGATGCAGCGACATAACTTGTTCCAGATTTTCTTCGTCATCAAGAACCGTCGAGCACGTGTCATCATTGATGAAGGAAGCTGCAACAATTTGGTGAGTTCTGATATGGTTAAGAAGCTTGATTTGACCACACGCCCACATCCACATCCATACTACATTTAGTGGTTAAATGACTCTGGAAAAGCTAAGATAATACAAACTTGCAGAGTTCCTTTTTCCATTGGTTCCTATGTGGATTCTGTTGATTGTGATGTTGTACCCATGCAAGCTTGTTCACTTTTATTGGGTAGACCTTGGGAATTTGATAATGATGCTGTACACCATGGTAAAAGTAATAAGTACACTTTTATGCATAAAGGAACTAAAATTACTTTGTTACCAATGACCCCTGCTGAAATTGTACAAGCTGATTTAGAACGAGCTGCTAGTTTGAAAAATAAAAGCCCTGAAATTCAGCAACCTGTTATATCTGCTTCTACACCAAGTAATGTTAATGATTCTTCAAGTTCTAAGGGTGCTGCAATTAAATTACAAGATCGTTCATGTCTTGCCACAAAATCTGAGCTTGCTGAAATTTCTACTGATGATATTTTATGCAAACAAGCCTTGTTTTCGCTTGGTGATATTGCTTCTAGTGCTTTGCCTCCTGCTATCACTAACCTTTTGCAGGAGTATGGGGATGTTTTCCCAGCTGAGATACCCCCGGGATTGCCACCTTTGAGAGGGATTGAGCATCAAATTGATTTGATTCCTGGTGCTACTTTACCAAACCGTGCTGCTTATAGGACCAACCCTGAGGAGACTAAGGAGATACAACGACAAGTCCAAGACCTTTTGGATCGTGGGTATGTTCGTCAATCACTTAGTCCTTGTGCTGTTCCTGTACTTTTGGTTCCTAAGAAAGATGGTTCTTGGCGTATGTGTGTAGATTGTAGAGCCATTAATAACATTACTATTAGGTATTGTCATCCTATTCCTAGGCTAGATGACATGCTTGATAAGTTATGTGGTGCTATAATTTTCACTAAAATTGATTTGCGTAGTGGCTACCATCAAATTAGAATGAAACTTGGAGATGAATGGAAAACAACTTTCAAAACCAAATTCGGGTTGTATGAGTGGTTAGTAATGCCTTTTGGGTTGACTAATGCACCCAGTACTTTCATGCGTTTGATGAATGAGGTTTTAAGACCTTTTATTGGCAAATTTGTGGTTGTTTACTTTGATGATATCTTGATTTATAGCAAATCCATGGATGATCATATGATTCATTTGCGTGCTGTTTTTGATGCTTTGCGAGTTGCACTTTATTTGGTAACCTTGAGAAGTGCACCTTTTGCATGGATCGAGTCTCTTTTCTTGGCTATGTTGTGACTCCACAGGGAATTGAGGTGGATGAGGTGAAGATTGAAGCCATAAAGAGCTGGCCTGTACCAAAAACTATCACACAGGTGAGGAGTTTTCTTGGTCTTGCAGGTTTCTACCGCCGCTTTGTCAAAGATTTCAGCACCATTGCTGCACCATTGCATGAGTTGACAAAGAAGGGCGTTGACTTCTATTTTGGTAAGGTACATCATGAGTCTTTTGATGTTTTGAAGAACAAACTTACACATGCACCATTGCTGCAATTACCCAATTTTGATAAGACTTTTGAGCTTGAATGTGATGCTAGTGGTATAGGCATTGGTGGTGTTTTGATGCAAGATGGTAAACCTATTGCATACTTTAGTGAGAAAATTATTGGGCCTGTTTTGAATTATTCCACGTATGATAAGGAACTATATGCACTTGTACGTTCTTTGGAGACGTGGCGTCATTATTTATTGCCCAAAGAATTTGTTATTCATTTTGATCATGAATCACTTAAGTATATTCGTTCTCAATGCAATTTGAACCGTAGACATGCTAAATGGGTTGAGTTTATTGAGTCTTTTCCTTATATTATTAAACATAAGAAAGGGAAGGATAATGTGATTGCTGATGCTTTATCTAGGCGATATACTTTGTTGTCTCAACTTGATTGTAGAATTTTTGGACTTGAGGCAATTAAAGAACAATATGTTGCTGATGTTGATTTTAAAGATGTATTGCTGCACTGTAAAGAAGGTCGTGCTTGGCACAAATTTGTGCTGAATGATGGTTTCTTGTTTAGAGCTAACCGTCTATGCATTCCAGTTGGTTCCGTTCGTCTTTTGTTGTTGCAGGAGGCGCATGGAGGTGGATTGATGGGTCATTTTGGTGCTAAGAAGACAGAGGATATTTTGGCCACGCACTTCTTTTGGCCAAGGATGAGGAAAGATGTTGAGCGTTTTGTTGCTCGCTGCACTACATGTCAAAAAGCTAAGTCTCGATTGAATCCACATGGTTTATACATGCCACTTCCTGTTCCTTCTATTCCTTGGGCGGATATTTCTATGGACTTTATTTTAGGACTGCCTAGGACTAAGAGGGGGAGCGATAGCATTTTTGTTGTTGTGGATCGTTTTTCCAAGATGGCACACTTTATACCATATCATAAAACTGATGATGCTAGTTATATTGCTGATCTTTTTTTCAAAGAAACTGTACGTTTGCATGATATGCCTTCTACTATTGTTTCAGATCGTGATGCAAAATTCTTGAGTCATTTTTGGCGCACGCTTTGGAATAAGTTGGGTACAAAGTTGCTATTTTCTACAACTTGTCATCCACAAACTGATGGACAAACTGAGGTTGTAAACCGCACTTTGGGTACTATGTTGCGAGCTATTTTGAAGAAAAATTTGAAGCAATGGGAAGAATGCTTACCTCATGTTGAGTTTGCTTATAATCGGGCAACACATTCTACTACCAAGGTAAGTCCATTCAAGGTAGTGTATGGTTTTGATCCCCGTACTCCACTTGATATACTTCCTCTACCTATTAATGAGAGAGTTCATGTTGATGCTAAGGAGCGTGCTGAATTTATTTTGCAAATGCATGAGACCACTAGACTTAGCATTGAAAAGATGAATGAAAAGTATAAAATTGCTGGTAGTAAGGGTAGAAAGGAAGTAAAGCTTGATGTAGGAGATTTAGTGTGGTTACACTTAAGGAAGGATAGATTTCCAGAATTGAGAAAGTCTAAACTAATGCCTAGAGCTGATGGTCCATTCAAAATAATGGAGAAGATTAATGATAATGCATACAAACTTGACTTGCCTCCCGAGTTCGGGGTTAGTCCTACTTTTAACATTTCAGATTTGAAACCATATTTGGGAGAAGAAGATGAGATCGAGTCAAGGACGACTCCACTTCAAGAGGGGGAGGATGATGAGGACATCACTCTTATGGATACACACAACACTCCTCCAATTCTGGACTTGCAAGGTCCAATGACTAGAGCTCGTGCACGACGACTAAATTTAGAGGTGAGCTCGTTCCTACGTTCTTCGCTATATGTTACTTTTGAGAATGGTTTGCTACCTAATGATTATTTTATAATTAGAAACCATGGAGAGGACCAGGAGATGAAGGGAGAAAGAGTTGGAAACGTCGAGGACCAGCAAGGGCTTGGAAGCCAAAGTGGAGGCCAAATCAAAACCGACTTCGAGTCTGTTTCGGGGCCCAGGACCAGTCTGCACTAAAACAGTCGCCCAGGACGCATACGGACTCAGATTTGGACGTTCTACATATGCACGGAAAGATAAGGAGAATACATTTCCAATGCCGCCGGCCTCATGTCAAAATTCATCCGGAGTCATCGGAAATCGTCAAAACAAGAGAGAGTCCAGAATCTGTGTCGGTGCTGCATCGCCTATTTTTTGGCCTTTGGGCTTTGTATCTAGTTGAGCCCAATTAGGGGAACGTCCAGAGGGTCTTGCACGACCCTTGGGTCTTTATATACAGCCGTCGCCGCACCATTAGGGTTTGGGTTTTGCTTAGATCAATTCTGTTCATAAACAGTTTCATCGTTCATCGGTTTGTGAGACCCCAACTTCGAGAGTTTAATCATACATCTGCAATTGTGTTGCATTCTTCGTTGTTCTTGCTTGTGTTCTTGATTTGCAGGCAGGGATTAGCCTTCTCGGTGAGGTCAATCGTCTTTGGATGGTTGATAACCAGAGGAGACGTCGTGCTGCGATTGCGGGGTTTAGAACGTGCTGTTCTGAAGCCGGATCGATTTGTGTGTCGCCTCCGACCAAATCAACTTACCAAGAACCTTTCGGAAGACCGGGAACCCATGTTCACATCATTTATTTAATTCTAAGTAAAGGTGACTGGGAGGGCTATGGGTAGGCCCGAAAGTCAATTAAATTGACTACGTCCTCCTCAATTCCTATACTTTTATCAGAATCGTAAAAGAGTTTAAGACGATGGCCGTTTACCTTAAAGACGTGTCCTTCTTCATCCTGGAGTGTGATTGCTCCATGTGATGTGGTGTCAACGACGAGGTATGGCCCCATCCACTTGCTTCGCAGCTTTCCATCACCGAACAGCTTGACCTTGGAGTTGAAGAGCAACACCTTGTCACCAGGCTTGAATTCCTTGAGTTGAATCCTCTTGTCATGCCACTTCTTGGTCTTTTCTTTGTAGATTCTAGCACTGTGGTAAGCCTTTTCCCTCCATTCTTCCAACTCGGAGATCTGTCTCATCCTATGTTTCCCAGCCTCCTTAAAGTCCATGTTCCACTTCTTGATTGCCCAGTGTGCCTTGTGTTCCAACTCTACCGGCAAATGACAGGTTTTCCCATAGACCAATTGTTGACTTTTGCTAAGCCATATTAATAAATCATCCCCGGCACGGGGCCAGAAACGGTTCACTAATATGTCCCAGAGTCAAGTAGGTAAAATCCGCAAGCGCACGGAGAATACCACTGTAGCATTTCACCCGGAAGTATTCAGGGTATCGTATTTGTTTATCCCAAAGGAAGGTTATGATCAAGAAGCGTTACTAACATATAAGATCATGTTAATAATTAGCAAGGATATCTAACCAAGACAGGCGGGTACATGATAATAACCAGGTAGTGTGACACACACAGAAGATTCCTACTAAATAAATAAAGTCTAGTGGAGGAAAGACTAGGCTAAGCTACTCCTACTATACATTCCTATACAGTTGCATAGCCTAAGTAGAATACATATAGACCCACACTCAGGTTCAGCAGTCAATAGTATAGCACTTCAGGCACGGACTTACCCCTGCATCCACAGGCGACTTCCGCCAAGAGCCTACGCACTAGCCTAGCGGGGAGGATTTCAAAGGACGGACAGGGCTGTCAACACCTGCCGCCTACCTCAACGAACCAGTAGACTAACGAATAATTGATGCAAATCAGTCACCCAAGTACCATACTTGCATGACCAAAGAGCACTCTGCCCCTCCGCGATTACTATTAACGAGGCAGAGCTACCGTACGAATACGATCACCAAACCCATGCTATACTTTATCAGCTAAAACTAAGCATAGAGACTATAACATATAAACTAGACTATAGTGACGGTATATAACTAGCATGACAATAGTAGTATAATAAATATAAACTACTATCACACAAGTAGACTATACTATCACATATATGGATCACAATATCAAACAAGAAACTCATGACCCAAGCACAACTATATAGAAAAAATATATATATTGATAAGAGCAAAGTCTTACAAAAGGGAAAAGATACAAGAGCCATACCAATTCCAAGTGAAGACTTGGGACTAGAGAGCTCTAGACTCAGCCTAACTCCACTAAAACCCCAAGAACTACTACTAGCAAGAGAGAAATGCTTCTTGTGGTGTGTGTTGAGTGTGAAGGCACACCCTCCTATTTATAGCCTCAATAGGTCGGCAAGGGAGAGTAACCGCCACGGAAGGCATCTCAAACCGTCATCAGGAGTCGCGGAGGAGCCAACACGTGGAAGCCCAGGCGGAGAGGGCGCCCGGCCGGGTCGGCCGACCTGACCAGGTCGGCCGACCTGGGGGTGGCCCCTCCTGGCCTGTGCTTTCTCCAGGTGGCTGTCCTGTGGGCCTTGACGTCGGTTTGCGCGGTATTACAGGGAGTTACGTCGGTTAAGTGCTGAAAATGGGCCCTTCAATCCGTGTGACGTCCATGTGGCGCTCTCTGATTGGTCGAAAGTGTGTTTTCTTGCCTTTTGAGGTGTTTCCTTCACATTTCCTCCTGCATGCACAAAGTTCTCCAAGTACAAGTGGAACTATATTATTGTGATAAAGCATGCGTGTATGAAATGCCAAATTCTCCTTTATTTGAGTATAGTTGACGGTTAAAAATGGTACTTAACAGCCGTCAACAAACTCCCCCAAGCTTACCCTTTGCTCGTCTCGAAGCAAAGATAAACTTAAGTTGTTGATCAGGAGTTGCTACACTGTCCTACTCCTCAATAATACTATGCGCACAACAAAGTACTCTTCCTAGAATTAAATATGTTGGCACATAACTTACCCATTTACCTCGATCCATGGGGCTTTTACACCTCTTTGTCTTGGGCGGTTGAGAGATAGAACAATTGCAGGGCACCAATCACTTGCTCTAGATTCCGCTATGTTATTCCGGAGGTTTTCAAAAGATTTTGAAAATAAAAACCAAGTTCCTCAAATGATTCTCTCGGATCACTCAATATGTGTATGATTCCTCACCAAGGCAAAGTGTTGCCTATAATCACCTACTTCTAAATAAGGCTTTATGTGGAGCTCAAGGTAGGGATATATGAGGCACTCATGTTCACATAATATTGCTATGTCAAAAGACCGGATCCAAGAAAAACATCAATTCAAACAATCTTGATCAAGATGTGCAAGTGTGTGGGAGAACGGAGGAATGGTGGATGGGAAGAAATAACTCCTTTTTGAATTTTCCTTCTCTCTTTTGGAGTTTCTAGGCTATGGCTATCTTTTGCTTGCTCTCTTTTTTTTTTTTTGAGCATTTTTTTTCTTTTTCTTTTTGCATAGCCATAGTCCTAGTTTGCAATGAATACTTTGAGAGAGGAATTTTGCAATGGATATATGGAGTGTTTCTTTGGATGGATGGATGGATAGTGGCTTTCTTCCGGTGTAGAAGAATAGCTCACGGTAGATATGGTGGATATGGTGGATGCTATCTTCTTGATTTAGAAGGATAGCTCATGGCGGTGGATGTGTGTATATGATCTTGATCAAGAAAGCATGAAAAGAGTTCTACTAGGGTCACAACAATTTTGACTAAGCTCAATGTGAAACAAGCAGCATATGTGTAAAGGTTTTCAAATGTAAACACTACATATGGCTGTGGTGGGAATTTCATCATTGAGGAACTTATCAATTTGTCATTTTGAAAAATAAAACTCCGGAATTCAAGCTTTACGTTGAGCAAGATCATAGCAGCCCTATCTATCATATCATACCTCTCAACAACTTAGAACTAGAGAATGCATATGCTACCCACAAGATTCAAGTTCAAGGCAAGATTTACCAACAAACCTAACTCTTGAGAGAGTACTAAGTTGTAAACTAGCATTAGAGAGGAATAAAGGACAGAGCAACTATTCATCATCTCAACATAGGAAAATTATACACATTCATACCGCGCATGAAAAAGGGAAATATTTTTGTTCTTTTTATATTTTGCAAATTTTTATGGATTTTCAGATTTAGCAAATGCAAGAAATAAAGGGAAGGGGAAAGATACAAGTTACCGTGAGAAGGGGGGTCCTCCCCCAAGCTTGTTCTTGCTCATATCTGCTGGTTCGGGTCGTAGCCTTGGGAACGGAAGAAGGCATCCCAATTGCTCTGATTCTGAGCCATCATCGCGTTCAGCTGGCGGAATTGGTTGTCGCTGAAATTCTGCCATTGCTGGGTGTCGGTGACATGTTGTGTGAGAGTTTGTTGCATGCTCTTGGTACGCAAATCAATGTCGTTCACCCTCCTTGTCAACTCGGCCATCCCATAGTTGAGTTCACGGAACCCACGGGATGAGAATGACCGAGTGGCAAAGAATGGCGGTCCGCTTGAACTTGATGACGTCTGCATGGGGTAATTGTACTGAGATTCCCATGCTCCGGCCTGCCATGTTGATGCACCCGCCTCGTCCTGTGGCGGGGGCTGCTCCCATACCGGATCTCCGGTCGGAGTGTGAAACTCCGGTGTAGGCTCCATATGCCTACGGGAACGTGTCGGTCGCCCTGAAACACTATGCCTGCGAACTTCTCCCACTGGCTCAAGTGGGAGGGTTAGTGCCCGACAGTGATACAAACGAAGACCCGGGTTAGGTAACGGGAATTCATTTGTATACCCGGGAAAGTGATAGATCAAGGTATTATTTGGACCATGTTTCAAAGTATGTCCTTGCACAAAATAGTCCTCGCCTAGAAATTCTCTATCTACCGTCAAATATTCAACATGAACATTCTCAAGCAGACCACACTTCTGCGCAATGCGAGTAACTAAAGAGGTGCACTCAATTGGTCCTGTCAACTTTATATTGTCTAACCATTGATCAATCATGCATTCCGCGGGTGACACCCTAATTTTCTTAACCATGGCATAAAGTATTTTCAATTCATCTTGCCTGACAACCCTAATGTCACCTCGAGGAAACAAGGTCATAGCCAACCACACATGCATAAATCTAAGTGTAGGATTATGGATGGCACTTGTTCTAGGCTTGGGACCCCACTCGTTTCCGGAAATCTTTTTCCAAAAACTTTCTTTATGGAACCCTTTTAGCGCTTTATCTAAGTCTAGCCTACATTTAGGATTTAGACCTAGCATAGCATGAAGATCACCCCATGTGACCAAGCGCTCTTGCCCAAACAAGCGAAAAGAAATGCCTTCATCATACTTTCTAAGGGTGCATAAAAACTGCATAGTAAGCAAACGAGAACCTGGCTCATCTACTTCTACGAAATTTAGCCAACCCATAGTGCGAAAAATAGAGGCAAATTCTTCTCTCATACCTATTTTCTCGAGGAAGTCCGGATCGAAGCGTCGGGTGTGGGCGAATGGCCGTTCTCTCATGAGCGCGATGGCTTGGCCCTCGCGGTTGTCCTTGATGTCGAGATGCTCCTCGGTGATGAGCAAGGCCGGCCTTTCCTCCGGAATTTCAGCTTCGGGGTCACCATGCCCCGGACTTGGTGTGAGCTCGACGGAGGATGCTTGACTCGTGCTTGCACGAGTGCTTTTTCTCCGCTTGATTCCGGCGACTTGCTTCATTCGTTTGAACATGGCTGCACACAAGAACAAACACAAGACAAGAACAAAAACAAGATCGAACAAGTGTTCGGGTGAGCGTTAGTGAAAACGACAAAACCGAGCTCCTCCGAAATTGGTTTTCTTCTCACAACAACTTGCAAATGCACTAAAACAGAGGGGAAATATTTTTTTGGGTTTTTGGGGCTGTAGTAAAGTTGAAGAACACGAAATTTTGGGAGAGCAACAAGTGAGCAAAGGAGGGGAGTGAAAGATGAGCTTGGAATGGTGAAGCTCCCCCTCCTGGGCGGTTTTTATAGCCAAGGAAGCAAGATGGCCGTTAGAAAGGGACAGAACAACGGCCATATAGCCGTTGGGAGAAAGGAGCACAGGAAAAGGTGGGGTCAGGGGGTCGGCCGACCCCACCAGGTCGGCCGACCTGGCAGGTGGGCCTCCTGGCAGCCCCCTTTTTCCTATGTGTTCCCCAACGGCTAGGGGATTTGTCCCCTATTGCCTTTTTGCTCAAAAAGCTCGACAAAAAATCTTTTCAAAATGGAAAGCCCAAAAACCTATTTTCTAAATTTTCAGAAATGCAAATGAGTTTTGAAAAATTCCAAGGTGGCTGGAAAAATTCAAAAATGCAGAAATGCAGTGGTCGGGAAAAAATCAAAATGTGGTGGAAAGCAAATATGCAATTAAAAGAGCAAATATGGATAACTACCGGTTTAACCTCCCGGCGAGGACTCACCTTTTAAAGTCCGACGAGCGGGACTTTTCTCCGGCGTTCAGCTCGATGAAGCGTTGTCCGGTCCCGGAGATGAAGACACGGATGATGCTTCTTGTTTCACTCGCCACACCTTCTTGGTCTTTGTTGCGGTCGGTGGCTTCTCGGGCTTCGGAGGCTGCGGTTTTGCAGGCTTCACAGCCTGTTTCTTTGCAGACCTCGGAGGTTGCTGCCTTGTGGACTTCGGAGGCTGTTGCTTAATGTGTGACCTTTGCCTCCTTGCCTTCATCAGTTGTTGCTGTGCAACTTTTTCCTTCTCAAGGAAGTTCTTCATGAATGTGATGAGGCTGTCCTTCTTTTTGAACGTGTTGCAAATCTCCAGGAATTGCTGGAGATGAGCACTAGCGTCCTCATTGGCTTTCCCACAGAATGGGCTAGCCTGCACCATGGTGATGAGACCGGTCTTGATCTCGAAGTTCGCATCACCCACATTGCCAGCTGGTCCCGTAGGGATGTTGGCAGCGGAGGGAGCGGAGAACTCGCGGAGGGTCTTGTCGGCCATTTGCTCAGAGCTTGATGGTGCGGGAATGACAGGTTCGATTGGCCGAGTCTCCTTACGAGGAGGGGTGAGCCTAGCTCGTGTCCTTCTCAGGAGTGACTCAGGATCTTCAGTGAAGTTTGTCGGCAAGTCGAAACCAGTCATACACTACCCTGTTTTCATACAAAATGCAGAAAACAAAGCAAGGTTAACCTGCTTAGGAGATAGCCTTAATAATTGCAACACTACTATATACATTAGTAATTTTTCTTGAATCATACGCCTTCCCCGGCAACGGCGCCAGAAATGCTTGTTGACTTTTGCTAAGCCATATTAATAAATCATCCCCGGCACGGGGCCAGAAACGGTTCACTAATATGTCCCAGAGTCAAGTAGGTAAAATCCGCAAGCGCACGGAGAATACCGCTGTAGCATTTCACCCGGAAGTATTCAGGGTATCGTATTTGTTTATCCCAAAGGAAGGTTATGATCAAGAAGCGTTACTAACATATAAGATCATGTTAACAATTAGCAAGGATATCTAACCAAGACAGGCGGGTACATGATAATAACCAGGTAGTGTGACACACACAGAAGATTCCTACTAAATAAATAAAGTCTAGTGGAGGAAAGACTAGGCTAAGCTACTCCTACTATACATTCCTATACAGTTGCATAGCCTAAGTAGAATACATACAGACCCACACTCAGGTTCAGCAGTCAATAGTATAGCACTTCAGGCACGGACTTACCCCTGCATCCACAGGCGACTTCCGCCAAGAGCCTACGCACTAGCCTAGCGGGGAGGATTTCAAAGGACGGACAGGGCTGTCACCACCTGCCGCCTACCTCAACGAACCAGTAGACTAACGAATAATTGATGCAAATCAGTCACCCAAGTACCATACTTGCATGACCAAAGAGCACTCTGCCCCTCCGCGATTACTATTAACGAGGCAGAGCTACCGTACGAATACGATCACCAAACCCATGCTATACTTTATCAGCTAAAACTAAGCATAGAGACTATAACATATAAACTAGACTATAGTGACGGTATATAACTAGCATGACAATAGTAGTATAATAAATATAAACTACTATCACACAAGTAGACTATACTATCACATATATGGATCACAATATCAAACAAGAAACTCATGACCCAAGCACAACTATATAGAAAAAATATATATATTGATAAGAGCAAAGTCTTACAAAAGGGAAAAGATATAAGAGCCATACCAATTCCAAGTGAAGACTTGGGACTAGAGAGCTCTAGACTCAGCCTAACTCCACTAAAACTCCAAGAACTACTACTAGCAAGAGAGAAATGCTTCTTGTGGTGTGTGTTGAGTGTGAAGGCACACCCTCCTATTTATAGCCTCAATAGGTCGGCAAGGGAGAGTAACCGCCACGGAAGGCATCTCAAACCGTCATCAGGAGTCGTGGAGGAGCCAACACGTGGAAGCCCAGGCGGAGAGGGCGCCCGGCCGGGTCGGCCGACCTGACCAGGTCGGCCGACCTGGGGGTGGCCCCTCCTGGCCTGTGCTTTCTCCAGGTGGCTGTCCTGTGGGCCCTGACGTCGGTTTGCGTGGTATTATAGGGAGTTACGTCGGTTAAGTGCTGAAAATGGGCCGTTCAATCCGTGTGACGTTCATGTGGCGCTCTCTGATTGGTCGAAAGTGTGTTTTCTTGCCTTTTGAGGTGTTTCCTTCACATTTCCTCCTGCATGCACAAAGTTCTCCAAGTACAAGTGGAACTATATTATTGTGATAAAGCATGCGTGTATGAAATGCCAAATTCTCCTTTATTTGAGTATAGTTGACGGTTAAAAATGGTACTTAACAGCCGTCAACACCAATTGAAATGGGGACATGCCTATGGGGGTCTTATATGCTGTCCGATATGCCCATAGTGCATCTGCTAGCTTGCTTTTCCATCTAGTCCCCTTCTCCTCTACTGTCTTCTGCAAGATGTTCTTGATTTGGTTATTTGAGGTCTCTGCTTGTCCGCTGGTCTAAGGGTGGTACAGAGTGGCTATGTTGTGGTCTGCACCGAGTTGTTTCAGGAAGTGTCGGAACCCTCTATCTGTGAAATGAGAGCCTCCATCACTGATAACCATTCTTGGCACTCCGAAACATGGGAATATGATCTCATGGAACATCTTCCGTGCACTCTTAGCATCAGCAGCCTTACATGTCAATGCTTCTACCCACTTTCATACATAATCCACTGCCACCAAGATATACTCGCTGTCATAGGACCTTGGGAAAGGACCCATGAAGTCAATGCCCTGGATGTCAAAAAGTTCACTTGAAGGTTGTAAGTCAACGGCATTGCGTTGCGAGCTGAGATCCCTCCATGCTTTTGGCACCTTTTGCACCTTTTGATGTAGTTCTTGGTGTCTTCATACATGGTTGGCCAAAAGAAACCACTCTGCCAAATTTTTGCTTGTGTATGGTACACACCATAGTGTCCTCCGTACGGGGCTGCATGGCATTTCTCAATAATCTGGGTACCTTCAATGGTGGGGATGCATCTTCGTAGCAAACCATCAGCACAGATCCTGTAGAGGAATGGATCGTCCCACAGATGTCGCCTACTCTCATAGGCCAGCTTCTTCTTGTTTTCTCCCGGCGTAACATACCCTGTGACCATGAAATTCACAATGTCCGCATACCATGGTGTGGAGTCTGTCACCTTTAGTAGCATACTCGTAGGAAGTCATTGATTGGTAGCTCCTGAATGTTAGTGACTTGCATACGAGATAGATGATCTGCTACAGAATTCTCTACTCCCTTTTTATCTTTTATTTCAAAGTCAAATTCTTGGAGTAGGAGAATCCATCTAATTAGCCTAGGTTTAGCATCTTTTCTAGTGAGCAAGTATTTCAGGGCAGCATGATCCGTATACACAATTACTTTTGCTCCAACTAAATAAGATCTAAACTTATCGATAGCAAAAACAACAGCCAAGAGTTCTTTTTCAGTTGTGGCATAATTAAGTTGCGCTCCTGTCAAGGTTTTGCTAGCGTAGGCTATTGCATGATGCTTTTTGTTTTTAGTTTGGCCCAAAATGGCTCCCATGGCATAATCACTAGCATCACACATGATTTCGAATGGCAGCTCCCAATCGGGGGGTTGAATGATGAGAGCTAAGATGAGTGCATTTTTAAGAGTATGAAAAGACGTCAAACACATATCATCGAAATCAGAGGGTGCGCCCATGGCTAAAAGGCCAGTGAGGGGTCTAGCGATTTGTGAAAAATCTTTTATGAATCGTTGATAGAACCCAGCGTGGCCTAGAAAGCTACAAACACCCTTAACGTTGATCGGAGGTGGAAGTTGCTCGATAACTTCTATTTTTGCCTTATCCACCTCGATTCCTCGCTGGGACACTAAATGTCCTAAGACAATGCCTTCTCGGACTATAAAGTGGCATTTTCCTAGTTAAGCACCAAGTCCTTTTCCTGGCATCATTGCAAGACCTTGTCCAAGTTCTCAAGACAATGATCAAAGGTTTTTCCATATATAGAGAAGTCATCCATGAAGACTTCCATAATTTCTTTGATCATATCAGAGAAAATGGACATCATGCATCGTTGGAAAGAAGCGGGTGCATTGCATAGCCTGAAAGACATCCTACGGTAAGCATAAGTTCTGTATGGACACGTGAAGGTGGTCTTGCTCTGGTCGTCGGGATGGATAGGGATCTGATGATAACCAGAATACCCATCGAGGAAGCAGAAGAAGGAGTGGTTCGCCAAATGCTCAAGCATCTCATCGATGAAAGGCAAAGTGAAGTGATCCTTCTTGGTCGCCTTATTGAGTTTCCTGTAGTCGATGCACATCCTCCATCCCATGATGGTGCGCTAAGGGATTAACTCATTTTTATCATTTCTAACGACCGTCAAGCCTCCCTTTTTTGGCACTACTTGCACAGGGCTTACCCACTCGCTGTGAGGTACGGGATATATAATTCCCGAATGTAGGAGTTTCAAAACCTCCTTCTTCACGACCTCACACATCGCATTATTTAGCCTCCTCTGAGGTTCCCTAGAAGGTGTACACTCGGGATCAAGGGGAATGCGATGGGTGCAGAGAGCGGGACTAATTCCCTTGAGGTCATGGAGAGAGTAACCAAGAACAGAACGATGCTTTTCTAGCACAGAAATTAACCTCTTGGTTTCTTCTTCGGAAAGCTTATCACTGATAATGACAGGGGCTTCCGTGTTGCCATGTAGGAAAGCATAGTGTAGGCCAGGGGGCAAAGGTTTTAACTCGATGGGAGGTCGAGTTGGCACTTTTTCTGTAGGGAGCTCAAAAGTCTCCTGCAGTTCATCCTCCTCTTCTATGAAAATTTCAGCGTCTTGCTCAAGGAGGGTATCGGGGGAATCAAAGGGAGAAATTGCTTTTACTTCTTCGATCGGCTCTTCCTCATTGGGAGGTTCAGCAATGGTGTTTCGTGAACGAGAAATTGGGATCATGAAGGCTTTTCCCTCAATTTTGACATCAAGGCTACCGGATGAGGTTGTCATGAAAAGTTTTTCCAAAGGGAGTCCAATAAGGATGTCAAAACTTTGGACTTCATAGACATGAAAGTTAAGTCTGGCCTCTATGTCGTTGTGTCTCACAGACACATTTCGCACAATGCCGTAGCCTTCTAAGACGGCTCCCGAAGGGCTTTTGAAGGTCTTTTGCGTAGGGGTCAACGGTTCATTTCCTAACTTCGAAAGCGAAAGAGTCAGAGATGATGTTTATCCCTACCGTAGGATTGTACAGAACATCCGTCGGGTTGCCTCTAATTATGCAAGGAATGACTAAAGAGGATGAGATAATCTGAACAAGTTCGAAACATTGCTCATTTTCTTTGGACCACTCGTCACTCATAATTGCAGTTAGCTCCAAGATTGTTTCTCTGAGGAATTGATCATCTAAAGGTTTAGGGGGAGAAACAAGAGTTGGTGGCTTCCATTGGACGGCATACATCAAGGTGTTGCCGAAGTCCTTAAAAAGGTCTGCCTCAATGTTAAGAGGGAATTCAGAAGGTTGAATTTCTTCATCATCCAAAATTCCTGGTCCGGGAGGAGGCTCACTAGCTGGTTCTTGAGGTGTGCACGATGCAAGTTCAGGCTCAGGTAGCATAGGAGTCTCCTAGCTCAAGGAAAGAGGTGTTTTCTAGAACTCGTTCTAAAATGGCTCTTCCTTCCGAGGTTGTTTTATGTGCGAACGAACCTCCGGCGGCTATGTTGAGATGTAGGGCGGATTCTTTGTTAAGACCCATCCGAAAATGCTGTAGTAGCATGTGGTCGGGTATAAACAAGTCTGGTTCGGATTGAGCTAGAAGCGAGATCCTGGCCCAAGCTGCCCCTAAAGATTCTTTCTCGACCTGCTGAAAGCAGAGAATCTCTTTACGGAGGGCTACGATTCGAGACATTGGAAAGAACAAAAGACAGAACTTGTCCTGGAGTTCTTCCCAGTCACCATTCATGCTCTCTACCATTTGAGTGTGCCATTGTTTCGCCCTCTCTATGAGAGAGAAGGGAAACAATTTCCACTTAAGAGTCTCTTGCGTCATGCCCCTGATTTGGACACACGAACACAATTGCTCGAATTCTCGCAGGTGGTGGTGTGGATTTTTGTTTTCTAACCCCGAGAAAGGTTGTTCCCAAACCATGGCTATAAAGCCAGGGTGGAGTTCAAAGCTCGCTGTAAGGATTGGTTTTGAAGATGAAGGTGGCTCGTAGAACTCGCCCCTTGGAGCAGACAACGATTGGATAGAAGACTGCTCCAAGGTAGAAATGAGGAAAGAAATAAAGAAAATAAAACGAGATATGAGGGTGACTAGGGTTCAAGGATAATACAGCAACCATTACCCGGCAATGGCGCCAGATATGCTTGTTGGTTTTTCTTACGATCACGAAATAAATCCACAAGTGCATGGAGACCGAAGTAGCACTTCACCTAGAGTATTCTAGGGTATCAAATCTCAGGGAACGTATGTGTACTATCTCCAAACTAAATTACCCAAGGACAACAAGAAAATATATAGGCAAAGGACAGAGAGGATATCCCAAAGTTCAGGTTTCTAAGACAATTGAAATTAGACTCTAGATTGCTTGCATTGGGCACGGACCTACCCCTGCATCCACAGGCGACTTCTGCCAAGAGCCTATGCACTAGCCTAGCGTGGAGGAATTCAAAGGATGGACAGGGCTGTCACCACCTGCCGCCTACCTCAGCTAACTGGTAGACTAACGAATAATCAAAGGTAATCTCCTGTCTAGACACCACGTCTATGCGATCAATTACTACCTTAACCTTATTGCGATGAATTAAGATTAAGGTACCCTAAGTAAATGGAGCGTTGAATGAGCGAACGATCTAGAATATAACTTAATCAAAATAGAACATGAATACTAAGAGGGGAAGTCACGAACACTTACTATAAATGGCAAATGTCATCGAAATACAAGTGTGGAGAAGGTGAACACAAGCCCAAGCCTCCTCAAAATCTACTTCACTCTCTTCCTATTCTAAGCACTAACTAAGTAGCACCTTGCCTTTGGAGTGGAGCTCTTGATTCTCAAATCTTGTGTGTGTTGGAGTGGAGGCCTCCCCTTCTATTTATAGCCTCTAAAGGTCAGTTTAGAAGGGTAACCGTCACGAAAATCCCTGCCCACCGCCTTCAAGAAGCGCTGAGGATGCTCCACGTGGAAGGCCGGCAGAGGGAGGTGCCATGAGTGGGTCGGCCGACCCAGGTAGGTCGACTGACCCTGATAAGAACACGACGACGGTGTCCGGATTTTATCCCAATCTTTCACGGTACAGCAAGTACTAGCAAATATATATAGGTATTGAAACTTGTTATCTCAGCTATGAATAGATAGAACAACAATCTCAAGCTCAATGATCCAACAACCACAATAAAATAGACACCACAGATTTGTTATCCAATAGCAATCATAAACCAGCTAGAACACGATAGGAAAATACCGGCTTACAAGAACTTGATGTAGATGCAAACTAGTAGAGATAAACTCTCCAACCCATTACTTAGACAAGCATGATCTGGAGATGGGGAACCACAAGTTCCAGCACGCACCCAAGGGAAGAATCACTTGATCACGCACTTCAGCGACCGGCAGAGATCGGCGGCAGCAACCGGTAGAGGAGGGCAACACCTCTAGGGTTTCTTGGAGGACACCACGACCAAAAACACAATACAATCATGTCCTAGCTTACAGGGGCGCTGTCCCTAGGCTATATGGCATGCAAGCCAGCCAAAAACCCAGTTCGACTCGAACACATCTAAAAACAGACTTGGACTCAACACAACTCAGAATTGTTTTGATTATTGCGACCGCTAGGTAATTTATTTGACTATGGGGCCAGATCCGTTGGAAAGGTTATCAAATTATCTTTCCAACGAGTATTTACTCAGCCCAATCCGACTCCGTATGGCCCAGTTATGCTACTTTTACTCTGCACCTGTCTGGCTGATCCTAAACCGAGTCCGAACTGATTTTGAGTTTCCATATCTTCTGATTTCGTGACTAGGTGGACTTGAGACCGTGTAGACTTTGAAAGTAAAGTATTGCATACCTTTGGGAAGGCCTGTAACACCAATATATGTTCCTTACTTTTCACAAGTGGCACAACCATTGATCCAATCATAACATATTCCTTCGTTTCTCCTTTCTTTTCCTCAACCTTCAGATTGGTCCAAATGAAAACATTGCATGGCATAGAATAATTGGCTAGCAAATCCTCACTTCGCTCTTCATTATTCATAATATTTATCAAAGATCCAAACTGAATGTTGGAGTATTTTGACACATCATGTTCTGCAATATGTGTAAAATCATGCTTATTTTCAGAATACGTAGTTTTAATGACTCGATGAGCCATGGGCTCATCATCCTCCCTTCCTTGAATCAAAGCCGTCCTCGGCTTTGACATAATTTGATGAGCTCCTCTCCTATTCAGATCAACACCAATAGCACTGTTTAGACAATTCTTTGCATCACTATTATTTTTCCCTTCACGTAATTCATCTTTGACCAAATCACAATGAATGGTACAATGTTGAGGATCAACAACTGAAAGAATTTCAGAAATACTAGGTGCACTTGTTACTGCAGGAACTACCACATCATTCTCTCCCCCTTGAAACAAAGACGTCCTCGGCTTTGAGGTAATATCAGCACCATGTTTCTTCTTTGTTGCAGCAACAAAAACCTCAGCCTTAATATCACATTCCTTCATTGGCTTTAGAATGTGACGAACACCTTTATGCATGAAAGAATAATTGTTTGAACGACCACCATGTGTTGCATCAAGATCAAACTGCCATGGTCTTCCTAACAACAAATTGCACGCACTCATCGGTGCCACATCACAATCCATAGTGTCAACATAATCTCCTACTGAAAATTTTACTCTGGCCCTGTGGGTAATTTTCAGCGTGCCACTTTTATTCATCCATTGCATGTAACGAGGTGTAGGAAGCCGCCATGTAGATAAAGATAATGCATGTACCAAATCTGAACTAATCACATTATTAAAACTTCCACCATCAACAATTAATTTGCATACCTTCTTTTTAATCTTGCACTCTGAATGAAAAATATTACAGCGCTGCCCCTTGACATCTGCAATGACACCATCTGAATTTACTTCCTGAGACATCAAAGATAAACCCATATGATCTGCAGCTTCAATTAATGGTTCAACCTGATCAGCACAAGAAGACTCAAGAACTTCCAACTCTACATTTGATTTGTGCACATTCGAACACACCTCAGCTTGCTTGGGTTTGGACAAAACAGCACTAAGAGCCTCCTTGACACAATGGTGAATTGTATCATAATCTAGCTTTGGAACATCAAAGGACTCAAGTTCAACAATCTTCTTCTTCGACTCAAATGGGGGATCAAATCGGTGTCGTAATTCCGACTTCATCGCTGCCCAAGATGTGCAAGAGTTATCACCTTGGTATGTAAGATCTTGTTGCAATTGCCTCCACCATAGCAAAACAGCAAAGGAGAATGTTTGCTTTGCCAAATTTACTAATTGGTTTAGTGGCAATTCACCAATCCTATAGAAAGCTTCTATATCATCCTCCCACTCATAATACTCAGATCGAGACTTGTTGTATATAGTGTTGGCACAAACTTCAAGTATACGTCAAAATCGTAGGAATCCATCACCACAAATCAGCAGCAAGTACCGTGAGCAACCCGGCAAAACTGATACCAAATGATAAGAACCAAATCCTCACTTCGCTCTTCATTATTCATAATATTTGTCAAAGATCCAAACTGAATGTTGGAGTATTTTGACACATCATGTTCTGCAATATGTGTAAAATCATGCTTATTTTCAGAATACGTAGTTTTAATGACTCGATGAGCCATGGGCTCATCAGACCCCATCAGAGGCAGTTCTCGGCCTGTGCTTCTTCTGGGTCCTCATCTCTGTTGTTAGTGCAGATCCGCGTGTTTCCTCTGTTCTACCCTGAAAGTGGGCCCCTCACTCTGTGTGCTTGTCCCTTGTTGGCCGGAAGTGTGCTTTCTCCCTTAATTACCTTGAGTTTTATTAATTCTCCGTGGTTAGTCACCTGCATACACAAAATCACAAAAACTTGTGGAAATCATTAGTAATAAATCCCTACCACTAGTTTGGTAATTATTTAGTATCATTTATGCAAGTATTTGACGGTAAATTTTAGCATTTAGTGACCGTCAATAGTACCCATATGCTCTTGACCTTTCTCTTCTGGTTTGGTGGTCCTAAAGCCTTAGCATTCACCTTTCCATCCTTGTTCCTCAAAAGCTTGAAATGTGTGTTCTCATGGAACTTGTTAGCATTAGGCAAAATAATGGAACATCTCACCATAGGACAATCTTTGATGGTGTGGCTATCCTTGCAACACCTCTCGCGATAGTAGTCGTCGGCGAGCAGGGGTTTGATCCATGCGGGGATGGAATCAATCGTCCCGATGATGTAGATGGCGGCGGGATATGAGCCAAGTTCCCGGTGGGAGACATTGTTCACAAGGTTTCTCCCAAGAATCTCCTTGTGGATGGCTCTACCACATGTGAGCCTCTTGAAGCCATCCATCACTATCTTCCTGTCTTCCTTGAGCTTGTGATATTCCTCCAAAATATATGGCTCAAGTGAAGAAACCTCGACCTAGGTGGTTAGTCCATCGCACATAGTGGAAGCATCACTCTTAGATGAACTAGAGGTGGGAGAGGCAAGGTTATCAACATTGATGGCCTTAAAAGTAAGTTCAAGGGCCTCATACTTCGCATGTAGCTCTACATGATCACCCTTGAGTTTGTCATAACTCTTGTTTAGGGCCTCATGAGATGTGACAAGGTCCTTGAGCTCACTCTCAAGCTCACCAACACGGTCCTTCGCCAACTTACACTCTTTTCTTACCACATCCAACATTTTGGATTTCTTGACAGCGATGTCGCGGGCTTGCTCAAGCATACTCCAAAGCTTGGCACATTTGAGCTCCTCATCAACACTGTCATCGCTGCTCTCATCCTCACTCTCCCCAAGTTGGCTCGTGACCATGAGGCACGTGAGAGGTGGAGGTAGAGCTCATGGAAGTGTGGTCTTGATCATGGCTAGGCTAGCCACTTCTTCATTATCGCTTGAAGAAGAGGATGTGTCACTTGAGTTGTCACTTGTCCACTCTCCAACAAGGGCCTTGCATGAGAACTTCTTCTTGTGGTCTTGAACTTTGCCTTTGCCTTTGCCTTTATCCTTGTTGAAGTACCTCTTCTTCTTTTGCTTGGCTTTGGTGTATTCTTCTTCTTCATCATCACTTGAGTCTTGGGACTTGAAAGCTTCTTTCTTTGGCTTGGGGCATTCTCGAACAAAGTGGTTCTTGGACCTACAGTTGAAGCACTTGCCCCTGGACTTGGAGGCAAACTTGTTCTTGAAGGTCTTCATCTTCTTCATGAGAAGAGCCAAGTCCTTGGTCAAGTCACCTTCATCATCATCATCTTCTTCATCTTCTTCAATGGCTGCCTTCTTCTTGTTTTTCTTGCTCTTGCTTGTCAACCTAAAGAGCAAGGGTGGATGGTTGTGGATCATCCATCCCCAACTGGTAAATCTCGAAGGCGGTGATCTTGCCAAGTACATCCTTCATGGTCTTGGTCTTGAGGTCACCTTGCAAGGTGAAGGTGATGATGGACTCATACTTGGGGTCTTTGAATAGCCTCAAGAATCTTCTTATCACCTCAACAGACTTAAGCTTGAAGTCATCCCCAAGAGCATTGATCTCCTCCACTAGTACATGAAAGTGAGAATAAACAGTGTTAGCTCTCTCATGTGGCAATCTAGTGAAGTTATCATACTTGTTATTCAGCACATACTATCTTTCTTCTTTGACATCACTTGTGCCCTCATGGAGACCCTGAATCTCAGTATAGATACCATGTGCTATAGAACTTGCATCCACTCTAGCAAAAACATCCTTAGATATGCATGCAAATAGAGCATTCTTGGCCTTGGCATTGTTCTTAATGAAATTAGGCTCAAGCAGGTTCACATCCGCATCGGACTCGTGAGTGACCATCCATATTTCTGGATCAAGGGACTCCAGGTAGGCTTGCATGCAAGCCTTCCAATACCCATAGTCCTCCCCATTGAATATGGGAATACTCCCCACCTGTCCCAGCATCCTTACTCAAGGTGGTGAATCCTGAAAGATGAGCATACTGGAAACACTGGTTGATAGTATGTAAGACCGAAGGCGTACCGAGAGGGGGGGGTGAATCAGTAAGCTGCTCATGAATCCAAATACTTCAATTCAAACTACTAGAACCTAACAATCATTGCAACCTAAACAATTCTAGTAGGCCAAGACTCTACACATGCTAGTGTTGATGCTGATAGCAAGCGTGCAAGCCACAATTCAACCTAGTTACTAGAGCACACAATTGCGGAATAGTAAAGAGGAGGTCAAGAAATGCTCATGATTTTTTCCTGAGGTCTCGGAAGGATGGCACCCTCCCCTACTCCTCGTTGAACAACTCCTGCCAGAGTGTCAGTCCATCCTGCCACCGATGTGGGGTTCTCGCCCATGAGCCCGCAATCACTCCTGGAGTGAAGACACGGTGCGCGTCACTGCTGCCATCATGGCACAAGCTTGCCTCACTCGATAACTAGCCGGACTCCCCGAGCCGACACGGGCGCTCACTATTGATGCCCCTTTCACCGACGGGCTCAAACCGGGTGCAAACGTGTGATGGCCTTCCAAACGAATCATGATAGGCTTGGTCACTGACACCTAACCGGTCTAGGTCTTACCATAGACCAAGAGTAACAACCTAGATCACACCCTCAAGGACACCCTAGCCTTAGATGTGCATCAATGCTCAAGTTACTCTCACTAGCACTCTTAAGATATGCAATATCTTCTCCTAGTGCTCTCCTCTTTTCCTCTTGGCTCGCAGTAAATGCTCCGAGCAAGTCCACTGGCCAAGAGTGGTCTCCAAGACCCCAGCAATGAAGTTATATAGGCTCCCAACCTCCAACTAGCCGTTGCTTCACGAAGTTGCCTTTCTGGACCCAATGACCGGACTGTCCGGTCACTTTCAGACCGGACCGTCCGGTCTCTCTGGAACGGCTCAAAGAGCCATTGGCTGCTCTGTCCAGATAGCTCTTCTGTACAATCCGGACCGTACGGTCAGTTCACCAGACTGTCCGGTCCGTTTCTCTCTCCAGTCCAGAAACTTCTCTACGTGGCTTCCTCTCTGCCCTGTTCCTTAGCTGCACTGACCGTACGGTCCGGTCACCTGACCGTACCGTCTGGTCTTTAGAGCTCCTGCACAGTCAGATTCCTCGTTGTTTCGCTAGAAGTCCTAGACAACTTCACCCAGTGATTGTACAGTCCAGTCACCACTGACCCCTCTATCCGGTCACTATGTTCAGAAGATGAAACTCGTCGTCTTCGCTTGACTTCGTTTCCTAGCTTCTCCGCTGTTACCTAGTGCTTGTGATTTCACTGAGCAACCATGCACATCGTCGAGTAGACATGGCCTAAGAGAAATGACCTAGACCCCCTTGATAGTCTGGTTATTCCTATGGACTCAAAGACCTAGCAACTAGACAAGTGTTCCAAACACTTGCTCCATAGCTTCTCCTCAGCTTTCATCCATCTAGATCAACCCTTGGGCTCCATCAAGCATACAAGCCTCCATGCTTGTGGTCATTGTCATCAATTACCAAGGCAACCATCATCCATATGATTTGTAGTTGATTCCTACATAGACAACACTCGTGTAGATATTAGCCCACAATTTCATAGTTGTCAACTATCACCAAAAAATTCACACCTTGGGGATCCCTCCATCAATGGTCATGAAGCTTACACCTTGTCCTCTCCACAATAGAGTTAGTATGGCTTTCTAGTTGGTTGGTTTTGGCTTTGAGGTACTCAGTCTCTGCCATAGCCCCTGTAACTGTTTCCTCTAGAGTCATTGCTTCGATTGTCTCAATTGATAAGGTCTTCGTTTTCCTCTTAGATGTGCCCAACGAACGAAGGTGAGTGCTCATCTAAATGTTTGGGCTTTCTATACGGCTCTTGATGACTACATTCATGATGCTTTTGATCTACAGTACTCGTCAAACTTTCTACATAGGAGCCGTTGGGGAACGGAGAGACTACGATAGCTAGAAACAATTTCTACCGTTCAACCAAGAAGCCTTGTAAGAGGGGATCATAGATCATTACCACTAGATGCGCAGGCGGAGCGGAAGCAATGTTGGAGAAGCAACGTCCAACATAGTTGTCATTCACAACAATCGTCTCCTTCTAGTCCAGTTGAAGCACCATAGCTATAGCGCCTCCTTGTGGTATCCACACGTACAGGGAAGAAGGCCGTGCGCGGTGTGCTAGCACCGCCGGCATGACTTAGGGTGACGTGGGAGAGATAGAGCAAGGTGGCGACGGCTAGGTTTTCTAGACTGGATGATCACCTGTGCCTTAAGCCCCTCCTCCACTTAAATAGACCCTTCTAATGGGTCTTGACTAGTTAACCCATTAGTGGACTAATCCCTCACGGCTCAGTATTCATATGACCCTTACATATGGATCAAATCCGTATTGTCTCTTGCGCATATCTCCAACAATCTCTCACTTGCACTAGAGACAATCCCATAGGCAAGCAATGTTCCAACCCGTTAAGTGTGTGACCCGTTAGGTTCACATGTACACGACAATGATGTGAAAACAATTTTTCAAATAATAAATCAATAGTGGCACCTAGCAGTACATATTGATTCTCATGTACACATAACGATCACATCTAGTGGATTTATCATGACTAACTCACGATATCAGTCAAGCTCAAGGCGAGATACGTGCCATCCCTGTAATAGCTCGACCATTCACTCGAACATCTAGTGGATTTATCATGGCTAACTCTTAGTCATCGTGATTAACTTTTACTCACATTGGCATGGCCATACACTTCCAAATCCATCTAACTCAAGAGGCTCAGAGATATCTCTCCTGTTATCAAGAGGGGCAAATTCCATTTTGATCGCTCACACCCCATGACATGTTTCATAGCATACCCAAAAATTACCTTTATGACTACCCAGTTAAGGAATAGCGTTTGGTAACCCTTAAGTGTGCTATTACACATTCTGGGAAATAATGATAATGTCAGGTCTAAGGATCCCGAAGGTACATCATACAAGACAACAACTGATGGCACAATAATAACATCTCATTAGAGTCTATTAGTGGGTCAATCCAACACCATGTTTGCCAACATGTGTTCTCATTATTGATTTGATATCTCCATATCTATGATCTGTGAAACATGATCGTCAACCAATACATCTGTTGGTCCATGAATCATCATTGTCCCACATAATGATAAGGAACTAGGGATCATTTAGGATAATATTATGAAAGAACAATGAGTTTCATAAACAAGCCACGTACTTGCCAATCAATGAAATAATTATTATCCAAGGAAGGGAATAGCACTTTATTCAATCACACATAAACATAGACATTACACAATCTCTCGTACATTAATCATGAAGATATCTAATACCCATGGATCTCAAATGTGCCTCATGCTTGGACTGAGAGAGAGGTTTTGTCAACGGATTAACAATGTTTGAATTCGTGTGCACCTTGCATATCTTCACGCCACCTCGATGAACAATGTCCCGAATGAGATGAAAATGACGTAGTATGTGTTTGTTCTTTTGATGCGCTCTAGGCTCCTTGGCTTGCGCAGTGGCACCACTATTATCACAATAGAGACCCATTGGACTGGACGCACTAGGAACCACACCCAACTCAGAAACAAATTTTCTGATCCAAACAGCTTCCTTTGCAGCTTCTGAAGTGGCAAGGTACTTGGCCTCTGTTGTTGAGTCAGCAACCGTATCTTGCTTGGAACTCTTGCACCTCACCGCGCCTCCATTCAGGCAAAATACGTATCTAGATTGTGATCTTGAATCGTCCTTGTCGGTTTGGAAACTAGCATCGGTGTAACCATTTACAACAAGCTCTTCCTCACCTGCATAAACTAGGAACATACCCATAGTTCTTCTCATGTACTTTAGGATATTCTTACTAGCCACCCAGAGAGCTTCTCCTGGGTTTGATTTGAATCTGCTTGTAGCGCTTAGAGCAAAAGCTACATCTGGGCATGTACATATCATGGCATACATGATGGATCCGGTAGCAGCATATAGGATCGCTCTCATCTTCTCTACCTCATCAGGCGTCGAAGGACACTGAGTCTTGCTAAGAGTAATGCCATGTGACATGGGCAAGAAACCTTTCTTAGAATCTTGCATATTGAACCGTTTCAATACCATGTCGATGTATGTGTCTTGGCTTAATCCAATTAGCCTTTTTGATCTATCTCTATAGATCTTAATGCCCAAAATGTACGCTGCCTCTCCCAAGTCCATCATTGAGAAACTTTTTTTAATGAAGACTTAACATCTTCAAGCATTGGAATATTATTTCTGATCAACAATATGTCATCCACATAAAGTACTAGAAATACAAGTGCGCTCCCACTAGCCTTTTTGTAAATACAAGGCTCTTCCTCATTCTTGATGAAGCCAAACCTTTTGACTTCCTCATCAAAACGAAGGTTCCAACTCCCAGATGCTTGCTTCAGTCCATAAATGGACTTTCAAAGTTTGCATATTTTCCCTGCATTTTATGGATCAACAAAACCTTCAGGCTGTGTCATGTACACATCCTCACTTAGGTTTCCATTAACGAAAGCCGTTTTGACATCCATTTTCCATATCTCATAATCATAGTATGCGGCAATTGCTAGGAGGATCCGAATCACCTTGAATTTGGTTAAACCCTTTCACCACCAATCAAGCTTTATAGATGTGAACATTTCCATCCTTGTCCATCTTTTTCTTAAAAACCCATTTACATTCAATGGTTTTAACACTATCAGGTGGATTAATCAAGTTACAAACTTGATTTTCTCTCATGGATTCTAATTTGGATCTCATGGCTCGAAACCATTTCTCAGAGTCTGGTCCCATCGTTGCTTACGTGTATGTCTTAGGCTCATCATTATCCAACAATAATATGTCGCGCTGCCCCGTCATTAGGAGCATGAAGTTTTCAGGGGCGCGACGTGCCCATTCAGGTCTACGTGATATGGACAAGGGTTCCTGATCTTCTGATAGGTTCTGATAATCTTGATTAAGGCGGAGGCGATACACAAATCGATCCGGCTTTCGAACGACACTTTCTGAACCCCACAGTCACAGCACAACATCTCCTCTGGTTATCAACCGTTCAAGAATGATTGACCTAGCCGAGAAGGCTTATACTTGCCTGCAAATCAAAAACACAAGCAAGAACAAAGAAGAATGCAACCAAATTTGCAAGTATACGATGAATCTCACAAGTTGGGATCTCACAAACCGATCAAACGGCAAAACTGTTATCAACAGAATAATCTAAGCAAAACCCAAACCCTAATGAAGAGGCGGTAGCTGTATATGAGGACCCTAGGGTCGTGAAAGGCCTCCTGGACGCAGCCCTAAGTGGGCTCAACTCGATACATGACCCAAAGACCGATTATGGTGTCACAGCATCAGGACAGATTCTAGATGTCGAATTGTTTCGGCGATTGCCGACGGCTCGGGACGAATTTTGACATGGGACCGGTTGGGTTGGAAAGGTCTTTTTGTTTTCTTTCCAGGCATATGTAGAATGTCCAAATACGAGTAGGTATGTGTCCTGGGTGTCCATTTTAGTGCAGACTGGTCCTGGGCTCCAAAATAGACTCGAAGTTGGTTTTGATTGGGCCTCCACCTTGGCTTGGACATCCTTGCTGGCCCATCACGCCTCCAATCACCTCACAAGCTATCTCATCATCATCTCCATGGTTTCTCATTATAATTAATTCATTAGGTAGCAATCTATTCTTAAAACCAAATAAACAAAACATTAGAAACGAGCTCACCTGTAAATTCAGGTGATGTGCATGAACTTTCATCTTAGTTGGAGGAGTATTGTGTGTATCCATAGGTGTGATGTCCTCATCATTCTCCCCCTTTTGAATTAGAGTCGTCCTTGACTCGAGCTCTTTTCTTTCTCCCATGTAAGGTCTCCAATCTAAAATATTAATTGTGGAACTATTTCTAAACTTGGGATGAAACTCATATTTTAAAGGAATGCCATGCAAATTAATAATCTCTTTGAAAACTTGCTCAGCAATATGAACATCATTCTTCCTCTTATGACAAGATAGAAAATGTGTGATCTTAAAAACACTAAAAAAACATGACATGGCATGGTAATTGTTATTGCAGATTTCTAGTTCGTCATTTGGTTGTACAATACAAGGAGCAATCATGTTTGAGCAAATATAAACTTTGTGCACCATAAACATACCTCTATGATCATAGTTTCCTATAGCATGAAAATTGTTTCTTGTCAATAAAGCCAATTCAGTTTGAGAAAAGGTTTGCTTCTCCAAAGTACTTAGATTACAAAGAACATCAAATTCAATATAACCCAAAGTATTTAGAGAAGACAACAATTTCTGCTCGTCCTTTTGACATGTAACGAAAATCAAATGTTTAATTTCAGCTCTAGTGGGTGAATCATAAGCAAAAGCATCAAGCTCATTCATTTGTTGTGGCAAAGGTATAAGGGAAGCATTGGCACAAAACTCCTCTTTATCACAAGGACCACTAGGTAAATCAACTTATGACAAAGGAACATGATCATAAGGTTCCAATACAACAAGACTATTGGAACAATCCATCACATCAAGAAAGCTCTTACCTGAAGCAACAACCTGTTCTTTATCTTTCCCACTATCATCTTCTTTGTGTATATGCTGAAAAGTATTAGTTGTAACAAGAGGCAAAGAAATATGTTCATCCTCTAGCAATTCAGATTTTGATGGAAGTGTTGCAACATTTGAAATAGTCCATTCTATCCTAAATGGTTCATTTTTTTCTTATCTCAAATATTTGTTGATCCTCTTCTAAAATTTTAGTAGCAGTCATAGGTTTAAGAGTAACCCTTCTTCCATTGTATTTAAATGAGTAGCTATTATCAATTGTATTATGCAAAATATTATTTATAGAAATTCAAGATTTACCCAATAACAAATGACATGCTTGCATAGGTACTATATCAAATTCTGCACTATCCTTATATGAACCAATAAAAAATTCAATGCGTGTAATTTTATCTACCTTTATCTTATCACAAGAATTTACCCATTGGATGTAGTATGGACATAGGTGTGGCTGTGTGGTCAAGCCGAGCTTCTCGACCAATTCCAAGCTTGCGATGTTGGGGCTACTCTCTCCATCAATGATGACATGACAACGCTGATCCTTCATAACAAAGTGAGTCGGAAACAAGTTGTTCATTTGATTTTGCTCTACCTTCTCCATTTGAGAACTAAGCACTCATTGTGCTACAACACTCGTATCAACCTCATTTGACACCATCGACTCATCACCATCGGTGTTGTAACCTGTCATTATTAATAGAAAACAAGAAAACACACAAGAGTATATTTTCCTATCACTACTGTTTGATCACGGTGGAAACTCTCAACAAGCAAATGGCAGCACCTAACTGAGTTTTTACAAGATTCTTAATAGCAAAACAGAGGATACCTTGGAGAGTGTGATTCGACGATAGCGAGGGTCCAAAGTTCTGTGTCTATTCAGAAGGATATATATGGTGCTTGGAAGGCAAATTGTAGTAGCAAGGATTAGCAAAATTTTGATTCAGAAATTGCAAAACTAAATAATAGTCCCAAGCTAGTCTATGTCACCAGCCTAAACTTGTCTCGGACCTAGTTCAAGCAAGAAAGCAACTGACTCAACAAAGGACACAAAGGCTGCAAGCAATTCTGAATTTTATCTTTTCCTTTTTCTACTTCCTTTTTTTTGTGCGGCTTTTTCTATTGTGCACTTTTGCCCTTTTTCTTTTCTTCCTTGGAATCAGAACTACAGCAAGAATTACAAGTTTTAGAACCCAAAGGAACACCTGAACATTTGTTCTTACTACAAGTACAGCAAAAAGATTTTTGTAACAGCACAACTAAAATAGATCTCTAAACAAGATTAAGCAGAAAAAAGCCTTGCAGAGACTAAGGTAAACGGGTGAGTTACCAAATGCCAACTTATTCAATTAAAGGTAGAGTATATTGTTGTGCACTTGGTACTATAGGGGAATATAAAACATTGTAGCAACTCCTGATCCACAACCTAAAGTGCTATCCTTGCCTCGGGACGAGCAAAGGTTCAGCTTGGGGGAGTTTGTTGACAGTCATTAAATACCATTTCTGACCATCAATATTACTCGAAATTAAGAAGGATTCAATATTTCCACCATGCATGTTAGTTAGAATTAATAAGTATCCACTATTGCTTGGACAATCACTATTGCTGCGAATGCATAGGCGATTAGCTCTGATACCACTTGATGTGAATAAGGGTTTCCGATCTTTCGAAAGGTTCTGATAAATCTTGATTTGGGCGGAGGCGAAACACAAATCGATCCGGCTTCTAAACAACACGTTCAGAACCCCGCAATCATAGCACAACGTCTCCTCTGGTTATCAATCGTCCAAGGACGATTGACCTCACCGAGAAGGCTAATCTCTGCCTGTGAATCAAGAACACAAGCAAGAACAACGAAGAATGCAACACAATTATAGATGTATGATTAAACTCACGAAGTTAGGGTCTCACAAACCGACGAACGGCGACACTGTTTATGAACAGAATTGATCTAAGCAAAAACCCCAATGGAAGTCAACGCCCTTCTTTGTCAACTCATGCAATGGTGCAGCAATGGTGCTGAAATCTTTGACAAAGCGGTGGTAGAAATCTGCAAGACCAAGAAAACTCCTCACTTGTGTGATAGTATGGATGTGGATGTGGGCATGTGGTCAAATCAAGCTTCTTAACCACATCAGAACTCACCAAATTGTTGCAGCTTCCTCCATCAATGATGACACGTGCTCGGCGGTTCTTGATGACGAAGAAAATCTGGAACAAGTTATGTCGCTGCATCGTCTCGGGCTGCTGGATTTGTGTGCTAAGCACACCCTGCACAATAATATTCATGTAGCCCATGGTATCTCCGCCTCCAAGGACGAGGTCACCGCTGGTGGCAGCGACATCCTCCTCCTCATCCTCCACATCGCAGGTGCTCATGTAACCGCCATCATCTGTCGCTAAATATGCCGCCATCTTGGGCAATCTTTCTGCACATGACCAAGACCATGGCAGCGGTGGCACTGAATCCCTGTAGTACGTCCCGTCGAAGCAACAGAGGAGGCACTACTAGCTGGTACCTGCACAGAATTTTTACCTGAGCGCGTAGAAGGGGCGGGGGCTGGTCTTGGTGCTGCAGAAACAACACTAGCTGGTGGGGGCGGCCGGAAAGATGGCTTGGGCAGCCCCGAAGTCCCCGTCCGCCGTGGTGGGTAGAAAGTCCTAGACTTGCTGTACTCCTCAAAAGCCTGGAAAAGTCCCTGTGATTCTTTCTCTACAAGCATAGCATACTAGAAACACTGGTTGAGGGTATAAAATTTTTTAAAATCAAGGATGTCCTGAATTTCTTTTCTCAAACCAGAATAAAAGCGGCAAATCTGATCCTCTACTTTTTCAACCACAGCACAATGAATCAAACCCTTCTAAAGCTCACTAAAATACTCCTGAACAGTTTTATCTCCTTGATCTAAACGCTGTAGTTTATTACAAATCTCTCTATAAAAAGAAGGAGGAACAAAACGATCACGCATTGCTACCTTAAGTTCATCCCAAGTAGTAGACAAATCAGTTTCAGTAGCTAGACCACTCCACGAAACAATAGCAAAGTCCTTAAACTCACTAGTGGCTTGTCTAACTCTATGTTGTTCAGGAACAAGGTGGGCATTAAATTATTGTTCTACAGTCATTTCCCAATCAAGGTAAGCACCACCATCGTACTGACCCGAAAACGAAGGAATTGAAAACTTAATTTTATCATATGGGTCATCTGGAGCATGGTTACCTTGTGTGCGATGGTTGTGATTGTGTAAACCACCCATACCTTGAGGGTTACGTTGCAAATGACGTCGTAACCTTGCGGTCCTTGTAGCTGATCTATCGACAGAGCCATCAGCCTTATACACTGTTTCTTCATCATGATCGTCTTCAACGTTGTTGTTGGTGTTGGTGTTGGTGGTCTTGTGAGCGGTCTCCAATTCGACAACCTGATCGGTTAACTTAGAGACTCTCTTATCCAACCGCTCAATGCTTTCTCCCAGGTGAAGCTTGGTGACAGCGTCGGTGACGGCCCTAGTGATCATCTCTGCCAAATCACTCTGAACCGCATGCAAAGTCTTTTGTAGCTGACTTTGGCTCACGCACTCATCAAATTT
Organism: Eleusine indica; assembly: GCA_030378355.1. Lineage (NCBI taxonomy): Eukaryota > Viridiplantae > Streptophyta > Magnoliopsida > Poales > Poaceae > Eleusine > Eleusine indica. Next base: position 23,263,077 of record CM059498.1, on the reverse strand, counting down.
TAAGGGCGAAGCACCCTCTCCATCGCTTCCTGACATCAGAAGCATTAAAATAGGAAACAAAAAGTGAAGGTTATCCCTGCAAAACTACTAAGCAGTGGTGCCTCTCAACATAGCAAAAGGAAGCTTCTTGCAAAGCTCTTACAAAGTTCTGAAAAAAAACAAAGCAAAGGATACCATGGAGGTGTGTTCCACGATTGCAAGGGTTAAAAAATAACCTGCGTGCTGTCCAGAAGAAATATGTAGAGCTAGGAAGGCCAAATATATATATGTGAGTGGCACACAAATCAAAAACAGATAGTAAAGCTGAATAAGTGCCCAATTAACTTGCCCCTAGTTGCTGGTCTAACTATGTCCTAGAACAGTAGTGATAGCAAAGAAGAAACAAGGAGACAAAGCCACACAGTCGATAACAGGGGCTAAGTGTAAAACAGCCAAACTCAGAAATTCCAGGGGCTAGATGGAGCACTAGTAGGAATCCCAAATTTCTTATTTTGTATTTTATTTTTTAATATTTTTCTCCAACTCACTAACAAAGGGGTAGAACCCACAAAACATTTCAGCTCAAACAGAGCTAGGACGTGGCCTACAGAAAATCTTGAAGTTTCAGAAAATATCGGGTTTCAACTTGAATACATTTTTTCTTTATCTTCCCGATTTTTTTTGAATTTTTTGACGAGGGCACACAGGTCACCTCAACTTTTTATCAAGAATCTCCTGTAAAAATTTTAGCCAAAACGGACAACCGAGCGAAAAGTTATGGCTGTTTTACCGAAGGGGTGTCGGAATCGGTTATGAAGAAACCCAGGGTTTGAGTGAAACTCGAGTCGGGTTTGGGGTCGGGTAGGGATTTTTTGGCAGGGTGGATGCAGCGGAAAGTGGAATTTATGAGAATTGGTCCAAGGTGTTGAGGGTGGGTTTAGGGTGGGATTAGGATGGGTGTGTTGATCAATCAACCCTAGCACACAAAGCCCACAAAACCGAGGGTGATGGAAGGGATGGCGGCTAGGGTTGCAAGGGAAACACTACTGACAACAAAAACACAAACTAAACCAGCGACTAAACAAGAACTAGGGCACAAACTCCTCACTACGGACTCTGAAATTGAAATATGCAAAGGCTAAACACGTGGTTATAGGTGGGGGAAATTTTTTTTGGTTTTTCTGTGGACGATAGGAAGAACATGAAAAAAAAACTAAAGGGTAGTGCGAACCTGACGGTGCACCTGAAGCTCTGATTACCACTTCATGTGAACAAGGGTTCCCGATCTTTTGAAAGGTTCTTGGTAAGTGGATTTGGTTGTCGTGCACGAGCTCTAGTCATTGGACCTTGCAAGTCCAGAATTGGAGGAGTGTTGTGTGTATCCATAGGAGTGATGTCCTCATCAGGAAACACACCTAGTTGACAAAGAAACACAACGTCGGCCAATCAGAACGCGCCAACAAGGACTCTCACGGATTGACTGGCCCACCTACAGAAGCAAACCGCCTCAACAACTAACCTTACAGTGTCACTGGACCAGGGGGACCATATGTCAGTGCACAAGAGGCGGCCGAGCACGTGGGGAATTCCTCCTGTTCGGCCGAACACCCTTGTTCGGCCGAACAGGGAATGGGTCCCCTCGTGCATGGCCTCCATGTGTTGGCTCCTGGTGGCTCCCCAATGGCAGTTGTGCACGTTTGGCGGCGGTTACCGACTCCAGGAACCGACTTTGGGCAGTATAAATAGAAGGGAAAGGCCTCACTCCATGACACACACCAAGAAGCATTACTCTCTTTACCATTTCATGATTCCCTTTAGTTTTAGTAAAGTTAGGCTTAGAATAGAGTCTTCTTCAGTTCCCAAGTGTTCCTTGGAGTTGTGGTATGGCTCTTGTATCTTTCTCCTTTTATAAGACTTTCTTCTATTTAATATATTTAGTCCTTCTATATAGTTAGGTTCGGGTCATGTGTTTCTTGTTTGATTATATGATCCATTCATGTATATGGTTATTATGCTTGCATCCTAGTAATATAGTCATACTATATTACCATGATAGACATAAGCCCTTACTATAGTCTTTCTTTATGTCATTATAATGATCCATGACTAATGTGTGACTTAGATAATTTCCATGTGCTTAGTGTTTACTTAAATGTGATTACTCCTTTTCTGATCCATCGCTTAAGGGATTAGGGGTATTGTTCTAGAGATGTAAGCGTGGTGCTTAGATCAATAGAATGCATTATTTATCGCGTAGTCCACGGATTTCTAGGGGTAGGCAGTAGGTGGTGACAGTTTTATCTGTCTTTTGAAATCCCCCATGTTCGGCTACGTAGTAGGTTCTCGGCCGGAATGGTACTATTGATGCAGGGTAAAACCGGATGCCTAGGGTGTGATGATCTGATTGTCTTGCATTGTCATTGTATCTATATAACAGTACATAATGTAGACTATGTAACTATCTAAAAGGAACATAGGAACTTAGCTCTTTCTTTGTCCTTCTCGACTAAACTAATATTTGTCTAACTTGAGTGTGCTATCTGTGTGTCCACTACCATGTTTATCATTATCTTTACCCTTGTCAGGACTTTTGTCTTATAATCATATGTGCAATGTCTAGAAACATGGTAATTACTTTGATCAATCTTATGCCTTCCTTTGGGATAAACAAATACGATACCCTGAATACTTCCGGGTGATGCTACAAGGGTATTCTTCGTGTGATTGCGGACTCTCTGCATTCGTTAAAGATTACCAATACACATCTCTAGGCTTCGTTGCTAAGGCAACTTAGTGACGATGCTTAGAAATGTCAACACCGAACGTGATTAAAAGCGCAATTCGGCCCAAGAGGCGGGCGCTTCCAGGGAGTACCCCATGGTGTTGACACGAAAATCACATGCGTGACCTGAGAGATTTGCTTGACTCTAGTGCAAGCTCAATATGGAAACCGGGGCGTGCCAGTCGATTTTCCTTGCAAATCGATAAAGAAAACAAACGTTCAAATTCCATGGGTCACCGGCCCAAGACAGATCGATGTAGAAAACTGATAGTCATTATTCATGAAAACCAGCCGACGGCTATAAATAACAACTAATTTTGAAAAAATAAACTAATCAGCTGATTTGTATCGGCTTATCGGCAAATCAATAAACGAATATTAAATGTTGCATAGACAGTGCCGACAAGAATTAAGTCGATAGATCTACAATGAACGTATTGACTCGCTATATTTACTAGAAAAGGTCGATATCTCAGAGTCAATAAGGCTACAATAATCAAGCAAAAACTCTCGCTATCGATAATGCGAAGTCGATAGATCTGGTACCTGGTATTGTAATATGTCTCAAAATCATAGACCTAATTTAATAAAGGGGCGATCGCCATCCATGAATGCAATAATAAACAAGTAAAGTACTGACAAGTCGATCGAACTGTGATAACCTATCGGCAAAACGTCCTGATAAAACTCTATCGACTCTACCCAAAATCGGTCCGCACCTAGTTCAATCGACTCAGCGAGAGGTCAAAGTCGATAAAGCCTTGCTAGCTGGAGCAGATTGAACATAATCAAGACAGTGCTGAAATAAGGTAAATAGAACTAAATACATTCCAACTTCGAGTGAAATCGATAGGGTGACTCAAATAATAGATCTAAACCAAACTCATATAGCCACCTAGAAACCACAAAAGATCGGACCTAATCGAGACTGTATTGCAACTCAAAGCAAGTAAACAAGCACGATAAAGATCTTATTACCGGATAACTAGCAATTCTTAAGATAACAACTAGAATATCAAATCAATGATAAAGTACTAGTTGAAGTCGATAGAATTACCAAGGGTGACTAATCCAAGTCTCTCATCGAGATCAGACCCGATGCAACCCACGCGAGACGAGGATGTCATCGAGACAAGTTTCAACAATGCGGCGAGTTGTATTAAATGAAAGTGTTAGTTTTTCTCGTACAGACCCTATTACATATTTATAGCCCCATGCAAGGGTTTCTGACCTGATTTGGTTAGGACTCTTTGACTTCCAAATAAACAAACGGACTAGATTTATTCCTAAACAAAATCTAAACTAAAACAGAAAGAGATAAAATAACCTTATCAGGCCCACTTTATTCTCTCCGGTCATTGAACTTCTTTGACCTGGCCGATTCCAACTCCACGCCTCTGACCATTGGGACCGGTTCCAAATTCCGCTGTCAACACATGCCCCCAAAGTCCGGGGTATGAAATCTTCGTGCATCAGATTTTATCTCCTCGTTTACCGCATGTTTTTACCGCAACCTACTGCGATCCCATCCTTATAATTGCATCTTCTTCCCTTCTCCATTTTCACCCGAACTCAAACCTCTTGATATTCTTCTTTCTCTTGCTTCACCGGTGCACCTCCTCTTCTGAACGGCTTTCAACTTTAAGCGCTGACGAACACTAACTAGTTCAACCTCTTCGATGGCGACCGCGCAGAACATCCCTGAGGTAATCCTTCTCCTCTTTCTTCTGCTTTTAGGTCTCAATCTTAGATCCAATCTACCATGCTCTTCATCATTGTAACATTTTTACCGTTATTAGTTACTATAGCATCTTTATTTTCATGTGAACCAGTAATAAACTTAGCATCCTCCACGTTGTAATCATCTAGTCCCCCTTTTAATACTAGCTTTACCTTTTGTTTGTACTAGGAACTCATGAATCAAATCTGCATCCCTTCAGCTACCGAAGCTCACCAATTTTATCTGGGTCCTATCAATGATTCTGATCCCATAGATCTCATTAATTTTGAGACAAACAGAATCCCTTTTAAGTCCACCATGGCTTCGCCCGAACCTTGGAAAAATGTTTTTAAATCATGGCCATCGAAGATTAAAAGTTGGCGAATTTGGGTTCGAAGGGTTGCTAATTCTCGTGCTGCCACCCTTCAAGATGCTCAAATAGATGAGGCACTATCATTGTCTCTACTTGATATGGCAAAAAATGAGCCCATACTAGCCGCAACCTCCTATTTTTGGTTCGATGCCCTGAATGCCTTTCTATTCAATCAAGGACCTATGGCTCCTTCCCACATGGATGTGATAATGTTGACTGGACTCAACATTTAACATTACTACGAATCCTTCCTTATCCAGAATACCTAGCGCAAATTTGACACCAAAGGCGCTAATAGTTGGCCTAAGTATATTGCGGCATACCAAAAGACTGGCACTATCACCCATCGAGAGCTCAATGCCTTCTTAAAACTTTGGCTAGAGCACTTCGTCTTCTGTGGGTCTTCATGTATGCCAACCACCAACTTCTAGGGAATAGCAGAAATCATGGCTAATGGCAAGAAATTTTGCCTGGGTAGGTTCCTCTTAGGTTTACTGTACCAGCTTCTCCACCGCATTGTTGTCAGTCTCCAGCTAAACAAGACCATAGGGGCAGGGGGTCCATGGTGGTTCATACAACTGTGGCTTAATATTTATTATTCCCAAGCCATGGAGTTAGCCCCTTTTGCAGAAAATACCTTCCCATCCACAGACGCAGCAGAAGACAAAGAAATCCATGAGCGCTGTTGTACGTCAATAGGTGAAGCAACTATAGTGGCCCGCGGATCCAGAATGACAAGGGAGAACTTTAATGCCTATTTCATTCTCTTCTATAATGGAATCCAAGAACAGAAGCAAATTTGGTTCCCTTATGAAGATTTGAAATTCGAAAACCCCTCCAGATTCCGTCCTAACAAACCCTTGCAAGATAGGGAATCAACACTTATCCTGGAAGCTTGTATCAGGCCCGACATCCTCCCCATCGACATCCACGGTGGACAGCGTAGAACTCGTTCATATGAGTTTTACAACCCGGCAATAATATCCTGTCAACTCGAGTTCGGATTACTCCGTGCCGACTCTTTCTTCGATCGAGTTTGAGCTAGATAGGAACTCAAAAGCTCTCTAGAGTACAAGAAACTCTATGATATAGCTGCAGAAATCCCGATGGGCAACATTGTGGATCTGACATTATTCCCCTCTTGTTCTACACTATTCCAAACCTGGTGGAGAGAGTGGAGAAAACACCTTTTCTGCAACCAACTGACTAGCCACCCCTTCGATGTTGAGGATGCAGTAAGTTTTCAACTTTTTGCAACTTAAATTGTCTCCTCATCGACTTTTAATAATTGACTATCCTTATAATGCAGGATCCGGCCACAACTCCTCCAACCATGAGCAACAGCGGGAAACCAATCAAGTACGATCGAACGGCTAACAACCCTATTATAGGTTGTGAAGCCCCAACTCCCGCTCAAATCCTTTGCGGCCGAGACTTGAAAACAACCCGGAAGGCTATGAGGAAAGTGTCAGCGAAAAGAAAAGATGGCCCCGCACCTCAATCATCTGAACAACAAAAATATGCAAGGGTAGCAACATCTCTATCGACTCTGACTGATCCCGCATGAACAACCTAGGTAATGATTTTTTACAATCTTTAAAATTTACCTACAGCTTCCTTATCTCAAATCCTTAACTTCCTCTATTCATTAGACTACTTCATCGACTCCGGCTGTTATTCAGAAAGTAACCCAAGAAGTCATTGCTGGCCTCGCCAAAGCTGCTCAGGTAACATAATAAACTTATATCCTTCATGTCTTTATTTGCATCAATCTTATAAATTCCCTTCAGACGCTGCCATCGACTCCTATCATCCCATCGACTTCTATGGATCCACCACTTGTGGCCGTTCCATCGGCATCAACAACTACATCAACAGAAGAGTCGATGAATCCTCCGCAGCCGATGGATCAACCTACATCTTTGGTGGCCATGGTAATAACACTTCTTTTCTTCTACAAATCCTTTTCTTCTAATACGATTCTTATTCTTCTACCCTTTTTAGGAAATTTTGCCCAGCTCTGGAAGTCAATCTAGCAGTGCAACTTTAGCAAACCAACGCACAGCCTCCATCGACTCTCAGGATGTCAATACAGCACATTCAATGAAATCTGAGGAATAAGTCCCTACTGCACCGGCTCCATCAAGTTTGGCCCTTGTACCTTGGGTCGACCCTCGGGTATCATCTTTTATTATACTGCTTCTTCTTCTTTAAATCTTAACCCTTCCTAACCTTATGTGTTCTTAGGAATTTCGATCATCGGCCATCTGTTCATACATTCCTGAACCATCTGATGTGTCGATGTCCTCACCATGATGCGTTGATGCCCTCATCGACTCAAGAAATGATAGTATGAACTAATCTTTCCCGCATCATTATTTCAACCATCTACCATTCCCCAATCGACTCTTCTCTTTTCAAGATCAAATCTCCGGGCGCATTTCATCACTGTATTTGCCTTCGGAAATTAGAGCTGTCCTTCAAGATATCCGCTGACGCCTAGACATGATTCCTATCGAAAGGCTAGTTCAAGATTCTAGCCAGATCAGAACATGGTACCTTGAAATCAAAGATCTTCTGCCCACAGGTCTTGTGTTAGTGTTGCAACCAGTAGCATACATTGAATTTCATCAACTCCAAGTACTTGAGGCCCAAGCTCATATTGAACATCGATCAGCGCAAAGAATCCAGGCAGACGCAGCTGACAAAAGAGCCAAAGAAGAAAAGAACAAGTACACGGCTCTAGTCTCCAAATCGGCTGATCTCAAGGGGAACTTGTCGATTTGCAGAGAGAACGGGATGAACTCCAGGCTGCTCTTGAGGTAAAGCACAAGGAGATGGCCGATGCAGAAGCTGCACTTGCTAGAATGCCAGAAGAAATCATAGAGCAAGAGGGCATTACCACATCGACTTATGAGCAAGCCTCTAACTTGTGGTGCATCGCAACCAGCATACCCGGCACCATTGATGAAGATGCTTAAGCAGTCGCTCAAATCGACGAACTCCGAATGAAGGCAATCAACATCATCGACTTCTACAGTCAGGAGTAGTCATAAGTTGTTTGTGCTTGCACTGAACAATATATCATCTTGTAATATTTTTTGAACTATGGGTGCTATCCCTGATATCGACCATCTGAAGTCGATGATTTTTCATCAGCTGTAAATATTTCCTTTATTTTTCTTCCAAGGACGTGATCTTTCATATCGGCTGTGATCAAGCACCCGAGATCATGAGCCAACCCAAACGCTTGGTGATATTTTTCAAATATTTACCATTAATTGTTCTCCTAAACTCTTCTCCATCTAATCCTTGTAGAAAATATGCATTTCCTGGTGCACATCGGCTCACTTTAAATGGCCCCTCCCAAGTTGGAGACCACTTTCCAAATCGACTATCTTTAGAGACGATGGGCATAATCAACTTCCACACGAGATCTCCTTCTAAAAAACTTTTGGTCACCACCTTTTTATTGTAAAATCTGGACACATGAGCTTTGTTTTCTTGAATTCTCTCCAAGGCCCTCATCCGATGTTGAATCACATCTTCTAATTCATCAATCATAACTTGCTTCTAATCATCGGCTAACAACTAATCTTGCAATTCTATTCTTCTGGACCCCATAAACTAGCTGATAGGGTGGCACCTTTATCGGCCTATGACAAGCCATTCTGTATGCCCACAATGACTCAGCCAATGTTGTATGCCACTACCTTGGTTGTTCATCAATCTTCCTCTTGATCAACTTGATTAAACTTTTGTTAGATGCTTCTGCTTGATCATTGGCTTGAGCATAATAAGGCAATGAATTTAGTAGCTTGATACCCATACTATCGGCAATGTTTTGAAACTCCTCCGAAGTAAAAAACAGAACCTTGATCAGTAGTAATAGTCTGCGGCACACCAAACCTATAAATAATATGCTCCTTAACAAAATTAATCACACAATAGGTTGTAACATTGTTTATTGGCACTGCTTCAACCCACTTTGTGAAATAATCGGTAGCCGCTAGAATATACTTATGACCCTTGCTTGATGCTGGATAAATTTGGCCAATCATATCCATACCCCATCCTCTGAACGGCATAGTAGGCCAATAATATCCAGTCTTAACAATTGGATTCATAGCCGATGCTGGTGCTCCCTGAATTGCTCCAAACTTCTAACAATCTTGACACCCCTTGTAATACTTGAAACAATCCTCCAGCATAGTAGGCCAATAATATCCAGTCCTCTTCAACAACCATATCATTTTATGTGCCGATTGATGCGTACCACAGATGCCTTCATGTACTTCGCACATAAAGACTTTTGCCTCTTCTTGATTCAAGCATCTTAATAACACACCATCAATCGTCTGATAATAAAGCTTTTCTTCTAATAAAACATACCTCAACGCCATGTATCTAATATTTTGAGGAGCGTGTTGAGTCGGATTCTTGAGATATTGAACAATCTTGTATCTCTAATCTTCTTCATGGACATCGGCTATATCGACAACTCGGTGCCTTCTATGCCAAATCATTTGCTTCCATGTTCTGCTCTCTCAAGACATGCTTAAATTTTACCGCTTTAAAGCATCAGATCACTTCTTGACACTCGGCATAAAACAACCTTAATATATCATCTTTGCATTCAAATTCCCCTGTTAGCTGCTCGAGTATCAGTAATAAATCCCAACAACCTCAACGAAATCGAATCCAGCTTCTTTTAGAATCTGCAATCCCTTGAGAACAGCTCAAGATTCAACCTAATTATTAGTCGATGATGCTACAGTAAATACAAATTCAAACCTTGCCCCCCGAGGCAATATAATCACAAGCCCGATGCCACACCCATTCTTGCTCACAGATGCATCAAAAAACAATAACCATGGCACCTGCTCCACCATCAAGACATCCGAATCACAATGCTCAACAACTAGATCAGCCAGAACTTGACCCTTAACAGCTTTAGCAGACTCGTAAGTTAAGTCATATTCGGCTAATGTGAGCATCCATTCCCAATCCTGCCTTTCAAAATCGGAGCCGATAGCATATACTTGATGACATCGGTTTCGCATACCACCACACACTCGGTCGATAACAGATAATGCCTCAACTTCACACGTGAGAAATATAAACATAAACATAATTTCTTGATCTCAATGTACCTGGTTTCAGCGTCAATCAGCCTTCGGCTCAAATAAAACACAACTCTTTCTTTGCCATCTTATTCTTGGATCAAAGCCAAGCCAATCGATTTCTTGTCAGCTGCAAGATAAAACTTGAAGGGTAACCCTTCTCTTGGTGGCACCAATACCAGAGGCGAGATCAAATATTTCTTGATATCATCTAGAGCTTTCTGATGTTTAGGATCCCATACACTTTTGATCAGCCTTTAGTTTCAGCAACGGGGTAAACACATCGATTCTTCCTGACAGGTTTGATATAAATCTCCTTATAAAATTAATCTTGCCGATCAGAGACTACAACTCTGTCCTGTTAATAGGGGGTTCGATGTCATTAGACAGCTTTAATACTCTTCGGAACAATCTCGATTCCTCTTTCATGCACAATAAAACCTAGAAATTGGCCAGCAGATACACCAAAAGCACACTTCTTCGGATTCATCTTTAAACCATATTTTCTTGTTCTCTCGAGCACTTCTCGCAAATCGGCTATATGATCTTCTACTTGTTTGGAATTAACTACCACGTCATCGATATGAATTTCCACTAACCTGCCAATCAAATCATGGAAAATATAATTCATATCTCTCTGATATGTGGGTCTAGCATTCTTCAATCCAAACATTATAACGACCCATTCATATAATCCAATAGCCCCTGGACACCTAAAAGCAGTCTTCAAAATATCTTCTTCTGCCATAAATATTTGATTATATCGAGCATTACCATCCATGAAGCTAACAATTTTATGCCCTGCTGCTGCATCAACCAGAAGATCTGCAATCAGCATCGGGTAATCATCTTTTGGCGTGGCCCTGTTCAATGGTCAGAAATCAATGCAAACCCTTATTTTCTCGCACTTCTTGAACACGGGCACAATATTTGAAACTCAATTTGGATATCGGCAAGGTCTAATAAATTTTGCGTCATAGAACTGGGTGATTTCTGCCTTGACATCTTCATAAATCTTAGGATGAATCCTTCGCGGCGGTTGCTTGTATGGTCGGTATCTAGGTTTAATAGGTAGCCAATGCTCAACAATAGATCGGCTGAGACCGGGCATTTTAGAAAAACCCAAAGCAAAACAATCCTGATACTCATTCAATAACTTCATTAGTTCAACTTTAAAATCTTCATCTAATTGCTTACTTATAAATGTCGGCCTGAGCTTATCACCATCTCCTATATCGACATCTTGTAATTCATCAGTGGACATAATCCTTTCCCCAACTTGCCATCTTAAACAAATTCCATTGGGGTGCCTGTCAGAGAAAGAGGTTTGAATTTGACTGGCCCACCACCTCAAGACCCTGTGTAGTAATCTAGATGCCCGACAAACACTCCATATTATCCACTTGCCATGGCACCAAATCGGTCGATACAACATTGATAGTTTCATCAGTCGGGACCACTTCAACTTGATCATCGATCCACTGGACAAGAGATTGGTGCATGAATCCAGCCATGGCTAAGTAACAGGCTGTAAACTCCCTTCCCTTCAATGACAAAGAAAGTGATTGGCAAAGTCTTGCTGCCAATCGTAAGCTCAATGTTCAACACACCCTTAGCAGCTACAGTGCAACCGCTGTAATCTCTCAAGATCATGTTAGTGTTGATCAAATCTTCTTCAGTATACCCCAACTTCCTAACAGAAGTAATCGACATAATATTGACTGTAGCACCTCCGTTTGCCATCATGTTTCCCATCGACATCCCATTGACAAAGCCCTTTAGGTACAAAGCTTTGAAGTGTCAATGTTTAGATTCGTCTGGTTTATCAAACACTGCTTGGTGTATATCAAATACTAGTTGTGGCATATCCTTTTCATCAGCAAACAGCTCTTTCTCTAAGGCCATGAATTCCTGAGGCAACATCATCACCATACTTACTGTAGCACTAGGTACCTGTACCTGCTATTGTACCTTCAACCTCCACACTTTTTTGGGCGGTTGGTCATCATCTTCATCATAATAGTACCGACCAGCCCTCATCTGCCTGCAGCACATCCTCTGCACCCTTCATCTAATTTTTTACTGATAAATGTCGGCCTGGGCTTATCACTATCTCCTATATCAACTTCTTGTCATTCATCGGCCGACATAATCCTTTCCCTAACTTGCCATCTTCTACAAATTCCATTGGTGTGGCTGTTAGAGAAACAGCTTCAATTTGACTGGTCCACCACCTCAAGACCCTATGTAGTAATCTAGATGTAATCTTCATCCCACATCCTTCCCGACAAACACTCCATATCATCTGTGTGCCATGGCATCAAATCGGTCGATGCAACATTGACGGTTTCATCGGCCGGGACCACTTCAACTTGATCACCGATCCACTAGATAAGAGATTGGTGCATAGTCGATGGTATGCAACAGTTAGCATGAATCCAGTCGTGGCCAAGTAACCGGCTGTAAGTTCCCTTCCCTTCAATGACAAAGAAAGTGACTGGCAAACTCTTGCTGCCAATCATAAGCTCCACGTTCAACACACCTTTAGCAGTTGTTGTGCAACCACCGTAATCTCTCAAGATCATGTTAGTGTTGATCAAATCTTCTTCAGTCGCCCCCAACTTCCTAACAGTAGTAATTGGCATAATATTGACTGCAACACCTCCGTCAACCATCATCTTTCCCATCGGCATCCTGTTCACAAAGCCCTTTAGGTACAAAGCTTTTAAGTGCTGATGTTTAGATTCGTCTGGCTTATCAAACACTACTTGTTGTATATCAAATACTAGCTATGGGATATCCTATTCATCGGCAAACAGCTCTTTCTCTGAGGCCATGAATTCCTGAGGCAACATTATCAACATCCTTACTATAGCACTAGGTACCTATAACTGTTGTTGTACCTTCGGCCTCCATACTTTTTTGGGCGGTTGGTCATTACCTTCATCATAGTAGTACCGACCAGCCCTCATCTGCCTGTAGCGCATCCTCTGAACCCTTCGTTTCTGACTCATAGAGAAAATATCAGAAGGACACCTCTGATCATCCTGTTTCTGCTCCTCCTACAATTCTTTATCGACTTCTTCATCAAAGTCTGCCTCCGTCTCTATCTTCTTGGTACAGAGTCGATCAAATGTTGATACTCTATTTTGTCTTCGATCGAGCCCACCATCGACTTCTTGGGATTGACTTGCTGATGTTGATGTCGATGATCTCTTGGAGCTTCTCGATACATTTGATCCGCACATCTGCTACAACCAGGACAATTATTGATTGAAGGAAGTTTCATGTTGTGGTCCCAGAAATACTGAAAGAATGGACACTCCCAGTGCGGATCAAACTGTGACTCCTTCACTTCCATATCTCTCTTTCTCTGGTACCATTTAATGAACGCCTCTACATTGTCGATACCAGCCATGTTAACATTTGCTGAAAAAGGGTGTCCATCAATCTTCATAGCACCTTTGGTAAACTTCATTTTGCCTTGGTCAATCACCATCTGAATGTGCCTCCTGAATACCATGCAATCATTAGTATTATGAGACGATGAATTGTGCCACTTACAGTATCTCTTCTTCTTCAATTTTTTAGCAGGTGGAAGTACATGGTTAGGTGGCAACTGAATGTGCTTCTCCTATAGCAGCATATAAAATATCTTATCGACCTTGGTAATATCGAAGTCGTATTTTTCTTCTGGTTCATTCTGCTTTACCCAAGGACACGATAAAATATTTTTATTCCTAGTCCACTCAGCCATATCAACATTTTCAGTTCTTCTCCAAATTCGGAATCATAATCATTATAGTTGACTTGCTAGACCGTGCCCCTCGAGTCAGGTTCTCCTAGATAGACGTCTTATGTACCAGCTGGCACAGGCTTTCAAACTCAGCCGATGCAAACTTTTCCCTTAGAGGTGCAACCAAACCATTAAAAGCAATCTTCGTCATCTGATTATCTGTTAATTGTAGACTGAAACTGATGTGGACAAGGGTTCCTGATCTTCTGATAGGTTCTGATAATCTTGACTAAGGCGGAGGCGATACACAAATCGATCCGGCTTTCGAATGACACATTCTGAATCCCGCAATCACAGCACAACGTCTCCTCTGGTTATCAACCGTTCACGAACGATTCACCTCACCGAGAAGGCTTATCCTTGCCTGTAAATCAAGAACACAAGCAGGAACAAAGAAGAATGCAACCAAATTTGCAAGTATACGATGAATCTCACAAGTTGGGATCTCACAAACCGATATGACGGTGAAACTGTTATGAACAGAATAATCTAAGAAAAACCCGAACCCTAATGGTGCGGTGGCGGATGTATATGAAGACCCTAGGATCATGCAAGACCCTCTAGACATGCCCCTGATTGGGCTCAACTGGATACAAAGCCCAAAGGCCAATAACAAGCGAGGGAGCACCAACACAGATTCTGGACCCTCTCTTGTTTCAACGATTCCCGATGACTCCGGATGAATTTTGACATGAGGCCAGCAGCATTGGAAAAGTCTTCTCCTTATATTTCCGTGCATATGTAGAACATCCAAATCCGAGTCCGCATGCGTCCTCGGTGTCCATATTACTGCATACTGGTCCTGGGCCCCAAAACAGACTCGAAGTCAGTTTTGATTGGGCCTCCACCTTAGCTTCCAAGCCCTTTCTGGTCCTCCATGTTCCCAAGTCCTTCTCCCATCACCTCCTGGTGCTCTACATGGTTCCTAATCATAAAATAATCATTAGGTAGCAAACCATTCTCAAAAGTAACATATAAAAACATTAGAAACGATCTCACCTGTAAATTCAGGTGATGCACATGAACTTTCATCTTAGTTGGAGGAGTGTTGTTTGTATCCATGGGTGTGATGTACTCATCAGAAACACTTGTTGCACACTTCTCTGAACCTCTGCATGTAATCATGCATAGATTCACCAGCTTTCTGTCTCACAGCAATCAAGTGGGACAACCTCATTTCTCTAGTTTCAGCAAAGAAATACTTATGAAACTTCTGTTCGAGATCAGCCTATATGATAATCGAGTTTGGGGACAACAATGCAAACCAAAAAAAAAGCCAATCTAGACAAGGACAGGGGAAACAACCTGATTTTCAATGCTTCAGTAGCACCAGCTTCTCCGCACTGCACTGAAAATCGGCTGATATGTTCAACAGTAATAGTATTATCCTATCCAATAAACTTGGTGAACTAGGGCGGCCTGTATCGGCTCGGCATAGGTATTAGATCATAACTAGGAGGATATGGGGGCTGATACATGTAAGTCTGCTGCTTTGGCTTCACCCCAAATTGCTCTCTCATTACCTCAACAATCTTTACTGCTCAGTCGTCAGTCGAAACATTGACATTTGGAGTACTCAATGTAAGACCATAGTTAGCAACTATGTGCCGGCCTCCTAACTCTCCTGGCAGCGCAGATATTGAAGGCATCCCGAGCATGCTTGGCTCTACATTTGGTGTTGTATTATATGTTACATTCGGTTCTGACGTTTCTTCCCTGTAGTGCTACGGTTGCGTTTGTCATCATGTTCTCTGTAGAATAATCCTGGGACCAGATCGAGGCAATCACCCTACGATGCCACTATTGGTATTCTTTGGAGGTGGGGTGGCACTCTCTAGCACTGGGTCCAAACTTGTTGTAGGATTTGTAGTACTAGTGCTAGGTTGCTATTGCTCGAGTCCTTCAATTGCAGGCGAGGAATATTCCCACGAACACGGAAATACATCGGCCCATGTGCTGGGTCATCATATACACAACCCTCGACTATTTGAATGATCAAAGCCCTCAAAGTATTAACCAATACGGGTGACTGGTTAATTAATGCATGGTGTATGGTTGTATGGATCATGCTATTCAGTGTAGCCTCATCAATCTCCCTTTTGTATGATGTCGTGTCTAGTCTTGCTGAAGGTTCCCAATAGGAGACTTTCATACTGTGCAACTCTTTCTTCAATCTGCGCCTTCAGATCATCACTTAATTCGTCTTTTGCAACAGGCATCACATTCTCCCCGTTCAAATCTCCACTAACATCGTACTTTGGTAGAGGATTTTCAGGGAGCTTAGGATCTTTTGGCATTCCAGGGTTTTGAAGTTCTTTGTCGCACCGAGCATGCCAAAATGCGTGTTGACGTGAAAATCACACGAAAAGAGATAGTATTGTAACTCGAAGTAAGTAAACAAGCATGATAAAGATCTAATTACCCGATAACTAGCAATTCTAAAGATAACAGCTAGAAAATCAAATCAATGAGAAAGTACTAGTTGAATTTGATAGAATTACTGATGGTGACTAATCCAAGTCTCTCATCAAGATCAGAGCTGATGCAGCCCACGCGAGATGAGGATGTTGTCCAGAAAAGTTTTAGCGATGCGCCGAGTTGTATTGAATCAAAGTGTTAGTTTTTCTTGTATATTACATATTTATAGCCCCATGCAAGGGTTTCTGACCTGATTCGGTCAGGACTCTTTGACTGCCAAATAAACAAACTGACTCGATTTATTCCTAAAGAAAATCTAAACTAAAACAGAAAGAGATAAAATAACCTTATCGGGCCTACTTTATTCTCTCCGGCCGTTGAACTTCTTTGACCTGGCCGATTCCAACTCCACGCCTCTAACCACTTGGACCGGTCCAAATTCCGGTACCAACACATGGAAGGGGCAAGACGGCTAGAGTTTGGCCTTCGAGCCTTGGAGCATCTCGTACACCTTGGTGGTGATGAGATTAATGATCCCCACCCCCATCGATGAGCGAACGGCCCACCTTTTTGTTGGAGATGGTAGGGGTGACGATAAGAGGTATCTTACCTTCCGAGTTATCCAGCCATACCAAATAGGTCTTGTCGAAGGTTATGGGCAAGTCTGCCCACTTGAGGTGTTAGGCCGGAGCCTTGCCGGCCTAGATGGCATAGATCTCGTGCCACGAGGAGCAGCTGAAGGACCCACCGCTTGATGACAATGATGGAATCTTCCGCATATTGGAAGGTGTCCAATTCCTCCTCTTCCTTTCCTTCTTTTGGCTTCTGCTCCTTGGCCACTGATGCTTGCCACTCCTGCTTACGTTTGATGCTTGCCTAGATGTAACGACACTAGGTCTGGTCGTGGTTGGCCGTTTGATGGAGAGCATAGTATTTACTAGCAAGAGATTTGTCCCTCAGCTTCCTCCCTAATGGGCTCGGGTTGGTGTGTACCTGACGGCTTTCCTAGGTGGCTGCCAGGACTTCTTCCGCCTTGCGTTTCTTCATAAACTTCTTGTTCTGGTTCTTGGACAGCCCCGGGGTTTCTGTCGGGTCAGATTTGGTCGGGGGGTCATGCCAAGCCTACGCCTCTTGCCACAACGCGCACTTGTCAGCAAGTTTGAATAGTTCAGTGATGGACTCGGGGGGGGGGGGGGGGGTTGACTCTGAGCTCTGTACGCCTTGTCCGAACTCAAAGACGATCCGCGCCGACTCAATGTGTGTGATCGTATAGCGCACCTGGCTGAAGTGCTGCATGAACTGCTTCTACGTTTTCCCGGGTTATTGTACAACTCGGTCCAGATTGATCTGGCTACCAGGGCGCT
Source organism: Eleusine indica (assembly GCA_030378355.1). Classification (NCBI taxonomy): domain Eukaryota; kingdom Viridiplantae; phylum Streptophyta; class Magnoliopsida; order Poales; family Poaceae; genus Eleusine; species Eleusine indica. The sequence goes on along the minus strand of CM059498.1, from coordinate 23,245,522 downwards.
TGGAGGTGCCCTGGTAGTTCACCAGGAAGTCCTTCCACAGCTGCCCCCCATGAGCCGATGAACTTAGGGGCCAGATTCATGAACCAGGACCTTGTCGAGTCCTTCAGTGCGATGTGGAAGTAGTTGGCCATTACGTCCTTGGAGTGGTGGAGCCATGGAGTAGATCTGAAGGAACTCGTTAGGAGGAGTAGATCTGGAGGAACTCATTGGGTGGAGTCGTGCCATTGTAATGCTCCGGGAGGTCCGGGTGGAACTTGTGTGGCCACAACACTTGGCGGAGCCGAGTGGACAGAAACACGCACCCTCCGGTGTAGCAAAGGTTCTCCTCCTTGGCTCTCTGCTTAGGGTTGCTTTCTAGAGACAACTCGGAATCTGAGTCGGCGAGAAATGCCCTGCTCCGCTCCTGGGAGCGATCGGTGCTGCGCCCATGGTGGTCGCATCCATGATCGTTGGGGCGCTTTGAGCTGCGCCCCTGACTATGGTATCTACGCTCACGGGAGCTTTCTTTGCTGATGCGCGTGTCTTCGTCTTCCCGGTGCCGCTTGTTGAGGCTTTGTCTTAAGTCGGTCTCCCACCCCACTCCGCGGGGTGGTGACCGAGTATGATGTGCCACTAGGTTTAATCCCCCCCCCTCTCACGGGCCTTTCCCTGTTGCATGCTCGAGGGAGAGGGGGGATAGTCGCGCTCTCTTGGCTTCTCTGCTCGGGAGTTCATCTAGTTCTTCCCGGACGGGGAGAGGGTAGGAGGGAAGGGTGAGGGTGCTCACCCTTGGCCCTGGTGTGGCAGAGCGTTGACTCCAAGAGTTGTTCCATATCGGCTAGCCAGGATTCAGCTCATGCCACGCGTCATACCCCTCGTGGTGGCTGGCGCAGCTTGTTCACCACGGTGGTAATGGGACCGAACAATCTCCTTGTCGTCGGGCGCGAGTGTGAGGAGTCCCCAGGACGTGGGCCGCTCTGAGAGTGCGACCTTGAAGGTCCTCTTTCCGCTCTATCTGTGGTACGTCCTTGAGGGCGGCCCTCAGCCTCCTTTCTCCGTTAGGGTTTGGGGAGGGAGCATGCGCATCCCTTGGAATACGCATTGATGAGATAGGTTCAGAGCTGCGGCTGCCCAGGGTATTACTGGAGTCGAATGACAAGACGGATATACTATCTCTTAACCGCGGCTTCTCAGTGAGGTTGATCATGGCTTCCCGTTGAAGAAGTGAGATCTACAAGTGCCCCCCTTCTTGGCACGCCAAATGTCGGTGTATGCAACCACCTACAAATGGGGATCCTATGTGGCCACCATTGAAGAGAGATTGCAGGGCACTCAGATCCAAGCTCTATGTGGGTGTGAGTGATGGACGAACACAATGGTTTACCCAAGTTCGGGCCACTCGGGAGCGTAATACCCTACGTCCTGCTTGTCCAAATGTATTCTCTTGTTGCTCTTCTTTTTACATGGTATGCGCCTCCCCCTTTTATAGACCAAGAGGGAGAGGGTTACACACTCGAGCCCCGAACTAACCGGACCGACAGGGAAGCGAGGAGCAGGGAAGCAGATCTCAGCCAAGATCCTAATTACTCCTACTTGCGACCTAAGCTAGTGCCCGGGTTGGCTGCTATAGCGGCGTCAACGCAAATCTTTCCTTGCACTCCGGCCTTCGCGCCATCCCCATGCAAGCCCGAGGGGCGCAGCATGCGGCGGGGGGGGGGGGGGGGGGGGTCGCGCCCCGTCCCGTTGCGTTCGGCCGGCCATAGGCACTTGAGTGCCCACATTTACTCGAGCGGTTGGTGGCTGGTCCCCCGCAATTCAATAAGGTCCTGCAATGCAATAAGGTCATGCAAGATAAGATTCTCCTTCCCATTTTAATGTGTCTAAGCTTAAGGACAGAAGCGTTTATGCTTGACGCATACATTTTCTTAACGAACTTGTCTCGTGAAAAATACTTTCCAAGACAAATACGTGCTGTATAATGTGGGACAAATCATTATATGAAATACATACCTTATTGATATCCATAGTTAGGTTCAAAATCGGTGATTAATAGGATGGCCCATAAAGAGAAACCGACTGAATCAATACAATAGGTAAGGAAGTTGCAGATAGACTTACTATATTGGCCTTATAGCATATAAATAGAACTTTTTATGTAAACTCTGCCGATCAGATATATTAGGCGACAGAGACCCTCCTATAGAGGACACACGATACAATTAATATCACATACAGGATGTAGTACTTTTACACTCGTCCAGAGGACCGAACCTGTCTAAAATCGTTTTATATGCTAACCATCAATACATAGCACTACAAATATATTGTTAAAATTAAGTCTTAAGACATTATAAAAAAAACATATTGGTGACACGTTTGCTTCATCCAAGCAAAGAACGTTTGTGCTGGAGAATCACGCGATGCGCCACCCGCTTCACGTAGTGGCGGAGCTAGAGAAGAAGTGATCGGAGTGCAAAATTACACTATTTAGCAGCCTTTGGATGCTTAATATAAAAATTAGAGGATGCTTATATGATAAAAACAAAGTTAATACAAGTCCAATTCTCAAATTCGTAGATACAATCACACCCACAACTTTGAATATAGCTCCGCCCATGGCTTCACGTGACGTCACATGGATAAAAACGCCGAGGCCAGCCTTTACTATTCCTGGCCACGTGATAAGTGGAGGCGGGGGCGCGAGACGGGAAGGTCGCAGGTGCACTGAACCCAAAGCCCCTCCAGGGTCATGGGGCCGAATGGAACGGCACCACGTCGCTGGAGGCCGTACGGTGGGCCCTGCAGCGTCCCTGTCCTCGCGTCGGGGCTGCTGCGGCCTTGTTCATCGATGATCGATCGCGAGTGGAGAAAGGTAAGCAACTTCGGCGCCGAAACGCGCTGCTGACCGGCCGGTCGGCGGCCTGGCCTCCGTCCGGAACCACGTGAATCGCCAGTGCCCCTGCCCTGCCATGTCGAGGATTAGCCCCGCACAAGTTAAGCGAACCATCTCACCCGCATCAGGCTATTCTGTTCCCTGCCACGAGCAAACTTCAGATCCCATACTTCGCCGTGACCCTGATTTAATCTACCTGAGCATGTCATTATCTCTACCTCATTCCTTGGGTCCTCCTTATCAGCATGAATTTACATGTCGTTGGACCATTTTACCCATGTAACATACTCCGTAGATCGCCCAAATGAAACACAGCTTTTTTTTTCCGGAGAAAAATGAAACACAGCTAGGTATGGTTTAAAAACGTTGGCATGACCTTTTTGTTGTATATGTAGGACATGACACAAGAAATAAATTGTGAGGCATAACTATAATGTGAGTACAATTTATATCGACCAATATTTGTATAATTAAAATGTAGCGAAATGCTCAAAACACCATGTATTTTAAACCATATTGTGACATTGCGCCAGGTTTCAAGATGGAGTGCTCTTGAGCGTACTTCAAGTCTTCAACCATACAATCATTTTTTAGTGTGCCACATTGGCTTCCATAAGATAATGATGACATGAAAAAAGGATTTGAATTTTTTTTATGTAAAGATAAAGGTGATGCAAAATAATGAAACAGCAACATAGCACATGGGAAATAACGAAACGAGAAAAAAAAAGCATTTGAACATCGTAATGTACTTTTCGTTGGTAATTGGTGAGGCACTTGAATATTACGCTAAATATTTATCTAAATACAAACAAAAGAAAGTATAAGACATAAATTGAGGCACTTGAATGTCCAAATAAATTGTTGTCTGAGAAGGCACATAAACATTATGGTTGTGTTTGGTTGCTTGGACTAGATCTAGCCTGGCTAGCATCTAAGCCAGGTCAGCCTACGCCTGGTTGGAGTAATGCAGTTGTTCAGTTTTACTCAATGTTTGGATGCTTGCATAAATTTAGCCCGCATTGCAAAAGCCCATGTTTGGTTGACTGGCTCGTTTTGGATATAGTGACCGCTTCTTCTTGAGAGCATAGGTGAGTTAAACACATCGCTCTTCAATGGCTGTCATGAGTCTCATCTCTCATATAATTAATTGATTTTGCAATTCATAAAAGAAATAGAAAATATACTATAAACAGAAATGAATCATTCAGATTTCACAGAAAAAATAAAAAATAGATGAAAACCTCAGATAATTGGTAAACAGAGCTATGAACTCATATCTCCCTTCTCAGCTGAAGTGCGCAGAACTGCAAAGAAAAAGAAAATAAAAGGATAAACAAGAAGACAAATTGGCGTGCTTCAATCCATATACAGCACCTTTCGCATCCAATTTGGTGCTTGAGGCTAGACCAGAGCGCTGCGGAGAAGAAAATGATCATACGAAGCAAAAGGGGGAAAATGAGGAAAAGAAACCAATCCACGGATTCGAGTTCAATCCCCTCACGGAGCTCACGATTCCACGGTTCCAGTACTATTTGATTTGATTCAGTCCTCAATTATGGATTCATTTCCCCATCTCAGACCTTGTACGAGCTCCCATGCGGATCCATGGCGAGGGGAGAAGGCCAATGACGTCATCTCCAAGCTCCTCCACGAGCACAGTGGAGTCACAGTCCAATTGGGGAGGAGCTGCCTTATGAACACGTCCTGGCAGCGCAGTGCAGCAAAGGCATGGTCATGAGCTCGGCCCACCTCTGCTTTCGCCATGACCGGCAGTGGAGCTCGAGCACGTTGCGTGCTCAGCGGCCGACGCTCGGGACCTTGCAACGAGTTTGTCGCCCTCCGCCCTCGGATGGAGCTCCCCAGCAGCAGCCACGAAACTCGAGTCGGCCAACGACAGCCACAAAGCTCGGTTGTCGGCTCCTATTGGCAATTTCGGCGGCAAGAGTCAGATTAGCGGTGAGGCACGGGAGGTGAGGGGATTTCATCCTGAGGACCAACGATGGCTTATGCAAGCCTGGCTTGCTGGAAACGGTCGATATCTGTGTTTCCAGCAAGCCAGCCCATAAGACACTTTTTGCACTATCTAAGCTTGGCTAACTCACTCTGCAGGCTGCCAAACAAAGAGAAAAGTGAATCTGCTGCATTAGAGAAGCCTGGCTAGTCTTTATGCAACAAACCAATCACACCATACAATACTAACAAATATTGTGGATACCAAGATTTGAAACATTTTCTTAAGGTATGGATGTCAGTATGCTTTTGAACTTTTTTTCCCTTGAGCTCGTAGATGAACTGTGAGTCATTTTATTAAGAACAATAACAAAGTAGAAACTAGGGGTGCAACCCCACTTACAAACGTCCAAACAGGAGGGGGCGCGTCACTTTTGATCTCTATTTTCATGTGTTATAAAAATGGCCCTTTGGTGCAGTTATACCACTTGTATGGGTGACATGTGGTCCTAAGTCAAGTTTATAGTAAAACCTGGTGTAAAGTAAAAAAATTCTTGAGTTAAAAACTAGTGCTCTGGTGTAACACAGACTTAATTAAACCTGGTAGAAGGTGACAATATGGCCTCAAACGTGATGCTTCGAGCAATTCACTCGTTTAATCCATATATCCATGTTGCTTTCACAAATCAACAAACACTGGTTGGACAATACTTCGCATGGTGTTAACTTCAGCTCGGCACGGGAAGTTCCGGAGGATTGACATCACCGTCTGCGCTGACCATTAAAACTAGACATGACCCCTCGTGAGTCGTGACAATGGACATCACAAAATCACCGATTCCCCTATCCGCGTAGATGTGGACGGTCCATGCTGGTACCGTGCGACCAAAAAAATTGTACTAGGAGCATATCTCTGTTCTCCACGACGAGAGCGGGCGACAGGAAAACAACGACCAAAATCCGTCCCATCCCTTAGCTGCGGCGGAGGGAAAGCCGCGCCGCTCGGCCGGACCCCACGTAGCTGGGAACGGGGGGGGGGGGGGGGGGGGGGGGGGGCGAGGAAACTTCCCGCCCTACCCCTAGCCTAGCTCGGTTCACTCGGCCACCCATCCGCTTGTCGAAACGGCGACGAGGCGAAAGCTGCTTTCGTTATTCTCTCGTTCTCACTCTCACTCTCACCGACCGACTTGCACGAGGCGGGGGCGTACGACGGCCGGGCGTGGCGACCCCACCGAGGGTTCTCATCATGGAGCCAGCCAAGTTGCGCCGCGTAAAACACTAGCAGCACCCGGCCAGAGACGTCATGGTCCGCGTATGCGGCTCGAGGAGACGCGGACGCGCATAGCAGGTGATTCGTGGTGGGACCCTGCACGCGGTAGAGGGGACATGGAGGGCACAAGTCGCGGTGCGCCTCTCTCCGGTGACGTCCCCCGTTGTCCTCTCTCTGTAAGGCCACCAGCAGATGCCTGCCTTTCCTTTCGCGCGGCTGCTGCGTGCCACGGCGCCCACAGGATCACGAGGCAACTTGCAGATATCAATGAGAATCATGCAGCCACCGCCCGGTTTTGTTTCTCCGCATTGGCTGATCCAGTGCTGAACCGGACGCACTAGTGTCACTAGTCACCGACGGCGACATAGATACTTGTGTCGAACGGCAAGGGTGTACAATACATGACAAATTCTTTTTATCAATCTTCTCTAGTGCTTTCTTTATCCCAATATATAAACATTTTAAGTTTTGATCTAGATTTATAGTTTGTCTAATAAATCTAGACACATTGATGTCCAGATATATAGAAAATGATATGAATCTGGACACACTCTTTTATCCTAAAATGCTAGTGTCCAGATACATAGAAAATATTATAAATATGGACACACACTCTTTTATCCTAGAATACTTATATTTTAGAATAGAGGGAATATTACTCTGCTACATATGGAGAAATCTTATTGGCTTCAGTCACTAGCTACAATCGAGATTATCCGTTCAGTCATTGCAGTCTCATCCATTTTATTCTCACGAATGTACGCTGCCGAATATGCGCTCACGCATATATTCTCTTGCTCTAGCTCTAGCTGGATCCCTTACCCACTTGCCGTGACGCCCGTAGCTCATTGTTGGCGAATACAATTCGTAACATGCATGATGATTGCCCACGTGGTATAAAATATCTAGATTTTTGAATCTCATAAAATATTAGCGCTTTTTATATACACATTATTAGATCATAATTAAGATGTTTCACAATTTATTTTATTGAATTTGCTAAGAATTAACCCCAAATATTGCATATATTCGTAGTTTTCTAGCTTTCTGCGTTTTGTGAAGCAAACAGGTGAAAGCAGATAATTTATGGATCATGAGCAACAAATTTGGGCCAAGACGTAGGAGTTGGAAGGTTCTGTGTTGATCGACACATATAGAGGAGACCTGAATCAGAGATGGATTCTGCGAAGACAAGGCCCAGCTTCGACACAACTCGACCTGGAACATGACGATATAAAGAAAAGAAAATGAAATACTTTAAGGAAAAATAAGCTACAACTGTACATCGTCCTCTTACGGTACATAAGTGGGTGCGTAACTACCACCAACATGCATGTTTTCTGGCGTCGTTGTGTAAAGGATCGAGCGATTGAGAAGGGAGAAGGGTTCAATCAGGAACTCACATGAACAACTTTTTCTCTAACTTCTAATCAAGCACTTAAACAACTCCTATGTAATACTAGAGAGAGCTCACTAGCATGATATATGATCCTAGAAAGGTAACACCAACCTATACATGCTAGTGTGTTACACGGCAATACAACTCCTATGCAAGCTAGTGATTAAGCGAAGCAACCAATCATCAAACCTAGCTAGCAAGGGTCCTATGCACACAAGTCTAGTAGATAAGAACAAGGCACAACAACCAAGAACTTGATAAAACAAGCAAGGGGTGATTACTACTAGCAAGGTAAATGTGGAAATGTAAGTGCAGGTAGTAAAGGAGAGAGTCAAGGAATGTTCATGATTTTTAGCATGAGGTTTCAGAAGGGTGATGCCTTCCTCTACTCCTTGTTGGATCAACTCTCACCGGAGTATTGATCCCTCCTGTCGAGAGATATTCTTGACACCAATGGTCGAGTCAAAGCAGGACTCAAACATAACTCCATGATGCCCTCTACACAGGGGTGTCAGGGTGTCGACCACTAGGCGGGTCCATTGCTTGTGCCCCTCGCTCAATTTTAACGCTTGAGGTGGCTGTCGAGCCCGTTCATGGGGCCAGCCTTCGAACCTCAGCGGGGTGTTGATGGTCCTTAAATGCTAAATCTGACTGTCAAATCCTTGCATAAATAACATAAAAGGAATAAACAACATAGTGGTAGCAGTTTATTACTAACAATTTCCACAAGTGTTGGTGAATATTTGTATAAAAGGCCAAAATATTTGTATAAATGGCCAAAATATGCAAAAAAAAAAAACACGACGAAACACCCCGTCGGCCCATCACCACTATGAAACAGCCATTTTCACCGGCCAACAGGATCGTTTACGGCTGAAATCTGCACCCGGCCAACAGGGTCGTTTACAGTCATTTTCACCGGCCGACAGGGTTGGTTACGGCTGAAATTAGGACTCGGCCGATAATGTCGTTTAAGGCTGAAATCACTTTTGCAGAATCGGCCGGGTTGGATAATCAGCCGAACAATGATTCCGGTGAACAACCCAGCCATTTTCTCCTTCGGGAGAAGTCAAGGGGCGACCCAGAGGGGGTTGGCAAACGGCCAAGGCCGCCGCCCGGCCAACCTTGCCGCCCGGCCTCGGGTTACCACTCGGGGTTGCCTGCCCACAAGGCCCAAGAAGCCTATCGCCCGCCAAAGGAGGGAGTAGATGGAAACCGACCCAACAACCGCCTTTGGGACAAGATCCGAGCCATTGGAAGAGAGTCAGTCGGGAACCGACCCAATCTAACGGCCGCCCGGCCTACCCTGCTGCCTGGCGGTGCATGCCGCCCGGCATACCTGGCCGCCCGGCACACATGGCCGCCCAGCATGGCCCGCCACCTGACGGATCGATTTTGGCCAACCGACTCTACTTCACCTACAAGTAGCCCCCCTACCCATTGCCACCTATAAATACAGGGGGAATTCGGCATAAACAACACATAACACAGGAAGAAGATATAGAGCTCCAATCCAAAGGGCTTTAGCACTGTCAAAGTGCTTAGAAACTAGGGAGAGAGTCAGGGAGAGTTAGGAGGAGGTCCGGGCTTGTCGGTGCCTTCTCCACACTTGTACCTCGGCGGATGCTTTTCTTTCTTAATAAGTATTCGTGATCTTCCATTGGTATTTAAGTTTCCTTTTTAAGTAAGTTCTTTCCTTAGTTGCTTATGGGATCATCGCTCTATTTAGTTAGAGTATCATAGTCTTCTATAAGTGTGACATCGAGACTTTGATAGTAATTAATAGCATAGACGTGGTGTCTAGGCTAGAGGTTACCTTTGTTTGCCGCGTGCCCCACGGTTTGTAGAGGTAGTCGGTAGGTGGTGACAGCCTTGTCCGACCTTAGTAATCCTCCACGTTCGGGTACGTCGTAGAGCTGTTGGCCGGAGTCGCCTGTGGATGCAGGGGTAAGCTGGTGCCTGAAGTAAGCAATTATAGACTGAACCTATCTTATTTCAAGATCTTTTACCATAGGAATCCTCTCTACCCTCTGTCTACCATAGTCTTGTTGTCCTTGGACGGATTAGGATAGAATATCAGACACACACATTCCCTATGAATTTGGTACCTTGGAATACACTTATGTGAAGTAAGCAATTATAGACCGAACCTATCTTATTTCAGGATGTTTTACCATAGGAATCCTCTCTACCCTCTGTCTACCATATTCTTGTTGTCCTTGGACGGATTAGGATAGAATATCAGATACACACGTTCCCTGTGAATTTGATACCTTGGAATACACTTAGGTGAAGTGCTATAGCGGTATCCGTGCGCTTGCGGATTTATCTGTGATCGTAAGAAATAGCAACAAGCAATTCTGGCGCCGTTGCCGGGGAACGGTTGTTGTTCTATCTTTGAACCTTGTTCATCCTTGTATCTTTTTGCCATTCTTTATTTCTTTCCCCATTTCTACAATGGGACAACCTACTATCCAATCCTTTTCTGCTCTAAAGGGAGAGTTCTTTGAGCCACCGCCGTTTGCGAACCCAATTCATACATCTGGCTACGAACTTTGCCCTGGCTTTATAGCCATGGTTCAGGAGCAATACTTTTCTGGCTTAGATAGTGAAAACCCATACCATCACCTACGAGAATTCGAGCAACTGTGTTCGTGCCTTTCTATAAAGGGCATGACACAGGAAACTCTAAAGTTGAAATTGTTTCCCTTTTCCCTCATGGAGAGAGCGAAACAATGGTACACTCGTACCGTCAAGAGTGTAAATGGTGATTGGGAAGAACTTTGAGATAAATTTTGTCACGCTTTCTTCCCTACGTCCCGTATTATCTCCCTTCATATGGAAATTCTTGGTTTTCGCTAGAATAAGAAGGAGTCTTTAGGAGCAGCCTGGGGTAGGCTTAATTTGCTATCCAAATCCGGACCCAACCTTTTCATTCCCAACCCAATGTTGCTACAACATTTTCGTGAGGGTTTGAACAAGGAAGCTGCCCTATACCTTAACATTGCCGTCGGAGGATCGTTCGTCCACAAGACCATGACGGAAGGAAGAGAAATCCTAGACCATATTCTAGAAAACACTTCTTTCCTTTCTGATCATACCAAAGCCCTCTAGGAGGAAGCCAAGTCGAGCCATGAGGAACCCTTAATAGCCTAATCCGAACTCATTCCTTGCATACCCCAAGATTCAACCATTGAGACCTCACACGAACCAGGAACACTTAGGGAAGAAGAAATTCAACCCTCAAAATTCCCATTTGACTTTGAGGAAGAGCTTTTTGAAGATTATGGAAACACCTTAAAGTATTGTTGCCAAAAGAAACCCCCGACTCCCGACTCTCCTCCTGAGCCACTTGAAGAGGCATTCCTCCAAGAGACAATGAAGGAGTCAACTTCAATCATGAGCGACGAATGGTTGCGAGAAGTTGAGCTATCCTATGAAGTAATTCGAATTTGCTCTCTCTCTTCAACCATTCAATGTGACATTAGAGGAGTCATGGTGGAAGTTCTTTATAATCCCACTGTTGGTGCCAACATAGTTTCTAGTGCCTTTGCGCTTGACATTTTGGGCGATATGCCATTGGCACCGACAAGTAAATCCTTCAAGAGCCCCTATGGCCCTATTTTAGAAGGATGCGGGATTTTGCAAGATGTGACCATAAGGCACGCAAACATCGAGGCTATCCTAGACTTCCATGTCTTTGACATTCAGGATTTTGATGTCTTAATCGGACATCCCATTGAGAAATTACTCATGGATGTACTGATGCTTGGAAGTCTTGATGTAAAACTCGGGGGGGGGGGGGGGAGTTTTCTGTCCCGATCTCCTGATCGAGGAACTCCCTACCAGATCCTTCCCCCGAGGAAGAGCCAATCAAGGAAGTAATGGCTATTCTCCCACTTGATTCTCCTAAACCCCTTCTAGAAAGAGATGCTAAAGAGTTTATCCAAGAGGAGGATGAGTTTTAGGAGACAATTGAACTACCCATTGAAGAACCACCATCATGACCTCCGATTGAGCTTAAGCCCTTGCCTTTTGGCCTACGCTATGCTTTTCTAAATGGCGACCTGGAAGCCCTAGTTATCATAAGTGACAAACTATCCGAGGAAGAAACTGCTAAACTTTTAGCCATCCTAGAAAAGCATCGTTCTGTCCTAGGCTACTCACTCCAAGACCTTAAGGGAATTAGTCCTACTCTTTGCACCCATCGCATTCCCATTGATCCTGATAGCACACCTTCTAGGGAGCCTTAGAGGAGGCTAAATAATGCAATGAGAGAGGTTGTTAAGAAGGAGGTCTTGAAACTTTTGCATGTCGGGATAATTTATCCCGTTCCTCATAGTGAGTGGGTTAACCCTGTGCAAGTAGTGCCTAAGAAGGGAGGCATGACTGTCGTTAGAAACAATAGAAATGAGTTGATCCCTCAATGCACCGTCACGGGATGGAGGATGTGCATCGACTATCGGAGGCTCAACAAGGCAACAAAAAAGGATCATTTCCCGCTACCTTTCATTGATGAAATGTTGGAGCGTCTTGCCAATAATTCCTTCTTTTGTTTCCTTGATGGGCACTCTGGTTACCATCAAATTCCCATCCATCCCGATGATCAAAGTAAGACTACCTTCATAAGCCCTGATGGAACCTATGCCTATCGGAGAATGTCATTCGGGTTGCGTAATGCACCCGCTTCATTCCAAAGGTGCATGATGTCTATATTCTCTGACATGATCAAAGAAATCACGGAAGTCTTCATGGATGATTTCTCTGTTTATGGTAAAACTTTTGATCATTGTCTTGAGAACCTAGATAGGGTCTTACAAAGATGTCAGGAAAAGGACTTGGTACTTAATTGGGAAAAGTGCCACTTTATGGTCCGAAAGGGCATTGTTTTAGGACACCTTGTGTCCGAGAGGGGTATTGAGGTGGATAGAGCTAAGATTGAGGTCATAGAAAGGCTTCCACCTCCAATTAATGTTGAGGGGATCTGTAGTTTCTCAGGACATGTGGGGTTTTATCGGTGTTTTATCATGGACTTTTCCCAGATCGCCAGACCCCTCACTAGTCTTTTGGCTAAGGATGCTCCCTTTGATTTCGATGATGAGTGCCTACATTCCTTTAATATCCTTAAGAAGGCACTCATCTCAACTCCAATCATTCAACCCCCTGATTGGACGCTACCTTTCAAAATCATGTGTGATGCTAGTGACTATGCTGTTGGGGCTGTTCTTGGCCAAACCAAAGATAAGAAGCATCACGCCATAGCCTACGCTAGCAAGACCGACAGGAGCACAGCTTAATTATGCCACTACAGAAAAAGAGCTCCTTGCTGTTGTCTTTGCTATCGATAAGTTTAGGTCATACTTAGTAGGAGCAAAGGTTATTGTTCACATTGATCATGCTACATTAAAATACCTACTCACTAAGAAAGATGCTAAACCTAGGCTAATAAGATTGATTCTTCTACTCCAAGACTTTGACCTTGAAATTAGAGATAAGAAAGGAGTAGAGAATTCTGTTGCGGATCATTTGCCACGTATGCAAGTGACTAACATGTAGAAAGTTCCGATAAATGACTTCCTCCGTGACGACATGCTACTGCAAGCGACGGACTCCAACCCCTGGTATGCAGACATTGTGAATTTCATTGTTACAGGTTATGTACCACTAGGGGAGAATAAGAAGAAGCTCATCTATGAGAGTCGACGTCACGTATGGGACGACCCGTACCTCTATAGAGTATGTGCTGACGGGTTGCTAAGGAGATGTGTCCAAAGAATCAAAGGAACCTAGATAATCAAGAAATGCCATGCATCTCCATATGGAGGCCACTTTGGTGTATTCCACACCCAAACAAAAATCTGCAGAGTGGATTCTTCTGGCCAACAATGCATGAAGACACAAAAGAAATCATCCGAAGATGTCAGAATTGCTAGAAGCATGGAGGGATTACTGCTCGTAATGCAATGCCCCTAACATACAACCTTCAAGTGGACTTATTCGATATATGGGGCATTGACTTCATGGGACCATTTCCAAAGTCCTATGATTGCTAGTACATCTTGGTGGTTGTTGAGTATGTATCTAAGTGGGTAGAAGCAAATGCCATGCAGAGCTGCCGACTCCAAGCATGCCCGAAGAATGTTCCACGAGATCATATTTCCTTGTTTTGGAACACCACAGATGGTGATAAGTGATGGAGGGTCTCATTTCATTGATAAGACCTTCCAGAACTTCTTAAGAGAGCTTGGAGTAAGGCACAACATTGCAACTCCATACCACCCTCAGACAAGCGGGCAGGTAGAAACTTCAAATAAACAAATTAAGAACATCCTACAGAAGACCATGAATGAGATGGGGAGTGGATGGAAGATGAAGCTACCAGATGCACTTTGGGCATACAGGACAGCATACAAAACACCGATTGGTATGTCTCCCTTCCAGCTCGTATATGGAAAAACATGTCATCTACCAGTCGAGCTAGAACATAGAGCACATTGGGCCGTCCGAAAATGGAACATGGACTTTAGGGAGGCCGGGAGACATAGAAAAATGCAGCTGTCCGAGTTAGAGGAATGGAGAGAGAAGGCTTACCACAGTGCCAAGATCTACAAGGATAGAACCAAAAGATGGCACGATCGAAGGATCAAGCCTAAGGAGTTCAAGCCAGGCGACAAGGTGTTGCTCTTCAACTCCAGAGTCAAGTTGTTCGGCCATGGGAAGCTTTGGAGTAAATGGGAAGGACCATTCACCATCATTAATGCTGTATCACATGGAGCAATCGCACTCCAAGATGACGGAGGGAACTAGTTTAAGGTAAATGGTCATCGTTTAAAAGTCTTCCTAGAGTCAGATGACAACCAAGGTAAGGAGGTAGATGTGATTAATTTAATTGATTTCAATGCTCTACCCTAGCATTCCTCTCTGTATTTCTTTTTCATTTGAATAAATTTAGACTCCCCGGTCCAAGACCCGGTAGAGTCCTTTTTGTTTCCACAATCTCTTCTTTGTTTTGAATAAAAACCATCCAGGTACAAGAACAAGTGTGGGGGCGGTCTCTCAGGCTCTCTGATGCGCAAACAAAAGAGGTCAACATCATGAAAAAGAGTGTGGTGGCCAGGCACAACCTAGCTTCCACCGTCTTCACTACGACGGTTTGCACACTCAATCCCTTCACCTCCCTGTTTTGTGAGTTTAAAACTACTTCCTCTTGAATCAATCATAAAAATTTAACTCAAAAACTAATATGAATCTCGTGGAACCCTCATTTTATATCATGCTTCTGTTTGGTTAGCTTGCATGCTCCTTATTCCTAGTTCATAACCTATTGCTTGTGAACTATATCTCTAGGAAAGCATGTCACCTAGGTAGTTGATTTATGAGATATTGTTTGACGAAATGAATCTTGCTCTTATGCATGATGTGCTTGGTAAATTTCCTAAAAAAAACAATCAATAGCTTGACTCCTCAATGATTATATCTTCCTACCAAGGCCATATGATGAACTCATTTAAACCTTATGTATATGCTGCTTGTTGTCTTGTTGAACTTTGTCAAATTGTTGTGACCCTTGTGAGTTACTCTTTATGACTTTTTGATCAAGATTATGTGCACACCACTTTGCTAATACTTATTCACTGGAAGTTAGCACTACCATATCCATCATCCATATGCTAAATCTTCTACACTGGAAGATAGCATGTCCAAGTCAATCATCCATCCATCGAATAAAGTACTCCATCATATTTTGATGAACTCCTTCTCCAAATATCCTTGTGAAAGAAACATGGGCTATTAAAAAAATAATAAAAGAAAAAAAGAATAAAAAGTGAGAGAAAAAGAATTAGCCCATGTTCTCAAATGCCTATCAAATAGAAGGCAGGTAGCATTTCAAGGTGTATCCACATACCATCCATGTTCCATTCACGTATCCACATGTGCACATGCTTGATCAAAAGTTCATGAATTGTTCTCCATGGATCCAGTTTTTTTGACTTAGTGATATATGAGACAGAAGCATGCCTCTCTTTTACCCCTACCTTGATTTCCATATAAAGCCATATTTAGAAGTAGGATGAAAAGAGGCATTGTCAAATGCCCTGGTGAGGAACCATACACATTGAGCGATTTGAGAGAATCATTTGTGGAGTACAGATTTGAATTGTTTTGAAAATCTTTTCAAAAAACCCCAAGTTACACAGCAGAACGAGTGAAGATGATTGGAGTCAATACCGTTCCATTCCTCAACCACCCAAGGTAACATGATAGATACTTTAAAAGTTCATGGGTACAGGTATGACATGGAATAATTTGCATGCTAGCATCATACCAATTGAAGTTATGATCCACCTTAGTCTTCAACCTATACTCGAGGACGAGCAAAGGCTAAGTGTGGGGGAGTTTGTTGACGGTCCTTAAATGCTAAATCTGACCATCAAATACTTGCATAAATAACATAAAAGGAATAAACAACATAATGGTAGCAGTTTATTACTAACAATTTCCACAAGTGTTGATGAATATTTGTATGCAGGTATAAAAAGGCCAAAATATGCAAAATAAACACGATGAAACACCCTGTCGGCCAATTACCACTGTAAAACAGCCATTTTCACCGGCCGACAGGGTCGTTTACGGCTGAAATCAGCACCCGGCCGACAGGGTCGTTTACAATAATTTTCACCGGCCGACAGGGTCGGTTACAGCTGAAATCAGGACCCGGCAGATAGGGTTGTTTAAGGCTGAAATCAGCCACCCGGCTGATCAACCGGAATCATTGTTCGGCTGATCATCCGACCCGGTCGATTTTGGAAAACACTCCACCATGATGCCGTTTTCTCCTCCTGGACCAAAAGTGATGAAATATGGCTAAGGAAAGAAGGCCAACAAGTGGCCTAACCGGGAGAAGTCAAGGGGCGACCCGGAGGGGGTTGACACACGGCCAAGGCCACGGCCCGGCCTAGGACACCGCCCGGCCTACCTTGCCGCCCGGCCTCGGGTTACCACCTAGGGTTGCCTGCCCATAATGCCCAAGAATCCTACCGCCCACCAAAGGAGGGAGTCGGTGGAAATCGACTGAACAACCGCCTTTGGGACAAGATCCGAGCCATTGGAAGAGAGTCGATCAGGAACCGACCCAATCTAACGGCCGCCCGGCCTACCCCCCCCCCCCCCCCCCCCCCCCGGTGGTGCATGCCGCCCGGCATACCCGGCCACCCAGCACACGTGGCCGCCCTGCATGGCCCGCTGTTGGTGGTTTCTAGGTGCCCATTTTATCTACCAAAAAGGGATGTTTTGCGTCTTAATTTGGTGGTTTGGACTAACAATTAACCCCATATTTGCATATATTTGTAGTTGTTCTGTTTTGGATGTAATCATAGGAAACAGGTGTAAAACAGGGCAATTATGGATAAAGAACTAAAGAGTAACGAAGATGGGCCAGCTGCAGAGCTACGCCGATCGGTACGTGCTTGTGCTGATCGGCGCAGCAGGAGAAGATGACAGAAACACGATCCAGTCCAGGAAAGACGAAGGCCCAGCCTAGTATGAGTTAGAGTCGGTGGAAGTTGACCTAATCCTGTCGAGTATAAAAGGAAGATAATTATCAAGAGCCAAGGGAGAACCGAGGAGACGGCGATTGGGAGAATCAATTATTAGAACTAGGGTTCCAGGAAATTGGCAGCGAAGGTTGGTCAACACCGACGAGATCCACCAGAAGGGAGGTCGCGCTGATCGGCGCGACGGTTGCAACGATCGGCACGTGCGCGTTCCAGCGCTATTTCTCACCCCTCTGCTATGTCTAGCGGAAGGATGAGTGAGTAGTCTCATATTTTCTTCTCCGGTGCGGGGATCTGGTCATGTAACTCTCATACTTGTTGATACTCTCTCGATGAATTTAATCTATGTGATGTACTTTATTGCACATCTATCTTTCCCTTTCATTAGTGTATCGGCCAATACACTTTTGCCTATTACATAGTGCAAGAAACCAGTGGGGAGCTAATAGCCTCTGTAGTGACAGCCGGGGTGAACGAAACCACCATGTCTTGTAGAATATTAGAATCATCACTCGAGTTGATAAGAATAAGGTTACATGCTAGTGAACCAATCCTAAGGAGAGAATCCTTCATCATCCTGTTACCTCTTCAATAACATTCACCTTCCACTTTCTCACCGTCATCATTCACACCAACAAACCCATTGCAATTTGTTAGTAACCCATTAATAGTATTAGTTCCGTTCGTTTCCTGTGGATTCGATAACCTTGGAATACTCTGAGGGAAAAAGAGCTACAACTATACACCGTCCTCTTGCGGTATATAAGTGGGTGCGTAATTACGACCAACACCCGCCGCCCGGCGGATCGACTTTGGCCAACCGACTCTAGTTCACCTACCAGTACCCCCCTGCCCATTGCCACCTATAAATAGAGGAGGAATTCGGCATAAACAACACAAATGCAAGAAGAAGATCTAGAGCTTCAATCCAAAGGGCTTTAGCGCTGCCAAAGTGCTTAGAAAATAGGGAGAGAGTGAGGGAGAGTTAGGAAGAGGTCCGGGCTTGTCAGCGCCTTCTTCACACTTGTACCTTGGCGGATGCTTTTGTTTCTTAGTAAGTATTCGTGATCTTCCAATGGTATTTAAGTTTCCTTTTTAAGTAAGTTCTTTCCTTAGTTGCTTACGGGATCATCGCTCTATTTAGTTAGAGTATCATAGTCTTCTATAAGTGTGACATCGAGACTTTGATAGTAATTAATAGCATAGACGTGGTTTCTAGGCTAGAGGTTACCTTTGTTTGCCGTGTGCCCCATGGTTTATAGAGGTAGTCGGTAGGTGGTGACAGCCCTATCCGGCCTTAGTAATCCTCCATGTTCGGGTACATCGTAGAGCTGTTGGCCGGAGTCGCCTGTGCATGCAGGAGTAAGCCGGTGCCCAAAGTAAGCAATTATAGACTGAACCTATCTTATTTCAGGATCTTTTAACATAGGAATCCTCTCTACCATCTGTCTACCATATTCTTGTTGTCCTTGGACGGATTAGGATAGAATATTAGACACACACATTCCTTGTGAATTCGATACCTTGGAATACTCTTAGGTGAAGTGCTATAGTCGTATCCATGCACTTGCGAATTTTTCTGTGATCGTAAGAAATACCAACACGGGGTCGGGCCATTGAGGTAGTTCTGACACTTTATCCACTCCAGATAATTCAAAACAAATATAGTCACAGATATGCAAAGATCTGCATAACTCCAATCGTATCTGTTTTGAATGGGAGATGACTTACTAGGTTAGTGACCTACAACCATAAACAAAAAGAGGGGTCAGAGGCACATTTGCAAGCCTCCAACTAAACCTCGTATAGTGACAGCAGCATCTGCCCACTGGCAAGTGGCAACAACACAACCGGCCGGCCGATCGATCAATATTGATTTACGAGGTCGGGCCTTCCACCTACTGCTCGCCATCACCGTCAGTCTAGTGACCTACCTCCCACTTCCAATTCCTCACTCTATGGCGAAGAGGAGAAGATTGGTGTAAAAAACTGTTGGCACTTCCCAAGTGCCCCTTTTATATGTGAATATTACCCCAATTAGAGTATAATTGATACTAATTTAGGCCATTTACCTGTGATATTGCCTATATATTTGAATATGCGTTGTTTTGGAGCTTTATTGCAGAAACAGGTAAAATTGGTGATTAATGTGATGATGGAGAGGACAGGAGTCCAGAACCGACGAAAAGCAGTGAAGAAGCCCAGTGCGCCGATCGGTGCAGCCCATGAGCCGATCGACGCAAGGGTGTTTTGACCCACAGAAGTGACCGAAGCCCATTCCACATGTTTATGGAAGTTTATCTGCGCAAGACACTTGAAGATATTTGTCTAAGAAGAATTATGGAACTCCAAGATCTTAACGTGCAGTACAAGACTTAATCTCGAAGGAAAAGGCCCACATGACAGCTGTGGAAGACAGAGGAACCGACTCGGGGAAAAGGCCCACATGGCAATCCTCCGCCGATCGGCACAACCGCCTTATTTGCTAGAAACCGAGTCCTTTACGAGTAGAACCCCTATAAATACTTGTAAACCCTCGCCGTAGAAGGGGGAGGCGACAGAGGGACACCAGATCCGTGAGTTAGAACCATCGAGGCTTGCCCCGTTAGAATAGATCTCTAGTTGAGTTTCAAGAACCATTGGAGTCAAGAGTTGATCCGTCAAGGTAGGCCATCTCGGCGGGGATGAATCTTACTCTATGTATCTCAAGGATGATTGAATATGTTGATAATGGTTTTGGTGATTTGTCTATCTTGATTCTATAATCATGCATGTGCTTATTCCAATTGCTTAGTTCTAGGCCAAGTAAATAGATATTATCTTAATCGTGGTGATTAGGATAGTATTCAGACATTGTATTGATTATGGTTGCTTGATGATGCCAGTAGTGTGGTTTAGCTGTGACAACACTAAGCCTGCGCAACACTATTGGATAGTTGAGTAGGGTAAGATACTCGCGCGATTAAGGGTTTCCTCCCGGCAGCGATAAATCGGGAGCCGCTTGGAAAGCAGGGTGGTCTTACTCATTATAGGTTTTCATTGATCCATGTAATTAGCCATTATGATGCTATTCAATTAGACTATCTGGTTATGATCTCACTAGTAGATATCTGGCTACTCACTTATCGGCATAGGTTTACGAGATCTAAAACACTTTGGCTTAGACTCACTAGTGTGCCGATCGGCTCAACCCTGCGCCGATCGGCACAACAACTTTGTCTTAGATCCACCAGTGTGCCGATCGGCTCAATTCCTGCTCCAATCGGCGCAACCCCAGATTTAATAGATCTCGCGCACTTTGACTTAGTTTCACTAGTGTGCCGATCGGCTCGACTCCTGCGCCGATCGATGCAACGACAGATTTACTGTCTGGCGCACCTTTGTGCTGGCCAGTCTCCCCCTCATGCAACCTGACCTTGACAGTAGTCTTGACTAGATCTTTTACTGTTAACTTTGTTTAATAAATCCCTAAGGTCCCAGTGGATTTGATAAACCTTGGAATACTCAATTCAAGGGAAAAAGTGCTACAATCGTACACCGTCCTCTTGCGGTATATAAGTGGGTGCGTAGATACGACCAACAAGCTACCTTTTTTTGGCGCCGTTGTCGGGGACCATAGCAGGTTTTTAAACATTGTTTGATGTATTAGTGTTTAGTCATTGTGCTTTACTTGTCTCTCTAGTTCATATATTCTGTTAAGTGAAACTAACAGGTATGGACAGTCCTAAGTGAAACAAACCCTCTAATTACACCGATGATCCAGAAAGACTCTTTCACAAGGAGAGAACAGCGGAGAAGAGAAGCAAGTCACCTGATGATTTAGAAGCAGCCCGCGCAACACCTCGAGTATTATTCACAATAGAAGACTCAGTTCAAGAGCTACAAGAAGAGGAGATGGCAGAGGTACCTATGGTTAATCGTGTCAAGCCACAATTGACTAGTATTGTCAAGACAGATTTCCAAGAAGCTCAAGATCAACTTCCATACCAATTGGAGAGATATGTTGGAATAGTGGCGCAACAACCGTTCATAGGTTTAGAAGATCCCAATCATCACTTGCAACACTTCCTTGAAGTTTGCAGTACATTCAAGATAGCGGGATTGACAGGAGACCAAGCGCGTGTGCGGCTGTTCCCCTTCTCTCTAATTGGACGCCCCAAGCAATGGTACAATGGATTGGAAAACACAGTGAAAACGGTGTGGAACACATTAGCAGCTGAATTCTTGGCCAAATACTCCCCCCCCCCCGGTAAGACTCAAGCTTTGAAAAATAAGATTCTTGGATTTAAGCAGAATATTGATGAGAGCATTGGAGAAGCATGGGAAAGATACAATGAGGATATGGATGCATGCCCTCATCATGGTCTGACGGTTGGAGAAGTTGTTGAGAAGTTCTACACAGGATTGAATCTTTTGTCACGTCAACATTTGGACGCCTTAGCTGCAGGATCATTCATGTCAAAAACCCCCACTGAAGCTAAGAATTTGATCAAGTTGTTAGTTGAAAATCAATCGTGGGATGGTGAGAGAAGCTCAAGGAATTTGCAACCTTCAAAAGGAGTAGCGAAGAGTGTGATTGAGAAGACTCAGGAAGTATTGATTATAGATCGCCTCGATGCTATTCAAAGAAGGTTGGACAATAATCTTCATATCCCTAAGGAAGAGACACTCAAGCTGGCGGAATCGCGCTCAACATGTAGTTAGTGTGGAGAATTTGGTCATGTGCAGAAAGATTGCCCTGAAGAGATGAAGATGTTAGAATATAAGAAGAATAGTGGATGGAATCCCCAATATCAACAACAAAGGAGTTCTTTCTCTCCTAGTTCGTCCATGCAAAACTCTATCCCACTTCGTCTCCAATGTCATGAGTTCTTCCAAGCTCAAGAGAAGATCAACAAGGACAATCAAGCTAGATTCAAGGAGATTGATCGTGTCCTTGAGAGAGTTAATGACAAGGTGATAGAAATTTGGAGTTCCAACGAGCAGATTTTGAAGCATACCAAGATTATGAAGCAACAGATGGGACAGCTATCGCAAGCCATTCAAGGCAATAAGGGGGCTATTCCTGGCAATACGATGTCTACAGAACAGTTGAAGGCAATAGCTACGCGATTAGGAAAACAAACAGAAGATCCAGAACACTCTGCGGGAGCAAAGAAGCCCCGCGCCGATCGGTGCTTTGCTCCGCGCCGATCGGCGCACACCCGGCGCCGATCGGCGCGACGACCCTGTCGGAGCCGATCGGCTCCTTGGAAGCGTCGATCGGCGCAAGGAGGATGATGACCTCTCTGGTCTGAATATGGGCGTGGAGACAGAAGAGCATGGCCCTGCCATGTTTCTAGATACTCAACTACTGACGAAGAAAGAAAGAGCGCGGCAACACGACGAGCAGTTTGCAAGATTCGTCGATATTATGAAGAAGCTTTACATCTATGTCCCTTTTGTTGATGCTATCCAAGTTCCCACCTATGCCAAGTACATTAAGGACATGATGCAAAACAAGAAGTCTCTAGTTTCTGAGGAGGTTGTGAAGGTCACTAAGGAACTAACGGCGGTAATCAATGATGTTACACTGGAGAAGAAACCCGACCCTGGATCACCAAGCATCAAATGCATGATTGGAACAAGGATATTTGATAGGTGCTTGTGCGATCTTGGAGCAAGCGTAAGTGTTATGCCCTGTCATATATTCACAAATCTCAATTTGCCTAAATTAGAGCCTACGGGTATGTGTTTGGAGTTAGCCGGTCAATCGGTACGCTTCCCTGATGGAATTGCTGAGGATGTGCCTGTTCAAATTGGAGATCATATCGTCCCTGTTAATTTTATTGTGTTTGATATGGATAAGAGGACGAGGACCCCGTTGATCTTAGGCAGACCCTTCTTGAGGACAGCAAAGGCAAGTATTGATGTTGGGAGTGGTGAGATAAGCTTCGATATAAGTGGGACTCCCAACTCTTTCAAGTTTCGCCCAAAGGGAGAAGAGTGCCGTGCTATTGATGAAGTGAAAAGATACAAGACACCGTGGCATCGAGGCGTCGAAAGTAATTGGAGGGGATGTATGGATAGGTCATCCAAGCTATATGAACCATGGAGATAAGATAACCTTGTAGTGTCGCGGCCTCGCATCCCGCACCGCGACACTAAGAATTGATTGTTTGCGGGGAAGTCGAGCTCTTTGACCTCTAAATAACTAGAGCGCTCTTGAGAGGCAACCCAATGATCGGGGGATTTAGAAGTTATTTAGTGCTTATGGGAGGGCAACCCATTTCATTTAATTAATTAGTGCTGGCCGGGAGGGCAACCCGGTGTTTTTAAATTTGCTTGCTTGTGATAAAAATAATCTCCCGAATAAAATAAAAAAAAATTAGAAAAGTGTGTGCTTAATTCTTGTGTGCTCTTGTGTTGTCTGTTTATTCGTGCAAAACTGTGTATATACATACTATAGACTAACAATGCAGGAATATAAAAAAAAAAGATCAAAAACAGGAAGGAACAGAGCTTGCGCCGATCGGCTCAGCATTGCCCAAGTCAGGACAGAAGGCCGACAACGCCCAGAATTGAAGGAGTGCTAAACTAGCACAATAATTTTCGGAGACATAGCTATTTTCAAGGATGAAGACAACATCTAGCGAAGAAGCGAGGGGCCAGAAGCAAAAACAGACGTCACGCCGATCGGCGCAAGTCAGCGCCGATCGGCGCAGTCACCAGATGAGCCCCGACACGTATGCCAATACTACAGGTACATTGGAGAAGTGGAAATTAGGTGAAAGAGATGAACACGAGGCATCAGTATCAGCGCTGGACCTAAAGACGAGGTGCAAGGGACTTGCGCCGTTCGGCGCCCTACTGCGCCGATCGGCGCGGGTACCCATGATGTTCCCAAATGGGCGACAAAGGCGGCAGGCATTTATTTTGAGGAACAGGTATGATTATTATGCAGGTGTGCAGTGTAGAGGGGATACGGAATTGACCTAAAGCTGAAAAGGAGATGGCGCGCCGATCGGCGCGGGTCTAAGCCGATCGGCGCCGCCAACAAGACATCAGGATTCCGTGTTGTTCCCCTGCCATCCAACATGATGTGCCAGGAAGCGACATGAAGGAGGGGAATCAAGCATCAGAGTGGTCAGAGCATTCAAAATTTGAATTGTGCCGATCGACGCAATTCCCGTGCCAATTGGCGCGCTCTCAAATTTTAAAATTTTATGTCGATTCCTTCTCCTGGAAGTTTCCCACACTATAAAAAGGAGGCCAGGCGCCCCCATTCGGCACACCATCCCGTTAATCTCTCCATCTTCCCCACTACCCACGATCTCGCACACGTTCCGCATTCCTCGCAGATGGATCATCTCCACTCCTCTGTCGGCGAGTTGGGCAAGAGGCTGCGCCGGGGGAGCAGTTCCGGCGGCAGCAGTGAGTCGAGCGGTAACTCCTCGGCGAGGGGTGGCTCTGATGCTCATGATGACATGTCGTGGGGTTCCCATATCACCACCACCGCCGGCATTCCTGCCACGCACGGTGGAGGAGGGCTTCACCCTCCTGAGCGCGGAGGAATAGCGGCACTACCTCGCGGTGAGGGGAAGGTTCATCCCCAACTTTGACCTGGACGAGACCTTCCTCACCTCGATCGGCATGTGGGAGGATTTAAGGAGGATGCTAGACAACCTCGGCTGGGTGGATTTCCACCTCCTCCCCATGGGCTACAACCTCGACGTCGTCACCGAGGTTGCTTCTACAATGAGTCTTGACACCGTCGAAGACGGTAGTGAGGCCGTCAACTTTCGTGTCCGCGTCATCAGCCACACGGTGACCATGGAGGCGGCGGCTCAAGCCTTCGGCTTCGACGCCGATGCCGACATCGCCGGCATCTTGGATCTTGGGACGTGGGGAGTTGGACTCCTTTTGGAGACGGCTCTCGTTCATAGAGGAGATGAAGCGCGGCAACATCCGCAACCCGACCATTCAAGTTTTCCATCGGTGGTTGGCGGCGCGCATAGGCGACAAGGTCGACTCCAGCAACGTCACCGATGCGGACTTGCGGTGGCTCTTCAACGCCATCGTGAGTCTGTCTCATTGCAATCCCATGTCGGTGATGCTGCGGGGTTGGCTAGACAAGAGGAGCAAGGCAAGCAAGAAGTTGGCCTTCGGGGCCTATTTTCAACGCCTAGCAGCCCTCGTGTACGACAGCGACGGAACGGGAGGGCGCGATGACAAGTGGAAGTGCGTGATGGAGATCGGCGAGAATATGACTCGTGGCAATATTGTCACGGGAAGTGTTCGCGCCGGCTTCTATGTCGGCGGCACCAACATAAAGCTCCCATATGCGGAGCTAGGAGTTTTTCTCCCTCGCAAGCTGGAGGGAGGAAATTAGCTTGAGGAAGGTCTCTTGGAGGGGGGCCGAGTTCTCAAGGACCACCGTGGGCGGGTTCGGCAGCCGGACACATCTACAGCAGCCGGTGGCAAGTGGGACTCCTGGGGATCTCGCCAGGAGTACCAGCAGTACCAGTCAGGGTGGAGCGACGTAGCGGGCGGTTCACAGCCCTCTGCGCCGATCGGCGTAGGCAACGTGCTGATCGGCGCACCCTACTACAGCACTGGCATTGACTACAGGTACCAAGGGCGTGTACCAGTGGTGCCTCCTGTGCCCGGTGCAGACTTTTTCGTGCCCATGCAGGGGTACCTCGACAACAACATGCACTACATCGAGCGCGTGGAGGAGGCCACGTCCCAATGGAGGTACAACCACGATGCGATGGTGGAGGAGTTCGAGCGACTCAAGGCGCGGATCTATGGCTTCGATCAGCCACCGACTCCACTTTCGGATGACTAGAGTGCCTAGGAGTTGGCACGTGTATCGGTTTCCCGGTTTGCGTTTTCTTTTATTTTTTGCAGTCTTTTTCTTTATTTACTAATATGTGTGTAATCGGGTTGGAAAACCATGTATCGGGTGTGTTTACTTTCATGCAATTGTGTTAGTAGTAGTTTTATTTTCATGCAAGTGTGTTAGTAGTAGTTTTATTTTCATGCAAGTGTGTTAGTAGTAGTTTTATTTTCATGTAAGTGTGTGCAAAAATCATCATCATGTATTCAAGTTTCGATCTTAATATAATGGTGGCGGTTATGCTCTATTAGGAGAATTGAATTATTTATTCTTTCTTGAAAAGTGTTGATGAAGATCAAATAGTGTTGAGCATTGAATAAAATTTTGAACTTACACTTGGATGTAAACAAGGGTTCTCGATCTTTCGAAAGGTTCTTGGTAAGCTGATTTGGTCGGAGGCGACACACAAATCGATCCGGCTTCAGAACAGCACGTTCTAAACCCCGCAATCGCAGCACGACGTCTCCTCTAGTTATCAACCGTCCAAAGACGATTGACCTCGCCGAGAAGGCTAATCCCTACCTGCGAATCAAGAACACAAGCAAGAACAACAAAGAATGCAACACAATTGCAGATGTATGATTAAACTCTCGAAGTTGGGGTCTCACAAACCGATGAACGGCGACACTGTTTATGAACAGAATTGATCTAAGCAAAACCTAAATCCTAATGGTGCGGCGGCGGCTGTATATAAAGACCCTAGGGTCATGCAAGACCCGCTGGACGTGCCCCTAATTGGGCTCAACTAGATACAAAGCCCAAAGGCCAAAAATAGGCGACGCAGCACCGATACAGATTCTGGACTCTCTCTTGTTTCAACGATTCCCGATGACTCTGGATGAATTTTGACATGAGGCCGGCGGCATTGGAAAGGTCTTCTTCTTATCTTTCCGTGCATATGTAGAACGTCCAAATCCGAGTCCGTATGCGTATTGGGTGACTGTTTTAGTGCAGACTGGTCCTGGGCCCTGAAACAGACTCGAAGTCGGTTTTGATTGGGCCTCCACTTTGGCTTCCAAGCCCTTGCTGGTCCTCCACGTTCCCAACTCCTTCTCCTATCATCTCCTAGTCCTCTCCATGGTTTCTAATCATAAAATAATCATTAGGTAGCAAACCATTCTCAAAAGTAACATATAGCAAAGAACATAGGAACGAGCTCACCTCTAAATTTAGTCGTCGTGCACGAGCTCTAGTCATTGGACCTTGCAAGTCCAGAATTGGAGGAGTGTTGTGTGTATCCATAGGAGTGATGTCCTCATCATCCTCCCTCTCTTGAAGTGGAGTCGTCCTCGACTCAAGCTCATCCTCTTCTCCCAAGTATGGTTTCAAATCTGAAATGTTAAAAGTAGGACTAACCCCGAACTCGGGAGGCAACTCAAGTTTGTATGCATTATCATTAATCTTCTCCATTATTTTGAATGGACCATCAGCTCTAGGCATTAGTTTAGACTTTCTCAATTCTGGAAATCTATCCTTCCTTAAGTGTAACCACACTAAATCTCCTACATCAAGCTTTACTTCCTTTCTACCCTTACTACCAGCAATTTTATACTTTTCATTCATCTTTTCAATGCTAAGTCTAGTGGTCTCATGCATTTGCAAAATAAATTCAGCACGCTCCTTAGCATCAACATGAACTCTCTCATTAATAGGTAGAGGAAGTATATCAAGTGGAGTACGGGGATCAAAACCATACACTACCTTGAATGGACTTACCTTGGTAGTAGAATGTGTTGCCCGATTATAAGCAAACTCAACATGAGGTAAGCATTCTTCCCATTGCTTCAAATTTTTCTTCAAAATAGCTCGCAACATAGTACCCAAAGTGCGGTTTACAACCTCAGTTTGTCCATCAGTTTGTGGATGACAAGTTGTAGAAAATAGCAACTTTGTACCCAACTTATTCCAAAGCGTGCGCCAAAAATGACTCAAGAATTTTGCATCACGATCTGAAACAATAGTAGAAGGCATATCATGCAAACGTACAATTTCTTTGAAAAAAAGATCAGCAATATAACTAGCATCATCAGTTTTATGACATGATATAAAGTGTGCCATCTTGGAAAAACGATCCACGACAACAAAAATGCTATCGCTCCCCCTCTTAGTCCTAGGCAGTCCTAAAATAAAGTCCATAGAAATATCCGCCCAAGGAATAGAAGGAACAGGAAGTGGCATGTATAAACCATGTGGATTCAATCGAGACTTAGCTTTTTGACATGTAGTGCAGTGAGCAACAAAATGCTCAACATCTTTCCTCATCCTTGGCCAAAAGAAGTGGGTGACCAAAATATCCTCTGTCTTCTTAGCACCAAAATGACCCATCAATCCACCTCCATGCGCCTCCTGCAACAACAAAAGACGAACGGAACCAACTGGAATGCATAGGCGGTTAGCTCTAAACAAGAATCCATCATTCAACACAAATTTGTGCCAAGCACGACCTTCTTTACAGTGCAGCAATACATCTTTAAAATCAACATCAGCAACATATTGTTCTTTAATTGCCTCAAGTCCAAAAATTCTACAATCAAGTTGAGACAACAAAGTATATCGCCTAGATAAAGCATCAGCAATCACATTATCCTTCCCTTTCTTATGTTTAATAATATAAGGAAAAGACTCAATAAACTCAACCCATTTAGCATGTCTACGGTTCAAATTGCATTGAGAACGAATATACTTAAGTGATTCATGATCAGAATGAATAACAAATTCTTTGGGCAACAAATAATGACGCCACGTCTCTAAAGAACGTACAAGTGCATATAGTTCCTTATCATACGTGGAATAATTCAAAACAGACCCAGTAATTTTCACACTAAAGTATGCAACAGGTTTACCATCTTGCATCAAAACACCACCAATGCCTATACCACTAGCATCACATTCAAGCTCAAAAGTCTTATCAAAATTGGGTAATTGCAGCAATGGTGCATGTGTAAGTTTGTCCTTCAAAGCATCAAAAGACTCATGATGTACCTTACCAAAATAGAAGTCAACGCTCTTCTTTGTCAACTCATGCAGTGGTGCAGCAATGGTGCTGAAATCTTTGACAAAGCGGCGGTAGAAACCTGCAAGACCAAGAAAACTCCTCACCTGTGTGATAGTTTTTGGTACAGGCCACCTCTTTATGGCTTCAATCTTCACCTCATCCACCTCAATTCCCTGTGTAGTCACAACATAGCCAAGAAAAGAGACTCGATTCGTGCAAAAGGTGCACTTCTTAAGGTTACCAAATAAACGTGCAACTCGCAAATCATCAAAAACAGCACGTAAATGAATCATATGATCATCCATGGATTTGCTATAAATCAAGATAACATCAAAGTAAACAACCACAAATTTGCCAATAAAAGGTCTTAAAACCTCATTCATCAAACGCATGAAAGTACTGGGCGCATTAGTTAACCCAAAAGGCATTACTAACCACTCATACAACCCGAATTTGGTTTTGAAAGCTGTTTTCCATTCATCTCCAAGTTTCATTCTAATTTGATGGTAGCCACTACGCAAATCAATTTTAGTGAAAATTATAGCACCACATAACTCATCAAACATGTCGTCTAGCCTAGGAATAGGATGACGATACCTAATAGTAATGTTATTAATGGCTCTACAATCTACACACATACGCCAAGAACCATCTTTCTTAGGAACAAAAAGTACAGGAACAACACAAGGACTAAGTGATTGACGAACATACCCACGATCCAAAAGGTCTTGGACTTGTCATTGTATCTCCTTAGTCTCCTCAGGGTTGGTCCTATAAGTAGCACGGTTTGGTAAAGTAGCATCAGGAATCAAATCAATTTGATGCTCAATCCCTCCCAAAGGTGGCAATCCCGGGGGTATCTTAGCTGGGAAAACATCCTCATACTCCTACAAAAGGTTAGTGACAGCAGGATGCAAAGCACTAGAAGCAATATCACCAAGCGAAAACAAGGCTTGTTTGCATATCAAAGCATAGCAAATATCATCAGTAGAAATTTCAGCAAGCTCAGATTTTGTGGCAAGACATGAACGACCTTGTAATTTAATTACAGCACCCTTAGAACTTGAAGAATCATTAACATTACTTGGTGTAGAAGCAGAATTAATAGGTTGCTGAATTTCAGGGCTTTTATTTTTCAAACTAGCAGCTCGTTCTAAATCAGCTTGTACGATTTTAGCAGGGGTCATTGGTAACAAAGTAATTTTAGTTCCTTTATGCATAAAAGTGTACTTATTATTTTTACCATGATGTACAACATCATTATCAAATTCCCAAGGTCTACCCAATAAAAGTGAACAAGCTTGCATGGGTACAACATCACAACCAACAGAATCCACGTAGGAACCACATCCTATATTTCTGGCTATATTTAATTCTTGAATAAATGTTGAAGCCAGATGAATCAAATACCAACAAATGTTGGTAAATTTGGGTCGAGAGCCGATCGGCGCACCCTGAGCCAATCGGCGCAGCAGAGGTGAAAAAAAAAACTCTGCTGTTTGCTAAGGGACTAGCAAAATTTTAAGTGTGGGAGGATGGTATATGACATGCTTATTCTCGAAATTCAATATAGCCATGAATCATTCCAACCATGTGCAATTTTTCAAGATCAAATTGTTGCTATGCACATGTCCACATATCCAAAGTCTGAGTCCTTTCTTAAATTTTTCTTTCTTAATTGCCATCTTGATAAGTTTCTATAATTCCAACAAAGAATAATCTCCTAGCTTTATAATATATTATTGATTTATGTTTGCAATCCTTGAATTACCTCACCTAGCTACTCATATAAGCCTTACACTAATATTATTTGATCATTATGATGTAGAATATAGGTTGAGTGATTTGAAAGATGAGTTGTTGTCTTAGATTATTTGGAAGATAGATTCTCTATGTTCATAACAATCTTTTAAGTGATTCTCATGTGTGGAAAAGTTATAATTTATGAATTGGACATGATCTTTTGCTTTGGGGAGAACTTTAAGCTTATGCCCATATTTGATCTATTTTGCTGAATACCAATATGAAATACACCACAATAGAACAATGCTCAACATTTGCTGATTTGAGATATCTTTTATGATAGAAAGAGTATGTTTTTCAATTTGGTTTCTTTTACTTTACTCGAGACAAGCAAAGGTTTAAATGTGGGGGAACTGTTGGCACTTCCCAAGTGCCCCTTTTATATGTGAATATTACCCCAATTAGAGCATAATTGATACTAATTTAGGCCATTTACCTGTGATATTGCCTATATATTTGTATATGCGTTGTTTTGGAGCTTCATTGCAGAAATAGGTAAAATTGGTGATTAATGTGATGATGGAGAGGACAGGAGTCCAGAACCGACGAAAAGCACTGAAGAAGCCCAGTGCGTCGATCGGCGCACCCCATGCGCTGATCAGCGCAAGGGTGTTTTGACCCCCAGAAGTGACCGAGGCCCATTCCACATGTTTATGGAAGTTTATCTGCGCAAGACACTTGAAGCTATTTGTCTAAGAAGAATTATGGAACTTCAAGAAGATTTATGGAACTCCAAGATCTTAACGTGCAGTACAAGACTTTATCTCGAAGGAAAAGGCCCACATGGTAGCTGTGGAAGACAGAGGAACAGACTCAGGGAAGAAATCAGAAGAGACACGGCTTGCGCCGATCGGCGCAATCCTGCGCCGATCGGCGCAACAGCCTTATTTGCTAGAAACCGAATCCTTTACGAGTAGAACCCCTATAAATACTTGTAAACTCTCGCCGCAGAAGGGGGAGGCGATAGAGGGACACCAGATCCATGAGTTAGAGCCACCGGGGCTTGTCCCGTTAGAATAGATCTCTAGTTGAGTTTCAAGAACCATTGGAGTCAAGAGTTGATCCGTCAAGGTAGGCCATCTCGACGGGATGAATCTTACTCTATGTATCTCAAGGATGATTGAATATGTTGATGATGGTTTTGGTGATTTGTCTATCTTGATTCTATAATCATGCATGTGCTTATTCCAGTTGCTTAGTTCTAGGCTAAGTAAGTAGATATTATCTTAATCGTGGTGATTAGGATAGTATTCGGACATTGTATTGATTATGGTTGCTTGATGATGCCAGTAGTGTGGTTTAGCGGTGACAGCACTAAGCCTGCGCAGCACTATTGGATAGTTGAGTAGGGTAAGATACTCGCGCGATTAAGGGTTTCCTTCCGGCAGCGATAAATCGGGAGCCGCTCGGAAAGCAGGGTGATCTTACTCATTATAGGTTTTCATTGATCCATGTAATTACCCATTATGATGCTATTCAATTAGACTATCTGGTTACGATCTCACTAGTAGATATCTGGCTACTGAGTTACCGGCATAGGTTTACGAGATCTGGAACACTTTGGCTTAGACTCACTGGTGTGCCGATCGGCGCAACAACTTTGGCTTAGATCCACCAGTGTGCCGATCGGCTCAATTCCTGCGCTGATCGGTGCAACCCCAAATTTAATAGATCTCGCGCACTTTGACTTAGTTTCATCAGTGTGTCGATCGGCTCGACTCCTGCGCCGATCGGCGCAACGACAGATTTACTGTCTGGCGCACCTTTATGCTGGCTAGTCTCCCCCTCATGCAACCTGACCTTGACAGTAGCCTTGACTAGATCTTTTACTGTTAACTTTGTTTAATAAATCCCTAAGGTCCCAGTGGATTCGATAAACCTTGGAATACTCAATTCAAGGGAAAAAGTGCTACAATCGTACATCGTCCTCTTGCGGTATATAAGTGGGTGCGTAGATACGACCAACAAAAACTCACGGGTGGCGGGCGACAGGGAGAAGAGAATTGGGGATGCCCTCGATGTGTCGGAGGCAGGGACAGGGGCCAGGGTCGGGACGAGGCCTCGGGGGCTCACGGTGGCTCCGTGCGTCGGGGGCAAGTGGCTCAGGGTGCCTCCGTGCGTCGAGGTCGGGCGCTGCAGGAGCGGCATCTCAAGGTACCGAGGGGCTCCTGGCGGCGCTTCCCTGAAGATCCCGGCGGTGAGCGAGCGGGCGGGGGGAGGCGTGAGCGGCCGGTGGAGGCGTAGGGGCGCGGTGGGCGGCGGTGGGGAGCGGCGAGGGGGTGGAGGTGCGGCGGAGGAGTGGGGGTGCAGTGGGCGGCACAAGCAGGATTTGGCCGAAAATGGCCAAGTTCCCGATCTAATCGGGGACTTAACCTAAAGGTTTGTCCTGTGCCACACAGGGGGGCACAAGGGAAAGAGGGGGCACATGGCAAATAGCGTCTTTGTCGTGTGCCTTCTGTAGCAATGAGGGGGCACATGACAAATAAAAATACTTAGGGGGATTCAAAACATAACCAAAGTTGGACATGATACAACTCATATGTTTTGTACCCAATAGAAATTTGGTTGAAGTCAGAACTTCACTTGACCATCATTTTGATTCAAAATCTGAATGGTTCCTTTTCAACAATCTGATTCTTTTACAATGATTCTCTGATTTGTGAGGAACATAGATGATAACTTGTGCGAAACATTTTCTACTTTGTTTGTTTTTTTTATAAAATTTAGTTTCAATCGAGTCACACGGTGGTTGTTATATTTCATGTACAATATGCATGAATTTTCTTGTTATTTCATAGATACGGACTCAAATGGGAATCATTAGCATGAAATATCAAATTTGCATCCACTACATTGCCTTATTCGAACCACTTGCAGTTCAAATTAGAATTTTCACAAAATAATTTAAATAATAAAATAAATAAATATAGCAAACACTATTAAAAAATTTCATCAAATATCATTGTCCAAGTACCATGTAAAAGATATGAACTACAAAGAATATTGGTGGGCAAAAGGGAAAGAAAAAAAACCTTTGTCTGTGTCACACAGTTACACACAACAAAGGTGCTCACGTATCCCTCACGTGCCGTCTTTGCCATGTCCAATTCCATGGCACACGGCAAATAGGGACTTTGTCCTGTGCCAGCTGTCGGGCACACAATAAACAGTTAACGACCGTCAGCATCAGGTGACCCCGTCGCGCATGTGTGATACGTGGACCTGTTTTCCATGTGTCAGGTCAAACGGCACACGACAAATAGGCTGTCATGTGTCTTTAGCCTGGCACACGATACAAAGTCTCTTTATCATGTGCCCGAGATAAGACAGATGGCAAAGACATTGGCACACGACAAGTGTTATTTCCCATAGTGTATATTGGAGGCCACAAAGCGCTGCATCTCTGAAGCATAAGTTGCTGTTGCAGGTGGTTCCAAGTAGGCCAGGTCCATGCACTCCGGTTGGCAGTGTGGGTGGAGCATGAGAAGAATCCTGATGTCGTTGAGTCTGTGTCTTCATCATCTTTGAGTATTGCTTTGATAATTTGATTGCCCAATGCAGCTGCTTTCATCTCGGACACAGAGAAATTTGGGGATCACAATTCTTGAATTTTAGAATTAATGTCGTTGTGGTTACAAATGCTAACGTGATCTAATCAATAGTTTTCTTCATTCAGAGGTGAAGCCCGCCATCGAAGCCACTGGGGTTAGACCGATTTCTCGATGGGGTCATTAAGGCTAATTAATTATAACTAGTGAGCATGATTTTCTACTGAATTTGCCGAAAGTCATCGATGCTTGCATGTAGTCCCGTCCCTTGATTTATTTTTTTTAGCAAGAAAGCGGTTGAAGAAGATAAAAAAATTATCCTGGATAATTTTTATGTTATTACTAAAAACAGTTTTTTGGATCTCTAACACAACAAAATTAACGGGAGGAGGAAAATAGCCTCGCCGGCAGGGATACACCACTCGGCACGCACGCATGGGGTTAGGATTAGCTTGCCGGCCGGTGATAGCTGCTCACAACTGACCGACGGGCGGCCTCATCAGACAAAAAGGTTGAGCAGCACTTGCTCCTTGTCGCCGCCTCCGGTGGTGGTGGTGGTGGTGACGGAGTCGTCGGAGCTCATGGACGGCGTGCCCGGCCGGAGGAGAGGCCTCATCTTGTCCCCCGAAGCCTGCGGGGACCCCGGGCTGAGGCACAGCCCGAGATCGCACGACGCCTCCTTCCGCACCCACTTCGCCGTGGAGAAGGTGGACCACCCGCCGGTGCGCTTGGCGCAGTAGAGGTCCCCTGTCCCGGTGCCGGCCCCGCCCAGCTCCGGCAGCGGGCCGATGGCGCCGTCCCGCAGCACGGTCTCGATGGCGGCCTGGCAGAGGTGCCAGTTCCCCGTCCCGAGCAGCCCCACAGCGCCGTTGACAGGGTTGATGGTGCGCCCGGCCGCCTCGTACAGCAGTGACTGGAACAACGCTGCGCCAGAACACAGCCATGATAATCAGTTAGTCGTTCGAAGGTGGTACAGTAGTTACGATTCATGGAACGGGAGATATATAACATACCTGGTCGCTGGTCGTCGGGGACGGCGGTGATGAAAGAGAGGAGGCCAGCCCGACCGAAGAACTTCGCGAGGAAGACGGTGGCGTTGCCCTGCGCTTCGGCGGTGTCCAACCACTGGAGGCACGGCCGGAGCACGCAGCCCTCGCTGCACCCCTTGCGTAGAACGCGGCAACCGTTGCAGCTCATCAAGATATATTACCACCTCGCAACAACAAGCTCATACACTCGCTACCTACTTTCAAGCACTGGATGGATCAGAGTCAGGGGAGAGATGATATCTCTACCGCTAGCTAGGAAACTGGAACCAAGAGAGAACAGCGGCTCCGCTGCCGGAGATGGAGATATATAGGCGCAGACGCAGTGTGGTAGAGAACGCAGAACACACCCAATCAGACCAGGGTTAGTTAACTCGTGGCTCTAGGCGGGTGGGTGTGGTTTGCGTGTCCGGTGACCCGGAGATGAGGGTGCGCAGCGCGCGAGGAAGTTCCAAGGTCCTGGGGTGCGCGGCGCGGGGGCAGCTCCGTGTCTCCGCTTCTGGTCGGATCTTGAGCTGGGTTGAGGTGGGGTGGGAAGCTCTGTCGCTCTCTTTCTCTCTCTCTCTGGCGTCTGGTCAGTGCCGCTGCCGCCCTGCCTGTCCTCCGCTCCACGCGTTCGCCTCGTCCGCACGTCGCGTGGCGAGGCATGGGTGCGGTCTTACCTTTTCGGTAGCCCCGTGGGCTGTGTGTGTGGTGGTGAGCCACACGGATGCGTGGATTCGCGTGTCGGGCGCGCCGCGGTGGGTCTGACTCAGCCTGCCTTTGACCCATGCGCCGTGGATTCGCCGCTTGCTGATTGCGACGTGCTCCCTCTCTCTCTTTTCCTCCAGCGGTGAGGATGCCCGGCCGAAATTTCGCGTCCCTTGCTGGCTCTTTTTCATTTTTTTTTTCTTTTTCAACACTACTGGTACAATAAGTACTAGATGATGGATGTCCTAGTGAATGACACATTTCAATGAGCTGTAATTTTATCTGCTGACTAAAAATATCTGCACTCTTTAATAAATTTAGTGCGGTCATCCTAGATGTCGTCCAACGTTTGGAGTTTGGTGTCCAATGGAGTCCGTGTCGAACCTGTTTTTGAGAACAGAGTCCACCTTTGGAGTTTGGTGTCCGTCTGTCCTATCGAGCTAGTTTCAACATGAGACTATTACGTAGTAGGAAAAATGATCCAGTCTGGCACTAAAACTTATGTAGAGTCTAGTTAGTTCAGTTTAAAAGGAAAAAAAAAATCAATTTAGCAATTCTATCCTTACGAGATCCTCTAAGTTAGGGATGATAATTTATTGTTTTGATGAAGAGGAATGATGGAGGAGACAGATGGTGTTCTGTTTTGGTTCTCTGTGTGTTTGGGTGTACTTTTAGCGCTAATGATTTCAAGCTTGTTTTCTCCAACAATGGAGGACAGAAGAGGCAGACCGGAGGAAGACGATGGGTTACGGAAAAAGAAGTGAGTTCACATGTGAAAAGGATGTCCGGTGGACAATACGCTGGTGTTGGATGGGCCAAATATATCATCAGCCCAGTTCACTTGTTTTTTCTTTTTTCTTTTTAAAATCTTTATTGGAACTCATGGTTGTTGTCTCATATCGTGCCGTTTTTACATCGTTGCTCACCCGCAAGTCGCGCGATCTATGTGATCCCTGCATTCATAGCTACCACAAGTGGACTACGCTTCCACTGTCATCGTCGAGGTGCACGAGCTGCCATCGTCGAGGTGCACGAGCTGTGCGCAATGGACCTGCATGTGTAATGGAGATCCATATATTATACTAACTCCTGAATTCAGTTGCATCCATTATTATTCCGTCCAGACAGAGACCCGAATCAACTGTTGGCGTCCATGGATAGAGCCATTGCACTCGTGTTTCCCATGGTTTCAAAAGCCCTGTGCTACCAATGCACAAATAGCTGTGGAGCTATAGCCACAACCTGTCCAAGATCTCCCATCACAACAGTCGATATATGGCATTATTATCCTCGACATCCTCACAAAGAGAGAACCAGCTTCACACATTTTGTAGTCTGAACGAATATCTTAATTACAGCAGAACTGACGCGGTGTGTAGCTGGTTTGATTTGGTTGCTTAGCTGAATCAAAATTTTACTATCCCAAGAAGAATTTATAAGAAAGTTTATTATGTCTCGACGTACCCTTTTATATAATCTCTACTTTGGCTGTTCTAATCAAGTAATCCGAGAAGTCTTTTGTATTTCTGCATTCAATTTTTTTTGTGTTAAAACAGTTAAATGACATCTCATTGACAAAAATTAGTTTGTTAGAGTGTGATACGTCTTAATGACTTTTATTGTGTATATCTACTATCTATATATAAATTTTTGTGTCAAAACAGTTAAATGACATCTCATCAACAAAAATTCTTCTGTCAGTGTTATATGTCTTAATGAGTTTTATTATGTATATCTACTATCTATAAAAAAATATATAATTATCTTATGTCCGTAGTAATGCACGGGCAATTTGCTAGTCTTTAATATAATTTCTGCGCCACTACCAAAGGGGACGTTCGTGTCCATAGTGGATTCTGTTGGATAGCTTGCAGAATCAGTAGCTTCAATTGAATCACTTCATCATCTGCAATAGGTTTAGAAATCATCAAACTAATTAATGGAGGTATTCTGGTTCTTCCCTCAATTGAGAACATGCATATAAATCAGAATTTTAGGAGACTTCCTTTTTATTCTTACATTCTTAGCAAATTGTTCATCTCCTAACTCATAGAGGGAGAACCGACACCAACTAGGTCGGTTGTGCCCACTGATCACAAGCACAAACCAGCAAAATCTTAAATAGTTTTGACTTTATTCAAAACCAGAGAAATGAGTTCACAATTTTGATTTAATACAAAACCATGGTATTTCTAATTCTTTTTCTGTGGCCTTTCTTAATTGATTTTTGTTTATTATTTTACCACAGTTCATAATTCCTAATATTCTTCCCCTTGATCATAAGCTTAAAACATGAAAAGCTTATTTATCAATAAAATGGTATGCAAAGATAACAGATTCATAACGGTCAATTGTATAGTACCGATGCAACACAGTTATTATTGTATACCACCCTATATCAAAACAAACTTCTTTAACTTTCGGAGCTCTATAAACTTTAAACTTTTGGCATAACATAATAGTTCATTTCTAATTGAACAATACACCAAATCAATAGGTTACAATAGTCAATTAAGTCCTATTTAACCGATTGACCATAGTTCTATATCATCAAGAAAATAAACTGACTTAATCTTATGGGGAGACGGTGTCATAATAGTTTCACTTATCCAAGATCAAAAGCTTTTCTACAACACCCATGCTAGCAACATAATTGGGTGGTAGGTCTCAGGGAATTTCCATGAATAATTTTATTGAAGTTAATGTTTGACCTTGGAAAATATCTTTCATAACATGATACAGGGTGTCAAAGTATTTGGCAGAACCACTTGACTTGTTGTTACTTGATAGAAATATTATGACTTGATTGTCACAATATAAGAGAAATAATATTCACCTTTCTTTATTCTAGGATAGAATCCATTTGTCATATTGCCTATCCAGTGGCCCTATATCATGCTATATATGCTTTTGAGCTTTCTAACGAGTAATCTCCTTATGTGAGTGTGTTACTTCATTTTGACATCAATTCTTTAGTGTCAACACAACACACAATAATATCTAAATATCCGAAAACATTATGGATATCAGAATTGGATCATCATCCGCAAATCATCCCAGTCATAACATTTAGTCAGGGCAATTATACACTTTATGCGCATGTTACAAATGGCAATGCATATGTAACATTTTGTACAAGTTTGCATTAACACTTTGGACATTGATATGTCCTAACTTTGTTGCTCTTGATTCATTTGAACAGGCAAGATCATAAACATAATAAATATTATACTTTCACCATGTGAAACTTTGTGCTATGAGTTTTATGTTAAACATTTAATATTACCTATGGAGTCACTTACGCCTTCTAGACCCTTTGGTAGTCTACTGTATTGGCTCATTTGGTAATTTCTTAAAACTCATAGTTTCATTTATTCTTTCATGACATAAGTCATTCACAAGTGTATTCCATTTTTATGACTTTCATAATGTTCGATCAACATCCAATATCAACTCATTCACAAGTGATGTAGTCACTTGACATAACAGATTTACACAATTTATTTGTGATTGCTCTCAAAATTTTGGTATTAATAATATACATTTGAAAATAAGTTATTGAATATTAATTATTATGTTGTAACATGGTTGAATGGACTGAGTGACCGAGAGGGGGGGGGGGGGTGAATCGAGAACTCGCACTATGTACCAACTTCACCAATTCCTAAAACCGACCACTCAAAACAACTCCTACACAATTATAGTAATGATCACACTAGCAAGTTAATGAACCTATGAAAGGAACTACAACCTAAGCATACTAGTCGATCACACAAAGCAATACAACTCCTATGCAAGCTAGTGATAAAGACACGTGGAAGCAAACAATAAGCTAGCAAAGAAACCTACTCATGCAATCCTACAAGCTAAGGAACTAGAGCACACAAGCAGGAGTAGTACAATACATACAGGGGCGAGTAATCAAGCCAATGCAACTGCTATACATGCTAGTGATCAAGTATGGAAGCTAAGCCCTACTAGTAAGTAAAGAAGCCTATTCATGCAAGTCTACAAGGTAATCAACTAGAACAAGGTAATCACACAAGCATGAATAGCACAGTATATAAATGCGGAAAGTAATGCATGACAGTAAGAAGTAGAGTAAGAGATGGCTCATGATTTTTTCCCAAGGTCTCGAAAAGATGGCGCCTTCCCCTACTCTTCGTTGGACCACTCCCGCCGGAGTGTCGGTCCCTCCCGCCACCAATGTGGAGTTCTCGCCCACGAGCCCGCAATCACTCTCGGAGTGAAAACGCGGTGCACGTCACCGCTGCCACCTAGGCACAAGCTCACCTCCCTTGAGAACTTGCCGGACTCCCTGAGCCGACCCGGGCGCTCACTATTGATGCCCCTTTCACCGTCGGGCTCAAACCGTGTACAAACGAGTGATGGCCTTCACAACCGATCACGATAGGCTCGATCACCAACACCTAACCGATCTAGGTCTCACCATAGACCAAGAGTAACAACCTAGATCACACCCTCAAGGACATCCTAGCCTTAGATGTGCATCAATGCTCAAGTTACTCTCACTAGCACTCTCAATATATGCAATATCTCCTCCTAGTGCTCTCCTCTTTGCCTCTTGGCTCTCACCAAATGCTCCAAGCAATTCCACTGGCCAAGAGTGGTCTCCAAGAACCCAACAACGAATATATATAGGCTTCCAACCTCCAACTAGTCGTTACTCCACGAAATCAGCTTTCTAGGCCTACTGACTGGACGTCCGGTCACTGTAGTCTTCAACTCCATCGTCTTTGCCCCTGCTGATTTCTCCACTGACCGGACCCCCATCAATAGGTTTAGCGAGAGCATTTATAACACGACCCAAGTAAGCCTCGCTCACAGGTATCTGAGCAATTCTTCCTGTTGCTTTTACGGTCAGTTGACCAGACCGTCCGGTCTATTTCTTTCTCCAGTCTAGAAACATTTCGGCACTGCTCCCCTTCTACCCTGTGTGAACCCATATAGACCGGACCGTCCGGTCTGGAGACTAGACCATCCGATCACTACGGCTTCTAGCACAGGGAGAATGCTTGCTATGTTTTGAAAGTTCCAGACGAATCCCTTAGTGACCGTACAGTCCGGTCACCACTGACCCCTCTGTTCGGTCACTACGTCTAGAAGCTGAAACTCCTCGCCCTTGCTTGACTTTATTTCTCAGCTTCTCTGAACAACTCCTTGGCTTCTCCACTGTCACCTAGTGCCTGGGATTTCACTAAGCATCCATGCACATCACCAACTAGTGTGACCTAAGAGACATGACCTAGACCCCCTTTATAGTCCGGTTTTTCCTATGGACTTAAAGCCCTAATAACTAGACAAGTGTTCCCAACACTTTCTCCATAGCTTGTCCTTAGCTTTGATCCATCTCCATCAACCCTTGGACTCCATCAAGCTCACAAGCCTCCATGCTTGTGGTCATTGTCATCAAGCACCAAGGCAGCCGTCATCAATCATCATAGAGTAGAAAAGGTTTCCTACACGAACAACACTCGTGTAGACATTAGTCACATTTCATGTTTGTCATTCATCACCAAAACATCATACCTTGGGGTGACCTCAATGGTCATGATCCTTACAATCTCCCTCTTTTTGGTGATGGATGACAACCACTACTTATGATGATCCAAAACAGACGAGCAACAAGGAACCAAAGGAAAAGAGAGGAATGAAAGGATTACCATAGTCCGTACCTTGGAAGTAGTCTCCTCCTTGGAATGTACTAGGTGTTGAGGGAGAACTACCCAATCTTGTACCGCATTTGATATCGATCTAGAGGTTAATTTTGCACCCATCTTGGTGTCGTGGTTGATGATCTTGTTGAAGTAGACACACAACAAGGATGTAGATGTTCATGTTGGTGTAGGTGTTCATCTTGATATGATCTTCATGTGTACTTCACGTGAACATACACCATTGTCTTGATCATCTTCATTTGATCTTCATGTTCTCCTCTTTGTCACTTCATAGGTTTCTTGTATCTTCTTGTTCTTCCCCCCTTCTTGATGGTTGATCTTCATGTTCTTTTCCATCTTTTCTTCTCCCCTTTGACTTGGCTTTTGGATCTTCATGTTCTTCTCCCCCTTTGTGTTATCTATCTAGACTTGGCTTTTGGATCTTCATGTTCTTCTCCCCCTTTGTCACCTATCACCAAAGACCAAAGACAAAACACAAGAGAACCAAGGAGCAAATAATAAAAGCAAGAGTTAGGAAACTCCCCCTTTCATGGTGCTCCTCCTTGGTCACGATAGTGTTCCACCATAGCTCCCCTAACACGCATGACTCAACAAAATATTTTCTCAAGTATGCAATGGTTAGTCACTTGTGTGATAGGAATGTATGAGCCACTTGTCTTTGAGCCGCGCGAGTAGATTTAACCTCGGAGCTCGTTTGAATGTGACTCAATGGGCATGAAGGACAAAGATCACTATGTGATCATCTAGAGGATCATATACTTACATTGTAAATAAGCAACTCCCCCTAGAAACATGCTCGGAAGCATGTGAGGTATCACGATGCAAGAGTGCATGAATGCAAGTGCAAATGCAACACGTATACACATATAAGATGGATGCTAAAGGAAAGAGAGAGAAAGGCTACAAACCAAAGTGCCAATGATGAGTTGTTCCCTTCTTGAGCTTACTCACAATGGACCATTCTTCAAAGCCTTGGGCACACCATGAACCACCATCCCAAGCTTAACCCATGTCCATTGCTATCTCAAGGAGGTCTGAAGTTGACCTACAAACAAAGAGAAACAAGTACAAAACAAAGGCACAAACAAGACTATACATATTTACAAGAGACAAGCTTTAGGGTTACTCATGTGAAGTTGGAAAGGTCGAGAATATTGAGTTGTCCCCTTAGCTTGTTGAAGGTCTTCTCATCGAGTGGCTTGGTGAAGATATCCGCCAATTATTCATGAGTCCGCACACTCACCAATTCAATGTCCTTCTACTCAACATGGTCTCTTATGGAATGATGCTTTACTTGAATATGCTTTGCATGACCATGATCTCCAGTTTTGAGAGCCATCTTGATTGTCGTCTCACTATCACAATATAATGGCATTTGAGTGTAGTTAAGGCCATAATCCGAGAGCATTTGCCTCATGTAGAGAAGTTGGGCACAACACGCTCCCACCGCCATGTACTCTGCTTCAGCTGTGGATAAAGCCATCGAGTTTTGCTTCTTTGAGCTCCAAGATACTAGGGATCTTCCAAGAAATTGACAACCTCCCGATGTACTCTTCCTATTCACTTTGCATCCTGCGAAGTCCGAGTCTAAATACCCAAGTAACTCAAAGCTTGTTCCTCTAAGATACCATAATCCCATAGTAGGTGTGTACTTGAGGTATCTAAGAATCCTCTTCACGACCTTCTAGTGAGACTCCTTCGAATTTGCTTGATAGCATGCACACAAGCACACACTAAACATGATGTCTAGACTTGAGGCGGTGAGATAGAGCAAAGAACTAATCATTGATCTATAGAGCTTGGGGTTCACTGGTTTTCCCTTTGCATCATCATCTAAGGGTTTGCTTGTTACCATGGGTGTATGCAAAGGCTTGCAATTTTCCATGTTGAATCACTTGAGTAGGTCCTTGGTGTACTTATCTTGGTAGATGAAGTTCCCTTCCCTCAATTGCTTCACTTGAAACCAAGGAACACATGCAACTCTATAATCATTGACATTTGAAATTCCGTTGCCATCATTTCCTAGAACTCTTCATTGAACTTCTCATTGGTTAACCCATAGTTGATATCATCCACATAGATTTGGCACACAAAGAAATCCTTCCCTACATGTCTTGTGAACAAGGTGCTATCAATGCTTCCAATCTTGAAACCATTCTTGAGAAGGAAGTTCCTCAAGTGTTCATACCATGCCCTTGGTGCTTGCTTGAGGCCATAGAGAGCTTTCTTAAGTTTGTACACGTGTCGTGAATGTTTAGGGTCCTCAAACCCTAGAGGTTGTTCCATATAGACTTTCTCATTGATATCTCCATTCAAGAAGGCACTTTTGACATCCACTTGAAAGAGCTTGAAGCCATTGTATGATGCATAGGCAAGTAAGATCTAAATTGCTTTAAGACGGGCCACGGGAGCAAAAGTTTCATCAAAGTCAATGCCTGCCACTTGAGAATACCCCTTGGCCATTAGACAAATCTTGTTCTTGACAATTGCCCCTTTCTCATCTTGCTTGTTCTTGAAGACCCACTTGGTGCCAACCACATTATGATTCTTGGGTCTCTCAACCAATTTCCATACTTTGCATCTCTTGAAGTTGTTCGATTCCTCTTGCATAGCAATAACCTATTTGTGATCATCTATAGCTTCATCAATTGTTATAGGCTCAATCATGGAGACGAAGGAGAAATTCTCAATTGCAACATTTGCCTCCTCATCATTTTCTTTACTCACATAGTTGGGCTTGTATTGATTTCTCCTTGTCCTAACTCCTTGAGATGGACTCCCAATGATCAAGTCACGTGAGTGATTCTTGTTGATGGCCTTGGGTCTAGGATTGTGTTCTTCTTGAGTGGGAGGAGCGCTAGGTGAAGTATCTGTGCATCATGAATTGCTCGCTCTCTTGAGATGTGAGTGTCCTAGATTCTTAGTGAGGTGGGAGAATCACTCATATGCTTTGTTGTTTTGGAGCTAGAGCTTGGTGAAGATGTGGGACTATTTTGTGAAGAGCTTGGAGAAGTGGCTCAATGTGAAGTATGTGGGGAGGCTTGGGGCTCACTTCTCTCTTGGGTT
The DNA here is from genome assembly GCA_030378355.1 of Eleusine indica. NCBI lineage: Eukaryota > Viridiplantae > Streptophyta > Magnoliopsida > Poales > Poaceae > Eleusine > Eleusine indica. Next base: position 23,200,746 of record CM059498.1, on the reverse strand, counting down.
CCCTCATGGGTAGGTGGATGCACTCTCAATGAATCTTCGGAGGAGAAAGTGGGACAGGCAATGACATATTGGTTTGGTTCTTGCACCTCGGAGGAAGAGGTTGGTTGAGGTGGTGGAGTTGAGGGCTCATCAATATTACCATCATTGGCCTCGTGGGGTAAAACCTCGCCCACAGGCATGTTTCTCAAGGCTTCCCTCATAGGCTCATCTCCAATGTTCACTTCGTATAAAATTCATCTCCTTTCTATGAACCATTTGACTCATCAAATTGCACATCATAAGATTCTTCCACGCATCCTATTGCTGAGTTGTAGACCCAATATGCTTTAGAAATCCCTGAATACCCAACAATAATGCCTTTATCAGTTCTGCTCTCAAATTTCCCGGGAAGTGCAGCCAAACACCAAAAAATAGAAACATTGGGTTTCCGTCCAACCAATAGCTCATATGGTGTCTTCTTCAACAACCAGTGGAGGTAGACACGGTTTGAGGTGTAGCAAGCTGTGTTGATTGCTTCAGCCCAAAACCTCTCGTGAGTTCCATACTCATCCAACATGGCACGAGCAAGGGTGATTAGTGTCTTGTTCTTCCTCTTCACTACTCCATTTTGCTCGGGAGTATATGTAGCGGAGAATTCATGCTTGATCCCTTTTTTGTCACAATATTCCTCCACTGTTGTGTTCTTGAACTCAGTCCCATTGTCACTCCTTATCTTCACAATGCTAGCCTTGAATTCATTCTTTGCTCTCCTTGCAAATTTTCTGAAGATGTCACTTGCTTGAGACTTGTCTACAAGATAGAAAGTCCAAGTGTATCTTATGAGTCATCCATAATCACCAAGCAATATAGATTCCCTCCCAGACTCTTGTAATGTGTTGGACCAAACAAGTCCATGTGCAAGAGCTCTAGAGGACGTGATGTAGACATGAATAACTTGGTAGGATGAGATGATGCAACTTGCTTCCCAGCCTGACAAGCACTACACAATTTGTCCTTCTCAAAGGTGACATTCTTGATTCCTTCAACTAGATTCCTCTTGACCACTTTTCTAAGTTGATTCATTCCAACATGTGCCAGTCTTTTATGCCACAGCCATCCTTTTGTTGCCTTAGTGAAGAGGCAAGTGCTTGGTGACATATTGCTTGATTTGAAGTCTGTGACATACAGGTTCCCATGCCTTACTCTATCAAATACTAGTCCCTTCTTTGCATTTTCAATCATTGCACCATCCTCATCAAATGTGCACTTGAAGCCCATGTCACAAAGTTGACCGATAGACAGGAGGTTGAAGTTGAGAATTTTCACAAGAAAGACCTTGGAGAGATGGAGGTCCTCAGTAATGGCCACCTTGCCTGATCCTGTGACTCTTCCTTTTGAGTTATCCCCAAAAGTCACCTTCTCACTATCTTCGTCTTCATCAATGGTGGTGAACATGGTTGGCTTCCCGGTCATGTGTTGAGTGCACCTACTGTCAAGAATCCAATGAGTACCTCCATTCTTGTAGTTGACCCTGGTGGTAGCCATAAGACAAGCACTAGAGGAAGAAGGGTTAGTATCCAAAGCATTACTTGATTGACTTTCACTAACCTCATCATGGTGAGCCATGATACCATCCTCATAATTAGGGATCCTTGCAATCCCCTCTTGAATTCTTCTCCTTATAGGATAGTGTGGAGCATGATACCTCCATTGACCATGACCATCCCCCATGTGTATGTCATCAAGGTCAATGTAGTAGTGGGGAGGACCATAGAGGCTAGTGACGTGCTCAAGCATGTGTCCCACTTATGAGTGAAGCACAAGTATTATCTCCATGGCCTTCTCAATTGAGAGCTCATGCCTTTTGTCGACTACCTCCTCAAGTAAGAAACCCCTCTCAGGAGCTGTGATTTGTTGGAGGAGCTTGTCAATCACTTCAAGTGGAGCAATCCTCCAAAGACCTCTGAAGGAGTTTATCCTGCACACAAGATCATAAATCATCAAAAAAGTCTCACAAAGGTCATCGTTCGGATTTCTCACAACTTCATCAAATTTAAAGAAGAACTCCTATTGTCAAGCTCGACGCATGCGCTAGAGTCGATCTTGTGGTGGTGGAGGTGGGGGCGCCGGAGCCGTAGTGGGAAGATCGATCATCCCAAGTGATCGTGTGAGCATTGTGGTTGACGCTCCTCTCACATCAATGCGTGGTCCACCAAAAGTTCTTGGAGTAGAACTTGGAATGGCACTTGGGGTAGAACTTGATGAAGCGCCTGATGAAGAGCTTGGTGTAGGTCTTGATCCGAAGGGGTTGTCGAAGTTGCTACAAGGCAATCTTTAGGAGGGATCAAAGAAGTTTGAGCTCGAAGCTACTTCCTTCCCTTTTCTTGAGGATGCTCCATTTGCCTTAGAGGTCTTCTCCCTAGTCCAGCTTGCGGTAATCTTCTCATCATCAAAGAGCAGCTGAATCACATCCTCGATGGAGAGACCCTTCTCTATGATGAGATCAAGGGTGATGTAGAGGAGCTTTCTGCTAGGGAGCAAGGCAAGGATCTTCTCGACTATCACAATCTTGGGAAGCTCGAAAGTAGTTGCTCCAATCCTGTCCACAATTAAGTTGAAGATCATAAACATTTGTAAAGTGTTGATGTTAAAACACCAACTTATTAACTTCAACTTCATTTATAACTTTACTTTTTCTTTGCTCTGTTTATCATGTCCTTTTAGAGAAACAACACTAGAAACATAGCCTCTTTGTCCACTGTCTAGCACTTGACCCTGAGGGCTCCTCAGCAATTCTAGCTGTCCTCTCAACAGGTCTCGATGGTCTATGAGAAACCGGAGCTACCAGCTCATTAGGAGTGGTCCGCTATTTGGTGGACAACCTGAGTGTCTCCCTCTTTCCGGCTATCTCTGTGGGCTAGATAGTCAACACGTTGCCACTAGTCCTAGGCTGTCCGCTCTGAGCAACATCTCTCTCTACTTCCTCTCTCTGCTCTGTAGCCTCTTCTGCCCTCAGAGCTCTCTCGTCCTTTGGGTCTGGCAGTCTTGCCCTCTTGGGGCAACTGTCTCTTGCGTAGGGGCCTTGCCCTTCCCCTTGTCACTGTCCATGTCTCTGACCATAGCTGACAACTGCACACACTTGGGTGATAGATAGATAAGAATATGGAGTCCTGATAATACTTATGAGCAAAGCATCGCTAGATAAGAAAACACATGTAGAAACCCTAGCGTAGGAACAAAGACATGATCACTAGCAATGTAGCCAAATAAGCAATGGTGATCATCGACTATGGAGTGGAATTATTCTAGTGCAACAAGCAAGGATCAAACTTTAATGACAATGTGACCTAGAACTGAGCAGGGATCAATGTGCAACTAAAGTAATGCACCGTTAATTATAATTGCAGCAATTGATCACAAAATTATGCTAGCCATGCATGAGTAAATTCAAGAAATTAAACTACTTTGCATGAACTTATGCAATTTTCAAATGATCTGGGCATATAGCGATGAAGGATGAATGGCTTAATACCCTAGAATAGAGAGAAGTAGGAATTCACTGAAAAAGCCAAGCTTTTGACATTGATCGCCAGAGAGACAGGAAAATCCGTGACAGTTGGCTTGTGGTGGTGGATGGTCTCGGTGAGTAGGGCAAGCAGAGGTGTGCCAGGGAGCTACCACGACGGCGGCGCTGCAAAAACAAGTTGTGCGGTGGCCTGATGTAACCCTAGGCGGTGGCGGTGTTGTGCGCGTTTGTGTCGGCGTGCGCGAGGGAGCAGAGTGAGACACTGCACGGCGAGGAGGTAGGCGTCGGCTCGCTGGGCAGTGACAACTGCTCATGGACATGCAGACGGCTACGCGAGCGTGGGCACGAAGGCATGATGTGAGTCAGCGTCGGCGTGCTCGTGTGCTAGGTGGAAGGCGAATAGGTCAAGGGCAATTTCGTGAATTTCATCAAACTCACGGTGATTAAGTTTTACTTCAGGTAAAATTCGAGCAGATAGTCATGATTCATCAAGGATCAAATCAAGGACTGAGATTGAATCTCGGAGCAGCACGATGAAGTGGATCGCCGTAAGATCTGGTGGTATCGCGATAATGTACGGTGACTACTGAGGTCACTGAACACATCTTAGTCATCATACCATATAGTGATCATAGCACTAACACTACGGTGATATTGCTGTAAGGTACGATGACCATAAGGTGTTTGACCTCACGTCTGAGTTATGAACAACTCATCGACACTATGGTGATACCACCGTACAGTACGACGATCATAAGAAAAGATGAATTCAAGGCATTTATTCCATCGTTCAAGTGCCACACCCAGCGCACAACATGAACATCAACTTGAACATGGAAGGGAACTCTCAAACACTCCTTTTTCAAACAGTTGACGTATGGCCTAATAGTTTTTGCAAGTGGCAAATGAAGAATTGATCAAAAATAAGAACCAAATCAAATAAGGACCAAATGGGTATGTATTATCCTTAGCCTTTGAACCACATGAGTAGATTTAACCTTGGAATTCAAAAGAGTTTGCTCAGTAGGCATGAAGCAGCAATTCTTTTGTTTTGTGAACCTTATGGAGATGTGATCTCATATGGCACATAAGGCACAATTCTCCAAGGGTGACAAGCCTCCTTTGTGTTTGTCACATCCCAAAATTTCTTATTTTGGAATGTGAACCGCTTTCGATAATATATTGAGATTTCTCAAATTTTGAAACTATTTATAAGAAACTTTGCAAATTAACAAATATTTTGTTAGGTTGAAGTAATTGCTCTATGTCATAAATGTTTTCAGTTTTGAACAAAAACCTTATTAAATAAGCAAAATCATTTTATTTTATTTGATTTCAATTTGTCACATCCCAAAATTTCTCATTTTGGAATGTGAACCGCTTTCGATAATATATTTAGATTTCTCAAATTGTGAAACTATTTATAAGAAACTTTGCAAATTAACAAAGATTTTGTTAGGTTGAAGTAATTGCTCTATGTCATAAATGTTTTCAGTTTTGAACAAAAACCTTATTAAATAAGCAAAATCATTTTATTTTATTTGATTTTAATATTTTGTCATTTTTTTGATTCCATGTTAATTTGAGAAAATTAAAATCCTTTTCAATTAAATTTTATGAATATACATTCTGTTTTAAAATGGGGCTCAACTATTATTGTCTCCGTGACTCACGTGAATGAATCGTCGAACACTTTCTTACAAACTTGTTTCACCATATATTTCACCCTACATGTCATTGATGTATCTATACTCATTTTCATCCTCATTTATTTTACCTACCACATGGACGTACCTAGACGTCATACCTTCCGTGTTTACCCCCACCTTCCATAAACACCTTTTTGGAAAGAAACCCCTCCTTCCATAAACATTCTATGGAAATAAACCCACCTTCCAGAAACCCTTCTTTGGAAAGAAATCACACCATCCATAAGCATTCATAAGGAAAGAACAAGAGAATAATTTCCTTTCCATATTTCCTATGCCTTTCATGTTTGCCTCCAATAAATATATTTATTACTCTTAAATCCATTTCCATATTGTTACTCCACCTTCCCTCACCTCTCCTATAAATACCAGCCCCCCCCCCCCCCACGAAATCCCACCCCCTCAAACCCTCACCACGCCGCCAGGCTGCCGCCATGCCACCCTGCCCTCGCGTCCAGCAACAGTTCTGCCGGTTGGCTTTGGCGTTCCCGGTGATCCACCCATCCAAATGCCTCCAATTTTTACAGGGAGGTGCGCCCTGATGTCCCATACAACATATCCAAAACTCAGAGGCATTGGATGTCGTATGCCTCCGGGATCTGCATCGCAATATCAGCTGCTCCTTGATCTGGGTGAATCCAGCACGCGCAATGGTAAAACCATCACCTTTTCTCCCAATACAGAGATGTTATTGATACAACCGACACTCCTACTTGTGTTCCAGGTTCTTGTGATCATCTCCATCAAAGGCTTCTCCAAGATCTGTCTTGGATCGACCGAGAACGCAATTGGCGTGAAACCCGCCACTACATGACCTTGTTTCGTTCTAACACCAAAATCTCCAGATCAGTTCAATTCCTATGACACAAACCCTGCCATTCATGTTTTTCACGTCACAGCCAATACTTATGTTCAACTATTGTTTCATATCCATCTGGAATAACAGGGAACGCGCATGTCTTCTTTATGTTCTTTGTAGATGGCTGCTGTTCGCTATCTGTTCGTGTCCCGCACAGATCCTGGTAATTTCAATCAATGTTCTGCCCAAACCATTTGTGTTCATGATGATAGACCTATGCCATATCGTGTTGCAGGTAGTTAGCTACTCGTTCCGAGAAACATGACCTATGATCTACTCCGATGCCTCCAGGAACGTCGTTGGCGTTCAAACTGTCGCTGGTTTCTGATCCATCGATCTCCAATACAGTTGATTTCTGATCCAATTCACCATGCGTTTCACATGTCCCACATCACTAGAAAGATTTATGTTCAAACAATTCCTTTAGAACTAGAGCCAATCAATAGGAAGACGCACATATATTCTGCACTGTCTGTGCGCAGCCGCAATCCTTGCAACTTTAACCTTGCATATCTTTTGATCCATAACCCTGATTTAGATGATTCTTTCACCTACATTATTGTATCCAAATAAACTAGCTAACTGCAACCTCTGTTCAACCGTACCCAATTGTCCCATACCTTGCATTGTGTATTTATTGTGTGTATGCTTTGTATGTCTTGCGCGAATAGGATTTTTACGCACGGTAATCATACGAGGATGAAGATCAAGATTTGTTATCACTGAGCAGCAACATCTAATTTCAGGCAAGTGTCCTTGATGCATTTTGTACCTATTGTGAATGTTACTTTAGGATTGCATGCTTGTGTCAATTGATTGGGAACCTATTGTTAGGGTTTACTAGTTGTTCTATCTTGTCCTTGTCGCCTTGAACTAGAGTTTTATCTATCAATGGGTAGACATGCTTAGTTGCTTACGGGGTTGTTGAGTCCAATTTAATGTTTACTAATGAACAATATCACGTGGGAAAGGATGGGTAATTCTTTTAGCAACATGGACTTAGGGATCTATGCAAGCCGGATGGAATGGGTGTGGTGCCGTGGGCACATGGTTGGTGGTGGTAGGCTCGTTGTAGATCCTAGGAACGGGTTCTTGGAGCGATAACCCAGGACAACAGTGCCATCACAAGGCTGTTATGGAACAGCTTGGCTGATTAATTAGGAGTTCTCCCAGTGTCGGTGCAACATTTGGTGGAGCAGGGAATGGAAGTCAAGAGGACTGTCCTTGTATCCGAATGGCTCAAGAGGGGGCTCCTGGGGTGATGAGCTGCTTGTTGATGGGCTATCACTTATGGACGGGAGTGGAACCTTAGTGGCTAGCATGTATTAGGAGACCCTTTGTAAAAGCCTTGTAGTGATCTCCTGGCCGTACACCTAAGGAAGTGTGCTAGTGCTTGGCTGGCATGGCAACATGGAGACTCTAGTCCACCTGGCAACAGGGGATGAAATTACGATTTGTGGGTAAAGTGGTACAACCTTTGTAGAGTGTAAAACTATCATGATAGCCGTGCTCACGGTCACGAGCGACCTGGATCCCTCACAAGATTAGTTGGTGGTTTATGGATGGTTATGGTTGGGAGTGGTTGGTTGGAGGTTTGGATTGGACTTGGCTTGAATAGCACCCTGTGGATTGATGGTTAGGATGACCTCACCTAGTTATTAGGATGCTTAGTGAATTAAAAGCTCATGCAATAAACCCCTATAAGCCTTCCTTTTCTTTAGCCCCATGTCATCTTTTCCCCCACTTGCTGAGTACGACATGTACTCATCCTTGCTGTATCCCATATTGCTGCTCAGCTACAAGAGAAGGTTGGTACAATGATGAAGACAATGGAGAAGACCTCTAGGCCTGCGGTCTTCCGGTCGACTTCCTGTGGGAGCTGAAGGACACCAACGCTTAGTTATTCCGCTGTAATGTAATCTTTTACTTTTGACCTATGGGTCACCTTTGTAATAATATTATCGATTTAATAAAGATATTGTTCTTTTATCACAATAATTGTCCTGTGTGCGTGAAAACTTGATCCTGGGCACGCATACAGATGCATTCGGTTTCGGTCGTTGGAACCGGGTGTGACAGTGTTCACCTATATGATGCATGCAACAAGCAATTGTACAATGCATGAAATTAAACATGCTTTGTTGATGCAAGCAAGATTAAAAAGACACAAAGGAAACCTATCAATGTCAAGTTTGATCCCCGCTCAAACTTACTCACTATAAGCCATACCCTTGCCTTGAGTGAATCAAACAACCATCTCAAACCTCCCCCTTGCTTATAGCTATCTTTAGTGGGTTAGACATTGGCTAATTTTTCTGTGTTTTACTTTTAGTTATTTACACATGCATGGATGCAAAGCATACTAGTCACAAAGGAGTCCTACATTACCATGCAATGCATAAAAGGAAAAACACACTACCACTACTATGTATAAGGGGCACCTCCTTCATGACTAGATATGGGAGTTGAGGCACATGGCTCTTGTAGTGGACTTCACTTGATCTTTAAGTAGATTCATGGTCCACCACATTCACCCATCTGGGTCACCTTCTTGGGGACCCACTTGAGGTTTGTGTCCCTCTCAAGGTCCATAATGCACTTGGGCACCCATATCTTCTTGATCCTCCTCTTCTTGTCCGGTGGTCCCAATGCCTTTGCCATAACCTTGCCATTCTTTGTCCCTAAAGAGTATGAAATGGCTGTTCTCATGGAACAAGTTAGCATTAGGTAAAGGTTTGGAACTTCTCACCATGAGACAATCCTTGTTGGTGTGACCATCCTTGTAGCACCGGTCACAAAAGTAGTCATCTGCAAGAAGAGGTTTGACCCAAGATGGTATATCATCTTTGTTGACAAGGGTGTCGATGATGGCTGGGTAGGAACCAAGTCCATGATGTGGTGTATTGTTCATAAGATTCCTCCCAATAATCTCCTTGTGCTTGTCTCTTCCTCTTGTGAGCCTCTCAAAGCCATCCATTACCCTCTCCCGTACCTCCTTAGCTTATATTCCTTCAAGATAGAATGCTCAAGGGTACAATACCCACAAGAGCTGGTTAGTTCTTCATGTATAGGGGAAGTATTAATTTTGGAAGAACTAGAGAAAGGAGTGAAGAGAATCTCCAAGTTGATGGCATCAAAAGTAACATCAAAACACTTGTACTTCTCAAGAAGATCTACATTATCGACCTTGAGTTTGTCATAACTCTTGTTTAGAGCCTGATGTGAAGTGCCAAGTTCCTTGAGCTTACTCTCAAGCACACCTACTCAGGACTTGGAGGTCTTACACTCTTGTGTTACCTCTTTAATTTTCTTCTTTTGCTTGACGATGAGGTTGTGGACCTTCTCAAGCATGTGGTATACTTCTTAATAGGTGGGTCGATCATCTTCCTCATCATCACTCTCATCACTTGAAGAGTCACTTGAGTCACCTCCTCTATTCTTAGCCATAAAGCACATAGGAGGTGGTGGACGGGATGCAACATCCTCCACTAGTGCAAGTCCTGCTACTTCCTCTTCATCTTCATCTTCTTCACTTGACGAGTCATCACTCACCCATTCACCAACAAATGTTTGTGGTAGTACTTCTTCTTCTCTTTGGCTTTGTCCTTGTGCTTGTCATCCTTCTTGATGAAGTGCTTCTTCTTGTCATACTTGGGCTTGGGCTTCTCATCTTCATCCTCACTTGATGAGTGATGTTGCTTCATCTTGTCTTTCTTTGCCTTGGGACATTCCTTGGCAAAGTGACCACTCTTACGACACTTGAAGCAATCACTACTTCTTCTTAGTGAGTTTCTTCTAAGATTTATCTTTCTCATCACAAGAGCAAGATCCTCTTCATCGATCTCAACTTCATCATCCTCAAGAAGTTGCTTCATCTTCTCTCTCTTGTTGCACTTGTTGCTTTGATGTTCATCAACTTGGAGTGCAAGCTTTGAGGGCTGAGCATCATCCATGCCCTCCTTGTAGTTCTCAAATGCAACAAGCTTGCCAAGGATCTCATCTATTGGTCTCTTCTTCAAATTGTTGTTATTGATGAGAGTGACAATCGTCTCATAGCTGCTTGGGAAAAACCTCACGAACTTTCTCTTGACATCATCATCTTTGAGCTTGAAGTCCGGGCCAAGAGCATTGATTTGCTCCATAAGTACATGAAATCAAGAGTAAACAACATTAGCCTTCTCATTAGGTAATAACTTGAAAGTGTCAAATTTATTCTTAAGCACGTAGTACTTCTCTTCTTTCACATCTTGTGTCCCCTCATGAATATTCTTAATTTGAGCCCAAATCCCCCTAGCAGTAGCACTAGCATCTAAACGAGCAAACACATTCTTAGAAATACATGTAAAGATAGCATTCTTGGCTCTCACATTGGTCTTAACAAAGGTGGTGTCATTAGCTTCATTTTTTTTTGAGCTTCACCAATGGTCACATTCCACACTTGTGGATCAATGGACTCAAGGTAGGCTTGCATACGAGTCTTCCAATAAGAATAGTCCTCCCCATAAAAAATGTGCATGTTCCCCATTTCTCTCGGCATCCTACTCAAGGTGGTTAAACCTTATTTTGAGCACTTGGCTCTGATACCGCTTGTAAGGATCTAGGAGTCCAAGAGGGGGGGGGGGGTGAACTGGACTGGTATTGTGGATACACAACTCAATCTAATTTCACCAAATCTTCTACCTTGCTAACGACAAGTACTATGCAGTTCTAATGAGCCAAGACCCAAGCAATTCTAGTGAGATGATGCAATGCAAGTGAAGCGAAGCCAATCAATAAGTAAGCAAGCCCATGACAGTCCTATCTCTACTCACACACAAGTGCCGAATTAAAGATGGTAAGTAAAGAGAGGGCTTAGAGAATTGTTGGTGACCTATAAAACCCAATATTGGCCGCCAACCAGTCGGGAAATGCAAGGTAAAGACCTAAGATTAATAAATATTTTCTTAAACTACTAAGATTCCATGAGTTTTGGTGAGATATGTGTTTGCAGATATAAAAAGGCCAAAATATACAAAAACATGAGGAAAACACCCCGTCGGCCGATCACCACTGTGAAACAGCCATTTTCTTCGGCAGACAGAGTCGTTTACGGCTCAAATCAGGACCTGGACGATAGGATCGTTTATGATAGGAATCTGCAAAATACTCCACCACGATGCTGTTTTTCTCATGGACCAAGACACGTGAAATGTGGCGAAGGAAAGAAGGCCATCGAGCGGCTTAACCGGGAGAGAACAAGAGACAACCTGGCAAGGGCTCGGCACGCGGCCAAGGCCGCTGCCCGGCATGGGCTACCGCCCGGCCCGGGATGGCCACTCAGGGTTGCCAGCCCATGAGGCCCATGAGGCCTACTGCCCACCAAAGGAAGAGTTGGTAGAAACCGACCCAATTACCGCCTTCAGGACACAATCCAAGCCATCGGGAGAAGTTCGGCCGTGGAACCGACAGGATCCAAAGGCCGTCCGGCCTTGCCCGTTGCCCGGCATGTCCGGCCGCCCGACACACGTGGCCACCCGGCCTTGCCCGCCGCCTGGCGGACTGACTTCGGCCTACCGACTCTACTTCACCTTCAAGTACCCCGCTGCCCATTGCCACCTATAAATAGAGGGGGAATTTGGCAGAAGAAGGGGATCAATCAAGAAGATTACTTTCCCACTACTTCTGCTACAATGTAGAGTAGGATAGTTAGTTTGGGAGTTAGAGTCGGGTTGAGAGCTTCTTCTCAGGATTCCGGATTTGTCTTGGAAGGCTTGGTATAAGTTCTCTTGTATCTTTTCTTCAATAAGACTTATGCCTCAATTATAAAGATGTTTGTTCTTTTATTTATCCAAGTCTGGTAGTGCCTTCTTAAGCTTTGTAGTTGTTTCCTAGTTGCACCCTTTTGAGAGCATTTCTATGATTTACATGTTCACGGGTTTCCCGACTAGGACTTAATTGAGTCGCCATCCTAAGTGAGGGTTTTAGACTTAGTTATTTCTTGGTTGTTCTTCCGCAAAGATCTATGGAAGAATATTTAGTGTGAGTGTAGGCGTGGAGCCTATATAAATGCTAGCTGGTTATGCATTCGTCTCCACGGGCTGTGTGGTAGGCGGCAGGTGGTGACAGCCCTATCCGTCCATTTAGTAATCCACCATGTTCGGGAAGTCTGAAGCAGGGTTTGTATGTGTATGATATAGAATATTCCTTCGATTGTATAATTGTGGCTGTGATAAGCGTTCTTTGTTTGGTTGCATGTCACATTCAATTGTATGATAAACTGAACAACATAAAAATGGTCATCTCTCTATGATGCTTTGATGTGAAATAAGGAAAATGCATCCATTTTCCCTCCTTAGTTGATCAAAATAGACATGGTGTCTAGGTTGATTGATGGATCAATAGAGATATGCCTATTGTAGACGAATAGATTTGCGCTAACAATTACAGGAAGTAAATGGACCAAGTGAAGCCAAAAGAAAATGAAAAAAAAAGAATGTACGATAGAAAACTCAAAAAGGTTGCCGCCATAGAAGCCAAAAAGAAGATTTAGGTATGGCAAAAGGATACCGTCTCGTTTGGGACGTAAAAACCGAAGCCTCATTGGAAGGTAACCGATATTTATCACCCTTCAATATCCCTTGTATATACCATTAGATTAGGTTGTTTTTGCTTCTTTGTTTTACTGATTAGACGTGGATAATAGAAAAAAATATAAAAAAAAACTGAAAAAAAATTTGGTGCTATCCCGGCCGAGATCATCAGCCGACTGGCTCATTTCTAAGCCAAATGAGCAACCGGCTGACTCCCCGGGTTATTAAACCCGTCAGGCCAATACCTACCGAGATCATTGACTGGGTGGCCGTTTTTATGCTGGTTGACCTCCTGACTGGCTGTCCGGGATGCTAACCCGGCCAGGTAATTACTTGGCCGAAATCAAGGCTCGGGGGTCATTTTTCAGGAAAAACAATCACTCGGCTGGACAGTTTTCATGTCAAATGTGTCCGTCCGACCACTAACCACCGCCCGGCTAAATATGGGCACCCGGACTACTTTCTCTCCCTTTCTCTTGCCTAATCTCTAAAGGGAGCAAGACATTTAGGCCGTGGGTGGCTAAAGCACGAGCAATGTTGCCCTTCGAACAATTTACAAAAAGGAGGGTCTCGCCATGACCAAGATTTGTAAAAAGAGCACATGGCTCAACTCCCTGTTGCACTCCCATTAACAACAAAGCAAGCACGCAGCAGCAGGATCAAGTGGGCATGCCGCCCGACAACTTTAGTCAGCCGCGAGGGGCTTACGACCCCAAAGCCTACTCTTGAAGGCTATAAAAAAAATCAAGGAATGGCAAACATTTTAAGGATGTCTACTATGAACCTTGAGTATCCATCGCTATAGTGACCATCTCTTTTAAACATAAATCTTGCAAAGACCTAAGCTTGGGGAGGTACATAAACCAAGGTTTGCCATCAAATCCTTCTCCTCTCTCCCCTCTATCTAGTTGCTTTATTGTGAAAAAAAACACAAAAATATTTACCTTGTTGTCTTATCAAAAGTCATAAAAATTTGCAAAAAGATTTACTGTTTTCAAACAAAATTGAGAACTTGGTCTTTACCTTGCCTACGGAAATTATGAATAGTTGCTCTATTATCTCCCTTTGAGTCTCAAGTATATAACCTCTACTCCTCATTTTTTGGGCAATGGTAGACTGGCATAATAATAACGCTAGTCCCTCTATGTTTTAGTGGGTGCGAATTGGCTAATAAACACGAAGTCTAGTTATTAGAGTTTATGATATGACATGTTTTGGATGAGTCTATGATTTCCTTATGATTAGAGTCCAATGATTTATTTCAAAACCATGCTGCAACAAAAACCCCTACTTGGTGCACATCTTCCCTACGATAGACAATTTCCTACCATGGACAAATATTGATTAGCAAAACCATGTCTATGCCATTTATGCATGCATTGAGTTTAGTTAGGATTCGATCCTTATGAGGGACTTGCACTTTCAAAGTCAATCATTTTTCTTCATGTTATCTTTGAGTTCTCAAATTAATCATGCTTGGTTATGCGGTTTCCACATCGGAATCATGCATCCACTCCACCAAGCATGTTAACCAATATCTTTCTTTTTGCGAGCCTTTGATCCCAATAAAAGATTATGGTCCTCCCAAAAAATTGCTCAGGAAAAGTTTGCAAAAAAATATTTGAACCATTGAATTAGCTTCTTTACACCATGAGAGCTGAAAGAAAGAACCAAAGAAAGAAAGAAAGAAAGAAAAGAAAGAAAAAGTTTATCAGCTCTCATGGATGTGTTTTACCAAAACGTTTCAAGGTGCATTCAAATATAAAATAAATATATCTTTGAGAAAAAATAAGGACCATCTTTTCGCTCTAGCACAAAAATCCAGTCTTTGGGATAAATCTGCACCCAAGACCTTTGCAATCGTGCTAACCCATTCCTTCGTATGAGTTCATTCTGTCCCTCTCCCCTGGGAATCATTTCTAAATGATTGGAATGAGGAAGTGCAGTGTATTTTTGCTAGGACCGTCCCTTAGCTTAACAATACATGTATGCTAAATGCGCCATCCTACCAAGCTCCACATATTTAAGCCAAACTTTTAGAAAGTAGGATGGGCATTTGGTAAGGAAATACACCTTTTGAGAGATGAGAGTCATAGTGGGAGATTGCACCAAGAGGGAAGATTTTCAATCTTATGTAGCATTATGAAAACTTTGGACTCATGATCAAGTAGGAGATTGCATGACAAAGTCTAAACTCACCGTTCTACACTTCAACCGCTTATGACAAGGTTATAAAATGCCAATAAGCTCTGCTGTATGATGAGAATGACTTAGTAACACAATTGTGCTGGTTTAGACTTACCCATATTGTGTTGGAGTATGTGTTTGTGCACTTCATCGTCGCAGGGCGCTAATAGTGAAGCAACTCCTGATCCATCACTTCTAAGTTTAATTTTCTCGGGATGAGCAAAGGTTTAAGCTTGGGAAGGTGTTGGCGGCCTATAAAACCCATTATCGACTGCCAACCGGTCAGGAAATGCAAGGTAAAGACCTAAGATTAATAAATATTTATTCAAACTAATAAGATTCCATGAGTTTTTGTGAGATATGTGTTTGCAAGTATAGAAGTGCCAAAATATGCAAAAATATGAGGAAAACACCCCGTCGGCCGATCACCACAGTGAAGCAGCCATTTTCATCGGCTGATTGGGTCGTTTACGGTGGAAATCAGGACTCGGCCGACAAGGTCATTTACAGCTAAAATCAGGACCCGACCGACAGGGTTGTTTATGGCTGAAATCAGCACCCGACTGATTCTACAAAATACTCCACCACAATGCTGTTTTTCTCCCGGACCAAGACATGTGAAATGTGGTGAAGGATAGAAGGCCATCAAGTGGCCTAACTGGGAGAGGACAAGGGACAACCCGGCAATGGCTTGGCAAGTGGCCAAGGCTGCTGCCCAGCCTAGCCCGCCGCCTTGCATGGGCTGCCACCCGGCCTGGCTAGTCGCCCGACCTGGGATGGCCACCCGAGGTTGCCAGCCCATGAGACCCATGAAAGAGTCGGTATAAACCGACCCAACAACCGCCTTCGAGACACAATCCAAGCCATCGAGAGAAGTTCGGTCGTGGAACCAACACGATCCAAAGGCCGTCCTGCCTTGCCTGCCGCCTGGCGATGCATGCCGCCCGACATGTCTGGCCGCCAGGCACACATGGCCGCCTGGCCTTGCCCGCCGCCCGGCGGACCAACTTCAGCCTATTGACTCTACTTCACCTACAAGCACCCCCTGCCTATTGCCACCTATAAATAGAGGGGGAATTTGGCAGAAGAAGGGGATCAATCAAGAAGAACATTAAGAAGATTACTTTCCCACTACTTCTGCTACAATGTAGAGAAGGATAGTTAGTTTGAGAGTTAGAGTCGGGTTGAGAGCTTCTCCTCGGGATTCCGGATTTGTCTTGGAAGCCTTGGTATAAGTTCTCTTGTATCTTTTCTTCTATAAGACTTATGCCTCAATTATAAAGATGTTTGTTCTTTTATTTATCCAAGTCTGGTAGTGCCTTCTTAAGCTTTGTAGTTGTTTCCTAGTTGCACCCTTTTGAGAGCGTTTCTATGATTTACATGTTCACGGATTTTCCGGCTAGGACTTATTTTAGTTATCGTCCTAAGTAAGGGTTTTAGACTTACTTATTTCCCGACTATTCTTCCGCAAAGATCTACGAAAAAACCTCTAGTGTGAGTGTAGGCGTGGTGCCTATGTAAATTCTAGCTGGTTATGCATTCGTCCCCATGGGTTGTGTGGTAGGCGGCTGGTGGTGACAACCCTGTCCGTCCATTTAGTAATCCACCACGTTCGGGAAGTTTCAAGCAGGGTTGTCTAGCGATAGAGTACCCACTGGCACATGAGGTTAGTTACCAACCCTTATTAGTGGATCATTTTCGTGCCTCGAAGTGAACAAAACGTGAGCTGTAGAATCGCTAGCAATTGGTGTCAGCTCTAGAAGCAACGCTTAACGCTTGTCTTGGAAATTTTTGAACATCATTACTTAGGAAAACCAACTTGACTCGTTGTCCTCCCAACTAGCTGTACCTTTCTCTATTAAATACCTGTAGTGTGGTCTTCTCTTGATGCGTCCACTGTATTACCCACTCATTATCTTCATCCCCATCGTGGTTTGGTTGGTGATTTCCTTATAGACATAAGATTGTTAACTCTCGATACTCTTACGCCTTGCTTCTCTGAGGAGAAATACGATACCCTGGAATACTCCCGGGCGAAATGCTACAATGGTGTGCCATGTGCTTGTGGAATTAATTGATTTTATGCTTAGAGCGTGGCAAAGGCCAACAAGAATGCTCACTGATTTTTAGCCATGGTATCGAGAGGATGACGCCTTCCCCTAGTCCTCGGTGGATCGACTCCCGCTGGCATATTGGTCTCTCCCGCCACCAACCGTGGAGTCCTTGCACACAAGCCCATATTACTCTCGGAGTGACGACATGGTTGCGTGACCGCTGCTCATTGAGTCCTTGACTCCTTGAGCATAAGCTTGCCTCCTTCAAGGACTTGCTGCACTCCTAGAGTGCACGCATGGGCGCTCTCTCACGATG
Organism: Eleusine indica; assembly: GCA_030378355.1. Lineage (NCBI taxonomy): Eukaryota > Viridiplantae > Streptophyta > Magnoliopsida > Poales > Poaceae > Eleusine > Eleusine indica. The sequence goes on along the minus strand of CM059498.1, from coordinate 23,183,547 downwards.
CTCCTTTCAAAGGCAAGCTCAAATCTTGTATAAACTTGTGACGGCCTTCACAACACGTCACGAATGATAGGCTTGATCACCGACACCTAACCGATCTTGGCCTTGCCATAGACCAAGAGTAAAATTACTAATCCTCTCTACAACCCCTCCTAGGCTAGAGACACGGGATGCTCTTGTGTTGCTCTCCAAGACAGTCAAAGATAGATCCAATTCTTGCTCTAGTGTCTTCTCTTCTCCTCTTGGCTCTCCTAAGTTTGCCCAGCTATTCAAATGGCCAAGAGAGGTCTGAAAGACCCCAACAACAACTATATATTGGATCCAACTACTCTACTAGCCATTGCCCAAAAAACTAACAAAATTAGGAACTAACCGCCGTAATGTACCACCGAACAATACGGCGACCTCTGAGTATAGTCATCATACAATATGATGACCTCTGCTCGACCATACGACAACCTCTGATCTCCAGTGCCTCTCTATGCACAAATCCCCTAGGTCACCGTACCTTACGGCGGCATCGCCATAAGGTCTCTAGAGAGTACCAGAAACTGGCCACTTTAACTCCTTAGATTGTCGTATCCTACGGTGACCTCGCCGTAACATCAACGACACCGCTTGAGTTCTAGCCATTTCTCCTTTTTCATGGATCACCGTACCTTACGGCGACCTCGCCATAATGTTTCCTAGGGGTACCAGAAATACTGCTTCATTCTTCTTGACTCATCGTGTCTTACGGTGACCTCGTCGCATCTTACGACGACCTCTAGTCCAGAGGCTCTGCCCCTTCTATACAACTCTTGGCATTCACCATACCTTATAGTGACTTAGCTTCCGCACCATACAGTGATACCCACATATACCTGTGTGTACAGGAGCATTTTTCGATGGACCCTACGGTGACCTTGCTATACCTTACAATGACTTGTCCCGAAGCTGAAAAAACTTTTTGTCCTCTTGACTCATCTCCAAGCTTCCAAGCCTTGACCAATCCTTCTCCACTGCCACTCTAAGTGTCCTAGAGCTTTACTTGAGCATCCCAACATTCTAGCCCTAGAGAAGCCTAAGAGAATGACTCGTGCCTTCTTGATAGTTCAGTTTTTCCTATGGACTCAAGCCTACACACTAGCCAAGTAATCACACACACTTGGACCTAGCTGTCCTTAGTCTTGATCCATTTCCATCACCAAACTCTCCATTAAGATCTCCATGGCACTCTACCAAGTCTTCCATTGATCATCAAGGCGACAATCACCATGTTCATGTTTGAGTTGATAGTTTGTTCTACATCCATAACACTAGATGTAGGCATCAGTAACAATTTCATGTTGTTACTCAATTATCAAAATATTCATACCTTGGGATTTTGAAACACCAATGATCATGAAGCCTACAATCTCCTCCTTTTTGATGATTGATGACAACACTATTAACTCAACAAATCAAATGACACAAGATCGAGAGGAAGGAAAAACTAAAGAGCAAGACATAACCTTTACCTCAAGATCAATTCATCAAGATCTCATATGGATATGAAAGAGAAGAGTTGCTTGATGATGGTCAGTGATGTGTGGTGACATGCACAATATATAGGAGAGCAATCACATGTCAACCACAACATGATGATGATGTAGTATAAGAGAAATTTCTGTAAAACATACATCATCAACACAAATTCTGCCGCTGCGCTAGACACTTCCGGCGTTTGCCACCGCCTCCCCCAGATCTAGTGGCACTTGTGCCGCCTCCACCGCCATTTACCACCGCCACCACTCTAACCCATCGGCGCGTGACACACCCGCATCCACCGCCACCGCGTTAACCTCTCTGGCTCACCGCCGGTTGCTATCACCAGAGGGAGGTGTATTGATTCTTAGGGTACAAACCTTACGCAGCTAAGGGCTGCGCCGCGGGCTCGCCGGCGATGGTGCGTGGTGGCAGCACGAGGGGGAAGAAGGGGTGGGCTGACGGCACGTTATGTCCGACTGGGCGAAAGCCAGGGCTATCGAGTAGCAGGTTCAATGTGAGCGACAGAACAGGACCTCCGAAAAATATGGGCCTCAAAATTCCTTATGTATGGACGCATGCATCTAATTGTTTTGGTGGGATGATAGTCTTACCCATATTGATTATTCGTCTCCTTTCTTCCAAACCACTCAACTTTGACATCTTCCGTACTTTCTCTTCGTATGCACGTCCGTATAAACATGTCCGAATGCATGCATGCAAAGTTACAAACTGATATAGCTACTATATATTTTGTGATTTGTGAGCATGCAAAGACCAGTCTCGCATATTCTCGATTATTTTTTATGTGAGTCAATAATTCTCCATATCAAATCAGTTGAATCAACGGATCAACTTTACAACATAACACTCTTCCCACAGCTCGTTTTTCTACGGGAGGTGTGTGCCCGTAGAAAAACACTATATAATCAACAATTGTTATTTCACTATAGACTAGGCGTGTGCCCATACATTGCTACGGGAGGTGAAAGTTATATTTAAGAAAACACTATTAACAATGTCAAGTTCATGCTAATAATATAATATACACATTATTTTAAAAACAATTAAGCAAGTCAAGACAACTGGTAAAACTCACAGTTCGATTTGGTAGAAAAACTCATCACATCCTTTAGGCAGCTCGTTATGACTAAACCAATTTAGTAGCAGTTAGTGTTGAGCAAGGAACGGTAGAAAATCATCGTGGCATCGCGTTGCACATACCCTTTTTTTTTCTGCCCACATTCATATTACTATACTTGTTAGTAGATCCATGCCTCACCCACCATGCGCACTTGCATTGCATGTTACGAGCCTTTTAAGACGATCAGTAGCTAGGCTTTTGCTTAATTAGTACTGACTCTGGTTTGTGCATGGCGCGTGTGTTTTCTACATTTATTTGTACATGAACTGGAGTCTAGCCAGATATGTACGTGGCTTATGGCTGAATTGTTTTTTGCACTTATCTGTACGTGAACTGGAGTCTAGCCGGATCGGATCCGTATGTGAACTCGAGTCTGAACCTATACGGAAACTGGAATCTGTGTCTGGAGACCGAACCATGGGAAGAGCCAATGTTTGGCAGACTGCAAATCTAAATCAAATTTAATAGGAAGTAGACATTTGTGTTCCTAAAAGTCCTATAATAATGATACGAAGAACTAAGAACAACAAGAGTTATATGCATGTGTACGCCAAATGCGTTGAGAATGTACTTGAGCGTGGTAGCAAATCAATGTGTAATGCAATCTAGAGGTATGTTAGTATTTTTATTACTACTTCTAAAATAAATAGGGCCCTATTTTGAATTATGCACTGGGACCTCAAATTCTCAGGTACGGCCCTCGCCTCGCGGAAGCGAAGATTTTGGCCTGGCGCCTAGCACTTGCTATGTAGCTTATTTTTTTAGATAATGGGAAAAAATACCCAGCCTTTATCTCTTTTGGAGATTATGGCCGTTCATTACAAATTGCAGCACATCCGTGTGCACACAACACTTCAAGTAGGATAAAATGAAAGCACCAAAAAGTTTAGATGACAGGACACGTCAAGGAGTAATCTGATTAGTAAATCTCCATCCATGGTGCATGAAGATTTGCATTGCCAACCCTCAAGACGTTGACATGCTTCCTTTATTTATGCTTTCGCTTCTTCATCCTTCTGTAGGTTCGCCTAGAAACGAAGCCAATACGTCCCTCTAAAGAGTACCTGCATATAAGTTTTGATTGGTAATGAAAAGGTGCTTAATTGTTTCTTCTTTATTACAGAAACAACATTTCATACTGCCATTCCAGTTCCTACATGCTAGGTTATCCTTTGTAAGAACTACTCCACGCAGCAAATACCACATAAAAATTATGATTTTGAGAGGCATTTTTAGGTTCCACAAATCCTTATTTTGTATAACATTACCATCATTTAATGAAGCCTTGTACATTGATTGAACAGAGAACAAGCCATCATTAGTGATGTTCCATCTAAAAACATCCTTGTTTTCATTCAATTGCACGTGAGCAATATTATTCACCAGGTGGTACCACAGTAATAAATTATCATCTCATAGAGCATGTCTAAATAAAATATTTAAAGGATCTGTACTGAATACATCTGCTACCATTACATTTTTTTCCTGGCAATGTTATACAAAGAAGGATATTGATCCATCAATATGAGGTTTCCCACCCACTTGTCCTCCCAGAACCGAATATGTTGTCCACTATTCAGCTGAAGAGTACCCAGGCTAAGGAAATTATTCTTCACTTTCATTACACCTGAGAAAACATGTTGATATGTGCCATGGTCTGCAATATGTGATGAGTAATTGACTTTGGTTGAGTTTGTGTTTGAGTTGAAATGCGGGAATCTGGGATTGCATGATTTATGCATGGTTATGACTATGACTAACCGGAGTTGGTGGAGATGTTGGTGAAGTTGTAGAAGAAGGGAAATTTGTTTGTTTGTCTCATGATGTATAGGTCAAGGGAGTCGATTTGACGGTCAACGGCGAGATGATCGGGCACAAGTAGGGGACTTGGGGCCACACGATCGGGATGCCGGGTGAAGTCAAGGGTGATTCACATCGTACACGTATAGACGCAAGAAGCACAGACGGTTTCGCGGTTGAGCCTCAAAACTGTGGTGGTGATTAAGGCGGCGTGCTGACCAAGTCATGGCTGATGGGCTGCTGATGCAAGTGACAAGGGGGCCCAATGGATCGGGACTGGGAGAGACTTGTTGGTGGTCAGGATCACGGGACAAGGTGACACGCGTCGACATCAAGAAGTCACGCTTTTAGAAGCGTGCAAGGCAGTTTAGCGGTTTGGGCCTCAAAATCGGTGGCGGTGATTGGAGGTGCACGTGGCACCATCGCGGAGCTTGCGTCGAGGCGAAGCAAAGTTGTGAAGGGTCCGATGGCGTTCAAGTGAAGAAAAAAGAGTTGGACGGTTTTGCCCCTGGTGGTAGGTGGCAATGTGTTATAGGTCAAGGGTAGAGTTGTCTTAGACCCTAAGCCTATATAAGGAGAGGTATGGCTGGTACGAGAGGTGCCTCCATTCATTAGCCTTGTGTTAGTTTTTCATTCAAAGTGCAAGGAGAGGTCTTCATATTTTAGTAGAGAGGAAAGTGTGTGTGAGAGACAAACTTTTCTCTTCTAAATAGTGGGAGGAAGAGGGTGGCTTCCTAACCATGTATCCATGAATCTTGTATGCATGGATCAATGATATGATATTCAATTTCGTGCTCAAGATCCTGCTCTCTCTGTAAATCCCGAAATTCTCTTTTTCTCTATTTCTGGAGCTATTTTCGTGGGGATTTTTTATCTCATTTTTGGGTGAGTTTTTGGGTCAAATTTCTTGGGATTCATGGTGCTATGATGAGCTAGAATAATCCTATATAGGTCCTTGACCGAATCAAGAGCTGTAGTACCTTCGATTTGAAATATTTCTTAAGCTTCCCCTTTTTGGTGTTCTTGGGACAAGATCTGAAATTCATGATGATTCCTTGTGCTATTTGAGTGGATCTTGTTAGAGTAGGGTCGTGATGTGCCGAGGATTACTTGGTCCAAAAATTGCTCAATTTGGAGTTTGTTTGATTAGGTTCTCGTCAAGTTTTTCCCTAATCCCGAGCTAAATTCTGTTCTGGTTCAGAAAGTTACTTTTTCTCAGGGCGTGTTACTTTCTCCTAGGAAGTGTTCCTTTTATTACTTCGGACTTGTATGATCTGAATAGCCTGTTACTTTTTCTCAGGGCGTGTTACTTTTTCTTAGGAAGTGTTCCTTTTATTAGTTCGGACTTGTCCGATCTGAATAGCATGTTACTTTTTTTTAGGGCGTGTTACTTTTTCCTAGGAAGTGTTCTATTTATTAGTTCAGACTTGTCTGATCTGAATAGCATGTTACTTTTTCTGAGGGTGTGTTACTTTTTCCTAGGAAGTGTTCCTTTTATTAGTTCAGACTTGTCCGATCAAAACAGCGTGTTACTTTTTCTCTGAGCATGTTACTCTTTCTTAGGAAGTGTTCCTTTTATTAGTTCAGACTTGTCCAATCTGAACAGCATGTTACCTTTGCTCGAGGCGTGTTACTCTTGCTCAGGAAGTGTTTCTTTTATTAGTTTGGACATGTCTAATATGAACAGTGTGTTACTGTTGCTCAGGGCATGTTACTTTTGCTAAGGAAGTGTTCCTTTTTATTACTTCGGACTTGTCCGATCTAAACGAAGTGTTTCTTTTATTTGCCTGTGTTGGCACAGGTCCATGAAACTTCCATTTGGCTGTTCTCTTTGTTCTCTCTTGTCTCTTTCACTGTGTTAGTCATTCCTAGGGTTAGCACATCACAATTTGGTGTGTGTAACCTTAGTGACTTGCTTTAGAGGTTGGGTTCGATGCAAATTGGGACATAGGCCAAGTTCTTGTGAAAGAATTTTTATTGGCTCCCATTCACCCCCCTCCCCCCCTGCCTCTGGTCCCCTTCTCGGCCCTTCAATTGGCATTAGAGCTGGTTTGATCACTAGTTGACCTTCACCAGCTTTGTGATCTGGAGGCGACATGGAGAACCGTGCGGTCAAGCATGTGATGTTCAATGGGGAAGATTTTTCCTATTGGAAATCACGGACCAAGGCTTATCTCTTAAGTTAAGGACATGCTATTTGGGACATCGTTGAGCAAGAATACAACATACCTGCCAACCTCGACGCTGCACCCGTTGGTGAGTTATATAGGTATGAAAATAACTCCAAAGCTGTCATCATCTTGCTCCCTGCACTTGATAGGAGTGAATTTGATCGTGACTGCTCATGCAATTTGGGAAAAAATTTGCACGTACCATGAGGGTACCAACCAAGTCAAGTCTATGCGTGAGGACTCTTACAATAGATAGTACCAAACCTTTGCACAAAAGCCTTTAGAATAACTAGACGACACCTTTCATAGGTTTGAGGCCATTGTTTGCAATCTAAGGGCTTGTGTTAATCTTGTCTATACTGATAATGATAGAGCTAAACAATTACTTTACTCTGTTGATGAAAATGTTTGGGGTGTTAGGATTGCTGCTTTAGAGGAAACTATTGATTTCAATACCCGAAATTGTGAGCAACTGTATAGCAAGCTGAAATCAAATGAATTGTCTAGGAAATCTTGTCCTAATTATGGTAATCCTACTTCTAGCATGGCTTTTCTTTCTAGCTCTCAAAAGGTTAGTCATGGTAGTGCCTCTTATGTAACTAACCTCTCTCATGATAAGTCTTCCTTGGAGTTTGCTTTGTCTTCTCTTGTTATAGCTTCTGATGAACAGATAGAGGACATTCCTGACGAGGAGCTATCATTGCTTACAAGGAAGTTCAAGAAGTTCTACAACAACCACAAGGAGAGAAGAGGCGGTGGTTCACGAACCTACCTTGAGTGTGGTGACCCTGGACACTTCATTGTTAACTGCCCCAAGATGAAGAAGAAGGCCAAATACCATGACAACGACACTGAAAACTTCAAGAAGAAGAAGAACCACTTCTACAAGAGAAGTAAGACCTCCAAGAAGCTTGCCAAGGTGGTCGCACGTGCTTGCGTTGCCACTTTGAGCGTCGTCGACCTCACATCAAGCAAAGGCCTTACAAGCTCAGAGGATGAGGTTGAAAAGGCACGAGTCAAGAGGAAGGATGACTTCACCGGGCTTTGCTTCATGGCAAAGAATGACCACGACACCAACTCTTGTTCCAACTCCGACATAAGCGAGGCACCCCCCACTCTTGATGAGTTTTCTTCTAAACTTGATCAATTACGCGATGTTCTCCTCATGCAAGATGACAAGCTTCATAGTGTTGTTCGTGAAAGTAGAGAGCCTATGTCTAAGTTATAGAGTGCTGATTATAAGATTGCTTCACTTATGTCCAAGCTTGCCAAAAATGCTGATGTTGAGTGTGAGTCTTGTCAAGTTTTGATGAATGATCTGATTAAGAGGGAAAGTGTGGATGCTCAAGTAGCCAGTCAGCTTGAGAGTGCCCTTATAGAGCTTGATGAATTCAAGGCTACACCAACTCTTTTGGGTGCATGTTAGAAGTGCCCCAAGCTTACTAGTGAATTGGAAGCTCGAACCCTCAAAAGTCAAAGAGCTTGAGTCTAAGCTGCTAAATAAGACTCGCTCGAAAGTTCTCCCACCACCATGTGTACTGTGTGGCTCTCTTAAGAATAAGCTTGCAATCACTAGAGATGAAAACAAGAACCTAGCTCAAGAAAATGACTAGCTCATTTCTCACCTCTAAAGAACCCTAGTGAGTGAGGAGAAGATTGAGAGTGACTTAGCATGAGTCAAAGAGAGAGATTGTAGGTCAACCTACAACTTGGGCTTGGGATTTGAGAGGGTTGACAAAGAGAGTGAAAATGTGGGTAAGCTTGTGCCTAGCTCTAGCTACAAAGATGAAGAACAATCCATTAAACCCACTGACACATACTATCTACCTAATCCCAGTCCTTCCTTCAATCCAAAGAAAACAAAGAAGTCAACACCCAAACCTCCTATGCAAGCTAAGGCTAAACATGAGAGTGTCTATATTTGCATGTTCTATGGTCGCAAAGGCCACTTGGATGAGTTCTGTTATAGGTGTAAGAGGATTGAGAGGATGCAGGTTGAGTTAACTAGAAATGTGCTTCCTGATATTTTTGTTGTTTTTCAGCCTCACTCCTTTTATCGTGCCTATCGTGGACAGGGTCATTCCTCATATGACTTTGATTCACGAAACAAAAGCTTTACACAACAGCGCTTTGGCGCCCCATGTTTTCCCCATCATGGTGAGTGTCGCTCGCATGGATTTGAATTTCACACAGATGATTTCTATCCTCATAACCCAAGGTTTGACTCGAGACGCTTTGACAAGCCGCACTTTTCCTATCATGGTTCTCGTCTCATGTGTTCGAATGATAATGTGCAAAGAACTGTGATGACTACTACATGTCGTATGGTAAAGTGCTGGATCTCCAAAAGCTTTCTATCTAACCCCAGCACCGAGCCATTGATCTTTCCTTCTCATTCTTTGTAGGCAACAGGTGGAGGACGGAGAACCTGAGGATGATGAATCTTGATCTTTTGCATGATTGAGATGTGATGGTTCTTTGTACCCTTTTTCATGGCCTCGAAGAGGCTTGTATGCCTTCACCTATTTTGTGAGCTTTCTCATACACTCACCCTTTTACCTTCATGTACATTACTTATGGTGTAAGATGATTATTTATGTGCTCACTCTATCATCTTGGCATGCATATCTTGTTTCATGATTCACTCATCTTGTGTCTTGTTAGCTTTGTATTTGCTCGAGTATCTTTCATCACAGTTTCATGTGACCTAGTGTGACCCATGCTATATGTTCTCTTGCTTTCCAAAATCTACATATGTGCTTTCCTCTTGAGATTTATGCTTGTTATGACATCATACTTGTATCTTCCTTCGTTTTCACGAGTCATGAGTTGCGCTCTTTCTATAGTCTTGTTGCCCTCTTTTCAATTGATTATTCATTTGTTTTGTTGAGGGGGAGATTGGCTTGGTTAAGGAGGAGTTGTTCTTTGTTGAAGCTTTGAGATTAGTTGCTCTTGTGGTTTGATGATTTAGAGCTTTATGCTTGCCATTCCTCTAGTACCATTTGAGGGGGAGTTGCTCTTTTACCTGGGAGTTGTTGCTCTTTTGTATATATGTATCTTACCTTTTTCATATTGCAACTCATATGTAATATATGCATTGGTAGGTGAGGTTTGATTCTTGTGCTTTCTTGCATTTTTCATTGCTATGATTGAGCTTGAGCTAAGTTGTGTGGATGTGATAGTAATATCTCATGCTTAGATTTTCTAGATGGTTTGTCATAGACTCTTTTGAGCAACTTGCTAATCATAAAGGTAAACCTGGCTTTTTGTGAAGCTTATGAATTAATCTTGCTAAAAATTATTCACCATGTGTATAATTGCTTTTATCTTTGTTGAGACTTGTTATGAGGCTAGTCTAGAGGATATCTTGGTCATGGCACCTTGTGTTTGGGAAATGTGGCTTTGCAAATGTTTAGCTCATGATGGAACATTGTGGGAACATGTGTTCCTTTTTCCTCAAAGACATGCTCATCCTTTTGCTTTTAATTTACAAGTTAAGTTGATGAAATAAAAATTGTGCTTTGAAGCCTCGGGATGTTTGCCGTACCCAGTCGAGCGACCCTCCGCTTGGATTAGAAGAAACATAAAAATGCTAAATCTAAAATTGTGCTTCAAAGCCTCGAGGAGTTTGCCGTACCTAGTCGTGCGACCCTCCACACAGATTAGAAGTTACATGAGGATCACATAAGAATAATGCCTTTTTCTTTTCCTTATGAGTCTCTGTTGCATATGTAAGCATTTGTAGAGCTTATTTGCTACGAATGCTTGTTGCCCTAGTTGAGATTGAGACTGGCTAGTTTTTTTTTATTCACTTGATGCTTGTTTTGCATTGGATGGGAGTACTTACACTTGTGGTGGTAGCATTTCTCATGAGGAGTAAATTTGATTCTATCTGAGCTATTCAATCCTTCTTCTTAGCTTATATAGCTCTTGGTGTTTATGCCTTGCTATCTATTTTTGATATTTGTATGATTATGAGCTATTTCTTTTACATTTCATAGCTCTATATTTGTGATTAGCATGGTTAAATGCTTGTTTGCATAATTGTTGAAGCTTCTTAGGTTTGCATTTTTATGCATTTTTTGTATTTGTGCTTCTTTGGTAAGTTCATTGCCAAAGGGGGAGAAAATAGTGGGTCATGCACAAATAATGCTAAGAAACTTAAGATGACCTCATTTTGCATTACATATGAACTACCACAAGTTGAGGGGGAGCATATCATGATCTCATGCATTTTCATGCGCTTTTCACATTCTTTGCGTCTCACGCCACTTTCTTTGTCAACTCTTGGTTTTGTGATCCCTATTTCGCCAAATGACTCATTTTTTTACCTTTTCTTTGGGTTTGAGCCATTAGGATGTGCTTCTTTGGTTTCGTATTTCAAATTCCAAGCCTTTGTGCATTTGGTATTATCAATGTACTCATCAAGGGGGAGATTGAGAAACCATGTTAATATGTGCCATGGTTTGTAATATGTGATAAGTAATTGACTTTGGTTGAGTTTGTGTTTGAGTTGAAATGTGGGAATTTGGGACTACATAAGTTGTGCATGATTATGATTATGACTAACCAGAGTTGGTGGAGATGTTGGTGAAGTTGCAGGAGAAGGAAAATGTGTTTGCTTGTCTGTTGATGTGTAGGTCAATGGAGTTGACTTGGAGGTCAACGACAAGAGGATCGGGCACAAGTAGGGGACTTGGGGCCAGACGATCGGGATGTCAGGTGAACTCAAGGGTGATCCACACCGTACATATGGAGAGGCAAGAAGCATGGATGGTTTTGCAGTTGAGCCTCAAAACCGTGATGGTGATGAAGGTGGCGTGCAAACCAAGTCATGGCGGATGGGATGCCTGTGCAAGTGACAAGGGGGCCCAGTGGATCAGGACTGGGTGAGACTTGCTAGTGGTCAGGATCACAGCACCAGGTGACACGTGTCGACATCAAGAAGTCATGCTTTGAGAAGCGTGCAAGGCGGTTTCCCGGTTTGAGCCTCAAAACTGGTGGCGGCGTTTGGAGGTGCACGTGACACCATCGCGGAGTTTGCATTGAGGCGAAGCAAAGATGTGAAGGGCTCGATGGCGTTCGGGCGAAGGAAAAAGAGTTGGATAGTTTTGCCCATGGTGGTAGGTGGCAATGTGTTGTAGGTCAAGGGTGGAGTTGTCTTAGACCCTTGGCCTATATAAGGAGAGGTATGGCTGGTGGGAGAGGTGCATCTTTTCATTAGCCTTGTGTTAGCTTCTTATTCAAAGTGCTAGGAGACGTCTGCATGTTTTAGGGAGAGGAAAGTGTGTGTGAGAGACAAACTTTTTTCTTCCAAATAGTGGGAGGAAGAGGGTGGCCTCCTAGCCATGTATACTTGAATGTTGTATGCAAGGATCAATGATATGAGATTCAATTTCGTGCTCAAGATCTTCCTCTCTCTGTAAATCCCGAAATTCTCTTTTTCTCTATTTTTGGAGATATTTTCATGGGGATTTTTTATCTTATTTTTGGGTGAGTTTTTGGGTCGAATTTCTTGGGAATCTTGGTGCTATGATGAGCTAGAATAATCCTATATAGGTCCTTGACCGAATCATGAGCTCTAGCACCTACGATTTGAAAGATTTCTCAAGTTTCCTCTTTTTGGTGTTCTTGGGACAAGATCTGAAATTCATGATGATTGCTTGTGCTATTTGAGTGGATCTTGTTAGAGTAGGGTCGCGATGTGCTGAGGATTACCTGGTCCAAAAATTGCTCAATTTGGAGTTCGTTTGATTAGGTTCTGGTCAAGTTTTTGCCAAATCCCGAGCTAAATTATGTTCTGGTTCAGAAAGTGTTACTTTTTCTCAGGGCGTGTTACTTTTTCCTAGGAAGTGTTCCTTTTATTATTTCGGACTTGTACGATCTGAACAGCATGTTACTTTTTCTCAGGGCGTGTTACTTTTTCCTTGGAAGTGTTCCTTTATTAGTTTGGATTTGTCCGATCTGAACAACATGTTACTTTTTCTCAGGGCGTGTTACTTTTTCTTAGGAAGTGTTCCTTTTATAAGTTCGAACTTGTCCGATCTGAACAACATGTCACTTTTTCTTAGGGCGTGTTACTCTTTCTTAGGAAGTGTTCCTTCTATTAGTTTGGACTTATCCGATCTGAACAGCATGTTACTTTTTCTCAGGGCATGTTACTTTTTCTTAGGAAGTGTTCCTTTTTATTAGTTTGGACTTGTCTGATCTGGACGAAGTGTTTCTTTTATTTGCCTATGTTGCCACAGGTTCATGAAACTTTCGTTTGGCTGTTCTCTTCCGCTGGTGTTAGTCATTCCTAGGGTTAGCACATCACAAGTTAGTGTGTGTAACCTTGATGACTTGCTTTAGAGGTTGGGTTCGGTGCAAAGTGGGGCATAGGCCAAGTTATTGTGATAGAATTTTTATTGGCTCCCATTCACCCCCCCCCTCTGATCCCCTTCTCGGTCCTTCAATTGGTATTAGAGTCGATTTGATCACTAGTTGACCTTCACCGGCTTTGTGATCCGGAGGCAACATGGAGAACCGTGCGGTCAAGCATGTGATGTTCAATGGGAAAGATTTTCCATTTTGGAAATCACGGACCAAGGCTTATCTCTTAAGTCAAGGACATGCTATTTGGGACATCGTTGAGCAAGAATACAACATACCTGCCAACCTTGACGCTGCACCCATTGGTGAGTTAAACAGATATGAAAACAACTCCAAAGCTGTCAACATCTTGCTCTCTGCACTTGGTAGGAGTGAATTTGATCGTGTTTCTCATCTTGACACTGCTCATGCAATTTAGGATCTCTATTTTGCTAGATGGCTCGTTTTTTACCTTTTCTTTGGGTTTGAGCCGTTTGGATGTGCTTATTTGGTTTCGCATTTCAAATTCCAAGTCTTTGTGGATTTGGTATTGTCAATGTACTCATCAAGGGGGAGATTGAGAAACCATGGTGATACGTGGCATGGTTTCCAATATGTGATGAGTAATTGACTTTGGTTGAGTTTGTGTTTGAGTTGAAATGCAGGAATTTGGGATTACATGAGTTGTGCATGGTTATGATTATGACTAACCAGAGTTAGTGGAGATGTTGGTAAAGTTACAGGAGAAGGGAAATGTGTTTGCTTGTCTCATGATGTATAGGTCAATGGAGTCAACTTGGCAGTCAACGGCAAGAGGATCGGGCACAAGTAGGGGACTTGGGGGCAGACGATCGGGATGCCGGGTGAAGTCAAGGGTGATCCACACCGTACATGTGGAGAGGCAAGAAGCACAAATGGTTTTGCGGTTGAGCCTCAAAACCGTGGTGGTGATGAAGGCGGCATGCTAACCAAGTCATGGCGGATGGGATGCCTGTGCAAGTGACAGGGGGCCCAATGGATCGGGACCAGGAGAGACTTGTCGGTGGTCAGGATCACGAGACCAGGTGACACGTGTCGACATAAAAAAGTCATGCTTTCAGAAGCGTGCAAGGCGGTTTTCCGTTTTGGGCCTCAAAACCAGTGGCGGCCATTGGAGGTGCACGTGGCACCATCGCGGAGCTTGTGATGAGGCGAAGCAAATATGTGAAGGGCCCGATGGCGTTCGGGTGAACGAAAGAGAGTTGGATGGTTTTGCCCCTAGTGGTAGGTGGCAATGTGTTGTGGGTCAAGGGTGGAGTTGTCTTGGACCCTTGGCCTATATAAGGAGAGGTATGGCTGGTGGGAGGTGCCTCTTTCCATTAGCCTTGTGTTAGGTTTTCATTCAAAGTGCTAGGAGAGGTCTTCATGTTTTAACAGAGAGGAAAATGTGTGTGAGAGACAAAATTTTCCTTTCCAAATAGTGCAAGGAAGAGGGTTGCTTCCTAGCCATGTATCCATGAATCTTGTATGCAAGGATCAATGATATGAGATTCAATTTCGTTCTCAAGATCTTCCTCACTCCGTAAATCCCAAAATTCTCTTTTTCTATATCTTCGGAGCTATTTTCGTGGGGATTTTTTATCTCATTTTTAGGTGAGTTTTTGGGTTGGATTTCTTGGGGATCTTGGTGCTATGATGAGCTAGAATAACTCTATATACGTACTTGACCGAATCAAGAGCTCTAGCACCTACGATTTGAAAGATTTCTCAAGTTTCCCCTTTTTGGTGTTATTGGGACAAGATCAGAAATTCATGATGATTCCTTGTGCTATTTGAGTGGATCTTGTTAGAGTAGGGTCACGATGTGCTGAGGATTACCTGGTCCAAAAATCGCTCAATTTGGAGTTCGTTTGATTAGGTTCTGGTCAAGTTTTTGCCAAATCCCGAGCTAAATTTTGTTCTGGTTCAGCGCGTGTTACTTTTTCTCAGCGCGTGTTACTTTTTCCTAGAAAGTGTTCCTTTTATTATTTAGGACTTGTACGATCTGAACAGTGTGTTACTTCTTCTCAGGGCATGTTACTTTCTCTTAGGAAGTGTTCCTTTTATTAGTTCGGACTTATCCGATCTGAACAACATGTTACTTTTGCTTAGGGTGTGTTACTCTTGCTCAGGAAGTATTTCTTTTATTAGTTCGGACATATCCAATCTGAATAGCATGTTACTGTTGCTCAGACCGTGTTACTTTTGCTTAGGAAGTGTTCCTTTTTATTAGTTCGGACTTGTTCGATCTGAACGAAGTGTTCCTTTTATTTGCCTGTGTTGCTACATGTCCATGAAACTTCCATTTGGCTGTTCTCTTTGTTCTCTCTTCTCTCTTCCGCTGGTGTTAGTCATTCCTAGTGTTAGCACATCACAAGTTGATGTGTGTAACCTTGGTGGCTTGCTTTAGAGGTTGGGTTCGGTGCAAATTGGGACAAAGGCCAAGTTCTTGTGAAAGAATTTTTATTGGCTCCCATTTACCCCCCCCTCTCTGGTCCCCTTCTCGATCCTTCAATTGGTATTAGAGCCGGTTTGATCACTAGTTGACCTTCACTGGCTTTGTGATTCGGAGGCGATATGGAGAACTGTGTGGTCAAGCTTGTGATGTTCAATGGAGAAGATTTTCCCTATTGGAAATCACGGACCAAGGCTTATCTCTTAAGTCAAGGACTTCATATTTGGGACATCGTTGAGCGAGAATACAACATACCTACCAACCTCGACGCTGCACCCGTTGGTGAGTTAAACAGTCATAAAAACAACTCCAAAGCTGTCAACATCTTGCTCTCTGCACATGGCAGGAGTGAAATTGATCGTCTTTCTCATCTTGACACTGCTCATGCAATTTGGGAAAACTTTGCACGTACCATGAGGGTACCAACCAAGTCAAGTCTATGCGTAAGGACTCTTACGATAGGTAGTACCAAACTTTTACACAAAAGCCTTTAGAATCACTAGATGATACCTTTTGTAGGTTTGAGGCCATTGTTTGCAATCTAAGGGGCTTGTGGTAATCTTGTCTACACTGATAATGATAGAGCTAAGCAATTGCTTTACTCAGGGCATGTCCGATCTGAAAAGCGTGTTACTTTTGCAAACAATGGCCATTAGTTCGGACATGTCCGATCTGAACAGCATGTTGGTTTTGCTCAGGGCATGTTACATTTGCTTAGGAAGTGTTCCTTTTTATTAGTTTGGACTTGTCCAATCTGAACGAAGTGTTTCTTTTATTTGCCTGTGTTGCTATAGGTCCATGAAACTTCCGTTTGGTTGTTCTCTTTGTTCTCTCTTGTCTCTTTCGCTGGTGTTAGTCATTCCTAGGATTAGCACATCACAAGTTGGTATGTGTAACCGTGTGACTTGCTTCAGAGGTTGGGTTCAGTGCAAATTGGGACAAAGGACAAGTTCTAGTGAAGGAATTTTTATTGGCTCCCATTCGCCTTCTCGGTCCTTCAAGACCAGACCAAAAGTGTGAGTCACCTGGTTTCCTCTCGACTTGGGTGATCGTTTGGTTCTTAAGATACTTATTCTTCAAAAGTGTTGCCAAACCCCATCTTCATTAATTAGTTTAAGTAACCATTTGCTAAGAAGACATTGGTTCTGTATATCAAGATTTTTTATTCCTAAACCCCCTATCTCCTTTGGTTGGCAGGGAATATCCCATCTTGCAAGTCTATACTTTCTTTTGTGTTCCTCACCTTGCCAGAAAAAATGTGATCTGCAATAATCTAGTTTCTCAAGGACCCCTCTAGGCACCTCAAAAAAAGATAACATAAACACAACAAGGCTGGACAAAACTGAATTAATTAACACCAAACGACCACCAACAGACATATGTTTTCCTTTCGATCTGCTTAGTTTCTTTTCAATCTTTTCTATGATTACTTTCCAATCGCAATTGTTCAATTTTCTGTAGTGCACTGGTATGCCAAGGTACCTAAATGGGTATGTACCTAGCTTACACCCAAGCAGTTGAGAATATTGTTCCTCACACTCCTTTGCCTATCCAAAACTAAGCACCTCACTTTGTGGAAGTTTATTTTTAGACCAGACAACTGCTTGGAGGCGCATAAGAGTAGTTTCATGTTTGTTGCTTTTTCTAAATCATGATCCATAAAGAGAATAGTATCATCAGCATATTAGAGTATAGAGAGGCCGCCATCAACTAAATGAGGAATGGCGCCCACCACTTAATCATGATTCTTTGCTCTATTAATCAAGACTGCCAGCATATCAACTATAATATTAAAAAATATAGGAGATACGGGTCGCCTTGATGAAGTCCCTTTAAAGTTTGGAAAATTTCCCCAATTTGATCATTTATTTTAATTCCAACATGTCCACCATGAATAATAGCGTTAATCCAGCTACACCACATATAAGAGAATCATTTCATTCGTAGTGTCTATTGAACAAAGGACCACTTAACTTTATCATATGCCTTTTCAAAATCTATTTTAATAATGACTTCACTATGTTTTTTCCTAGGCATTTCATGAAAAGTTTCATGTAGAATCACCACCCCCTCCATTAGGTACAACGCTGTTTGTGTTGGGCTTATGACTTTTTCAGCCACCGTCAAAATCGTGTTTGTTGCCACTTTTGTAAAAATTTTGTAGCTAACATTCAGCAGACAGATGGGTCTGTATTGTTGAATCTTAATTGCTTCTCTACATTTAGGCAATAGTATTACTGTTCCAAAGTTGAGACTAAATAGAGGCAATGTTCCTTTGTGGAAATCACGAAACAGTGGCATCAAATCATTTTTTATAAGGTCCCAGAATGCTTGATAGAATTCAGCGGGGAACCCACCAGGCCCAGGTGCTTTCATATGTTCCATCTGAAATATTGCCGATTTAATCTCCTCTTCAGTGAATTCTGTTGTTAAACACTCATTTTCTTCTTGGGTGACCTGTGCTCATCCAAAAGCATGTCAGTTATGCCTGGAGGACAAAAGAGTCCTTTATAGTAATTAGTGATATACCTTTTTAAATCAACATCACCAATAATTATGTTATCCCCATCCACCAATTTAAAAATTCTTGTCTTCCTTTATTTTCCGTTAGCCACCAATTAAAAGTATTTGGTATTGGAATCACCTTCAAGTAACTTCTTTACCTTTGCCCGCTGGTACCATTTGATTTCCTCCTCTCTCAACATATTAGCTAATCGATCGTGTAAATATTGTTTCAAATTCAATTCCTGAGGTGAGAGGAGGGAATTTTCTGCTTTCTTATCTAGACTATCAAATTTATCTAGAATGGCCTTTTTCTCCTTTTTGTAAATCCCACTTGTATTTTTAGCCCACCCCCTAAGATGTTGGCGCAATCATCTTATTTTTGCCTGCCATCTTTCCATTGGAGTAGAACCACTATTTTTATGAGACCATATCTATACGACCTTCCCCCAATAACCAACCCAACTCAAATTTGAATAAGGGATTGTTGAATGATGAAGGTTCACCAAAGTTCAAAAGTAATGGAATGTGATCTGAAATATCTCTAGTCAGAGCCGCAACTGTCAAAAGTGGATACTTTTGTTCCCACTCCGTACTAACCAGGATCCTATCTAATTTTTCATATGTGGGGTTCTGAAAATTGTTTGCCCAAGTATATTGTCTGCCTGACATTTCAATTTCTCGTAAGTTAAGACCATCGATAATAGCATTAAATAAGAAAGGCCATCGATGTTCATACTTATCATTATTTTTGTCTTTAGGGCTCTTCATAATGTTAAAGTCTCCACCAACTACAATCAGTAAGGAATTCATGGCTGCAAAATTGTACTATCTCAGCTAGGAAGCTCTCTTTGAACTCCTATTGAGCTGGCCCATACACAACCACTAGAGCCCATTTAAAGTATGGAGGCTTGTGAGCTTGATGGAGTCCAAGGGTTGATGGAGATGGGTCAAAGCTAAGGACAAGCTATGGAGCAAGTGTTGGGAACACTTGTCTAGTTGTTATGGCTTTGAGTCCATAGGAAAAACCAGACTATCAAGGGGGTCTAGGTCATGTCTCTTAGGTCACACTAGTTGGTGATGTGCATAGATGCTCAGTGAAATCACAGACACTAGGTGACAGTGGAGAAGCCAAGGAGCTGTTCGAAGAAGCCGGAAAACAAAGTCAAGCGAGGACAAGGAGTTTCAGCTTCTGGACAGAGTGACCGGATAGATGGGTCAGTGGAGACCGGACTGTAGAGTCACTAAGTGAACAGGAAATCCAGAGAAGAAGACTCAGCGAGGAATCTGCATGTGTTGGGGTTGTAGAGACCGGACGGTCCGGTCTGTGCAGATATGCACAGGGCAGAGAGGAAGCAAGCTCTAGAATGCTTCTTTAGTGGAGAGAGAAAGTCTGACAGGACGGTCCAGTCAGCCGACTTGATCGTCTGGTCGGTACGAGATCTTCGGCGTACAGTGAATCCAACAGCTCTGGGAGTCGTGCCAAGAGTGATCGGACAGTCCAGTCAGTACGCCCAGAAAGGGAATTTCGTGGAGCAACAACTATTTGGAGGTTGGAAGCCTATATAACTTCGTAGCTGGGGTCTTGGAGACTCTTGGCCAGAGGAATAGCTTGGAGCATTTGGTGAGTGCCAAGAGGCAAAAAGGAGAGCACTAGGAGGAGATATTGCATATCTTGAGAGTGCTAGTGAGAGTAACTTGATCATTGATGCACATCCAAGGCTAGGGTGTCCTTGAGGGTGTGATCTAGGTTGTTACTCTTGGTCTATGGTGAGACCTAGACCGGTTAGGTATCGGTGATTGAGCTTATCGTGATCGGTTGTGAAATTCGTCACATGTTTGTACACGGTTTGGGCCCGCCAGTGAAAGTGGCATTGCTAGTGAGCGCCTGTGTTGGCTCCGGGAGTCCAACAAGTTCTTGAGGGAGGCGAGCTTGTGCCTTGGTGGCAGCAGTAACGCGCACCGTGTCTTCACTCCGGGAGTGATAGCGGGCTCGTGGGCGAGAACGCTACATTGTTGGCGGGAGGGACCGATATTGCGGCGGGAGTGATCCAACGAGGAGTAGGGGAAGTGTTGGTCGTACCTACGCACCCACTTATATACCATAAGAGGACGGTGTACGATTGTAGCACTTTTTCCCTTGAATTGAGTATTCCAAGGTTTATCGAATCCACTGGGACCTTAGGGATAATTAAACAAAGTTAACAATAAGAGATCTAGTCAAAGCTACTGTCGAATTTAGGTTGCGTGAGGGGGAGACTGGCCAGCGCAAAGGTGCGCCAGACAGTAAATCTGTCGTTGCGCCGATCGGCGCAGGAGTTGAGCCGATCGGCACACTAATGAATCTAAGCCAAAGTGCGCCAGATGCCTTGTAAGCCTATGCTGTTAAGTGAGTAACCAGATATCTACTAGTGAGATCGTAACCAGAAAGTCTAATTAAATAGCATCATAATGGGTAATTACATAGATCAATGAAAACCTATAATGAATAAGACCACCCTGCTTTCCGAGCGGCTCCCGATTTATCGCTGCCGAGAGAAAACTCTTAATCGCGCGAGTATCTTACCCTACTCAACTATCCAATAGTGCTGCGCAGGCTTAGTGCTGTTACCGCTAAACCACACTACTAGCATCATCAAGCAACCATAATCAATACAATGTCCGAATACTATCCTAATCACCACGATCAAGATAATATCAACTTACTTAGTCTAGAACTAAGCAATTGGAATAAGCACATGCATGATTATAGAATCAAGACAGACAAATCACCAAAACCATCATCAACATATTCAATCATCCTTGAGATAAATAGAGTAAGGTTCATCCCCGTCGAGATGGCCTACCTTGACGGATCAACTCTTAACACCAATGGTTCTTGAAACTCAACTAGAGATCTATTCTAACGGGGCAAGCCCCGGTGGCTCTAACTCACGGATCTGTTGTCCCTCAGTTGCCTCTCTTTCTACGGCCAGGGTTTACAAGTATTTATAGGGGTTCTACTCGTAAAGGACTCGGTTTCTAGCAAATAAGGCGGTTGCGTCGATCGGCGCAGGATTGCGCCGATCGGCGCAAGCTGTGTCTTCTCCGGTTTCTCCTCCGAGTCGGTTCCCCTATCTTCCACAGCTGCCATGTGGGCCTTTGCCTTCGAGATAAAGTATTGTACTGCACGTCGAGATCTGGAAGTTCCATAAATCTTCTAGGCAAATATCTTCAAGTGTCTTGCACAGATAAACTTCCATAAACATGTGGAATGGGCCTCGATCACTTCTGTATGCCAAAACACCCTAGCGCCGACTGGCTCATGGACTGCACTGATCGGCGCACTGGGCTTCTTCAGTGCTTTTCATCGGTTCTGGATTCCTGTCCTCTCGAGCATCACTTTAATCACCAATTTTACCTGTTTCTACAATAAAGCTCCAAAACAACGCATATGCAAATATATAGACAATATGATAGGTAAATGGCCTAAATTAGTATCAATTATGCTCTAATTGGGGTAATATTCATATATAAAAGGGGCACTTGGGAAGTGCCAACAGGAAAGGCACCATCCTTCCAAGACCTTGGGAAAAAAAGCATGAGCATTCCCTGACCCCCTCTTTACTATTCCGCAATTGTGTGTAACTAGGTTGAATTGTGGCTTGCATAGGCTAGTTTGTTTGGCTTCCGCGTTTGCTATCTTCATGAACACTAGCATGTATAGGGTCTTGGCCTACTAGAATTGTTAGATTGCAATGATTGCTAGGTTCTAGTAGTGTAAATTGAAGTATTAGGATTCGTGGTTGGCTTACCGATTCACCCCCCCCCCCTCGCGGTACGCCTTCAGTCCTTACAAGTGGTATGAGAGCCAAGTGCTTTTCTTTGAGGCTTCGCCGCCTTGAGTAAGGATGTCGGGACAGGTGGGAAGTGGTCCCATATTCGATGGGGAGGACTACAAGTATTGGAAGGCTCGTATGCAAGCCTACCTGGAGTCCCTTGATCTAGAGATATGGATAGTGACTCATGAGTCTGATGCAGATGTGAACCTACTTGAGCCTGATTTCATTAAGAACAACGCTAAGGCCAAGAATACTCTGTTTGCATGCATATCTAAGGATGTTTTTGCTAGGTTGGATGCAAGCTCGAGAGCACATGGTATCAGGACTGAGATTCAGGGTCTCCATGAGGGTACCAGTGATGTCAAAGAAGAACGATACTATGTGCTGAAGAACAATTATGATAACTTTACTAGATTGCCACATTAGAGAGGTAACACTGTTTATTCTCGCTTTCATGTACTGGTGGAGGAGATCAATGCTCTAGGGGATGACTTCAAGCTTAAGCCTGTAGAGGTGATAAGAAGATTTTGGAGGCTATTCAAAGACCTCAACTATCTGTCCATCATCACCTTCACCTTGCAAGGTGACCCCAAGACCAAGGCCATGAAGGATGTACTTGGCAAGATCACCGCCTTCGAGAGCTACCAGTTGTGTTTGCATGATCCTCAACCATCCAACCTTGTTCTTCAAGCCGAGAAGCAAGAGCCTATCAAGAGCAAGAAGAACAAAACGAAGGCAATAATTGAAGAAGATGATGATGATGACGAGATGACTTGAGTGAGGACTTGGCTCTTCTCATGAAGAAGATGAGGACTTTCAAGAACAAGTTTGCTTCCAAGTCAAAGGGCAAGTGCTTCAACTATGGGTCCAAGAACCACTTTGTTCGGGATTTCCCCAAGCCCAAGAAAGAAGCTTTCAAGTCCCAAGACTCAAGGGATGAAGAAGAAGAAGAAAATAAAGACCCCAAAGTCAAGCAAAAGAAGAAGAGGTATTCCAACAAGGACAAGAGCAAAGGAAATAGCAAAGCTCAAGACCACAAGAAGCAGTTCTCACGCAAGGCCCTCGTTGGAGAGTGGACAAGTGACAACTCAAGTGACACATTCTCTTCCTCAAGCGATGATGAAGAAGTTGCCGGCCTAGCCATGATCAAGACTGAGGCGTCCCTTCCCAGAGGATCGAGGTCCCAAAGGTGCAGACACTTGATAATACAACATTTGTCCATTTTAAGTTAAGTTATTATATAAATAGAGTACTAAAGTGCAGCGGACTATTACAAATTTAGGATAGTTCAAAAATAGCGGAAGCAAATAACAAAATTTCTACGAGTTCTCAACGATACAACGGTAGTAATGATTCATGCCCAGAGAACCATTACCCTAGCAGCACGCAACAATCACTGTGGCGATAAATCAGACTCCCAGTGGGCAGCCCAACCCTTAGGGACTTGCATATCCCAAGGCCTCACATCCACAGGCAATTCTATATCTTCATTACCTGAAAAGCAACAATGGCACAAAGCCTGAGTACTAATTACTCAGCAAGACTTACCCGTCGAAAGACCTAGACTTGCATGGGCTCTAATAGGATGGCTATTCAAAAAGACTTGCACTAAGCATCCTATTAGTTCTACCAAATTTTATTTAGCCAAGTTAATTGGGTAGGGAAGGAATATAACTTTAGTGGAGCAACATCAATAATGAAATCAATACATGACGTAAATACAAAATAAGAGCAGCAATAATAATAATCAACAATAAGCAAATAATCAACTTTCATAGTATCATGTGAACTACGTGATGACTCAGTGACCAAGCGGTACTCATTACTGCGAGTGACAGCAATTGCAATCGATTTACACCAGCTGGGAAAACCCGAGATACATGACACATACGCACCAATTAAGGTCGTATATGGCAACCTTTCGCAATAAAAGAATTTACACCTCAGACCGGGTGTGGTGACATCGAGTAGGCATGTCGTTCTGCTAATAGTACTACGTGGTATGAACTGCCCACTCTAGTAGTAGAAGGGTCAATAACCAATGCACCTTAACCGATGTTATTGCAAGTAATTTTTAATGCTACATCGGTTTACTAGTGCCCATAAACTAGCATTCATTCAGCATTGTTCAAAACTTGATCAAGGGGCCAACAACGGACGGGTCCTAGGTTCGACAAGGCAGGGCTACCGCAGCCAACCCCCATATGGATGCATGATGCAGTAGTGTTTTAGTGCCAACAATCTTATTAATATGTTCTTGAAGTTATATGCTTCAAAGAAGCAAATTAGTATCTCATTATCTTATGTGTGTTAACCATTTAAATGGGGTTATTATAATTCAATGAACAATTAATGCAACTAATATAGTAAAAAGGTGTTACTGGACTTGAGTGATTTATTATGAACATGTACATGTATGAACATCATTTTTACCAAGTCACAACATCTGAACATTAATATTTTATTTACTAGCATTTATATAAGCTAAAGCACCAAATAAATCATAGAGTATGAAATATTACAAAATTAAATTTACCAAAAATCAGGGTGATGTAGTAATATGAAATAACAGTGCATGCAAAAGATTAGAATCCAATTGCATTTCTAGAATTTATAAGAATTTTGCACAAGTTAATTTAATTATTAAAAATGCTTTGATAGAAGTAGCTTGATATCATTGTTATAAAATAGAGCACATTTTTATGAACCCAACAAACTTGGTTTGAGGTCCATTGGATTTGAAATAAATTTACTATGCCTTTTCAAACTTTGTAGCAATTTTTGTTATTTTTCTGTGTTTTCTGGGTTATTCAGTAAACACTGGCGTCACGTGAGCAACACATCAGCAGCCAGTAGGCGCCAGCTGGACGTGCCAGGGGGCTCGCCGGAGCGGGGCGGCGCGTGGCCAGAGGCTCACCGCACGGGGCTACCAACGTCGGAATCTCGCCACGGTTGCGGAACAATAGTGCGTGAGCCAAGGCGGAAATGTTGGCGGGGCTCGCGAGGTGGAAATCTCACCGGAGTTTGGCCGGCGATGAGAGGTGGCGGAAGGTGGAAGTTTGGCGACGCCGCGTTCATGCTCCAGGGCACCAAATCAAACTCGGCTGGCTCCTACAGCATCACGGAAGCTCGGAGATCATCGGCATGAGGTTGTCGTTCGACGAAGAGGGCCGGAAGGTGGTGCTCACTGTTGAGGCGGCTCGATTTTGCCGGCGCCAGAGCAGAGTCGGGGGACGACTGTGGAAAGTGGCATCTGGCATCATGAAAACAACCAAGAGGTAGATTAGAATTGTACGAGGAGTGTTTGCGGAGCCAGGAGAGGAGAAATGGGCACCAAAGTTGACTGATGGCGACGAATTCTGCGACACCGACGATGGAGCTCACTGGAAGCTTTTTCTTCAGTTTTGGTCGAATTTTGGCGGGCCGAGAGGGGTGGTGGCTAGTTCTGGGCGTGGGGAGTAGGCTGGGGTTATCACGTGATGCCTTGCAGCATTGGCTTTGGCCAATAGGAACTGGAGAGGGATGGACGTCGAGCTGTGGGCGGCAATGGCGGGGTGGTTGGGGAGAAGAGAGAAGAAGACAGAGAGCAGAGGGGCAGAGAGGTGGAGTGAGACAGCTCTAAGGGGGGGGGTCACTGGGTCTTGGAAGGGTCAGCGCATCGATTCGTGCGGTTGAGGCGACGGGAGCGGCCGGGGTGACCCGGAACAGCAAAGGCGCCGCAGGACTTGAGCTTCTGTAGAGGCAATGGCAGGTGTCGTGTCGGCGCGTCGGATAGAGGCGAATGGCGTCGTGCGGTGGCGTGCTACGGCTGAGCGGCGATGGGACGCAACTGCGAGTGGGGCGTGCGCGCGATTTGAGGCTGTCGGGCGATAGGGAACGGTCGGATGCCGGGAATCACAGAGCTCATGGCAGCGGCCATGGCAGCATTGGTCAGAGCAGGAAAAATTGATGGCGGGGCGTGTCACGGCCGGGAAACGGGACAAAGTGGTCTGCAGGATGGGACGCGATGGCGTCGGAGCATTGTTATGCTACGAGTCACGGAGTCGAGGTGGGCAGAGCGGTGGCCTGAGCGTCGGCGATGGCGTGCTCGCCTGGCTGGCCTGCGCCAATAGAGGGAGAAGAAAGGAAATTTTGCACTGCGCCCGTTCTATTCTTTCTAAATTTGCAAATAGGTCCCTTGTTTCAATTAATTCAAAATAAAATAGCTACAAGGCCCAAAATAATATGGCATTTTGCACATAGGTCCCTTGTGATATTTCTGGTGCTCTGGTGGGACCCAATTCACCAGAGAATTTATAAATATTTTATAATTATTTCCTTATTGTGAAAGGTTTCTAAGCTTAAATTAATTGTTTGAGGTATTTCAAAATACAGTAAAATGCTCACTTATTTTATCATTACTAAAATGATTATGAAATTACTTGGCATATGTCGTATAGAAAATTTTTAACTTGCCTCACAATCTTGGTTGCAGGGTTTTTATTTATCTATAATTAATTCAATTTGGGTGGGGACTCTATCATTTTATGTTACACTTTGCTATAGTTTGTGCTCTACATACTTGTTAAGTAGAAATGAGACACCTGCGTGTCACAACCCTCCCTCCTTAAAGAAATCTCATCTTGAGATTAACAATAAGGCAACTAGGGAGAGGTACGAAAATAAATTTACCTGAGAATTCAAACCAGAATTCCGGGTAGTGAGTACCCAGAAACTCCTCAGATTCCCAAGTGGATTCGTCTTCCAAGTGATTACTCCATTGTACCTTATAAAATTTGATTGTTCTTTTGCGGGTTGTGCGTTCTTTCTCATCAAGGATTTTTATTGGTTGTTCGGAGTATGTGAGGTCCGGTTGAAGATGGTCATACTCTTCCAAGATGACATCTATTGGTGGTTTGAGACACCCTTTCAGTTGGGAGACATGAAAGGTGTTATGAACTCCAGACAAATTAGCAGGTAGCTCCAGCTTGTATGCTATGTTTCCACAACGTTCTAGAATTTTGAAAGGGCCAATATAACGGGGAGCTAGTTTTCCCTTGACTCCAAAACATTGGATGCCTTTCATAGGTGACATTCGGAGATAGACGTAGTCATCTTTATTGAAATAGAGTGGTCTACGTCGTCGGTTTGCATATTTTCTTGACAACATTTGCAGCTTTAAGATTTGTCTGAATGGTACAAACTTTTTCCTCGACGTCCTTTACAAGGTCAGGACCAAATGTTACTCTTTCTCTAGGTTCGGACAAGTTCAGAGGGGTTCTACAACTTCGACCATAGAGTGCTTCAAATGGCGACATTTTTACACTCTCCTGGTAACTGTTGTTATACGAAAATTCAGCATAAGGCAGGTACTCATCCTAGTTACCACTATGTGCTAAGACACATGCTCTAAGCATATCTTCCAATATCTGGTTGACACGCTCAGTTTGTCCATCGATAGTGGGATGGTAAGCAGAACTATGAATTAAATTTGTACCCAAAGATGCATGCAACTGTTCCCAGAAACGAGCAACAAACTGCGAGCCTCTATCCGAACTAATAGTCTTAGGTAGTCCATGAAGGCATAATATTCTTGATATATATAGTTCTGCATGTTGTTTGATCTTGTATATATTGTTGACTGGTAAGAAATGAGCAGACTCTGTGAGTCTATCCACAATGACCCAAATCGAATCATGCTTACGCGAAGTGAGAGGGAGGCCAACAATAAAGTCCATGCTGATGTCTTCCCATTTCCAGGCAGGAATGCTTAAAGGTTGAAGTAATCCAGCCTGTTTTAAATGGTCAGCCTTAACTCTCTGACAGGTATCATATTCTGCAAACTACCGAGCAACTTCTCGCTTCATTCTTGTCCACCAAAAATTCTTTTTCAGATCTTGGTACATTTTATTACTACCCAGGTGAATAGTGTATTTGGAGTGATGTGCTTCATCTAGAGTTTTCCGTCGAAGGTCAAAATCTTTCGGTACTACTAAACGGTTATTGAACCACAGAGTACCATCCGAGTCTTGGGTGAAACATTTTGCTCTACCATTTTTAATGTGTTGACGGATATAATTCATACCAATGTCATTCTTCTGTGCAGCAATGATTTCTTTATGAATGGTGGAATGTATACTAAGGTTGTAGATCACTAGCGTAGGCAAAATGTGAAGATTGGGTTCTAAAATAATTATGTTGTTGCTGCTGTCCAGGAATTCCAGCACCAAGTTATTGTAGTGGATTTTTCTGCTTAGCGCGTCGGCAACTACATTGGCCTTGCCTAGATGATAATGAATCTCCAGATTATAATCCTTGATTAATTTCAGCCACCGATGTTGTCTCATATTCAGATTGGTCTGAGTGAAAATGTACTTTAAGCTCTTTTGATCCGTGTAGATATGCACCAGATTTCCGAGCAAATAATGCCTCTAAATTTTTAGCTGCAACTAGCTCTAAACCATGAGTTGGATAATGTTCTTCATGCTTTCGTAGTTGTCGAGATGCGTAGGCAATGACACGACCACATTGCATAAGCACACATCCAAGTCCTGTCCCGGATGCATCACAATACACGTCAAACGGTTTAGTGATGTCCGGTTGAGCCAACACTGGGGTAGTAGTTAATAATTACTTCAACTTCTAAAATGCTTCTTCACACTTATCACTCCATTCGAACTTCACATCGTTTTTCAGTAGCCTTGTGATGGGTTTGGACAACTGAGAAAAATTAGGAATGAACCTACGGTAATAACCAGCTAATCCGAGGAAACTACGAACTTGATGGACAGAAGTAGGCGCTTTCCAATCTAGCACATCTTGAAATTTGCCAAGGTCTATAGAGATACCTTCCGCTGAAACTATGTGACCAAGAAATGGCACACGGTCCAACCAAAATTCGCACTTGCTGAATTTCACGAATAACTTGTGGTCTCGTAGACATTGAAGAACAATACATAGATGTTCAGCATGTTCTTTCTTGGACTTAGAATAGACGAGGATGTCATCAATGAATACTACCACAAATTTATCTAGCTCTGGCATGAATACCGAGTTCATGAGATAATTGAAATGGGTAGGAGCATTTGCTAATCCGAATGATATTACTAGATACTCGAATAATCCGTATCTAGTAGAAAAGGCGGTCTTCGGAATGTCTTCATCTCTAATCTTTATCTGATGGTAACCCGAGCAAAGGTCAATGTTTGAAAAGACCTTAGCACCAACCAATTGATCAAAAAGAATATCAATTCAGGGCAGCGGGTATTTATTTTTGATTGTAACTTTATTTAGTGGTGGATAATCAATGATAAGGCGCAAAGATTTGTCCTGCTTCTTCACAAAAATTGCGGGACAGCCCCAAGGTGAAGTGCTTGGGCAAATGAGTCCTTTTTCCAGCAGCTCATTCAATTGCTTTTTCAGTTCAGCCAGCTCATTCGGAGCCATTTTATACGGACGACGTGATATTGGAGAAGTTCCTAGCTGTAGCTCTATCTTAAATTCCACATCACAGTCCGGTGGGAGGCCAGAGATATCTTCAGGAAACGCATCCGGATACTCACAAACAACATGAATACTTTTGAGTGATTGTCCTTCCAAGTGATAGACATCCAGATCTTTCGATGAATTGGTATTTAGAAAAAGGGTGTCTTGGCGATGCAAGGGAGAGTTTAAGTGAACGATACAGGGCTTGATGTCTAACATGGCTCTATGAGTTTTCATCCAGATCATGCCTATGATTAGGTCGATTTCCTGATTTTTAAACATGATGAAATCGGTGGGATAGATCTTTTGATTTATTTCTAGTGGAGCCTTACATAGTACTTCGTTAGCAAGAATTTGTCTAGCTGGAGAGCGGACGGTGTAGCTTAATTATGGTGGTGGTGTGGAGATTATGCTTTTGCACACAAGCTTTGCTAATAAAATTATGCGTAGCACCATAATCAAAAAGTGCAAGGACAGGCTGGCGGTAGAGTGAGAGCGTACCCGTTAGCACATGTTCGCCCTGGGGAATGTCTTCAGCATTGGTGTAATTGACTTGAGCACCACGAGACGGTGCATTCTTAGACTTGTCCTGGTTCTGACGCTGATTATTGTTGTTGTTGTTGTGCCTAGGTGCGGTACAATTCTTAGCAAAGTGGTCGGTATGACCACAGTTGTAGCACGGATAGTTGCCTCCACGATCAGCGGGCTGTGGGGCGCGAGCATTCTGATTTCCTTTCTGCTGATATGGTGAATGATACTGATTGTTTTGCTGTTGGTACGGTGCACGGGGTGGGAAGTTTTGCTGCTGCAGTGGCCTCGAATAATTCTGAGCATATGGGCGCTGAAATTGCTGTTGCGGGGATGCCCGAAAACGCTATC
Source organism: Eleusine indica (assembly GCA_030378355.1). Lineage (NCBI taxonomy): Eukaryota > Viridiplantae > Streptophyta > Magnoliopsida > Poales > Poaceae > Eleusine > Eleusine indica. The sequence goes on along the minus strand of CM059498.1, from coordinate 23,153,439 downwards.
CAGAGGGTGAAGTATAAATCAGGCGATGCTAAGCTTGTGGAGTAGTAGAGGCACTGGCAGGGCCTTCCTTTTATGATCTTCTTCTTCAACTTGGCACATAGCACCTTCCTGGACAATAGCAGCATTGACCAGATCATTGTATGTGCCACTTGTCTGCCAAGTCAGACGTTTCTTGAGTGTAGCGTTCATTCCACGCAAGAATGCATATCTCTTATTATCTTCAGTGTTAACGTAGTTAGTAGCATACTGAGCAAGATGGTTGAACGCTTCAGAATACTGGAGGACATTCTTTCCTCCTTGCTTCAAATCCATGAACTCCTGGAACTTCCTCTGAAAGATGCCAGCCGGAATGAAATGAGCACGAAATGCAGTCTTGAACTCCTTCCACTCCACACGATGACCAGCTCAGAGAGAAGCTTAAGAACTTGCCCACCAGGCACTGACAGGGCCCTGGAGTTGTTGGGCAGCGAATAGAACCTTCTGGTGCTCAGTGCACTCCAGCAAACCGAACTTGAACTCGGTCTGATGTAGCCAGTGATCAGCTTCCAGAGGCTCCCTGGCACGCTCGAATGTCGACGGATAGGTACCCAGAAAGTCTAAGTACATGCACTGACGAGGCTGGTTGTTGTTGTTGTGGTTGCCTCCATGTCCACCCAAGCAGGACGTATTTTCCACCAATTGGCGAAGCATCTCGGAATCATCTTGCTGATGGTTGAGCACAACCATGATTAAATCAGCCATGGTGGGCTATTGAGCACCTCCCTGCTGCGAGCTCTCGGGCTCCTCCTGGTTCCGAGTATGCACCATGCTGCAATTTATACGGTTGCACATTAGTCATTTCTTAAAAATAATCTATAAAAGACATATGTGCAAGAACATAAATCTACAAGAGGGCACAATTAAATACTTCAAAAATGACAACCATTTTCATTAGTTTGATACTGATTACATGATTGTTAAAATGGCAACATCACACTAACTCCTACATAATGTGCCAAAGCGTAGCTACGGTATTGCGGACACACTATGCAAGACACACGATCCTACATCCGAACTCGAGATACATATATTACATGAACACAACACATGGTGTAGTGACTCATCTATTCCTGGTCTAACTCTTCCAGTTCTTCAAGTTCCATAGGCTCTTCTGGTTCTTCTGGATCCATCATTTCTACATCATTATTACCAGCAGGTGCCATCTCTACATTCTCTTGTTCTCCATACTCCAAGGTGATCTCAACCCAATTCCCTTCAATAGGAAAATGGGCAGCTTTGAATGCATCCAAGTCATCTTGAGCCTCGATCATATCATGCTCAAAACTCTCTGCATCCTGCAAGGCTTGATCACACTCATCTATGATCGCATCCATCTCTTCATTCTTTGCTTGAATTTGTTGGTTCCGTTCTGAAATTTCCACATCCTTAGCTTGCTTTTCTGCTTCTGAAAGCCGAAGTGCGTCCTGATACACGTCCAGCCGCCAGGACAAGTTTGTGCACAAAGCGAGTGTGGAGAGGCCATAATGCTCTATTATGGGCAGTATAGGATTGTGGCGGCGGTGGTTTGGATCAAAGATGAAATCCGCACACCGATTCCATTCAAAATCATTCACATCATTGATGGGCAGCAATGCGATAGGTGTTCCAGCAACATCATGCTTGCCATCTTCGCAGAACCGAGTGAGTGCCTTGAAAGCAGCAACACCCCAAGTGGCAAGCAAATCTGTCCCAGTGACGCTAATGGTCCAAGACTCCCATGCTGGAGTAACCGAATAGTTGGTGGGAACCGCCACATGGATGACACAAGAGGTGACTCCATGCTCCTGAAATTCCTTGCCAACATAAGTGGGAGGGATGTCATAACCAAAGCCATGGAGAACTCTTCAAAACAGACGAGTCATCCCGGTGAACTACAGGCCCTCGGTAATCTCCCAACCCGGTGGGGTTTGGTCATTGTTTTCATCCATCTACAAGGAAAGTATTTTTGATTGAGTCAAACCTTACTTACAATAAAAATGAATTTCATGTAAAGTGCTATGAAATACAAAGAGAAAGTTTTAGTTTACATTTTTAGCTTCAAGGGGCATGTGACATCCCATGTCACAAAAAGTTGATTAAGCTAACCCTAATGTTAAATTGCTGGCTAATTAAAAATTTCAAATGATCAAAGTGCCAAAGAAATAGGGGAAATAAATTTAATTGATTAAATCCACAATTTGGCCAATTAATAGCATTTCACAAAATTTACAAAACTCAATGAAAGTGTGCCAATGTTTTTGCACACTCCTGTGGATCATGTCAAGAATGAATTTTGGGGAATTTATCAGAATGTTTGGTAAAGGTTTAATACCCTTAAAAATTCCCTAAGTGCAGAGAAAAGTTCCTCTGTTCCAGGATTTTTCATAAATTCTCCAACAGGAATTTCAACATGGCCCCAAAAGCACAGAACTTGGAGGAGTTGGCAAAGTACAGAACACTGTTTTCAGTGAAAGGGGTCAACACCTTCTTTGTCCTTGGTCCACTCAGCACTCGACAACGCCGTACCCCCCCCCCCCACCGGCCACCGATCACCCTCCTCTCTCCCCCCATCCCGGCTACTGCTCCGCCTGCTCTCTCCTGTGCCACCGGCCAGCAATGAAGCCCCCACCGGCGGGGCAATTCCCGGCGGCCAGCTCACCTTCCCTTTCTCTGCCCTCTCTCTCTCTGCCGATCGGCACATAAGGCAGCAGCCACCGAGACTTTCTCCTCCTCCTCGTCTCTCTTCACTCGCATGCACGCCACGCGATTCCCAGGCTCCCCCACGAAACCAGGTGCCCTCGCCCTCGTCTCTTTCCTCCTCTTCTGCAAGAACGGGCGAAATCCCCTCCTCCCGCCACCATGGCCGCCGCCTGGTCCAGCAACGACTAGGTAGCTTCCCCGCCACTCCTTTCTCCTCAAATCGGTGCGCAAGCATCTCCACTGGCGTACCCTTGACCCACTCCCTCCATGTCGCAGCGACCTCGCCGGAATCGACAAGGAGAAGAGCCGCCGCCGTCGGGATTCGTCCACCTCGCCGACGAGAACCCTCCTCCGGCCTCCCTCCTCGGCTACTTCCTCAACGCCGGCCATCTACAACTCTCAGTGAAGCTCGGCGACCAACGCGTGACCTCTCTCTCCCTCGATGCACGACGCGCGACGCCGCCGGAGTTTCCTCTGCCGCCGCTCCTCGTCGCCCGCAGGATTCCCGATGAGCCCCCTCCCTCCGACCCCACCAACCGAGCCCCCGTAACGCGCCGACCGATTTGGTCCAGCCGCCGGCCACCCTCGACCCCTCCTCCCCCTTCCCCGGCGAGCTCCGGCCGTGCTCCGGCGAGCCAGGCGTGCGTGCGCGCGCGCGGAGCCGATTTCAAATCGGTGAATGGCAGAGTTGTTAATAAGGGTGAACTGTGTTTAAATCTTCAAAATTCAATAACGTGAAAACTAAAAAGGGGAAAATTGTGAAACTAATTTTGTTCGACTCCTAAGATTCCCCTCTACCAGAAAAACAAGATGAGAGCCAGGGTTATGCAGTATATTAATGAAATTAAATCACCAAAGTTAGAACCCTGCTAAGAGTATTAAATTCATAAGTAAAAATATATAAATGGTAAAATTATGAAACTTTTTCAGTAAGCATATCATGGTATGTGTAAAGTTTCTGCAGAAGCACATTTCCATTTTTATGCAAATTTTTAGTGTTATTGCATAATCTCCATTTTCAGTAAATAAATTTATACAAATTCTTGGGTAGGGTTTTAATCATGAAATTTAGTACTCGTGTTCTTTGGGCATTTCGGCATGTCTATAAATTCCCATATAAAAATTGTGGGCACCATCAGTATGCTTTTTGCTGGTAAATTGCTCATTCGATAAGTAGCTTAGGAAATTTCAATGTAAATATTGCCTTATATATGCATATAGTTATTATTAGGGATAAATTCATCTCTGGGACTGTTCATACAACATGTTAATCTTGACTTGCAGTAAGGTGTATTACTCCCCATTGTATGCTCATGTTTCCTAATTAGCTTATATATATCTAGATCGGTTTATATTTAAAAGGGTGCACGTCAACTTTTAGGAGATTAATTAAGGAGATACATGCTAGTGTTCAACTTTGCTATATAAAGTTTTTATGTTCCTTTACATAATCATTATAATTGGTAAATGAATTTTTTTTATAAATTCCCTGATAGGAATTTATAAGTAGGCCTTAACACACCCACGAAAAATACCTTGTTAATTTCCTAACACCAGAGGTATGCTTCTATTTGAGATATAAGTGATGTGCTTATTAATTGCAATGCCTCATACTTCCCTAATTAGAAGTTTGTCGCCTTAAATTAAGTAATTGCCCAGAATGTTATGCAAGCATACCATCTCATGCATGAGCATCATCCCGTCAATTCTATTTATTGAGGAAGTGCCATGAATCATCGTCCAAATGCTTACCGTGCATTGCACTGCATTGACTAGGAAGCGAGACTGGGAGCAAGGCCGTGGCAAGCAACCCCGAGGAGCCCGAAGTTGAGCTAAACCTCACTGAAAACACTAACTACGATTACTCCCAAGGCAAGCCCCGGTGCACACCTATTGATTTACGAGTCCTTTTTATTTTGTCACTATATAGGAATATTGTATTGTGCATTAGGTATAGGGCCTGGATGGAAACCCACGTGCATAAACAAACTATGACCTATAATTAGTTACGTTAGTAAGCCTTTTCGTTAGCAACTGCTAGGCTTAAATTAGTGGAGTCAACGATAGGCTATGGGATCACTTGATTCAATCATGATTCACATGAAGAATGAAATTGGTTAAAATTTTGAGAACCTATCGTTGCAACTCCACGGACAAGTATTGAACAGTACCAAGTGCATACCTTTATATGGGAATTGGTAAACCTAGTAACATGGGCGCCATAATGTTGGACGGTATTACTCATCAATCCAGAGGTGATGTGAATGGCACGGTGGATGCACGGGTTGAGGACCGCTGGAGAGTGCACGGGTTAAGCCACGGATACGAAGTGCTGTATCGCGGGGAGGACATGCACTCGGGATCGATGGCCCCGGATCGACTTTATCGCATTGTCGTGAATGGTGGCCATGCGTGTTCTTAAATGATGTGTATGTCGTGCACTTGGGATATTCTCTTGCAGGATTTAAATCGATTCGAATTGCCGTCCCTCGCGGTTATGAGTACCTCTTGTTCGAGCAGTGGCAATGATACTTTAAGTAGAGAAGTTTGGTTATGCTGCTGAAATTTATTTACCCGGTGGCTACATATTGCTATGTTATATTGTTCTTTATATTTGTACAAGTCTTAGCAGCTAGCTAGGTTCAACTATAGTTAATTTTCTGCAACAAGCAATTAAAATCTTGGTTAAAGAATAAGCATCGCAGCATAGAATTAATAGGTGCTTTTTATGCAAATATCAAATAAGCCCGGTCAGCCCCCTGCATATTAGGAGTCGGTTTTAGTAAACCTTTTGGATGGGTAAGTCTTGCGGAGTATGCTAGATACTCAGGCTTTGTGATTATGTGGTTTTCTAGGTTTTCCTCAAGCTACTTATTGTGACTGTTGTAACAAAGTTGTGTGGGAAGGTGAGGATCCCGAGAACTTGACCATTGAATGGGTCCCCAGCTCTCCTAACCAAGATGAGCGAGCCATTGCCCTAGGGCCGGCATGGTTTACTTAGGTTCTACGTCATGTTTTGTCGTATTTTTTCGCCTCCGCATTTTTATGTAAGCTGAACCAAAATATATGTATGGTGATGTGACTAAATTTTCTTCCGCTATGACTCTTGAACTTGTAATATTATGCACTTAATGATGTATCTTTGTAAATGATAGATGTTCATGTGTCAACAATATGTATGGTTACTTCGTTAATCATCTCCCGAGGTGATCCTGTATGGCACACTCTATACTTCGGTATAGGGTTGCGACAGCTAGTATTAGAGCCAATTCGGGATAAGCATCACACCGATGAACATTTTAAAAAAAACTTAAACAACCTGTTTTATGCCGTACGGTGAGGTACGAACTAGTAGTGCCCATATAAGGATTTTATTAGTAGGTGGCAAAGCTAACCCTGGGTTATGTTTGTTTAAATTACTTGCATCTACGGATTCTTCCCCGAAGGTATGTGCCTGTGCGCGGATCGGTTGCGCCATAAACACCGAACGCCTTCCGGGTGGGCAAAGACCTGGGCTTTGTATGATGCGCGGACCGATTGCGCTTAAATATCGGCTGCCTTCCGGGTGGGCAAATACCTGGACATAAACTGTTATTATTATTTTGGCTTGTTTCTTTTAAATTTGATGTATTGTTTCTGAGATGGATCTATTGCACGTACACTAACCACATGTAGTTCGCTTAGAAACGTGTAAGAGGTGTGTGTGCCATCGAAGGGATCGATCTATATATTCGGTCAAATTCTCTTTTGTGAGGATGTAGGAAATTGGCATATTGAGCATTTGGCATTCATGCGTACCACATGCATTTATTCTCACCAAATCATGTAAAAAGTCACAAATATCACAAACATGTGAAATAATCAAACCCCAGGTGATTTTGAATCCCTATGGCACTTAAAACGAAAGTTTGAACATAATCGGGAAGAAATCAAACTCTGCCAGAAAAGTCAGTTTCACTAAAAGGAACATAACTTCCACAATTTTAATCCGACAAAGGTGAATGAGTACCTGTTGGAAAGCTAATGTTTTTCCCTACAAGTTTGGTATAGTGGGTTTGTCTCAGAAAAATCTGGAAATGGGCCGAATTTGGCAAAAACAGTGAGCTTTTCTGGAATTTCAGAAGTGGCTTTATTTCTGTCCTCCGTCTTTGGATGATCATAACTCCCAGAGATTCTATCAGGTGGAGATGTGTGAGTATGTGTTGGAAAGATAATGAAGTCCTCTACAACTTTTGTCAAATGCCAAAATTTTAATTTTGTCCAGAAGCTATATGTTTTTGCTCATCCCTGTAAGTTACTTTGTCAACTGTAGAACTGCATTGTCTTTCATCAAACGGATCGGGCACTTTGTGTCTCTTCCTTTACCCATCAACCCTTATGCTATTTTGAGCATGTGTACTTAGTGGGATATTAAGTTTTGACTCACCCTTGCAAAACTTATTCCGACAGATGGTTGATGACAAGCTCACGAAGGACCCCGAGCACCTTTCCGCATGCGTTGTCGAGTTGGAACGAGAGCGTGAGGCGCTGCAGTCCACACTTGCCGCCCGTGACGCCCAGCTCGCTGCTCGCGACGCTAAGGTCACTGTCCTCGAGGACAAACTGCACACTAGCGATTTGGAGCGGGCTGATCTTTTTGAGCAGCTCCATGACGCTCAACTCATCATCGAGGGCGATGCTAGCGATCAGTTGCAGGAGCAGCTGAACCAGCGTAATGCTCAACTCACTGCTGCCCAAGAGGAGACATACTCTCTTCATGGTCAGATTGACGCTCTCTTGGAGGAGCGAAGCGAACTCCAAGCTCAACGCGAAGAAGCTCAAGATGCGAGGGATGTCATGGAAGGGAACCTCAACGACGCTCACGTCATCATCGCACAGCAAGAACAACTCATTGGGCATCTCCAAGTTGCCAATGCCTAGCTGAACGCTGTCCTCGATGCCCAGCCACCCGTGCCACTTGCGGTGATTCCCCCAGACGACGCCGATTTGAGTGAGGACGGTGACTCAGGTGTTGACTACGAGGCACCCCCTGGACTGGGTGACGTAGAGTGGGAGTCCGATGGTAGCAGCCATGCCGAGTGACTGAGGAGTAGTACGTTGTGTAGGGTGGCATCTCGTGAGACTTTGTGCTTGTATGTGGATAGTGTTGGTAGCGCTAAGTGAAGTTGTAACCTAAGCTCTTCGAGATCGTGCTGTTGTCGTGTTTGTAGTGATGTAATCTAAGGCTTGCCTTGTATCGGAAGTTGCATTGCATGTATCCATTGTTTTTATCATAAGTATATTGCCTGGGGTGTTAGAACTAATGGAATCGAAGTATTCTCTTCTGACCTGCACCGTTTCCCTGTCAACATTTTCGTTTATGAGCAAGCCAAAAATTTTATTTCGTCACTATATCATAGCCTTATTATCATATTGTCTCATGTCATGATCGGGCTAACATGCTTTACTCCTATGGCAGATGGTGCAAACTCGCCACGGTGGAGAAAACCTCGGCGATGCTCCTAGTGCCTCAAATGTGGGTGGAAACCAGCCGCTACCCAATGCTCCGCCCATGACACCTATGGAGCAGCTCATCCACAACCAGAACGAGATATTCCGCATGTTCATGTAGAACATGAATCGCCAAGGAGCTCCAGGACCACCACCGCAGCAGCCCCGTGAATCCTCCTACAACGACTTTTGGGCAACTCATCCGCCCACCTTCGGAGAAGCCGGCGATTCACTGGAAGCGGATAATTTCATTCACACTTTGGAATCGAAGTTTGGTCTTCTCCACTGCACCGACCATCAGAAGCCCCTCTTCGCCGTGCAGCAACTCCGTGGTTCCGCCAGTGCTTGGTGGACGAGCTACACCATCGCCCTTGCCACTGACCACCAAGTCACTTGGATGGAATTCTGCACCGCTTTCCGTGCACACCACATCCCCGCTGGTCTTATGAAGCACAAGCTGCAAGAGTTCCTCACCCTGAAGCGAGGCTCGGAAACCGTGCAAGAGTACGCACGGAAGTTCAATTACTTGACCCAGTATGCCTCGTATCACGCCGATACAGATGAAAAGAAGAAGGATTGTTTCCGCTCGGGCCTTACCCCGAAGCTGCAGGACCGTTTGGCACAATTTACTGCCGGCACGTTCAACGACCTGATGAGTGCCGCCATTGTGCAAGAAGATGCTATCCGTGCTAAGCAAGAGGACAAGAAGAGGAAGCGTGCTATGGGAAGTTCGTTCGGCCCTGCACCGCCCAAGTACAGGCTGGCAATCACCTCCCCGACTGGATAGAAGTTCCGAGCTGCGGTACCGTCAGGAGGAGGATCTCGTCCGTCCTACTCACAGCAGCACTTTCACTCCCATGGAGGCAACCAAAAGCCATCGTCTGGTTCCCGCCCTCCACAGCAGACTAATCAAGTTGTGAAGCACAACTCCTCGCAACCGTGCTACAACTGTGGCCGAACCGGTCACTTTGCCAAAGAGTGCCGTTTCCAGAAGCGCAACCAGGGAAACAACAACAACTCTAACACTTCCGGGAACAACAACAACAACCACAGCAGCGGCAACAACAACGGCAACAATGGGAATCATCCCCGGTCTTCTACCCCTACTCACAAGAATGGCCGAGTCAATTATACCACGGTCGAAGAGATTCAAGTTGGAGAGCCCGTTCTCGCGGGTACGTTCTCGATCAACCAACACGCTGCTATGGTTCTTTTTGATTCGGGGGCGACGCACGATTTTATTAGTCAAGCATGTGTGAATCATCTGAAAATCACCCCCACCACTACGGGAACACCATACATCATCACATCCCCCGGTGGGAAAATAAGGACTCATCTCGAGTTGAGAAAAGTGCCACTTAAGTTAGCAGGCAACGTGTACCCCACTTCGCTAATCATCTTAGATGGTCAAGGCATTGACATGATTCTTGGTATGAGATGGATGACTAAACATAGAGCCGTCTTGCACATTGAATCCCGGGAAGTCCACTTGAACTCACCCCTCTATGGCCCATCCATTCTCCGATTGCCATGTCCCAGATTGTCCACTCCTCAAGTGTATCATGTTGAAGGGAAAAAGCTAGAGGATATCCCAATGGTACGTGACTTTCCCGACGTGTTCCCAGATGATTTACCAGGAATGCCTCCGGACAGGGATGTCGAGTTTAAAATTGAACTCCTACCCGGTACGGCGCCTATCTCTCGTAGGCCGTACAAAATGGCTCCTAATGAATTAGCAGAATTAAAAGAGCAACTACAAGAGCTTATGGACAAGGGGTACATTCGACCGAGTTCATCCCCCTGGGGATGTCCCGGCCTCTTTGTGAAGAAGAAGGATAAGACCTTACGTCTGTGTGTTGACTACAGGCCTTTGAATGCCGTAACCATCAAGAACAAGTACCCTCTACCTCGAATTGATATTCTCTTTGATCAACTTGTTGGTGCTAAAGTTTTCTCCAAGATTGACCTCCGATCCGGTTACCACCAAATAAAGATCCGAGCCGAAGACATTCCAAAAACTGCGTTCTCCACGTGATATGGCCTTTTCGAATACCTTGTCATGTCTTTTGGTCTCACCAATGCTCCAGCCCACTTCATGTATTTGATGAATTCCGTGTTCATGCCAGAGTTGGATAAGTTTGTGGTTGTGTTCATTGACGATATCCTTATCTACTCCAAGTCCGAGGAAGAACACGCCGAACATCTCCGCATTGTTCTGCAACGACTCCGAGATCACCAACTTTACACCAAATTTAGCAAGTGTGAATTTTTGCTAAAGCAGATTCCATTCTTGGGTCATATCATTTCGGCGGAAGGAGTAGCCGTTGATCCTAGAAGGTAGAAGATGTGCTGAATTGGAAAGCTCCAAAATCGGTCAAGCAAATTCACAGCTTCCTTGGTCTTGCCGGATATTATCAAAAATTTATTCCCAACTTCTCGAGCATTGCCAAGCCTATGACCAAGTTACTGGAAAAAGATGCTAAGTTTAAGTGGAGTAGTGCATGTGAGGAAGCCTTCCAGTCACTCAAGATGCATTTGACAACTGCCCCGGTTTTGGCTCTACCCGATATCACCAAACCGTTCGATGTTTACTATGATGCATCCGACATCGGATTGGGTTGTGTGCTGATGCAAGAAGGCCGTGTCATTGCCTATGCCTCTCGACAGCTCCGAAAGGATGAGCAAAATTATCCCACTCACGATTTGGAATTGGCATCCGTTGTCCTAGCCTTAAAAATCTGGCACCATTACCTGCTTGGTAACCTTGTCAATCTCTACACCGACCACAAAAGTCTCAAGTATATATTCACGCAGCAAGAACTTAATATGAGGCAACGTAGATGGTCAGAATTAATCAAGGATTATGAATTGGAAATTCATTATCACCCCGGAAAAGCCAACGTGGTTGCCGACGCCCTGAGTCGTAGGGATCAATGCAACCACGCAATTGTTTGTCCTATGGAAGCTTGCCCAATTTCAGATTCTAGTGAACCAAGTCTTCGTATCATTCCATATGGATCCTTGTATAATCTAGCTCTTATTCCTACCCTTCGCGATGAAATTGTTGAAGCCCAAAAGAAAGACAAGGGAATGGAACATATTCAACAAAAGATACGCAAAGATGAAGCTACATGTTTCCGACGGGACAAAGATGGAGTGCTATGGTTCAACAATCGACTTATTGCTCCAAAGAAGGAGGAATTAAGGAAGAAAATCATGGATGAGGCTCACTTGTCCAAATACTCCATACACCCCGACAGCAACAAGATGTACCGTGGGTTAAAGGAAAAGTTCTGGTGGACGCGCATGAAACGAGAAGTTGCTCATTATGTTTTCGAGTGCGATACTTGCCAGCGTGTGAAGGCCGACCATCTGAGGAAAGCCGGTCTTTTGCACCCATTAAAAATCCCCGCTTGGAAATGGGAGGACATTGCTATGGATTTTATTGTTGGGTTACCCCTCACCCCCAAGAAGCATGATTCCATATGGGTTATCATGGATAGGTTGATAAAATCCGCTCATTTTATTCCCGTCCACACGACCTACTCTATGAAGAAGTATGCCGAGCTCTACATCGCAAGAATCCTATGTTTGCACGGTGTGCCCAACACTATTATCTCTGATCAAGGCCCCTAGTTTATTCCTCGTTTTTTGGAGCAACTGCATTCTTGTCTTGGCACCACCCTTATCCAAAGTTCTGCTTATCACCCGCAAACCGATGGTCAAACTGAGAGGCTGAATCAATATTTGGAGGACATATTGAGAGCCTGTGTTCTGGACAATCATGGGAATTGGGAAGATTGTCTTCCGTTCGCCGAATTCTCATACAACAATAGCTATCAAGAGAGTTCGGGTGAAGATTGTCTTCCGTCACCATTTGAGGCCTTGTACGGCCACTCATACTGAACACCTCTGAATTGGTCGGAATCAGAAGAAAGAATTAATTTTGGTCCAGACCTTGTCATCCAAGCCGAAGAGAAGGTGCGACAAATTCAAGCTAACATGAAAGCAGCACAATTGATAGGTGTAGAGTGCCCGATCTTTCGGCGAGTGGAGATAACTTCGATTTGGTGGATGTTGACCCTCACGATCCGATATGACGAGCAAGCCGAAGCGCCAATGCAATCACTGAACCAACTTCCGGAGGATATTAACCTTGCGGTAAACAAGATCAACCTGATCACGAGGATCAATTCTTACGCGCAATCGAAGAACGAGCAAGAATTAGAGGCGAGCAATCTGATGTATTGCACGAAGGTGGAGTTCTGAATTCACGTCGAGAGACGGATGTATAGCAAAGCTAAACTTAAAACAAAACTCGAAGATTACAAGGGGCGCAGCCCTTGACTATATAGGGGGGGGACGAGGCATCTAGGGCTGGCTGAAGTGGAGAGGCGCGCGGTGGAGAGGGAGTCGTGCGACTTGGGCCACGTGGGCCTTCGGGCGACATCATCCTGGGCCGTCGTTCCTTAGCATCAAAACCGTCTTCAATTCATGGGCTCGAGCTCTAGTGATTGGGCCCTTGTACGTCGTCGTCTTGTTAGAAGATGGATCCGTAACTCGAGGAGGTGCGACGACGAGAGGTGGAGGCGTGACAGCTTGGTTTGACGCGCCATCTTCCGTCGTCATTATTCGTATGTCGTTGATGTCCTCATCAACAATCCCGCCAGATAAGCTATGCCAACAAAAGGAGACGCCCATTGGAGTTCGAAAAGGGAGATCATGTCTATCTTCGAGTTTCTCCCAACAAGGGTATATCTCGCTTTGGAATCAAGGGTAAATTAGCACCACGCTACATCAGCCCTGTCCGATCATGGAGAAGCATAGCGCCGTTGCTTATCGATTGCAATTACCGGAAAATCTCGAGCGGGTGCACAACGTCTTCCACGTATCCCAACTCAAGAAGTGTTTAGAGCCTCCGATCGACGTGGTCATTTCCGACACCGAACAATTGGAAGAAGACCTCTCCTACCCTGAATACCCCGTCTGAATCATTGATCAGAAAGACCGAGTAACACGCCATCGCACCATCACGTTCTACAAAGTGCAACGGAGCAATCATACTGAAGAAGAAGCCACTTGGGAGCAAGAGGAGTTTCTGAAAACCAACTTCCACTAGTTCTTCACCTCGCAAATCCGGCAAACACCCACGCCCTCTCTCTTTTGTTCATCCATTTGCAGATCTCGGGGTGAGATTTCCTTTAAGGAGGGGAGTGCTGTGACATCCCATGTCACAAAAAGTTAATTAAGCTAACCCTAATGTTAAATTGCCGGCTAATTAAAAATTTCAAATGATTAAAGTGCCAAAGAAATAGGGGAAATAAATTTAATTGATTAAATCCACAATTTGGCCAATTAATAGCATTTCACAAACTTTACAAAACTCAATGAAAGTGTGCCATTGTTTTTGCACATTCCAGTGGATCATGTCAAGAATGAAATTTGGGGAATTTATTAGAATTTTTGGTAAAGGTTTAATACCCTTACAAATTCCCTAAGTGCAGAGAAAAGTACCTCTGTTCTAGGATTTTTCATAAATTCTCCAACAGGAATTTCAACATGGCCCCAAAAGCAAAGTTGGAGAATAAGGCGTTTTGGTCCACTCAGGACACGAAAATGCCATACCCCCCCCCCTGCCGGCCACTGATAACCCTCCTCTCTCACCCCATCCCGACCACTGCTCCACCTGCTCTCTCCTGTGCCACCGGCCAGCATTGAAGCCCCACCGGCGAGCCAATTCCCGGCAGCCAGCTCACCTTCCCTCTCTCTGCCCTCTCTCTCTCTGCTGATCGGCACTTAAGGCAGCAGCCACCGAGACTATCTCCTCCTTCTCGTCTCTCTTCACTCGCATGCGCGCCACGCGATTCCCAGGATCCCCCACGAAACCAGGTGCCCTTGCCCTCGTCTCTTTCCTCCTCTTTCGCAAGAACGGGCGAAATCCCCTGCTCCCGCCGCCATGGCCGCCGCCGAGTCCAGCAACGACTAGGTAGCTTCCCTGCCGCTCCTTTCTTCTCAAATCGGTGCGCAAGCATCTCCACTAGCGTGCCCTTGACCTGTTCCCTCTATGTCGCAGCGACCTCGCCGGAATCGACAAGGAGAAGAGCCGCCACTGTCGGGATTCGTCCACCTCGCCGACGAGAACCCTCCTCCGGCCTCCCTCCTCAGCTACTTCCTCGACACCAGCCATCTACGACTCTCAGTGAAGCTCGGCGGACAACGCGTGACCTCTCTCTCCCTCGGTGCACGACGCGCGACGCCGCCGGAGTTTCCTCTGCCGTCGCTCCTCATCGCCGGCAGGATTCCCGGTGAGCCCCCTCCCTCCGACCCCACCAACCGAGCCCCGGCAATGCGCCGACCGATTTGCTCCAGCCGCCGGGCACCCTCGACCCCTCCTCCCCCTTCCCCGGCAAGCTCCGGTCACGCTCCGGCGAGCCAGACGTGCGCGCGCGCGGAGCCGATTTCAAATCGGTGAATGGCAGAGTTGTTAATAAGGGTGAACTCTGTTTAAATCTTCAAAATTCAATAACATAAAAACTAAAAAGGGGAAAAATGTGAAGCTAATTTTGTTCGACTCCTATAATTCCCCTCTACCAGAAAAACAAGATGAGCCAAGGTTATGCAGTATATTAATGAAATTAAATCACCAAAGTTAGAACCCTGCTAAGAGTATTAAATTCATAAGTAAAAATATATAAATGGTAAAATTATGAAAATCTTTCAGTAAGTATATCATGGCATGTGTAAACTTTCTGCAGAAGCACATTTCCATTTTTATGCAAATTTTTAGTGTTATTGCATAATCTCCATTTTCAGTAAATGAATTTATACAAATTCTTGGGTAGGGGTTTAATCATGTAATTTAGTACTCTTGTTCTTTGGGCATTTCTGGATGTCTATAAATTCCCATATAAAAATTGTGGGCACCATCAGTATCCTTTTTGCTGTTAAATTGCTCATGCGATAAGTACCTTAGGAAATTTCAATGTAAATATTGCCTTATATATGCATATAGTTATTATTAGGGATAAATTCATCTCTGGGATTGTTCATACAACATGTTAATCTTGACTTGCAGTAAGGTGTATTACTGCCCATTGTATGCTCATGTTTCATAATTATCTTATATATATCTAGATCGGTTTATATTTAAAAGGGTGCACGTCAACTTTTAGGAGATTAATTCAGGGGATACATGCTGGTGTTCAACTTTGCTATATAAAGTTTCTATGTTCCTTTACATAATCATTATAAGAGGCTTTGCATGTCTGCTAAGTAGGCCTTAACACACCCACGAAAAATACCTTGTTAATTTCCTAGCACCAGAGGTATGCTTCTATTTGAGATATAAGTGATGTGCTTATTAATTGCAATGCCTCATACTTCCATAATTAGAAGTTTGTCCCCTTAAATTAAGTAATTGCCCAGAATGTTATGCAAGCATACCATCTCATGCGTGAGCATCATTCCGTCAATTCTATTTATTGAGGAAGTGCCATGAATCATCATCCAAATCCTCACCGTGCATTGCACTACATTGACAAGGAAGCGAAACTGGGAGCAAGGTCGTGGCAAGCAACCCCAAGGAGCCCGAAGTTGAGCTATACCTCGCCGAAAACTCTAACTACCATCACTCCCAAGGCAAGCCCCGGTGCACACCTATTGATTTACGAGTCCTTTTTATTTTGTCGCGATATAGGAATATTGTATTGTTCATTAGGTATAGGGCCTGGATGGAAACCCACGTGCATAAACAAACTATGACCTATAATTAGTTACATTAGTAAGCCTTTTTTTAGCAACTGCCAGGCTTAAATTAGTGGAGTCAACGGCAGGCTATGGGATCACTTGATTCAATCATGATACACATGAAGAATGAAATTGGTTAAAATTTTGAGAACCTATCGTTGCAACTCCGCGGACAAGTATTGAACAGTATGAAGTGCATACCTTTATATGAGAATTGGTAAACCTAGTAACTTGGGCTCCGTAATGTTGGACGGTATTACTCATCGATCCAGAGGTGATGTGAATGGCATGGTGGATGCACGGGTTGAGGACCGCTGGAGAGTGCACGGGTTAAGCCTCGGATACGAAGTGCTGTATCGCGGGGAGGACGTGCACTCGGGATCGATGGCTCCGGATCGACTTTATCGCAATTGTTGACTTTTGCTAAGCCATATTAATAAATCATTCCCGGCACGGGGCCAGAAACGGTTCACTAATATGTCCCAGAGTCAAGTAGGTAAAATCCGCAAGCGCACGGAGAATACCGCTGTAGCATTTCACCCGGAAGTATTCAGGGTATCGTATTTGTTTATCCCCAAAGGAAGGTTATGATCAAGAAGCGTTACTAACATATAAGATCATGTTAACAATTAGCAAGGATATCTAACCAAGACAGGCGGATACATGATAATAACCGGGTAGTGTGACACACACAGAAGATTCCTACTAAATAAATAAAGTCTAGTGGAGGAAAGACTAGGCTAAGCTACTCCTACTATACATTCCTATACAGTTGCATAGCCTAAGTAGAATACATACAGACCCACACTCAGGTTCAGCAGTCAATAGTATAGCACTTCAGGCACGGACTTACCCCTGCATCCACAGGCGACTTCCGCCAAGAGCCTACGCACTAGCCTAGCGGGGAGGATTTCAAAGGACGGACAGGGCTGTCACCACCTGCCGCCTACCTCAACGAACCAGTAGACTAACGAATAATTGATGCAAATTAGTCACCCAAGTACCATACTTGCATGACCAAAGAGCACTCTGCCCCTCCGCGATTACTATTAACGAGGCAGAGCTACCGTACGAATACGATCACCAAACCCATGCTATACTTTATCAGCTACAACTAAGCATAGAGACTATAACATATAAACTAGACTATAGTGACGGTATATAACTAGCATGACAATAGTAGTATAATAAATATAAACTACTATCACACAAGTAGACTATACTATCACATATATGAATCACAAAATCAAACAAGAAACTCATGACCCAAGCACAACTATATAGAAAAGATATATATATTAATAAGAGCAAAGTCTTACAAAAGGGAAAAGATACAAGAGCCATACCAATTCCAAGTGAAGACTTGGGACTAGAGAGCTCTAGACTCAGCCTAACTCCACTAAAACTCCAAGAACTACTACTAGCAAGAGAGAAATGCTTCTTGTGGTGTGTGTTGAGTGTGAAGGCACACCCTCCTATTTATAGCCTCAATAGGTCGGCAAGGGAGAGTAACCGCCACGGAAGGCATCTCAAACCGTCATCAGGAGTCGCGGAGGAGCCAACACGTGGAAGCCCAGGCGGAGAGGGCGCCCGGCCGGGTCGGCCGACCTGGGGGTGGCCCCTCCTGGCCTGTGCTTTCTCCAGGTGGCTGTCCTGTGGGCCCTGACGTCGGTTTGCGCGGTATTACAGGGAGTTACGTCGGTTAAGTGCTGAAAATGGGCCCTTCAATCCGTGTGACGTCCATGTGGCGCTCTCTGATTGGTCGAAAGTGTGTTTTCTTGCCTTTTGAGGTGTTTCCTTCACATTTCCTCCTGCATGCACAAAGTTCTCCAAGTACAAGTGGAACTATATTATTGTGATAAAGCATGCGTGTATGAAATGCCAAATTCTCCTTTATTTGAGTATAGTTGACGGTTAAAAATGGTACTTAACAGCCGTCAACAAACTCCCCCAAGCTTACCCTTTGCTCGTCCCGAAGCAAGGATAAACTTAAGTTGTTGATCAGGAGTTGCTACAATGTCCTACTCCTCAATAATACTATGCGCATAACAAAGTACTCTTCCTAGAATTAAATATGTTGGCACATAACTTACCCATTTACCTCGATCCATGGGGCTTTTACACCTCATTGTCTTGGGCGGTTGAGAGATAGAACAATTGCAGGGCACCAATCACTTGCTCTAGATTCCGCTATGTTGTTCCGGAGGTTTTCAAAAGATTTTGAAAATAAAAACCAAGTTCCTCAAATGATTCTCTCGGATCACTCAATATGTGTATGATTCCTCACCAAGGCAAAGTGTTGCCTATAATTTCCTACTTCTAAATAAGGCTTTATGTGGAGCTCAAGGTAGGGATATATGAGGCACTCATGTTCACATAATATTGCTATGTCAAAAGACCGGATCCAAGAAAAACATCAATTCAAACAATCTTGATCAAGATGTGCAAGTGTGTGGGAGAACGGAGGAATGGTGGATGGGAAGAAATAACTCCTTTTTGAATTTTCCTTCTCTCTTTTGGAGTTTCTAGGCTATGGCTATCTTTTGCTTGCTCTCTTTTTTGAGCATTTTTTTTTTCTTTTCTTTTCTTTTTGCATAGCCATAGTCCTAGTTTGCAATGAATACTTTGAGAGAGGAAATTTGCAATGGATATATGGAGTGTTTCTTTGGATGGATGGATGGATAGTGGCTTTCTTCCGGTGTAGAAGAATAGCTCACGGTGGATATGGTGGATATGGTGGATGCTATCTTCTTGATTTAGAAGGATAGCTCATGGCGGTGGATGTGTGTATATGATCTTGATCAAGAAAGCATGAAAAGAGTTCTACTAGGGTCACAACAATTTTGACTAAGCTCAATGTGAAACAAGCAGCATATGTGTAAAGGTTTTCAAATGTGAACACTACATATGGCTGTGGTGGGAATTTCATCATTGAGGAACTTATCAATTTGTCATTTTGAAAAATAAAACTCCGGAATTCAAGCTTTACGTTGAGCAAGATCATAGCAGCCCTATCTATCATATCATACCTCTCAACAACTTAGAACTAGAGAATGCATATGCTACCCACAAGATTCAAGTTCAAGGCAAGATTTACCAACAAACCTAACTCTTGAGAGAGTACTAAGTTGTAAACTAGCTTTAGAGAGGAATAAAGGACAGAGCAACTATTCATCATCTCAACATAGGAAAATTATACACATTCATACCGCGCATGAAAAAGGGAAATATTTTTGTTCTTTTTATGTTTTGCAAATTTTTATGGAATTTCAGATTTAGCAAATGCAAGAAATAAAGGGAAGGGGAAAGATACGAGTTACCGTGAGAA
Organism: Eleusine indica; assembly: GCA_030378355.1. Classification (NCBI taxonomy): domain Eukaryota; kingdom Viridiplantae; phylum Streptophyta; class Magnoliopsida; order Poales; family Poaceae; genus Eleusine; species Eleusine indica. The sequence goes on along the minus strand of CM059498.1, from coordinate 23,134,157 downwards.
GGGAGGTCCTCCCCCAAGCTTGTTCTTGCTCGTATCTGCTGGTTCGGGTCGTAGCCTTGGGAGCGGAAGAAGGCATCCCAATTGTTCTGATTCTGAGCCATCATCGCGTTCAGCTGGCGGAATTGATTGTCGCTGAAATTCTGCCATTGCTGGGTGTCGGCGACATGTTGCGTGAGAGTTTGTTGCATGCTCTCGGTGCGCAAATCAATGTCGTCCACCCTCCTTGTCAACTCGGCCATCCCATAGTTGAGTTCACGGAACCCACGGGATGAGAATGACCGAGTGGCAAAGGATGGCGGTCCGCTTGAACTTGATGACGTCTGCATGGGGTAATTGTACTGAGATTCCCATGCTCCGGCCTGCCATGTTGATGCACCCGCCTCGTCCTGTGGCGGGGGCTGCTCCCATACCGGATCTCCGGTCGGAGTGTGAAACTCCGGTGTAGGCTCCATATGCCTACGGGAATGTGTCGGTCGCCCTGAAACACTATGCCTGCGAACTTCTCCCACTGGCTCAAGTGGGAGGGTTAGTGCCCGACAGTGATACAAACGAAGACCCGGGTTAGGTAACGGGAATTCATTTGTATACCCGGGAAAGTGATAGATGAAGGTATTATTTGGACCATGTTTCAAAGTATGTCCTTGCACAAAATAGTCCTCGCCTAGAAATTCTCTATCTACCGTCAAATATTCAACATGAACATTCTCAAGGAGACCACACTTCTGCGCAATGCGAGTAACTAAAGAGGTGCACTCAATTGGTCCTGTCAACTTTATATTGTCTAACCATTGATCAATCATGCATTCCGCGGGTGACACCCTAATTTTCTTAACCATGGCATAAAGTATTTTTAAATCATCTTGCCGGACAACCCTAATGTCACCTTGAGGAAACAAGGTCATAGCCAACCACACATGCATAAATCTAAGTGTAGGATTATGGATGGCACTTGTTCTAGGCTTGGGACCCCACTCGTTTCTGGAAATCTTTTTCCAAAAACTTTCTTTATGGAACCCCTTTAGTGCTTTATCTAAGTCTAGCCTACATTTAGGATTTAGACCTAGCATAGCATGAAGATCACCCCATGTGACCAAGCGCTCTTGCCCAAACAAGCGAAAAGAAATGCCTTCATCATACTTTCTAAGGGTGCATAAAAACTGCATAGTAAGCAAACGAGAACCCGGCTCATCTACTTCTACGAAATTTAGCCAACCCATAGTGCGAAAAATAGAGGCAAATTCTTCTCTCATACCTATTTTCTCGAGGAAGTCCGGATCGAAGCGTCGGGTGTGGGCGAATGGCCGCTCTCTCATGAGCGCGATGGCTTGGCCCTCGCGGTCGTCCTTGATGTCGAGATGCCTCTCGGTGATGAGCAAGGCCGGCCTTTCCTCCGGAATTTCAGCTTCGGGGTCACCATGCCCCGGATCTAGTGTGAGCTCGACGGAGGATGCTTGACTCGTGCTTGCACGAGTGCTTTTTCTCCGCTTGATTCCGGCGACTTGCTTCATTCGGTTGAACATGGCTGCACACAAGAACAAACACAAGACAAGAACAAAAACAAGATCGAACAAGTGTTCGGGTGAGCGTTAGTGAAAACGACAAACCCGAGCTTCTCCGAAATTGGTTTTCTTCTCACAACAACTTGCAAATGCACTAAAACAGAGGGGAAATATTTTTTTGGTTTTTGGGGCTGTAGTAAAGTTGAAGAACACGAAATTTTGGGAGAGCAACAAGTGAGCAAAGGAGGGGAGTGAAAGATGAGCTTGGAATGGTGAAGCTCCCCCTCCTGGGCGGTTTTTATGGCCAAGGAAGCAAGATGGCCGTTAGAAAGGGACAGACCAACGGCCATATAGCCGTTGGGAGAAAGGAGCACAGGAAAAGGTGGGCCCAGGGGGTCGGCCGACCCCACCAGGTCGGCCGACCTGGCAGGTGGGCCTCCTGGCAGCCCCCTTTTTCCTATGTGTTCCTCAACGGCTAGGGGATTTGTCCCCTGCTGCCTTTTTGCTCAAAAAGCTCGACAAAAAATCTTTTCAAAATGGAAAGCCCAAAAACCTATTTTCTAAATTTTCAAAAATGCAAATGAGTTTTGAAAAATTCCAAGGTGGCTGGAAAAATTCAAGAATGCAGAAATGCAGTGGTCGGGAAAAAATCAAAATGTGGTGGAAAGCAAATATGCAATTAAAAAGAGCAAATGTGGATAACTACCGGTTTAACCTCCCGGCGAGGACTCACCTTTTAAAGTCCGACGAGCGGGACTTTTCTCCGGCGTTCAGCTCGATGAAGCGTTGTCCGGTCCCGGAGATGAAGACACGGATGATGCTTCTTGTTTCACTCGCCACACCTTCTTGGTCTTTGTTGCGGTCGGTGGCTTCTCGGGCTTCAGAGGCTGCGGTTTTGCAGGCTTCACAGCCTGTTTCTTTGCAGACCTCGGAGGTTGCTGCCTTGTGGACTTCGGAGGCTGTTGCTTAAGGTGTGACCTTTGCCCCCTTGCCTTCATCAGTTGTTGCTGTGCAACCTTTTCCTTCTCAAGGAAGTTCTTCATGAATGTGATGAGGCTGTCCTTCTTTTTGAACGTGTTGCAAATCTCCAGGAATTGCTGGAGATGAGCACTCGCGTCCTCATTGGCTTTCCCACAGAATGGGCTAGCCTGCACCATGGTGATGAGACCGGTCTTGATCTCGAAGTTCGCATCTCCCACATTGCCAGCTGGTCCCGTAGGGATGTTGGCAGCGGAGGGAGCGGAGAACTCGCGGAGGGTCTTGTTGGCCATTTGCTTAGAGCTTGATGGTGCGGGAATGACAGGTTCGATTGGCCGAGTCTCCTTACGAGGAGGGGTGAGCCTAGCTCGTGTCCTTCTCAGGAGTGACTCAGGATCTTCAGTGAAGTTTGTCGGCAAGTCGAAACCAGTCATACACTACCCTGTTTTCATACAAAATGCAGAAAACAAAGCAAGGTTAGCCTGCCTAGGAGATAGCCTTAATAATTGCAACACTACTATATACATTAGTAATTTTTCTTAGATCATACGCCTTCCCCGGCAACGGCGCCAGAAATGCTTGTTGACTTTTGCTAAGCCATATTAATAAATCATTCCCGGCACGGGGCCAGAAACGGTTCACTAATATGTCCCAGAGTCAAGTAGGTAAAATCCGCAAGCGCACGGAGAATACCGCTGTAGCATTTCACCCGGAAGTATTCAGGGTATCGTATTTGTTTATCCCCAAAGGAAGGTTATGATCAAGAAGCGTTACTAACATATAAGATCATGTTAACAATTAGCAAGGATATCTAACCAAGACAGGCGGATACATGATAATAACCGGGTAGTGTGACACACACAGAAGATTCCTACTAAATAAATAAAGTCTAGTGGAGGAAAGACTAGGCTAAGCTACTCCTACTATACATTCCTATACAGTTGCATAGCCTAAGTAGAATACATACAGACCCACACTCAGGTTCAGCAGTCAATAGTATAGCACTTCAGGCACGGACTTACCCCTGCATCCACAGGCGACTTCCGCCAAGAGCCTACGCACTAGCCTAGCGGGGAGGATTTCAAAGGACGGACAGGGCTGTCACCACCTGCCGCCTACCTCAACGAACCAGTAGACTAACGAATAATTGATGCAAATTAGTCACCCAAGTACCATACTTGCATGACCAAAGAGCACTCTGCCCCTCCGCGATTACTATTAACGAGGCAGAGCTACCGTACGAATACGATCACCAAACCCATGCTATACTTTATCAGCTACAACTAAGCATAGAGACTATAACATATAAACTAGACTATAGTGACGGTATATAACTAGCATGACAATAGTAGTATAATAAATATAAACTACTATCACACAAGTAGACTATACTATCACATATATGAATCACAAAATCAAACAAGAAACTCATGACCCAAGCACAACTATATAGAAAAGATATATATATTAATAAGAGCAAAGTCTTACAAAAGGGAAAAGATACAAGAGCCATACCAATTCCAAGTGAAGACTTGGGACTAGAGAGCTCTAGACTCAGCCTAACTCCACTAAAACTCCAAGAACTACTACTAGCAAGAGAGAAATGCTTCTTGTGGTGTGTGTTGAGTGTGAAGGCACACCCTCCTATTTATAGCCTCAATAGGTCGGCAAGGGAGAGTAACCGCCACGGAAGGCATCTCAAACCGTCATCAGGAGTCGCGGAGGAGCCAACACGTGGAAGCCCAGGCGGAGAGGGCGCCCGGCCGGGTCGGCCGACCTGACCAGGTCGGCCGACCTGGGGGTGGCCCCTCCTGGCCTGTGCTTTCTCCAGGTGGCTGTCCTGTGGGCCCTGACGTCGGTTTGCGCGGTATTACAGGGAGTTACGTCGGTTAAGTGCTGAAAATGGGCCCTTCAATCCGTGTGACGTCCATGTGGCGCTCTCTGATTGGTCGAAAGTGTGTTTTCTTGCCTTTTGAGGTGTTTCCTTCACATTTCCTCCTGCATGCACAAAGTTCTCCAAGTACAAGTGGAACTATATTATTGTGATAAAGCATGCGTGTATGAAATGCCAAATTCTCCTTTATTTGAGTATAGTTGACGGTTAAAAATGGTACTTAACAGCCGTCAACAGCAATCTCATGAACGGTGGCCATACTTGTTCTTAAATGATGCGTATGTCGTGCACTTGGGTTATTCTCCTGCAGGATTTAAATCGATTCGAATTGCCATCCCTTGCGGTTATGAGTACCTCTTGTTCGAGCAGTGGCAATGATACTTTAAGTAGAGAAGTTTGGTTATGCTGCTGAAATTTATTTACCCGGTGGCTACATATTGCTATGTTATATTGTTCTTTATATTTGTACAAGTCTTAGCAGCTAGCTAGGTTCAACTACAGTTAATTTTCTGCAACAAGCAATTAAAATCTTGGTTAAAGAATAAGCATCGCAGCATAGAATTAATAGGTGCTTTTTATGCAAATATCAAATAAGCCCGGTCAGCCCCCTGAATATTAGGAGTCGGTTTTAGTAAACCTTTTGGATGGGTAAGTCTTGCGGAGTATGCTAGATACTCAGGCTTTGTGATTATGTGGTTTTCTAGGTTTTCCTCAAGCTACTTATTGTGATTGTTGTAACAAAGTTGTGTGGGAAGGTGAGGATCCCGAGAACTTGACCATTGAATGGGTCCCCAGCTCTCCTAACCAAGATGAGCGAGCCATTGCCCTAGGGCCGGCATGGTTTACTTAGGTTCTACGTCATGTTTTGTCGTATTTTTTCGCCTCCGCATTTTTATGTAAGCTGAACCAAAATATATGTATGGTGATGTGACTAAATTTTCTTCCGCTATGACTCTTGAACTTGTAATATTATGCACTTAATGATGTATCTTTGTAAATGATAGATGTTCATGTGTCAACAATATGTATGGTTACTTCGTTAATCATCTCCCGAGGTGATCCTGTATGGCACACTCTATACTTCGGTATAGGGTTGCGACAGCTAGTATTAGAGCCAATTCGGGATAAGCATCACACCGATGAACATTTTAAAAAAAACTTAAACAACCTGTTTTATGTCGTACGGTGAGGTACGAACTAGTAGTGCCCATATAAGGATTTTATTAGTAGGTGGCAAAGCTAACCCTGGGTTATGTTTGTTTAAATTACTTGCATCTACGGATTCTTCCCCGAAGGTATGTGCCTGTGCGCGGATCGGTTGCGCCATAAACACCGAACGCCTTCCGGGTGGGCAAAGACCTGGGCTTTGTATGATGCGCGGACCGATTGCGCTTAAATATCGGCTGCCTTCCGGGTGGGCAAATACCTGGACATAAACTGTTATTATTATTTTGGCTTGTTTCTTTTAAATTTGATGTATTGTTTCTGAGATGGATCTATTGCACGTACACTAACCACATGTAGTTCGCTTAGAAATGTGTAAGAGGTGTGTGTGCCATCGAAGGGATCGATCTATATATTCGGTCAAATTCTCTTTTGTGAGGATGTAGGAAATTGGCATATTGAGCATTTGGCATTCATGCGTACCACATGCATTTATTCTCACCAAATCATGTAAAAAGTCACAAATATCACAAACATGTGAAATAATCAAATCCCAGGCGATTTTGAATCCCTATGGCACTTAAAACGAAAGTTTGAACATAATCGGGAAGAAATCAAACTCTGCCAGAAAAGTCAGTTTCACTAAAAGGAACATAACTTCCACAATTTTAATCCGACAAAGGTGAATGAGTACCTGTTGGAAAGCTAATGTTTTTCCCTACAAGTTTGGTATAGTGGGTTTGTCTCAGAAAAATCTGGAAATGGGCCGAATTTGGCAAAAACAGTGAGCTTTTCTGGAATTTCAGAAGTGGCTTTATTTCTGTCCTCCGTCTTTGGATGATCATAACTCCCAGAGATTCTATCAGGTGGAGATGTGTGAGTATGTGTTGGAAAGATAATGAAGTCCTCTACAACTTTTGTCAAATGCCAAAATTTTAATTTTGTCCAGAAGCTATATGTTTTTGCTCATCCCTGTAAGTTACTTTGTCAACTGTAGAACTGCATTGTCTTTCATCAAACGGATCGGGCACTTTGTGTCTCTTCCTTTACCCATCAACCCTTATGCTATTTTGAGCATGTGTACTTAGTGGGATATTAAGTTTTGACTCACCCTTGCAAAACTTATTCCGACAGATGGTTGATGACAAGCTCACGAAGGACCCCGAGCACCTTTCCGCATGCGTTGTCGAGTTGGAACGAGAGCGTGAGGCGCTGCAGTCCACACTTGCCGCCCGTGACGCCCAGCTCGCTGCTCGCGACGCTAAGGTCGCTGTCCTCGAGGACAAACTGCACACTAGCGATTTGGAGCGGGCTGATCTTTTTGAGCAGCTCCATGACGCTCAACTCATCATCGAGGGCGATGCTAGCGATCAGTTGCAGGAGCAGCTGAACCAGCGTAATGCTCAACTCACTGCTGCCCAAGAGGAGACATACTCTCTTCATGGTCAGATTGACGCTCTCTTGGAGGAGCGAAGCGAACTCCAAGCTCAACGCGAAGAAGCTCAAGATGCGAGGGATGTCATGGAAGGGAACATCAACGACGCTCACGTCATCATCGCACAGCAAGAACAACTCATTGGTTATGCTGCTGACATTTATTTACCCGGTGGCAATGATTCGTATTGTTCTTTATATTTGTACAAGTCTTAGCAACTAGCTAGGTTCAACTACAGTTAATTTTCTGCAACAAGCAATTAAAATCTTGGTTAAAGAATAAGCATCGCAACATAGAATTAATAGGTGCTTTTCATGCAAATATCAAATAAGCCCGATCAGCCCCCTGCATATTAGGAGTCGGTTTTAGTAAACCTTTTGGACGGGTAAGTCTTGCGGAGTATGCTAGATACTCAGGCTTTGCGATTATGTGGTTTTTCAGGTTTTCCTCAAGCTACATATTGTGACTGTTGTAACAAAGTTGTGTGGGAAGGTGAGGAGCCCCAGAACTGGACCATTCAATGGGTCCCCAGCTCTCCTAACCAAGATGAGTGAGCCATTGCCCTAGGGCCGGCATGGTTTACTTAGGTTCTACGTCGTGTTTTGTCGTATTTTTCCACCTCCGTATATTTATGTAAGCTGAACCAAAATATATGTATGATAATGTGACTAAATTTGCTTCTGCTATGACTCTTGAACTTGTAATATTATGCACTTAATGATGTATCTTTGTAAATGATGGATGTTTATGTATGAATGCTATGTATGGTTACTTCGTTAATCATCTTCCAAGGCGATCCTGTACGGCACACTCTATACTTTGTTATAGGGTTGTGACAGGGCAATAATATGGAAATGGGTTTTAAAACAGATTCTGTCTTGACTGTACAGCAGTCAGAAATATGAGTATTTCGACCAGCAAATGAAATCTTCAAATCTGGTTCTTGGCACCATGTTACAGTAGACTTTCATAGCTTTCCATATTATTTTTATACTACCAAAAATTCCAAGCAAAACTGGACTTATGAATTTTACAAGTTTAGGTTGGCAGATTGTGTTCCTGGGTAATAGGGGCTCACTGTTTCAACTCTACTGGTCAGGGTAAAAATAATTAATTGGTAAACCCTATTGGAGATGAAAATAGACTTCTAAGGATTCCAAGATTGGGCCTAAACAGTTCAAAATTCGAAGTACAACTCCAGTTATGAAATTTCTAAGTTCAGGGCTCATTCTAAAAACAGTGGCTGACAGACTGCAATTGTTTCTATTTTTGAAGTCAATGTTTTTCTGATAAAATCTAAATTTTTACATGATGTTACAGAGCACATTATGATATTTATAACAAGTATGTATATGACTTATTTGGTTGAGTAAATCAATAACTATGAATTTTTGAAGTTCGCAACTAAAAATAGAACAAATTGTTGTGAACTTTAGCAATTGGACTTGTAAATTAAAAATTTTTGCAAATTAACAAATTTAGATTTTTATATCCAGAGGTTGGTGAGCAAGATGAGAACAAAATTTTAGTTGATTTATATAGGGATGCATGATGCAAAACTTTCAATTTATTAACCTATCATTCCTCACAACACAACACGTACTTTCTCGGTATTTAGCGGCACGAAAATTTGGTGACGACGTGCTCTCATCACGTAAGTCAATCTAAGTGTTGTACTAACGGTGTTAGTGTACCTGTAGAAAACTCATTGCAGAAACAATACATAATATTTAAAATAAATTACAAAAATAAGCATAATCCTACTTGGCAACGGTTAATGAAACGAACTGCCTTGCGAAGCCACGGTCCTCGCAAGCGGACCCATGCTCATAAAGCTACCATGATGAGGATCTTTAAGAAAAATTGGCATGGTTTATGGAAGAAACCATCTCGCGAAACCATAGTGATGAGGACATCACTCCTATGAATACACACAACACTCCTCCAATTCTGGACTTGCAAGGTCCAATGACTAGAGCTCGTGCACGACGACTAAATTTAGAGGTGAGCTTGTAACTACGTTCTTCGCTATATGTTACTTTTGAGAATGGTTTGCTATCTATTGACTATGTTATGATTAGGAACCATAAAGAGGACCAAGAGGAGATGGGAGAAGGACTTGGGAACGTGGAGGGCCAACAAGGGCTTGGAAGCCAAGGTGGAAGCCCAATCAAAACCGACTTCGAGTCTGTTTCGGGGCCCAGGACCAGTATGCACTAAAACGGACGCCTAGGACGCATACGGACTTGGATTTGGATGTTCTACATATGCACGGAAAGATGAGGATAATTCCTTTCCAATGCCGCCAGCCTCATGTTGAAATTTATCCGGAGTCATCGGGAATCATCGAAACAAGAGAGGATTCAGAATCTGTGTCAATGCTGCGTCGCTTGTTATTGGCCTTTGGGCTTTGTATCTAGCTGAACCCAATTAGGGGCGTGTTCAGAGGGTCTTGCACGATCCTAGGGTCTTCATATACAGCCACCGCCACACAATTAGGGTTCGGGTTTTGCTTAGATTAATTCTGTTCATATACAGTGTCGCCGTTCATCGGTTTGTGAGACCCTAACTTCGTGAGTTTAATCATTCATCTGCAATTGTGTTGCATTCTTCTTTGTTCTTGCTTGTATTCTTGATTCGCAGGCAGGGATTAGCCTTCTCGGTGAGGTCAATTGTTCTTGGACGGTTGATAACCAGAGGAGACGTTGTGCTACGATTGCGGGGTTCTGAACGTGTTGTTTAGAAGCCAGATCGATTTGTGTTTTGCCTCCGCCTAAATAAAGATTTACTAGAACCTTTTGGAACATCGGGAACCCTTATTCACAACACATAGTCCTCGCGAGCGAACTCTACGCTCCAATACTTGTTCACGGAGCCAAATGTAAAATATGTCACCAACTCTACGCTCCAATATTGCTGCTTTGTCATTGAAGGAATCATCTCGCAAAGCCACAGTCCTTGCAAGCGAACTTTAAATGACAAATGGAAAGCCAAATAATAAACCAACTCAAGCATAAGCCATTAGCTTGTCACCAACCCTAACATCTAATAGGGGCAATACTAACATATCCTTACTCGTAATCATCGTAGTTTTTGAAAATACATTTTAATTGTTGTATTATCATGGACCACGGCTATGATACCAGCTGAGGTGTCCCTTCCCGGGGGATCGAGGTCCCAAAGGTGCTGATAACACAGACACTTGATAATACAACATTTGTTCATTTTAAGTTAAGTCATTACATAAATAGAGTACTGAAGTGCAGCAGGATATTATAAATTTAGGATAGTTCAAAAATAGTGGAAGCAAATAACAAGAGTTCTATGAGTTCTCGACGATACAGCGGTAGTAATGATTCATGCCCAGAGAACCATTACCCTAGCAGCACGCAACAGTCACTGCGGCGATAAATCAGAGATACATGAGCTGGGAAAAACCGAGATACACGACACATACGCACTAATTAAGGTCGTATATGGCAACCTTTCGCAACAAAAGAACTTACACCTCAGACCGGGTGTGATGACATCGAGTGTGCAAGACATCGAGTGCGCGAGCCAAGGCGGAAAGGTTGGCGGGGTTCGCAAGGTGGAAATCTCACTGGAGTTTGATCGGCGATGAGAGGCGACGAAAGGCGGTAGTTTGGCGATTCCGTGTTCATGCTCCAGGGCACCAAATCAAACTCGGCTGGCTCCTACAGCATCACGGAAGCTCGGAGATCATCAGCATGAGGTTGTCGTTCAACGAGGAGGGCTGGAAGGTGGTGCTCACTGTTGAGGCGGCTTGATTTTGTCGGCGCCAGAGCAGAGTCGGGGGACGATTGTGGAAAGCAGCATCTGGCATCACGAAAACAACCGAGAGGTAGATTAGAATTGTACGAGGAGTGATTGCGAAGCCAGGAGAGGGGAAATGGGGCACCGAAGTTGACCGATGGTGACGAATTCCATGACGGCGATGATGGAGCTCACTGGAAGATTTTTCTTCGGTGCTTGGTCGAATTCCGACGGGCCGATGGGGGTGGTTGCCAGTTCTGGGCGTGGGGAGCAGGCTGGGGTTCTCGGATGATGCCTTGCAGTGTTGGATTTGGCCGAGAGGCACTGGAGAGCGGTGGAGCTCGAGCTATGGATGGCAATGGCGGGGTGGTTGGGGAGAAGAGAGAAGAAGACAAAGAGTAGAGGCAGAGAGTTGGAGTGAGACAGCTGGGGGGGGGGGGTCACTCGGTCTTGCAAGGGTCAGCGCATCGATTCGTGCGGTTGAGGCGACAAGAGCGGTCAGGGCGACCGGGAATAGCAAAGGCGCCGCAAGACTTGGGCTTCTGTAGAGGCAATGGCAGGGGTCGCATCGGCGCGTCGGATAGAGGCGAATGGCATCGCGTGGTGGCGTGCTGCGGCTTAGCGGTGATGGGACGCAACTGCGAGCGGGGCGTGCACGCGATTTGAGGTTGTCAGGTGATGGGGAATGGTCGGACGCTAGGAATCATGGAGCTTTGGCAGCGGCCGTGGCAGCGTCAGTCAGAGCGGCAAAAATTGATGGCGGGGTTTGTCGCGGCCGGGAAACGGGACAAAGGGGTCTGCCGGATGGGACGCGACGGCGTCGGAGCACTATTGCGCTCTGAGTCCCGGAGTCGGGGTGAGCAGAGCGGTGGCATGCGCTCTCGTGCTGGCGTGCTCGCCTGGCTGGCCTGCGCCAATGGAGGAAGAAGAAAGGAAATTTTGCACTGCCCCCTTTCTATTCTTTCCAAATTTGCAAATAGGTCCCTGGTTTCAATTAATTCAAAATAAAATAGCTACAAGGCCCAAAGTAATATGGGATTTTGCACATAGGTCCCTTGTGATATTTCTGGTGCTCTGGTAGGACCCCATCCACCAGAGATTTTATAACTATTTTATAATTATTTCTCCATTGTGAAAGGTTTCTAAGCTTAAATTAATTGTTTGAGTTTGTCAAAATACGGTAAAATGCTCATTTAATTTATAAAATTCTATTTTATCATTACTAAAATGATTATGAAATTACTTGGCATATGTCGTATAGAAAATTTTTAACTTGCCTCACAATCTTGGTTGCATGGTTTTTATTTGTCTATAATTAATTCAATTTGGGTGGGGACTTTATTATTTTATGTTACACTTTGCTATAATTTGTGCTCTACATACTTGTTAAGTAGAAATGAGACACCTGGGTGTAACAAAGACCACACTTCCACGAGCTCTTTCTCCACCTCCCACATGCCTTGTGGCCGCGAGCCAACTTGGGGAGAGTGAGGATGAGAGCAGCGACGACAGCGAGGACGAGGAGCTCTCATGTGCCGAGCTTTTGAGTATGCTAGAGCAAGCCCGCGACATCGCCATCAAGAAATCCAAAATGTTGGATGTGGTAAAAAAAGAGTGTAAATTGGCTAAGAACCATGTTGGTGAGCTTGAGAGTGAGCTCAAGGGCCTTGTCACATCTCATGAGGCCCTAAACAAGAGTTATGACAAACTCAAGGGTGATCATATAGAGCTACATGAGAAGTACGAGGCCCTTGAACTTACTTTTGAGGCCATCAATGTTGATATCCTTGCCTCTCCCTCCTCTAGTTCATCTAAGAGTGATGCTTCTACTATGTGTGATGAACAAACCACCTCGGTCGTGGTTTCTTCTCTTGAGCCATTTGTTTTGAAGAAATATCACAAGCTCAAGGAAGAGAGGAAGATGGTGATGGATGGCTACGAGAGGCTCACACGTGGTAGAGCCATCCACAAGAAGATTCTTGGGAGAAACCTTGTGAACAATGTCTCCCATCGGGGACTTGGCTCATAACCCGCTGCCATTAACATCATCGGGATGAGTGACTCCATCCCCGCATGGATCATACACCTACTCACCCACGACTACTATTGCGACAGGTGTTGCAAGGATGACCACACCATCAAGGATTGTCCTATGGTGAGAAGTTCCATGGTTTTGCCTAATGCTAACTTGTTCCATGAGAACACACATTTCAAGCTTTTTAGGAACAAGGATGGCAAGGTGAATGCTAAGGCTTTGGGACCACCAAACAAGAAGAGAAAGGTCAAGAGCATGTGGGTACCTAAGTGCATTGTTGATCTTGAGAGGTCAACGAAGTACAAGTGGGTGCCCAAGAACAAGACCTAGAAGATGGTGGTGGTGGTGGACCGAGAGCTTCATGAAGATCATGTAAAGTCCACCACAAGTGACATGGACCTCGATGCCATACCTACTTATGACGGAGGTAATCGTGTTTGTTCTTGGTAGTTGTAGCATGTTTTCCTTATCTTGCATTGCCTGGTAATTAGGACTCCTTTGTGACTAGTATGATTTGCATCCATGCATGTGTAAATAACTAAAAGAAAATCACATAAAAAATAGTCAATGTCTAACCCACTCAAGATAGATATAAGCAAGGCGGAGTGCTTGAGATGGTGGTTTGGCTTCTCTCAAGGCAAGGGTATGGCTTATAGTGAGTAAGCTTGAGAGGGGTTAAAACTTGACATTGTTAGGTTTCCTTTGTGTCTTGTTTAATATTGCTTGCATTCACATGGCATGTTTACTTTCTGTGGATATGTAAAATGCTTGTCGCATGAATCATATAGGAAACACAAAGGAGGCTTGTCTCACATGGAGATATTTGTGCCTCATGATCTACATGAGATTACATCTCTGCAAGTGTGACCAAAGGAAAGGTTTATGCTTCATGCCCATTGAGTAAGCTCTTATGAACTCCGAGGTTAAACCCAGTCGCGCGGTTCATAGACTAAGGCTCATACATACCCATTAGGGTCTTAATTGCCTTGGTTCTTATTTGCTTGATTCTTCATTTGGCATATGCGAAAAATTATAAGGCCATATAGAGCCACTATTTGAAAAAGAGTGTTTGAGACTTCCCTTCATACCCAAGGGCAGTGTTTAATTGGGTGTTAAGTGAGGGCACTTGGATATTGGAGGAATTCCTTGTCTCAGCAAATTTTTGGTAGTGACCGTACAGTCCGGTCATATCACCATACAGTCCGGTCTGTGCAGCAATACACAGTGCTTCAGGGAGAAGATAAATGGAGACCGGACGGAACTCTTCTAAAGACCATACAGTCCGGTCTACACAAGTTCTGGTCTACTAGAATTCAGATTTTTTGGAACACCGAAGTGACCGGACGGTTCGGTCTAGTGAGCGTACCGTCCGGTCACTATGGTTGATCGCACGATGCACTTTTAGATTTGAGTCGTTGATTGTTCCTTGATTCGGTCTCGATTGTCCGTGGATTTTTGACCTAGGTCAATATTAATCGTCGTGTTCCTCGTTCTTCTTTCAAAGTCGTGTTCTTGCCCTAGACTTCTCGCCTTCGTCGCCCGCGCCTCCGTCGACCTTGTTGCTGAGAAGCCATCGCACTAGAGCCGCCGCTCGCCCTCGCCCTTGCACTCACCTAGCCGAGCCACACCCGTGGAACCCTAGCGCGCGCTGCCGCCTGCAATGGCGCACTCGCCGCCGCCGCTGCAAGAGCCATCGCCGCCAACTCCACTGCCCGTGCGCCACCTCTACTTCTTCGTTCTGCTTGCGCACGAACCCCAGACCACAAAGCAGAGCTCCACCGCAAAGCTAGGGCAAAGTTTGCCTTTTACCCTCCACCTCCATTGACCGGGGACAAATAGCTCCATGTTTCGATCTTTTAAGGTGATCGGTCGAGTGTTTTGCAAGGTTCTCGTCGTCAATTGCTCCAGGGTATTGTGCCATTCTACCTTTTCATTGTATTATGCCCTATCTCTGGGTAATTAATGCTAATTGATGCAATTGGATCTATTGCCTATATTTACTAGCTTTAATTTGCTAATTCGCTCAACCTAGGTTGCAATTACTACCATGCATATCTGTTAATTGCAATTCTAGGGTTTATCTCCCATTTAGTCTATAGTTATATTTATTGCATATTATTTTACTACACACTAGATGACTCGCACCAGCCATATATAGTCGACGATCACTATTGTTACCCTGCATATTTGTCTAGTGATCATGTCTTTCATCTCAGTGCTAGGATTTCTATTGCACATTCTTACCTAGCGGTGCTTTGCTTGTAGATTTATATAGGGTCTACCTATGTGCGTGCAGTGACAGTTTTAGACAGCAGAGATGGCAGAATCAGGACAGGATAAGGGCAAGGACAAGATGCCAGAGATGCCCAGAGGCAAGAAGAGGACCAGATTGGACCCAGAGTCAGAGAGAGCCAGGAGGTTAGCACAGCACCTGGACGCCATTGAGAGGTCCCACAGGACACCAGGGACAACGCTGATCATAAAGCAGACAGGAGACACTCAGGGACTCAGGAGGAGTACTAGACAGAGGACAGCTTTGGCCATAGGAGTCACTCCAGCACTGTGGTTGCAAGATACTCTGGCTTCTCATCAGGAGAGGTCGTCGAGACCTGCGACGCAGGGATCCTCAGACAATAGGAGGAGTGCAAGGAGGAGGAGGAGAGCTCAGATTCTGAGGAGTCTGAGGTGTTTGAGAAGGAGGAGACTGAGAAGATGGCACAGCCACAACAGCAGAGGACTGCTCACCGGGCAGGAGACCCGAGGTGCACTTGTGCAGTGTGCACGAGGAGGCTACAGAGACTCGTAGAGGCACCCGGAGAGCCAGATATTGTTAAGGTTCCTGCGAAGGACCTTTAGACGCTTCGTCTAGTCTCCTTCGAGCAATGGGTTCCAGTCCCTAGGGACCGTGCTGCAGGAGAGAGGTACTGGACCGGTCTCCAGAGGAGGATCGGTGAGGGACTGAGATGCTACCTTGCCAGGGAAGGCAAGAATGGACTGCCTATGCCACAACAGTACATGCTGTACCCGGCCATGAGGAGGGCCATAGGCACTGACATGGAGCAGCACTTCACGTACTTGCTAGGGTTAGTAGAGCTAGTTACTACTCCATACAGGTATAGGGAGGACATTGGGATGGAATTCTATGCGACACTGTGGGTAGCCAGGGACCGCTTAGAGATATGGTTCCTATTCAGAGGACAGCCACAGCGTGTGACCAGGGGGGATCTTATAGCCAGCTTAGGACTTCTTGCTTCAAATTTCTAGTTGTATAGGAGTGCCTACCCGACCCTTGCTCCACCCCGCAGACCACAGGGAGGGACGCTACCTCCAGACGAGATGGTGTCAGTCGCCTTTCCACCACCACACACTCCAGGGTTTAACAGACGCCCTGCTAGGCTCACAGCAGAGGCAAAGGTGGTTAGAGCGATAGTCGCCAGGACTATCATCCCACGGTCTGGATACAGAGAGGAGTTCACACTTCCACACGAGTGGGCAGTGGTAGCCATACTAAGAAGACAACCATTTGACTTGGCTAATTTGCTGATTGGTGAGATGGAGGAGTTTATTTCTGAGAGGGTAAGATGACATCACTTAGTCTATGGTCCATACATCTGCTATCTTTTGAGGAGGATGAGACTAATGACAGAGGAGTTGTACAATGCATTCCCTGAGATGACCAGCAGCTACTCACCTCGAGTCCCTAGGGGATCGCAGTCAGCCTCGAGTCAGCAGAAGGGAGAGGAGAAGCAGGAGTCACTGCCAGTCACTCACGAGCAAGCAGCTCATCCAGAGACGGTGGTTCCTGAGTCAGCTAGTACAGGAGCACCTCCCCAGCCTACAAGCACACAGTCAGAGGACACTATCACTGTAGCAGGACTCGTAGGACACCAAAGTGAGTTCATTCAGAGCACAGCTGAGGATTGACGTCAGATGATGGAGGTCATTAGGGGACAGGCAGAGCATCAGAGACAGCAGATGGCACTGGTGACCGCACTATTGACACAGATGGCTGAGTTTACTTAGAGACAGGCCAGCCAACAGCCAGAACCTTCTTTTGTTCCATAGTTTTAACAGCTTTCTACACAGCTAGGCCCCTTCACTACCATGATGACAGCCCAGTCCAGTGGGTTGTCACACTCAGGAGTGTTACCGACAGGGGGAGCAGGATAGACTCACTCACCAGCTTAGTTCTCCCTCGTATCTGCCTTCTTAGTGTCTATGTTGTTCACTTCACCGACCCACTCTTCGACTTCGCAGATTGCAGGACCTTCCACCTCCCAACAGCTACCAGTCAGGAGCCCGTTTTCTGAGATAGTGCACACCACATGTGTAGACTCCCAGACAGTCCAGACTCAGCTACAACTCCTCATTCTTCTGCTACACATACTCCTCTAGTCACACTTGAGGTAGCAGAGAATCTTGTCCGCCGAGGTTTCACTCAGGAGGATGTGGATGACCCTGCTCTTCTTCAGGCGATAGTTCCCGAGGAGACATCCACAGTCCCACCAGCAGGGAAGGACAAAGGATCTGAGCCACCAATAGACCTTGAGTACTTTGAGTAGATTGACACTCAGGTGACACAGGCTCTGGCAGAGCAACAGGACCCAACATAGTGGCAGCCCAGAGCAGAGCCTTTAGAGGACGTTGTTGCACCACCTCCTTCACCACGAGCACTTAGTTGTTTCTTTGTTTTTCCTCTTTTTGGTGCTTGTTGCCAAAGGGGGAGAAGTAGTCCTAGGTCTAAGGGAAGTGGGTGTGTGATCCTGTGTGATCGAGAGATAGTAGCATGTATCTAGAGGAAGCATACGACTACATTGGTTTTGGGAGATAGATACATTTGGATCTTATTTTGATGGATTTATCGATCTTCGTAGATTTTGATGAGTCATGGTTTTTCATTCACTTTCATTCGCTTGTGTTTGATTCATCTTGATCTCACTTGGTTTATTTTCATACGTAGTGCCTTGTCTTTCTTTATTTATCTCGTATGCCTATGTATGTTTCCATGATGATGATTGCTTGTTCTTAATTTCTATGCATTGTCATGCTATTCTGTTTGCATATCATCATTCATGTCTTGGATTGCATGTCCTTAAGGTTTACTAAATATCTTCACATAACATGCATGCATATCATGTAGAGTGTGCTCTTCTTTCTTATTCCTTTTAGCTCTTGATGATGCTTGATTGAGTAGGACCTTGTTTATTCATTGCTTATACTTTTGAGGTTCCTCTTGATCGTTGTGTAGCTCTTTTAGCCATGTTGTTTTATGATAGAGATTATGATAAGTAGGGGTTGTCATCAATCACCAATAAAGGGAAATGGTAAGCTTCATGACCATTGATGATTGGATCCCCAAGGTATGAATGTTTTGGAGATAGATGACAACTATGAAATTGCAGGCTAATATCTACACAAGTGTTGTCTATATAGAAATCATCTCTAAACTCTACTACAAATCATATGGATGATGGTTGCCTTGGCGATTGACGACAATGACCACAAGCATGGAGGCTTGTGAGCTTGATGGAGTCCAAGGATTGATGAAGATGGATCAAATCTAAGGACAAGCTATGGAGCAAGTGCTGGGAACACTTGTCTAGTTGCTATGGATGCTCAGTGAAATCACAGGCACTAGGTGACAGTGGAAAGCCAAGGAGCTATTTGGAGAAGCCGGGAAACAAAGTCAAGCTAGGACGAGGAGTTTCTGCTTCTCGACAGAGTGACCAGACAGATGGGTCAGTGGAGACTGGACTGCACGGTCACTAAGTGAATAGGAAATCTAGAGAAGAAGACTCAGCGAGGAATCTGCCTGTGTTGGGGCTGTAGAGACCAGACGGTCCGGTCTGTGCAGATATGCACAGGGCAGAGAGGAAGCGATCTCTGGAATGTTTCTGTAGTTGACTGAGAAAGTCTGACCAGATGGTCCGGTCAGTACGAGATCTTCAGCGCACAGTGAAGCCAACGGCTCTGGGAGCCATTCCAGGAGTGACCGGATGGTCCAGTCAGGCAGTGACGGGATAGTCCGGTCAGTACGAGATCTCAGAAAGAAGATTTTGTTGAGCAACGTCTAGTTGGAGGTTGGAAGTGTATATAACTTCGTTGTTGGGTTCTTGGAGACCACTCTTGGCCAGAGGAATAGCTTCGAGCATTTGGTGAGAGCACAGAGGCAAAGAGGAGAGCACTAGGAGAAGATATTGCATATCTTGAGAGTGCTAGTGAGAGTAACTTGAGCATTGATGCACATCTAAGGCTAGGGTGTGCTTGACGGTGTGATCTAGGTTGTTACTCTTGGTCTATGGCAACACCTAGACCGGTTAGGTGTCGGTGATCGAGTCTATTGTGATCAGTTGTAAAGGCCGTCACATGTTTGTACATAGTTTGAGCCCACCAGTGAAAGGAGCATTGCTAGTGAGCGCTCATGTCGGCTCGGGGAGTCCGGCAAGTTCTCGAGGGACGCGATCTTGTGCCTTGGTGGCAGGGGTGGCACGCACCATGTTTTCACTTCGGGAGTGATTGCGGGCTTGTGGATGAGAACTCCACATTGGTGGCGGGAGGGACCAGCACTCCAGCGGGAGTGGTCCAACGAGGAGTGGCGGAAGGCGCCATCCTTCTGAGACCTCGGGAAAAAAATCATGAGCATTCCCTGACAACCTCTTTACTATTCTGCAATTGTGTGCTCTAGTAACTAGGTTGAATTATGACTTGCCTAGGCTAGTGTGTTTGGCTTCTGCGCTTGCTATCATCATGAACACTAGCATGTGTAGGGACCTGGCCTACTAGAATTGTTAGGTTGCAACAATTGCTAGGTTCTAGTAGTGTAAATTGAAGTATTTGGATTCGTGGTCGACTTACTGATTGACCCCCCTCTCGGTGCGCCTTCGGTCCTTACCCCCCCCCCCCCGACCTGCCTTTAGGATCTTTCCTATGCCAAATGTAGTTATGCCCTCCACATAGATTCCTTAAAAAAGAGTATGAAAAATTCTACCAAACCGTCTCGGAGATGGCAATAAAACTAAATTTTTGTTCTTTAGTCAGATTAGAAATGAACCTATGTTTCTTTGGGTCTTTAAACCCATCACTATTCCAAAATACTCCTTTTATTTTAACAAATATGCTCTTTTGATGAACTCCTCTTTTTATTTTTGGATTTTGAGGGGTTGATTTTTGGGTTAGTATAATCCATAACAATGTGCTCACTACCCAAGTCCATCACTGTCGAGACTTGATCTCGGCAATATATTTATAGGGCTACGTGGAGACTAAAAACTGTGATGGTTGCAAAAGACACCGAGTTATACAAGTTTGGGTCCTCTCGATGAGAGTAAAAACCCTACATCCTGTGTTCTGTGGTTTGTATTGCTCTGTAGTTTCGTGTCCCCGATGGGGGGTTCCCTGCCTCCTTATCTATTTGATCGGCAAGGGGTACATGAAGAGTCCTACTCGTAGTTTACAAGGATTTACATAGAAAGTCTATCTCTAATTGCCTTGCCCTCTAAGCCGACTCGGTCGGTTTCCTTATTGGTGAGGTACCCGGTTGGTTGCCGACTTAGGCATATCTATGGATACCCGAAAGGTAAGTATTCCACATCAGCTCCCGAGTGCTTTCTGATTTTGAGCTGTGACTTGCCGAGTGATCTTCAATGTTGATGCGAACAGGTCATAAATTAGGAAGATCTCTTGATTGAAATTCCTGATGGATCTGGTGTGCCGACTAGGTGCACCTGATCAGGTGTATCCCCCCGGCTCTTTTATAATTTGGAGACTAACAAATAATGCAAGAGTCTAATAATATTAGCTCTTAACATTTTATTGTGTATAATTTACTCAAACCATCAAGTTCGAGCCAAATAAACCCCTTGATCATCAAATCGAAGGGTCAGTCTGCTAGACATCAATCTTGTCGATTGATTAATAAAAAGGCCGAGTGATATGCACTCTTACCCGAGCAACTTATGGACCCTAGTTTCATGACTTCAATCATGATGTAGCCCATATAAAGAATACGACATCAATCATATTTAAGTACCAAGCTTAGTGACATCAATCATAATATAGCTTTTCCTAAGGAAATTATCACTCAGATTTATCATAAGCCTATTCTTAGTAATTAATTACTGACTTCAGTCAGTAGTATACTTTTGGACTTGAATTCCCATGACCATCAGGTCCTCTGCTATATGATCATCAATTCACATAGATAGGGAAGTATTTTTGAATGGATATTCCACTGCTTCTCATCAAAGAAGCCCCCGAGATCAAGTTCTCAAGGTTTATAGCATTAATTCTTTTTAAAGAATAATGCCTCATCATTTTTTCATAGACAGAGAAAGCCTGGTACTATATGGCCCACCAAAGCCCATGGGGTCCTCAAAGACTAGGTCAAAAAGGCGAAGGTATAAAAGGGCAAAGGGCTGTTGACCCTATGTCCACGCCGTCATTTCGCTCGTAGCGCTTCGGCTTCCTTGCGCCTCCCCTGCTCCTGCCACTCCTCTCCTTTAAAGCTAGGGTTAGCCATTTTCCCACCGCCGCCATAGATCCACATCACCAGCAAGCTCTGAGCTCCCGCGAGGGTTAGCTCCCCGCCTCCGGATCCAGCGTGCCACCTCTTCACCGATAATGCCTCGCAAGTCATCAAAAAAGGCCGTCTCCACCGAATCATCTTCCTCGGAGTTGGAGATCCCGGAACAGCTGTGAGAGTTCCCAAAGAGCAGCATGACCACCACCGATCTGAACTCAATGGTGATGGACTGTATTCTCCCAGAACAGGCATGCATTGATTGGAAGGTACCGAAGGAAACTCGCCCCCTCCTAATTCATAAGCAGATTGTAGTTTTTTGCTCTTTTTTCGAGCATGGTTTTGGAGTTCCCAACTCCATTCTTCATATCTCCATCTTCGTGCACATGTGTGAAGCCTTTCTGGGCGTTCTGCTCCACTTCACTTTATTCCACCATCCCTTCGTCCTCTGACTGCTGCCAACCAAGGAAAACCCAGTCGCCATTGGTAGAGTTGGCTTCCAGTTGCGCAAGAAAGAGGCATACATTAATGTGCCGCTAAACACCGGGAATAAGAATTGGAGGGATGAATAGATCTACTATGACAATCCTCCCCCTGCTATTGCTGATTTTTCTGGAGAGAAAGTCACTCCTCAGTCACGGTGGTCAGAGAGACCGGACCGAACTGATCCTCAAGTGGTCAGTCTGCTAGAAAAAATCACAGAGCTGAAGAATGAAGGGGTTGATGGCATTACTATAGCGAAGAGCTCCATAGTTCGCCGAGTGCAACCCTTAAAGCAGCAGAGCCACCCCGCCTGGAAATATGTCACCGACGATGAAACAAGGGAAGTTCCAGATCCGCCAAACTCCACTCTGCGCCGATCGTGGTTATCAAAGATGTTCGAAGGAAACATTGTTTAGGATCACTTCTTAATCGTGAAGGCATACAATGCGGGCACTCTACGGGCCAGAGTAAGCTTTGGTCATCTTGAGTGTTTCTGATGTTCTTTTTAATAGGTTGATCATAACATGTGATGTCTTCATACTTCTGCAGGTTTTGGACACTTTTGTGTCACACCCTCCGCTCCCTCCCAATGATTCCGAGGGACTGGACTATGTTGAGAAGCCGCCACAAAGCAGTGCTGGAGGGAGTAGTTCTGCACGACAGACCGAAGAGGTCGTCGCAAACATATCCGCCACGTCTCCTCACCTTAACTTGCCCTCCCCCAGCCGACGAGTGAAACAAACTGTTCACCGTTATTGTCAATACGTGGGAGATGATGATGATGACAAGGAGGCACATCCCCATGATGCCAGTCTGCTGGCCCCCACACACTCTGACCGAACATCAAGCCAGTCGGAGTCCCTGAGTAATGCAGGGGTGGCGAAGAAGATCAATGAAATCGGCAAGTCTTCCCTGAAGAGGAAGGAGACTGACTCGCAGACCACTTCTTCAAAGAAGAGAGCTTGTCGAATCAAATCAAACAAGCCTCTAGGTAAACTTCTACGCATTTTCGATTCTTCACCACTATAGTTAATAAACATATTTTAATCTTTAATGTTACACCCTTTTCGGTGGTCATAGCGGTCGGTGGAGTGATGCTCGAAGCGCCCAAGGGTCTGAGGACACCCGGTCAGCTCCTACTCCTTGTCCGACCAACTTGCCTCAGCCAGTCCGCACGCCATCAAGTGCACAGACCGAGCCGAGGAAGTCGCCTAAATCTCCAGCGCCTACGCCGATGCCGACGCTGTCACCTCAAACTATCAACCCCTCCCCCATCGGCATTCCTACTCCTCTTTAGAAGGGTAAGGCCGTGTTGGTCGAGGATTCATTGGGTCGGAATAAAGCTGAAGATATGGAGATCATTCAACAGCACCATGAGGCCAACAAGGTACATCAATACCGAGTTGTTGTTGTTTTTTCTTCGTGAATCATTCTTTCGACTAACCATACCCTTTTTTCACAATCAGAGAACATATTCTCTTATAGAAAGAAGCAAGCCAGGATTGAGTACCTTGAGGCCAAAACTTTGTATGTGTCTCTAGCTCGTGATCAAAAAGTCGCCAACCTGGAGAAGTTGACTTCAAACCAGCAGAGACTCTTGGATGCTCTGACTGCTGAGAAGGATGACCTCTCCAAGTCGATCGGATAGCAAAGCACAAAAATCACTCAGCTAAAGAAAAAACTAGAGGAGACCGAAGAGAAGCTAGAGGAGGCTATGAGCATCTCGAAGTCTTTCAAATCTAATCTTGCTAGTAAGCTATCCTTTAAAGTCTTCCAAATACAATCTTGGCACTGTTGACTTCATCTTCTAACACTGGTCATGGCCTTTGCAGCCTTATCTTGTAGTGCTCAGAAAGCATTGGATTATATCCATGCTAACCAAGTGGAGAAGACTTGGCACTCCTTAGAGTACCTACTAGAGCATGCCCTGGAGGTGATCACTGATCATACCAAAAGGGTAGCGACCGAGGCCGAGAGCCAAGTGCTGGCTATTTGCCAGTCTTGGTCTCCTGCATTGCCATTGGATAAGATCAAGGAGGGCTTCAACCCAGACTTGATAGTAGATCAAAGCCAATTACTTATGGACTCTATGTTGGAGACCTCCCGTGTCTTGGTTGACAATGTAGAGGGATATCCCATCGTGCCAACTCCTCCACTAACTCCAGAGCTAGAATTGCAGGATGACGCTTCCTCTCCTTCAAAGGAGTTGTAATATCTACAATGTCAGAAAACATTAATAGTATTTATATAGGAAAACAATATTGTCTCCATGTAAATAATAATTTCTATGCTTGCTTAATTTGTAAACAAGTTAAAAGATCGACAAGGTAAGCATAAAAGCAATCTCCTGTTACTTGAGGCAAAATGATCAGCACTTAGCTGCGTTACTTGCGCTTTAGTACTTAGATCTTTTCACCATAAGTCTTTTAGAGATAAAAACAGAAGTTGCATCGATCTGCCTCAGCATACTAGGTTGTAATTCATAACTGCGTAACAAGCAGAATCGACCAATCGACACATGACCTCTCACTCTTTGGCTCTGGGTTTAGTGTAGTCGCAGTCTGTTGTGCAGTATAAATTGTATAACCATGCTACTCAAGTGCTAGACCAAAAATCATAAGACCATATCAAAATATGAGAAATCAGTCAGACAGAATCCAAAACCAGAATTTATTAAGGTTGAGTAGTGGGACATTATTACTAGCCCCCTGGCTCAATAGTTTAATATTATAAATTAAGGAATCAAGACAAATAAGAATCAAAATCATCAATAAATCTTTCATCAAAAAGACTGTGTTTCGTTCAATAATAATGTATGAGAATACAAAAGATAGACTAAGTATAAAAGCGACGTAGCTGATTTATGTTCCACGAGTTTGGTATATCATCGCCATCTTCATACATCAGTCGATAAGCCCCCGGCCGAGTGACTTCTTTGACCACATAAGGTCCTTCCCATTTAGGGGAAAGTTCCTGCCGATTCTTGGTTGATTGCACTCGGTGTAGCATTAAATCCCCAACAAGAAACTAGGGACTGCATACGTTCGTATCATAGTAACGTCGCAGGCCCTGCTAATATACCGCCGACCGAAACAGAGCGCGATCACGCAACTCCTGTGCTGCAATCAAGTCAATCTCTCGGTTTTCTTCAGAAAGCTTCTCTTCGTATCCCTTGACTCGCGTTGATACAAGGTTTACCTCGGTCGGCAGCATAGCCTCGGAGCCGTGGACTAACAAGAAAAGTGACTGGCTAGTAGCCCATCTGACATTAGTACGCAGCCCCTAGAGAACTGAAGGCAGCTCTCGAACCCACTGTCCGGCATAAGGTTTGAGCCTGTCAAAAATATCCGAGGCTTCAACCCCTGAAGAATCATACCGTTGGCCCGTTCAACCTGCCCATTGCTTTGAGGATGAGCCACTAATGCAAAGTGGTTTTTTATTCCCATCTCATCGGCAAAGTCACGGAACTCCTCAGATGTAAACTGAGTACTATTGTCGGTGATGATATCATGAGGAACACCAAATCGAGTGAAGACCTCTCTAACAAACTCGACCGCTTTCTTCAAAGTTATCTTGCCGACTGGCTTCGCCTCAATCCACTTGGTGAATTTATCAATAGCAACAAACAAACGAGTAAACCCGCCTGGCGCTTCCTTGAAAGGACCGACAATATCAAGCCCCTAGATTGCAAAAGTCCAAGTCATAGGTATCATCTAGAGTTGCTGCAAAGGCACATGTGTCTGTTCAGCAAAGAATTGATAGCCTTCATACTTTTGAATGACCTGGTGTGGATCTTCAACCGCCATAGGCCAACAAAACCCTTGCCGGAAAGCTTTGCCGACCAAATTCTTGGAAGCTGCATGATTGCCACATACTCCTGAATGGATTTCTTCCATCAATTTATTGCCTTCTGGTATCAAGATGCACCACATCAAGATATTCAATCCTCCTCTTCTATAAAGTAGGTCATCCACCATCAAGTATCCTCGACATCTAGCCTTCAACCTCTATCGCTCATTAGGATCCGTGGGCAGCATACCCTTGCTCAAAATTGGACAATCGGGTCCTGCCAGTCGGAATCTATATTGAGATCGCTTAAGGGCTCAGCAACATCGTTGACTAAGACATCAGAGCGAGGAGAAATAGTGGGAGAATCTAGGGTGTGTAAGAAAACACCGAGTGGGACAATCGATCGAGACGATCCCATCTTGGCTAATTCATCTACCGCTTGATCATTGTCTCGAATAACATGTCTGAACTTTAGTCCATCAAATTTATCTTTGAGCTTCCTCACTTCTTGGCAATGAGCACCCATGTTGTCATCCACACAATTCCAATCCTTAGTGACCTGGTTAATGACCAGAGCCGAGTCACTAAAAATGTCAAGACGCTGAATGCCGAGCGAAACAGCAATGCATAGACCGTGTAGAAGAGCTTCATATTCCGCACCATTATTAGACGCTCGAAACATGATCTGGAGGATGTATCACAATTTCTCTCCTATGGGTGAGATAAACACAATTCCTGCACCTGCTCAAGGTAACTGGAGGGACCCATTGAAATTCATTTTCCAGTACTTGATATCTTACGATGCAGGCGGCATTTGAATCTCTGTCCACTCGGAAATGAAGTCAGCCGATGCCTTTCCTTTGATTGTTGAACGAGGTGCGAACGTGAGGGTATATTGACCAAGTTCAACTGCCCACTTAGCAATCTTTCCTTTGGCTTCTCGGTTGTGAAGGACTGCGCCGAGTGCAAAGGATGTTTGAACATCAATAGGGTGAGCTTGAAAATAGTGCTTCAACTTCCTCGATATGATCAGGAGCGCATATAGTAGCTTCAAGATCTGGTGATATCATGTTTTGGAGGTACTAATGACTTCACTGATGAAGTACACCGGGTGTTGTACTTTTTGTACATGACCCTCTTCCTCTCAGTCGACCGTTAAAATGGTACTCACAACTTGAGTTGTGGCCGATATGTAGAGTTCAAGGTTTTCTTGTGGTTCCAGAGGCACCAAGACTGGAATATTGCTGAGGTGGACCTTCAGCTCATCCAACGCCAATTGCGCCTCGGTTGTCCTGATGAAGTCATACTGCTTCTTGAGCCGTTTAAAGAGCAGCAGACCCCTGACCCCCCAGTCGGAAGATAAAGCGACTCCGGGATGCCATACATCCGGTCAGCTTCTAAACATCCCTCTGAGAATTAGGTGGCCCCATATTAAGGATCTCCTTTATTTTATCCGGGTTGGCCTCTATACCTCGTTTTGAAATGATGTAACCGAGTAGCTTTCCCGAAGGAACCCCAAAAACACACCTTTTAGGATTTAGCTTCATCGAATAGCACCTCAAATTGTCAAATGTCTCTGCCAAGTCAGAGAGAAGTTCTTCGACATTCCGAGTTTTTACCACAATGTCATCTACATATGCTTCTGCATTCCGACTGATCTGAGTTTTAAGGCAGTGTTGAATACCACATTGGTATGTCGCGCTAGCATTTTTCAGACCGAACGACAAGGTAATATAGCGATAGGCGCCAAAGGGAGTTATAAAGGAAGTCTTGATTTGATCTTCGATTTTCAGTGGGATCTGGTGATAGCCTGAATAGGCATCTAGAAAGCTTAAAAGCTCACAGCCGGTTGTTGAGTCTACAATCTGATCAATATGTGGCAGAGCGAAGGGGTCTTTAGGATAGACCTTGTTCAAATCAGTATAATCCACGCACGTCCTTCACTCTTTATTCTTCTTGGGTACAAGGACTAGATTTGCCAGCCAATCTGGATGGTACACTTCCTTTATAAACTTTGCATCCAATAACCTAGCTATCTCCTTCTTCATGGCGTCCTTGCGGTCTTGTGCAAACCTTCTAAGTCTTTTCCTGACAGGGGTGGCCCTAGGAGGCACCCTAAATTCATGCTCAATCTTTTCCCTAGGAACTTCCGGCATGTCAGAAGGCTTCCATGCAAAGACGTCCCTATTTTCTTGGAGGAGAAGAGTGAGTGCGAGTTCCTATTTCTCGTCGAGGTCGGCCCCTGCATAAGTGATCTTAGCAGGGTCCTCTGGGTCAACCGTGATCTCCTTAGCAGGGACGTCGTCCGTCTGTATCTTGTCCTTGGTGGACTTCTTCATGGGGATCTCTACGCTGGTCTGCACCTCACTGCCGACTGCCTTCTGGATCTCGAGCCGATGGAACAGCATGAACTGTTGGTCGGCCATCTCACAACTCAGCACATCGCAATCAAAAGAATTCCAAAGATCAGAGTGGAGGGAGATTATTCCTTTAGGACCTGACATCTTGAGAGTGAGGTATGGGTAGTGTGGGACCGCCATGAACTTCGCCATCACCGGTCTGCCGAGGATAGCATGGTAGGCTGACTCGAAGTTGGCCACCTGGAAGATAACGTGCTCGGTCCTGAAGTTCTCATGGGTTCAAAAGGTAACAGGCAGAACTATCTGTCCAACAAGAACCGAGGTCTTGCCAGGCATGATCCCATGGAAGGGTGAGGAACTCGATTGGAGGTCATTGACCGATAAGTCTAACTCCATGAGGGTCTTGGTGAAGATCAAGTCCTGACCTCCTTCATCATGACCGCGAGTACCAGCGGGTAGCGTCCTGGCTTAGGGAGGTGCCTGGGGTGATCCAACCAATCAAATGTGACCGGAACCTCAGACCACCTCATGTATTTGGGCGTAGCAGGCTCTACGGAGTTGATCTCTCGTAATTCCAGCTTTTGCTAGCGTTTGGACATGTAGGCATCCGGGCCTTCAAAGATAAAGTTGACTTTATTCCAGGGCTCCTGGAACTCTCCTTCTTCGTCCTTGTCATCACCGTCTTTAGTCTTGTCTTTGCCATTGCACCTTGGTGGATCCTTGGCCACCTTTAGCATGGTAGTCGCGAAGCCTTTCAGTCGGTAATAGTCCTTTGCTTTGTGGTTCCCCTTTGGGTGCCGTAGGCACAAGCCACTTAGCAAGTCGTCCATGGTCTGTTGGTTCATCCGAGGGTTCTTCTGGGATCGGTCTACTGCAGCGACCATGTTGTCATGCTTCCTTTTCTTGTCCTTCTTGGAAGACTTTGGCTTGTCTGAGCGCTTCTCCTTGCGGTCATACAGTGCCGACTCGCCTGACGCGAACTTATCAATGATCTCGAAGCACTCCCGAGCGATCAACTTGAGCTCATGATTCCTCCGACCAATCTCCCGGACCAGGTCATTGCTCCGTATGCCTCCATGGAAGGTTGCAATGATCTGCTAATCTGGGACATTAGGGATCTCGATCTTCTTGGCGTAGAAATACTTGATGTAGTCGCATAGGGACTCGTCAGACTTCTGCTTGATCCAGGTGAGGTTGAAGTGGTTGCCTGGACGATTGCAAGTAGCTTGGAAACTCTCTATGAGCTTCCTATTGAGGTCTCCCCAAGAGGTGACCGATCTCTCTGGGAGAGATGTGAGCCAAATCCGAACGGTCGGATCAAGGCAGACTGGTAGGTAATTGGCCATTACAAAGGTATCACCACCGGCTGACCGAATCGCCGTACAGTATAGCTGAAGCCACTCTCAGGGATTGGTCTGACCATCGTATTTCTCAATGGGAACCGGCTTGAATCCTTTCGGCCACCGTGCTGTACGAAGCTCAGGTACATAGGCCTTGATGTCGTCAAATTCTTCATTGCTTGGAGTAGTTGACCTTCTATGTCACTCAGGAGATGAAGATGGGCGGCGATTATGGCGAGGACCAACATCATCATCATGGTGATGACGCCGATTATCTTCATCACGATTATCGTGCCGGTCCCGATCGTCACGTCGACATCGGTCGTCGCGGCTGTTTCTTGGAGGTGGATCGCGTTGGTCTTCTCGTCGGTTGTCGGTCCTCTGATCACGGTGCTCCTCCTCGTGGCGTCGGTCGTCTTGAGCCTGCTCTTCGTAATGGGAGTTGATGGTATCCCGACTGTCACGGATGGTGAGGAAATTTCTCAGATCCCCACGCCTTGTCGCATGACTGGAACTTGCCACCGATTGTGATTCATCCCTGGCCGCGTCCTGGACTGCAGCAGCCTTGAGCATGGCCACCACCTTATGCATCATGGGGGTCTAATATGTTGCGTCAGCCATCAAGTTGTCGAGCAATGTTTTAGCCCCGGTGATGTTGTTCTACAGGGTGTCGTAGACCTTGACGCCGTCTACATCGATCTCAAGTTGTCCAAGGTCTAGTCAGCATGCGAGGCAAGATCCACGCGATCCTCTCGGTCGGCGGCGATGTCCTGCCGACGAGTTGTTGTCTTGGAGGCTTTGTTCCCTGTGGCCTTCTAATGTGCGGCCATCTTCTTCATGACCATCTCTTTCGTGGTCACCCTCCTCATCGTTATCTCCTGATGGATTCTCATCTATCTCGACCACGTTCACGGCCAGAGGGTATGAGCAGGCAGATCCATCCGAATCCTCATCAAAGGAACGGACCGACTTTGAGTCGTACCCAGTGGGTAGGTTTGTATCGCCGAATCGGAGTGGAGCCAACGCTGGGATCAGATCTGATGAGCTCGGTGATCGCGCCATAGAACCGGCTGCAGCCGAGTCGGATCGGTAGTTCTCTAGACCTAGCTCTCTATTGGTGTCGACGGCGAAGTCGAGCGATTCGAAGGAGATCTTGAAGTCCAGCGAGTACTGGATGTTGGGAATTTTGGCCATCGTAGTCGATGGAGAATCCCGGAGTGCCTTGTCCCCTACCTGGTGCGCCAACTATCGAGACTTGGTCTCGACATTATATTTATAGGGCTAGATTGAGACTAAGAACTATGATGGTTTCAAAAGACAACGAGTTATACAGGTTCGGGCCCTCTCAACGAGAGTAAAAACCCTACGTCCTGAGTTCTGTGGTTTATATTGCTCTCTAATTTCATGTCTCTAATGGGGTGTTCCCGGCCTCCTTATATATTCGGTCGGCAGGGGGTACATGAAGAGTCCTACTCGTAGTTTACAAGTATTTACATAGAAAGTCTATCTCTAATTGACTTACTGTGACACCTAGGTGTCTCACTTTCATTTAATTAGCATGCTAAGCATAAATTGAAGCTCAAGTGTACCATAAAATAATAGAGCCTTTTGGAAATTGAAATTTCCTTTAAATCAAATAAAAGCCCTGCAAACTAAGATGTGGAGTAATTTAAATTTTTCTATGAAACATATGCCAAGTGATTATATAATTATTATAGGAATGATAAAATATAATTTTAGAAATTAATTAAGCACTTTGCCATATTTGGAAATGCCCAAATAATTAATTTAAGCTTAAACACCTATTTAATGCATATATTAATTTTTAAATATTTATGATGCAAATTATAAATTTGCCTTCAATAAATGGTTGCACACATCATAAATAACCAGTGTACCAAATTTCGTGATTTTTGAATGTCTCTAGCTATTTTATGTTGAATTAATTGAAGCCAGGGACTGTTTTGCGAATTTAGAGAAGATCCAGAGGCGCAATGCAAAATCCTTTTCTTTTTCCTCCATTGGGCAGGCGCAGCTCCTCCGGCACATGCCACGGCCGCCTGCATGTCTCGACCCCAGGACTCGGAGCGCAACAGTGCACGGCGTCGACCCGTCCCATCTGCCCCACTTTTTCCCATTTCTCTTGCCGCGGACGCCACCCTGCCATAATTTCCTTCCGCTCTGCTCGCCTGCCATGACCGCAGCAGAAGCTCCAATACCATGCACCCGGCCGCTCCCGTCGCCTCAACTGCACGAAATCGATGCGCAGACCTTTGCAAAACCCGGTGATACCTCTCCGAGCTCTCTCACTTCAACTCTCTGCCCTCTGCTCTCTCTGCCTTCTTCTCTCTTCTCCCTAACCACCCCGCCATTGCCACCCACAGCTCGAACTCAAATCCCTATTGCCCCCATGTCTCTCCGCCCGAGCTGAGACGCCACTAGCTATGCAAGCCCCTCCCCTACCCACATGTCTCTTTCCCTCACCGTCCTCCACAAAGAAGCGAGCCCAATTCAATTTTTCCCCTGTTGCCGCTGTTCCTCCACCATCGAACTCGAGCCGCCTCACCGACGAGCCATTTGTTCCAGCCCTCCTCGACGAATGCCGACCTGATGCCGACCAGCGCCGCGCCCCCATGATGCTGTAGGAGCAAACCACGCGCGCTTTGGTGCTTCCTGGCTGAAACGCGTCGCCGCCAAAGTCCTCCTCTCCGCTTCTCAACGTCGACCAACCTCCGGTGAGATTCCTACTTCGCGAACCCTTCCATCCTTCCCGTCTCACTGTGCGCACCCTTTCTCTGCTCTCGCAACGATCTTCCGGCCTGCGTAGTGTCCTGTGGCGAGCCCTCCAGCCGCGCACCACCGCGCTCCAGCGAAGCGGACTGGCAGCTCGCGTGGCGCCGACATGGCTGCCAGCGTGGCAATGCCAATAAGCAACCAGAAAATACAAAACAATCGATTAAAACTTCTAAAAACCATAATAAATTCATCCTAAGTCCAATGGATCTCAAACCAAGTTTGTTCGTTTCATAAAAATATGCTCTATTTTATAAAAATGATAACAAGCTAGTTCTATCAAAGTATTTTCAATAATTTAATAACTTGTGTAAACACTCAATAAATCACTATTAATTCTAGAAATTAAATTTAATTCTAATCTTTTTCATGCACTGTTATTTCATGGTAATACATGATGAGGACATCACTCCTATGGATACACACAACACTCCTCCAAATCTGGACTTGCAAGGTCCAATGACTAGAGCTCGTGCACGACGACTAAATTTAGAGGTGAGCTCGTTCCTACGTTCTTCGCTATATGTTACTTTTGAGAATGGTTTGCTACCTAATGATTATTTTATGATTAGAAACCATGGAGAAGACCAGGAGATGATGGGAGAAGGAGCTGGGAACGTGGAGGACCAGCAAGAGCTTGGAAGCCAAAGTGGAGGCCCAATCAAAACCGACTTCGAGTCTGTTTCGGGGCCCAGGACCAGTCTGTACTAAAACAGTTGCCCAGGACGCATACGGACTCGGATTTGGACGTTCTACATATGCACGGAAAGATAAGGAGAAGACCTTTCCAATGCCGCCGGCCTCATGTCAAAATTCATCCGGAGTCATCGGGAATCGTTAAAACAAGACAAAGTCCAGAATCTGTGTCGGTGCTGCGTCGCCTATTTTTGGCCTTTGGGCTTTGTATCTAGTTGAGCCCAATTAGGGGCGCGTCCAGAGGGTCTTGCACGACCCTAGGGTCTTTATATACAGCCGCTGCCGCACCATTAGGGTTCGGGTTTTGCTTAGATCAATTCTGTTCATAAACAGTTTCGCCGTTCATCGGTTTGTGAGACCCCAACTTCGAGAGTTTAATCATACATCTGCAATTGTGTTGCAATCTTCGTTGTTCTTGCTTGTGTTCTTGATTCGCAGGCAGGGATCAGCCTTCTCGGCGAGGTCAATCGTCTTTTGGACGGTTGATAACCAGAGGAGACGTCGTGCTGCGATTGCGGGGTTTAGAACGTGCTGTTCTGAAGCCGGATCGATTTGTGTGTCGCCTCCGACCAAATCAACTTACCAAGAACCTTTCGGAAGATCGGGAACCCTTGTCCACATCAAGTGGTAATCAGAGCTTCAGGTGCACCGTCAGGTTCACACTATCCTTTAGTTTTGTTTTCGTGTTCTTCCTATCGTCCACTGAAAATACCAAAAAAAAAATTTTCCCCCGCCCATAACCACGTGTTTAGCCTTTGCATATTTCAATTTCAGAGTCCGTAGTGTTGAGTTTGTGCCCTAGTTCTTGTTTAGTCGCTGGTTTAGTTTGTGTTTTTGTCGTCAGTAGTGTTTCCCTTGCAACCCTAGCCGCCATCCCCTTCACCATCCTCGGTTTTGTCGGCTTTGTGTGCTAGGGTTGATTGATCAACACGCCCACCCTAATCCCACCCTAAACCTACTCTCACCACCTCGGACCACTTTTCATAAATTCCACTTTCCGCTGCATCCACCTTGCCAAAAAACTCCCTACCCGACCCCAAGCCCGACTCGGATTTCACTCAAAACCCCGGGTTTTTCATAACCGATTCCGACACCCCTTCGGTAAAACAGCCATAACTTTTCGCTCGGTTGTCCGTTTTGGCTGAAATTTTTACAGGAGATTCTAGACGAAAAGTTGAGCATACCCACACTCGGCTACGCCCTGTGTGCCCTCGTCGAAAAATTCAAAAAAAATCGGGTAGATAAAGAAAAAATTCATTCAAGTTGAAACCCGACATTTTCTGAAACTTCAAGATTTTCTGTAGGCCACGTCCTATCTCGGTTTGAGCTGAAATTTTTTGTGGTTTCTTCCTGTTTACTAGTGAGTTGGAAAAAAATATCAAAAAAATAAAATAAAAAAAAAAGAAATTTGGGATTCCTACTAGTGCTCCATCTAGCCCCCTGGAATTTCTGAGTTCGGCTGTTTTACACTAAGCCCCCTGTGATCGACTGTGTCCCTTTGTCTCTTTGTTTCTTCTTTGCTATCACTACTGTTCTAGGACATAGTTAGACCAGCAACTAGGGACAAGTTATTTGGGCACTTATTCAGCTTTACTATCTGTTTTTGATTTGTGTGCCACTCATATATATATATTTGGCCTTCCTAGCTCTACATACTTCTTCTGGACAGCACATAGGTTATTTGGTAACCCTTGCAATCGTGGAACACTTCTCCCTGGTATCCTTCGCTTTGTTGTTTTTAGAACTTTGTAAGAGCTTTGCAAGAAGCTTACTTTTGCTGTGTTGAGAGACACCACTGCTTAGTAGTTTTGTAGGGATAACCTTCACTTCTTGTTTCCTGTTTTGGTGTTTCTGATGTCAGGAAGCGATGGGGAGGGTGCTTCACCCTCAAAATTGGATGAGTGCGTGAGCCAAAATCAGTTACAGAAGGCTTTGCAGGCGGTTCAGAGTGATTTGGCAGAGACGATCACCAGGGCCGTCATCGACGCCGTCACCAAGCTTCACCTGGGAGAAAGCATTGAGCGGTTGGATAAGAGAGTCTCTAAGCTAACCGATCAGGTTGTCGAATTGGAGACCGCTCACAAGACCAACAACAACAACAACAACAACAACACCAACACCAACACCAACAACGACACCAACAACGACGTTGAAGACGATCATGATGAAGCAACGGTGTATAAGGCTGATGGCACCGTCGATAGGTCAGCTACAAGGACCGCAAGGTTACGACGCCGTTTGCAACGTAACCCTCAAGGTATGGGTGGTTTCCACAACCACAACCGTCGCACACAAGGTAACTATGCTCCAGATGATCCGTATGCTAAAATTAAGTTTTCAATTCCTTCGTTTTCGGGTCAGTACGATGGTGATGCTTACCTTGATTGGGAAATGACGGTAGAACAAAAATTTAATGCCCATCTTGTTCCTGAACAACATAGAGTTAGACAAGCCACTAGTGAGTTTAAGGACTTTGCTATTGTTTGGTGGAGTGGTCTAGCTGCTGAAACCGATTTGCCTACTACTTGGGAAGAACTTAAGGTAGAAATGCGTGATCGTTTTGTTCCTCCTTCTTTTTATAGAGAAATTCGTAATAAACTGCAGCGTTTAGATCAAGGAGATAAAACTGTTCAGGAGTATTTTAGTGAGCTTCAGAAGGGTTTGATTCGTTGTGCTGTGGTTGAAAAAGTAGAGGATCAGATTTGCCGCTTTTATTCTGGTTTGAGAAAAGAAATTCAGGACATCCTTGATTATAAAGAATTTTATACCCTCAACCAGTGTTTCCAGTATGCTATGCTTGCAGAGAAAGAATCACAGGGACTTTTCCAGGCTTTTGAGGAGTACAGCAAGTCCAGGAATTTCTACCCACCACGGCCGACGGGGACTTCGGGGTTGCCCAAGCCATCTTTCCGGCCGCCCCCACCAGCTAGTGTTGTTTCTGCAGCACCAAGATCAGCCCCTGCCCCTTCTACGCGCTCAGGTAAAAATTCTGTGCAGGTACCGGCTAGTAGTGCCTCCTCTGTTGCTTCGACGGGACGCACTACAGGGATTCAGTGCCACCGATGCCATGGTCTTGGCCATGTGCAGAAAGACTGCCCAAGTAGGCGAGCATATGTGGCGACAGATGATGGCGGTTACATGAGCGCCTCCGATGTGGAGGATGAGGAGGAGGATGTCGCTGCCCCCAGCGGTGACCTCGTCCTTGGAGGCGGAGATACCACGGGCTACATGAATATTATTGTGCAGCGTGTGCTTAGCACACAAATCCAGCAGCCCGAGATGATGCAGCGACATAACTTGTTCCAGATTTTCTTCGTCATCAAGAACCGTCGGGCACGTGTCATCATTGATGGAGGAAGCTGCAACAATTTGGTGAGTTCTGATGTGGTTAAGAAGCTTGATTTGACCACACGCCCACATCCACATCCATACTACATTCAGTGGTTAAATGACTCTGGAAAAGCTAAGGTAACACAAACTTGCAGAGTTCCTTTTTCCATTGGTTCCTATGTGGATTCTGTTGATTGTGATGTTGTACCCATGCAAGCTTGTTCACTTTTATTGGGTAGACCTTGGGAATTTGATAATGATGCTGTACACCATGGTAAAAGTAATAAGTACACTTTTATGCATAAAGGAACTAAAATTACTTTGTTACCAATGACCCCTGCTGAAATTGTACAAGCTGATTTAGAACGAGCTGCTAGTTTGAAAAATAAAAGCCCTGAAATTCAGCAACCTGTTAATTCTGCTTCTACACCAAGTAATGTTAATGATTCTTCAAGTTCTAAGGGTGCTGCAATTAAATTACAAGGTCGTTCATGTCTTGCCACAAAATCTGAGCTTGCTGAAATTTCTATTGATGATATTTGCTATGCTTTGATATGCAAACAAGCCTTGTTTTTGCTTGGTGATATTGCTTCTAGTGCTTTGCCTCCTGCTGTCACTAACCTTTTGCAGGAGTATGAGGATGTTTTCCCAGCTGAGATACCCTCGGGCTTGCCACCTTTGAGAGGGATTGAGCATCAAATTGATTTGATTCCTGGTGCTACTTTGCCAAACCGTGCTGCTTATAGGACCAACCCTGAGGAGACTAAGGAGATACAACGACAAGTCCAAGACCTTTTGGATCGTGGGTATGTTCGTCAATCACTTAGTCCTTGTGCTGTTCCTGTACTTTTGGTTCCTAAGAAAGATGGTTCTTGGCGTATGTGTGTAGATTGTAGAGCCATTAATAACATTACTATTAGGTATCGTCATCCTATTCCTAGGCTAGACGACATGCTTGATGAGTTATGTGGTGCTATAATTTTCACTAAAATTGATTTGCGTAGTGGCTACCATCAAATTAGAATGAAACTTGGAGATGAATGGAAAACAGCTTTCAAAACCAAATTCGGGTTGTATGAGTGGTTAGTAATGCCTTTTGGGTTAACTAATGCACCCAGTACTTTCATGCGTTTGATGAATGAGGTTTTAAGACCTTTTATTGGCAAATTTGTGGTTGTCTACTTTGATGATATCTTGATTTACAGCAAATCTATGGATGATCATATGATTCATTTGCGTGCTGTTTTTGATGCTTTGCGAGTTGCACGTTTATTTGGTAACCTTGAGAAGTGCACCTTTTGCACGGATCGAGTCTCTTTTCTTGGCTATGTTGTGACTCCACAGGGAATTGAGGTGGATGAGGCGAAGATTGAAGCCATAAAGAGCTGGCCTGTACCAAAAACTATCACACAGGTGAGGAGTTTTCTTGGTCTTGCAGGGTTCTACCGCCGCTTTGTCAAAGATTTCAGCACCATTGCTGCACCATTGCATGAGTTGACAAAGAAGGGCGTTGACTTCCATTTTGGTAAGGTACATCATGAGTCTTTTGATGCTTTGAAGGACAAACTTACACATGCACCATTGCTGCAATTACCCAATTTTGATAAGACTTTTGAGCTTGAATGTGATGCTACAACTTGTCATCCACAAACTGATGGACAAACTGAGGTTGTGAACCGCACTTTGGGTACTATGTTGCGAGCTATTTTGAAGAAAAATTTGAAGCAATGGGAAGAATGCTTACCTCATGTTGAGTTTGCTTATAATCGGGCAACACATTCTACTACCAAGGTAAGTCCATTCAAGGTAGTGTATGGTTTTGATCCCCGTACTCCACTTGATATACTTCCTCTACCTATTAATGAGAGAGTTCATGTTGATGCTAAGGAGCGTGCTGAATTTATTTTGCAAATGCATGAGACCACTAGACTTAGCATTGAAAAGATGAATGAAAAGTATAAAATTGCTGGCAGTAAGGGTAGAAAGGAAGTAAAGCTTGATGTAGGAGATTTAGTGTGGTTACACTTAAGGAAGGATAGATTTCCAGAATTGAGAAAGTCTAAACTAATGCCTAGAGCTGATGGTCCATTCAAAATAATAGAGAAGATTAATGATAATGCATACAAACTTGAGTTGCCTCCCGAGTTCGGGGTTAGTCCTACTTTTAACATTTCAGATTTGAAACCATACTTGGGAGAAGAGGATGAGCTCGAGTCGAGGACGACTCCACTTCAAGAGGGGGAGGATGATGAGGACATCACTCCTATGGATACACACAACACTCCTCCAAATCTAGACTTGCAAGGTCCAATGACTAGAGCTCGTGCACGACGACTAAATTTAGAGGTGAGCTCGTTCCTACGTTCTTCGCTATATGTTACTTTTGAGAATGGTTTGCTACCTAATGATTATTTTATGATTAGAAACCATGGAGAAGACCAGGAGATGATGGGAGAAGGAGCTGGGAACGTGGAGGACCAGCAAGAGCTTGGAAGCCAAAGTGGAGGCCCAATCAAAACCGACTTCGAGTCTGTTTCGGGGCCCAGGACCAGTCTGTACTAAAACAGTTGCCCAGGACGCATACGGACTCGGATTTGGACGTTCTACATATGCACGGAAAGATAAGGAGAAGACCTTTCCAATGCCGCCGGCCTCATGTCAAAATTCATCCGGAGTCATCGGGAATCGTCAAAACAAGACAGAGTCCAGAATCTGTGTCGGTGCTGCGTCGCCTATTTTTGGCCTTTGGGCTTTGTATCTAGTTGAGCCCAATTAGGGGCGCGTCCAGAGGGTCTTGCACGACCCTAGGGTCTTTATATACAGCCGCCGCCGCACCATTAGGGTTCGGGTTTTGCTTAGATCAATTCTGTTCATAAACAGTTTCGCCGTTCATCGGTTTGTGAGACCCCAACTTCGAGAGTTTAATCATACATCTGCAATTGTGTTGCAATCTTCGTTGTTCTTGCTTGTGTTCTTGATTCGCAGGCAGGGATCAGCCTTCTCGGCGAGGTCAATCGTCTTTTGGACGGTTGATAACCAGAGGAGACGTCGTGCTGCGATTGCGGGGTTTAGAACGTGCTGTTCTGAAGCCGGATCGATTTGTGTGTCGCCTCCGACCAAATCAACTTACCAAGAACCTTTCGGAAGATCGGGAACCCTTGTCCACATCAATACATCACCTTGATTTTGGTTAAGTTAAATTTGCATTATTTCACACTCTATTATTTATTTGGTACTTTAGTTTATGTAAATACTAGTAAATAAAATATTAATATTCAGAAGCTGTGACTTTGCAAAAATGATGTTCATATAGGTCTCTGCTCACAATAAATCACTCAAGTCCAGTAACACCTTTTACTACATTAATTGCATTAATTGTTCATAGAACTGTAATAACCCTTTTTAATTGATTAACACACATAAAATAATGAAACTCTAATTTGCTTCTTTGAAGCATATGTCCTCTAGAACATATTAATAAGATTAATTACCCTGTTAATGCTAATGCATTATACACCCATCATATCATTGCATGTAACGGTATTACGATAATACCGTTAACACATTTTCCATTATATGGGTAACGACAACCAGGAGCAACAAGGGAATTTTCAGAAGGATATTGACTTTCTGGAGCAAGAAGTAGAGGTTGCTAACACTAGTGTCGATCAAGGCAAGCCCCGGTTTGTATTCGCCTTTTTACAAAGTTGCTAGTTTAACATCACTACTAGTGTCTATATTTGATTGTTGCATTAAGTCAATAGGAGTTGATCGAAAACCCACTTTGCATGATACCCCAAATGACCTATGTTACCGTTATATGAGTCTTGGTAGGATCCGGTACTGTGCTGCTATGCTTAGTAATTGAATAATAGCGTTACTTTTATTATTCATACTAAGAGGATGAACTTGATCACTAAATTTGAACTTAATAGAAATAAGTTTACTTTTGATGCTATGACCGGGCAGGGATAATGCATGTGTAGGTTTGCAGCAACATATGGGTGTTGGCTACGGTAGTCCTGCCTTGTCGGACCTAGGACCCATCCGTTGTTGGCCCCTTGATCAAGTTTTGAACAGTACCGAATGCATGCTAGTTTATGGGCACTAGTAAACCGATGTAGCAATAAAATTTACTTGTAATAGGATCGGTTAAGGTGCATTGGTTATTGACCCTTTTGCTGCTGGAGTGGGCGGTTCATGCCACGAAGTACTGTTCGCAGAACGACATGGCCACTCGATGTCACCACACTCGGTCTGAGGTGTAAGTTCTTTTATTGCAAAAGGTTGCCAGATATGACCTTAATTGGTGCGTATGTGTCGTGTATCTCAGGTTTTCCCAGCTGGTGTAAATCGATTGCAATTGTTATCACTCGCAGTAATGAGTACTGCTTGGTCACTGAGTCATCACGTAGTTCACATGATGCTATGAAAGTTTATTATTTGCTTATTGTTGATTATTATTACTGCCTCTCTTATTTTGTATTTACTTCATGTATTGATTTCATTATTTATGTTGCTCCACTAAAGTTATATTTCTGCCCTATCCAATTAACTTGGCTAAATAAAATTTGGTAGAACTAATAGAATGCTTAGTGCAAGTCTTGCTGAGTAATTAGTACTCAGTCTTTGTGCCATTGTTGTTTTTCAGGAAACAAAGATATAGAATTGCCGGTAGATGTGATGCCTTGGGACATGCAAGTCCCTGAGGGTTGGACTGCCCATTCGGAGTCTGATTTGCCGCCACAATGATTGATGTGTGCTGCTAGGGTAATGGTTCTCTAGGCATGAATCATTACTACCGCTGTATCGACGAGACCTCATAGAACTTTCGTTATTTTGCTTCCGCTATTTTTGCACTATCCTAAATTTGTAATATTCCACTGCATTTCAGTACTCTAATTATGTAATAACTTAACTTAAAGTGGACAGATGTTGTATTATCAAGTGTCTGCGTTATGAGCACCTTTAGGACCTCGATCCTCCGGGAAGGGATACCTCAGCTGGTATCAGAGCTGTGTTCCATGATAATACAACAATTAAAACGTATTTTTGAAAACTGAGTAAGGATATGTTAGTATTGCCCCTACTAGATGTTAGGGTTGGTGATAAGCTAACAGGTTATGCTTGAGTTGGTTTATTATTTGGCTTTCCATTTTGTCATTTAAAGTTGGCTCGCAAGGACTGTGGCTTTGCGGGACGATTCCTTCATGAATCATCGCCAACATATTTTATTTTTGGCTCCGTGAACAAGTATTGGAGCATAGAGTTCGCTCGCGAGGGCTATGGTTTTGCCAGACGGTTTCTTCCATAAACTGTGCCAACTTTTCTTAGTGATGCTTATCATGGTAGCTTTACGAGCATGGGTCCGCTTGCGAGGACCATAGCTTCGCAAGGCGGTTCGTCTCATGAACCGTTGCCAATTAGGATTATGCTTATTTTCGTAGTTTTTTTTAAATTTGATGTATTGTTTCTGCAATGAGTTTTCTATAGGTACACTAACACTGTTACTACAACACTTCGATTGACTTACGTGATGAGAGCGGGTCGTCACCAAACTTTCGTGCCACTAAATACCAGCAAAATAGGTGTTGTGTTGTGAGGAATGATAGGTTAATACATTGAAAGTTTTGCATCATGCATCCTTGTATAACTCAAGTAAAATTTTGTTCTCATCTTTCTCACCAACCTCTGGATATAAAAATCTAAATTTGTTAATTTGCAAAAATTTTGAATTCACAAGTCCAATTGCTAAAGTTAACAACAATTTGTTCTGTTTTTAGTTGCCAACTTCAAAAATTCATAGTTATTGATTTACTCAACCAAATAAGTCATATACATACTTGTTAGAAAGATCTTAATGTGCACTGTCACCTCATGTAAAAATTTGAAATTTTATCAGAACAAAATTGACTTCAAAAACAGAAACTATTGCAGTCTGTCGGCCACTGTTTTCAGAATGAGCCCTGAACTTAGAAATTTCATAACTGGAGTTGTACTTCTAATTTTGAAGTGTTTAAGCCCAATCTGGAAAGACTTATAAGTCTATTTCCCTCTACAATAGGTTTTACAAATTAATTACTTTTACCCTGACCAGTAGAGTTGCAACAGTGAGCCCCTGTTACCCAGGAACAGAATTTGCCAACCTAAACTTGTAAAATTCATAAGTTCAGTTTTACTTGGAATTTTTGGGAGTATAAATGTAATATGGAAAGATATAAAAGTCTACTGTAGCATTGTGCCAAGCATCAGATTTGAAGATTTCATTTGCTTGTCGAAATACTCATTTTTCTGACTGCTGCACAGTCAAGACAAGATCTGTTATAAAAAACCCGTTTCCGTATTATTGCCCCTTGAAGCTGGAAAATATGAAACTAAAACTTTGTCTCTGTATTTTATAGCACTTTACATGAAATGCAATTTTACTGTAAGGAAGGTTTGACTCAATCAAAAATACTTTCTTTGTAGATGGCTGCAAACAATGAACAAACCCCACCGGGTTGGGAGATTACCGACGGCCTGGAGTTTGTTGGGATGACTCATCTGTTTTGGAGAGTTCTCTGTGGCTTTGGTTATGACATCCCTCCCACTTATGTTGGCAAGGAATTTCAGGAGCATGGAGTCACCTCTTGTGCCATCTATGTGGCGGTTCCCACAACTATTCGGTTACTCCAGCATGGGAGTCTTGGACCATTAGCGTCACTGGGACAGATTTGCTTGCCACATGGGGTGTTGATGCTTTCAAGGCACTGACTCGGTTCTGCGAAGATCGCAAGCATGATGTTGCTGGAACACCTATCACATTGCTGCCTATCAATGATATGAATGATTTTGAATGGAATCGGCATGTGGACTTCATCTTTGATCCAAACCACCGCCACAACAATCCTATGCTGCCCATAATAGAGCATTATGGCCTCTCCACATTCGCTTCGTGCACAAGCTTGTGCTGGCGGCTGGACGTGTATCAGGCCGCACTTCGGCTTTCAGAAGTGAAAAAGCAAGATAAGGATGTGGAAATTTCAGAACTGAACCAACAAATTCAAGCAAAGAATGAAGAGATGGACGTGATTATAGATGAGTGTTATCAAGCCATGTAGGATGCAGACAGTTTTGAGCATGATATGATCGAGGCTCAAGATGACTTGGATGCATTCAAAGCTGCCCATTTTCCTATTGAAGGGAATTGGGTTGAG
This sequence comes from Eleusine indica, assembly GCA_030378355.1. NCBI lineage: Eukaryota > Viridiplantae > Streptophyta > Magnoliopsida > Poales > Poaceae > Eleusine > Eleusine indica. Next base: position 23,090,873 of record CM059498.1, on the reverse strand, counting down.
ATCACCTTGGAGTATGGAGAACAAGAGGATGTAGAGATGGCGCCTGCTGGTAATAATGATGTAGAAATGATGGATCCAGAAGAACCGGAAGAGCCTACGAAACCGGAAGAACCGGAAGAGCCAAAAGAGCCGGAAGATATAGACTAGGAGTAGATGAGTTGTTACACCATGTGTTGTGTTCATGTAATATATGTATCTTGAGTTCGGATGTAGGATCGTTTGTCTTGCATAGTGTGTCCGCAATACCATAGCTAGGCGTTGGCACATATATGTAAGAGTTAGTGTGACGTCGCCTTTTTAACAATCATATGATCAGTCTTGAACTAATGAAAATGGTTATCACTTCTAAAATTTTTTATTTGTGCCCTCTTGCAAATTTATATTCTTGCACATATGTCTTTTATCGATTATTTTTAAGAAATGACTAATGTGCAACCATATAAATTGCAGCATGGTGCGTGCTCGGAACCAGGAGGAGCCAGAGAGCTCGTAGCAAGGAGGTGCTCCACAGCCCACCATGGCTGATCTAATCGCTGCTATGCTCACCCGTCAGCAAGGTGATTCCGAGATGCTTCGCCAATTGGTGGAGAATACGTCCCGCTTGGGTGGACATGGAGGCAACCACAACAACAACCAGCCTCGTCAGTGCACGTACTCAGACTTTCTGGTACCCATTCGCCGACATTCGAGCGTGCCAAAGAGCCTCTGGAAGCTTATTACTGGCCACGTCAGACCGAGTCCAAGTTCGGTCTGTTGGAGTGCACAGAGCACCTGAAGGTGCTATTCGCTGCCCAACAACTCCACGGCCCTACCGGTGCCTGGTGGGCAAATTATGAAGCTTCTCTCCGAGTTGGTCATCGTGTGGAGTGGAATGAGTTCAAGACTGTGGTTCATGCTCATTTCATTCCAGCTGGCCTCATTCAGAGGAAGTTCCAGGAGTTCATGGATTTGAAACAAGGAGGGAGGAATGTCCTCCAGTATTCTAAATCTTTCAACCATCTTGCTCAGTATGCTGCTGACTACGTTAATACTGAAGATAAGAAGAGATATGCATTCTTGCGTGGAATGAATGCTACACTCAAGGAACGTTTGACTTGGCAGACGACTGACACATACAATGATCTGGTCAATGCTGCTATTGTCCAGGAAGGTGCTATGCGCCAAGTTGAAGAAGAAGATCGTAAAAGGAAGGCCCCTGCTAGTGCCTCTACTGCTCCACAAGCTAAGAATCATCCGATTTATACTTCACCCTCTGGACAGCATTTTCGGGGATCCCCGCAACAACAATTTCAGCGCCCGTATGCTCAGAATTACTCAAGGCCACCGCAACAGCAAAACTTCCCACCCCGTGCACCATACCAATAGCAAAACAATCAGTACCATGCACCATATCAGCAGCAAGGAAATTAGAATGCTCGACGCAAAAAGCAACATTGTTCTTGTAGCCCTTAGGCACCTTACCCTCTGTGGATCGAGGTTCGCAGGGACATAGCTTCGAAGCTAGTGGAAAGATTGTTGTCTCTCCCTCATCCGCACAAATAGTCTCTGCGGGAACCTTCACATATAGCCAGCTTTCATGCCACTTGTCACCCCAGCGGTTTCTGCTGCACTTCATAAATTGGTTATCGCGCTTAAAGCGAGGCATGAAGGTAACGCAACCGAAGTCAGCCTCGTGTGTCACACCATCAATCTTAATGGTCTTCGGTTGGTAATGAGCACAGTAGTACTTGTAGAATACTTCAATATCAGGCTGGCCTTGATAACTCAGGACACCCCAGGCAAACTTGCTCAGCATGGCCATCCCACTGGGGCTAATATGGTGAAGTTGCACATCGAACCTATCCAGCACATCTTTCATGAAGGATGAGCAAAGAAAACACAGGCCAGCAGTGAAGTGGTCTTCAAAAACCACAGCCTCATCTTGCGTAGGGCAAGGAGTATCCTCTTGACCAGCCAGCCGGGCTCCTCCGGAAGGAAAGCACCCCAACTCGGCAAGCTTGTGCAACTTGGGAGCATCGAGGCGAGATCGCTCGAAGACAAAGGTTCGAGGTCTGGGTCCTCGTTTTCTTTCCCTTTCCCTTTTCGGCCCTTCGGCAGGCCAAAACCACCCACCGGCAGCAAGCCACCGATATAAGCATCCACGCCTTCCAAGCCCTCGTCCACTAAACTAGAATTCCAAACCCTACGGCTCGAGCCTTGCCCTTGGGCGTCGGTCATGATCTTCCAACCACCTCGAGGAACGAAATCCTTGTCACCATCATCTTCCTCATCATCCTCTTCTTCATGCTCTTCCTCTTCCTCTCCATCGTCCTCCTCTTCATCATCCTCGACCTCTTTCAGAGCATCCCGACCACGACCACGATCCTCCCCCTCAGAAGCAGCAATAAGGTTATCCTCCGGGCTCTTGGCAAAATCCGCCTTGGAGTCAGCCTCACTCGTAACAGCATCGACACTCGTTGAAGGTGGGTTTTCTTCAAGAGCGGTCTCATCAACGCGCGCTATCATTGCCACTCGAGCCATACCTTCGGACCCTGAAATCAAAGACAAAACGCAAATTCAATAGGAACACGAAAACCAGTCCCAACCATCACAAGGGACACTTCGAGGTAAGAATTCTTGTATAGCAAGCTAGTTCGAAGGTTGCCTCCAAGTAAAAATCACCAAAGACCAGTATAAGCACACGAAGCTCTAGGAAGCCAGAGCATTGGAAAGCAAATATCACAAATCGCAGGAAAAGCTTCATAGACCTTCACCCCACCCCCACCCCCACCCCTGCTTATATAGTTGGGTAAAAACGGATGGGCATTTACTACGGAGCCACGGGAATCGGGGGCACAGTAACACAAAATTATAAGCGGAAGCCAAAGAGCCGCGACACCCAAAATAGCCAAGTGTTACCTTCAAGAGAACTGGGTGAGCTCCCAGAAGAAGACTCACTTTCAGAAATAGTTACTCTCCGAACCCTAGTCATAATCGCAGGCATAGCAGGAGCTCAACGGACGAGTAACTAGTAAAAATAATAATAATTTTCCACCGTAGTTATTTTCCTTTTATAGGTAGAAGCCCTGGTAGCTTCGCTCAAAGCCCAACTTTGATGTTCGAAGAGTGGCGTTTTGGTAAGAGATCCCGACGAAGCGAGGGTTTCGGCCCATCAAAGTTAGACCCACCCCTCGAGGGGCTACTGTTGGGGGGATCACTTCACAAGCCACCCCTCGAGGGTTTATTAAAGTCGGGCTGTGAATAAAAGTCAAAGTTAACCATCGTTACCCTTTTTATTAACCATTACTTCAAGGTACAGGTGTCCATCAGAGGCCTCGGAAAGACCAAGACCCTTCGGCCCTAGCAGAAGGAGGCAAGCGCGCTCAAAAGCAGCAGACCCTTCGAGCAATACCTTCGGTCCCATGAAGGATGAAACCATCATCCTTCGTAGAATAGAGCAGCGGACCCTTCGAGCGGTACCTCCGCACCCATGAAGGACAAAGCCATCATCCTTCGAAGGACAGAACACTGGACAAGATCAAGAACTAGCATGGCACGAAGAGGGCAATACGTGGCGCTAGCACGTGTCGTGGCGTGCGGGACAAGGAAGGGTACCAGAAAAGCTCAAATGACCGATTTATCCTTTATGACCATTTTGTATAGAATATTCGGAGAATATAGTAGGTAATTAGGGACAAAATGGTCATTTGCATATGACCTAAGTACGGCCTATAAATAGAACACCCCTACTTAATTGTAACGGCACGAATCTCTTTAGGAACACATGAATGGAGCCCATTGTTCCGTTTCGTACCCTTCGTGATTCCTTTTTCTGTTTACCCTTCCTGTTAGTAGCACTAAAGCTCGCGCTTTCTGACAGCAACAAAATCTTTATGTTGTTACAAGGCAAGAAAGGCCCATGGAGTCATGCAAAACCATTAGTGAGGCTGCCAAAACATTTCCCTATAGCTCCTCTCCTATTTGTGGTCCCATTATCCTTGATCTCCGAGACGCAGCATGGACTAAAAATGTAAGGGGGTGTCCGCACAATCAAAAAGGTGGTTGAATTTTAGGTCTATACCCAAAACTAGTTGCTAAGGTTCGAGCATCTCTCCTCAGTGGGAAAAGTGATGAAGATCCCTATACCCATATTCAGAATTTTGAGGAGATATGTTCCACACACCCCACTAGCGAATTCCCAATGGAAGAGCTAATGTGGAAACTCCTCTTCTACTCTTTAGATGGGTATGCTAAGGGCTAGTACCTAGAGTCTATTAATAGGAAGGAGTGGTATATTGTCCAAAATCCAACCTTCTTGAAAACCCTATGGAATGATCTAAAGTACGAGTTCACAAAGCATTTTTTTTCCTTATGAGAAGTATTTGCGTCAACTGACAGAGATCAGAAATATTAAACAAGAGGATGACAAACATATAGAAGTATTTGTGTCAACCTTGTCTCTATTGGTCCAAGGATAGACATCCCGCAAGAAAGGCTCTTGATCTATGTTGTTGAAGGTCTACATAAGGAGAGCGTGAAACTATTGAGGGAATGAAGTAAAATTCCCTTCCATAAGAAAAGTATGGATGATGCATGGGTCACTATTGACCATGTCACCCGAGTTACCCAACGCCAAGCACTGTGTACGCTTATGAAAGGATTAAATCTGAACCATGTGCCAAATAGTGAGGAGTAGGAGCATGAGCATACCTCTTTTTCCACAACCACTACTAGCTCAGTCCTAGATCCACCAAAGGCTCATCCCATAGACCCTCAACCAAACTTTGCGACGCCTCCAAATGCCTACGAAACACTGAATGGTAATTTTGCAAGGTCCTCATTAGTGAAGGTGGAAGAACCATCTAAGCAAATGGAGGGAGATCTACAGAATGAGAATTCTAATTGGGACAAAGCGCTTAATTATAGAGAACAACATAGAGTGTGGTCCATAGGAATTATTATGGACACAAAGGTCAAGACTAGGAACTTCATCATGAAAAACTCTCTAGCCCCTCGATTGCAAGAGGGTGCACACACCTCAACAAAGATCCAAGATGGCGTTATACACGAGAACCACACCCCTCCTACTCTTTCAGAAAATAGAAATCTTAAAGGGACGGTGGTAGATGCTTATGTCTACCATAAACATAGCAAATCTCATGGTTCTTGTTGCACGCCTCACCATTTAGGTATGCAGTGAGTTGATGTGTTTTTGGTGATGAAGGGAGCCACATTGCCAAAAAAAATAGCTACACTATGAATAAGAGATCTCACAACCAAACTTATGACCTTAAATAAGTACTAACGGGAGGTCACCTGATTTGTTTCCCTCTACTAGGATTTGTCAGTTTCTCTTTTGAATTTTTTTAAAGAATTCCTTCTCAACAATAAAATATAGTAAGTAATAATAGTGTCACAAATTTGGGCTAGTTCCTTCGGGTATTTTGTTAGCTAACCTCTACATGTTAATATCGAAAGGAACAAGAGGACAAGATACAAATGAACAACAACCATTTCGGTATTCTTCTATGGCTCCTCTTGCATACCTACCACCAATTTTCAGGGCATAGCTGAAATCCTGGCTGAGGGTACGAAATTTCCCTTAGGCAGATTTCTCCTAGGCTCTGTATACCAGCTTCTGCACCGGAGCGCCGTGAGCCTTCAATTGAACCAAACCATCTCAGTAGGGGGTCCATGGTGGTTCATACAACTTTGGCTCACTGTCTATCACTCCCAAGCCATGGAGCTGCCTCCTTTTTTAGACAATACTTCCCCATCGACAAATGCAGCAGAGGGTGAGGAAATTCCAGAATGCCGCTGCACATCTTTGGGCAAAGTTGCCATGGTAGTCCCCGAATTCAGGATGATCATAGAGGATTTCAACATTTACTTTACTCTTTTCTACAATGGCATCCATCCAAAGAAACAATTTTGGTTTCCCTACGATGAGTTAGAATTTGAAAACACTTCAAGGTTCCGTCCCGATAATCCCTTGCAAGACATGGAATTTGCACTCATCTTGGAGGCTTGCATCAGGCCTGGCGTCCTACCCGTCGACTTTCATGGTGGATAGCGTAGAACTCGTTCATACGAGTTTTACAACCCAGTAGTGATCTCCTGTCAGCTTGGCTTCGGATTGCTTCCCGTCAGTTCCTTCTTTATTGATCGACTCTAGGCCAGACAAGAGCTCAAAGGTCATATGGAATATAAGAAAAATTATGACATGGCCTCAGAAATCCCGATGGGTAGGCTGGCCGGTATTCAACTGCTTCCCTCTATCTCCACCCTAATCAGGACCTAGTGGAGAGAGTGCAAAAAAACATCTCTTCTGCAATCAGCTGACCGACCACCTCATCGACATCATGGACCCAGTAAGTATCTCCTATCCCATGTCAATTCTCACCATATTCTCAACGACTTTGCTCAATTAACCATCTCATAATGCAGAATTCACTTGTAACTCCTCCAACTGTGAGCAACATCGGAAAGCCGATCCACTACTATGGAACGACTAACAACCCAAACATCGGTTGTAATGCCCCGATTCCTGCTCAACTCCTCAGCGTCTGAGGCTTAAAACCTACCCAGAAGACTATGAGGAAGCAGCCAGCAAAGAGAAAAGCCGACACTAAAGCCCAATCGACTCAGGCAGCTCAGTAGCAGAAGCACGCCAGGATTGCAATCCCTTCACTAGTTGCACCAACTTCGACTGATCCTACATCGACAACTCAGGTAACAATTCTCTTAAACTTATTTGTTTCTTTTGAAAAATTTTCTGTAGCTTTAATGTCTCAAATCCTTCTTCTATTCAACAGACCGCTCCATCGACTTCGGTTGTCATTCAAGAAGTAGCCCAAGAAGTCATCACCGGTCATGCCAAAGCCGCGTAGGTAACAACCTTGTATCCATGTTGTCTCTATTGACCCTCAACTTAATGATTCTTTTATCTTTCAGGCACAGCCATCGACTTCCATCATCCCATCAACAACAGCCCCATCGGCTCTGGGTATCGTACCACCATCAAAAGAACCATCGAATCCACCCGAGCCGATAGAACAACCTTCATCCTCGGTAGCTATGGTAAAAACACTTTTTTCTCTTCACAACTATTTCTCTTGCAACATGTTGTTTACCTTTGAGGTTCTTTTTTAGGAGATTTTGAATAATAGCAGTGCCCCTATATCGGACCAGCCTTCAGAATGCACTGCTCGTATCGACTCCCCCCCCCCCACCCCATCGACACTGCCACTTCGGGAGAAGTTGATGAGCCAATGCCTGCTCCTCCACCCACTCTAGCTTTGATTCCTTGGGTCGATCCGCAGGTATTATTCTTCAATTCACATCTCGACTATTTTTTCCTGTTCCACTCTTAACCTTCTGTGTCTTTTGGAGTTCCGGTCATCGGCCATCAACGCACATATCCTTTAATCTTCGGATGTCCCGATGCCTTTATTGACTCCTGAACATGATGTTTCTATATCCTTATCAACTCTAGAAACAATAGTAAGAATTAATCCTTCTTGTCTCAATGATGTATATTTGGCTGCCATCTTCTTAACAACTTCCTCCTTTCCTTCCCAGGCCCAAATCTCCAGGCGTACCTCCTCAATATACAAGCCTTCAGAAGTTCGAGCTGCTTTACACGATATCTGCCATCGACTCGACATCCCCATCGAGAATCTAGTTCTGGATACCGGCCCGGTCAGAGCGAGGTACCTCGAGATCAGGGATCATCTGCCCACAAGTCTCATATAAGTGCTGCAACCAGTAGCGAACATTGAGTTCCGCCAGCTCGAGGTACTTGAAGTGTAAAATCACATTTAACACCGGTCAGCACAAAGATACCAAGCTGAAGCAGCTGACAAGATGGCCGAAGAAGAGAAGAACAAATACATGGCCCTAATCTCAGAATTAGCTGACCTCGAGGGAAAACTTGTTGACATCAAGCGAGAGCGAGATGAACTCCAAGCAGCTCTGGAGGAAAAGAACAATGAGATAGCCGATGCGGAAGCCACACTTGCCAGAATACCAGAAGAAATTATAGATCAAGAAGGCATTACCACATCGTCTTACGAGCAAGCTTCTAACTTTTGGGGCATTGTAACCAGCATACTCGGCACAATTGAAGTGGACGCTTATGTAGTAGCCCAAGTCGATGCACTCCACATGAAGGCAATCGAGATCATCGACTTCTACTGCCCGGATGAGTAGTCATAGACCAACTATGCTTGAACAATGTGCTATCCTGTTATTCTGCAAACAATATTTTGTTCTATAACAATTTTTTGAACTAAGGGTGATATCCTTGATATCGGCCATCTGAAGATGATGTTGTGGACATTAGCTGTGAATCATCTTCTCTTTTATTTTATTTTTTCTACTAAGGACGATATTCTTCATATCGGCGGTGATCATGCACTCAAGATCATACGGAAACCCAAATGCTTGGATGATATTTCTTCAAATATTTCCCATTAATTGCTCTCCCAAACTCTTCACCATCTAATACCTGTAAGAAATATGCATTGCCTGGTGCACATCGGCTCCTTTTAAATGGTCCCTCTCATGTTGGAGACCATTTTCCAAATCGACTATCTCTGGAGCCAATGGGCATAATCAACTTCCAGACAAGATCTCCTTCTGAAAAACTTTTAGGCACCACCTTTCTATTAAAATCTAGATACACGAGCCTTGTTCCCTTGAATCCTTTCTAAGGCCCTCATCCAATGTTGCACAACATCTTCTAATTCACCAAACATAACCTGCTTGTAATCATCGGCTGATAACTGATCTTGTAACTCTGTTCTTCTAGACCCTAGATTTGTTTCCCAGGGTAACACCGCTTCATGCCCATAAACTAACTGATACGGTGGCACCTTTATTGACCCATGACAAGCCATCTTGTATGCCCACAATGATTCAGCCAATGTTGTATGCCACTTTCTTGGTTGTTCATCTATCTTTCTCTTAATTAGCTTGATCAAACTCTTATTGGATGTTTCTGCTTGACCATTGACTTGAGCATAATATGGTGATGAATTCAATAGTTTAATCCCCATACTATCGGTAAAGCTTTAAAACTCTTCCAAAGTAAAAACAGATCCTTGATCAGTAGTAATAGTCTGCGGCACACCAAACCTGTATATAATATGCTCCTACACAAAATTGATCACATTAGTGGTTGTCACATTCTTCATCGGCACCGCTTCAACCCACTTCGTGAAATAATCTGTAGCTGCTAGAATATACTTGTGACCTTTGCTCGACACTGGATAAATTTGGCCAATCATATCCATACCTAAACGGTCATGGCTTAATGATTGGATTCATAGACGATGCCAGTGCTCTTTGTATTGCTCCAAACTTCTGACAATCTTGACACCCTTTGTAATATTTGAAACAATCTTCCAACATACTTGGCCAATAATACCCAGTCCTTTTCAACAACCATCTCATTTTGTGGGTTGATTGATGTGTACCACAGATGCCTTCATGGAATTTGCACATAACAACTTTTGCTTCCTCTTGATTTAAACATCTCAACAGCACACCATCAATCGTCCGATAATAAATGTATTTCTTATAATAAAACATACCTCAACGCCATGTATCAAACCTTCCGAGGAGTGCACTGTTGACGGCTGTTAAGTACCATTTTTAACCGTCAACTATACTCAAATAAAGGAGAATTTGGCATTTCATACACGCATGCTTTATCACAATAATATAGTTCCACTTGTACTTGGAGAACTTTGTGCATGCAGGAGGAAATGTGAAGGAAACACCTCAAAAGGCAAGAAAACACACTTTCGACCAATCAGAGAGTGCCACATGGACGTCACACGGATTGAAGGGCCCATTTTCAGCACTTAACCGACGTAACTCCCTGCAATACCGCGCAAACCAACGTCAGGACCCACAGGACAGCCACCTGGAGAAAGCACAGGCCAGGAGGGGCCACCCCCAGGTCAGCCGACCTGGTCAGGTCGGCTGACCCAGCCGGGCGCCCTCTCCGCCTGGGCTTCCACGTGTTGGCTCCTCCGTGACTCCTGATGACGGTTTGAGATGCCTTCCGTGGCGGTTACGCTCCCTTGCCGACCTATTGAGGCTATAAATAGGAGGGTGTGCCTTCACACTCAACACACACCACAAGAAGCATTTCTCTCTTGCTAGTAGTAGTTCTTGGAGTTTTAGTGGAGTTAGGCTGAGTCTAGAGCTCTCTAGTCCCGAGTCTTCACTTGGAATTGGTATGGCTCTTGTATCTTTTCCCTTTTGTAAGACTTTGCTCTTATTAATATATATCTATTTTCTATATAGTTGTGCTTGGGTCATGAGTTTCTTGTTTGATTTTGTGATCCATATATGTGATAGTATAGTCTACTTGTGTGATAGTAGTTTATACTTATTATACTACTATTGTCATGCTAGTTATATACCGTCACTATAGTCTAGTTTATATGTTATAGTCTCTATACTTAGTTTTAGCTGATAAAGTATAGCATGGGTTTGGTGATCGTATTCGTACGGTAGCTCTGCCTCGTTAATAGTAATCGCGGAGGGGCAGAGTGCTCTTTGGTCATGCAAGTATGGTACTTGGGTGACTGATTTGCATCAATTATTCGTTAGTCTACTGGTTCGTTGAGGTAGGCGGCAGGTGGTGACAGCCCTGTCCGTCCTTTGAAATCCTCCCCGCTAGGCTAGTGCGTAGGCTCTTGGCGGAAGTCGCCTGTGGATGCAGGGGTAAGTCCGTGCCTGAAGTGCTATACTATTGACTGCTGAACCTGAGTGTGGGTCTGTATGTATTCTACTTAGGCTATGCAACTGTATAGGAATGTATAGTAGGAGTAGCTTAGCCTAGTCTTTCCTCCACTAGACTTTATTTATTTAGTAGGAATCTTCTGTGTGTGTCACACTACCCGGTTATTATCATATACCCGCCTGTCTTGGTTAGATATCCTTGCTAATTGTTAACATGATCTTATATGTTAGTAACGCTTCTTGATCATACCCTTCCTTTGGGATAAACAAATACGATACCCTGAATACTTCCGGGTGAAATGCTACAGCGGTATTCTCCGTGCGCTTGCGGATTTTACCTACTTGACTCTGGGACATATTAGTGAACCGTTTCTGGCCCCGTGCCGGGAATGATTTATTAATATGGCTTAGCAAAAGTCAACAAGCATTTCTGGCGCCGTTGCCGGGGAAGGTGTATGATTAAGAAAAATTACTAATGTATATAGCAGTGTTGCAATTATTAAGGCTATCTCCTAGGCAGGCTAACCTTGCTTTGTTTTCTGCATTTTGTATGAAAACAGGGTAGTGTATGACTGGTTTCGACTTGCCGACAAACTTCACTGAAGATCCTGAATCACTCCTGAGAAGGACACGAGCCAGGCTCACCCCTCCTCGTAAGGAGACTCGGCCAATCGAACCTGTCATTCCCGCACCATCAAGCTCTGAGCAAATGGCCGACAAGACCCTCCGCGAGTTCTCCGCTCCCTCCGCTGCCAACATCCCTACGGGACCAGCTGGCAATGTGGGAGATGCGAACTTCGAGATCAAGACCGGTCTCATCACCATGGTGCAGGCTAGCCCATTCTGTGGGAAAGCCAATGAGGACGCTAGTGCTCATCTCCAGCAATTCCTGGAGATTTGCAACACGTTCAAAATGAAGGACGTCACCCCCGACGCTGTTCGCCTTCGACTGTTCCCGTTCTCTCTCCTTGGGAGAGCGAGACAGTGGTTCTACGCAAACCCTGAAGCTGTGAACACTTGGGAGAAGTGTTCAGCTGCGTTCCTTGCAAAGTTCTTCCCGCTGAGCAAGACCAATGCCCTCCGCGGAAGGATCTCAAGCTTCCAGCAGGAGTCGAAGGAGTCGATTCCTGAGGCATGGGAGAGGCTCCAGGAGTACATCCTGGCATGTCCCCACCACGGGATGGATGATTGGCTGATCATCCAGAACTTCTACAACGGGCTTACTCCGTCGGCCCGCGACCACCTCGACGCTGCTGCTGGTGGAGCCTTCTTCTCGCTCACTGTAAGCAAGGCAAAAGCTTTGATCGAGAAGATGGTGTCCAACCAAGGTTGGAATGAAGAACGCCTCCAACCTCGCCAGCGAGGCATGCACTCCGTCAAGGAGGTTGACATGCTCACCGTCAAGATTGACCTTCTCATGAAGAAGATGGACGACCAAGCCAATGGAGAAGTGAAAGCCCTAGATGCTCGGATGACTTGCGAGGTCTGTGGCAACACGGGACACTCGGGCAATGACTGCCCTGAGACCCATGAGGACGCAATGTTCATGGGCAACAACAACAACAACGGCTACCGTCCACAAGGAGGTCAAAGTTGGGGTCCACCACGTCCCAACTACCAAGGAGGTAACTCTGGCAACTTCTCTGGTTTTAATTCCGGTTATAATCAGCCCTCCTTGAAAGATCTTGTGTTTGGTCAAGCTAAGGTTAATGATAACATCAGTAAAAAGCTTGCCACCACTGATAGGACTCTTGAGAGCATCCACACTAAGATAGAGGGTGTTTCCTCTGCTCTCAAGAATCAGCTGAGCTTTAATAAAATGATAGAAACCCAATTAGCTCAGTTAGCTGCTGCAGTTCCTACTGCTGAGTCGGGGAAAATCCCGGGGCAACCCGAGACCCCCTTAGAAAATGTTAATGCGGTTACCACGAGAGGAGGTAAGTCCACTCGGGATCCGCCATACCCTAACCATGCAGGAAAGGACACATCAGCTGAGAAGCCGGCAGAAGAAGAAGAACTGCCACCCAGGAAAATGGCCCCACATGAGTTCTATGACACGAACCTCATGCCGTTTCCCGAAAGAAGAAGGAATCCCACCGTGGACGAGCAGTTCACACGCTTCGTTGAGGTGATCCAGAAGCCGCACATCAACGTGCCCTTGCTGGATGCGATACAAGTACCCACGTACGCTCGCTACCTCAAGGATCTTATCAGCAACAAGCGCCCACTACCGACCACAGAAATTGTCAAGCTGACGGAAGAGTGTAGCGCTGCTATACTCAACCGGCTTCCTGAGAAGAAGAAAGATCCAGGGTGTCCCACGATCACCTGCTCGATCGGGACACAGAACTTCGACCATGCCTTATGTGATCTTGGGGCAAGTGTGAGCGTCATGCCGAAGGATGTCTTCGACAAGCTCAACTACACCACACTATCCCCCACGCCGATGCAGCTGCAGCTGGCCGATTCAACGGTCCGCTATCCGGCGGGGATCGCCGAAGATATTCCGGTGAAAATCCGGGATTGCTTCATCCCCGTCGACTTCGTAGTGCTTGATATGGACGTCGGGAAGAGCACACCGCTCATCCTAGGACGCCCATTTCTCAGCACTGCGGACGCTCGCATCGATGTAGGAGCCGGAGAAATCCGCTTCCACATCAATGGCAAGGAGGAGAAGTTTGACTTTCGGCCAAGGAAAGAACAGTGCAACATGATCCGTATCAAGTACGGGCCGAACCCAAGCAACATCAAGGAAGTGGAGGTCACTCCGCCAAAGAAGGACAGCCTCATCACATTCATGAAGAACTTCCTTGAGAAGGAAAAGGCTGCACAGCAACAACTGATGAAGGCAAGGAGGCAAAGGTCACACATTAAGCAACAGCCTCCGAAGTCCACAAGGCAGCAACCTCCGAGGTCTGCAAAGAAACAGGCTGTGAAGCCTGCAAAACCGCAGCCTCCGAAGCCCGAGAAGCCACCGACCGCAACAAAGACCAAGAAGGTGTGGCGAACGAAACAAGAAGCATCATCCGTGTCTTCATCTCCGGGACCGGACAACGCTTCATCGAGCTGAACGCCGGAGAAAAGTCCCGCTCGTCGGACTTTAAAAGGTGAGTCCTCGCCGGGAGGTTAAACCGGTAGTTATCCATATTTGCTCTTTTAATTGCATATTTGCTTTCCACCACATTTTGATTTTTTCCCAACCACTGCATTTCTACATTTTTGAATTTTTCCAGCCACCTTGGAATTTTTCAAAACTCATTTGCATTTCTGAAAATTTAGAAAATAGGTTTTTGGGCTTTCCATTTTGAAAAGATTTTTTGTCGAGCTTTTTGAGCAAAAAGGCAGCAGGGGACAAATCCCCTAGCCGTTGGGGAACACATAGGAAAAAGGGGGCTGCCAGGAGGCCCACCTGCCAGGTCGGCCGACCTGGTGGGGTCGGCCGACCCCCTGGCCCCACCTTTTCCTGTGCTCCTTTCTCCCAACGGCTATATGGCCGTTGCTCTATCCCTTGCTAACGGCCATCTTGCTTCCTTGGCTATAAAAACCACCCAGGAGGAGCTTCACCATTCCAAGCTCATCTTTCACCCCCCTCCTTTGCTCACTTGTTGCTCTCCCAAAATTTCGTGTTCTTCAACTTTACTACAGCCCCAAAAACCCAAAAAAATATTTCCCCTCTGTTTTAGTGCATTTGCCAGTTGTTGTGAGAAGAAAACCAATTTCGGAGAAGCTCGGGTTTGTCGTTTTCACTAACGCTCACCCGAACACTTGTTCGATCTTGTTTTTGTTCTTGTCTTGTGTTTGTTCTTGTGTGCAGCCATGTTCAACCGAATGAATCAAGTCGCCGGAATCAAGCAGAGAAAAAGCACTCGTGCAAGCACGAGCCAAGCATCCTCCGTCGAGCTCACACCAAGTCCGGGGCATGGTGACCCCGAAGCTGAAATTCCGGAGCATGGGAATCTCAGTACAATTACCCCATGCAGACGTCATCAAGTTCAAGCGGACCGCCATCCTTTGCCACTCGGTCATTCTCATCCCGTGGGTTCCGTGAACTCAACTATGGGATGGCCGAGTTGACAAGGAGGGTGAACGACATTGATTTGCGCACCGAGAGCATGCAACAAACTCTCACGCAACATGTCACCGATACCCAGCAATGGCAGAATTTCAGCGACAACCAATTCCGCCAGCTGAACGCGATGATGGCTCAGAATCAGAGAAATTGGGATGCCTTCGTCCGCTCCCAAGGCTACGACCCGAACCAGCAGATATGAGCAAGAACAAGCTTGGGGGAGGACCCCCCTTCTTACGGTAACTTGTATCTTTCCCCTTCCCTTTATTTCTTGCATTTGCTAAATCTGAAATTCCATAAAAATTTGCAAAACATAAAAAGAACAAAAATATTTCCCTTTTTCATGCGCGGTATGAATGTGTATAATTTTCCTATGTTGAGATGATGAATAGTTGCTCTGTCCTTTATTCCTCTCTAAAGCTAGTTTACAACTTAGTACTCTCTCAAGAGTTAGGTTTGTTGGTAAATCTTGCCTTGAACTTGAATCTTGTGGGTAGCATATGCATTCTCTAGTTCTAAGTTGTTGAGAGGTATGATATGATAGATAGGGCTGCTATGATCTTGCTCAACGTAAAGCTTGAATTCCGGAGTTTTATTTTTCAAAATGACAAATTGATAAGTTCCTCAATGATGAAATTCCCACCACAGCCATATGTAGTGTTTACATTTGAAAACCTTTACACATATGCTGCTTGTTTCACATTGAGCTTAGTCAAAATTGTTGTGACCCTAGTAGAACTCTTTTCATGCTTTCTTGATCAAGATCATGTACACACATCCACCGCCATGAGCTATCTTTCTAAATCAAGAAGATAGCATCCACCATATCCACCATATCCACCGTGAGCTATTCTTCTACACCGGAAGAAAGCCACTAGCCATCCATCCATCCAAAGAAACACTCCATATATCCAGTGCAAAATTCCTCTCTCAAAGTATTCATTGCAAACTAGGACTATGGCTATGCAAAAAGAAAAGAAAAAAAAAATGCTCAAAAAAGAGAGCAAGCAAAAGATAGCCATAGCCTAGAAACTCCAAAAGAGAGAAGGAAAATTCAAAAAGGAGTTATTTCTTCCCATCCACCATTCCTCCGTTCTCCCACACACTTGCACATCTTGATCAAGATTGTTTGAATTGATGTTTTTTCTTGGATCCGGTCTTTTGACATAGCAATATTATGTGAACATGAGTGCTTCATATATCCCTACCTTGAGCTCCACATAAAGCCTTATTTAGAAGTAGGTGATTATAGGCAACACTTTGCCTTGGTGAGGAATCATACACATATTGAGTGATCCGAGAGAATCATTTGAGGAACTTGGTTTTTATTTTCAAAATCTTTTGAAAACCTCCGGAACAACATAGCGGAATCTAGAGCAAGTGATTAGTGCCCTGCAATTGTTCTATCTCTCAACCGCCCAAGACAATGAGGTGTAAAAGCCCCATGGATCGAGGTAAATGGGTAAGTTATGCGCCAATATATTTAATTCTAGGAAGAGTACTTTGTTGTGCGCATAGTATTATTGAGGAGTAGGACATTGTAGCAACTCCTGATCAACAACTTAAGTTTATCTTTGCTTCGGGACGAGCAAAGGGTAAGCTTGGGGGAGTTTGTTGACGGCTGTTAAGTACCATTTTTAACCGTCAACTATACTCAAATAAAGGAGAATTTGGCATTTCATACACGCATGCTTTATCACAATAATATAGTTCCACTTGTACTTAGAGAACTTTGTGCATGCAGGAGGAAATGTGAAGGAAACACCTCAAAAGGCAAGAAAACACACTTTCGACCAATCAGAGAGTGCCACATGGACGTTGTTGACGGCTGTTAAGTACCATTTTCAACCGTCAACTATACTCAAATAAAGGAGAATTTGGCATTTCATACACGCATGCTTTAGCACAATAATATAGTTCCACTTGTACTTGGAGAACTTTGTGCATGCAGGAGGAAATGTGAAGGAAACACCTCAAAAGGCAAGAAAACACACTTTCGACCAATCAGAGAGCGCCACATGGACGTCACACGGATTGAAGGGCCCATTTGCAGCACTTAACCGACGTAACTCCCTGTAATACCGCGGGAACCGACCTCAGGACCCACCTGCCAGCCTCCCCAAGAAAGCACAGGCCAGGAGGGGCCACCCCCAGGTCGGCCGACCTGGTCAGGTCGGCCGACCCAGCCGGGCGCCCTCTCCGCCTGGGCTTCCACGTGTTGGCTCCTCCGTGACTCCTGATGACGGTTTGAGATGCCTTCCGTGGCGGTTACGCTCCCTTGCCGACCTATTGAGGCTATAAATAGGAGGGTGTGCCTTCACATTCAACACACACCACAAGAAGCATTTCTCTCTTGCTAGTAGTAGTTCTTGGAGTTTTAGTGGAGTTAGGCTGAGTCTAGAGCTCTCTAGTCCCAAGTCTTCACTTGGAATTGGTATGGCTCTTGTATCTTTTCCCTTTTGTAAGACTTTACTCTTATCAATATATATATCTTTTCTATATAGTTGTGCTTGGGTCATGAGTTTCTTGTTTGATTTTGTGATCCATATATGTGATAGTATAGTCTACTTGTGTGATAGTAGTTTATATTTATTATACTACTATTGTCATGCTAGTTATATACCGTCACTATAGTCTAGTTTATATGTTATAGTCTCTATGCTTAGTTTCAGCTGATAAAGTATAGCATGGGTTTGGTGATCGTATTCGTACGGTAACTCTGCCTCGTTAATAGTAATCGCGGAGGGGCAGAGTGCTCTTTGGTCATGCAAGTATGGTACTTGGGTGACTGATTTGCATCAATTATTCGTTAGTCTACTGGTTCGTTGAGGTAGGCGGCAGGTGGTGACAGCCCTGTCCGTCCTTTGAAATCCTCCCCGCTAGGCTAGTGCGTAGGCTCTTGGCGGAAGTCGCCTGTGGATGCAGGGGTAAGTCCGTGCCTGAAGTGCTATACTATTGACTGCTGAACCTGAGTGTGGGTCTGTATGTATTCTACTTAGGCTATGCAACTGTATAGGAATGTATAGTAGGAGTAGCTTAGCCTAGTCTTTCCTCCACTAGACTTTATTTATTTAGTAGGAATCTTCTGTGTGTGTCACACTACCCGGTTATTATTATGTATCCGCCTGTCTTGGTTAGATATCCTTGCTAATTGTTAACATGATCTTATATGTTAGTAACGCTTCTTGATCATAACCTTCCTCTGGGATAAACAAATACGATACCCTGAATACTTCCGGGTGAAATGCTACAGCGGTATTCTCCGTGCGCTTGCGGATTTTACCTACTTGACTCTGGGACATATTAGTGAACCGTTTCTGGCCCCGTGCCGGGAATGATTTATTAATATGGCTTAGCAAAAGTCAACAAGCATTTCTGGCGCCGTTGCCGGGGAAGGCGTATGATTCAAGAAAAATTACTAATGTATATAGTAGTGTTGCAATTAGTAAGGCTATCTCCTAGGCAGGCTAACCTTGCTTTGTTTTCTGCATTTTGTATGAAAACAGGGTAGTGTATGACTGGTTTCGACTTGCCGACAAACTTCACTGAAGATCCTGAGTCACTCCTGAGAAGGACACGAGCTAGGCTCACCCCTCCTCGTAAGGAGACTCGGCCAGTCGAACCTGTCATTCCCGCACCATCAAGCTCTGAACAAATGGCCGACAAGACCCTCCGTGAGTTCTCCGCTCCCTCCGCTGCCAACATCCCTACGGGACCAGCTGGCAATGTGGGAGAAGTGAACTTCGAGATCAAGACCGGTCTCATCACCATGGTGCAGGCTAGCCCATTCTGTGGGAAAGCCAATGAGGACGCTAGTGCTCATCTCCAGCAATTCCTGGAGATTTGCAACACGTTCAAAATGAAGGACGTCACCCCCGACGCTGTTCGCCTTCGACTGTTCCCGTTCTCTCTCCTTGGGAGAGCGAGACAGTGGTTCTACGCAAACCCTGAAGCTGTGAACACTTGGGAGAAGTGTTCAGCTGCGTTCCTTGCAAAGTTCTTCCCGCTGGGCAAGACCAATGCCCTCCGCGGAAGGATCTCAAGCTTCCAGCAGGAGTCGAAGGAGTCGATTCCTGAGGCATGGGAGAGGCTCCAGGAGTACATCCTGGCATGTCCCCACCACGGGATGGATGATTGGCTGATCATCCAGAACTTCTACAACGGGCTTACTCCGTCGGCCCGCGACCACCTCGACGCTGCTGCTGGTGGAGCCTTCTTCTCGCTCACTGTAAGCAAGGCAAAAGCTTTGATCGAGAAGATGGTGTCCAACCAAGGTTGGAATGAAGAACGCCTCCAACCTCGCCAGCGAGGCATGCACTCCGTCAAGGAGGTTGACATGCTCGCCGCCAAGATTGACCTTCTCATGAAGAAGATGGACGACCAAGCCAATGGAGAAGTGAAAGCCCTAGATGCTCGGATGACTTGCGAGGTCTGTGGCAACACGGGACACTCGGGCAATGACTGCCCTGAGACCCGTGAGGACGTAATGTTCATGGGCAACAACAACAACAACGGCTACCGTCCACAAGGAGGTCAAAGTTGGGGTCCACCACGTCCCAACTACCAAGGAGGTAACTCTGGCAACTTCTCTGGTTTTAATTCCGGTTATAATCAGCCCTCCTTGAAAGATCTTGTGCTTGGTCAAGCTAAGGTTAATGATAACATTAGTAAAAAGCTTGCCACCACTGATAGGACTCTTGAGAGCATCCACACTAAGATAGAGGGTGTTTCCTCTGCTCTCAAGAATCAGCTGAGCTTTAATAAAATGATAGAAACTCAATTAGCTCAGTTAGCTGCTGCTGTTCCTACTGCTGAGTCGGGGAAAATCCCGGGGCAACCCGAGACCCCCTTAGAAAATGTTAATGCGGTTACCACGAGAGGAGGTAAGTCCACTCGGGATCCGCCATATCCTAACCATGCAGGAAAGGACACATCAGCTGAGAAGCCGGCAGAAGAAGAAGAACTGCCGCCCAGGAAAACGGCCCCACATGAGTTCTATGACACGAACCTCATGCCGTTTCCCGAAAGAAGAAGGAAGCCCACCGTGGACGAGCAGTTCACACGCTTCATTGAGGTAATCCAGAAGCTGCACATCAACGTGCCCTTGCTGGATGCGATACAAGTACCCACGTACGCTCGCTACCTCAAGGATCTTATCAGCAACAAGCGCCCACTACCGACCACAGAAATTGTCAAGCTGACGGAAGAGTGTAGCGCTGCTATACTCAACCGGCTTCCTGAGAAGAAGAAAGATCCAGGGTGTCCCACGATCACCTGCTCGATCGGGACACAGAACTTCGACCATGCCTTATGTGATCTTGGGGCAAGTGTGAGCGTCATGCCGAAGGATGTCTTCGACAAGCTCAACTACACTACACTATCCCCCACGCCGATGCAGCTGCAGCTGGCCGATTCAACGGTCCGCTATCCGGCGGGGATCGCCGAAGATATTCCAGTGAAAATCCGGGATTGCTTCATCCCCGTCGACTTCGTAGTGCTTGATATGGACGTCGGGAAGAGCACACCGCTCATCCTAGGACGCCCATTTCTCAGCACTGCGGATGCTCGCATCGATGTAGGAGCCGGAGAAATCCGCTTCCACATCAATGGCAAGGAGGAGAAGTTTGACTTTCGGCCAAGGAAAGAACAGTGCAACATGATCCGTATCAAGTACGGGCCGAACCCAAGCAACATCAAGGAAGTGGAGGTCACTCCGCCAAAGAAGGACAGCCTCATCACATTCATGAAGAACTTCCTTGAGAAGGAAAATGTTGCACAGCAACAACTGATGAAGGCAAGGAGGAAAAGGTCACACATTAAGCAACAGCCTCCGAAGTCCACAAGGCAGCAACCTCCGAGGTCTGCAAAGAAACAGGCTGTGAAGCCTGCAAAACCGCAGCCTCCGAAGCCCGAGAAGCCACCGACCGCAACAAAGACCAAGAAGGTGTGGCGAACGAAACAAGAAGCATCATCCGTGTCTTCATCTCCGGGACCGGACAACGCTTCATCGAGCTGAACGCCGGAGAAAAGTCCCGCTCGTCGGACTTTAAAAGGTGAGTCCTCGCCGGGAGGTTAAACCGGTAGTTATCCATATTTGCTCTTTTAATTGCATATTTGCTTTCCACCACATTTTGATTTTTTCCGACCACTGCATTTCTGCATTTTTGAATTTTTCCAGCCACCCTGGAATTTTTCAAAACTCATTTGCATTTTTTTGAAAAATTTAGAAAATAGGTTTTTGGGCTTTCCATTTTGAAAAGATTTTTTGTCGAGCTTTTTGAGCAAAAAGGCAGCAGGGGACAAATCCCCTAGCCGTTGGGAAACACATAGGAAAAAGGGGGCTGCCAGGAGGCCCACCTGCCAGGTCGGCCGACCTGGTGAGGTCGGCCGACCCCCTGGCCCCACTTTTTCCTGTGCTCCTTTCTCCCAACGGCTATATGGCCGTTGCTCTGTCTCTTGCTAACGGCCATCTTGCTTCCTTGGCTATAAAAACCGCCCAGGAGGGGGAGCTTCACCATTCCAAGCTCATCTTTCACTCCCCTCCTTTGCTCACTTGTTGCTCTCCCAAAATTTCGTGTTCTTCAACTTTACTACAGCCCCAAAAACCCAAAAAAAATATTTCCCCTCTGTTTTAGTGCATTTGCAAGTTGTTGTGAAAAGAAAACCAATTTCGGAGAAGCTCGGGTTTGTCGTTTTCACTAACGCTCACCCGAACACTTGTTCGATCTTGTTTTCTGTTCTTGTCTTGTGTTTGTTCTTGTGTGCAGCCATGTTCAAACGAATGAAGCAAGTCACCGGAATCAAGCGGAGAAAAAGCACTCGTGCAAGCACGAGTCAAGCATCCTCCGTCGAGCTCACACCAAGTCCGGGGCATGGTGACCCCGAAGCTGAAATTCCGGAGGAAAGGCCGGCCTTGCTCATCACCGAGGAGCATCTCGACATCAAGGACGACCGCAAGGGCCAAGCCATCGCGCTCATGAGAGAGCGGCCATTCGCCCACACCCGACGCTTCGATCCGGACTTCCTCGAGAAAATAGGTATGAGAGAAGAATTTACCTCTATTTTTCGCACTATGGGTTGGCTAAATTTCGTAGAAGTAGATGAGCCAGGTTCTCGTTTGCTTACTATGCAGTTTTTATGCACCCTTAGAGAGTATGATGAAGGCATTTCTTTTCGCTTGTTTGGGCAAGAGCGCTTGGTCACATGGGGTGATCTTCATGCTATGCTAGGTCTAAATCCTAAATGTAGGCTAGACTTAGATAAAGCGCTAAAGGGGTTCCATAAAGAAAGTTTTTGGAAAAAGATTTCCGGAAACGAGTGGGGTCCCAAGCCTAGAACAAGTGCCATCCATAATCCTACACTTAGATTTATGCATGTGTGGTTGGCTATGACCTTGTTTCCTCGAGGTGACATTAGGGTTGTCCGGCAAGATGAATTGAAAATACTTTATGCCATGGTTAAGAAAATTAGGGTGTCACCCGCGGAATGCATGATTGATCAATGGTTAGACAATATAAAGTTGACAGGACCAATTGAGTGCACCTCTTTAGTTACTCGCATTGCGCAGAAGTGTGGTCTGCTTGAGAATGTTCATGTTGAATATTTGACGGTAGATAGAGAATTTCTAGGCGAGGACTATTTTGTGCAAGGACATACTTTGAAACATGGTCCAAATAATACCTTGATCTATCACTTTCCCGGGTATACAAATGAATTCCCGTTACCTAACCCGGGTCTTCGTTTGTATCACTGTCGGGCACTAACCCTCCCACTTGAGCCAGTGGGAGAAGTTCGCAGGCATAGTGTTTCAGGGCGACCGACACGTTCCCGTAGGCATATGGAGCCTACACCGGAGTTTCGCACTCCGACCGGAGATCCGGTATGGGAACAGCCCCCGCCACAGGACGAGGCGGGTGCATCAACATGGCAGGCCGGAGCATGGGAATCTCAGTACGATTACCCCATGCAGACGTCATCAAGTTCAAGCGGACCGCCATCCTTTGCCACTCGGTCATTCTCATCCCGTGGGTTCCGTGAACTCAACTATGGGATGTCCGAGTTGACAAGGAGGGTGGACGACATTGATTTGCGCACCGAGAGCATGCAACAAACTCTCACGCAACATGTCGCCGACACCCAGCAATGGCAGAATTTCAGCGACAACCAATTCCGCCAGCTGAACGCGATGATGGCTCAGAATCAGAACAATTGGGATGCCTTCTTCCGCTCCCAAGGCTACGACCCGAACAAGCAGATATGAGCAAGAACAAGCTTGGGGGAGGACCCCCCTTCTCACGGTAACTTGTATCTTTCCCCTTCCCTTTATTTCTTGCATTTGCTAAATCTGAAAATCCATAAAAATTTGCAAAACATAAAAAGAACAAAAATATTTCCCTTTTTCATGCGCGGTATGAATGTGTATAATTTTCCTATGTTGAGATGATGAATAGTTGCTCTGTCCTGTATTCCTCTCTAATGCTAGTTTACAACTTAGTACTCTCTCAAGAGTTAGGTTTGTTGGTAAATCTTGCCTTGAACTTGAATCTTGTGGGTAGCATATGCATTCTCTAGTTCTAAGTTGTTGAGAGGTATGATATGATAGATAGGGCTGCTATGATCTTGCTCAACGTAAAGCTTGAATTCCGGAGTTTTATTTTTCAAAATGACAAATTGATGAGTTCCTCAATGATGAAATTCCCACCACAGCCATATGTAGTGTTTACATTTGAAAACCTTTACACATATGCTGCTTGTTTCACATTGAGCTTAGTCAAAATTGTTGTGACCCTAGTAGAACTCTTTTCATGCTTTCTTGATCAAGATCATGTACACACATCCACCGCCATGAGCTATCCTTCTAAATCAAGAAGATAGCATCCACCATATCCACCATATCCACCGTGAGCTATTCTTCTACACCGGAAGAAAGCCACTATCCATCCATCTATCCAAAGAAACACTCCATATATCCATTACAAAATTCCTCTCTCAAAGTATTCATTGCAAACTAGGACTATGGCTATGCAAAAAGAAAAGAAAAAAAAAATGCTCAAAAAAGAGAGCAAGCAAAAGATAGCCATAGCCTAGAAACTCCAAAAGAGAGAAGGAAAATTCAAAAAGGAGTTATTTCTTCCCATCCACCATTCCTCCGTTCTCCCACACACTTGCACATCTTGATCAAGATTGTTTGAATTGATGTTTTTCTTGGATCCGGTCTTTTGACATAGCAATATTATGTGAACATGAGTGCTTCATATATCCCTACCTTGAGCTCCACATAAAGCCTTATTTAGAAGTAGGTGATTATAGGCAACACTTTGCCTTGGTGAGGAATCATACACATATTGAGTGATCCGAGAGAATCATTTGAGGAACTTGGTTTTTATTTTCAAAATCTTTTGAAAACCTCCGGAACAACATAGCGGAATCTAGAGCAAGTGATTGGTGCCCTGCAATTGTTCTATCTCTCAACCGCCCAAGACAATGAGGTGTAAAAGCTCCATGGATCAAGGTAAATGGGTAAGTTATGCGCCAATATATTTAATTCTAGGAAGAGTACTTTGTTGTGCGCATAGTATTATTGAGGAGTAGGACATTGTAGCAACTCCTGATCAACAACTTAAGTTTATCTTTGCTTCGGGACGAGCAAAGGGTAAGCTTGGGGGAGTTTGTTGACGGCTGTTAAGTACCATTTTCAACCGTCAACTATACTCAAATAAAGGAGAATTTGGCATTTCATACACGCATGCTTTAGCACAATAATATAGTTCCACTTGTACTTGGAGAACTTTGTGCATGCAGGAGGAAATGTGAAGGAAACACCTCAAAAGGCAAGAAAACACACTTTCGACCAATCAGAGAGCGCCACATGGACGTCACACGGATTGAAGGGCCCATTTGCAGCACTTAACCGACGTAACTCCCTGTAATACCGCGGGAACCGACCTCAGGACCCACCTGCCAGCCTCCCCAAGAAAGCACAGGCCAGGAGGGGCCACCCCCAGGTCGGCCGACCTGGTCAGGTCGGCCGACCCAGCCGGGCGCCCTCTCCGCCTGGGCTTCCACGTGTTGGCTCCTCCGTGACTCCTGATGACGGTTTGAGATGCCTTCCGTGGCGGTTACGCTCCCTTGCCGACCTATTGAGGCTATAAATAGGAGGGTGTGCCTTCACATTCAACACACACCACAAGAAGCATTTCTCTCTTGCTAGTAGTAGTTCTTGGAGTTTTAGTGGAGTTAGGCTGAGTCTAGAGCTCTCTAGTCCCAAGTCTTCACTTGGAATTGGTATGGCTCTTGTATCTTTTCCCTTTTGTAAGACTTTACTCTTATCAATATATATATCTTTTCTATATAGTTGTGCTTGGGTCATGAGTTTCTTGTTTGATTTTGTGATCCATATATGTGATAGTATAGTCTACTTGTGTGATAGTAGTTTATATTTATTATACTACTATTGTCATGCTAGTTATATACCGTCACTATAGTCTAGTTTATATGTTATAGTCTCTATGCTTAGTTTCAGCTGATAAAGTATAGCATGGGTTTGGTGATCGTATTCGTACGGTAACTCTGCCTCGTTAATAGTAATCGCGGAGGGGCAGAGTGCTCTTTGGTCATGCAAGTATGGTACTTGGGTGACTGATTTGCATCAATTATTCGTTAGTCTACTGGTTCGTTGAGGTAGGCGGCAGGTGGTGACAGCCCTGTCCGTCCTTTGAAATCCTCCCCGCTAGGCTAGTGCGTAGGCTCTTGGCGGAAGTCGCCTGTGGATGCAGGGGTAAGTCCGTGCCTGAAGTGCTATACTATTGACTGCTGAACCTGAGTGTGGGTCTGTATGTATTCTACTTAGGCTATGCAACTGTATAGGAATGTATAGTAGGAGTAGCTTAGCCTAGTCTTTCCTCCACTAGACTTTATTTATTTAGTAGGAATCTTCTGTGTGTGTCACACTACCCGGTTATTATTATGTATCCGCCTGTCTTGGTTAGATATCCTTGCTAATTGTTAACATGATCTTATATGTTAGTAACGCTTCTTGATCATAACCTTCCTCTGGGATAAACAAATACGATACCCTGAATACTTCCGGGTGAAATGCTACAGCGGTATTCTCCGTGCGCTTGCGGATTTTACCTACTTGACTCTGGGACATATTAGTGAACCGTTTCTGGCCCCGTGCCGGGAATGATTTATTAATATGGCTTAGCAAAAGTCAACAGACGTCACACGGATTGAAGGGCCCATTTTCAGCACTTAACCGACGTAACTCCCTGCAATACCGCGCAAACCAACGTCAGGGCCCACAGGACAGCCACCTGGAGAAAGCACAGGCCAGGAGGGGCCACCCCCAGGTCGGCCGACCTGGTCAGGTCGGCCGACCCAGCCGGGCGCCCTCTCCGCCTGGGCTTCCACGTGTTGGCTCCTCCGCGACTCCTGATGACGGTTTGAGATGCCTTCCGTGGCGGTTACGCTCCCTTGCCGACCTATTGAGGCTATAAATAGGAGGGTGTGCCTTCACACTCAACACACACCACAAGAAGCATTTCTCTCTTGCTAGTAGTAGTTCTTGGAGTTTTAGTGGAGTTAGGCTGAGTCTAGAGCTCTCTAGTCCCGAGTCTTCACTTGGAATTGGTATGGCTCTTGTATCTTTTCCCTTTTGTAAGACTTTGCTCTTATTAATATATATCTATTTTCTATATAGTTGTGCTTGGGTCATGAGTTTCTTGTTTGATTTTGTGATCCATATATGTGATAGTATAGTCTACTTGTGTGATAGTAGTTTATACTTATTATACTACTATTGTCATGCTAGTTATATACCGTCACTATAGTCTAGTTTATATGTTATAGTCTCTATACTTAGTTTTAGCTGATAAAGTATAGCATGGGTTTGGTGATCGTATTCGTACGGTAGCTCTGCCTCGTTAATAGTAATCGCGGAGGGGCAGAGTGCTCTTTGGTCATGCAAGTATGGTACTTGGGTGACTGATTTGCATCAATTATTCGTTAGTCTACTGGTTCGTTGAGGTAGGCGGCAGGTGGTGACAGCCCTGTCCGTCCTTTGAAATCCTCCCCGCTAGGCTAGTGCGTAGGCTCTTGGCGGAAGTCGCCTGTGGATGCAGGGGTAAGTCCGTGCCTGAAGTGCTATACTATTGACTGCTGAACCTGAGTGTGGGTCTGTATGTATTCTACTTAGGCTATGCAACTGTATAGGAATGTATAGTAGGAGTAGCTTAGCCTAGTCTTTCCTCCACTAGACTTTATTTATTTAGTAGGAATCTTCTGTGTGTGTCACACTACCCGGTTATTATCATATACCCGCCTGTCTTGGTTAGATATCCTTGCTAATTGTTAACATGATCTTATATGTTAGTAACGCTTCTTGATCATACCCTTCCTTTGGGATAAACAAATACGATACCCTGAATACTTCCGGGTGAAATGCTACAGCGGTATTCTCCGTGCGCTTGCGGATTTTACCTACTTGACTCTGGGACATATTAGTGAACCGTTTCTGGCCCCGTGCCGGGAATGATTTATTAATATGGCTTAGCAAAAGTCAACATGCACTGAGTTGGATCCTTGAGATATTGTACAATCTTGGATCTTCAATCTTCTTCATCGACATCGGCTATATCGACAATAACCCCATTAGTATTCAACTGATAACCCGATGCCTTTTGCGCCAAATCATTTGCTTCCATATTCTGTTCCCTTAGGACATGCTTGAACCTTATTATCTTGAAATGTTGCATCAAATTCTGACACTCAGCCTAGAACAATCGCAATATATCCTCTTTATATTCAAATTCTCCTGCTAACTTCCCGAGTATCAATAATGAATCCCCAACGACTTCAACACAATCGACTCCAGCTTCTTTCAAAATCTGCAATCCCTTAAGAACAGCTCTATATTCAGCTTGATTATTAGTCGATGCCTCCACAACAAATGCAAACTCAAACCTTGCCCCCCGAGGCGATATAATCACAAGCCCGATGTCACACCCATTCTTGAATATAGAACCATCGGAAAACAGTAACCACAGCACCGGGTCCTGTTGACTTTTGCTAAGCCATATTAATAAATCATTCCCGGCACGGGGCCAGAAACGGTTCACTAATATGTCCCAGAGTCAAGTAGGTAAAATCCGCAAGCGCACGGAGAATACCGCTGTAGCATTTCACCCGGAAGTATTCAGGGTATCGTATTTGTTTATCCCAAAGGAAGGTTATGATCAAGAAGCGTTACTAACATATAAGATCATGTTAACAATTAGCAAGGATATCTAACCAAGACAGGCGGGTACATGATAATAACCGGGTAGTGTGACACACACAGAAGATTCCTACTAAATAAATAAAGTCTAGTGGAGGAAAGACTAGGCTAAGCTACTCCTACTATACATTCCTATACAGTTGCATAGCCTAAGTAGAATACATACAGACCCACACTCAGGTTCAGCAGTCAATAGTATAGCACTTCAGGCACGGACTTACCCCTGCATCCACAGGCGACTTCCGCCAAGAGCCTACGCACTAGCCTAGCGGGGAGGATTTCAAAGGACGGACAGGGCTGTCACCACCTGCCGCCTACCTCAACGAACCAGTAGACTAACGAATAATTGATGCAAATCAGTCACCCAAGTACCATACTTGCATGACCAAAGAGCACTCTGCCCCTCCGCGATTACTATTAACGAGGCAGAGCTACCGTACGAATACGATCACCAAACCCATGCTATACTTTATCAGCTAAAACTAAGCATAGAGACTATAACATATAAACTAGACTATAGTGACGGTATATAACTAGCATGACAATAGTAGTATAATAAATATAAACTACTATCACACAAGTAGACTATACTATCACATATATGGATCACAAAATCAAACAAGAAACTCATGACCCAAGCACAACTATATAGAAAAGATATATATATTGATAAGAGTAAAGTCTTACAAAAGGGAAAAGATACAAGAGCCATACCAATTCCAAGTGAAGACTTGGGACTAGAGAGCTCTAGACTCAGCCTAACTCCACTAAAACTCCAAGAACTACTACTAGCAAGAGAGAAATGCTTCTTGTGGTGTGTGTTGAGTGTGAAGGCACACCCTCCTATTTATAGCCTCAATAGGTCGGCAAGGGAGAGTAACCGCCACGGAAGGCATCTCAAACCATCATCAGGAGTCGCGGAGGAGCCCACACGTGGAAGCCCAGGCGGAGAGGGCGCCCGGCCGGGTCGGCCGACCTGACCAGGTCGGCCGACCTGGGGGTGGCCCCTCCTGGCCTGTGCTTTCTCCAGGTGGCTGTCCTGTGGGCCCTGATGTCGGTTTGCGCGGTATTACAGGGAGTTACGTTGGTTAAGTGCTGAAAATGGGCCCTTCAATCCGTGTGACGTCCATGTGGCACTCTCTGATTGGTCAAAAATGTGTTTTCTTGCCTTTTGAGGTGTTTCCTTCATATTTCCTCCTACATGCACAAAGTTCTCCAAGTACAAGTGGAACTATATTATTGTGCTAAAGCAGGCGTGTATGAAATGCCAAATTCTCCTTTATTTGAGTATAGTTGACGGTTAAAAATGGTACTTAACAGCCGTCAACAAACTCCCCCAAGCTTACCCTTTGCTCGTCCCGAAGCAAAGATAAACTTAAGTTGTTGATCAGGAGTTGCTACAATGTCCTACTCCTCAATAATACTATGCGCACAACAAAGTACTCTTCCTAGAATTAAATATGTTGGCACATAACTTACCCATTTACCTCGATCCATGGGGCTTTTACACCTCTTTGTCTTGGGCGGTTGAGAGATAGAACAATTGCAGGGCACCAATCACTTGCTCTAGATTCCGCTATGTTATTCCGGAGGTTTTCAAAAGATTTTGAAAATAAAAACCAAGTTCCTCAAATGATTCTCTCGGATCACTCAATATGTGTATGATTCGTCACCAAGGCAAAGTGTTGCCTATAATCTCCTACTTCTAAATAAGGCTTTATGTGGAGCTCAAGGTAGGGATATATGAGGCACTCATGTTCACATAATATTGCTATGTCAAAAGACCGGATCCAAGAAAAACATCAATTCAAACAATCTTGATCAAGATGTGCAAGTGTGTGGGAGAATGGAGGAATGGTGGATGGGAAGAAATAACTCCCTTTTGAATTTTCCTTCTCTCTTTTGGAGTTTCTAGGCTATGGCTATCTTTTGCTTGCTCTCTTTTTTGAGCATTTTTTTTCTTTTCTTTTTGCATAGCCATAGTCCTAGTTTGCAATGAATACTTTGAGAGAGGAATTTTGCAATGGATATATGGAGTGTTTCTTTGGATGGATGGATGGATAGTGGCTTTCTTCCAGTGTAGAAGAATAGCTCACGGTGGATATGGTGGATATGGTGGATGCTATCTTCTTGATTTAGAAGGATAGCTCATGGCGGTGGATGTGTGTATATGATCTTGATCAAGAAAGCATGAAAAGAGTTCTACTAGGGTCACAACAATTTTGACTAAGCTCAATGTGAAACAAGCAGCATATGTGTAAAGGTTTTCAAATGTAAACACTACATATGGCTGTGGTGGGAATTTCATCATTGAGGAACTTATCAATTTGTCATTTTGAAAAATAAAACTCCGGAATTCAAGCTTTACGTTGAGCAAGATCATAGCAGCCCTATCTATCATATCATACCTCTCAACAACTTAGAACTAGAGAATGCATATGCTACCCACAAGATTCAAGTTCAAGGCAAGATTTACCAACAAACCTAACTCTTGAGAGAGTACTAAGTTGTAAACTAGTATTAGAGAGGAATAAAGGACAGAGCAATTATTCATCATCTCAACATAGGAAAATTATACACATTCATACCGCGCATGAAAAAGGGAAATATTTTTGTTCTTTTTATATTTTGCAAATTTTTATGGATTTTCAGATTTAGCAAATGCAAGAAATAAAGGGAAGGGGAAAGATACAAGTTACCGTGAGAAGGGGGGTCCTCCCCCAAGCTTGTTCTTGCTCATATCTGCTGGTTCGGGTCGTAGCCTTGGGAGCGGAAGAAGGCATCCCAATTGCTCTGATTCTGAGCCATCATCGCGTTCAGCTGGCGGAATTGGTTGTCGCTGAAATTCTGCCATTGCTGGGTGTCGGTGACATGTTGCGTGAGAGTTTGTTGCATGCTCTCGGTGCGCAAATCAATGTCGTTCACCCTCCTTGTCAACTCGGCCATCCCATAGTTGAGTTCACGGAACCTACGGGATGAGAATGACCGAGTGGCAAAGAATGGCGGTCCGCTTGAACTTGATGACGTCTGCATGGGGTAATCGTACTAAGATTCCCATGCTCCGGCCTGCC
This sequence comes from Eleusine indica, assembly GCA_030378355.1. Classification (NCBI taxonomy): domain Eukaryota; kingdom Viridiplantae; phylum Streptophyta; class Magnoliopsida; order Poales; family Poaceae; genus Eleusine; species Eleusine indica. The sequence continues at coordinate 23,059,720 of CM059498.1, read as the reverse complement.
ATGTTGATGCACCCGCCTCGTCCTGTGGCGGGGGCTGCTCCCATACCGGATCTCCGGTCGGAGTGTGAAACTCCGGTGTAGGCTCCATATGCCTACGGGAACGTGTCGGTCGCCCTGAAACACTATGCCTGCGAACTTCTCCCACTGGCTTAAGTGGGAGGGTTAGTGCCCGACAGTGATACAAACGAAGACCCGGGTTAGGTAACGGGAATTCATTTGTATACCCGGGAAAGTGATAGATCAAGGTATTATTTGGACCATGTTTCAAAGTATGTCCTTGCACAAAATAGTCCTCGCCTAGAAATTCTCTATCTACCGTTAAATATTCAACATGAACATTCTCAAGCAGACCACACTTCTGCGCAATGCGAGTAACTAAAGAGGTGCACTCAATTGGTCCTGTCAACTTTATATTGTCTAACCATTGATCAATCATGCATTCCGCGGGTGACACCCTAATTTTCTTAACCATGGCATAAAGTATTTTCAATTCATCTTGCCGGACAACCCTAATGTCACCTCGAGGAAACAAGGTCATAGCCAACCACACATGCATAAATCTAAGTGTAGGATTATGGATGGCACTTGTTCTAGGCTTGGGACCCCACTCGTTTCCGGAAATCTTTTTCCAAAAACTTTCTTTATGGAACCCCTTTAGCGCTTTATCTAAGTCTAGCCTACATTTAGGATTTAGACCTAGCATAGCATGAAGATCACCCCATGTGACCAAGCGCTCTTGCCCAAACAAGCGAAAAGAAATGCCTTCATCATACTTTCTAAGGGTGCATAAAAACTGCATAGTAAGCAAACGAGAACCTGGCTCATCTACTTCTACGAAATTTAGCCAACCCATAGTGCGAAAAATAGAGGCAAATTCTTCTCTCATACCTATTTTCTCGAGGAAGTCCGGATCGAAGCGTCGGTTGTGGGCGAATGGCCGTTCTCTCATGAGCGTGATGGCTTGGCCCTCGCGGTCGTCCTTGATGTCGAGATGCTCCTCGGTGATGAGCAAGGCCGGCCTTTCCTCCGGAATTTCAGCTTCGGGGTCACCATGCCCCGGACTTGGTGTGAGCTCGACGGAGGATGCTTGACTCGTGCTTGCACGAGTGCTTTTTCTCCGCTTGATTCCGGCGACTTGCTTCATTCATTTGAACATGGCTGCACACAAGAACAAACACAAGACAAGAACAAAAACAAGATCGAACAAGTGTTCGGGTGAGCGTTAGTGAAAACGACAAACCCGAGCTTCTCCGAAATTGGTTTTCTTCTCACAACAACTTGCAAATGCACTAAAACAGAGGGGAAATATATTTTTTTTTTTGGGTTTTTGGGGCTGTAGTAAAGTTGAAGAACACGAAATTTTGGGAGAGCAACAAGTGAGCAAAGGAGGGGAGTGAAAGATGAGCTTGGAATGGTGAAGCTCCTCCTCCTGGGTGGTTTTTATAGCCAAGGAAGCAAGATGGCCGTTAGCAAGGGACAGAGCAACGGCCATATAGCCGTTGGGAGAAAGGAGCACAGGAAAAGGTGGGGCCAGGGGGTCGGCCGACCCCACCAGGTCGGCCGACCTGGCAGGTGGGCCTCCTGGCAGCCCCCTTTTTCCTATGTGTTCCCCAACGGCTAGGGGATTTGTCCCCTGCTGCCTTTTTGCTCAAAAAGCTCGACAAAAAATCTTTTCAAAATGGAAAGCCCAAAAACCTATTTTCTAAATTTTCAGAAATGCAAATGAGTTTTGAAAAATTCCAAGGTGGCTGGAAAAATTCAAAAATGCAGAAATGCAGTGGTCGGGAAAAAATCAAAATGTGGTGGAAAGCAAATATGCAATTAAAAGAGCAAATATGGATAACTACCGGTTTAACCTCCCGGCGAGGACTCACCGTTTAAAGTCCGACGAGCGGGACTTTTCTCCGACGTTCAGCTCGATGAAGCGTTGTCCGGTCCCAGAGATGAAGACATGGATGATGCTTCTTGTTTCATTCGCCACACCTTCTTGGTCTTTGTTGCGGTCGGTGGCTTCTCGGGCTTCGGAGGCTGCGGTTTTGCAGGCTTCACAGCCTGTTTCTTTGCAGACCTCGGAGGTTGCTGCCTTGTGGACTTCGGAGGCTGTTGCTTAATGTGTGACCTTTGCCCCCTTGCCTTCATCAGTTGTTGCTGTGCAACCTTTTCCTTCTCAAGGAAGTTCTTCATGAATGTGATGAGGCTGTCCTTCTTTGGCGGAGTGACCTCCACTTCCTTGATGTTGCTTGGGTTCGGCCCGTACTTGATACGGATCATGTTGCACTGTTCTTTCCGTGGCCGAAAGTCAAACTTCTCCTCCTTGCCATTGATGTGGAAGCGGATTTCTCCGGCTCCTACATCGATGCGAGCATCCGCAGTGCTGAGAAATGGGCGTCCCAGGATGAGCGGTGTGCTCTTCCCGACGTCCATGTCAAGCACTACGAAGTCGACGGGGATGAAGCAATCCCGGATTTTCACCGGAATATCTTCGGCGATCCCCGCCGGATAGCGGACCGTTGAATCGGCCAGCTGCAGCTGCATCGGCGTGGGGGATAGTGTGGTGTAGTTGAGCTTGTCGAAGACATCCTTCGGCATGACGCTCACACTTGCCCCAAGATCACATAAGGCATAGTCGAAGTTCTGTGTCCCGATCGAGCAGGTGATCGTGGGACACCCCGGATCTTTCTTCTTCTCAGGAAGCCGGTTGAGTATAGCAGCGCTACACTCTTCCGTCAGCTTGACAATTTCTGTGGTCGGTAGTGGGCGCTTGTTGCTGATAAGATCCTTGAGGTAGCGAGCGTATGTGGGTACTTGTATCGCATCCAGCAAGGGCACGTTGATGTGCAGCTTCTGGATCACCTCAACGAAGCGTGTGAACTGCTCGTCCACGGTGGGCTTCCTTCTTCTTTCAGGAAACGGCATGAGGTTCGTGTCATAGAACTCATGTGGGGCCGTTTTCCTGGGCGGCAGTTCTTCTTCTTCTGCCGGCTTCTCAGCTGATGTGTCCTTTCCTGCATGGTTAGGGTATGGCGGATCCCGAGTGGACTTACCTCCTCTCGTGGTAACCGCATTAACATTTTCTAAGGGGGTCTCGGGTTGCCCCGGGATTTTCCCCGACTCAGCAGTAGGAACAGCAGCAGCTAACTGAGCTAATTGGGTTTCTATCATTTTATTAAAGCTCAGCTGATTCTTGAGAGCAGCACTACCCTGTTTTCATACAAAAATGCAGAAAACAAAGCAAGGTTAGCCTGCTTAGGAGATAGCCTTAATAATTGCAACACTACTATATACATTAGTAATTTTTCTTAAATCATACGCCTTCCCCGGCAACGGCGCCAGAAATGCTTGTTGACTTTTGCTAAGCCATATTAATAAATCATTCCCGGCACGGGGCCAGAAACGGTTCACTAATATGTCCCAGAGTCAAGTAGGTAAAATCCGCAAGCGCACGGAGAATACCGCTGTAGCATTTCACCCGGAAGTATTCAGGGTATCGTATTTGTTTATCCCAAAGGAAGGTTATGATCAAGAAGCGTTACTAACATATAAGATCATGTTAACAATTAGCAAGGATATCTAACCAAGACAGGCGGGTACATGATAATAACCGGGTAGTGTGACACACACAGAAGATTCCTACTAAATAAATAAAGTCTAGTGGAGGAAAGACTAGGCTAAGCTACTCCTACTATACATTCCTATACAGTTGCATAGCCTAAGTAGAATACATACAGACCCACACTCAGGTTCAGCAGTCAATAGTATAGCACTTCAGGCACGGACTTACCCCTGCATCCACAGGCGACTTCCGCCAAGAGCCTACGCACTAGCCTAGCGGGGAGGATTTCAAAGGACGGACAGGGCTGTCACCACCTGCCGCCTACCTCAACGAACCAGTAGACTAACGAATAATTGATGCAAATCAGTCACCCAAGTACCATACTTGCATGACCAAAGAGCACTCTGCCCCTCCGCGATTACTATTAACGAGGCAGAGCTACCGTACGAATACGATCACCAAACCCATGCTATACTTTATCAGCTAAAACTAAGCATAGAGACTATAACATATAAACTAGACTATAGTGACGGTATATAACTAGCATGACAATAGTAGTATAATAAATATAAACTACTATCACACAAGTAGACTATACTATCACATATATGGATCACAAAATCAAACAAGAAACTCATGACCCAAGCACAACTATATAGAAAAGATATATATATTGATAAGAGTAAAGTCTTACAAAAGGGAAAAGATACAAGAGCCATACCAATTCCAAGTGAAGACTTGGGACTAGAGAGCTCTAGACTCAGCCTAACTCCACTAAAACTCCAAGAACTACTACTAGCAAGAGAGAAATGCTTCTTGTGGTGTGTGTTGAGTGTGAAGGCACACCCTCCTATTTATAGCCTCAATAGGTCGGCAAGGGAGAGTAACCGCCACGGAAGGCATCTCAAACCATCATCAGGAGTCGCGGAGGAGCCCACACGTGGAAGCCCAGGCGGAGAGGGCGCCCGGCCTGGTCGGCCGACCTGACCAGGTCGGCCGACCTGGGGGTGGCCCCTCCTGGCCTGTGCTTTCTCCAGGTGGCTGTCCTGTGGGCCCTGATGTCGGTTTGCGCGGTATTACAGGGAGTTACGTTGGTTAAGTGCTGAAAATGGGCCCTTCAATCCGTGTGACGTCCATGTGGCACTCTCTGATTGGTCAAAAATGTGTTTTCTTGCCTTTTGAGGTGTTTCCTTCATATTTCCTCCTGCATGCACAAAGTTCTCCAAGTACAAGTGGAACTATATTATTGTGCTAAAGCAGGCGTGTATGAAATGCCAAATTCTCCTTTATTTGAGTATAGTTGACGGTTAAAAATGGTACTTAACAGCCGTCAACAGGTCCACCATTGAGATCTTTGAACTACAATGTCGGACAACTAGATCAGCCAGAATTTGACCCTTAACAGCTTTGGCAGATTCGTAAGCCAAGTCAAATTCCGCCAATGCTACTATCCACTTCCCAATTCTACCCTTCAAAATTGGAGCCAATAACATATATTTGATGACATCGGCTTTGCATACCATCGCACATTCGATCGATGGCAAATAATGCCTTAACTTCACACATGAGAAATATAGACATAAACATAATATCTCAATCTCAATGTACCTGGTCTCGGCATCAATCAATCTTTGGCTTAAATAAAACACAGGTGATTGATTAATCAATGCACGATGTATGGTTGCATGTATTATGTTGTTCAATGTAGCCTCATCAATCACCTATAATGGCTTGCTGGCAGGTGACTTCTAAGTCTCATCCTCATCAACCAAAGCAGCCACAGGTAACTTTCCCTTCTGTATGATCTTGCCATGCCTGGTCTCGCTAAATGTGCCCAACAGAACGCTATTGTACTCAGCAATTTTTTGATCAACTTGTGTCTTTGTTTCATCACTCAGATCATCTCTGTCAACAGGCAACATGTTCTCCATCTTCATATCCGCACCGACATCATGTTTTGGTGTAGGGTTCTCATGGAGCTTGGGATCTTTTGGCATTCCAAGTTCAACCATGTTGTTGGTCTTGAAGTTCTAGGTCCCACTAGGCGTGCCAAAAAAGCGTGTTGACATGAAAATCACACACGTGACCTGAGTGATTTGCTTGACTCTAGTGCAAGCTCAACACAAAGAAACCGGGGCGTGCCAGTTGATTTTCCTACAAATCAACAAAGAAACAAACGGTCAGATTCCACGAGTCACCGACCCAGGACAGGCCGATGAAGAAAGCCGATAATCACTGTTAGTGAAACCAGCCGATGGCTATAAATAGCAAATAATATTATTAAAATAAACTAATCAGTTGATTCATATCGACTTATCGGCAACTCAATGAGCGAATATTAAATATTACATAAATTGCGTCGATAAGATTTGGATCGAAAGAACAAAGTCAATAGATCTATAATAAGTATGCTAAACCCGTTCTATTGATGAAAGAAAGTCGATGGACCAGAGTTGATATAGATATAACAATCATATACAAAACTCTGCCCATCGATAGTGCTAAGTGGATAGATCTGGTAGCTGGTATTGTAAATATTCTTCAACATCACAAATCAGATCTTATCAAATAAAGGGGGCAATCGACTTATATGAATGCGAAGATAAGCAATTAAGATGCTGAGAAGTCGATCAAACCGTCATAACCTGTCGGCTAAACATCCTGACAGAATCCTATCGACTCTACCCACCACCGGTCCGTACCTAATCCTATCGACTCACTGAGAGGTCAAAATCGATGCAGCCTCGCTGGCTCGAGCAGATCAAACTTAATCAAGACAGTGCCCAAACAAAGCAAATAAAACTAGATACGATCCAATTATGGGTAAACTAGATAGAATGACTTGAAAAATAGATCTATATTAAACTTATAAAATCTCCTAAAAGTTACAATAGATTGGACCTAACCGAGACAGTATCGCAACTTGAAATCGAAAGTATAAACATAGTTATGATCTAATTACCGGATAACTAGCAATTCTAAAGATAACATGTAGAATATCAAATTAATGAGAAAGTACTAGTTGAAGTCGATAGAATTACCGAGGATGACTAATCCCAGTCTGTCTCCGAGATCGGAGCTGATGCAGCCCACGCGAGACGAGGATGTCATCAAGAAAAGGTTTGGCAATGCGTCGAATTGTATTGAACAAAAGTGTTGTTTTTCTCGTACAGACCCTATTACATATATATAGCACCGTGCAAGAGGTTCTGACCTGACTCGGTCAGGACTCTTAAACAAACCAACTAGATTTATTTCTAAACAAACTCTAAACTAAAAACAGAAAGAGATAAAATAACTCTATCGGGCCCACTTTATTCCTTTCGACCGTTGAGCTTCGCTGACCTCGGCCAATTTCAACTCTCTGCCTCTGACCAATAGGACCGGTCCAAATTTTGGTGCCAACACTGATCGAATGAAAGTTATCGGCAGGTCAGACCACTTGAGGAAGGACGCGTGGCGGGTTGGGCCGCGAAGACTTCACGATGTTTGACCTTGGCCGTGCGTCGGCTCCCTCAGGCCTTGGGCCCCGTGAGGATCATCTGGCACGCTTTGGTGTTGGGGAACACTGGTCCCCCATGCTCATCGTCATCATCGTTCGTGGGGTCTTGGGCCCCCGGCTTTGATGCTTTCAACGTCTCTCCCTTCTTCGCCTCCTCTCGGATGAAATTCTTAATCATAGAAAAGTCCTTAGGGAGGTGCTTGACGGGGAATCCATGGTTCAGGCACGGGCCACTCCACTTCTTCTCAAAATGGTTCGACGCCTCCCCGGCTGGAGGCCTCAGTGGCTTGCACTCGGCGGCGACTACAACAGGGACGCGCCCAACTCGCGACTTATTCTTCCTCTTCTTCGAATGGTCAGTAGGACCATCGCCGGTAGTTTCCTCCCATTTGCCCTTGCCCTTGCCCTTGCCCTTGCCCCTGCCCTTGACCTCCGAGGAGCGGTTGAGGACTGCCCCCGTGCACTCTTCGTCAGAGTCGAAGCTCGTGGCAATGTCTAGGAACACGTGAGCCATGCGCAGACCCTTGCGACCCAGCTCATGAATGAGTTGCCCACGTTGGGTAACTCATTGCACTTCTTGCTGAAGCGCGGAATATAGTCATAGAGGGACTCACCGGTCTTTTGTCGGCAGTTTTTGAGGTCACAGGGGTTTCCCGGATGGACATAGGTCCCCTGGAAGTTCTCGACTAAGATGTATCTCAGATCGCCCCAATTGTATTTCTGGCCCTCGGGGAGGTGCTCGAGCCAAGCGCGAGCCAAATCGGCAGATGATGGCAAGGTCATTGATTGCTCCCCCCGCTTGGCACGCGAGGCGGTAGTGTTCGAGCAAGAGCCCGGGGTTCATCTCGCCCACGTACTTGGTGATGGTCACGGGTGCTCAAAAATGTTGTGGGAACTTGGCGCTGCGGATACGCAAGCTAAAGACCCGTGGCCTAGGCGGGCTCGGGCTCCGACTCCCCTCCTTATTGGTGACATCATACCGGCCACCACAGCGTGGCTGATGACCCCTTTCTTTATTCAGCCGTTCCTTTTTGAGTCAGTGTGCCTTGAGGGTATGACGTGCATCATGGTGGGGCCCGACTCAGTGACAGACAGTAGCTTTCTTGGATGCGCCCCCGGCTGGGGGCGCTTGCTCGACTGTGGGTTGTTGCGAGCCCATGATACGGCCTCCCCCAGCGCGTCGGGACGTGGAGATTTGCTGGCTGGACTGAGCGGCGTGCTACAGGAAACTTTCTGCCTGGAGCTCGACGGCCATGGCCAGAAGAGTTGCGACCTCCCGCTGAGCCTGTTGGGCCTTCGGCGTCGCAAGCTTGAGGAGAGTCTTGAGAAGCGTGACGGCCGCTGCTATGTTCTGCCCCACGCGAATGAACTGTGGGGTCCCTGATTGTTGTTGACAATGCGCTGGTGGATATCATGAGCCACGACGCAGGTGTGTCCGTTGGCACCCTAACGACCCAGCTCACGGTCTATTTCTCTCGTTTTCCAGCTGCCTTCGGGTTTCCTCTAACTCTGCCCATCGCACTCACTATCGAGTTTGCTAGAGCGCGGGCTTCACGGTTCCCCATTGCCCCAGCGGCTGAAGTTCCGGCAGCCCTGTGCCTAGTGTGGGTGCGAGTTGTACCATATGGCACTCGCGCGGGGGGGCATAGCTTCCCGTGCAACTGTCGCAATCAGAGTAGGAATCCTCCTGGGTGCCCACGTTGAGGAAGTCGAAGAAAGACTCATCGGGATGAATGATGAGGCCCATGAACTAGGGGTTCACAACTATCTGGATGCCCTGAAGGATGGTGAGGTTCTAGAACTCCCACGCGACATTGCATAGGCCATGCGGGAGGCCCCCTAGAGGGCTTTGGTTGAGGAGACCCAGGGGAATGGGTTCACTCCCGAGCAGTTGTTCATGGACGTTCGCAAGGGAGAACGCCATGACCCTGAGGACATCCTAGGTCGTCGGTTGCCGTAGTCGGCTGCCATTATGGAGGAGTTGCATACCCTTGGTCTCCCAGGCTCCAGTCGGACGGCATTCATCGCCTCGGCGGCGATGGCCATAGTTGCTGCGATAAGGTCCAGGAGACTTGTCGGTGAGCTCTAACCTCCCGTCCACTGAAACCTCAAATCCAACATGGGGCTCTGGTCCTCCAGCCACAATGGGCATAGCGCATCGACGGCTGTCGCTGGGACAGGAGGCGGCGAGGATGTGGGAATGCTGACACACAGCGGCTTCCGATCTACTGTGGCAATGAACTCCAGGCTCTCGAAGAACATGCTGGTACCAGGAGCCCAGAAAGTGGACGAAGTAGCCATCCGAGCAAGAAGATGGTCGAGGACTGAAACGCGCAAGGCCCCCTTCCTGGCGCGCCAACTGTCGGCGTTTCAATCACCGGCTAGTAGAATTTGTTCAAGAGGTGCGCGCTTCAAGTTCGGTAATGGCTATGCATGTGGACACAGAGGGGTTATACTGGTTCGGGGAGGTCCCCTGCGTCTAGTTCAGGTCACCGATCGTGTTATCTGCACCGGGGAGTACAATGGTGTTGAGAGAGGAGGGACTCCAAGTATCAATAAGCGTGCATGAGTTTGAAGGTGTGTGTGTGTGTGTGGATCGTCTTGAGAGAGTGAGAGCCAGCCCCTTTTATATTTCAAGGGGTTAGACCCATGTTATAGAGACAGAGAAGAAGAAGCAAGAGAGAGAGAGAGAGAGAGACCCTGCATCTACACGTAGAACTGGTGAGAGCGTGTTGAAGGCGTCTTGGTTTCCAGTGGATGGCATGGTCTTTGGTCCTTGATAGGCCCCGTCGTCCTGGCCTGGCATCCACGTGCGCAGAAATGAGGCATGCCCCCTTTTCCCGTTGTTGAGTCGAGCGACCTCATCCTTGTTGCTTGCGTGTTTCGTAGGATTGAGGTGGGTAGTCATAGGTAACAGGATGGCGCCCCGTACGGCACGGGTTCATGCGTCAATCGACATCTCGCTTCAACACTGCTTAGACCATTGTTCGGGAGGTCATCATGATGGTAGTTTATGTGAGCAACATGGGCGACCTCACAGCGTCAGGTCCTATCCCATCCGTAGTGCGATGAAGACACTAGGAGTAGGTCTACGGAGTGATTTGACCTCTTGGCACTATAGTCGCATGCCTTGTATGGCATTTAAGTCTGGGTAGCTGGTGGTTGGGGGCTCCCGCCCCGCTCGATCGTCAAGGCGACGGTCGACTTGTCGTGTAGCACTTGGCCAAGGCTGCTTGGATGTGAATCCTTGTCTATTCTGACAGTGTAATCCAGTTTCTCCATCCCGCCGCTCCTGTGTGGTCAGTGATTGCAGATGGTGCCCTATCACTGGATCAGGGTCCCTTGACGGAAGTTGGCAGGAGTCAGAGGGCAGAGACCAGTCTTATTGCACCCGCGTCTGAGGACCCTATGACGAAAGGAGTGAGGTCGCCGTCCTCATCCACATTGCGCTTTACCCCAACCGCGAGGTCGAGCGAGCTGGTGGGAGGCCCGCTCGCGAGGCGGGGGTCGACTGGGACGAAGGAAGGGACTTGACCCAGTTGGGTTGAGTGGAACGGAGCCGGTCATCCGCTCAGGTGTGGGTCGATGAGACGTGAGACTCGGCCACCTGACCAAGTCGTTTTGCACAGTTGTTGACTATGTTGACCAGGGTTGTACTATCGTGGGCCTGTTGGTTTCGGCTATTATTATAGTGATTTGTGGGGCTTAATCCCATGCTACGTGGCACCACTGGGTTTTACCCTCGACACCATTCTCTCATCCCTATGTTCCACTTTCTATCTAGAGGTTTTCAAAAGATTTTTACAAATAAAACTAAGTTCCTCCAATGATTCACTCGGTCGCTCAATGTGTATAAATCCTTATCAAGGCATTGAAGTTGCCTCTTTTTGTTCCTACCTCTAAATAATGCTTATTTAGAGCTTTGGGTAGGAAAAATTAAGACATACTTGTAACACATATATTGCTAAACCAAAAGACTGAACCCACCGAGAAATAAGTCATACAATCTGATCAAGATGTGCATATGTGTGGAATTTGGTAGAATGATGATGGAATTATGGATACTCCTTTTTGTGTAGACTCTCTCTTTCTTTAATAAGCATTTGGGCATGGCTATTTTTTTTCTTCTTCTTTACTCTCTTTTTATTCATCATGCTCAAGATTGAGAGCAAGCATTTATTCTATTTTGGATAGCCATGCCTTCCATGCAACCAATTGTGAGAGAGTCATAACATGATATTCATGGAATATTTATTTTGCTAACTTCTGGAGTAGAAGTTAAGCATGTGGTGGTGGATGCAATGTAATGATATTGCTATCTCCCGGTGTACGAGCATTAGCAAATGATGGTGGATGTGTACGTGAATCTTGATCATAAAGCATGAAATAGATCTCACAAAGGTTGTAAGCATTTTGATAAAGCTCAATGTGAACACAAGCAGCATATGTGGAACGTTTTGCAATGAAGTATAACATATGGCCATGGTAAGAATTTTTATCATTAAGGAACTTTTCAATTTTATCATTTTAAAAGATAAAATCTGGATGTTAAGCTTCACCTTGGGACAAAGATCATGGCAGCCCTATTCTAACCATATCTTGTCTCATAACAACCTAGACCCAGATCATGCACTTTGCAACCCACAAGTATTCAAGTTCATGGCAAGAATGTTTAGCCAACAAACTCAAACATTGGGGACTACTAAGTTGTATACGAGGGACTATAGAAAGATATAAAATATAGCAACTATTCATCATCTCAACATGAAGGCATGAACATCCCTAGCATGCATGACAACCTACTATTTTTTGTTTGTTTTAGTTTTGCAAATTTTTATTTTGTTTTATGAGGGTAATTATGACAAAGAAAAATAGAAAAAAAGGAAAGGTACAAGTTACCATGGCGGGAGTGCTCTCCCCCAAGCTTTTTGTTGCTCATGGCTGTTGGTTAGGATCAAATCCTCTCTAACGGTAGTATGCTGCCGTATAGTCATGGTGTGCTCGAAGCTGCTCTTGGAGGTGATGAAACTAGTCGTCACTGTGCTGCTGCCACTCTCGAGTGGTCTAGGCATGAGTGGAAAGAGTGTTTTGCATCTCCCCTATTCTCACATCCAGGTCGCCCATCCTCCGTGTAAGATCCCTCAATTCCGGACCATAGTCATGATAACTATAGCGAGAAAAAGAGTGGAGTCCATCATGGTGTGGAAGTATCTCGATGGTCTTGGGGCCTCGTTCCCATTGCGTACTACTAGCTTGCTGTCAAGACGACCCTCCACTCTAATACTGCTGCGGTGTGAACATCCAGGCGGGATCGCCGGAATGTTCTGAGCCCACAGTGTTATCCTGGACTGATGGTGATGTTCTGGCTGTGCTAGTGGTGGCACGCCTCACACTTTATTGTGTGCGTCGATCGGCAGAACTACTAGGCATTCCTGCTCTATGCAGTTGTATGGTTAGTTCCCAACAACTATACAAATGATATCCTAGGTTAGGAAGCGGGATTTCATTTGTATAGCCGGGGTAATAAAAGATAATAGAACCATCGGGACCCTTCTTTAAAGTGTGACCCTACTCAAGAAATTTATAATCTATCATATGACGGGGCTTAGAAAGACAATCAAATCCAGTGTTGAACAAAGCCCTAACCCCAGCAGCAATACGGGTCACTAAAGAAGTGCATTCAATGGGTCATGATCCTTTAATATAATCTAACCATTGGCCAAGCATAGCTACAATAGGAGAAATAGGAATTTTAGCAATAGCAGCAAAAGAAACGTAATTCATCATTACGGACAGGTCTAGTGTCTTGTCTAGGAAAACGAGTCATAGCAAGCCACCTATGACACAGTTGTAGAGTTGGGTTGTGAATATCACTCGTCCTAAGACGTTCACAAGAAAACGCCACTAAAATCCTTTGCCAAAAAGATCCCTTATCAAAATTTGTGGTTGCACCTTCTAAGATAGTGTTGCAATAACTTATAAACTTAAGAATGATGCTAAGTTCTTTCCAGGTGAGACGGTATTCCTTCCCAAACAAGCAAAAAAGTATCCCGTCATTATCTTTTAGCAAGGTGCACAAAAACTGGATAGTGAGGAGGCGTGAACCTGCCTCAGTGATGTGTGCAAATTCGGTCCGACCCAATGCTTTCCAAATAGAAAGGAACTCAAAGTCCATACCTATGGTGGATAGTAGGTCGTTATCATACGCCCTGGTGTGGACGAAACAGCGGTTGTATAGGCGGTAGTAGACTCATCTCTCCCGTTCACCCAGCAACTCGAGGTCGGTGTTGGCGAGAAGAATGTGTGGCTCATCCTCCTCCATGTCATCCTCCACGGGTGTATACCTCGTTGGTTCATTCTCGACGGAGAAGCTTGTGCTCGAGCTACTGAGTGAATGGCATGAACTCGAACACATTAGCCGCTGCATCAACGCCTTAGCCTTCCTCATCTGCACCACTTAAGCAAATACACAAGAACAACTCGAACTCGAGTTATAGGTTAGCAAATAAAATTTGCCGGACATATTGATCTTGCCAAGCTTTGCAAAGCACTTGAATAATCTAAAAACAAAGAAACTAAAAAGGGGAAATATTTTTGGTGGTTTTGGAATGACAACTTTGGAGAAACAAGGTGAGAGCTCAAGAGCAAATGAGTGAAGGGGGGAGTGAAATGAGAAGTGAACTTGGAATGGCAAAACACTCTCCCCTGGGCACTCAATTTATAGGAAAAATACCAAACGGTCAAAAATGGCTAGTGGGGAGCCAAATTCAACCGTTGGCAAAAGGCCAAGGTTGGTGGGGCCCACACCCCTTCGGCCGAACAAGGGTTTTTGGCCGACCATGGGTGGGTCCCACTGGTCCTCCACTTTGGCATAACTCCCCAACAACTATATTTTCTGAGGTCCAGGGGTTAGGACCAAAGTTTTGATAGAAATTTTGCTTAGAAATATATTTTCTCAAAGTTGGAAATCGAAAACCGAATTTTGTATTTCTATCAAAAGGAAGAAAGGGTTGGAGTAAATTCTAACATGATGTGTGAAATCCAAATATGCAAATGCAGAGGCAAGTTTGAAAGAATCCAAAAGTTTGGGAAAAAAATTCAAAAGTGCAAAAATTGAAAATATGATAAATACCAATTTACCTTTGACAAGGGCTCACCAATTTTTAAAGTCTGACAAGCGGGACTTTTCTCCATTGTGTTTAGCTTGATGTTGCGGCGTCCGGTCCTAGAGAAGTGGACGCAGATGGCTGCACTTCCTTCACTCGCCACACCTTTTCTATCTTTGGTGAAGTCGGTGGCTTCTTGGATTTATTAGGTTGTGGCTTTGCCCACAGTCCTGGCCTCGCCATAGATGGGTTCTTCTTCTCGAAACGGTACGACATCTCCTTTGCCATGATCTTCTTCATGTACAGAATGAGGCTATCCTTCTTTGGGGGTATAACTTCGACCTCTTGAATATTCTTTGGGTTTGGTCCGTACTTGATCTTTATCATTGAGCACTGCTCTCTCCTTGGCCAAAAATCAAACCTCTCCTCCTTCCCATTGATGAGGAAACAGATTTCTCTGGCCCCAACATCAGTGTGTGTATCAGCGGTGCTTAGAAATAGGCGCCCAAGAATGAGCGGTGTTTCCTCCTCAACATCCATATCGAGCACCACAAAATCCACAGGGATGAAGCAATCTCGGATTTTCATCGGAACGTCTTCTGCAATTCCCTCAGGATAGCGGACCGATGAATCGGCCAGCTGAAGTTGCATCGGTGTAGGTGATAGAGTTGTGTAGTTCAGCTTGTCAAAGACCTTCTTGGGCATCACACTGACGCTTGCACCAAGATCGCATAGGGCTTTATCAAATTTCTGCACCCCGATCGAGCAAGTGATCATGGGGCACCCCGGATCTTTCTTCTTTTCAGGAAGCCGGTTGAGTATAGCTGTGCTACACTCCTCCGTCAACTTCACAACTTCTGTGGTGGGCATTGGACGCTTGTTGCTGAGGATGTCCTTGAGGTAGCGGGCATAAGTGGGTACTTGCATCGCATCCAACAAGGGCACATTAATGTGGATCTTCTAGATAACTTCAACAAAGTGGGCGAATTGCTCATCCACAGTCGGCTTCCTGTTACGACGGGGAAATGGCATAGCGGTGGTGTCAAAAAACTCATGTGGAGCCACCTTCCCGTCGTGTACCACTTCGTCCTTGTCAGAGGGTCTTTCTTGTTCATTGTCCTTCCCTGCAGTGATAGAATATGGCCGGTCCCAAGTGGTCTTACCCCGTCTCGTGGTCACCGCATTAATATTTTGAATGGGGGATTCGAGTTGCCCCAGGATCTTCCCCGACTCTAAGGGATGAACAACAACAGCTAGCTGGACTATTTGGGTTTCTAGCATTTTATTAAAACTAAGACAAGATTTTTAGTGAAGTTTTCATTGATTTTAACTTGGCCTAAGACAAGATCCGAAAAGGAGGGTTGAGAATTGGAAGAGTTAAAATTGTTACCTCCTTGATAGTATGGGCGTGGTTGATTCCACCCGTTGCCTCCTTGTGGACGATAACCATTGTTGTTGTTCATGTACAACACGTCCTCACGAGTCTCAGGGCAGTCATTGCCCGAGTGACCCATGTTGCCGCAGACCTCGCACGTCATGCGAACGTCTAAGGCGTTGATAGTGCCGACTTCATATCCTTTGGCTTGTTCGTCCATCTTCTTCATGAGGAGGTCCATTTTAGCGGTTAGCATGTCCACCTCCTTAACGGTGTGCATGCCCCGCTGGTGCGAGTGAACACGATCTTCACTCCATCCCTGGTTGGACACCATCTTCTCAATAAGTTCTTTGGCCTTATCAATGGTCAGTGAGAAGAAGGCTCCTCCTGTAGCAGCATCAATATGATCACGAGCTGACGAGGTCAACCCATTGTGCAAGTTTTGGATGATAAGCCATTCATCCATCCCATGATGAGGACAGGCGGAAATGTACTCTTGCAGTCTCTCCCAAGCCTCGGAGATTGACTCCTTGGACTCCTGCTGAAAGCTTGAAATTCTTCCGTGAAGGGCGTTGGTTTTGCCTAACAGGAAGAATTTGGCGAGGAACCCGGCTGAACACTTTTCCCAGGTACTCACAGCATCCTTGTTCGCGTAGAACCACTATTTAGCTCTCCCAGGAGGGAGAACAGAAATAGATGAAGGCGAACAGCATCTTGAGAGACGTGCTTCATCTTGAAGGTGCTGCAAATCTCTATAAACCATTGCAGATGGGCGCTGGCATCCTCATTAGCCTTCCCACAGAATGGGCTGGCCTGCACCATGGTAATGAGACCCGTTTTGATCTCGAAATTTGTTTCTCCCGTGACGTTGGATGCAACAGGAATGTTGGACACCGAGGGAGCGGAGAAATCATGAAGTCTCTTCTGGGCCATGACCTTGAAGCTTGATGGTGCGGAGATGACTGGCTCACTTGCAGACACAAACTTTTGAGGAGGGACGAGATGTGCACGTACCCTTCTCAAGAGTTGTTCGGGATCTTCAATATAAATTTTAGGCAAGATGAAGCCGGTCATGCACTATCCTGTTTTCACACGAAAGGAGAAAACAGACAAGTTTAGCCTATTTGGGCGATTGCCAAATAATCTCGTATGCAAGAATAGAACATTGGGTAATTATTCTGATCAATTGCCTTCCTCGACAATGGCGCCAGAAATGCTTGTTGACTTTTCTAAGCATCGTCATTAAGTTGCCTTAGCGACAAAGCCTAGAGATGTGTATTGATAATCTTTAATGAATGTAGAGAGTCCACAAGCGCACGGAGAATACCGTTATAGCATTTCACCTGGAAGTATTCAGGGTATCGTATTTGTTTTATTCCAAAGGAAGGCATAAGATTGATCAAAGTAATTACCATGTTTCTAGACATTGAACATTTGATTATCATACGAAAGTCCTCACAGGGGTAAAGATAATGATAAACATGGTAGTGGACACACAGATAGCATACTCAAGTTAGATAAATATTAGTTTAGTAGTGAAGGACAGAGAAAGAGCTAAGTACCTATGTTGCTTTTTAATAGTTACATAGTCTACATTATGTACTATTATATAGATACAATAACAATGCAAGACAATCAAATCATCAAACCCTGGGCATCCGGTTTTCCCCTGCATCCACAGTATGATTCCGGCCATGAGCCTATTGCGTAGCCGAACGTGGGAGATTTCAAAGAACAGATAGGACTGTCACCATGCTTACATCTCTAGAACAATACTCCTAATCCCTTAAGCAATGGATCAGAAAAGGAGTAATCACATTTAAGTGAACACTAAGCACATGGAAATGATCTAAGTCACACATTAGTCATGCATCATTATAATGAGATAAAGAAATACTATAGTGAGGGCTTATGTCTAACATGGTAATATAGTATGGCTACATTACTAACATGCAAGCATAATAACCACATACATGAGTGGATCATATAATCAAACAAGAAACACTTGACCCAAACATAACTATATAGAAAGACTAAATATATTAAATAGAACAAAGTCTTACAAAAGGAGAAAGATACAAGAGCCATACCATAACTCCAAGGAAGACTTGGGAACTGAAGAAGACTCTATTCTAAGCCTAACTCCACTAAAACTAAAGGGAATCACGAAATGGTAAAAAGAGTAATGCTTCTTGGTGTGTGTCTTGGAGTGAGGCCTCTCCCTTCTATTTATACTGCCCAAAGTCAGTTCCTAGGGTCCGTAACCGTCGCCAAATATGCACAACTGCCATTAGGGAGCCACCAGGAGCCAACACGTGGAGGCCATGCTTGAGGGGACCCACTCCCTGTTCGGCCGAACAGGGGGAGATTCCCCACGTGCTCGGCCGCCTCCTATGCACTGACATGTGGTCCCCATGGTCCAGTGACACTATAAGGTCGGTTGTTGAGACAGTTAGCTTCTGTAGGTGGGCCAGTCAATCCGTGGGAGTCTCAGTTGGTGCGTTCTGATTGGCCGACGTTGTGTTTCTTTGCCAACTAGGTGTGTTTCCTCCTCAGTTTCATTATTTCTCCTACATGTCAGTGATTCTCCAAGCAATAGTGAATACTTATTAATTCTAACTAACATGCATGGTGAAAATATTGAATCCTTCTTTATTTCAAATAATATTGATGATCGGAAATGGTATTTAACAATCGTCAACAATGTGTAACTCAATGCTATAGGCCTTCAGGTCACACAGTGATTGTGTCTGATGATGTGCTTAATATTAATTCTTTGGAAGAACTCCCTGCCCAAACTGAATGCAAATTTAACACATAATTATGATATAGTTAAACTTTTGTTTTTCTTGATACCATCAATTTTGATATTGAAGATAGTCATGATTTTGTTGCAAAACTCCCTTAAATTATTTTTTGTCCTGTGCAATCTGGAAAAACAAATGTTTGTGATAGAACTGGTCCAATAAAAGTATGTTCTCTAATTTTTATTTATATACCTTATTGTTTTAAGTTCTTTGACTTAAGCTGTCTTAAATAAATGAACCAAATCTGCTAGTGGTACAAGACATATAAAATTGAGGACACAAGAAACCACGTTTACTACAACTTGTAAAATAATTGGAATCTTTCGTGACCTGTGTAGTAATGTTGCGCCTGAAATATCAGCGATGACACATGGCGTAATTACACGTCCCTAAAAAAAACCCGAGCGCCAAAACCCCACAGTGGGCCCAGGGATAGCAACAGGAAACATGGGCCTGCGGAGCCCGTGACGACCAATGACCACGCCATCGACGAACCGGACGTAGGGGTTCTCTCCAAACCAATATAACTCCCTTGTGTCTTCCTCTTATGAACTATCCGGATCTAAACGCGTAATACACTTGACAAATTTACTAGTCGATGATCGAAACAACGACACAAATACGATGCATATTTCTGTTGAGTAATCATTCTATGTGCATGATTCCGTGTCCAGTTTGTCGTGTATCCATAAACTATTGACAACTATGACCTGGACTTTATGCCACTTCTAAATATACACTATATTTTTTACGATGGAAATAAAAATACATTATATGATTAAGCGAAAGGAGTATAACTAAGCTATATATATATATAAATAAGTTTAAACCAATTTAATTAAGATGACAATATATTTTGAAAGTATGAGACCTAATGACACCGAAATCAAGTTTAGGAAACTAGATGACCGAAGCTAAATTTAGGAATCTAGATTTGTATTTTAAGAGTATATGGACCTAAATGACACTCGAACCTAAGTTTAGCGAGTCAGAAGTGCAATTTAAGAGTACGAGGACCTAAGTGACACAGTCAAACAAGTTTAAGGACCGCTGATGCACTTTACTCTTGTTTTTAAATTCTTTCACTCGGGCTGTCTTAAATGAACCAAATCTGCTATAGGTACAAGATATGAAAATTGAATACGTTTCCTACAGCTTGTAAAATAATTGGAGTACTATGCCATTTCCTCTTCTTGTAGGACAACTTTTTTACTTTGTTCATTTGGATACATAGGAATTCGAAGTAGTTGGATCAAACCAGTTCTGATGCCTCAGTCAGCAACATCATATCGTTTTACCGTAACTTGACAATGACATCCAATCCATATTGATGTTTTTTTCTTGGTTTGAAAGAATGCCTATATACTAGTGGATAGGGCGCACCCTTGCGCGCCAATTAAACAAAAAGAATAGGCAAAGAGAGTCATAATAGGAACTAACATAACTTAAAGAAACAAATTTAATAGGAACTAACATAACTTAAAGAAACAAATGAATTAAGGAGGCATTTACGGATATATATATACATGAAAAATTAAAATTAGAGAATAATGACAGGCAAAGAGCATATGGTTGAACACATTTAAGTTTGGTTGCTGAAAAGGCATTTGCTTTAGTCAGCTCATAAAGGAGCTACCAAAGCTGGAAGCAACACTATCTTAGTACATCAGAAGCAAGTACTACTATACTTTCAAGGCTAAACAAAATTGGTATTTACAAATGCATCACATACTCAACATCAAAAGTCAGCTAGCATCCATCTATGGTGCATCAGCAATAAGAACAACCTTCAGGTAAGACTGTAGGAACACCAGAGCTATGGTGAGAGGCATTAACCATCTTCAAGTCTTTGTACAGCAAAGGAGTTACGATGGAGTCCACGGCTGTCCAACGCACACCCATGGGCATATTCACAATAAAAGAAATGCGGCACAAGCAAACGATGAGCTGGAAATATTTTACGGAAGCTAATTAGTCAAAAGGAAAAGAGGTAATTGCATATGGACAAATCGATCATGTTAGACATTAGTTCTTCTTAGCCTTCCTAGCCATAGTTGTACTTTTTGTTGTTCCTCAGCGACGTTTGTCAGAGTCACCAACATGCCCAGGCATGTGGTGATAGTAATAAAATATAGAGCCTATAGTTAGAGTACCAAAATATGATAGGAAGCCCACGACAGGGAACAGCAGAAACATCCTAAATATGTACCTATTAATATCATCGTGTTCACTATCCTCCAAGGTTGGATCAACATCGATCATCAGTTTCTTCCAGAAAAAAAGAGGTTATGAAAAGATCTCTCTCACCAGTCATGTTCATAGAGACACAGGCATGGAGTAAAAAAGGGATAATTTAGATAGAAGTAAATTACATTTAGCATCAGGCACAACTCAATAAGCAGTCAATGTGAAGATATTTTCTATAGAGGAAAACAACAAGCGTTTGTAGTAAAACATATCAACCTACACATCATATTTTAAGCCAATGTCCCTATATACAAAGTGAAAAAGGTGTATCTGAATGTATATTTGTGACAAAAGAACTATATTTAGCATTATGCTATCAGCTAGCCAATCTTACAACCCAATGCCCCTCAATATATGCAAAGTTTTTCTGCTTATACTTATATCCTCCTCAAACTTCTCTCAGGTGGTGTTACCTCCTGTTTTACTAGCTCCTTTAAACATGAATTTCATCTGATGCAGCATACTATACCCCATACCAACAAATCAGAAAGTTAAAAATTAGGCAACATGAGGGAATCCTTGTTTTATTGCTGAATAGCAAATCATGGAGCTCTGAATCAAATTTGCAGTTGTGTTAATTAGTAATACATATTATGTAAGTTTCAAATAAGTAAGCAAATTTTGACTTTTTCAAAAGCAAAGCATATTTGTAATCAATAAGTTACACAGAACCTACTGTCCAACATATATTTGCAGGGAATTTTTTGTAAAGATTTTGACTCCTTCAGAAGTAAGGAATAATTGTAGTGCTTAAGCAGAACCTGGTAGACTAACCATCATGTTTTGCAATAACATATGCAATCATATCACAATCACCAATCATGGTTAGTGAAGGAAGATAGAGTGTCTTGTAAGCTTATCTCATATCAAATCATGATCATCTACCACTTTTGAACCCATCTGAAAGTGGATAAGAATGAAAAAGGAACTCAGTCGTAAGCCCATGCCAGACCAATGCTGCACCCAGGTCACGGACACTAAAACACAATTAGAGATATCACATAAATCTAAATAGTAAAATGACTAACTGAAATAGGAAAATAAGAAAATAAAACTCATTTTGTATTGCCTACTTACCAAGGTAAAAAGGATCATACACTTTAGATGATGAAATTACTAATCGGTTTAGAGCATCTTTATAAGTAGTTCAATTACGAATAGTATGATAACTTACAACCTAGTATGCAAAATGCTAAACACACTTAAGAGTTCTGTAATCACTCAAGTACTCAAAGATTTGAGAAACAAATTACACACTACTTCTAGTATACGGAAGTTAAGGAATGCACCTAGTGGGTGCATGGAGCATAATGTATATGCGTATAAGTAAAAAATGGATTAGGTAATAGCAAGGATGGAATGGAAGTTAAGAGGAGATGTTTGACCTTAAGCACCATCATCACATGTGTATATTCTTACTGAGTGAACAGCAATACAATCTTGTGGCATTATATAGCTGATGTTACATATGTTTAACCGGATGAATCTTGACATGATGGGCAATTAGGTCTGAGTGTCTCTATGCAGCGTATGTTGCATTCGTCAGGCCTAAACAAAGATTTCTTAATAGTGACGCAAATCTCATGCATATTAAAAAGTTCATACAGACTTTGAAGCAGCTCTATGATAAGTGTGTCTGCATCAAAGGAACCGTGTCTGGAGAAGCACTTAAGTACTGTTCTGGGGCAGAGTTTTAGCTTGTTAATGCTCAAACTGCAAAGAACAACATAAATTACGATTGGTAGGAAACCAGGCAAAGAAAGATGTAACTGGAATTAACCTCACATGATTGATTTTCTAGAGGTGGCAGTTAAATAAAATAGGCATAATTAATCATACTACTAAAATTCAAAGAAACTGAACTGATCTGAAGCGCTTTCGATAAGGACAGTACCATGTACATTTTTGATACAGCAATTATTTCAACGGGCTCTTAAAATAGAGCTTGCAGAAATCACCCTTAGAAAAATAAGCATAATTAATCATACCACCAAAATTCAGAGAAACAGAACTGACCTGAAGTACTTTCAGATAAAAACAAATGGGCAATACCATACTCTATTTTTTTCTTAGAGTTTTTTTTTTCTCGAATACGCAGGAGAGGTGCGTATCTTTGTATTTTATAGAGAGAAGTCGGTCCCGTACAAACTTAACACCTCACTCCGGATCGGGCTGTGAGGGTTGATGATTACAACTGGGTGTACTAATAAAATAAAACTGAAAAAGAACTTGACCACACCAAGGCACCCTAGACCTTCTATCCTGCTCCAGCAACTGAACCAGTGCTCAAGGACGCTAGGTGCCGAGCACCAGCCATGCTCCAGAGGTGGTGTTCGTTCCTGAACGTGCGGAGCATTTCCTCTATGCAAGGTTTGGCTCCCTCAAACACACACAAATTCCGGTGCTTCCAAAGTAGCCAGGCTCCCATCACCACCAAGGAATTGAATCCTTTGCGCCTATCCTTCTGGACTTTCTTCACACTCTTTCTCCACCACTCGGCAAATGATGTCGCCTGTTGGGATGGGGTACATGCCTGTAGGCCGAGGGGGGACATGACCCGAAACCAGAAGTCCCTCGCGAAGACACAGGTAGTAAGTATGTGCTGAATATTTTCCTCCTCCTGATCACATAGGGGACAGCGAGCAGGGTGCAGCAAGTTTCACTTGGCTAACCTGTCCGCAGTCCAACACCGGTTGTGTACTGCAAGCCACAGAAAAATCTTGCACTTTGCCGGAGCCCAGGCTTTCCAAATATGCCGCCAAGGTTCAAAAGTAAAAGACCCATTGAAGAATGCCCTGTATGCTGACTTATTTGAGTACTGTCCAGATCCATCCAGGCGCCACACATGGCTGTCATTTTCCTGAGATAGCACAATCTCCAACAGGACATCGACCAACTGGAAGAACTCAAATAATCCAATCATCGAGAGGCCACTTTGTATATCTCGTCTCCAACACTGATGAAGCAAAGCCTCTGCCACAGTTCGACTGTTACGGATTTTCATCGGTACAGCTGCCACTACCAGAGGTGCAAGATCATTCACTGAACACCCCATAATCCAGTTGTCTTTCCAAAAAAATGTACTGTTACCGTTTCCCACTCTTGACTCCATGGCAACCTGAAATAAGGCAACCACATGTTGATGTACAGGGATGTCGAGAGCATTTCATGGTCTGCTTGCATCCGTCTTCCGAAACCATAGCCAGCGGACTTGCAACCACTAAACTCTATTGCAGATAACGGGGAGTAGAGAAGTAGTTTTTCATGTATCAATAATGAGCACTTTGCAACTTAAAGGGAAAATCCAGAGACAAATAGTGTGTACCTATCCTGATCAGGCAAATACAATATTCAGCCTGCAAATAAAGGATCTTAGTAAAAACTTACTAAAACAACTATTACTATATAATAATCTTGATTAATAGAACCAAGTATACCACGAAGTTTAGAATTAACCTCTTCTTGCTAAGAACATCTCTGGAACTGACATATATATGATTTGGGCCCTATAAAGACTCTGGTGTGGTTTCCGCCGTTCCAACAGGACAACGTTCAAACAAATAGATAGATGCGGTCACAATTGTTCTGCAAAATGTAAACTTGTGTGTTATTTACAAATAAGTAAAGAAATTGACATAACCATCTTACCAAATTTAATTAGGAAATAGCTGTAGTAGTTCTTTTAGATGCAAGCTATATATAACTAAGGATATAGAGTATTCATCTCAGTTTACAAGGATTATCGTCATGTTCTTAGAACATTAATATTCACAAATCCATAGAAATAACTTAGAATGAAAAGCAGTAGTTGCTTTGCACCAGTCAAACAATGGAGCTACAAAAACAATATCAGAGTTCTTCTAATATAGCAAAGTCACCTTTATATATATTACAGAACCCAGGTCAACCAATTAAATAAAGTTTGCTTAGGATGTAAAAGAAATAACATGCATATGTAAAATAAAATCTGCTATCAGTACCTTCCAGTAAGTAAACATGCAGAAGATCAGTCTAGTAGTCACAAGCTACTATGCATGGAAAGTTTATTAGTTTGAAGGTAGGAATAGTTTATTCAGGTAAGACTAACAATCAGGATTTCTTTTTTGTGATGGAATTTATCTACTGCAGCCTTTTCTCATGTAAACAGTAATGAGATTCCTCACCTCATCCAACGCCACCATGGTGCAGAGTCAAAAAAAGACTAAGAACCACCAAAGTAGGCACCTTCTCCATAGCCAAAATCAACTCGTAAGTAAATTGCAACAGCCAAAATCAACTCGTAAATAAACTGCAAAGAGGAATCTCGAGTTAGAAAATCACCGGGCTGAGCATCGCTGCTAGGGTTTGGTGGAGAAGGGAGAACTGGGGAGGAGAGAGGAGAGGGATCGGGGAGGACTCGGGAGGGAGGAAGAGAGCTAACACTGCAGCCTCCGCTGACCACGTCGCCGCCTCCGCTGGCTACGCGACCGCCCCGCCTCCGCGACCGCCACGCCACCTCACTGCCCCCAACGCTGCCTCTGGTTGGCGCGCCTGGATCTACCCCCGGCCGCCGCCTCCTTCACGCTGCCGCGCCTGGATCCGCCGCTGACCGCCGCCTCATCCATGCCGCCGCACCTGGATTTGTCCCCAGCCGCCGCCGCCGCGTCCGCCTGAGAGAGAGAGAGAGATGGGTGGAGAGAGAGAAGTGCGGAGAGGGAGAGGATAAGAGCGGACGTGAGCCGTACAGTGAAATGTTTTTTCACCGCTTCGCTTTTACCCATGCCAAGGCACACGCCGAAGATTTTGATCGCACGGTGAAAATTTTTTGACTGACGTGGATGCCGGGTCTTCACTGGGGCAGGCAGCGCTTTACAGAGTCAAAATTAAAAACGGAACATTCTTGGTTCAGGATACAAGCTCGTTCCAAACACTAAAAAGTTCTGGAGTCTGGCCTAACTTAAACTAAAAGTTTGTACTCTGCCTAGAATTTGCTTTTTGGATCTAAATCTTTTGCTCTTTTCCTAGGTGGCGTTAGAAGGCCACCGGTCATGAAAGTGGCTCAGAGCGTTACAGTAAAGGATGTCATAGCAGCACTGGAGCGAGAGCCTCAGATGTCGAAATCCTCTTTGCCTTTCCAGCTGTATGAAAAATCGTCTGCAGAATCAGCTCCAAAATAATTTGCTAAGACTACTGTGGGTTGTAGAGTGTAATCTTAGTATGTTACGGAGGAATCTTTCTAGTATCATGGACAACATGAGGCCCAATCACCAAGTGGCAAGTGATAGCCAGGCCTGGTCGGTTGACGAATCAATTTTGGCGGCGTTCGGCGGTTACAAGCGAGTCAAGCATTTACATGGAGCTTTTTCCCCGCTCAAGGAACAGTCTCTAGATGTATATTTTTTTATATATAAAAAACGTTCTATGTATAATTGTTCTGTCGTGCTCAATATGAAGCAACTTCATTAGCATGGAATGAAATAGCATAATGCCCATTTTGTATAGCAGAGACTGCAGAGGTATTCATTTGTTGTTTATGACTGGCTAACCAGCTGTTTTACCCATTTTACCATGCGAATTTGGTACATCTTTCATATTTGAATCATAATTGAGAATTTCCATCTCTCAAACAGAAAATATGAACTCTATTATTATTTACTATTTGTTTAATGACCGTTCCCCTTTTATCAATAGCAAGATGACTAGATGCACTGACATCAGTAATAATTTTACCATACAAGCAAAAGTTGTCTGGATACATTTTTTATGCTGTGTAAATACATATATCTCCAGGACCTGCTACCGGATCCTCATCACTTCTGTCACAAATATAATAAGTCACAATATTCTCCAAGCTAGATTTCTATTTGTACTAGTACTATCTTGTTTCCTTTCAACTAGGGACAACACTGATTGCTGTGCACCAGTATGAATGAAATTCCTAGCATCCAAAGTCATAAGGAACCAATCCTTGCAATTCCGGTCCATTGAGCCTACTGTTGTTCTCAAAGCTGAAAAAGTTGAGATGTGTTAACTAAATGTGAAAGTTTCGTTGTTATATGAAAGATAAATGCGAGTGATCTAGCATTGCAGCATAAATGTTTTAGAAGAAAAGGAACAAACATATTGTTGTTACAGTAATTATAAGAATTCTAGAACCTATTTATCTTTGGCAAGAATCTATTTTACTACAAATATTGGAGTGTTAACACTTGTTTTGAACTGTTGGTGCATCCCACAATCGAGGACATTGTTATAGTGAAGTTGAACAGTAACTAGCATTAAATTAGAGCTATCATTCAGGCATACCCTTGAAGAGGGAAGGTTGAGAAAGGGCCATCAACAGGAATTGTTCCACAGAGGTCATTGTTAGACAAGTCACTGCACGCCACAATAATTACCAACAATCACTTCCACAGAAAACCGAAGAAACTGAAATACTGAATATGGTATAGGTCTGCACTCACATGACTTTCAAGTTGGAGAGTTTAGCAAACTCCCTCGGAATGGATCCTGTAAGCTTGTTGTTATTCAAGCGCCTGTCAACGACAAATGGAAGAAACGTTCAATTATAAATAAAGGATCTTGGACTTCTGGCTAGAGTTATCACCTAATCATTTCTAAAAGAAAATGAAGTGAGAGTCCATATATCAAAAATCAGTTTACTCCCAGATTGTTTGAATTGTCAACTCACTCTCACTGGAACATAAGTTTTTAGCAAACAAGGCATGGTTTTGTACATAGAAAGCCGACTTGGGAAAGTAACCTACATGAATCTCAGTGAGTTGAGCTTGGAAAGTGACTTGGGGATTCCTCCAGTGAGTTTGTTAGCATACAAATCCAAGCTGATCAAATTCTTTAGGTTGCCCAGTTCTTGTGGGATATCGCCAATGAGATTGTTCCGGTACAGCTCCCTGCAAATCAACATTTGATCTGTCTATTAAATCATGTTCCACTATTTCTTTACATCTGAACAATAGAGAAACTAGAATTCACATAGGCGCATACAGGTATTTGAGGTTCACAAGGCGACCGAGCTCAGGGCCAATGGAGCCAGAGATGTTGGAGTTGCCTAAATCCCTGAAAAACACATTTGTCAAAAAGGAAGAGTCATATTACAATCATCAAAGTCTACCAAGGTTCGGTTCTCGAACTTATGCGGCGTAAAATTCTACATACTCTTCGAGAAATTTGAGAATAAAATTGTCCTCATAGAAGATGATGCGATCCCAGGCTACACGTTAAATTTTAGTACAGCAAACAAATTAGAGAGCCGAGATCTCGGAACTAATGAGCTCATCCCGACTAACCAAAAGAACTAACAATTTTTTCAGGAATCCGCCATCGAATAGTTATTACAATCATGAATGAAAACTATCAAATAGAGTCGTGCAGCCTAAAAAATCCAACCAGGACAGCATTCAAAGGAATCTTGTGCGAGCAGGGAGGGGATCCAGAAAGATCGCCGCGGTCGCGGAGGAACTCACAGGCGGACGACGCGGCTGGCCTGGTCACAGGTGACATGGAACCAGGTGCAGGGGTTCACGAGGGTGGGATCCCAGCTCTGCAGCACGCCGTTGGGGTCCGTAAGGCGCTGGCGCAGCGCGTAGAGTGCGTCTCCCTCCTCGTTGGACGCCCGCGCGGCGCCAGCGACCAGGGCAAGGAGAGCTACGACGGCGATGAAGCTCGCGCGAGCCGCCATCGGAGCAGAGGTGAGCTGGTGATGCGGTCGCTTGGCTGGTCGCGTCCTCGGAACCGCGGTGTGAAAGGGAGCAGCGCACAAAGTGAGAAGGTCAGGAAGAAGAGGAGGTAGCTGGTTTCTCCTTTCTAGTGGTGTTGGTCGAAGTGGGAAAAAGGTTAGTACAAGAGTAGCTGTCTGCGGTCAACACACGGCGGCAAAGAACATGCAGAGTCCACGGTCCAATGTGGACTTGGTACAAGACGCAGCAAAATGCAAGGCTCACACAAGAAAGCCACTCACATACGAATATTTTTAATATTTGGTGTCTTTTAAATTAATATTTTATTAAAAACATAAAAAAATATATGTTTTTAGGATCTTATCTCTTCCTGTCACGTGAAATGATGGTCACGTCAGCCACATGGATACGATATGACTTGATGTCATGTTAGATGACTCTTTACGAGTTGAGAATTGAGTCTTTCCATCTATTATTTAATTACGTTAAATTCTTAGCTTAACTATGACATTTGTCACCTAAACTGTTTGACATGATCAAAATAAATCTTATTAATATATATATGAGAATATTATAAAAACCCTCTCCACGTACAAACATACTTTGTTCACAAGAATAGAAAGAGCCTCAATAAAATAACAACGAAGGAATGAGTTGGGTTGAGGTCTTGTTCCTCAAAACCTTTGGGTTTAGGTCTAGAGATGGTGGTAGAGTTTACTTCCATAAGTTTGGTAGGCAATAGTCTAGCATTTTTGTGGCTTATCCTTGACTATAAAACTTGAATCCTCCATAAGTTTGCTTTCAATGAACAAGCAGGGCTTCGGCCTTTGATCTAAAAAATAGAATAACAACGAACAAGGATCTAGAATGCAAGTGAAAACCAATCTTTGTTTCACTAAACAAATGATATACATCGTATGGAGATTTATGGTCATATGCAATCCAACAATCGGTAATCATTTTGGGAGCGGTGGCCGGAGAGCAAGACGACGGTGGCGTCATTGCCTCCAGCTCCGGCGAGCGCAGGACGGGGCCTAGGGGGGTTATGTTTGACCGGGAGGGGGTCCAGGAGGATGCAGGGGTGATGCCGCATCCATCACGGGTGATCGCGAGGCAAGGAGATGGCCAGGGCGAACTCTCGGCTAAGGGGCAGGCTCGAGAAAGCTAGAGCGAGGAGAGATAAAAGAGGGACTGGACACTTGCCTTTGAGCGGTCGTGGGCGGCAATGAAGTGCTTGCGAGGGAGGGCGATGCTATTTATAGGTCGAGGAGGGGGAAGGCGACACGGGGGCGTGCTTCATGCTTCTACGGCGGCTAGCACCATTACCACGGGCCCGGCTCTGCTTGACGCGACGGGACGGCTCGCTGCCGAGCACGGCTAAGGGCTAAACGTCGACGCACAGGGAGATGGGATCGCTCGCTGCACTGCGCGAGGACACACACTAGGTGACGACGGGCTGGGTGAGGTCTAGTCGGAGCCGTGCTCGTCGCGGCGTGCTTTAGGTGAGACAGGACTCGACCCTGGCAGCATCGCGACGGGCGGTGTTAAGGTGACGGAGACTAGGCGGAGTGATGGTGGCGCTGTGCTTGTCCTTCGAGCAGGTGAGAGTGAAGGCGCAACATCGTGTTGTGCTCGACATGCACGGGTTACGGTGAGGTGTGCCCTGTCCCTGGCCGCACCACGACGGGCGGTGCCAGGCGGCGGGGTCGGGGAGTGAAGGCGGGGTTGTGCTTGGCTGCGGGTAGGTGGAATCGGTGTCGGTGTAACAGCGTCACGCGGCACAGAACTGCTGGCTACGATGTCGCGTGGAAGAAGAAGGGGAAAGGCGAGAGCGAGCACGGGTGTGCGCGAGCTGGGCCAGAAAGGGAAGTGGACCGTGGAACGACGACGGCCCGAGCGGGAGAAGACGAAAGGGGAGGTGGGTTGCTGGGCGAGGAAGAGGGAGAAAAGGCTGGGACGGGGGAAGGTGGCTCGAGAGAGAAAAGGTTTTGGGTTTTTTATTTCTGGTTCTCTCCAATGAAAGCAAAAGCAATTAAATTCAAACCAAGCAACTTTAAACCACAAATTCAAATAAAAAATTAGTAGAATAAAACAAACACTTGTCATATTCCAGGTTTTAGGGTTTTGAAAATATATTTTAGTCTATGTATACTTTACTTTTAGATTTTCCTCTCTACTTTGTAAATAGGTTCCTGAAATAAGTGAGTCTTCTCATAGACATACCCCACTTAAAAATGAGTCTGGTCCTTGAGACTCGTGCTATTCCTTGAATAGGTATGGGTACTCTTTCCTGAGATCGTCTTCTCTTTCCCATGTGGCCTTAGCTTCCGTGTCATTATTCCATTGTACTCCACAGAAGTTGATGGCCTTTGTCCGGGTCCACCGAGTGACAGCGTCCAAGACCTTGACTGGGTATTCTTTGTAGCAGAGGTCCGGCTATAGGTCAATAGTTTTTAACGGCAATTGGTGCTCTGGCACCTTCAGGCACTTCCTTAGTTGGGAGACATGAAATACTGGGTGTACCTCTGACACAACTTCAGGTAGTTCTAGCTGATAAGCTACCTCACCTACCCTCTTTAGGACTCTGTATAGCCCTATGTATCGAGGGGCTAGTTTGCCCCTTACCTGAAATCTTTTCACCCCCGTCATGGGCGATACTTTCAAATAGACATGGTCCCTTGGGTTGAACTACAGCTCTCTATGGTGTTTTTCCGCGTTGCTTTTTGGCCTACTCTGTGCAGCCCTTAGTGTCTCTCTAAATACAGCGACCTTTTCTTCTACCTCTTTGATGACTGCAGGTTCGTGGAAGGATCTTTCTCCTACCTCTGACCACATTAGCAGGGTCCTACACTTTCTACCATAGAGCATCTTGAAGGGTCCCATCTTAATCTTTGTCTGGTAACTATTGTGATAAGAGAATTCCGCAAAGGACAAGCTATCTTCCCAATTGGCTCCATAGGTGAGTACACAAGCTCTTAGCATGTCCTCAAGGACTTGGTTGACTCGCTCAATCTATCCATCTGTCTAGGGGTGATATGTCAAACTGTAGTCTAATCTGGTGCGTAGGTGTGTATGTAGGCTTTGACAGAAATGTGACGTGAACTGAGTCCCTCGGTCAGACACAATCCTAGAGGGTACTGCATGTAGCTTTAAAACATTGTCGATGTATAGCTGAGCTAACTTGTCTCCTCAATGTGTCGTCTTCACGGCTATAAAATGTGCCACTTTTGTTAGCCATACGACTATGACCCATATTGAGTTATTTCCCTTCGGGGTCCTTGGGAGTCCTACGATGAAATCCATTGCGATGTCATCCCATTTCCAGACTGGAATATGCAATGGTTGTGATAGTCTAGCTGGTCTCTGATGTTCGGCCTTTACTCGGTTATAGGTATCGCATCTGGCTACATACTCTGCTATATCCTTTTTTCATGCCATTCCACAAGTATTTCTATTTCAAATCTTGATACATTTTGGTGGTTTTGGGATGAATGGAGCAAGTTGAGTCATGGGCTTCTTCTAGTACTAACTTCTGGAGTTCTTCTGTGTTGGGTACGCATATCCGATCCTTGAACCATAGTGTTCCCTTGTCAACTACCCGATATCCAGAAGCATTTCTCTCTTTTGCAAGTTTCTTTTGCTCTTGTGACTCGGGATCTTGAAGCTAAGCCTCTCTAATTTTCTCTCCCAGAGTCGGTTGAAATTGTAGAGCTTGTATCTCTCCAGTGGAGGCTATATGTACGTTCAATTTACCCATCTCTTCTGTTAGTTCTGGGCTAATGGGTGTCGTACTTATGGCATTGCCATACGCTTTATGACTGAGTGCATCGGCTACAACATTGGTTTTCCCGGGGTGATACTGCACATCCAAGTCGTAGTCCTTTATCAGTTCCAACCATCTTCTTTGTCTCAAATTCAAGTCTGGTTGGGTGAAAATGTATATCAGACTCTTGTGGTCCGTATAGATCTTGCACTTACTACCTATCAGATAGTGCCTCCAAATTTTCAGCGCGTGCACTATGGCTGCCAGTTCTAAGTCATGGGTTGGGTAGTTCTGCTTGTGGGTCTTTAGCTGTCTGGATGCGTAAGCAACGACTCGGTCTTCCTGCATTAGCACATACCCGAGTCCATTTCGGGATGCATCAGAGTATACTACAAAGTCTTTATGTATGTCTGGCAGGGTGAGTATTGGGGCTTCCGTGAGCCTTTTCTTTAGTTGTTGGAAACTGTGCTCAAATTGAGGGTTCCACTGGAATCTCTTATCTTTCCGAGTTAACTCCGTCATGGGTCTCATAATCTTGGAAAATCCCTCGATGAACCTTCAGTAATAGCCTGCTAGTTCCAAGAATCTTCTGATCTCAGTGGCGTTCTTAGGTTGTTTCCAATCTTTTATGGCTTGAACCTTGGCAGGGTCCACTGCTATTCCTTCTACAATGATGGTGTGTCCTAAGAATCCAACTTGTTGTAGCCAAAATTCACACTTGCTGAATTTGGCATATAGCTGGTGTCTTCTGAGGTGTTCTAGTACTATCCTTAGTTGTTGTTTGTGCTCTTCGGCACTCCTAGAGTGTATAAGTATGTCATCTATGAACACTACCATGAACTTGTCTAGTTCTTCCATAAATATCTTATTCATCAGATTCATGAAGTATGCCGGTGTGTTCGCCAGTTCGAAGGGCATAACAGTGAATTCAAACTGTCCATATCGCGTTATGAAAGTTGTCTTCTTAATGTCCTCTTCCCTGATCTTCAGTTGGTAGTATCCTTACCTGAGATCAATCATGGAGAAGTACTTGGCTCCTTTAAGTTGATTGAAGAGGTCGTCGATCCTGGGCAGTGGGTACTTATCCTTTATGGTCACTTCGTTCAATGCGTGGTAATCTACACACATTCTCAAACTCCCATCCTTCTTTTTCACGAATAACACCAGTGCTCCCCACGGGGATGAGCTGGGTTGGATGTATCCTTTTTGCTGCAATTTAGCCAACTGTGCCTTTAGTTCTTCTAATTCATTAGCTGCCATCCTGTACGGGCGTTTGGCGATGGGTCTTGCTTCAGGGACTAAATCAATGATGAACTCAACCTCACGGTATGGTGGCATCCCTAGTAGTTCTTCGAGAAATGTCTGGGTATTCTCTGACTATGGATACTAATTTCAGGGTTGGAGTTTCTAGGTGGCATATCATACTACTTGTCCCTATCCAGCAGGGCTGGCAGGTCACAGAGATTCCTCGGTGGTTGACCGGTGTTACTATTTGGTCTTCATAGGTTATGTTTCCTTTGTGCTTGGACAACCAGTTCATTCCCAATATAACATCTACTCTAGTGTTTAACACTACTAGGTCTGCTCAGAAGGATACCCCACTTAAAATAATTTCTACCGCCAAGCAGCCATGTTGGCATTTTATCATGGCGCCAAAAGATTGTGTCATAAGAGGTATTTTAAGTGGTGTCATGTGTATGCAATTTTTAATAGCAAAATCTGAGGAAATGAACGAATGCGAAGCTCCTGAATCAAACAAAACTGTTGCGATGGTAGAGTTGACCAGGTACTCACCGAGCACTACATTGTTTGCGGCCTCCGCTTCTTCTACAGATATGCGGCCTGCAGACTTGGTTCCTGCGTTGGTAAGGGCTCTATTTCTCCAGTTCGCATGGGGACAAGCTGCTACCATATGTCCAGGTTCTCCGCAGGCATAGCATGTCCTATGGTTGGCAGATGTCTGATTGACAGTGGAGTGGCTTTTTGGTGGTCCATTATTCTGGGTTGAGTTCTAGCACCCTTGAGGCGGTGGGTTGAGCTGGGGGCACGAAACTGCATTGTGGAGCAATACTGTGGCTTCGGTGCATACCCAGTTCACTGTTTCTTCAGTATGTCTTGACGTTCCTGGAACTTGTGCTTCAGATCTCTGGTTTCTAGGGCTAGAGATTCTTCTAGTAGTATGCTCTTATTCATGAGAGTGTTGAAGTCTGTGTACGTGTTGGCAATAGCGTGTGTCCTCAGCCTCCCTTGCAGTCCTTTCTTGAAATGCTCCTGCTTATCCTTGTCTATTTTTACTTCATCAGGTGCGTAACGAGCTAGCTTCATGAACTTCTTGATGTATTGTTTTATGGTCATGGAGCCTTGCTTTAGGGCTCTGAATTCATCCTTCTTCATGTCCATAACTCCATCGGGAATGTGATACTCTCTAAAGGCATTCTGGAATTCTGTCCAACCGATAGTAGTCGGGTCTGCCATGGCTTCACAGTAGTTGTCCCACCATTCGGCCGCTGGGTTAGCCAACTGATGGGATGCCAGTGCGACCTTCTTCTGGTCATTGGCTACAACAATTATTAGCTTTTTGGTGATGTTACTTAGCCAATCGTCAGCTGCTAGCGGATCTTCCAGGCTACCCTCAAAGGTAGGTGGCCTAAGCCTCATGAATTTGGACATCTTAGATGGTCCATGTCCACGTCCTCCTGCGGCGGTCTGGAGTATCTATAGATGAGCATTTAGAACCTCTGTTAAGGTGGTCGGCGGCGGTGGTGGAGGTGGTAGCTGCACGTTTCTAGTCGCATGGCTGTTGACTTCATCCTCATTCTCACCATGCTAACTGTGTTCATCCATCTTGGGTCAAGTTGGCTCTATTGGACGAAGAGGAGAGAGTCAGACCTAATTGCCTTAGTGTTCTATTATCTGATATTTTATTTAAGCACACAATTTCACTCAATCAAAGACCCAAATAGCAAGCAACAATCAAGCACCATACATTTGTAATTTTACACAACGTTCTTAGGCGTGCATGCCGCATGACACATGATACACGGTACAAGTAGTTTATGGAATATGGGAGAAGTAAGAACTTATGCTTTTAGAGGTAAGGTAGAGTGTAGTGTCGAAACATTCTATAGGTTTGTCCTACGGTCGAGTATCGGCTCTGATACCATCTGCCATACCCCTATCTGTGATATATTGTGTGTTCCGTATCAATCCCTGGATCAGTAGTTGGTACACACATACAAATGATACAAAAGGTGATACAAGGATCTTTATTAAGTCCACACAGGGACGATAGAGTCATACAAGTTTTAGATTACAAGCCAAAAAGGTGGTCATGCCATCCTCAAAAAATGGAGAAAAACATCACACAAGCTTTATTCAATTTCCACAGGCAACTCGAGCATAGGACGCAACCTATTCGTCGAACTCCATAGGTGCTTCTTCTTCTTCTCCGTCCTCTGAGTAATTTAATTTAAAGCAAGGATGAGTACATAAGGTACTCCGCAAGCCCTACCTCTAGAAGGGCATAATCAAGCATTTGGGTAAGTAGTCAAGGGATGGGGTTAAGTTTTTAGAGTTTTGCGGAAAGCGCGTATGCAGGGGCTTCTATAGAGGCAAAGGGGTTTTTCGAGTGAGGAAAACAGTTTTGTAACTTATGGTTGGTTGGACCTGAGGGAGATCACAATCGATCCCAATAGTTCTCATATTTTAGTTGAGCCTTCCGACACACAGTCATAAATACTCTGGCACACCTTGCCAACTTCATTCACCAAAACACGTGTATCTACTATACACACTCACACATCAAGAAAATCTTAAGAGCCCAATGGTTTGGTGTGTCATGCCAGTGACAATGGACATCCGAATTATTTAGGGTTTAACTCTACAGAGCTTAGTACGCTGTACCCACAGGCTATGTGCTCTTAGCTACGGATCATGTAATGCTCCCACTTCACCCAGGCACGCCCACAAGTCCACCACGGAGCTTAGGGATTCCATCATGACAACAAGTCATACCACCAATGATGGCACACAGTCATATAATCTTGCCAAGTCCTGGACTTACCACCACGGCACCAAAACCAAGCCCTGAGTCCATTTCTACTTTGCCGAGTGAGACTTCCTTGCTGCGTTACCCAGGATCCGCGTTAGTCCTGCCCATACAGGTTCTGTGGTCGTACTAAGAACATCACCAAGTTGAGGTCCTAACTAGTCGTTCCTGAGCTATCGGGCAAGCACTCATCCACGACAGGTGGATCTACACCGAAGACACCATCATGAAGTACTCTCCCACCCAGCTTCATCATCGCACAGTTGAATTAACACCCACCTGTTCGTACATACACCACAAAACATGTTTTACCTGTTTTGTAAAACATTGTAGTGTAAAGGTATGGTGATATAAATCACAGGGTCCTAAGCGTATGCTAGCAAGGGTGGCGTCATCATTAGCAAAGCTATTGATAACTTACTAAGTTTATCAAGGAAGTGGGATAACAATTGCGGCCAAACAAGGATCTAACGTTCATATCTAATATAAGCGATAAGAATGTTAGCTTTCACACAAGTGGGTTTCAACTAAGCAATGGTAAAGTGACAAGGAGTAATGCATATAAGAAGTAGGCTCTAAGTTGGGCGCATTTTTAAAATAATAGGAGCAATCATGATCAAGGAATAGATAGAGCTTGCCTCCTAACGCGCCCTCGATGTCTTCCTCGTAGTCCGGGTCCTTGGGCTCCTGCTCCTAGTTCTCTTTGTCTGCAAACTGTGAACTACGCGTAAGCTATCGAAACATAAAATAACACACAAATCAAGAGAAAACCCAATCATGAGAAAACAAGATGGAGTGGGGCTAGGAGGAGGGTTTCATGAGCTAGGGTTCGAGACAACGATTCCAACGGCACAAGAATTGTTTAAATCGGAGCTACGATTTGAAAATTATGGCTTTTGGAAGGTCTAGGGGCTTATTTGTAATATCTAGAAAGTTCTAGGGACCTATCTATAATTATAAGAAGTCTCAAGGACTCGGTTGGAAAATGGCAGGGGCTAAAATATAATTATAGAAAAGTTGATGTACTTTTCTGTAAAAATATTGAGCTAAAATAGAATTATCCTAAAGGTCAGGGGGCTAGGTGCAAAATGACAAGGTTCTAGTATTTCTGGGATTTCAGGGAATTATTTTCATATGGAAAAATATGTGGAATAGGTCTACGGGTTTTATGGGCCGGGTCCACACGCATAATCAATGGACCGAAGTGCTATGGGCCGCGGATGGGAAGATGGTGGGCTTGGACTTAAATAACCAAAGGGGTACGATGGGTTCTAATGTCGATAGTTGATCGAGATCGGACGGCTAGGGGCAGGGCAAAGGCGGCGCGGGGTGGCCGGAGAGCAAGACGACGGTGGCGCTATTGCCTCCAGCTCCGGCAAGCGCAGGACGGGGCCTAGGGGGGTTGAGTTCGACCAGGAGGGGGTTTAAGAGGATGCAGGGGTGATGTCGTGTCCATCACGGGTGATCGCGAGGCAAGGAGATAGCCAGGACAGACTCTCGTCTAAGGGGCAGGCTCGGGAAAGCTAGAGTGGGGAGAGAGAAAAGAGGGGATGGACACTTGCTTTTGAGCAGTCATGGGCGGCGGTGAAGTGCTTGCGAGGGAGGGCGATTATATTTATAGGTCGAGGAGGGGGAAGGCGATGTGGGGGCGTGCTTTACACTTCTACGGCGACTAGGGCCATTACCACGGGCCCGGCTCTTCTTGACGCGACGGGACGGATCGCTGTCGAGCGCAGCTAAGGGCTGAACCCCGACGCACAGGGTGATGGGATCGCTCACTGCGCGGGGACACACACTAGGTGACGGCGGGTAGGGTGAGGTCTAGTCGGAGCTATGTTCGTCATGGCTTGCATTAGACGAGATGGGACTCCATCTTGGCAGCATTGCAACGGGCGATGTTAAGGCGACGGGGACTAGACGGAGTGATGGTGGCGCTGTAATCATCGTCTGAGCAGGTGAGAGTCAAGGTGTGACGTCGTGTTGTGCTCGATGTGCGCGGGTTACGATGAGGTGTTACCTGTCCCTGGCCACACCGTGACGGGCGGCGCCAGGCAGCGGGGTCAAGGAGTGAAGACGGGGTTGTGCTTGGCTACGGGTAGGTGGAATTGGTGTCAGTGCGACGGCATCGCGTGGCACAGAACTGGTGGCTACGGTGTTGCATGGAAGAATAAGGGGACAGGCGGGAGCGAGCCCGGGCATGCGTGAGCTTGGCCAGAAAGGGGAAGTGGGCCAGGGAATGATGACGGCCCGAGCGGGAGAAGGCGAATTGGGAGGTGGGCTGCCGGGCGAGGGAGAGGGAGAAAAGGCTGGGCCGGGGGAAGGTGGCCCGAGAGAGAAAAGGTTTTGGGTTTTTAATTTCTGGTTCTCTCCAATGAAAGCAAAATCTGTTAAATTCAAACCAAACAACTATAAACCAGGAATTCAAATAAAATAGTAGTTGAATAAAACAAGCACTTGTCATATTCTAGGTTTTAGGGTTTTAAAAATATATTTTAGTCTATGTCTACTTTACGATAGGCTCGATCTCCGACACCTAACCGGTAGGTCTCACCATAGACCAAGAGTAACAACCTAGATTACACCCCTAGGGACACCCTAGCCTTAGTTGTGCATCAATGCTCAAGTTACTCTCACTAGCACTCTCAAGATATGCAATATCTCCTCCTAGTGCTCTCCTCTTTTCCTCTTGGCTCTCACCAAATGCTCCAAGCAATTCCACTGGCCAAGAGAGGTCTCCAAGACCCCAGCAACGAAGTTATATAGGATTCCAACCTCCAACTAGCCGTTGCTCCATGAAATCAGCTTTCTGGGCCTACTGACCGAACTGTCCGGTCACTGCCTGACCGGACCGTCCGGTCACTACAGATCCTACTCCAACGGCTCTGCCCATTGCTGATCATTGTACTGACCAGACCGTCTGGTCAGACTTTCTCTCTCCATTCCATAGAGCTCCTAATTTGTGTCCTCTTTGTCTCGGCGCGTCTCCATATAGACCGGACCGTCCGATCTGCTGACCGGACCGTCCAGTCACTATCGATCCTTGCGCAGGCAAATTCCTGGCAAACTGCTTTCTGTCTACTTAGTGACCGTACAGTTCGGTCTCCACTGACCCCTCTGTCCGGTCACTTCGTCCAGAAGCTGAAACTCCTCGTCCTCACTTGACTTTATTTCTCGGCTTCTCCAAATAGCTCCTTGGCTTCTCCACTGTCACCTAGTCCCTATGATTTCACTGAGCATCCATGCACATCACCAACTAGTGTGACCAAGACATGACCTAGACCCCCTTGATAGTCCGTTTTTTCCTATGGACTCAAAGTCCTAACAACTAGATAAGTGTCCCCAGCACTTGCCCCATAGCTTGTCCTTAGCTTTGATCCATCTTCATCAACCCTTGGTTGTCATCAATCACCAAGGCAACCATGATTTATAATAGAGTTTAGAGATGAATTGTGCATACACAACACTCGTGTAGATATTAGCCCATAATTTCATAGTTGTCATCTATGACCAAAACACCATACCTTGGGGATCCAATCATCAATAGCCATGAAGCTTACAATATCCCCCTTTTTGGTGATTGATGACAACCACTACTTATCATAATCTTTATCATGAAACAACAGCGCTAAAGAGCTACACAACAATCGAGAGGAACCTCAAAAGCATAAGCAATGAATGAACACGGTCCTACTCAATCAGGCATCATCAAGAGCTAAGAGGAATAAGAACAAAGAGCACACTCTAGATGATTTGCATGCATGTCATGTGAAGATATTAATATAAGCATAAAGACATGCAATGCAAGACATGAATGATGATATGCAAACATGATAGCATGGCAATGCATAGGAATTAAGAACAAGCAATCATCATCATGGAATCATACACAGACATACGAGATAAATAAAGAAAGACAAGGCACTGCGTATAAAAATAAACCAAGTGAGATCAAGATGAGTCAAACACAAGCGAGTGAAAACCATGACTCATCACAATCCATGAACATCGATAGAACCACCAAAAAAAAGATCCAAATGTATCTAGCCCCCAAAACCAATGAACACGTATGCTCCCCCTAGATACAAGCTACTCTCAATCGCATAGGATCACACTCCCACTCCCCCTAGACCTATGACTACCTCTCCCCCTTTAGCAACAAGCACCAAAAAGTGAAAAAGCAAACATCTATGTGCTTGTGGTCGAAGGAGGTGGTGCAGCGACGTCCTCTGAAGACTCTGCTCTAGGTTGCTCCTGTGCTGGGTCCTGCTGCTCTCCCTGAGCCTGTGCCGCCTGAACATCCAACTACTTAAAGAACATAAGGTCTATAGGTAACTCAGACCCTCTGTCCTGCCCTGCTGATGGGACTGTGGATGTCTCCTCGGCAACAGTCGCCTGAAGAAGAGCAAGGTCATCCATATCCTCTTGAGTGATTCCTCGGCAGACCAGATCCTCTGCTACCTCTGATTTGACTAGAGGGGTGTCTGTAGCAGAAGAGGGTGGAGCTATAGCTAACTCAAGGGCTGTCTGGGAGTCTGCACGTGTGGTGTGCACTATCTCAGAAAACAGACTCCTGACTGGTAGCTACTAGGAGGTGGAAGGTCCTGCCATCTGCGAAGTAGAAGAGTGTGTCGGTGAGGTGAACAATGTAGACACTGAGAAGGCGGACACGGGGGAGAACTGAGCTGGTGAGTGAGTCTGTCCTGCTCCCCCTG
Source organism: Eleusine indica (assembly GCA_030378355.1). NCBI lineage: Eukaryota > Viridiplantae > Streptophyta > Magnoliopsida > Poales > Poaceae > Eleusine > Eleusine indica. The sequence continues at coordinate 23,018,931 of CM059498.1, read as the reverse complement.
TCGAAAGGACCCCTGAGAGTGAAGGCAGTCCAAAAGACTGTACTGTCATCATAGTGGTGAAGGGTCCTGACTGAGTCGGCAGCTGCTGAAACTGTGGAAGTGCTGAAGGTCCTGGCTGCTGATTGGCCTGCCTTTGAGTCATCTCTGCCATCTGGGTCATTAGAGTGGTCAACAACGTCATCTTTTGTCTTTGAAGCTCTTTCTGTCCTCTGATGATCTCCATGATCTAATGTCTCTCCTCAGCTGTGCTCTGGATGAACTCACCCAGGCGTCCTGCCAGTGCTGCTACAGAGAGAGTGTCCTCTGTCTGTGTGCCTATAAGCTGGGGAGGTGCTCCTGTACTGGCTGATTCAGGAACCACCGTCTCTAGATGAGCTGCCTTCTCGTGAGTGACTGGCGGTGACTCTTGCTCCTCCTCTCCCGTCTGCTGCTCGAGGCTGACTGTGAACCCCTAGGGACTTGAGGTGAGTAGTTGGTGGTCACCTCAAGGAACACGTCGTACTCCTCCTCTATCACTAGTCCCATCCTCCTTAGAAGGCAGCAGATGTAACGGGCATAGACTAGGTGACATCCTCCTACTCTCTCTGAGATAACCTCCTCCATCTCACCAATCAGCAAATCAGCCAAGTCAAATGGCTGTCTCCTTAGACTAGCTGCTACCGCCCACTGGTGCAGAAGTGTAAACTCCTCTCTGTATCCAGACCTAGGAATTGTAGTCCTTGTGACTATCGCTCTAACCACCTTAGCCTCTGCGGGGAGTCTTGCAGGGCCTCTCTCAAAGCCTAGGGTGTGTTGACTTTTGCTAAGCCATACTAATAAATCATCGCTGGTAAGGTGCCATAAATGCTTCATTAATATGTCCTAGAGCCAATTAGGTAAAATCCGCAAGCGCACGGAAAATACCGTTGTAGCATTTCACCCGTAAGTATTCAGTGTATCGTATTTGTTTATCCCAAAGGAAGGCAATGAATAAGAAGGCTTACTTATGCACATATTTACATTGCAAAGTGATAAGGATCATCTAACCAAGCCAGGCAAGCAATGGATAATGACGAGGTAGTGTGACACACAGAAGATTCTATCTCAAATATAAATAAATAAATAAAGCCAACTGGAGAAAGAACTAAACTGAGCTACTCCTACAGTACTTTCATATACAGTTGTATAGCCTAAGTTCTATACATATACACGCTTATACTCAGGTTCCACAGTTATTAACATAACACTTCAGGCACGGACATACCCCTGCATCCACAGGCGACTTTCGTCAAGAGCCTACGCACTAGCCTAGCGTGGACGATTTCAAAGGACGGATAGGGCTGTCACCACCTGCCGCCTACCTCAGCTAACCGGTAGACTAACGAATAATTGATGCAAATAAATTATCCAAGTACCATACTTGCATAATCAAAGAGCACTCTACTCCTCCATGGTTATATTAATGAAGCAGAGCTATCATATAAATATGAGCACCAAACCCATGTCATGTCATAACAATGAATCCTAAGCATAAAGACTATGTCATATAAATTAGACTATAGTGACAGTATATAACAAGCATGACAATAGTAGTATAATAAATATAAACTACTATCACACAAGTGGGCTATACTATCACATATATGGATCACAATATCAAACAAGAAACTCATGACCCAAACACAACTATATGAAAAGATGACATTTATTAAATAGAGCAAAGTCTTACAAAAGGGAAATGATACAAGAGCCATACAATTTTCTCCAAGAGAAGACTTGAAGAACTAGAGAGCTCTAGACTCAGCCTAACTCCACTAAGACTTGAGAACAACTAAGTAGCAAGAGAAGGAATTCTTCTCGTGGTGTGTGTGTGAGTGTAAAGCCACACCCTCCTATTTATAGCCTCTATAGGTCGACAAAGGGGAGTAACCGCCAAGAATATCCCTGCCACCGCCTTCAGGGATCAACCAGAAGCCTCCATGTGCAAGCCCAGGAGGAAAGGCCGCATGCCTCGGTCGGCCGACCTAGGGGGGTCGGCCGACCTGTGGCTGGGCCCTCCTGGGTTGTGCTTCCTTAGGGTGGTTGCCAGGTGGGTCCTCATCCCAGATGTCGGGGTAGTTTTGTGTGTTTCTTCGGTGTGGTACTGAAAATGGGCCCTTCAATCCATAGGATGTCCAGTTGGCGCTCTCTCATTGGTCAAAAGTGTGTTTCATTGCCTTTTGGGTGTGTTTCCTTCATATTTCCTCCTGCATGCAAATAATCCCCAAGTACAAGTGGAACTACATTATTGTAAACAAATATGCGTGTATGAAATGCCAAGTTCTCCTTTATTTGAGCATAGTTGACAGATGGAAATGGTACTTAACAGCCGTCAACAAACTCCCCCAAGCTAAACCTTTGCTCGTCCCGAAGCAAAGATAAAACTTAAGTTGTTGATCAGGAGTTGCTACAATTTCCTACTCCTTAATAATACTAAGTGAACAACAAAGATACTTTTCCTTGAATTAAATATGTTGGCACAATATTCACCCATTTACCTTGATCATCATGGGGCTTTTAACACCTCATTATCTTGGGCGGTTGAGAGATAGAACAATTGTAGGGCACTAATTACTTGCTCTCTATTCCACTATCTTACTCCGGAGGTTTTCAACAGATTTTGCAAATAAAACCAAGTTTCTCAAATGATTCGCTCGGATCGCTCAAAAGTGTATGATTCCTCACCAAGGCAAAGTGTTGCCTAAAATCACCTACTTCCAATAAGGCTTATGTGGAGCTCAAGGTAGGGATAATTGAGGCATACTTGTTCACATACTATTGCTATGTCAAAAGACCGGATCCTAGAAAAATCAATTCACACAATTTTGATCAAGACATGCAAGTCTGTGGGAAACATGGTGGAATGATGGATGGAATGAATAAATCCTTTTTGAATTTCTTTCCTCTCTTTTGGAATTTTTCTAGGACATGGCTATCTTTTGATTGCTCTTCTTTGGAGCATCCATTTATTTTCTTTTTGCATAGCCATATTCCTAGTTTGCAATGATAATTGAGAGAGGAATTTTTGCAACGAACATATGGAGTATTTCTTTTAGGTGGATGGAAGTGGTGGTGGCTTTCTTCCGGTGTAAAAGAATAGCTCATGGGGGTGGATATGGTCGCTGCTATCTTCCAATTTAGAAAAATAGCTCATGGCGGTGGATTTGTGTATGTGATCTTGATCAAGAAAGCATGAAAAGAGTCTTACTAGGGTCACAACAATTTTGACTAAGCTCAATGTGAAACAAGCAGCATATGTATAAGGTTTTTCAAATAAGCACTACATATGGCTTTGGTAGGAATTTTCATCATTGTGGAACTTATCAATTTATCATTTTGAAAAATAAAACTCCGGAATTCAAGCTTTACTTTGAGCAAGATCATAGCAGCCCTATTCACTATATCATATTTCCCAACAACTTAGAACTAGAGAATGTATGTGCTACCCACAAGTTTCAAGTTCAAGGTAAAATTTTAGCCAACAAACTTAATTCTTGGGAGAGTACTAAGTTGTAAACCATTGTTAGAGAGGAATAAAACAGAGCAACTATTCATCATTTCAACATAGGAAAACTATACACATTCATACCGCGCATGAAAAAGCTAAAGAAAATATTTTTGGTCTTTTTATCATCTTCTCATTTTTTTTATTTTTAGATTATATATTATTTTTTAGATTTTTGGATTTTCTAATGCAAAAATGAAAACAAGGGAAAGATACAAGTTACCATGAGATGGGGGTCCTCCCCCAAGCTTGTTCTTGCTCACATTTGCTGGTTCGGGTTGTACCCTTGGTAGCGGAAGAAGGCATCCCAATTGCTTTGGTTCTGGGCCATCATCGCGTTGAGTTGGCGGAATTGGTTGTCGCTGAAATTCTGCAATTGTTGGGTATCGGTGACGTGTTGCGACAGAGTTTGTTGCATACTCTCGATGCGCAAGTCGATGTCATCCGCCCGCCTTGTTAACTCGGCCATCCCCAAATTGAGTTCACGGAACCCACGGGATGAGAATGACCGGTTAGCAAAGGATGACGCTCCGCTCGAGCTTGATGATGTGTGCATGGGGTAGTCGTGCTGAGATCCCCATGCACCGGCCTGCCATGATGATCCTCTAGCCTCGTCCGGTGGTGGGGGATGATCCCAACTTGTACCTCCGATTGGGGTTTGGAACCCCGGTTTGGCTGTCATACTTCTCTGTGGTCGGGTTGGTCGTTCGGAGACGCTGTCCCTGTGAGAATCTCCCCTTACCTCGAGAGGGAAGGTTAGTGCCTGACAGTGATACAAACGAAGACCCGGGTTAGGTAACGGGTATTCGTTCATATACCCAGGAAAATAATAGACCAAGGTATCATCCGGACCACGCTTCAAAGTATGTCCATGCACAAAATAATCCTCGCCTATGTATTCTCTGTCTGCACTCAAATATTCAATTTGAACATTTTCGAGCATTTCACATTTTTGAGTAATGCGAGTAATTAAGGAAGTGCACTCAATTGGTCTTTTTAGTTTTATATTTTCTAACCATTGGTCAATCATGCATTCCACGGGAGAAACTCTAATTCTTTTGACCATGGCATACAACAGTTTTAGTTCATCTTTATGGACAATCCTAATATCATGTCGAGGAAACAAGGTCATGGCCAACCAAACATGCATGAATCTCAAAGTGGGATTATGGATGGCACTTGTTCTAGGCTTTGGAACCCAGTCATTTCTAGTAATTTGTTTCCAAAAACTTTCCTTATGAAAACTTTTCAATGCTTTGTCTAAGTCTACTCTACATTTGACATTTAGACCAAGCATAGAATTAAGGTGGGTCCAAGGAACAAAATGTTCTTGCCTAAACAAGCAAAAAGAAATGCCTTCATCATGTTTTTTAAGGGTGCACAAAAACTGCATCGTAAGCAAACGAGAACCTTCCTCATTTACGTCTACGAAATCAGTCCAACCTATAGTGCAAAAAACAGTGGCAAATTCTTCTTGCATACCAATTTTCTCAAGGAAGTCCGGGTCGAAATGTCGGGTGTGGGCGAACGACCGGTCTTTCATGAGCTCGATGGCTTGTCCTTCACGGTCGTCGACGATGTCGAGGTGCTCCTCAGAGGTGTGCATGTCCGGCGTTTCTTCCTCCGGAATTTTAGCTTTGGAGTCGCCATGTTCCGAGCTCGGGGTAAGCTTGACGGAGGTGTCCGGCTCGTGCTTGCCTGAGAACTCTTCCTCTTCTTCCCTCCGACAGCCCTCTTGATTCGATTGAGCATGGCTGCACACAAGAACAAACAAAAACAAGAATGACCTTGCATTCGGGTTAACGTTAGTGAAAACGAACCCGGACCTTCCCGAACTTGATTTTGATTCTCACAATCAACTTGAAAATGCACAAAACAGAGGGGAACTATTTTTTTTTTGGTTTTTGGGGCAGTAGCTAAGTGAAGAACACGAATTCTTGAAGAGCAACAAAGTGAGCAAAGGAGGAGAGTGAAGAATAAGCTTGGAATGGTGAAGCTCCTCCTCCTGGTCGGTTTTTATAGCCCCAACACCAGAATGGCAGCAAGAAATGGATAGAGCAACGGCTATAGAGCCGTTGGGAAAAAGCTGGGGACAAAAAGGTGGGACCAGGGGGTCGGCCGACCTGCCAGTGGGCCCTCCTGGCTCCCTCCTTTTTCTAGGACGTTCCCCAACGACTAGTGAATCTAGCCAGTGCAGCCATTTTGCTCAAATTTCTCGACAAAAATTCTTTTCAAAAAGACAAACCCAAAAAACCTATTTATATATATATATATTTTTTTTTAAAATATGCATATGATTGGAAAAATTCCAATGTGCAGGATGGTTGAAAAATTCAAATATGCAAAATGCAAAAGTTGGAAATGAATCTAAACATGATGGAAAGCAAATATGGAATTGAGGAAAATAAATATGAATAAATACCAATTTAACCTCTCGGCAAGGGCTCACCCATTTAAGTCTGACGAGCGGGACTTTTCTCCGGCGTTTAGCTCGATGGGGTGTCGTCCGGTCCCAGAGATGAGGACACGGATGATGCTTCTTGCTTCACTCGCCACACCTTCTTGGTCTTCTTTGTCGGTGTGGTCGGCGGCTTTGCAGACTTCGGAGCCTGTGGCTTGGCACGCGGCTCCGACCTCTTCACCATCACCCGTCGTGGTGACACGTTTTCCTTCTCGAGGAAGTTCTTCATGAACATTATGAGGCTGTCCTTCTTTGGGGGCGTGACTTCGCCTTCTTGATGTTGTTCGGGTTTGGCCCATACTTCATGCGGATCATATTGCATTGCTCCTTCCGTGGCCGAAAATCGAACTTCTCCTTCTTGCCATTGATATGGAAACAGATTTCTCCGGCTCCAACATCAATGCGAGCATCCGCGGTGCTGAGGAATGGCCGTCCAAAGATGAGCGGCGTTTCCTTACCGACATCTATGTCGGGTACCACGAAATTGACGGGAATGAAGCAATCCCAGATTTTCACCAGAATATCTTTGGCAATTCCCACTGGGTAGCGGACTGACGAATCGGCCAGCTGGAGCAGCATCGGCATGGGGGATAAGGCTGTATAGATCAGCCTGTCAAAGACATCCTTCGGCATGATGCTCACGCTCGCCCCGAGATCACACAGGGCGTGGTCGAAGTTCTGTGTCTTGATCGAGCAGGTGATCGTCGGACAACCTGGATCTTTCTTCTTCTCGGGAAGCCGGTTGAGTATAGCAGCGCTACACTCTTCCGTAAGCTTGACAATCTCCGTGGTCGGCACCAGACCACGGTCGACCACGTTGATGTGCAGCTTCTGGATTACTTCAACAAAGCGTATGAACTGCTCATCCACGGTTGACTTCCTCTTTCTTTTACAAAACGACATGAAGTTCGTGTCATAGAACTCATGTAGAGTCGTTTTCCTTAGCGGCATCGCCTCTTGTTCCTTTTCTTCCACCGGCTTCTCAACTTGTGTGCTCTCCTTTTCCTTTCCTGTAGTGTTAGGATATGGCGGGTTCCGAGTGGATTTACCTCCCCTCCTGGTAACCGCATTACATTTTCTAAGGGAGTCTTGGGTTGCCTCGGGATTTCCTCCGACTCTACAGGTGGAACAGCAGCAGCCAACTGAGCTAATTGGGTTTCAATAATTTTTATTAAAGCTTAGCTGGTTCTTGAAAGCAGAAGAAAGGCACTACCCTGTTTTCATACAAAATATAGAAAACAAAGCAAGGTTAGCCTGCTTAGGAGATGGCCTTATAATTGTAACATAAATATGTACATTAGTAATGTCTTAATCATACGCCTTCCCCGGCAACGGCGCTAGAAATGCTTGTTGACTTTTCCTAAGCCATACTAATAAATCATTGCTAGCAAGGTGCCATAAATGCTTCATTAATATGTCCTAGAGCCAATTAGGTAAAATCCGCAAGTGCACGAAAAATACCGTTATAGCATTTCACCGGGAAGTATTTAGGGTTTCGTATTTGTTTATCCCAAAGGAAGGCAATAAATAAGATGGCTTACTTATGCACATATTTACATTGCAAATTGATAAGGATCATCTAACCAAGCCAGGCAAGCAATGGATAATGACGAGGTAGTGTGACACACAGAAGATTCTATCTCAAATATAAATAAATAAATAAAGCCAAGTGGAGAAAGAACTAAGCTGAGCTACTCCTACAGTACTTTCATATACAGTTGTATAGCCTAAGTTCTATACATATACACGCTTATACTCAGGTTCAACAGTTATTAACATAACACTTCAGGCACGGACATACCCCTGCATCCACAGGCGACTTCCGTCAAGAGCCTATGCACAAGCCTAGCGTGGACGAGTTCAAAGGACGGATAGGGCTGTCACCACCTGCCGCCTACCTCAGCTAACCGGTAGACTAACGAATAATTGATGCAAATCAATTATCCAAGTATCATACTTGCATAATCAAAGAGCACTCTACTCCTCCATGGTTATATTAACGAAGCAGAGCTATCATATAAATATGAGCACCAAACCCATGTCATGTCATAACAATGAATCCTAAGCATAAAGACTATGTCATATAAACTAGACTATAGTGACAGTATATAACAAGCATGATAATAGTAGTATAATAAATATAAACTACTATAACACAAGTGGGCTATACTATCACATATATGGATCACAATATCAAACAAGAAACTCATGACCCAAACACAACTATATGAAAAGATGACATTTATTAAATAGAGCAAAGTCTTACAAAAGGGAAATGATACAAGAGCCATACAATTTTCTCCAAGAGAAGACTTGAAGAACTAGAGAGCTCTAGACTCAGCCTAACTCCACTAAGACTTGAGAACAACTAAGTGGCAAGAGAAGGAATTCTTCTTGTGGTGTGTCTGTGAGTGTAAAGCCACACCCTCCTATTTATAGCCTCTATAGGTCGACAAAGGGGAGTAACCGCCAAGAATATCCCTGCCACTGCCATCAGGGATCAACCAGGAGCCTCCATGTGCAAGCCCAGGAGGAAAGGCCGCATGCTTGGGTCAGCCGACCTATGGCTGGGCCCTCCTGGGTTGTGCTTCCTCAGGGTGGCTACCAGGTGGGTCCTCATCCCAGATGTCGGGGTAGTTTTATGTGTTTCTTCGGTGTGGTACTGAAAATGGGCTCTTCAATCCATGGGATGTCCAGTTGGTGCTCTCTCATTGGTCAAAAGTGTGTTTCTTTGCCTTTTGGGTGTGTTTCCTTCATATTTCCTCCTGCGTGCAAATAATTCTCAAGTACAAGTGGAACTACATTATTGTAAACAAACATGCGTGTATGAAATGCCAAGTTCTCCTTGATTTGAGCATAGTTGACGGATGAAAATGGTACTTAACTGCCATCAACAGGGTGTGCGGTGGTGGAAAGGCAATCGACACTAGCTTCCCTCCCTATGGTCTACGGGGTGGAGCGAGGGTCCCATAGGCACTCCTGTATAGATGGAAATTTGAAGCAAGAAGTCCAAAGCTGGCTATTAGGTCCCCTCTACTCACACGCTATGGCTGTCCTCTGAATAGGAACCAGATCTCTGAGCGGTCTCTCGCAACCCACAGTGTAGCATAGAACTCTAGGATGATGTCCTCTCGTTACCTATATGGAGCAGTAACTAGCTCTGCTAGCCCTGGCAAGTACGTCAAGTATTGCTCCATGTCAGTGCCTGTGGCCCTCCTCATGGCCGGGTACAAAGTGTACTGCTATGGCACAAACAGTTTATCCTTGCCCTTCTTTGCAAGGTAGCATCTCAGCCCCTCTCCAATCCTCCTCTGGAGACCCGTCCAGTACCTCTCTCCTACAGCGGGATCTCTAGGGACTGGAATCCACTGCGTGAAGGAGACCAGACAAAGCGTTTTAAGGTGCTTTGCAGGAACCTTAAGAATGTCTATCTCCTCAACTGCCTCTATAAGTCTCTGCAGCCTCCTCGTGCACACTACATAGGTGCACCTCGGGTCTCCTGCCCGGTGAGTAGTCCTCTGCTGCTGTGGATGTGCTGGCTGCTCAGTCTCCTCTTTCTCCTTGAGCTCTTCAGACTCGTACTCAGAGCTCTCCTCTGACTCTAGCTCCTCCTTCTTTGACTCCTCCTGCTGCCTAGAGGATCCCTGCTCTGCAGGTCTCGACAACCTCTCCTAACGAGAAGTCAGAGTACCCTGTGAGCACGGTGGCAACCTGATCCCTATGTACAGCTCTGGGACTGCTGTCCTCTGTCTGGTGCTCCTCCTGCGACCCTGGTCGTCTATCTGAGTACCTGTGATCAACAGTGATCTAGGTGTCCTGCGTGACTACTCCATGGCATCCAAGTGCTGTGCCAACCGTCTGGCTCTCTCTGACCATGGGTCCAGCATGGTCCTCTTCTTGCCTCTGGGCTTATTAGGAATCTTGCCCTTGCCCTTATCCTATCCAGAACTTGCCATCTCTCCTGCTGCTGACTATTGTCACTGCACACACATAGGAGATAGGATAAGCATAGAACCAATATAAATCTACAAGCGAAGCACCGCTAGGTAAGAATGCACAATAAAAACCGTAGCACTGAGATGAAGGACATGATCACTAGACAAATATGCAAAGTAACAATAGCGATCATCAACTATATGTGGCTGGTGCGAGTCATCTAGTGTGTAGTCAAATAATAGACAATAAATCTAACTACAGACTAAACGAGAGACAAACCCTAGAATTGCAATTAATAGATAGGCATGGAATTAATTGCAACCAAGGTTGAGCTAATTAACTAATTAATGCAAGTAGACATAGGTATTAAAACCAATTGCATCAATTTAAAGCTAATTGCTCGGAATCAGGGCATAACATGATGAATTAGAGATAATGACACAATACCCTAGAGAGTAGATGTCCAACACTGAGAAGAGCACAACCGATCACTGAAAAAGGTGAAAACTTGGTCGTCGTCAATGGAGGTGGAGGTGAAAAGGGGAGATGACCTAATCCTTGTGGTGGAGCTCGGCTCTGGTGGTCTAGGCGTGCGTGCACGCAAGGGAGAGTAGTGGCGGTGAGAGCTATTGGCGGTGCCCAACAGGACGGTAGGCGGCAGCGCTGCGACGGCAACAAGGTCTGGCAGCGGCGGCTAGGGACTAGGCGAGCGCGACAGTGTGTAGAGCAAGCGAGCGCGTGCGCGGCTATGCGGGCGATGCCACGGGAGCTCAGCGACGGGGAGGCGACGACGACGAAGGTGATGGCGAGTTCATGCTCTCGGCGAGGAAAGAGAACGAGGGTGAAGCCAAACAGCCCTCTTTCGATTTTGACCTAGGTCAAAGATCCACGGACAGCCGAGATCAAATCAAGGAACAATCAATGGCTTAGGTCTAAAAGTGCATCGCGTGATGAATTATAGTGACCGGATTGTCCAATCACTAGACCGGACCGTCCGGTCACTTCGGGGTTCTGAAAAATCTAAATTCTGGCAAACCAGAGCTTGTGCAGACTGGATAGTACTGTCTTTAGACGAGTTCCGACCAGTTTCCATTTTTCTCCTCCCCGAAGCGTTGTGCATTGCTACACAGACCGGACTGTACGGTCATATGACCGGATTGTACGGTCACTACCAGAAATTTGCTGAGACAAGGATTTTTTCCAATTTCCAAGTGTCCTCACTAAACACTGCACTTGGAGCATGAAGGGGAACTCTCGAACACTCCTTTTCAAATAGTGGCTCTTTATGGCCATATAATTTTTGCAAATGCAAAATAAAGAATCGAGCAAGTAAGAACCCAGGCAATTAAGAACCAAATGGGTATGTATGAGGATTAGTCCATGAACCGTGCAAGTGGGTTTAACCTCGGAGTTCATAAGAGCTTGCTCAATGGGCATGAAGCACAATCCTTTCCTTTGGTCACACTTGCGGAGATGTAATCTCATATAGATCATGAGGCACAAATATCTCCAAATGTGACAAGCCTCCTTTGTGTTTCCTATATAATACATGAAACAAGCATTTTACATATGCATAGTAATTAAACATGCTATGTGAATGCAAGCAGTATTAAGCAAGACACAAAGGAAACCTAACAATATCAAGTTTGAACCCCTCTCAAGCTTACTCACTATAAGCCATACCCTTGCCTTGAGAGAAGCCAAACCACCATCTCAAGCACTCCTTGTTGCTTATAGCTATCTTGAGTGGGTTAGACATTGACTAATTTTTATGAGCTTTTCTTTTAGTTATTTACACATGCATGGATGCAAAACATACTAGTCACAAAGGATTCCAAATTACCATGCAATGCAAGAGAATGAAAAACACACTACAACTACCAAAAAAAAGACACGGATACCTCCCTCATGAGTAGATATGTCAATGAGGTCTATGTCACTTGTGGTGGACTTCACTTGATCTTCAAGTAAGCTCATGGTGCACCACCACCACCATCTTCTAGGTCTTGTTCTTGGGCACCCACTCATACTTCGTTGACCTCTCAAGATCAACAATGCACTTAGGCACCCATATACTCTTGACCTTTCTCATCTTGTTTGATGGTCCCAAAGCCTTAGCATTCACCTTGCCATCGTTGTCCCTAAATAGAACATGAATACTAAGAGGGGAAATCACGAACACTTACTATAAATGGCAAATGTCATCGAAATACAAGTGTGGAGAAGGTGAACACAAGCCCAAGCCTCCTCAAAATCTACTTCACTCTCTTCCTATTCTAAGCACTAACTAAGTAGCACCTTGCCTTTGGAGTGGAGCTCTTGATTCTCAAATCTTGTGTGTGTTGGAGTGGAGGCCTCCCCTTCTATTTATAGCCTCTAAAGGTCAGTTTAGAAGGGTAACCGTCACGAAAATCCCTGCCCACCGCCTTCAAGAAGCGCTGAGGATGCTCCACGTGGAAGGCCGGCAGAGGGAGGCGCCATGAGTGGGTCGGCCGACCCAGGTAGATCGACTGACCCCGTCAGAGGCAGTTCTCGGCCTGTGTTTCTTCTGGGTCCTCATCTCTATTGTTAGTGCAGATCCGCGTGTTTCCTCTGTTCTACCCTAAAAGTGGGCCCCTCACTCTGTGTGCTTGTCCCTTGTTGGCCGGAAGTGTGCTTTCTCCCTTAATTACCTTGAGTTTTATTAATTCTCCGTGGTTAGTCACCTGCATACACATAATCACCAAAACTTGTGGAAATCATTAGTAATAAATCCCTACCACTAGTTTGGTAATTATTTAGTATCATTTATGCAAGTATTTGATGGTAAATTTTAGCATTTAGTGACCGTCAATAGTACCCATATGCTCTTGACCTTTCTCTTCTGGTTTGGTGGTCCTAAAGCCTTAGCATTCACCTTTCCATCCTTGTTCCTCAAAAGCTTGAAATGTGTGTTCTCATGGAACAAGTTAGTATTAGGCAAAAGAGTGGAACTTCTCACCATAGGACAATCCGTGATGGTGTGGCCATCCTTGCAACACCTCTCGTAGTAGTAGTCATTAGCGAGTAGGGGTTTGATCCATGCGGGGATGGAATCACTCATCCTGGTGGGAGATATTGTTCACAAGGTTTCTCCTAAGAATCTCCTTGTGGATGGCTCTACCACGTGTGAGCCTCTTGAAGCCGTCCATCACCATCTTCCTCTCATCCTTGGGCTTGTGATATTCCTTCAAAACCAATGGCTCAAGAGAAGAAACCTCGACCGAGGTGGTTAGTGCATCACACATAGTGGAAGCATCACTCTTAGATGAATTAGAGGAGGGAGAGGCAAGGTTGTCAACATTGATGACCTCAAAAGTATGTTCAAGGGCCTCATACTTCTCACGTAGCTCTACATGATCACCCTTAAGTTTCTCATAACTCTTGTTTAGGGCCTTATGAGATGTGACAAGGTCCTTGAGCTTACTCTCAAGCTCACCAACAAGATCCTTAGCCAACTTACACTCTTTTCTTACCACATCAAACATTTTGGATTTCTTGACGGCGATGTCGTGGGTTTGCTCAAGCATACTCCAAAGCTCGGCACATGAGAGCTCCTCATCATCGCTGTCATCGCTGCTCTCATCCTCACTCTCCCTAAGTTGGCTCATGGCCGTGAGGCACATGGGAGGTGGAGGAAGAGTTCATGGAAGTGTGGTCTTGATCATGCCTAGGCCAGCCACTTCTTCATCATCGCTTGAGGAAGAGGATGTGTGACTTGAGTTGTTGCTTGTCCACTCTCCAACAAGGGCCTTGCATGAGAACTTCTTCTTGTGGTCTTGAGCTTTGCCTTTGCCTTTGCTCTTGTCCTTGTTGAAGTACTTCTTCTTCTTTTGCTTGGCTTTGGTGTTTTCTTCTTCTTCGTTGTCACTTGAGTCTTGGGACTTCAAAGCTTCTTTCTTAGGCTTGGGGCCATCTCAAACAAAGTGGTTCTTTGACCCACAGTTGAAGCATTTGCCCTAGGACTTGGAAGCAAACTTGTTCTTGAAGGTTCTCATCTTCTTCATGAGAAGAGCCAAGTCCTCACTTAAGTCATCTTCATCATCATCATGTTCTTCTTCAATCTCTGCCTTCTTCTTGCTCTTGATAGGCTCTTGCTTCCCCGCTTCAAGAGCAAGGTTGGAGGGTTGAGGATCATCCAAACCCAGCTGGTAGCTCTCGAAGGCGGTGATCTTGCCAAGTATATCTTTCATGGTCTTGGTCTTGAAGTCACCTTGCAAGGTGAAGGTGATGATGGACTCATACTTGGGGTCTTTGAATAGCCTCAAGAATCTTCTTATCACCTTGACAGGCTTCAGCTTGAAGTCATCCCCAAGAGCATTGATCTCCTCCACTAGTACATGAAAGCGAGAATAAATAGTGTTATCTCCCTCATGTGGCAATCTAGTGAAGTTATCATACTTGTTCTTTAGCACATAGTATCAGTCTTCTTTGACATCACTGGTACTTTCATGGAGGCTCTGAATCTCAGTCCAGATACCATGTGCTATTGAACTTGCATCGAATCTAGCAAAAACAATCTTAGATATGCATGCAAATAGAGCATTCTTGGCCTTAGCGTTGTTCTTGATGAAATCAGGCTCAAGCAGGTTCACATCCGCATTAGACTCGTGAGTCATCATCCATATCTCTGGATTAAGGGACTCCAGGTAGGCTTGCATGTGAGCCTTCCAATACCCATAGTCCTCCCCATCGAATATGGGAACACTCCCCACCTGTCCCAGCATCCTTACTCAAGGCGGTGAAGCCTCAAAGATGAGCACTTGGCTCTAATACCACTTGTAAGGACCGAAGGTGTACCGAGAGGGGGGGGGGGGGGGTTGAATCGGTAAGCCACTCACAAATCCAAATACTTAAATTCACATTACTAGAACCTAACAATTCTAGTAGGCCAAGACCCTACACATGCTAGTGTTCATGATGACAGCAAGCGCGGAAGCCAAACACACTAGCCTAGGCAAGCCACAATTCAACCTAGTTACTAGAGCACACAATTGCGGAATAGTAAAGAGGGGGTCAAGAAATGCTCATGATTTTTTTTCGAGGTCTCAGAAGGATGGCGCCTTAACCTACTCCTCGTTGGACCACTCCCGCCGGAGTGTCAGTCCCTCCCTCCACCAATGTGGAGTTCTCGCCCACGAGCCCGCAATCACTCCCGGAGTGAAGACACAGTTGCGTCACCGCTGCCACATAGGCACAAGCTCGCCTCCCTCGAGAACTTGCCGGACTTCCCGAGCCGACACAGGCGCTCACTATTGATGCCCCTTTCACCGGTAGGCTCAAACCGTGTTCAAATGTGTGACGGCCTTCACAACCGATCACGATAGGCTCGATCACTGACACCTAACCGGTCTAGGTATCACCATAGACCAAGAGTAACAACCTAGATCACACCCTCAAGGACACCTTAGGCTTAGTTGTGCATCAATGCTCAAGTTACTCTCACTAGCACTCTCAAGATATGCAATATCTCCTCCTAGTGCTCTCCTCTTTTCCCCTTGGCTCTCACCAAATGCGCCAAGCAATTCCACTCGCCAAGAGAGGTCTCCAAGACCCCAGCAACGAAGTTATATAGGCTTCAAACCTCCAACTAGGCGTTGCTCCACGAAATCAGCTTTCTGGGCCTACTGACCAGACTGTCTAGTCACTGCCTGACCGGACTGTCCAGTAACTACAGATCCTGCTCCAACGGCTCTGCCCACTGCTGATCTTCGTACTGACCGGACCGTCCGGTCAGACTTTCTCTCTCCATTCCAAAGAGCTCCCAATTTGTGTCCTCTCTGTCTCGGCGTGTCTCCATTGTTGGTAGTTGTAAATTCCCTTTTTCACTACCAATTTACAATAAAAGGTGGATCTTAATTAATAATGTATTGAAAATAATCTTTGTACTCATGAGTTCTACAAGTTTTGGTGAAATATGTGGTTCCAGGGGCTATAGGGTCAAAATATGCAAGAATATGTGAAAATACCCCGTCGTCCGATCACGTCTGTGAAATAGCCGTTTCCTGACAGCCGACAGGGTCATTAACAGCCAGAGTCAGCCACCCGGCTGATTAACCAAAGTCGTTTTCAGGCTGAAATAAGGAACCGGCCGACATGATCATATAGGGCTGGAATCAGCCACCCGGCTGATTATCTGGAGTCGTTTTCATGCTGAAATCAGGAACCGGCCGACGGGATCATATAGGGCTGAAATCAGCCACCCGGTTGATTAACCGGAGTCATTTTTCAGGCTAAACATCCAACCCGCCCGGTTTTGCAAAAACACTTCACTGGATGGCGTTTTCTCCTCCCGGATTAAGAATGATGAAATATGGCTAAGAAAAAGAAGGCCAAACAAGTGGCCTAACCGGGAGAAGTTAAGGGGCGACCCGGAGGGGGTTCGGCACCCGGCCTAGGCCGTCGCTTGGCCTGGCTTGCTGCCCGACCTGGGTTGGCGCCCGGCCTGGGTTGCCGCCCGGCATGGCCTGCCGCCCGGCCTGGGTTAGTCTCCCAGGGTTGCCCGCCCATGAGGCCCATAGGCCGACCGGCCCCAAAATGGAGAAGGCGGTGTGAACCGACCAAATAACCGCCATCGGGACAAGATCCAAGCCGACCAAATGAAGTTGATCATGAACCGACACGATCCTACGGCTGCCTGGCCTAGGCTAGCCCGGCGGTATGCCGCCCGGCATGCCCGGCCGCCCGGCATGACCCGCCGCCCGGTGCACCAACTTCGGCCAACCGACCCTCCTTCACCTACAAATACCCCCCGGACCATCACCACTTATAAATAGAAGGGAAATTTGGCAGAAAAGATCAACAATTGAAGAGGAGAATAACAAGTGCCACGCTGCAGAAATGTATTAGAATAGGGAGTGAGAGTGAGTGGTAGAAGTTCGGGAGGGAGCCGGGCATGTCGGCTCCTTCTCCACCTTGTGCCTCGGGGATGATTCTCCACCGAGAGTAGAGTCCCCGTCCTTCAGCCGGGTAACATGTAGACATTCTTTTGTTCATTTAATCATTGAAGCTTTCTTTATTTATATCTTGTTTATGGGTTCTTAGTCCATGTTAGATAAAGTCTTTTACTTTATTTGACTATGGTTACTCTGCCTTTAGTTAACAAGGTTAGAGTAGTAATTGTAAGTGCATACGTGGTGTATAGACTTAGAATTATCTAAGTTTGCTCCCAACCCCATAGGCTGTGTGGTCGGTAGTTAGGTGGTGACAGCACTGAGCTATCCCCTGTATTCCACCATGTTCGAGTTGAGCTCGTAGGCGTTGATGGTAGTTTTAGCCGAGGTCCCTTCTCACCCCTTTCCGTACCTCGAACGACTATGCCCTGAAGTAACAAGAGTAAATATTGGAGTTCGATGATTATTTGGATATAAGTTGTCACATGAAGCCAAGGCTGGAGGACCCTCTCAACCAGTTGTTATCCTCCTCTTTTGTTCACTAGAATTGGATTAGGATAGAATTTCACTTCTCGTTCCCCGTGGATTCGATACCTTGGAATACTCCCGAGTGAAGGATACATCAGCATCCGTACGCTTGCGGATTTCTCTGTTAGGCATAAGGATCGCCAACAAGCTTTCTGGCGCCATTGCCTGGGAACGGTAGCTAACATTTATCCGAACCCGATTCTTTCTACCTCTCCTTTTTATTTTCTTCTCTTATTTACTTTCCTTCCATGAATCCCCCATCCATCTGTGACTTCTCAGCACCTAGGAGCGAATGCCTAGAACCCATACCCTCGTCACTCTCAATCACAGCCCCGAGCTATGAGATTCATCCAGATCTCATACTTTTGATTCAGAAGACACCATTTATAGGGGTAGAAAATGAAAATCCATATTCTCACCTACAACAGTTTGAGCTTTGTTTCTCCACTCTTGCCATTGAAGGGTTTCCTCAAGAAACCATGAAATGGAAGTTGTTCCCTTTTTCATTAGGCGGGCAGCGAAAACATGGTTTTCAACCATGTAGGTGAAGTAGATGGAGTTTGGTCCACCTTAAGAGAGTATTTTTTGCGCAAATATTTTCCTCTCTATAAGATAGTTGTTCTAAGGAAAAAGGATATCAATTTTGAGCAACAAGACCACGAATCACTAGGAGCATCATGGGAAAGGTTCCTACCCTACACCAAAACAGGGGTATGATTAGGTACACAGGAGCCTATAAGGCTGCAACACTTTTTCTTTGGTCTAAGGCCCAACAATGCAAATTATTTAAATGGTACGGCTGGAAGTGCTTTCTTTTGTGTAACACCATCAGAGGGAATGGAGATCTTAAGCAAAATCATCTAAAATCTTGCAAATGAGTCATCAATCTCCCCAGAACCTACCTACCAAAGCACCCAAACTTCTAGCCAATCCAAAGAAATAGAAGACAAGTGTCTCCCACAAAAGGCCGAAGCTCCTATGATAGACTCACTCCACTAACTACACACTGATGTTGTAGAAGAAGACACACACTTTCTCCCACCTCAATCCTTTGAACTTGACGACACACCTTTTCTGGATTTCGGAAACACTCATAACATGGAATGGGTGAAGAGAACTAATGTTAATCAAGAAGAGTCTAGTGGACAGGACTACAACGAGAAACAAGGTGATCCATTTCTAAATGCTTCTGTTGTAAAGAGGCAAGAACAATTCAAGGACATTACAATTCCCCATAGTGGCTGCCAAGGAAATTTCCCAGTACTCCCCTTCTATTAATGGTCCAATTATCCTTGATCTCTCTGATGCACCATGGACTAAAATCATAGAAAGGTGTCTTTCAAACAAAAATGGTGCTCCATTTTTGGATTTATACCCAAACCTCATAGCTAAGGTTCGAGCGGTCCTCTTCATTGGGAAAAGTCATGAAGACCCCTATGCCCATCTTCATAATTTTGAGGAGACCAGCTCCACCTTCCTAGATACTAGGTTGTTACGTGAAGAGCTCATGTGGAGACTCCTTTTGTACTCATTAGATGGTCGTGCCAAGGACTAGTACCTAAGGTTCATCAATGATAGGGAGTGGTATATCATTGAAACACCACGTCCCTTGAATGGTCTATGGGAACTACTAAAGTACCATTTCTATGAGAGTTTTGTCCTCATGAAAAGCTTTATCGTATAATGACAAATATCAAAAACATTAAGCAAGAGGATGAAGAGTAATAGGTAGGGATGACAGGATTTGAATCTGTGACATTTTGTACCCAAAACAAACGCGCTACCAAGCTGCGCTACATCCCTTTTCCAAATTGTTGTACAATGGCATTGTACACAATTCCTTTCTTGTTTTCCACATCGTAATTTTCTTCTATTTATCTATCTATATAGAACTTTCTTGTCATTTCTAGTTTTTGGTCTCATATAATCAAGGAAGGGTATATATCTAAAATCCAGTTGAATTGAAACTATAAAAGAAAGATTATTATTTCTTAGTAATGTATAGGAAGAAGGGGTCATCTTTTTCTTTTTTAGGGATAGGAAAACCATAGAAGCTTGTTGGGGTCGGTTTATTTCCTTTGTATTTCATGGTCCTAGCCTTGACACTCCAATAGAAAGGCTCTTGTCGTATTTTGTTCATGGTCTACACAAAAGGAGTGCCAAGCTATTGAATGAATGCTCTCAAGGTCCCTTCCATAGAAAAAGCATAGAAGATGCATGGGCTGTTATCAACCATATTACCCAACTCACCCATCGCAAAACATCTTCAATTTCTACTAAAAAGCCAGTTTTGAACCATGTGGCAAAACTTGAGAGAAAAGACCATGAGCCATACTTTGCTTCATCAGCCAATACAACACCAATCCTTGAACCACATAGGCCTTGCCATCCCGCACCAATCCTCCCATATCCCCCAAGGATCCATATTCTACGTAATGGAGGCACCGCAAGGCTACCATCTACCAACAGAAAAGAGGTACCGAAGCAACCAAAGGATGATCTACAGAAGGAAAACTTTGAACAGGATCAATCCATGAAGCATGAAGGGCAATACAAAGTTTGGTCCATGGAAATTCATGAGGCTTCAAATTTAGAGTCAAAACTGAATTCTCCCACCATGCCAAGGAGTCGTACTTTAGAAAATTCACTTACTCCTCACTCATACAAAAGTTTTCCCACCACAACAAATATTTATGATGGTGGTACACAAGAGGCCTACAACCGCACTACCCCTTGTGGACATAGTAATTTCAAAGGGGTGGTTGTAGATACATTTGTTTATCACAAACATTGCAAATTCCGGTATCCATGTCATATGCCTTAGTTGTGCAATGGTTAATTAATGTTTAGTGATGGCGCGAGCCACATTGCCAACCTAAGCTAGAATATGAACTAGTGCTCCCATGGTCAAACTTATGACCTTAAATAATTACTAACGGGAGGTAACCCATTCTGTTTTCCTTTACTACGTTTTGTTAGTTTCTTATTTGAATAAAAAAATGATTTGTCCCTTCTCAGTAATAAAATATACTCGGCAATAATAATGGCACAACTTTGGGTTTCTTCCTTCAAGTATTTTGTTAGCTAACCTCTACAGGTTAATATCAAAAGGAACAAGATGACAAGATATGAATGAACAAGAACGATTTCGGTATTCCTCGTATCACCTACCCCTTGTTGTTTTCATATCTTTGTATAAATTGAAATTTTAGCAAGCATGATAAATGGCAGCTAATATAAAACTTCCATCTCATTCTTGCTAGATATATAAGGATTGTTCCTTGCATTCCTTCATCGCCCATAGGAAATACACATTGCATAGGAAAACCTTGTCTAAATTGTTGGTAGATGTGATATGACCGTAGAGAGCTTAACCTTTCTTGGAACCAAGTGAACTTCCTTGATTTTTAATTTTCAAAAGCTTATAAATAAGAACTCTAGATTCACAATCTTCTCAATGATGATTTTATTCCTACCAAAGCCAGATGATGATCTTAATGAAAACCTATTGCATTTGCTACTTGTATTTTCATTGAACTTTGTCAAATTGTTGTGACCCTTGTGGGATGCTTGCTATGTGTTATTGATCAAGTTCATGTGCACACCCCAACCACTCCATATGTCAAAACTTCTACACTGGAAGCTTGCATCCATCATCCCCATAATCCATTCACTGAATAAAGTGTTCCATGATATATGTCGATCTCTCCAAGAATCATTTCAAAAACAGATATGGGCTACTCAAAAAGAATAAAAAGAAAAAAAGGGGAGAAGAATCATGAATGATAAAGTAGCCCATGTTCTCAAATATAAATCAAATAGAAGAGAGAGAGAGAGAGAGAGAGAGAGAGATATCACTTCAAAAGGAGGATCCGCCATCCTTCATCCATCCATAAATATCATAATTGTGCACATGGTTTGATCATAATTCATGACTAGTTTTTCTCCGTGGGGTTCGGTTTTTGACTTAGTGATATATGAAATACGAGTATGCGGCCTTAATATTCGCTACCTTGAGCTCCACATAAGCCTTAGTATATAGGGAAATTTTGGCCACTGGCCTAAGTGGGGAATCAAAACCACATTGAGCGATTCGAGAGAATCAATTAAGAATAACTTGTGATCTGGAGCTCTGTTTTTATTGACAAAAAAAGCAAACAATATTGAAGTTCCTTGGGAAAAAGAAAGGTAAGACTTCGCTATGTTGTTCCATCTCTCAACTTTTCAAGACAAGGTATTTAGCCACCTAAAACCCTATGGCATGAGGAGTCATGGAGTAGTCTTTATATATGCAAAGCATGATGAGAATTTCCTCAGATCTCGCTCATTCCTAGTCTTCATTTCTTACTTTGCTTGGGACGAGCAAAGATCTAAGCATGGGGGGGGGTGTTGGTAGTTGTAAATTCCCTTTTTCGACTACCAATTTACAATAAAAAGGTGGATCTTAATTAATAATGTAATGAAAATAATCTTTGTTCTCATGAGTTCCACAAGTTTTGGTGAAATATGTGGTTGCAGGTGCTATAGGGTCAAAATATGCAAAAACATGTGAAAATACCGCGTTGCCCAATTACGGCTGTGAACCAGCCGTTTCCTGACAGCCAACAGGGTCGTTAAGAGCCAGAATCAGCCACCCGGCTGATTAACCGAAGTCGTTTTCAGGCTGAAATCAGGAACCGGCCGACAGGATCATATAGGGCTCAAATCAGCCACCCGGCTGATTAACCGGAGTCATTTTCAGGCTGAAATCAGGAACCGGCCGACAGGATCATATAGGGCTGAAATCAGCCACCGGGCTAATTAACCGGAGTCGTTTTTTAGGCTGAACATCTGACCCGTCCGGTTTTGCAAAAACACTTCACCGTGATGTTGTTTTCTCCTCCTGGATTTAGAATGATGAAGTATGGCTAAGGAAAAGGAGGCCAAACAAGTGGCCTAACCGAGAGAAGTTAAGGGGCGACCCGGACGGGGTCGGCACCAGGCCTAGGCGGCCGCACGGCCTGGGTTGCCGCCCGGCCTTGGTTGGTCACCCAGGATTGCCAGCCCATGAGGCCCATAGGCTGACCAACCCAAAAATGGAGAAGGCAGTGCGAACCGCCAAATAACCGCCATCGGGACAAGATCCAAACCGACCAAAAGAAGTCGGTCACGAACCGACATGATCCTACGACCGCCCGGCCTGGGCTGTCGCCCGGCGGTGCATGCCGCCCGGCATGCCTGGCCGCCCGGCATGACCCGCTGCCTAGCGCACCGACTTTGGCCAACCGACCCTCCTTCACTTACAAATACCCCCCAGACCATCGCCACCTATAAATAGAAGGGGAATTCGGTAGAAAAGATCAACAATTGAAGAGGAGAACAACAAGCGGCACACTGTAGAAATGTATAGAATAGGGAGTGAGAGTGAGTGGTAGAAGTTCAGGAGGGAGCCGGGGATGTCGGCTCCTTCTCCACCTTGTGCCTCGAGGATGATTCTCCACCAAGAGTAGAGTCCCCGTCCTTCAGCCGGGTAACATGTAGACATTCTTTGGTTCATTTAATCATTGAAGCTTTCTTTATTTATATCTTGTTTATGGGTTCTTAGTCTATGTTAGATAAAGTCTTTTAATTTATTTGACTATGGTTATTCTGCCTTTAGTTAACAAGGTTAGAGTAGTAATTGTAAGTGTATACATGGTGTATAGACTTAGAATTATCTAAGTTTGCTCCCAACCCCACGGGCTGTGTGGTCGGTAGTTAGGTGGTGACAGCACTGAGCTATCCCCTGTAATCCACCACGTTCGGGTTGGGCTAGTAGGCGTTGATGGTTGTTTTAGCCGAGGTCCCTTCTCATCGCTTTCCGTACCTCGGACGACTCTGCCCCAATCTAAACAAGAGTAAGTATTAAAGTCCAATGATTATTTGGATATAAATTGTCATATGAAGCCAAAGCTGGAGGACCCTCTCAGCCCATTGTTATCCTTCTCTTTTGTTCACTAGAATTGGATTAGGATAGAATTTCACTTCTTGTTCCCCATGGATTCGATACCTTGGAATACTCCCGGGTGAAGGCTACATCGACATCCGTACACTTGTAGATTTCTCTGTTAGGCATAAGGATCGCCAACATCCATATATATCGGACCGTGCGGTCACTATTGATCCTTGCACAGACAAATTCCTTCCAAACTGCTCTCTGTCCACTTAGTGACTATACAGTCCGTTCTCCACTGGCCCCTCTATCCAGTCACTTCGTCTAGAAGCTGAAACTCCTCGTCCTCACTTGACTTCATTTCTCGGTTTGTCCGAACAGCTCCTTGGCTTCTCCACTGTCACCTAGTGCATGTGATTTCACTCAGCATTCATGCACATCACCAACTAGTATGACTTAAGAGAAATGACCTAGACCCCTTTGATAGTCTGGTTTTTCCTATGGACTCAAAGCCCTAACAACTAGACAAGTGTTCCCAACACTAGCTCCATAGCTTGTCCTTAGCTTTGATCCATCTTCATCAATCCTTGGACTCCATCAAGCTTATCAAGCTCCCACGCTTGTGGTCAGTGTCATCAGTCGCCAAGGCAACCACCATCCATATGATTTGTAATAGAGTTTAGAGATGATTTCTGCATACACAACACTCATGTAGATATTAGCCTATAATTTCATAGTTGTCATCTATCACCAAAACATCATACCTTGGGGATCCAATCATCAATGGTCATGAAGCTTACAATTAGTCCTTTGACTTTTGTTCGTGACTGTTAGTGAAAGAAAACATTCATGCGTATACCCGCATTACATTTGGATAGATATTCTCATAAATTGATGTATTGACAACTTGAACTACGATGAAGGTTTACAGAAGAAGAAAAACATCAATAGTTGATTCTAATACTGTTATTTTATTTCAATAGCTTTATGCGGAATCTTGGCACACTTTCAAAGTGTGTCCCCGTACATCTACCATTTATATGGTTTAGGTGAGCTCCCTCAGGTATGTCCTACCAAAGTACCTGAAAAAAATACTTTATTTTGGGTCAAATCTACCACTGAAATTTGTCATGCTCAAAAAGGCTTTTGCTTGTCTGAGTGCTGTTTACGGTGGTACATACATGTTGAACAAGCCAAAATGCAAGGTAATTAATGAACTTTAGTCAGCTCAAAAACTTTATTTGGAAATTTCAAACTTAGCAACAACAATATGCCCAATTTTCCATTTCTTTATAGGTTGAGTTTGATGAGAATGGTAAAGCATACGGTGTGACATTTGAAGGGGAGACTGCAAAATGCAAGAAAGTTGTTTGTGATCCTTCATACTTGCCTCAAAAGGTACATGTACCATTAACAAGCTTTTTGCAATATGTTTTTGCTTACGCTTCCAGTTCCTAAAATGCATCAATTATTGAGCAGGTCAAGAAGGTCAGAAAGGTGGCACGTGCTGATGAGGACAACACTCCTATGGATACACACAACACTCCTCTAAATCTGGACTTACAAGGTCCAATGACTAGAGCTCGTGCACGACGACTAAATTTAGAGGTGAGCTCGTTCCTACGTTATTCGCTATATGTTACTTTTGAGAATGGTTTGCTACCTAATGATTATTTTATGATTAGAAACCATGGAGAAGACCAGGAGATGATGGGAGAAGGAGTTGGGAACGTGGAGGACCAGCAAGGGCTTGGAAGCCAAAGTGGAGGCCCAATCAAAACCGACTTCGAGTCTGTTTCGGGGCCCAGGACCAGTGTGTACTAAAACAGTCGCCCAGGACGCATACGGACTCGGATTTGGACGTTCTACATATGCACGGAAAGATAAGGAGAAGACTTTTCCAATGCCGCTGGCCTCATGTCAAAATTCATCCGGAGTCATCGGGAATCGTCAAAACAAGACAGAATCCAGAATCTGTGTCGGTGCTGCGTCGCCTATTTTTGGCCTTTGGGCTTTGTATCTAGTTGAGCCCAATTAGGGGCGCGTCCAGAGGGTCTTGCACGATCCTAGGGTCTTTATATACAGCCGCCGCCGCACCATTAGGGTTCGGGTTTTGCTTAGATCAATTCTGTTCATAAACAGTTTCGCCGTTCATCGGTTTGTGAGACCCCAACTTCGAGAGTTTAATCATACATCTGCAATTGTGTTACATTCTTCGTTGTTCTTGCTTGTGTTCTTGATTCGCAGGCAGGGATTAGCCTTCTCGGCGATGTCAATCGTCTTTTGGACGGTTGATAACCAGAGGAGACGTCGTGCTGCGATTGCGGGGTTTAGAACGTGCTGTTCTGAAGCCGGATCGATTTGTGTGTCGCCTCCGACCAAATCAACTTACCAAGAACCTTTCGGAAGATCGGGAACCCTTGTTCACATCAAGTGGTAATCAGAGCTTCAGATGCACCATCAGGTTCACACTACCCTTTAGTTTTGTTTTCGTGTTCTTCCTATCGTCCACTGAAAATACCAAAAAATAAATTCCCCCGCCCATAACCACGTGTTTAGCCTTTGCATATTTCAATTTCAGAGTCCGTAGTGTTGAGTTTGTGCCCTAGTTCTTGTTTAGTCGCTGGTTTAGTTTGTGTTTTTATCGTCAGTAGTGTTTCCCTTGCAACCCTAGCCGCCATCCCCTTCACCATCCTCGGTTTTGTCGGCTTTGTGTGCTAGGGTTGATTGATCAACACGCCCACCCTAATCCCACCCTAAACCTACCCTCACCACCTCGGACCAATTTTCATAAATTCCACTTTCCGCTGCATCCACCTCGCCAAAAAAACTCCCTACCCGACCCCAAGCCCGACTCGGATTTCACTCAAACCCCGGGGTTCTTCATAACCGATTCCGACACCCCTTCGGTAAAACAGCCATAACTTTTTGCTCGGTTGTCCGTTTTGGCTGAAATTTTTACAGGAGATTCTTGACGAAAAGTTGAGCATACCCACATTGTGTGCCCTCGTCAAAAAATTCAAAAAAAATCGGGAAGATAAAGAAAAAATTCATTCAAGTTGAAACCCGACATTTTCTGAAACTTCAAGATTTTCTGTAAGCCACGTGCTAGCTCGGTTTGAGCTGAAATTTTTTGTGGTTTCTTCCTGTTTGCTAGTGAGTTGGAAAAAAATATCAAAAAAATAAAATAAAAAATAATAAATTTGGAATTCCTACTAGTGCTCCATCTAGCCCCCTGGAATTTCTGAGTTTGACTGTTTTACACTAAGCCCCCTGTTATCGACTGTGTCCCTTTGTCTCCTTGTTTCTTCTTTGCTATCACTACTGTTCTAGGACATAGTTAGACCAGCAACTAGGGACAAGTTACTTGGGCACTTATTCAGCTTTACTATCTGTTTTTGATTTGTGTGCCACTCATATATATATATTTGGCCTTCCTAGCTCTACATACTTCTTCTGGACAGCACATAGGTTATTTGGTAACCCTTGCAATCGTGGAACACTTCTCCCTGGTATCCTTCACTTTGTTGTTTTCAGAACTTTGTAAGAGCTTTGCAAGAAGCTTACTTTTGCTGTGTTGAGAGGCACCACTGCTTAGTAGTTTTGTAGGGATAACCTTCACTTTTTGTTTCCTGTTTTGGTGTTTCTGATGTCAGGAAGCGATGGGGAGGGTGCTTCACCCTCCAAATTGGATGAGTGTGTGAGCCAAAATCAGTTATAGAAGGCTTTGCAGGCGGTTCAGAGTGATTTGGCAGAGACGATCACCAGGGCCATCACCGACGCCGTCATCAAGCTTCACCTGGGAGAAAGCATTGAGCGGTTGGATAAGAGAGTCTCTAAGCTAACCGATCAGGTTGTCGAATTGGAGACCGCTCACAAGACCAACAACAACAACAACAACACCAACACCAACAACGACGTTGAAGACGATCATGATGAAGCAACGGTGTATAAGGCTGATGGCACCGTCGATAGGTCAGCTACAAGGACCACAAGGTTACGACGCCGTTTGCAACGTAACCCTCAAGGTATGGGTGGTTTCCATAACCACAACCGTCGCACACAAGGTAACTATGCTCCAGATGATCCGTATGCTAAAATTAAGTTTTCAATTCCTTCGTTTTCGGGTCAGTACGATGGTGATGCTTACCTTGATTGGGAAATGACGGTAGAACAAAAATTTAATGCCCACCTTGTTCCTGAACAACATAGAGTTAGACAAGCCACTAGTGAGTTTAAGGACTTTGCTATTGTTTGGTGGAGTGGTCTAGCTGCTGAAACCGATTTGCCTACTACTTGGGAAGAACTTAAGGTAGAAATGCGTGATCGTTTTGTTCCTCCTTCTTTTTATAGAGAAATTCGTAATAAACTGCAGCGTTTAGATCAAGGAGATAAAACTGTTCAGGAGTATTTTAGTGAGCTTCAGAAGGGTTTGATTCGTTGTGCTGTGGTTGAAAAAGTAGAGGATCAGATTTGCCGCTTTTATTCTGGTTTGAGAAAAGAAATTCAGAACATCCTTGATTATAAAGAATTTTATACCCTCAACCAGTGTTTCCAGTATGCTATGCTTGCAGAGAAAGAATCACAGGGACTTTTCCAGGCTTTTGAGGAGTACAGCAAGTCCAGGAATTTCTACCCACCACGGCAGACGGGGACTTCGAGGCTGCCCAAGCCATATTTCCGGCCGCCCCCACCAGCTAGTGTTGTTTCTGCAGCACCAAGATCAGCCCCTGCCCCTTCTACGCGCTCAGGTAAAAATTCTGTGCAGGTACCGGCTAGTAGTGCCTCCTCTGTTGCTTCGACGGGATGCACTATAGGGATTCAGTGCCACCGATGCCATGGTCTTGGCCATGTGCAGAAAGATTGCCCAAGTAGGCGAGCATATGTGGCGACAGATGATGGCGGTTACATGAGCACCTCCGATGCGGAGGATGAGGAGGAGGATGTCGCTGCCACCAGCGGTGACCTCGTCCTTGGAGGCGGAGATACCACGGGCTACATGAATATTATTGTGCAGCGTGTGCTTAGTACACAAATCCAGCACCCCGAGATGATGCAGCGACATAACTTGTTCCAGATTTTCTTCGTCATCAAGAACCGTCGGGCACGTGTCATCATTGATGGAGGAAGCTGCAACAATTTGGTGAGTTCTGATGTGGTTAAGAAGCTTGATTTGACCACATGCCCACATCCACATCCATACTACATTCAGTGGTTAAATGACTCTGGAAAAGCTAAGATAACACAAACTTGCAGAGTTCCTTTTTCCATTGGTTCCTATGTGGATTCTGTTCATTGTGATGTTGTACCCATGCAAGCTTGTTCACTTTTATTGGGTAGACCTTGGGAATTTGATAATGATGCTGTACACCATGGTAAAAGTAATAAGTACACTTTTATGCATAAAGGAACTAAAATTACTTTGTTACCAATGACCCCTGCTGAAATTGTACAAGCTGATTTAGAACGAGCTGCTACTTTGAAAAATAAAAGCCCTAAAATTCAGCAACCTGTTAATTCTGCTTCTACACCAAGTAATGTTAATGATTCTTCAAGTTCTAAGGGTGCTGCAATTAAATTACAAGGTCGTTCATGTCTTGCCACAAAATCTGAGCTTGCTGAAATTTCAACTGATGATATTTGCTATGCTTTGATATGCAAACAAGCCTTGTTTTTGCTTGGTGATATTGCTTCTAGTGCTTTGCCTCCTGCTGTCACTAACCTTTTGCAGGAGTATGAGGATGTTTTCCCAGCTGAGATACCCCCGGGATTGCCACCTTTGAGAGGGATTGAGCATCAAATTGATTTGATTCCTGGTGCTACTTTGCCAAACCGTGCTGCTTATAGGACCAACCCTGAGGAGACTAAGGAGATACAACGACAAGTCCAAGACCTTTTGGATCGTGGGTATGTTCGTCAATCACTTAGTCCTTGTGCTGTTCCTGTACTTTTGGTTCCTAAGAAAGATGGTTCTTGGCGTATGTGTGTAGATTGTAGAGCCATTAATAACATTACTATTAGGTATCGTCATCCTATTCCTAGGCTAGACGACATGCTTGATGAGTTATGTGGTGCTATAATTTTCACTAAAATTGATTTGCGTAGTGGCTACCATCAAATTAGAATGAAACTTGGAGATGAATGGAAAACAGCTTTCAAAACCAAATTCGGGTTGTATGAGTGGTTAGTAATGCCTTTTGGGTTAACTAATGCACCCAGTACTTTCATGCGTTTGATGAATGAGGTTTTAAGACCTTTTATTGGCAAATTTGTGGTTGTTTACTTTGATGATATCTTGATTTATAGCAAATCCATGGATGATCATATGATTCATTTGCGTGCTATTTTTGATGCTTTGCGAGTTGCACGTTTATTTGGTAACCTTGAGAAGTGCACCTTTTGCACGGATCGAGTCTCTTTTCTTGGCTATGTTGTGACTCCACAGGGAATTGAGGTGGATGAGGCGAAGATTGAAGCCATAAAGAGCTGGCCTGTACCAAAAACTATCACACAGGTGAGGAGTTTTCTTGGTCTTGCAGGTTTCTACCGCCGCTTTGTCAAAGATTTCAGCACCATTGCTGCACCATTGCATGAGTTGACAAAGAAGGGCGTTGACTTCCATTTTGGTAAGGTACATCATGAGTCTTTTGATGCTTTGAAGGACAAACTTACACATGCACCATTGCTGCAATTACCCAATTTTGATAAGACTTTTGAGCTTGAATGTGATGCTAGTGGTATAGGCATTGGTGGTGTTTTGATGCAAGATGGTAAACCTGTTGCATACTTTAGTGAGAAAATTACTGGGCCTGTTTTGAATTATTCCACGTATGATAAGGAACTATATGCACTTGTACGTTCTTTAGAGACGTGGCGTCATTATTTGTTGCCCAAAGAATTTGTTATTCATTCTGATCATGAATCACTTAAGTATATTCGTTCTCAATGCAATTTGAACCGTAGACATGCTAAATGGGTTGAGTTTATTGAGTCTTTTCCTTATATTATTAAACATAAGAAAGGGAAGGATAATGTGATTGCTGATGCTTTATCTAGGCGATATACTTTGTTGTCTCAACTTGATTGTAGAATTTTTGGACTTGAGGCAATTAAAGAACAATATGTTGCTGATGTTGATTTTAAAGATGTATTGCTGCACTGTAAAGAAGGTCGTGCTTGGCACAAATTTGTGTTGAATGATGGATTCTTGTTTAGAGCTAACCGCCTATGCATTCCAGTTGGTTCCGTTCGTCTTTTGTTGTTGCAGGAGGCGCGTGGAGGTGGATTGATGGGTCATTTTGGTGCTAAGAAGACAGAGGATATTTTGACCACACACTTCTTTTGGCCAAGGATGAGGAAAGATGTTGAGCGTTTTATTGCTCGCTGCACTACATGTCAAAAAGCTAAGTCTCAATTGAATCCACATGGTTTATACATGCCACTTCCTGTTCCTTCTATTTCTTGGGCGGATATTTCTATGGACTTTATTTTAGGACTGCCTAGGACTAAGAGGGGGAGCGATAGCATTTTTGTTGTCGTGGATCGTTTTTTCAAGATGGCACACTTTATATCATGTCATAAAACTGATGATGCTAGTTATATTGCTGATCTTTTTTTTAAAGAAATTGTACGTTTGCATGATATGCCTTCTACTATTATTTCAGATCGTGATGCAAAATTCTTGAGTCATTTTTGGCGCACGCTTTGGAATAAATTGGGTAGAAAGTTGTTATTTTCTACAACTTGTCATCCACAAACTGATGGACAAACTGAGGTTGTGAACCGCACTTTGGGTACTATGTTGCGAGCTATTTTGAAGAAAAATTTGAAGCAATGGGAAGAATGCTTACCTCATGTTGAGTTTACTTATAATCGGGCAACACATTCTACTACCAAGGTAAGTCCATTCAAGGTAGTGTATGGTTTTGATCCCCGTACTCCACTTGATATACTTCCTCTACCTATTAATGAGAGAGTTCATATTGATGCTAAGGAGCGTGCTGAATTTATTTTGCAAATGCATGAGACCACTAGACTTAGCATTGAAAAGATGAATGAAAAGTATAAAATTGCTGGTAGTAAGGGAAGAAAGGAAGTAAAGCTTGATGTAGGAGATTTAGTGTGGTTACACTTAAGAAAGGATAGATTTCCAGAATTGAGAAAGTCTAAACTAATGTCTAGAGCTGATGGTCCATTCAAAATAATAGAGAAGATTAATGATAATGCATACAAACTTGAGTTGCCTCCCGAGTTTGGGGTTAGTCCTACTTTTAACATTTCAGATTTCAAACCATACTTGGGAGAAGAGGATGAGCTCGAGTCGAGGACGACTCCACTTCAAGAGGGGGAGGATGATGAGGACATCACTCCTATGGATACACACAACACTCCTCCAAATCTGGACTTGCAAGGTCCAATGACTAGAGCTCGTGCACGACGACTAAATTTAGAGGTGAGCTCGTTCCTACGTTCTTCGCTATATGTTACTTTTGAGAATGGTTTGCTATCTAATGATTATTTTATGATTAGAAACCATGGAGAGGACCAGGAGATGATGGGAGAAGGAGTTGGGAACGTGGAGGACCAGCAAGGGCTTGGAAGCCAAAGTGGAGGCCCAATCAAAACCGACTTCGAGTCTGTTTCGGGGGCCAGGACCAGTCTGTACTAAAACAGTTGCCCAGGACGCATACGGACTCGGATTTGGACGTTCTACATATGCACGGAAAGATAAGGAGAAGACCTTTCCAATGCTGCTGGCCTCATGTCAAAATTCATATGGAGTCATCAGGAATCGTCAAAACAAGAGAGAGTCCAGAATCTGTGTTGGTGCTGCGTCGCCTCTTTTTGGCCTTTGGGCTTTGTATCTAGTTGAGCCCAATTAGGGGCGCGTCCAGAGAGTCTTGCACGACCCTATGGTCTTTATATACATCTGCCGCCGCACCATTAGGGTTCGGGTTTTGCTTAGATCAATTCTGTTCATAAACAGTTTCGCCGTTCATCGGTTTGTGAGACTCCAACTTGTGAGATTCATCGTATACTTGCAAATTTGGTTGCATCCTTCTTTGTTCTTGCTTGTGTTCTTGATTCGCAGGCAGGGATTAGCCTTCTCGGCGAGGTCAATCGTCTTTGGATGGTTGATAACCAGAGGAGACGTCGTGCTGCGATTGCAGGGTTTAGAACGTGCTGTTCTGAAGCCGGATCGATTTGTGTGTCACCTCCGACCAAATCAACTTACCAAGAATCTTTCGGAAGATCGGGAACCCTTGTTCATATCATTTTGGGTCAAGTCTACCACTGAAATTTATGATGCTCAAAAAGGCTTTTGCTCATCTGAGTGCTGTTTACGGTGGTACATAGATGTTGAACAAGCCAAAATGCAAGGTAAGTAATGAACTTTAGTCAGCTCAAAAACTTTATTTGGAAATTTCAAACTTAGCAACAACATTATGCCCAATTTTCCATTTCTTTATAGGTTGAGTTTGATGAGAATGGTAAAGCATACTGTGTGACATCTGAAGGGGAGACTGCAAAATGCAAGAAGGTTGTTTGTGATCCTTCATACTTGCCTGAAAAGGTACATGTACCATTAACAAGCTTTTTGCAATATGTTTTTGCTCATGCTTCCAGTTCCTAAAATGCATCAATTATTGAGCAGGTCAAGAAGGTCGGAAAGGTGGCACGTGCAATATGCATTATGAAGCACCCATTCACACTCTGTGCCGAAAATTCTCCCAAAGAAACAATTAAAGTGCAAATCAGACATGTAGGTGATCAGAAGCATAAACACCCAAGAAATTTTAAAGCATTTAAAACACAATATAGTATATTTAGTATTTCCATCAGTCGTCATCATTGTGATGCATACATAACTGCCTTAATAAGATGTTTAGGAATTTACCTGTTTATATGATATAGATTTAACAGTAGCAGACAACACATTGCACCTTAGGGTGTATAACATGTCTAGGTGTATTTTATTCAAATAATCTAAATATGCTATTCCACTATAGGTATGTGTTTTGTTGCTCATATGCTCACAACGTTGCTCCCGAAGGTAAATTCATTGCTTTTGTTTCGACGGAAGCTGAGACTGACAAGCCCGAGATCGAGCTAAAACCTGGGATCCATCTCCTTGGCCCTGTGGAGGAGACATTCTTTGACATATATGATCGATATGAAGCCATTAACAATCCTGAAGAGGATAGTTGTTTCTTAACAAATGTAAGTGAAGCAACAACACTTTTAGTTCTTAATGAGAACACATGCAAAAGTGCGTTGATAAGTAAAAAAGTATTGTTTTGTAGAGTTACGATGCTACCACTCATTTCCAGACTATAGTGCAGGATGTGCTCTCCATGTACTACAAAATCACTGGAAAGGTAATTGATCGTAGGTGTAAAGAAATTATTCACGAAATGTCAGTATTTTGTTAGTAGAAGATGCCTTAAGCTAGCAATTTAATGACGTACAATCACACAATGCAGGAGCTTGACCTTTCGGTGGATCTGAATGCTGTGAGTGCTGCTGAGCAAGAAGCTGCTTAAAGTATATTGTATTTGTGCTGCTCTGGTATAGCTGCCTTTTCCCCTTTTTCTTTAATCTTTTCATAGATGGATCTGGTACTTCAAATGCATTACCTCTTGTTTTTTAGTTTCATTTATCCTTACAGATGTACTAGAGTGTTGTGGGTCATAAATATAACATTCTTTATTGAGTTACCATTTATTTTGTGTTATTAGCGTTTGTTTATTCCTAATATTTTTACTCCATGGAGGCATTTCTCTAGAAAATATAAGGTGATTAGTAACTTCTCTTTTTGAGATATTTTCCTTGAATAATCATGGCCTCGACCGTTGCATTGTTCTTGCAATGTTTCTGATCACTACTGAAGGGAAGCACTTAGATACATCAGTGAATTGGTAAGTCGTGAGAGCTAATCATAGTCACAACATATGCATTATTATTGTTGTGTTTGGCCAAATGAATTTTGGCAATTTAATAAAAAAACTATACCAAACTATACATCAGTGAATTGGTAAGTGATTTATTTGTAATTTAATTAATTCAGAAGAAAAAGGCACTTAAATATGTGTTGAAGAGAACCTGGATGATCAAGGCCAGTAGTCTCCCAAAAATGTTCGGACTCTAAGAAAATAGTCATATTTAGAGCCAAAACAGTTCTATCAGTTTTTCAATAGGCCTCCTTGCCAATGGCGAGGACCCAATACAGGTAGGACCTAGAATTAATTGTTAGATCCGACGCTTGATCAAAAGCACGGATCTAAAACTAAGATATAAAGAAGAACCAGGTAGAATAACTAAGAGGGAGAGAGAGAGAGAGGGTGATTTGGGTTACCGTCGGTGGGGACGGAGTCGCCGAAGTCGGGGTTGGAGGAGCTCGCCATAGGGTCGTCGATGGCGGAGGTGGAGGTGCCGCCTTGGTGGTACTTCCCGCCGCTACTGCGCCCGCCGGGATCGAATCGGCTAGGGTTTGTGTGGTGCGGTCATGAGCACGACAAACATTGGTTCGCGTGCCATGGCCCCTTCCCCCTTTATTTGGCATAGCGCAACGGGGGCCCACCAACCAGTGCATGGTTGGGCGCCCTCGATCAGGGCGCGTAGGGGAGGGCATGACTGACTCGGTCACGCCTGTTTGGATCAACCTAACATTCTCCCCCTTGATCTCAACTTAATTCTTAGCTTAAACTTAGCATTCTAAACATAGCACCTATTCGATCATAGGTCAGTGTAAAGGGTATGCAGTGTCGTCATAGTCAATTACGTCCTATTAGACTCGATAACCACTATGCACTTCTCCATCATGAAACAGATTCTTATTTTGGGCCCTTAGTATCTACTGATCAAAGGCTTTCCCTTAAATCCATGCCGGCTACGTGTTCTCTGAACACATCGGGTGGTAAGCCTTTTGTTAACGGATCCGTAAGCATTTGCTTATTACTTATATGCTCAAGACTAATGGTTTGATCCTAGATTTTCTCCTTAACAACATAGAACTTAATGTTAATGTGTTTGGCAGCTTCACTTGACTTGTTGTTACGGGAGTAACATACTACTGGCTCATTGTCGCAGTACATCTTAAGTGGATTTTCAATGTTGTCTACCACTCTTCAACCGGGTACAAATTTCTCAAACCACATTGCCTGTCCGACAGCCTCGTAACACGCAACAAACTCGGCGTACATTGTGGAGGATGTAGTCATAGTTTGTTTAGAGCTTTTCCACAATATAGCTCCCTTTGTTAGCATGAAGACATAACCCGTAGTGGATTTCCTTGTTGTCTCACGGCCCGTGAAATCTGAGTCTGAATAGCCCCCTATTTCAAAGGCGTCTGATCTCTCATATGTCAACATGAGGCCTTTTGTGCCTTGCATATATCTTAAAGCCTTCTCATTTGTCAATGTTTTTCCCCTAGATTTGATTGAAATCTACCAAGGACCCCGGTTACAAAGGCTAATTCTGGGCGACTACAAACTTGAGCATACATCAAGCATCCGACAGCAGAAGCATATGGAACCGCTTTCATTTGATCAATTTCATATTGGTTCCTACGACACCAAAAAGTCCCAAACTTATCACCCTTGACTATCGAAGCAGGCGAAGGTTTACTCACGTGCATACCATACTTTCTGAAAATATTTTTGAGGTATGCTTTCTAAAATAATCCTAATACCCCCTTACTTCTATCTTGATGAATCTCAATTCCCAACACATAGGAAGCTTCACCAAGATCTTACATATCAAAATTTGAGGACAAGAATCTCTTAGTTTCTAGTAGCATATCAACATTGTTATTTGCAAGTAGGATGTCATCTATGTACAAGATAAGGAAAATAAATTTTCCATTCTTAAACTTAGCATATATACATCTATTCTCTATATTTTCTTTGAATCCAAA
The DNA here is from genome assembly GCA_030378355.1 of Eleusine indica. Classification (NCBI taxonomy): domain Eukaryota; kingdom Viridiplantae; phylum Streptophyta; class Magnoliopsida; order Poales; family Poaceae; genus Eleusine; species Eleusine indica. Next base: position 22,982,745 of record CM059498.1, on the reverse strand, counting down.
TGTTCTTATAGTCTCATCGAATTTGGGGTGCCATTGCCTAGAGGCATGCTTCAATCCATAAATGGACTTGATTAAACGACATCCCTAATTCTCTTTCTGTTTGATAGCAAAATCCTTAGGTTGTGCCATATATACTTTCTCATTTAGATCCCCATTGAAAAAAGTTGTCTTAACATCCATTTGATGTAATTCTAAATTATAAGGCGCCACTAAAGCCATTATGATTCTGAAAGAATCCTTAGTTGAGACAGGTGAAAATGTCTCATTATAATCTATTCCTTCTCTTTGAGTGAAGCCTTTTGCGACAAGTCCAGCCTTATATTTATCAATCTTCCCTTGGGGGTCACGTTTAATCTTGTAGACCCATTTACAGCCCACTGTTTTGGCTCCTTTAGGAATTTGTTCTAATTTCCAGACTTTATTTGTACTCATAGACCTCATTTCATCTTCCATGGCTTCCATCCACGTGGATGAGCAAGGACCTTTCATAGCTTCTTCAAATGAGGTGGGATCTCCCTCCATCTGAATTTCTTCACTGATATATACTTCATGACCACTAGGAATAGTAGACTTTCTTACTCTTTGTGATCTTGTAAGATTTTCTTGTACTGGCACATTATTTTCTAATTGTGGATGTTGTTCCCCCTCATCATTGGTAGCATTTTTCTCTTCAGGTTCCTGAAAAACAGGAACATTATCGACTTGTATTTCAGGCGCCTGAACAAGCCTCACTTTGGATAGATGCTTCTGATGGGAGTACAAAAGCTGGTGCCAAGAAAAATGGCTCTTGAATAATAGGAGTGGGTACAGAACCCTGCTTCTCCTCAAGGCTAATTTCTCGAGGTGACGTGCTCCCCCTCAACATCTCATTTTCTAAGAAGACTGGATGTCTCATTTCTACAAACTTAGTATGCCTATAAGGTTAGTAGAAACGAACACCTTTAGATTTATCTGGATAGCCAATGAAATGGCAACTCACAGTCTTAGAGTCTAACTTACTAATATTTGGATTAAATATCTTAGCCTCAGCTGGACAGCCCCATATATGCTAATAATTTAGTGTGGGCTTACGCCCAGTCCATAACTCGTATCTTGTCTTAGGGACTGACTTACTAGGAATCCGATTTAGAATATGAATGGCAGTTTTTATTGCCTCCATCCATAAATTAACCGGTAGAGTGGAGAAACTTAACATTCTTCTTAACATGTCCATCAAGGTGTGATTGCGCCTTTCGGCCATTCCATTTTGCTGAGGTTCGCCTGGCGTTGAATACTGGGCGACTATGCCATTTTCCTATAGGAACCTTGCAAAAGGTCCAGGAACTTGGCCATACGGGGTATGACGACCGTAGTACTCCCCCCGACGGTTGGATCTTACTATTTTAATCGTTAAATCATGCTGATTTTCAACTCTAGCCTTAAATATCTAAAATTTATCCAATGCTTCTGATCTTTCTTTAATTGGATAAATGTGACCAAAAGTCGAGTAATCATTAGTGAATGTTATAAATAAACTAAAACCATCCACTAACATCACTGTTGACACTTCTTAACATCGCATCAAGAATATCTCTATTCCTGGTATGGCACCATAAATGATTGTTGGTGTTTGTTATGCTTTAAGAATAAAATGAATTAATCTGCAAGTGCACGAAACACCATTATAGCATTTCACCCGGGAGGATTCCAAGGTATCGTATTCATTTTCCTTAGGGAAGCTAGGCGTAATACTCTCTTGGTTTAATAAGGATATAACTACAAGAATTATACCAACTCACCAAAGTTGAGGGTAAGGATGTTCAATAATAGTGGTAAGGGTAGCAACACAGGAGAAATCCACACTAAGATAAATAAAGAGATCGGTTAAGCTAGCCGGGAGGACAGCGAGTCTAAGTCTAAGATTCCTAAAATATATCTTTCTAATATATCTAAGTCAAGCATCAAATCCTAGTTACTCGGATTGAGTGCTTACACCAATTTCTTGGTACAGCCTCGTGTCTTTCACCTGTTAGCTCACTTCAGTGCTTACACCAAGACTTAGTGAATCATGTGCAACATAAGAAGAAGAAGTTCTCTCAGTCTCCTTCTAAGCCCTCCTTCAAGTGGACAAGGACAACCTCTCAAGCGGCCCCATGAAGGCAAAGAAAAAGGAAAGATGGAGGAAGTGGACAAGGACACATGCAGACATAGTGGTGTAAAAGGCCACTACATGACAGACTGTATTGAGTTTCTTAAGTGGTTGAACAGGAATGGTAAGAATTTAGTTATTGATGAAATTACATTCATAGATGAATCCTTGTATATAGATTATTCTCCTTCCACATGGTGGATTGACTCTGGTGCAACTGTTCAGGTTGCAAATTCTTTCCAGGGATTCGCTACGAGGAGGATCCTAGAAAGAGGAGCAAGAAGCATTAAAGTTGCAAACAACAACATTGAAGCTGAAGTTAAAGCTATTGCAATACTCCCTTTAGAATTAAGTGATAGATTTGTACTTCATTTGAATAATGTTCTCTATGTAGCTTCTATGAGAAGGAATTTAATTTCAGTTTCATGTTTAGATAAAGACCGTTTTACTTGTCATTTTGGCAATAATTCTTGTAAGCTTGAATTTAATCATAAGATTGTCGGTTTTGCAACTTTACAAGATAAGCTTTATTTACTTCTGTTACATGATGATGTGAATGCCATAAATGATGAGAATCATATATGCAATGAGAATGATGTAACCACTAAGATTGCCTCCTCGTCTATGAACGTTGTAAGTAAGAAGCGCAAAAGAATTGATGATGTATCTTTGATATTATGGCATTATCGTTTAGGCCATATTTCGATGGGGAGGATTAAGCTATTAATTAAAGAATCAATTCTTCCGCACTTAGAATTTTCAGATCTTGAGCATTGCATCAATTGCATAAAAGAAAATACGTTAAGAAAATTAAGAAAGATGCAAAGTGAAACTCAAGAATATTAGAAATAGTTCACACGGACATTTGTGGTCCATTTAATGTGACTATTGGCGGCCAATAGAACCCATAATCGGCCACCAACCGGTCGAGAAATAGAAGGTAAAGACCAAAGTTTAATAAATATTTGTTTAAACTAATAAAGTTCCACCAGTTTTGGTGAAATATGTGTTAGCAGGTATAAGAGAGCCAAAATATGCAAAAACATGAAGAAACACCCCGTCGACCGATCATGACTGTGAAACAGCTATGTTCACCGGCCGATAGGGTCGTTTTCAGGCTGAAATCAGGAACTGACCGACAGGGTCATATACGGCTGAAATCAGCCACCCGGCTGATTAACCGGAGTCATTTTTCAGGCTGATCTTCCGACCCGGTCGGTTTTGCAAAAACACTTCACCGTGATGCCGTTTTCTCCTCTCGGACTAAAAATGATGAAATATGGCTAAGGAAAAGAAGGCCAACAAGTGGCCTAACCGGGAGAAGTCAAGGGGCGACCCGAAGGGGTTCGACACCCGGCCTAGCCCGCCGCCCGGCCTGGCTTGCTGCCCGGCCAGGCCTACTGCCTAGCTTGGGTTGGTCACCCAGGGTTGCCAGCCCATGAGGTCCAATAGGCCTACCGACCCTGAAATGGAGAAGGCGGTATGAACCAACCAAATAACCGCCATTGGGACAAGATCCAAGCCGACCAAAAGAAGTTGGTCGTGAACCGACACGATCCTACAGCCGCTCGGCCTGGGCTGCCGCCTGGCGGTGCATGCCTCCCGGCATGCCCGGCCGCCCGGCACACATGGCCGGTGGACCGACTTCAGCCAACCTAGCCTCCTTCACTTACAAATACCCCCCGGACCATCGCCACCTATAAATAGAGGGGGAATTCGGCAGAAAAGAAGAATCAAGCTAGAAACACATCAAGGAGTTCATTTCCCACTACTTGTGCTACTTAGTAGAGTAGGTTAGTTAGTCGGGAGTTAGAGTCTAGTCGAGAGGATCGCTCGGGATTCCGGAATTGTCTTGGAGTCTTGGTATAAGCTCTCTTGTATCTTTTCTATTTATGTAAGACTTATCCTTTATCAATATAAATATCTTTTCTTTTATATCTTGTCAAGTATTTATCTTAACTTAGTCATTTTCCTTAAGTTGCAATTATCAGGAAAAACATTGTTGCGTAGTTTACGGGTTTCCCGGCTAGGATTTAATTAAGTTTAGTCTTGTGCCTTCCTCTCCTAAATTCTTTCCTCCTCCTGTACTGACATGGCTATGAGCTTCTCAAGATCCCAACTATCAGGCTGAGAATTGTAGTTGATCTCAAAAGGCTCTAAATCCTTAGGCAGTGAAGCAAAGATTAGATGAACAAGGAACTCAGGAGGGAGCACCATGTTCATAGGCCTAAGCTTGGCAGGCAGGTTGAACATGGACAAGATGTGCTCTCTTACGTCGTTACCAAAAATGTACTTTTCGGTACCAAGCTTTCTAATAATAGTGCTAGCATAGGACTTAGAGGAGCCAGTGAACTGACTCGCAATCCTCCGAAGGTATTCCCTAGCTGTAGCACATTCTAGGATTTCTTCCCTTATTGCCTCCACAATGGTGCTTTTAATCACCATGAGGCATTTACGGTTGGAATTGTCCCACTTATACTTATTGAGCTGGTACAGCTCCACTTAACATGCTCCCGCTCTCGGGCCTGAAAAGCAGCATCTGCTTCATTATCAGTCCTCACAAGCTGAGCGGGCTCAACAGGGTGGTCCTCAGTGAGACAAAGATCGAGATTGTACAATGCCAGTCCAATCTCCAACTTCTCGCGCCATGTTCCATAGTTGCTCTCATTTAGGGGTGGAATGGATGCGAGGAAAGCAAGGGCATTGCCTGAAATACAATATAATATGTTGAATTCTCATGAATTAATTAACAAAGGTCCAAATAATCCATGAAAACTTAAGGCAATATTAATTCTAAATACCATTGGGCCATAAAGAATTAATACTTATACTCAGCATGAAAACATAATAAAATTATTAGCAACGTTGGTCAGCAAATAAAATTATCATGCTTACAATAAAAACCTAAATCTTTTCTAATTAAATTTTCCTATTGGTTCCAATTTAATTAGAGAAGTAAATGCTAACAATTCTTAACTCAGTGGATGAACAGAAAATAACACAGCAGAAGCTTATCTTAAATGCTTAATTAATCAATTTTCCTATTTAAATCTTCATGTTGGATCCAGTTTAACTAGGAAAATGATGCTAATACACTTAAAAGATTAAAAGAAATTTCTTAGGCAGTACTTAACTTAAACTTAATCTTCTCTGGAAATCTAAAACAGAAAGGAAAAAAACAAACTTAAAATTTAGCCTAGAAATTCTAAACAAGCTGAAAACGGCCCGGCCCAGAACGCACGAAAGAAGGCTGTGGCTCTCCTTGCCCCAGCAAAGGCCTGGGCCGGCAAATCTTTCCGCCGCATGGGCCAAAAGATAGCCCAGCTGCAGCCGCAGCGCCCGCCTGCATCTCGGCCGTCCATCCCGAAGGACGGTCGACGCTGTCCGGGGCGACAGTACTTAACCCCGAGAAAAACGCCTCCCCCCCCCCCCAAAACCCTAAAACATTTCTTCCTCTCTTCCCTTTCTTCAACCGCGCCCGAGCGAGAGAATAGGCAGGCGGTGATGGGAAAAAGGGCAGCGACGCGCGTCGGTGCAGCCCTGAGCTGTGCGCGGCGGCGCACAGATGCATGTGAAGGTGTGGTGGAGCCGTCACCGGGCCCTTGGCCGGCGCTCACGTTCCAGAGAGGAGCGTGACACCGTCGAAGGGTCCCAAGGCGGCTCCCTAACTTACTCGGCGGCCAGATCCGTGGTAGTGGAGACCATTTCCGGCGCTAGCAGGTAAGGGGGGTGGTTAGGATTAGGGTTCCCCTTTTTTTGTTGCTTTTCTTCCTTTCTTCTACCTCTGATCTCCGGTGAGAGAGAGAACAGAGTGATGGTGGCATCGGCTCAGGGGTCCCGATGCCACCCTAAACTCTAACCCTAGGATCTATTAGAAAAGTGGCGGCTAATGCCATTGTTAGATCCGACACTTCACCAAAAGCACGGATCTAAAGCTAAGAAGTAAAGAAGAACCAGGTAGAAGAACTAAGAGGGAGAGTTATAGAGGGTGATTCAGGTTACCGTCGGTGGGGACGGAGTTGTCGGAGCCGGGGTTGGAGGAGGTCGCCATGGGGTCGTCGGTGGCAGAGGTGGAGGCACCGCCTTGGTGGTACTTCCCGCCGCTACTGCGCCCGCCGGGATCGGATCGGCTAGGGTTTGTGTGGGGTGGTCGTGAGCACGGCGAACATTGGTTCGCATGCCGCGGCCCCTCCCCTTTTATTTGGCGCAGCGCGACGAGGGCCCACCATCCAGTGCACGGTTGGGCACCCCCGATCAGGGCGCGTATGGGGTGGGCATGACTGACTCGGTCTCGCCCGTTGGGATCAACCTAACATTAATATGTGCCAAAAAGCACATATTAAGTTATGTTAATACTGGATTAATATGTGCCAAAAAGCACCTAGAATTAATATTGGATGATCGAGGCCAATAGTCTCCCAAAAATGGAACATAGCACATTACAGGTAGGACCTTGAATTATTTGGACTGGTTTATTGAAAGACCACAAAAGCATCTAAAGACTCCATATGACTAGTCTTTGGGAGCCCGTGTTTGGAAACCCGTTGGAGTTGCTCTTGCTAGACTAAGTTCCTAAACGCATCAAGCACTTTAGTGTTGCTTCAATACTCTACCTTTGGTTCCCTAGTTTTCAAATTCTCTAGCACGTTCAAATATGTACTCTCACAACTTTTAATTGTTTTCACTATTGATCTTTTAAGTTATGTTTGAGCACTCGCCTTATTTATTTTATTAAAGTTATCATATATTTTATTATAATTTCTTTATTATTAAAGAAAATTAAAACATAACTTATAATTTTACATATTTGAACTAATATAATATAAATAATCAAACGTAACTCAACAAGTCAGATTTCGATACGATTTAAAAAAGAAGGACCATTCTCCCTATTTCTCCAATAGATGATATATCTAAATATTGACACAAAATAGACGGTTTCATGGTCATGTAAATAGTTGTGTGCACGAAACATTTTGTCGCGAGCGAGTCTCCGGGGACGCTCTGGTCCTTGCCGTGGAGTTGGCTTCACTTTTATTCCTGCGCGTATGGCGGCTGGTGGGTCCACTTAGAAATTCAAAGTCGTCTAATTATTCGTTTCGGTCTGACAACCGAATCTGCAGTCACTCCTTTAGGGTCTTCATAAAGGTTTTTGTAAGGATACTTCCTGTCAGACCCGTCTCCCCAAAAGATAACAAAAATAGATAAGTCATCTATGTTCTATCTTTTGCACACTGATGAAAAAACATAGGTATCGTTTATGATTTTTAATCTTGTTTTGTCTCAGCTTGAGACGCTAAAAAGAATGTGAAGGGAGCACGTCCACATGGTGGGTCCTAACAAGTTTGGTTATATATCACCGTATTTACATTTTGCACATCGTCCTTCTCTCTTCCATGTGAGTAGAGAACCAACGTGACCTGACATTATAGCTATTGAACAGTAACTATTATGAAGACTCTTATATCCTCCACTGAACCAGCGTACCATGTACTCTGCCCGACATGAACAACGTGTTGTGCGGGCATCTGGAGGCTAACGAGAGCATGGAACCAAACATCACGGCAAGAACTAAAGCACAGAAAAGTCATGACTGGCAAGTGACGCACAGAGAATATTGACTGGCGTGTTGTTTGTCACACTAGAAAGCAGTTCTAAGGGGTAACTGAATACTTCTTGAAGTATCGTTTTTTATTCAAGTGGTCAGACAAATTACAGGCAGTTTTAGAACGCTCCAATTCTCGAATATTTCAAAAGAGAAAAAGGAATTCCCGTCGGAACATACTTTTACCTAATATTGTATTCATGGATCTTCAAGCTTCAAGGTGATCCAATTGACTAATAGTTGTTTGGTCTCCGAGACGACTACCGCCAAGATATCCAATGTATGTGTTAGCACTAGAGATTGCATAAGACGTTTGTGTGGCCTTAACTTCACAAGGACTAAAGTATTTACTCCAAGATAACTCTGTCAGGTTACTTGTTGCAGCAGGGGAAATAAGGACAAATAAATGGATGCAACATCAGTCCCACCCCCAATGGACCGTGCAGAGGCGCGCGTGGCCACATACAGCAACATAGGAGACGGTCTGTTTCTCACGCTTCTATCAGATTGATTTTCTGAAACTTTAGGAGAAGGAAGTTTGGTTATATATCACCGTATTTACACTGCATAGTTTTCTGAGCTCGAATAAACCTCAAACACTATAGGAAAAATTGGTATGTGTCGTGTATCCACATTTGTGCCGTGAGCTTTCTATCGAGCACACGGCACAAAGGACGTTATGTCGTGTGCTATGTAAAATACATACGGCATAACAAGAGCACACGGCATAAAAGACTGTGCTGTGTGTAAAGACAGGACACACGACACAAATAAAAGTGTGTCGTGTGCCATATAAGAGACACACAGCACAGAGGATCACGGTTTCAAACTTTCAATGGCGTCAGCTCTGTGTCGTGTGTTGGTTAGTGGCACACGGCATAATTGTTTCTTATGTCGTGTGTCAGTGCTACCACACGATAAGTTTTTTTTTATGTCGTGTGTCAGAACCTGTTTGGATGTGTATTATGTGGCCACACGGCACAAATTTTTTTTTTTGAGCTCCTTTCCTCCCCAATTTTTTTATGTGCTATAAAGGCTGTATGTGGTACCTCATGTTACAAATGTGTGCATTTCTAGCAAAATTTGATATATTTGATGCATTGATTTCATTATTGGTGTTTTCTCGTGATAATTCAAACTTGAACGGTAAGTGTTTGAAATATTGAAATATAGTACGAACAAACTTTATATTCATATTCATAACACTGATTTGAAGCCGTATACATGTAACGAGAGCAAACGTCCCTAATCTTGTGCATGAATATCACAACCAACATGTTATCCAACAGTGTTTAAATTGTAGAAAATGTAAATAAAGTATTGAAATTATGATATTGCTCCGGACATCATTATTTCATGCATGGATGTTGTGGTAAAATGTTGACAAAGTTTCACACAAGTTGTCACGTACGTTGCTTACTAAATGAACAATCTCTGTAAAAGTTTCACAGTTGATGAGAAGCATTCTTATGATTCAGAAACATTTTGACAGTCTAGTTTGAATTTGAAGGTGAGTATTTTTATGTATGTCATAAATTACATGAAATGTGTCATGTCAAAGTTTTTGTTTTTTTTCAGATTCGTTTGAAATTTTTAATTTTTTTTTTGCAAATATAGTATTTTAGTGATAGAACATTGAAATTGAGAGGAAAATACATAAAATAATAGGTTCTTTTTATGAATTCTCATTTATTACTTTTGTGAAGCATTTTATTGGTATCAATTTGATTATATAAAACTTAAGATATCAATTTGATTTTTGAATGTGGAGAGAACTGTGCCTGTGTCGTGGATCGGGACGCACGGCACAATTGGTCAACGTCATTTGTGTCGTGTGTCCTAGATCGGGACACACGGCACACTTCTTTATACTTAACCACTATAGGATTTCTTTCCCCCGTTGCTCCTACCGCGAGCCCAATAGCCTTCGTCCCCACCGCCGCGCTCACCTCCCCGGCGGCCCATCGCACGCACGCGCGCCCGCCGGGTGGCTCTTCCACCCGTCGCCACAGCTATGCTCCCGCCACCCGTGCCCACCTCCTTGCCGCCGTGCTCACCTCTCCGCTGCCGCAACCCACCTCCCCGCCGCCGCAGCCCACCACCCGCGCCTCCCTCCGCCGCCACACCCACCTCTGACCCGCCGACGTGCCCACCGCCCTACCTGCCCGCCCGCCGCCGTGCCCACCTCCCCACCAGCAACCGCACCCGCCTCCCCACCTGCCGCCACGCTACCTACCCACCCGCCGCCGCGTCCACCACCCCACCCGCCGCTGCACCACCTGCCCACCGCGGCGCCCACCTCCCCACCCGCCGTCGAGCCCGCCATGCCTCTGCTGGCCAATGAATCCGCTCGTGCCTCCGGGAGCCCGAGCCCGCTGGCACCACCGCCGCTGCCACCGGGAGGTTCCTCGAGTCCCCACCACAGTGCTCGTGACCCCGAACACGGCCGCCTTCCTGAGCCCGCCGCCGACCACCGCCCCGAAGCCCACGCCGCCTCCTGGACCTCGAGCACGGCCGCGTTCCTAAACTGAGGTAAGTTTTTTTATTTTTTTTAACAACAGATTATTGTAAATTAGTAATTAGGGTTAGCTTAATTGTAGTGTTAGGTTAGCTTAATGTTAAGCTTAGTGTTAGTGTTATCTTAGTGTTAGTGTTATCTTAGTGTTAGTGTTAGCCTAGTGTTAGCTTAGTTTTAGTAATAATTTTAGGTTTAAATAATTGTAGTAATAATTTTTGTGCATGTTAATAATATTTTTTAGCGTTAATTTTATTGGTAGCTTAGTTTTAGTTTTAAAAGTAGCCGTGTTAGTGTTATCTTTGTTGTATGTTTTGGAAACCTCACCGAGTAGGGGAGGTTATGCCAAAATTTTGAACTAACATTGACATTTCCGTTCTTCGCAGGGGTTATTACAATGTCCGGAGAGACGGGCCACGGAGGGGCTAAGGTTCCACCATCATCAACTCGTCACTTTGCAGGACCGCAAGGTTAGACATAAAGACCGCCTTTTCCATTCATGTTTGGTTCCATTAATGTTTGTAGTTCGCGTAACCTAGTTAGTCGTCTCCTGTTCGAAAGAGATACAGTTGCAGATATGCAGATCTTTGCATATCGTTGGTTGTATCTATTTCAAATTGTCCATGTTTTTTTGGACTGCCCGAGGATGTGTAAACGAGGTTAGTTTCCATGGTCTACTCCAGTCCGAGAAAGAGTTTCGGCAGCATCTCCTCGTTGTTCTCTGGATACACAGTCTCTTTTGCAGGACGTGTATCTGGAGAATAGCGGGGAGGTGCTGCCAAAATTCTATCTCGGACAGGAGTGGACCTTAGAAAGTAACCTCGTCTACGCATCCTCGGGTGAGATTAGGACCTATCCTTACCTATTAGACAGTGTAAGCATTGTTTTGTTGCAAGAATGATTTATTGGTTGCTGATATGTTAGAAGATGGGTGACCGTGAGTGGATGTATAAGGAGTGGGCACCTGAACATAGGTATACCGAAGAATAGGTTGCGAAGACTGATGCTTTCGTGGAACGAGCATTTGCCAAGCGTAAGAAACTGGGTGTCCCTGCGACAGATGTGGAAACACACATCGACAAGATAAGTTAACGATAGTGTCTCATCTTGCCAAGAATGGATTTACTCCAAACTATACTAGGTGGACCTTACATGGAGAAGTCGATCGTACGAGGCGTGAGGTTGTGAGACAATGCATTGTTGATTGTGATTCTGATGCTAGAGTAGGAGACATGTTAGATGACTATCGTGAAGCACATTTCGAGGAAGAAGAAGAAGCAGCTAGGGAGGAGGAGGAACCAGAGCCAACCATGAAGGCGTATTACGAGATGCTAGAGGCGGCCCAACAACCCCTTCATGAGCATACCAAAGTTTCTAAATTGGATGCCATCACACGCTTAATGGGCGTGAAGTCTTAGTTTAGCATGAGTCAAGCCGCCTTCGGTGTTATGTTGACAGTCATCGGCAGCCTCCTTCCGGAAGGTCACATTCTGCCAAAGAACATGTATGAGTCACAGAAAGTACTCCGTGCACTGAAGGTGCCATATGAGCAGATACATGCTTGTCCAAAAGGATGCGTCTTGTTTAGGAAAGAACATGCAGAAGCAAAGTACTGTCCAAAGTGTAAATCCTCTAGATACTTTGAGGTAGACTCTGCTGATGGTCAGAAGAGACAGAGTAAAGTAGCCATGAAAATCCTACACTACCTTCTTCATACTGAGGATTTAGCGTCTTTACATGACCGAGGAGTCCGCGCAATAGATGACATGGCACAAAGACAGAGTTCGATACCATCCTGACAAGCTTGTATATCCAGCCGATGCTGAATCCTAGAAACATTTTGATGGCATTCATCATGACAAAGCACTAGACGCTCGTATGTACGTGTGGCACTGGCAACAGATGGGTTCCAACCTTATGGAATGGGGGCTGCACCCTACTCTTGCTGGCCTGTGTTCATAATACCCCTCCATCTCCCCCCCCTCCTCCCCGGCGTCATCATGCAACGACAGAACATATTCCTGTCATTGATAATTCCTGGAAACCCGAAAGAGAAAATGAGCGTGTACATGGAGCCTCTTTTTGATGATTTGGCCCATGCTTGGGATGAAGGATTATGGACGTACGATCGAGCTAGAAAGACAAACTTCAACATGCATGTCTCGTATAGATACTCTATGCAAGACCTCTTGGCGTACGGGACATTCTCTAGCTTGTGTGTTCACGGGAAGTTCCCTTGTCCAATGTGTAAGAGAACTCTGAAGTTTGATTATTTGAATAAGGGTCGTAACTGGTCTTCGTTCGACAAACATCAACAGCTCCTCTCTCTTGACCATCCGTTCAAAAAAGACAAAAAGAACTTTATGAAGGGTGTCACAATTATGGACCCTGCACCGCAGCTCATGACCGGTGCCCAAGTTCGTGCCCAGGTATTGACCCTCAAGGTGGATAAAGTAAAAGGCTATTTTGTGGGATATGGTGAGATACATGCATGGAATCAAAATTTGGTCTTGTGGAGGCTTTGAAAGGAACAAAGGCCTACCGAGAGGGGGGGTGTGAATTGGTAGCCGACCACGAATCCAAATACTTCAATTTCACACCACTAGAACCCAACAAGCGTTGCAACCTAAACAGTTCTAGGAGGGCAAGACCCTATGCATGCTAGTGTTTATGATGCAAAACAAAACGCGGAAGCTAAACACACTAGCCTATGCAAGCCACAAGTCACCCTATCAACTAGAGCACACAAATGCGGAATAGTAAAGAGGGGGTCAAGGAATGCTCATGATTTTTTTTCGAGGTCTCGGAAGGATGGCGCCTTCCCCTACTCCTTATTAGACCACTCCGGCCGGAGTCCCGGTCCCTCCCTCCACCAAGTGGAGTTCTCGCACACGAGCCCGCAATCACTCCCGGAGTGAAGACACGGTGTGCGCCATCGCTGCCACCAAGGCACAATCTCGCCTCCCTCGAGAACTTGCCGGACTCTCGGAGCCGACACGAGCGCTCACTAGCGATGCCCCTTTCACCGGCGGGCTAAAACCGTGTAGAAACGTGTGACGGCCTTCACAACCGATCATGATAGGCTCGATCACCGACACCTAACCGGTCTAGGTCTCATCATAGACCAAGAGTAACAACCTAGATCACACCCTCAAGGACGCCCTAGCCTTAGATGTGCAAGATCACTCCTTGTTACCCTCACAAGCACTCTCAAGATATCCAATATCCTCTCCTAGTGCTCTCCTCTTTTTCTCTTGGACCATACCAAATGCTCTCAGGTATTCCACTAGCCAAGAGAGGTCTCCAAGACCCCAGCAATAAAGTTATATAGGCTTCCAACCTCCAACTAGCTGTTACTCCATGAAATCAGCTCTCTGAGCCTACTGACTGGACTGTCCGGTCATTGCCAGACTGGACCGTCCGGTCACTGCCTGACTGGACCGTCTGGTCACTACAAACCTGAGCACCAACGGCTCTGTCCTACTGAAATCCTGTACTGACCGGACCGTACGGTCAGTTGACCAAACCGTCCGGTCTGTTTCTCTCTCCAGTCCAGAAACATTTCCAGCGCTCGCTTCCGCGCTGCCCAGAGTCACTTGTACAGACCGGACCGTCCGGTCTCTACACCTTCCAACTCTGGTAGTTTTCTCGCTTCTTTGCCATAAGTCCCAGACAACTTCACCTAGTGACCGTACAGTCTGGTCACCATTGACCCCTCTGTCCAGCCACTATGTCCAGAAGCTGAAACTCCCTATCCTCACTTGACTTCGTTTTTCGCCTTCTCCGAACAGCTCCTTGGCTTCTCCACTGTCATCTAGTGCCTGTGATTTCAACGAGCAACCTTGCACATCACTGACTAGACTTCACCTAAGAGAAATGACATAGACCCCCTTGATAGTCCGGTTTTTCCTATGGACTCAAAGCCCTAAGAACTAGACAAGTGTTCCCAACACTTGCTCCATAGCTTGTCCTCAGCTTTAATCCATCTCCATTAACCCTTGGACTCCATCAAGCTCACAAGCCTCCATGCTTATGGTCATTGTCATCAATCGCCAAGGCAACCATCATCCATATGATTTGTAGTAGAGTTTAGAGATGATTCCTACATAGACAACACTCGTGTAGATATTAGCCCACAATTTCATAGTTGTCATCTATCATCAAAACATTCATACCTTGGGGATCCCATCAATGGTCATGAAGCTTACAGGCTTTCCTATATGCAAGACATCATTCTTGTGCATAACATTGATCCAATGCACACTGAAGCTAATATTGGCCCGGTACTCTACGCAACAATCATGGACATTCTTTGTAAGACAAGAGATAACGTTAAGTTAAGAACAGATCAAGAAAAGCTATGCAATAGACCAAAGTTAAAAATGTTGCCTCCTGGAGGCAGCAGAAAGACATGGAAAAAGCCTAAAGCCAATTCCATCCTGACGAGGCAACAAAGGAGGGAAGTACTACAATGTTTCCAAACGTTAAAGTTCCCTGATGGGTATGCAGCGAATATCAGTAGGGGAGTGAACTTAAGTACTATGAAAATTAACGGGCTCAAGAGTCATAACTATCACATATGGCTTGAGCGGCTTCCTCTGGTGATCATTTGAGGATATGTCCCAGATCATGTGCGGCAAGTGCTGGCAGAGTTGAGCTATTTCTTCCGCCATCTTTGTGCTAAGGAGGTATCAAAGAAAGTGGTTGTAGACATGGAAAAAATGGCACCTGTGTAACTCTGTAAATTGGCGAAGATCTTTCCACCCGGCTTCTTCACATGGATGCAACATATGATAGTGCACCTTCCATATGAGATGTGAATAGGTGGACCTGTACAGAACCATTGGTGCTATCCAATTGAGAGATGTCTAAAGGTTCTCCGAACAAAATGTAAAAATAAATGCAAAATTGAAGCATCCATTGCAGAGGCATCCATTCTCAAGGAGGTTTCAAACTTCACAACAAAGTACTACGCTGACAATCTTCCTAGCGTGCATAAGCCAGTCCCTCTTTAGAATGAGGGTGTAAATGATTCCAGCCTTACCTTGTTTCAAGGGCAGCTCGGAAGTGCAAGTGGTTCGAGACCCAAGAACATGACACATAAAGAGTGGTGCTCGATCATGTTCTATGTGTCGACCAACCTTTCTGAAGTCGATCCGTACATTGTGTAAGTCCTCATCCAACCCCCCTATTCTCATCAAATTATTTTTTTTCTGCATCCAATAATCTTATTCCTTGTTCGTACAAGCAATTTGATCATAAATTTTGGCATCAATCGAGGGAACCTACAGCGAGCGAAGCCGAGAACCTACTAAGACAAGGTGCGGGAGATGGAATGTCTGATTTTATTTCTTGGTTCAAACAGAAGGTACTATCCAATTTACATTTGTACTTAGTTTGAAATGACAAGTTACTCGTAATTAATGAACTATTCTGCTCTAACTTACAGGGACAAAGCGATGCGTCCATGTGTCCCGAGTTGAGACAAGTTGTCGATGGCTTTGCCTATAAGGTTCAGTCATTTGACGATTATGATGTCAATGGATTTTGATTTCACACTATGAGCGAAGTCGTCTTGATAGAAAAATCAGAAATAGCGGAGTTTTTACGCTAGGCACCGATGGTATTGACTACTATGGAAGAATTGAAGAGATATATCAACTCTCGTTTCATGGTTGCAGACCTCTAAATCCCGTCTTTTTCAAATGTCGTTGGTTTGATCCAAAAGTAGTGAGAAAGTACCCTAAATTTAACTTAGTAGAAATTCAACAGCCATCCGTCTTAGCAGGAGATGACGTCTATATCGTGGCTCAACAGGCCACGCAAGTTTACTATGTCCGGTATCCGTGCCAAAAAGAGGATCTAAAACCTTGGCATGTTGTGTTCAAGGTAGGGCCAAAAGGTAAACTACATTTCCCAAACAATGCTGATTACAACAAAGAATCAAACATAAATGACGAAGGTGAGTTCTTTCAAGAGGATGGGCTAGACGGAAGGTTTGAGGTAGACTTAACTGATACGTTTGAGGGAATGGAAGTAGACAATGAAATGGTTGATGATGAGGACGCAGGAGACGATGTTCATGATTTGGAGGACATAAAACTACTTGAAAAAAAAATTCAAATGAGGACAATGAAACTCCTCCCGTGGATGACAGGCATGATGACATCGATATGCTTGATAGTGATGAAGAGAATTATGATTCAGCTAATCCCAATGAGGATGATTATTTCTCATATATGTAAGATCTTTTACTAATTAATTTACTATGTATAATACTCAGCTATGTATAATTATTTTTAGTTTATTTTGCATCTTTTAAAGTATACTCACTGGTTTACAATTTTCCTTTTGCAGGTGATGGGCCCGACTGGTACATTCAAGAGGGGGATGAGGGCCTTGACCTCATTCTACTCTGGGGAAAGGTCCGGGAGCAAGGCTCAAGCCATGGGTTCACGAAAGGGTCGAGGGAGACCTGGAGGCAGGGGTCGAGGGAGGGGGAGAGCTCCTGCGCCCCCTTCTGTGCAGGAGTCTGAGGACTCCGAGGAGGAGCAGCAGCAGCAGGAGTCTGAGGACTCCGAGGAGGAGCAGCAGCAGTAGGAGTCTGAGGACCCCGAGGAGGAGCAGCAGCAACAGGAGTCTAAGGACTCCGAGGAGGAGCAGCAGCAGGAGGAGTCTGAGGACTCCGAGGAGGAGCAGCAGGAGGAGGAGTCTAAGGACTTTGAGGAGTAGCAGCACCCTTCTGCTCAGGACTCCGAGGAGGAGCTGGAGCAGCAGGAGGAGGGGGACTTGGAGGGGGAGGAGGAGGAGGACGAGGTTAAGGTGTGGTTGAGAGGTCCCGCATAGCTCCCACGGTGACCGATTCCGGCAGAGAAACGACCGGTGCTTTGGCCATTGAGGCCTAGGTAAGTAGTAATTTCATATGTTTTCATTTCTAATTATGCTTTCCATCATTTTTAACAGAGACTAATAAAGTATCTTTATCACTTGCACAGAGGTTGGAAGATAGTTACTCCTGGCGAGTACATCCGCAAGCCCAGCGGCATTCTGGGTCTTCTTGTTTGCCTACACTATACGGGAGTGATTCAAATCGGCACTGAGGGCGTGGTGGCCACCACGTGGGAACACTACATCCACGCGTCAGATCGGCTGGATATGGACTCTAGGGCCTTCGACAATAGGGCACAGCGGGTGGTGGAGGAGTTCTTTGTAAGTCTTCATCGCACTTGATTTGTCAATACACTATATTCGTTGATAATTATTGAAATACTAACACGATAAGTCTCATGTGGTAGCAGGACTTCTACAAGGTTGAGGAGGGACAGGAGGACTTGGCGAGGAGCACGACTTATAAGCAATGTCCTAAAATCGTGAAGGACATGCTTTACGAGGTGCGTCTCTCGAAGGTGATCATCTACAACGCCACCGTGAACAAGAGGATGGTCACCAAAACGGAAGCCAGAAACATGGTGCTCACTAAGGAGCAATACGAAATAGTAAATATAAAACTATATTTAATTATGATAATAGTTATACTTCGTTTGAAATTCTTATACCTTCTTGTCTTTACTTATGATAGTGTGTAGGTGCCTCCGTGGTGGTGTACAAATATACAAGTCTGGAGTGCTATGGTGGTCTCCCAGTGGTGCACTCCCGATTGGGAGGAGAGGCACCATGCTGCGCGGGAGCGGCATCTGATGATACAAGGTCCATCACACCACTAGGGCAGCCGTACACTCAGCGAGTACATGTGTTCATGGGTACGCGAATTCATTTTTTCCTATTTCGTTCATTACTCATTGGTTATGTATATTACATGTGATACAAATGATCTTCCTGTGTTTTCTTTGTTTCGCAGTCCGAGGCACATGGTGGCCAGCAGTTGGGGACCTTGAAGAGATGGACTTTGGCCCATAAGGGCAAGGCAATGTCCACTGTCGACTACAGCCTGGACGATCCTCCGGAGTCGTTCAGCAATGCGGCTGTCCACAGTCGCATCAGTGACTACACAGAGATAACAAGGTAGGTACATGGACCAAAGTGGGATCCAAACACCGAGGACATCAATGGTGAGCTGGTGATGAGGCTTGGAGGTGGAAAGAAGCACGGGTGGTACTACATTGGCCACAACGTCATCGACACGGCTAGTACTCCCACTTTCTCCCAAATTCGAGCGAGGAGCATGAGCTCGAGCCCGGCTATCCGCACTCGGCCGACCACTACAATGTCCCAGCTGCAGGCACTCCAGGTTAACTCAGTGGATGGTGCCGCAGATGGGCACAACACCTCCAACAAACTTGTTCCCACCATCTCCGATGTCTACTCCTCCTGCTTATACTCTGGTGAGTGATAATATGAATCACTTCTCATTTATTCATTTCTTGCTTCAAACCCTTAGTGCTACTAGTGCTAATAGCATTCTATTGTTCTTGCTTCAAATAGTAGTGACAATAGCTTCATTTAGTGATAATAGGATTTACTTCTCACTTATTCATTTAGTATCTATAATAGCTTTCAACACTTATTTCTTCATTTGTTAGTGATAATAACATTTACTTGTTCAATACCTCTCTTTGTGTGCGTTCACTTGTGCAGAATCCCTCGACGACATCGAATGAACCGCTAGATCAATGGTCGCCATGGGACAGGGCCGCGCAGCAGCAACGATCGCCTTAGGGGGGCCACTGAGCTTGTTTCATGTTTATGATGGAGTTTGTGACGATACTTTGTTTATTTGCATGTTTCTAATGGATATTTGTGATGGATGATAATTTGTGTTGTGTATCATATTTGTGATGGATCATAATATTGTGGTATTTGAATGTTGAATGTGATGAATATTATGATATATATTGTATGTGTGTTTTGGATGATCCAGAAACCCTAATATTTAATAATTTGTGACTGTATTTAGCTTCTATGCCGTATGCATAAACCAAGACACACGACACAGAGGCAGTTATATAGTTTCTTGGAACTATCTGTGCCATGTGCAGAATCCTTTGCACATGGAACAGATTGAATCTCTGCTATGTGCCTAATATGACGGCAGACCGCACAGATTGAATCTCTGTCGTGTGCCAGGGTAATAGACACACCTGGCACAGATTCAATTTGTGTCGTGTGCCAGGGCGTCGGGCACACGACACAGAGGGGGTTCAGCCGTCAGACCTAACGACCCGGCAGCCTTTTCGTCGTCGGCTATTTCGACCCACAGGACAGTCTGTGCCATGGATCCAACATTTACACAAACTATTTGCCGTCTGAAAGGTGCCATCGGTTTTGTGCCGTGGGCGGCCCACGGTAGAATCGATGTCGTGGGCCTGGCAGGTTGTGCCATGTGCCTGTGGTACACGACACATAGTGATTTTCCTGTAGTGAAAGACATAGAGGTGTGTTTTGCATTCATTCATATGATATGAATGATCTGGTTTCCAAACTTGGTGTTTGCATTCATTCATATGATGTGAATGATCTGGTTTCCAAACTTGGTGCTGAATTTCAGCAAACCGTTGTGGTGGTGCCTTACACAAGCTGTCCTCGATTGCTTTGGCCCAATCGAACATGCTTTGGGGCACATGCACCGCCACTTACCAATTTCTCATCTTTGGCCAGTCGTCTTGACCTAACAAATTGTTTTCTTCATGCAAGAAAATAATATGTTTCTTGAAGATAAAATCGTCAAATGGATTAGGTCCGATCCAGCACCATACAGCCATACAGCTAAACATCCAAATTATGGTAAAAGTAAAAATAACATTAAGGAATAGGTGATCTACAAATATAAATTCTAAATAGTATAGAAATGACTCCAAACCATCGACATCGCATCAGTGTCTAATTCACTGAACCTTAAGAAAATTAGCTGAATTATAAATTATCTGAGTAAAAGGATGTTTATTTTATTACATTTTCTCTAAAACTATAAGAGAGCCTAAACCAACATAATAATGTTCTTGCATCGTTTAGTTGGTTGGTGTCATTGCTCCTCTGTGCAAAAGTACTCGGACTACTTGAAGATTGAAAGTGGAGTAATTCACCTTCCTTCTATAACCGTAATAGTGTCACTATTAATGGAGTTCTGAGTTTCACAACTTAGGTGTTCCATTTCATTGCTCCTATGTGCAAAGTATGCAGGGCAACTAGGACAACTAGGGGTTGACAGCATAGTGCTTCCATTGTCTAGAGCGTAGACAACAGATGACATAACTGGCCTATCATCTGGGTTGTCTTGCACACACAAAAGTGCAACATGACTACAGAGCAAAACTTCGTCTACTAGGCAAGTGTCGATGATAGATGGATCCACTAAATCTTTTGTCCTCCCCTGTTTCCACATGTTCCATGCCTGAAATAACCATAAACACTTCATCGCACAGACTCTAACAATTTAAAAAAATGTGTTAAACATATATAATTGGTCTAAAACTTGTCAGATGACATATACTCACATAGACTATAAGGTTTGGAAAATCCATGATATGATTAACAGAGCTTCTCCTCCTACCAAATATAAGCTCCAAAAGTAGGACGCCGAAGCTATAGACATCAGACTTGGTAGAGAAGATGCCTTCCATTGCATATTCAGGAGCCATGTAACCACTGTTTGAACAGTTAGCCATATAAATCATCCCATGAAGCTTTATTTAATCATACCCTGATATAAGAAATTGAGACAAATCACTACTCACTATGTTCCAACAACACGCTGAGTATTTGCTTTTATCTGGCTATCACTGAAGATCCTTGCCATGCCAAAGTCTGCTATCTTGGGTCTCATGTTTGTGTCTAGTAAAACATTGGCAGCTTTGAGATCCCTATGAATTATTGTCAATCTTGAATCTTGATGAAGGTAAAGAAGTCCCCTTGCAACTCCTTTGACTATATTAAATCGTGTTGGCCAATCTAGAACCATTTTTCTTGAATCATCTACATATATAAAACCAAATAAAAACATTATATGATTGAGTTGTGCTGTGATGTTCTTAAGGGACCATGGCATCTCACTAATAGAACATACCAAAAAGGATCGCATCTAAGCTTTTATTAGGCAAATATTCGTAAATCAGAACTCTTTCATCACCCTTAACACTGAAACCTAGAAGCCGAACTAAATTTCTGTGCTGCAACTCGGCTATAAGAGTCACTTCATTCCTGAATTCCTTGGTTCCTTGCCGAGAGTCCTTGCTTAGCCTTTTGATAGCAACTTCGTGACCGCCGAGCACTCCCTTCACAAATATAAGAGAACATGTTCTTGAGCGTAACATAAAGACAATTCGATCTAATTATTCAATTCAATCTACAAGAGGAATTACTATGAGCTGAAGGAGTTACCAAGTAAACTTTGCCAAAACCTCCGTGTCCAATCTTATATGCTTCTGAAAAATTGTGCGTCGCGGATAGAATATCGTCATATCTTGCAAAGGGTAACACAAAATCTTCTGTAGGATCTCTGCTTCCAAATGTATCTGATGTGCTTCTAGAAACCGGAGAACCACCAAACATGAGCTCCCGTCGCATTTTCCTATCTCTGATTTTATCTGCATCAAAAAGTTTAATAACCGATATTCTTGCTAATATGCCTGAGAAACGTGTAGAAAATGTAGACTTGTTGCACCTTTAAACTTGAACCACGCTAGGGATAAGCCTATCAGAATACTGCTTGTTACAACTGCAGGCAGTACAATCTTCACTACATTCGTCTTTGCCTTTTTATTACCTGTCCAATATTATCGCAATTAAATCACAAAAAGAATATTATCGCAATTAGCTATGAATATGCTGGACACAAAATTAAAATAGCTGAAAACTACCCACCAGCATCCATGCTTGCAACCCGGAGGAACAGCGTGTCGTTGGCAACCACGTCACCAATTCTCGCCGTATCAATCAACTCCCCGGTCCAAATGAGGCACCTCGTCACGTCCCCTGTCGATGTGCTGCTGCTCTGCCGCAGATTAGCATAAGCGTAAGCCACGCATGAGCAGTTCCGGCCGCACTCCTCCGCGCACTCCTCGGAGCTTCTGTGTCCGATGTGCACGAAGTTGTCGGGTGTTTTCATACCCGTCAAGGCCAGGAAGCCATCGCCGCACCGCAGCATCTCCCTTCGCCGGCAGCCCTGGTAGAACGTGCCGCTGCTCCACTCTTCTAAGCTCGCCGGCTCAAAGCCGTCAAGGCACTTGCACGATGGGATCGAGTCTGTGTTGTCGCAGTAACCGTTCGGACCGCAGTGGCCATAGCGGCTGCACACGTCAGCCGGCCATGTCCCGATGATAGCCCAATCCCTTTTGGTTCTGTTCCAGCTCTGAAGCTGGTACTCGCCGGAGTAAGTTAACACATACCTGGTGTGTGGGGCGCCATCTGAGAGGCTGTAGCTTAAAGAGATTTCGTCCTTGGTGCTGACGAACACCACGTAGACGTCGCTGCTGTTCGCCTGGTACTGGCTGGCCACCATGTAGCCCGTCCACGGGGCGCTGCGCATCACCGGACGCGTCCCGTTCCAGAGGACGAGCTGAATGATCCTGTCAGGGTCCCCGCCAAATGTGAAGCTCCCCGGCGACGGGTCATCGGGGCCTTTCCACGATGTCAGGCGCTCACCGGTCCGCGTCTGGTACTTGATCCGGATCTTCATGCCCGGGAGAAGCGTGTTGGCCGGGTGCTCGAAGCTTTGCCACAAGGTGGTGCCCTCAGGTGATCGGATGACAAGGTCGCCGTTGTTTTGAAGCACCGCTGCTGCCGCCGGTGACACAGGGGAGCTTACTGGGACGCCGGTGATGTTCGTCGACCAAACATCACGGCCGTCGGCGTCAGACAAGACGAGATTGGAGGTGTTGGCATCTAGGGAGAGAGCTGGTGCAGGGTACGTACGGTTTGTGATAGGGGACTCTTGGTTGGCCACCCAAACCACTGTAAACTGCGGGATGTCGTTGTACCATATGCCAAGGTACAGTTTCTCCGGAGTAGAGTTTGTGGGGGAGAAGAAGCCCATGGCGAAGCTGCCGTCCTCCGATATGATGGTGGCGCCAGGGGTGAGAGGCTTGTCAGGGACAATCCGGTCTTGGGATGAACATCGTGGCAGCAGGAGGAACAGGATAGAGGTGCAGGTGATGATGGCTGAGAGATCCATCAAACCACTTACGTATTCCTAAGTTGTTGTTGGTGGTGAACAGAACCTGAAACGGGTGTGGTAATACATCATACGCGGTGCTAATAATACTAAGAAACTTCTAAAGTAGGATCGTCAAGGTACACTTGATGTTTATTTGAACAGAACATGAATAGACTTAGTCTACAAGCGGTGATGTCATAGAGTGCGTGTTTGACAAGCAAGCCGGGAACGAAACTCTCGGTCTCGGTTGCTATCTGAATGGGAACTTAGAGATAAACTGTTAGTGTGGTCTAGTTACGGAAGCAATAATAATACTTAAGTTTTAATCTCACTGATCTAGATTAAGGATTCTGACTTTTCGTGGTTGACATTTCAGCTGTCCAACACGGTTTCAGGATGCTGACAGCCATACTAGTCACAAGTTCTGTTTGACATTTAATCTGAATTAGTCGTTTTGCAGCTGAGCGACCAGTAACACCAGGGTTCTTGTATAACAGAACTTTGCAGCGGAGCGACCAGCAACATCAGATATGACGAAATTGTTTAAGTTTTATCCTCACTCCAGATATGATGAAATTGTTGCAAACTCTGAATTTTTTTGTTGCGCTGATGCACTCAGTAGAGGTCTTAGAAGAATGAATAATAACCACTACTTCAAATTCAACCAGGAACAAAGACAGAAGCGTACTCTGGAGATGTTTCATCCTCTTTAAGAAAAACTAAGGCCCATTTTGGGACAAAGGATTTTCGTATGAAATTTACAGGAAGTGTTCCTCCGAAATGGAAATGTGCTGCAGCGTTTTCAATGACGGAAAGGTCCTTTCCTTTCGAAAGGAAAGGGAACAGTGCATGCATGTTCACAGGAAAGAAAAAAAAAATCCACCCAGACCGAAGGAAAGGAATCTTCTCTCTCTTCGCCCTGTCAAGTGTCGACGCCCGTTCGTCTCTGCTATCTCCATGGTTGTCAAAGTGGCCAAGCAAATAAGACCATCAACAACAAGGATATATAAGATAGTTCACGGTAAAAGGAGGTTACTAATTTGATTTATGTGTATAATAATGAAAATATTGTTGCAAAAGATTTCATTTTTTGTGGCCCTAACATTTTTGTTCAGGTGTTTCCATTCCTGCATTCCAAACAACAAAAGTTTAGCATTCCACTATTTTTAATTCATATAGTTATATCACTTTTCTCATTCATGTGTTTTTCTCATTCATATTTTTTTCCCTATTCCTATGTTTTCTATTCCTTGGTTTCAAATAGGGTATTCACCTTTTATCTTCACATCATTTTTCTCTATCGACGATGGATCATACACTACCACAAAAAGGCTTTTTAATGGCGGTACTAAAAATATTGTAGCGACGGGTATAAAAAAATCTACCGCTACAATGGTAAAATGATTTTTAGCGACAGTTCACATTGCCAACCGCCTCTAAAAATTGATTTTTATTGACGAGTCACATGATAAACTGCCGTTAAAAATCGGTCCTATTTTTAGCGGTGGCCCACATTATCATCCGTCGCCAAAAATTAATTTTTAGCAGCGGTTAACAATATGGGCCGCCGCTATAAAAATATAAGACCCAGTTTCACTTTAGCCCAACTAAAATCCTATAAAAACCAGACATGTTAAACCCTACCCAACCTCATTCTCCACTCCTCCTCCCTTCTCTTCGTCGCTGCACCTCTCTCTCTATCTCTATCTCGTGCGGCCACGCGTCGCTCCTTCCCCAGCGGGCTCCTCCCCTGGAGGGCCCATGTCGCCCCTCCCCAGGCGGGCTCATGCCGACCTCCTCCGTGTCGCGCTACCACGGTGAGCCCGCGCCGCCCCTCCCCCAGTGAGCTCGTGCGGTCCCTCGCCGGTTGGCCCTGTGCCACCCCTCTTCTGACGCTGGAGACGACGGATCCGACGCGAGCGGCGACAGATCTGGCGCGCGCGGCGCGGGCTCCGGCGGGGCGAGCTGATTTGGCCGAGGCTCGCGTGCGGCGGCACGCACGCTTGCGGCTAGGGTTCTAGGATTTTTTTTTTTAATATTAATTCATAGCGGTGGGTGACATTGCTACCCGTCGCTACCGTAGTCATTCCAACGACGGTTTATTCGACGAGTAAAAAACCCGCCGTTATAAATCTTGATTTTTAGCTGCGCATTGGTAGCGGCATGGGGGCATATCCGCTGCTACGATATCTTTTTAACCGCTGGTACGGTCCTCTTTTGTTATAGTGATATTATCAAATACTCCGGGATCTATTTTTTCATGTTGTAAAACGGAACTGTCAAAGGTATCTCCGGCCTGCCAGAGTTCTTCTTACTTTGGCCATAGATTTGTCAAGAATTCTACAGATCCAATCATTTTACTTCTTCGAGGGAACGGATCTGGTGTGGTTGTGCTTGATGAGACGGCTGGATCCCCCCCCCCCTGGTGGGCTGCTTGTTCTACATTGCCCTTCCTCTTTGACTGGTTCAGCCTTGGTGGCTTTATTTGTTGGCGCCTTGAGATGGCCCAGCAGCAGTGTCACTACATATAGATCAGGATCCAACTATTGAGGCACGTTCAACAGTGATCCATGCAGATTTGTGTTGGTGGTTTCTAGATGCCCATTTATCTACCAAAAAGGGATGTTTTGCGTCTTAATTTGGTGGTTTGGACTAACAATTAACCCTATATTTGCATATATTTATAGTTGTTCTGTTTTGGATGTAATCGTAGGAAACAGGTATAAAATAGAGCAATTATGGATAAAGAGCTGAAGAGTAACGAAGATGGGCCAGATGCAGAGCCGCGCCGATCGGCGCGACCCATGCGCCGATCGGCGCAGGAGGAAAAGATGACTAAAACATGATCCGGTCCAGGAAAGACGAAGGCCCAGCCCAGTATGAGTTAGAGTCGGTGGAAGTTGACCTAATCTTGTCGAGTATAAAAGGAAGATAATTATCAAGAGCCAAGGACGCCCAAGGAGAAACGGCGGTCGCGAGAATCAGTTATTAAAACTAGGGTTTCAGGATATTGGCGGCGTAGGTTCGTCAACACCGACGAGATCCACCAGAAGGGAGGTCGCGCCGATCGGCGCGACGCTTGCGCCGATCGGCTCGTGCGTGTTCTAGCGCTATTTCTCACCCCTCTGCTATGTCTAGCGGAAGGATGAGTGAGTAGTCTCATATTCTCTTCTCTGGTGCGGGGATCTGGTCATGTAACTCTCATACTTGTTGATACTCTCTCGATGAATTTAATCATTATGATGAACTTTATTGCACATCTATCTATCTCTTTCATTAGTGTATCGGCCAATACACTTTTGCCCATTATATAGTGCAAGAAACCAGTGGGGAGCTAATAGCCTCTGTAATGACAGCCGGGGTGAACGAAACCACCATGTCTTGTAGAATATTAGAGTTATCACTCGAGTTGATAAGAATAAGGTTGCATGCTAGTGAACCAATCCTTCACCATCCTGTTACCTCTTCAATAACATTTACCTTCCTCTTTCTCATCGTCATCATTCACACCAACCAACCCATTACAATCTGTTAGTAACCCTTTAATAGTATTAGTTCCGCTCGTTCCCTGTGGATTCGATAACCTTGGAATACTCTGAGGGAAAAAGAGCTACAATTGTACACCGTCCTCTTGTGGTATATAAGTGGGTGCGTATTTACGACCAACAATTTGGTGAGGATGGCATGAGTTCAGTGGCTTCATTGGTCCACGGTCAAATTTGTGCTATGGGACCTAGGCATGACCTGGTTGTTGCCGATGAGCTGTGACGGCCAGATTGCCCTTGGTGGTCTGAAAGACTACTATTGGTACACTTCACCTTGGAGTATTCCAAAACATTAGATTCACATAGAATATATATATATATATATATATATATATATATATATATATATATATATATATATATAATTCCTATTTAGCACGCTATGTGCTAAATAAGCAATTTAACAGTGTAATTTTATGGTTACGGAGTAGAAAAAGTTATGGTTACAAGTGAAAAATTTATTGGTGCGGAGATGATCTATAATGTTTTTATGGTTGGAACATATGAAGTACGGGGACATACTCACTTTTATATAATAGTAAATGCGATATATGTTCATATGCTTATAACTAGAAAACCATTCAAAAAAATTTATAGTTATCACTCTCAAAAATCTTGTTTTAAGTATATGTTCATACTCAAAATGATAAATGGGTATGAACACATACCTAAGATAGATTTTTCAATATGGGAGTAACTATATCTGGGAGTATAAATGCGCTCCATATTATCAAGCGCATGTGGTCCCTCCTTTCCACCCACCCGAGCCGTCGGAGGTCCCTAATGATTCGAGGTATCATTATATATTAGTGTGTGGAATACAATCCTGTAACATACTACATACATATGAATGATAGGTTGTACAATATTTCAAAAGAAGTAGTACATATCGCATCATGTACTAAATATTTTGCTGGCACACACGACTGGTTGGTAGTATACAATTTATTAGTTTATAGTACATTTCTTTTTTTATTATTTTTTTAACACTCTCGTTTTCCACCCTAAACTGCCCCTGTTGTATATCGAGATAGCCTTGTATATTTTTTACTGGAATACTATACCGACAGAATGGATCTATACAATTTATTGGTTTGTACTACATTTCTTTTTTTATTATTTTTTAACACTCTCATTTCCCACCCTAAACTGCCCCTGTTATATATCTGGATAGCCTTGTATATTTGTTTTTAGTAAAATACTATACAAACAGAATGGATCTAACATTGTATATCAGCCTTGTATATTATTTACTGGAATACTATACCGACTTTTTAAACACGCGCGTAATGGAATGGACACCATTTTGAAAAAACGAATATTCTCTGTCCTTTTCTCCACTCATGCACGGTGACGACAGTTCGTCGCTATCCATTCATCTTCTACGCTCCGCAACTTCCTCCCCCGTTTTCTTCCACTTTCTCCACTACTCCCCCCTCACCGCCGCCGCATCTGCGTATGTTCTCCCCTCACCGCCGCATCCACTAGGTCATCTCGCCACCGCATCCGCGCATATTCTCCCCTCGCCGCCGCATCCACCTCCTCCTCCTCAGCCTTTTGCTTCCCTTCTCTCCCAATCTCATCCGACGCTGCTCCTTTCATTCTCCCTTCCTGCTCCCCGACTCTCTTGTCGCTCCGCCACATACAGTCCCTACGCACATTCTCATTCCCTCATATCTCAGTCGGTTTCCGCATCGCGTGTCCTACATCTCGTGATCTTCTTCCCCACCCCTCTTCCCCTTTGGCACTTGTTACTGCCGATGCGTTTTTGAGAGTTGTATTATTGGAGGATGTCGTCTCCCGGTGCTGATAAAAGGAAGGTCCGAAATTGTGAACCCTAGATCCATTCTTGGATTTCTTTTTTCCTTTTCTTTTTTGCTTTTTCATTTTTTTCCTAATCAAGATTTTGTCTTTTCCCCTTTTTTGCATTATAGAAGATTAGGAAGGTGGACTATGTTCCAGATCGCACTAGCAAGCTTATATTCGCCAGTAGTCAGGAGGCTTTGGTTCTTGATGTTGGGCGGCAAGACGGCGAGCCAATATCTGAATCACAGATTCAGAATGTAATTGATGCCGATCCTATTGGCGATGGTCCACTGACCCAAGATCTCCCAGAGACACAGGACCTGGCGGTGACAGTTTGGACGAGATGCGGGCATCTGTTGGCAAAGATGTGCATGTTGGTGTTCGCGCTCCTCGAAAAGCCCTAGCAACGAAGAAGAAGAATCCTGCCCCCGAGTGTGATACTTCACGTCGTCCTCCCAATCCCAAGGGTCTCGTCACAAGGAAGAGGAAAGGAGAAACAGTTGACTCTAGCAGTTCTCCTTCCAAACGTGTTACCAGATCGTCTAGTGCTCAAGAACATCGCAGTCCTGTTTGAAATGAGCCAACTGAATTCGAGCAAGTAACTACGTTTGCCCCCTACATGCTTGGTTTCATCCGATTGTCCAATTTTAAAATTGCAGGAAGGCTATACATTGGTATATGACAGTTACTAACAGTTTGTATTTTCCTAATTATATATATTATATCATTGAGCCAAAATTTTTAGAGTACTAGTTTTCTCCCTATGCAGCACATTGTGTTATTCCTGTAGTAGTGTAATATATTTTTTTTCATTATGTCCCATAGTACGTGGCTATGGATATACTATAGTTAAAAAAAGATTGTGTTTGATACCTGACATTTGCCAGTGTATGGCTTATATTGTTTGTTTGTTGGTAGTATGTAAATGCTATGTAGTATATAGATCGGGGATAGTAAAAACCAACGTGTAGTTTATTTCGTTGTTGTATATCTTTTAATGCGTTGTATATTATTTACTGATCGGTTGTATATTATTTACTATAAAGCCGCAGGTCTTCGTATATCTATACTTATATACTATCTTGGTTACGAAGTTTGTTTGTGTTAATATCTCCATTCATGCTATCAATGCTAGTATATCAGCCAAAGCGACGCAGTTTAGTTGCGGTACACCAAGTAGTAGTATATTTTTGTTTGTTAGTATAGTAACTAACATGTAGTAGTATATTTTGTGTGTCTCCCATATTTAATTATTTTATATTGTTTCTCTTGTCGTTGGAAGTATATAAATGCTCAGTAGTATATATAGAGTAGGTTGTATAATTCACTTTAGTTTATTTTGTTGTTGTATATTCTTTACTTTGTTAAGTGGCAGGCCATCCATCTTCTGACCATGATCATTAACTGCTATGCATGACACCATATCTTCTTAGTATATATGTACCGATATACTAGTTCATTACCAAGTTTGTTTTTGTTAGTAATTCCATTCATGTTATCAATGCTAGTACTACAGTCAAAGTGATGTAGTATAGTTTTGGTACACCAAGTATGCACTCATACCAATTGATTTGAGAATTTCTTTGTTAGTATAGTAACCAAAATATAATAGTATATCTTGTTGGACCAATATTGTTTGAAATTTAAATTCCTTTTTATACACAGGAAGAGGATAGTGAGGACGATGATGCCTTTGTTCGGAAGGGAGGTATCAGGGCCAACATTTGGTGTGTTCCAGTGAAGGTCACTGAGACAATTAATATGCTTTCACCAGAACAGCATAGTGAACTATGCAGATTTGGCTGGGAAGATCTTCTAAAGATTAAGGTTGACGCCATTGACAGCCGTGAGCTTCTTTTTTGGTTGATGGATCGCATCGATGCTGATGAGATGTATATACCCTTGGAAGATTGCTTGAAGCTTTACATGAAACCACACGATCTTCATTTGGCACTTAGTCTCCCTTATGGTGGCCCTGTTTTGAAGGTTTTTAATACCAAGACCCAGACAGCAGAATTAGATAAGATGAGGAGATTGCTGGGTGTGCAAGATAATATATCTGTTACTACCTGCCAGAATGTAATCTTGAAGAAGCATGTGGATGAAATGTTTCTGCGATATTTCTTCATGATTCTGTCAGCCAGGCTCTTATTTTGCCGACCAAAGTTCCACATTGGCAAAGAAGATATCTGCTTCTCCCTTGAGCGAAGATGTCTAGGTGACTTTGACATCTGCACTGCTGTTTTCCAGCAGCTGCAACAAAGTATCCGTGATTGGCAGGCTTCCACTGCTAAGAACAAATCCTTGAATGGATGTTCTGTATTCTTGATGGTTAGTCAACTTGTATCTTCCATATTAAACTGTTGCTTTGTTCTCTCTAATTTTAAAGTTTTTGTTTTGTTTTATATTAGCAATAATTACCATTCGGATTGTACATTTTCAAAAAATACTACCAACACTATCACCTTTGATATTTTCAGATTTTCTATCTCGACAGCCTCAAGCATGAACTTACTTTGAAAGATGTCAATGTGACCCCTCGTGCGCAGTATTACACTAAGGCTGTTATGAAAGGAATCATTAAAGATGCTAGGAATGTTGACCAGCATGGAAAGCTTTCATTTTCTGCACTGAAGGTTTGTATTTCCGATATATGCACTTCTATATTTTTATAATGATGAGTACGACTAGTTTGGTAATAGTTTATTTCACTGTGTTTGTTCTTTAGGCTAAGGAACATGAATTGAGCTGCTACACAGTTGGACCTGTTGTCTGTACCGAGGAAGTTCCGTGCTTGGATGAAGAGTTGTTGTTCTCCTGCAATTTTCCTCGAATGCGTGACATGCTTGCTCCGAAGCTGAGTTGTCTTTCTGGCGATTTACGTAAACTTGCTGAAGAAGAGCTTGAGAACTATGATGCTGAGGTTCTCCGCAAAACCAATAAGATCAAGGATTGTCAAAAAGTGATCTTGAAGAAGCAGCAACATTTGGCCGAAAGGATTGGACTGCTTTTACAGCAGCACACACAACAAGTCAATTCTACCACTGCTCCTAGTCCTAGAGGTTCACCCGTCCCGGCCAAACCATGTGAGTTTAAACCTAAGAACACATCTTTTTCCGACCAACTATGATGACAATGTTGCCTCATGTTTTACATATGTCGTTGTACCATTTCAGTTGCTTCCCCTGAGGACCTCGCTCATCCGGAAGATGCAGTTTCTCCACAGCAAACTGATAAAGGTTTGTTTATGCACCAAAAAAATGGAATAATGGTTTATGCATCATCCATGGCGGTATACTTGTATGCAGTACACATCAATAATAAGTAGTATATAGACCATCAATTATCATTTGTAGTATATTTACCATCCAAATACAATATTAACTATTGTTTTAGCTAGCTATATTATGAACAAGAGGAATAATAGTTTATTCAGCATTGTTTATACTACATGTTCCATACATGATTGTATCTGTTTTTTATCTGCAGTTGTATTCTATTCTTCATCCGGTGCTGCTGGTATTCTTCATGAAATTCCGAGTGATGTGAGTCTAACTTTTCAAAGACCCCCCCCCCCCCCCCCCCCCAGTCTCCTTTGAAAGAAGCTAATGATTCCACATTTGAAACACCTAATGAGACAGGTTAGTGTTTTTGAAGTTTGAACACATCTTTGTTAGATCATCCTGATATAGGGATGTACTACAGTTTTTTCGAAGTTTATTCAGGTTTTCCAGCAGTATGTTGTTTCTTAACCCCAATATCCAGTAGTATATTTCCCCTTCACAGTATATTCGTAGATTAGACAATAGTATATTTTTCTCTACATATTTCCCCTTCATAGTCTAGCGGTAGGGTATTGATTATCCTTTAGCAGTATATTTTCTCTACCCATATATCACCTTACATCTTCATTTATCTATATTCATGGTTCTTTGTTAGATTGTAAGGATCATGATCATTGAGGTCACCCCAAGGTATGATGTTTTGGTGATAAATGACAAACATGAAATGTGACTAATGTCTACACGAGTGTTGTTCGTGTAGGTAATCTCTTCTACTTAAAGATGATCATGACGGTTGCCTTGGCAATTGAGGACAATGACCACAAGCATGGAGGCTTGGTGAGCTTGATGGAGTACAAGGGTTGATGGAGATGGATCAAATCTAAGGACAAGCTATGGAGCAAATGTTGGGAATACTTGTCTAGTTGTTAGGGCTTTGAGTCCATAGGAAAAACTGGACTATCAAGGGAGTCTAGGTCATTTCTCTTAGGTCATGTCTAGTCGGTGATGTGCAAGGTTGCTCGGTAAAATCACAGGCACTAGATGATAGTGAAGAAGCCAAGGAGCTGTTCGGAGAAGTCGGGAAACGAAGTCAAGTGAAGACGAGAAGTTTCAGCTTCTGGACATAGTGACCGTACAGAGAGGTCAATGGTGACCGGACTGTACGGTCACTAGGTGAAGATGTTTGGAACTTACAACGAGCAGCGTGGAGTCTGTCTATGCCACGATTCATAGTGACTGGACGGTCCGGTCAGTCTGAGTTGCGCAGGGCAGAGAGGAAGCTGAGTCTGAAATGTTTTTGGACTGGAGAGAGAAACCGACCGGACGATCCGGTCAACTGACCGTACGGTCCGGTCAGCAGGAGATCAGCAGTGGGTAGAGCCGTTGGAGCCAAAGTCTGTACTGGCCTAACGGTCCGATCAGGCAGTGACTGGACAGTCCGGTCAGTAGGCCCAGAAAGCTGATTTCGTGGAGCTACGACTAGTTTGAGGTTGGAAGCCTATATAAGTTCGTTGCTGGGGTCTTGGAGACAACTCTTGGACAGTGGAATACTTGAGAGCATTTGGTAAGGTCCAAGAGGAAAAGAGGAGAGCACTATGAGAGGATATTGGATATCTTGAGAGTGCTTATGAGAGTAACAAGGAGCGATCTTGCACATCTAAGGCTAGGGTGTTCTTGAGGGTGTGATTTAGGTTGTTACTCTTGGTCTATGGTGAGACCTAGACCGGTTAGATGTCGGTGATCGAGCCTATCATGATTGGTTGTGAAGGTCGTCACACGTTTGTACACGGTTTGAGCCCGCCGGTGAAAGGGGCATCGCTAGTGAGCACCCGTGCCGGCTCCGCGAGTCTGGCAAGTTCTCGATGGAGGCGAGCTTGTGCCTTGGTGGCAGCGGTGATGCACACCGTGTTTTTACTCCAGAAGTGATTACGGGCTCGTGTGCGAGAACCCTACTTGATGGCGGGAGGGATCGGGACTCCGGCGGGAGTGGTCCAATAAGGAGTAGGGGAAGGCGCCATCCTTCCGAGACCTTGGAAAAAATACCATGAGCCATCTCTTACTCCGCTCTTTACTTTGACGCCTTTCCTTTCAGTCTTTTCATATCGTGCTATTCATGCTTGTATGCTTGTCATGTTCTAGTTGATTATCGTGTAGACTTGCATGTTTAGGTTCCTTGCTTGCTAGTAGTGTTTAAGCTTCCGCATTTGATCACTAGCATGTGTAGGAGTTGCATTGGCGTGCTTGATGACTAGAAGTGCATAGGAGTTGTATTGACTTGGATGATCCACTAGTATGCATAGGTTGTCTTTCCTTTCATAGGATTATCTTGTTAGTGTGATCACCACTAGATAGTTCCCGATTCATCCCCCCTCTCGGTCACTATGATCCTTTCAAGTGGTATCGAAGCCAAGTGCTCAATATAGGGCTTAACCGTCTTGAGTAGTGGCCGAATTGAGTTGGGATGTCATCCCATTTAGGGCCGGGTCATGGCTCATGGAAGGATCGCTTGAAAAGCTACCTAAATGCCATGATTCCGGATGAGTTGATGGATACTCTTGTGGATTTGGCAATACCTTTACCTATGATCATGTGTATGATGATTGCGATGATTGTGTGGTGGTGCCTAGTTCTATAAGTGCCTAGATTCTTCTAATGATAACTTGATAGGTTGCTCTACTAGTGTGTCTAATGTGATGATTGATGATGTTGGTTCTATTGATCTTGCTTGCTCCACTAGCATGACTAGGATTGATGATAGTGTGCCTCTTAATCCTGCTAGTGATTCACTTGTTGAGGAGTTCTTTGCTTTTCATGCTATTGATAATGAGGACTTACTTGACTCTCTTATTCGCTTGTGAGGTATTGTAGACAGGATTGAATCAAATGAAGAATCCTTCAAGCTTCCCAAGAAGATCCTCACCTTGCTCCCGAGTAGCAAGCTCCTCTACACCACCTTCAGTCTTCTTATGGAGAAGGGTCTCTCCGTCGAGGAAGTGATTGAGTTGCTCTTTGAAGATGAGAAGATCACCGCAAGCTAGATCAAGGACAAGACTTCCAAGGCAAACATTGGAGCATCTTCAAGAAAAGGGAAAGAAGTAGCTTCGAGCTCAAACTTCTTTGATCCCTCTACAAGATTGTCTTGCAACAGCTTCTACAACCCCTTTGGATCAAGACCTTCACCAAGCTCATCGAGCGCTTCTTCAAGTTCTACCTCAAGTGCCATTCCAAGTTCTACTCCAAGCACTTCGGATGGACCACGCATTGGTGTAGGGGGAGCGCCAACAATAATGCTCACTCGATCATTTGAGATGATCAATCTCACCAAGGTTGTTCTTGTGGAAACCCTCAACTTCAACCTTCTATCCATTGGTCAGTTGTGTGACATGGGATTCAAGTGCACATTTGATAAGGACGGAGCAACTATTGAGAATGTCAAGAAAGGGCTAGTGTTTCATGGAGTGAGGCATGAGAACTTGTATGTCACGGACTTCAAATCTAGCAACATGCCTCCAAGTACTTGTCTCTTCACAAAATCAACCAAGGGATGGTTGTGGCACAGAAGATTAGCACATGTTGGGATGAGTCAGCTCAGGAAAGTGGTCAAGAGGAATCTAGTTGAAGGAATCAAGGATGTGACCTTTGAGAAGGACAAACTGTGCAGTGCTTGTCAAGCAGGGAAGCAAGTTGCCTCTTCTCACCCCACCAAGTCTTTCATGTCAACATCTTGTCCTCTGGAGCTCTTGCACATGGATTTGTTTGGGCCAACACATTACAAGAGTCTAGGAGGCAATCTCTATTGCTTGATGATTGTGGATGACTTCACGAGATACACTTGGACCTTCTTTCTTGTGGACAAGTCTCAAGCAAGAGATGTCTTCAGAAAATTTGCAAGGAGAGCAAAGAATGAATTCAAGGCCAACATTGTGAAGATAAGGAGTGACAATGGGATAGAATTAAAGAACACAACAGTGGAGGAATATTGTGATAAGAAAGGAATCAAACATGAATTCTCCGCTACATATACTCCCGAGCAAAATGTAGTGGAGAGAAAGAACAAGACGCTCATCACTCTTGCTCGTGCTATGCTAGATGAGTATGGGACTCATGAGTGGTTTTGGGCTGAAGCAATCAACACGGCTTGCTACACTTCCAACCGTGTGTACCCTCATCGGTTGTTGAAGAAGACTCCATATGAGCTATTGGTCGGGCAGAAACCGAATGTTTCCTATTTTCGGGTCTTTGGCTGCACTTGCTACATTCTCAAGAAGAGGAGGAAGCCCGGGAAGTTTGAGCGCAGAACGTATGAAGGCATACTTGTGGGGTACTCTAGAACTTTTAAAGCATATCGGGTCTACAACTCAGCTACAGGTTGTGTGGAGGAAACCTATGACGTGGAATTTGATGAGTCAAATGGTTCTCAAAAGGAAGATGAATTTCTTGAAGTAAACATTGATGATGAACCCATGAGGAAGGCTATGAGAAGAATGCCCGTGGGCGAGGTTTTACCCTACAAGGTTATTGATGATGATATTGGTGAGCCCTCCACTCCACCACCTCAAGCAACTTCATCCTCCGAGGTGCAAGAACCAAACCAAGATGCCACCAATACACCTTCTAGCTCCCCCCAAAATTCATTGAGAGTGCATCCACCTACCCAAGAGAACACTCAAGAGAGAAGTGAGTCACAAGCTCTCCCATCTACTCCATCTCGAGCAACTTCTCCAAGCTCCTCAAATGATGAATCCCCATCCCAATCTATGCTCTAAGTTCAAAGCTAGAAAGCCTATGAGTGATTCTCCCACCTCTCTAAAAATCGAAGACACTCATATCTTAAGAGAGCAAGCTATCCATGATACCCAAGATACTTCACCTAGACCATCTCCCACTCAAAAAGAACATCATCCTAGACCCAAAGCTATCAACAAGGACCATACTCAAGATTTGATCATTGGGAGTCTATCTCAAGGAGTAAGGACAAGGAGAAATCAATACAAGCCCAACTATGTGAACAATGAGGAAAATGATGATGAGGCCATTGTTGCTATTGAGAACTTCTCTTTTGTATCCATGATTGAGCCCACAACAATTGAAGAGGCAATGGATGATCGCAAGTGGGTAATTGCCATGCAAGAAGAATTGAATAACTTCAAGAGGTGCAAGGAATGGAAACTTGTTGAGAGACCCAAGAATCACGACGTTGTTGGCACCAAGTGGGTTTTCAAGAACAAACAAGATGAGAATGGTGCAATTGTGAAAAATAAGGCTCGTCTAGTGGCTAAGGGGTACTCTCAAGTGCCGGGAATTGACTTTGAGGAATCATTTGCTCCCGTTGCTCGACTTGAAGCTATTCGGATTATGCTTGCCTATGCTTCACACAATGGCTTCAAGCTCTATCAAATGGATGTGAAGAGAACATTCTTAAATGGAGAGATAAATGAGAAAGTCTATATGGAACAGCCTCCGGGATTTGAGGATCCCAAACATCCTAGACATGTGTATAAACTGAAGAAGGCTCTCTATGGACTAAAGCAAGCACCAAGGACATGGTATGAACACTTGAGGAACTTCCTTCTCAAGAATGGGATCAAGATTGGAAGCATTGATAGCACCTTGTTCACAAGGCATGTTGGGAAGGATCTCTTTGTGTGCCAAATCTATGTGGATGATATCATATAAGGGTCAACAAATAAGAAGTACAATGAGTTCCGGGAAATACTGGCAAGAGTCACACTTGACGGCTGTGAAGAGGATACTCAGAGACCTCAAGTACACACCTACCATGGGGTTATGGTACCCTAGAGGAACAAGCTTTGAGTTACTTGGGTATTTGGATTCGGACTTCGCAGGATGCAAAGTGAAGAGGAAGAGTACATCGGGAGGTTGCCAATTCCTTGGAAGATCTCTTGTATCTTGGAGCTCAAAGAAGCGAAACTCGGTGGCTCTATCTACAGCCGAAGCGGAGTATATGGCAGCAGGAGCATGTTGTGCTTAACTTCTCTACATGAGGCAAACACTTTCGGACTATGGTCTTAACTTCACTCAAATGCCACTCTATTGTGATAGTGAAGCGGCGATCAAGATGGCTCTCAAAACAGGAGATCATGGTCATGCAAAGCACATAGAGATCAAGCATCATTTCAATTGAGATCATGTTGAGAAGAAGGACATTGACTTGGTGCATGTGCGAACTCATGAACAATTGACGAATATCTTCACCAAGCCTCTCGATGAGAAGACCTTTCGTTGTGGACAAGGGTTCCCGATCTTTCGATAGGTTCTGATAAACTTGATTAAGGCGGAGGCAATACACAAATCAATGCGGCTTCCGAACGACACGTTCTGAACCCCACAATCGCAGCACAACGTCTCCTATGGTTATCAACCGTCCAAGAACGATTGACCTCGCCAAGAAGACTTGTTCTTGCCTACAAATCAAGAACACAAGCAAGAACAAAGAAGAATGCAACCAAATTTGCAAGTATTTGATGAATCTCACAAATTGGAGTCTCACAAACTGATATGACGGCGAAACTGTTATGAACAGAATAATCTAAGCAAAACCTGAACTCTAATGATGCGGTGACGGATGTATATGAAGATCCTAGGGTCATGCAAGACCCTCTGGACACGCTCCTAGTTGGGCTCAACTAGATACAAAGTCCAAAGGCCGCGACGCAGCACCGACATAGATTCTGGACTCTTTCTTGTCTCGACATTTCCTGATAACTCCGGATGAATTTTGACATGAGGCCGACAGCATTGGAAAGGTCTTCTCCTTATATTTCCATGCATATGTAGAACGTCCAAATCCGAGTCCGTATGCGTCTGGGCGACCGTTTTAATGCAGACTGGTCCTGGGCCCCGAAACAGACTCGAAGTCGGTTTTGATTGGGCCTCCACTTTGGCTTCCAAGCCCTTGCTGGTCCTCCACGTTCCCAACTCCTTCTCCCATCATCTCCTGGTTCTCTCCATGCTTCCTAATCATAAAATAATCATTAGGTAGCAAACCATTCTCAAAAGTAACATATAGCGAAGAACGTAGGAACGAGCTCACCTCTAAATTTAGTCGTCGTGTATGAGCTCCAGTCATTGGACCTTGCAAGTCCAGAATTGGAGTAGTGTTGTGTGTATCCAAAGGAGTGATGTCCTCATCATCCTCCCCCTCTTGAAGTGGAGTCGTTCTCGACTCAAGCTTATCCTCTTCTCCCAAGTATTGTTTCAAATCTGAAATGTTAAAAGTAGGACTAACCCCGAACTCGGGAGGCAACTCAAGTTTGTATGCATTATCATTAATCTTCTCCATTATTTTGAATGGATCATCAGCTCTAGGCATTAGTTTAGACTTTCTCAATTTTGGAAATCTATCCTTCCTCAAGTGTAACCACACTAAATCTCCTACATCAAGCTTTACTTCCTTTCTACCTTTACTACCAGCAATTTTATACTTTTCATTCATCTTTTCAATGCTAAGTCTAGTGGTCTCATGCATTTGCAAAATAAATTCAGCATGCTTCTTAGCATCAACATGAACTTTCTCATTAATAGGTAGAGGAAGTATATCAAGTGGAGTACGGGGATCAAAACCATACACTACCTTGAAGGGACTTACCTTGGTAGTAGAATGTGTTGCCCGATTATAAGCAAACTCAACATGAGGCAAGCATTCTTCCTATTGCTTCAAATTTTTCTTCAAAATAGCTCTATACATAGTGCCCAAAGTGCGGTTCACAACCTCAGTTTGTCCATCAGTTTGTGGATGACAAGTTCTAGAAAATATCAACTTTGTACCCAACTTATTCCAAAGCGTGCGCCAAAAATGACTCAAGAATTTTGCATCATGATCTGAAACAATAGTAGAAGGCATACCATGCAAACATACAATTTATTTGAAAAAGAGGTCAACAATATAACTAGCATCATCGGTTTTATGACATGGTATAAAATGTTCCATTTTAGAAAAATGATCCACAACAACAAAAATGCTATCGCTCCCCCTCTTAGTCCTAGGCAGTCCTAAAACAATGTCCATAGAAATATCCGTCCAACGAATAGAAGGAACAGGAAGTGGCATGTATAAACCATGTGGATTCAATCGAGACTTAGCTTTTTGACATGTAGTGCAGCAAGCAACAAAACGCTCAACATCTTTCCTCATCCTTGGCCAAAAGAAGTGTGTGGCCAAACTATCCTCCGTATTCTTAGCACCAAAATGACCCATCAATCCACCTTCATGCGCCTCCAGTAACAACAAAAGACGAATGGAACCAACTGGAATGCATAGGCGGTTAGCTCTAAACAAGAAATCATCATTCAACACAAATTTGTTCCAAGCACGATCTTCTTTACAGTGCAGCAATACATCTTTAAAATCAACATCAGTAACGTATTGTTCTTTAATTGCCTCAAGTCCAAAAATTCTACAATCAAGTTGAGACAACAAAGTATATCGCCTAGACAAAGCATCAGCAATCACATTATCCTTCCCTTTCTTATGTTTAATAATATAAGGAAAAGACTCAATAAACTCAATCCATTTAGCATGTCTACGGTTCAAATTGCATTGAGAATGAATATACTTAAGTGATTCATGATCAGAATGAATAACAAATTCTTTGGGCAACAAATAATGACGCCACGTCTCTAAAGAACGTACAAGTGCATATAGTTCCTTATCATACGTGGAATAATTCAAAATAGGCCCAGTAATTTTCTCACTAAAGTATGCAACAGGTTTACCATCTTGCATCAAAACACCACCAATATCTATACCACTAGCATCACATTCAAGCTCAAAAGTGTTATCAAAATTGAGTAATTGCAGCAATGGTGCATGTGTAAGTTTGTCCTTTAAAGCATCAAAAGACTCATGATGTACCTTACCAAAATGGAAGTCAACGCCCTTCTTTGTCAACTCATGCAATGGTGCAGCATTGGTGCTAAAATCTTTGACAAAGCGGCGGTAGAAACCTGCAAGACCAAGAAAACTCCTCACCTGTGTGATAGTTTTTGGTACAGGCCAGCTCTTTATGGCTTCAATCTTCGCCTCATCCACCTCAATTCCCTGTGGAGTCACAACATAGCCAAGAAAAGAGACTCGATCCGTGCAAAAGGTGCACTTCTCAAGGTTACCAAATAAACGTGCAACTCGCAAAGCATCAAAAACAACACGTAAATGAATCATATGATCATCCATAGATTTGCTATAAATCAAGATATCATCAAAGTAAATAACCACAAATTTGTCAGCAAAAGGTCTTAAAACCTCATTCATCAAACGCATGAAAGTACTGGGTGCATTAGTTAACCCACAAGGACTAAGTGATTGACGAACATACCCACGATCCAAAAGGTCTTGGACTTGTTGTTGTATCTCCTTAGTCTCCTCAGGGTTGGTCCTATAAGCAGCACGGTTTGGCAAAGTAGCACCGGAATTAAATCAATTTGATGCTCAATCCCTCTCAAAGGTGGCAATCCCGGGGGTATCTCAGCTGGGAAAACATCCTCATACTCCTGCAAAAGGTTAGTGACAGCAGGAGGCAAAGCACTAGAAGCAATATCACCAAGCAAAAACAAGGCTTGTTTGCATATCAAAGCATAGCAAATATCATCAGCAGAAATTTCAGCAAGCTCAGATTTTGTGGCAAGACGTCAACGACCTTGTAATTTAATTCCAGCACCCTTAGAACTTAAAGAATCATTAACATTACTTGGTGTAGAATCAGAATTAATAGATTGCTGAATATCAGGGCCTTTATTTTTCAAACTAGCAGCTCGTTCTAAATCAGCTTGTACAATTTCATCAGGGGTCATTGGTAACAAAGTAATTTTAGTTCCTTTACGCATAAAAGTGTACTTATTTACTTTTACCATGGTGTAAAGCATCATTATCAAATTCCGAAGGTCTACCCAATAAAAGTGAACAAGCTTAGATGGGTACAATATCACAATCAACAGAATCCACATAGGAACCAATGGAAAAAGGAACTCTACAAGTTTGTATTACCTTAGCTTTTCCAGAGTCATTTAACCACTGATTGTAGTATGGATGTGGATGTGGGTGTGTGGTCAAATTAAGCTTCTTAACCACATCAGAACTCACCAAATTGTTACAGCTTTCTCAATCAATGATGACATATGCTCGGCGGTTCTTGATGACGAAGAAAATCTAGAACAAGTTATGTCGCTGCATCATCTCGGGCTGCTGGATTTGTGTGCTAAGCACACGCTGCACAATAATATTCATGTAGCCCGTGGTATCTCCGCCTCCAAGGACGAGGCCACCGCTGGTGGCAGCGACATCCTCCTCCTCATCCTCCACATCAGAGTTGCTCATGTAACCGCCATCATCTGTCGCCACATATGCCCACCTACTTGGGCAATCTTTTTGCACATGACCAAGACCATGGCGGCGGTGGCACTGAATCCCTGTAGTGCGTCCCGTCGAAGCAACAGAGGAGGCACTACTAGTCGATACCTACACAGAATTTTTACCTGAGCACGTAGAAGGGGCAGGGGCTAATCTTGGTGCTGCAGAAACAACACTAGCTGGTGGGGGCGGCTGAAAAGATGGCTTGGGTAGCCCCGAAGTCCCCGTCGGCCGTGGTGGGTAGAAAGTCCTGGACTTGCTGTACTCCTCAAAAGCCTGGAAAAGTCCCTGTGATTCTTTGTTTGCAAGCATAGCATACTAGAAACACTGATTGAGGGTATAAAATTCTTTATAATCAAGGATGTCCTGAATTTCTTTTCTCAAACCAGAATAAAAGCGGCAAATCTGATCCTCTACTTTTTCAACCACAGCACAACGAATCAAATCCTTCTGAAGCTCACTAAAATACTCCTGAACAGTTTTATCTCCTAGATCTAAACGCTGCAGTTTATTACCAATCTCTCTATAAAAAGAAGGAGGAACAAAACGATCACACATTGCTACCTTAAGTTCTTCCCAAGTAGTAGTCAATCAGTTTCAGCAGCTAAACCACTCCACCAAACAATAGCAAAGTTCTTAAACTCACTAGTGGCTTGTCTAACTCTTTGTTGTTCAGGAACAAGGTGAGCATTAAATTTTTGTTCTACAGTCATTTCCCAATCAAGGTAAGCATCATCATCGTACTGACCCAAAAACGAAGGAATTAAAAACTTAATTTTAGCATACGGATCATCTGGAGCATGGTTACCTTGTGTGTGACGGTTGTGATTGTGGAAACCACCCATACCTTGAGGGTTATGTTGCAAACGACGTCGTAACCTTGAGGTCCTTGTAGCTGACTTATCGACGGTGCCATCAGTCTTAAACACCGTTTCTTCATCATGATCGTCTTCAACGTCGTTGTTGGTGTTGGTGGTCTTGTGAGCGGTCTCCAATTCGACAACCTGATGGTCTTGTGAGCGGTCTCCAATTCGACAACCTGATCAGTTAACTTAGAGACTCTCTTATCCAACCGCTCAATGCTTTCTCCCAGGTGAAGCTTGGTGACAGCCCTAGTGATCGTCTCTGCCAAATCACTCTGAACCGCCTGCAAAGCCTTCTGTAGCTGACTTTGGCTCACGCACTCATCAAATTTTGAGCGCAAAGCACCCTCTCCATCGCTTCCTGACATCAGAAACACCAAAACAGGAAACAAAAAGTGAAGGTTATCCCTACAAAACAACTAAGCAGTGGAGCCTCTCAACACAGCAAAAGGAAGCTTCTTGCAAAGCTCTTACAAAGTTCTGAAAAAAAATAAAGCAAAGGATACCAGGGAGGTGTGTTCCACGATTGCAAGGGTTACAAAATAACCTGTGTGACGTTCAGAAGAAATATGTAGAGCTAGGAAGGCCAAATATATATATGTGAGTGGCACACAAATCAAAAACAGATAGTAAAGCTGAATATGTGCCCAAGTAACTAGTCCCTAGTTGCTGGTCTAACTAGCAAAGAAGAAACAAGAAGACAAAGGCACACAGTCGATAATGGGGCTAAGTGTAAAACAGCCAAACTCAGAAATTCCAGGGGCTAGATGGAGCACTAGTAGGAATTCCAAATTTCTTTTTATTTACTTTTTTTTCATATTTTTTCCTACTCACTAGCAAAAGGGGGAGAAACCACAAAAAAATTTCAGCTCAAACAGAGCTAGGATGTGGCCTACAGAAAATCTTGAAGTATCAGAAAACGTCGGGTTTCAACTTGAATGAATTTTTTCTTTATCTTCCCAATTGTTTTTGAATTTTTTGACGAGGGCACACAGGGATCATACCCTTTCAGGTGGATCTAATCTGGGCCTTTCAGATTAGATCGGACGGCACCGAGAACTCCGACGAGATGGCGGCCACCAGAGACGAAGAAGGCGGCGACGCAATTGGTGGCCTCACCGGAATTGGCCTCGGGGCCGCTCCGGACGTCGGTTCTTCGTCAGGAGGGGATGGGGGGAGAGAGGGAGACATGGCGGCTCACCGAGGAGGGTTGCGCAGAGGAGGCAGGGGTCTGGGACGGCTTGTGACGGCGAGCTGGCGGCAAGGACCTCTGGCGACATCGGGGAAAGGGCTCGGGGGCGGAAGTTCGACGTCGGGGGGACAAGCGATGGCGGCGCGGCCTTGTGAAGCTCGGCGCGAGGTCGTTGGGTATCAGGGCATCCCGGGGCTGCGGCGACACGCATCGGACTTGAGCTTCACGCTCGGTCATGGCTGACGACGGCGCAGGCGGCTAGGGCAGTGCGCGGGGACAGGAGAGGGGGGGGGCACAGGGAGCACAGGGCGGCGCGGGCGTGCGGGTCCTGCTTTTATAGAGCACGAACCCCTCGGTGGCTGGGAACACATGCATAGGAGGCGGCGGCGGCTGGAGCTAGGGTTTTGGGCACGCGAACGAGGGCTGGGCTGTGGGGAGCCAGCGAGCTAGCGAGCTGGGCCGAGTAGGCCGTGGGAGGGAAAGAGGGAAGGGGAGAGG
Organism: Eleusine indica; assembly: GCA_030378355.1. NCBI lineage: Eukaryota > Viridiplantae > Streptophyta > Magnoliopsida > Poales > Poaceae > Eleusine > Eleusine indica. The sequence continues at coordinate 22,937,835 of CM059498.1, read as the reverse complement.
AGTGGGCCGCGCAGGAGGGAAAGGCCCAAGTCGGGTGAGAGAAAGGGGGAAAGGGGAGAGGGGAAAGAGATGGACCGTGGGGTTGGTTTCGGCCAAAGTGGCCGGGTGGGGGGAAAGAGAGAGGTCTCTAGGGTGGGCCAGATTAGGGATTTTCAGCCCATTGTTCTGGTATTTTTCTCTTTTTCCTTTCTTTCCTATTTCCTATTCTATTCCCTATCCAAACCAAAAACAAATTCCTATTTGACTTTTAAAATACATTTTGCACACAATGAAACCTAGTGCATCTAATTCGGCACGAATGCAACATATAAAATATTAATAACCTAATTACTTTATTTAATTTAGAAAATAATTATTTTGCCTAAAATAAATGATAATTCCCTATATAATTTAAGATAAATTTTAATCTATTATAAGAAAATGTTGAAACTTAGTGGAATGGGTGACAACCAAAATTTGTAAATTTTGGGGTGTGACACTACAACAGTTGGGTTATAAGAAGCAACCAGAGTATTGTGGTACCCAAGTGACCTATGAAGGTTTTGAGCCTGCATGGAAGGTTCAAGTGCACAATTTTGCTCCGAGACCGCTCAGAGGAACTTTTGAGGTGGAAAGATTCATGAGGCCATTGCTCCACGGAACTCTTTCTCCGCTGGGATTCGTGATGCCGCTCGTCAAGCTTGCATGGTCATTCGCTGTCGTTATCAGCAGTATTTTGAAGATACAAAGTATCCTCAGTTCCCTCAGTGCGCAAGTGGATCCACCTATATTCACACGGATCCTGTATCTGGATAAGGACACGAGAAGATTAAGAAGCAAGTCACTCTTACCACGGTGATATCCAGGGAGTTGGATTCAACCACGGAGGTACTAGGGTTTTGGCAGAAGAAATATGAGAATGCAATGAAAACGGTCCGCCAGCTCAAGCAACGCTTGCCTGATGACTTGGACTTACCTTAGGAAGAAGAGCTAAAGGACGTGACTCCTTCCTCACCACCTCGCAGAATGGCTAGTCGTGCCCCACCAGCTTATGTCATTCCCAACCTTGACGAGGATTAGGAGCTCTATCCCTTAGTGGCTTCATAGGTGTCGATTAGTGTTATCGAGTCGAATAAATGTAATCGTTTCGTGAGAGAGTCTTAGCATTTGCACGTTCTTCTGTTTCGTTTGCTAGTTTGATCAGATGCGATGAGTGTGATCTGGATTTTTTTTTTGTAATGAGTGCTGATGTGATGCAAGGTCTGTCTTGCAACCACATTCTTATACTATACTTTGTTTTATTATTTTAATAAAGATTAGTTAATTTGGGGTATCTCTTTATCTACCTCTTTTGTTTCGCACCTCTTCTTTGCTTTACCGTATCATATCCTTGCAGTCTACCTATATCTTCTATCTGTTTTTTCTTATCATATCCCGATTTGTATGAGATGGCAAGGGGTGGAAACCGCAATAACAACAACGAGGAACAGGAGCAGCCACCCCCACAATTCTCTATGGAACAACTCATGGCTATGCAGACACAGCTTCTACAGACCATGCACCAGACCTTGGTGCAGCAACAGAACAACAATGTCGCAGGAGCTGCTCCCCAGCCTGGAAACAAGCTTGGGGATTTCCAACGGACCAAGCCTCCAACTTTCTCTCACTCTGTGGAGCCCATGGATGCAGACGATTAGCTAAAGACTATTGACAAGAAACTACAAGTCGCTCAATGCAATAACATGGAGAAGGTGTTGTTTGCCGCACACCAGCTTGTTGGACCTGCTACTGATTGGTGGGATGCTTATGTTGCAGCCCATGAGGAGCCTGATAGTATTAACAGGCATGAGTTCTAGGATCCCATGTGCCTTAGGGAGTAATAAGGCTGAAGAAGAAGGAGTTCTAGGATCTGAAGCAGGGATCCATGACCCGTGAGTGAGTATGTTGCTCGCTTCAGCCAGCTATCTAGGTATGCCCCAGGAGAAGTGGACACGGATGAGAAGAAGTGTGAGTGTTTTCTGGATGGGTTGAATAATGCTCTTGCCTATGCACTTGAGGCTCGCAACTATGCGAACTTTCAAGAGATGGTGGATAAAGCTCTAGTCCTGGAGAACAGAAGGTTGAGGATGGATGGCAAGCGCAAGCTAGAACATCAAGGTCAGCAAGGAGGCAACAACACTAGGCCTTGCCTTGGATCATCTTGCGGTAGACCAGTATTCTGCTCTGGACAGCAAAGGACTCAACCTACCGGTCAAGGATTCTTTACCACTCAACGTCAGTTTCAACGTTCCAACTCTCAGACACCTCCTGTGTCAGCTCAAACCCAGCAGAGGACCACTGGCAATCAAACGCCAACCACTAGTAGGAACTGCTACAAATGTGGAGAAAAGGGTCACTTTGCAAACCAATGCTCCAACCCGCAGACGCACCAAACTCCGACCCAAGATGTTGCCCCAACACCCAACCGTAATGGTAACTCTGCCCCTACAGCAGCCAAGCAGAACTATGCTAGAGGTCGAGTCAACCAGGTTGCTCTTGAAGATGCTCAGGAATCCCTAGATGTTGTTCTTGGTATGTTACGCGTTAACTCAAACCCTGCTGTAGTTTTGTTTGATTCTGGAGCATCACATTTATTCATATCATCCAAGTATGTGGCCAAGTACAACATTCCCATCACCTTGCTCAGGAATAAGATGATAGTTAGTTCACCTGGAGGGGGATTGAAAGCAGAACATGGATGTCATAAATTAAGTGTTAGCATAAGGGGGCTAGACTTTACTACGAATTTCATCGTTTTGGATTCCAAGGGTATAGATGTGATACTCGGAATGGATTGGTTAACCAAGCATAAGGGAATCATAGATTGTGCTAGAAAGGCGGTCAAGTTGACACATTCCAATGGAGCAGAGGTGGAATATGTGGCAAAAGCATTTCCACACAACAAGGAAAGGTTGGACAAGGATGCACCCAACGAAGTGAGAGCCTAGTTTCCTTCTTTCTTTCTAATCTTGTCCGAATCTCGGGACGAGATTCCTTTTAAGGGGGGGGGGGGGGAGATTTGTAACACCTTGATTTTTCAAAATTTAGAATATTTTAAAATTTTCTAGAATAAATTAGAATATTAATATTTTTCTAAGAAAAAGAATTGTTTTCTAAAGAAAATAATCAAAGTTAGGTTATTTTTCAAATTTTATTTTGCTGCATTAGATTTATTAGGATTTTATTGCGTGAAAAACTATTTGAAAATGCGACTAGAAATTGATTTTTTCTTTAGTTAGGAAATAGGGAGAGAAATAGAATAGAAAAGGGAGAAGAGGAGACCAGGCTAGCCTTTGGGACAAATCTCCAGCCGCGGCCCAACTTCCCCTCTCCCTCTCTTTCGGCCAGCCCGGCCCAGCTTGTTCCATCCCCTTCCCCCTCTCTCCTCTGGCCTTGGGCCGAATTTCCTCCCCCGGCCCATTTCCTCTCTCCCTCCTCTTCTTTTATTTGCCTTTCCCATTTCTCCCCGCCTGGGCCATCTGCCCCGCTCGGCTTGCCAGCCCACCGTGGCCTAGCGCCAGCCCGAGCCCGCCCCCACTAAAACCCTAACCGGGTCCGAGCCGCCGTCGCTGCAGCCAACCTTGGCGTGCGCACCGCTGCTGCGGCCAACCATGGCGCGTGCGCCACGGCGACCCCGAGACTCACACGCCCATAAATAGCCGCCACCCCCGAGCCCCGCGCCCTTCTTTTCCCCGAACCCCGCCACCTCTCGCGCCCCCGCTCGCCCTAGCGCTACCGCCGACGTCCGCCGCCGCAAGCTCACCGTCGCCCGCCCATTCCCTGCCGCCTCCGCCCTCCGCGATGCCCCAAGTGAGCCTGCCTCTTGCCACCGCCTCCCCTGGACCCCTCCCCGTCGTCGCGTGCGCGCCAGATCGTTTTCCCGACGAGCTCCGACCGCCTCCAATGGCGCCACTGCCACCCACCCTCGGCGGTGGCAGCCACCCCCATCGAACCCCCTCCCTGGGCATCTGGTCTAATCTGGACGGCCCAGATTAGATCGAGTCGAAGGGGTATGGACCCGATCCATGATGGACCGTGGACCCAAGGTCAACCCCTGGTTCATGAGTCCGTGGACCGAGTCCATACGTTTTAGGATTTATTTTAATTAAACTAAACCCAGGATTTATGCCAGTTTGCGTTTAGGCCCCTGCCCTTTATTTAAATTATATATTTTTTTGAACCTTGTTTTCTTCAGAACTTTTAGTTAATTATATTTAGGACCCTAACTTTTTATATAATTATTTTTCAGGACTGTATTTTACAAAAAAGCCCCTAGACTTTTTCTAAATAAGATTTTAGTCCTGTAATTTTACAGAAACAGCCCCTACACTTTTTCTATGGAATTATTTTTAATTATATTTTACTCCTATACTTTTATAGAAACAACCCTGGACTTAATATTAATTATATTTTAGTCCTTTCATTTTATATTTTAGTCCATAGATTTTCCATAAATTATATTTTTCACCCTGATAATTTATAAATTAGTCCCTGTACTTTTCTAAAATTACTTTTAGGGCTCTAAACTTGTCTGTTTTTACTGTTTTAGCCCCTAAAACTTCAAATCTTCATAACTTTTCAACCGTAGCTCGGAATTGAGAAAATCTTGCACCAATACGATCATAGTGATGAAGATTATTTATTTGTATTGTTTTATAATATTTGGCTAATTTATTATTTTAACCCTAGAATTTTAAACCTTCATAACCTTTTACTCGTAACTCGCCTTGAGGCGATTCTTGCGCTCACGCGATCATAGCAACACGTACTTTTTCGTAGTTTTGTTTTCGTTATTGTTTGTTATTGTGTGGTATGTTGTTTCTTAGTTTGTTTGTATGCTTGTGTTTCCGGTGTGATGTTGAGTAGACGAACCGCTGTTAGAGAACTTCCGGGATCTCCAACTTGAAGACTTTGAGCAGCAGCAAAGGGAACCAGGCATGTGTCCTTGATGCATATTGAATCTATGTTTTACATTTCTCTATATTCTCTATGCATGCTTGTTAATATTGAATCCTATGTGTCATCATCATGTTCCATATTATTCCTTGTCGCCTTGGTTCTGGTGTAGCTTATTAGTATGGGTACGTCATGCTTAGTTGGCTATGTCGGGAAGGGAAATGTCTATTGTTAATCTTGATTAATTGTTCACTTTAACATAATGATCACGAGGGATGGGTAATCCTTTTTAGCAACATGGAACCTAGGTGATCCAAGCAAGAGGATGATAAGGATGGTGCGGGTATGCACGTGTACTCGGTACAGTGCTGTGGGATTGTGGTGGTACCTGCTTGGGATCACGAGAGTAGTTGTAGAGAGGCCACCTAGGAAAACAGCGCAAAACACAGGTCTGATATGGGTAGGCTTGGTTGAGTATCAAGATGTCTTCCCAGTTTTGTGCGCAGTCGAGGGATGAGGACGGGACGGTTACTCTCGGTCTCAGGCGATGGACGGTTCACTCCTAGCCACAGTGCCAAAGGGGGCTTCGGTTGGAACGGTTTAATTCTGCAATGGTGAAACCTTAGCGTGGATTGTTTGCAAGCTGGGAAGCTCTTTGAAAGACCTTGTGGTGATCTTGGCCTCACACCAATTAGTAGTGTGATTTGGGCAACATGGAGACTCTCTAGTCACTGCATAGTGATGAAATCACCAACCTGTGGGTAAAGTTGTGCAACCTTTGCAGAGTGTCAAACTGTTATAACAGCCGTGCTCACGGTCATGAGTGGCCTGGATCCTCACACATTTAGGAGGGTTGTTTATGGGTGAACTTGGTCGGTAGCCAAGTTTGGTTTGGGCGGTGTAACCCCTGGGTTTGCTACAGGCGGTGTAACTTGTAGTGTGGTTTCCTATGGGTGGTTTAACCCATGGTATGCTACAGGCGGTGTAACCTTTAGTGTGGTTTCTTATGGGCGGTTTAACCCGTTGGCTACAGGCGGTGTAACCTGTAGTGTTGGATAGATGAGGTAACTTGTGGGAACTTTTCACTTAGTAAATAGGAGTGATATTCAAAAGGTCTTAGGTGTAGTGCTCATTTATGGGAAGGAACCATTATGTTAGCCTTTCTTCTATTAAGCATGCATGTCATATTTTCCCCCACTTGCTGAGTACGGCATGTGCTCACCCTTGCTATTTCCCTTTGTTGTTGTACTATAAACTGTTGCTCAGAAGATGGTGAGATGGACTATATCGACAAAGACTACTACTAGGTGAGCATGCCCCCAGTCGATTGCCTGTGGTGTTATGGTGTTTTCCGCTGCTATTTAGTTGAGAGTCGTTTCAGTCTTTAAAGACAATCTTTTATATAATAATCATACGTTGTAATAATGACATTGGCTATACTGTTATGCACTTACTGTCAATGTGTGTGATACTTGTTCCTGGGCACACATATGAATAGCACTTGGTTTTGTCTTTAAAACCGGGTGTGACATCTAGTTGATTATCGTGTAGACTTGCATGTTTAGGTTCCTTGCTTGCTAGTAAGCTTCCGCATTTGATCACTAGAATGTATAGGACTTGCATTGGCGTGCTTAATCACTAGAAGTGCATAGGAGTTGTATTGACTTGTGTGATCCACTAGTATGCATAGGTTGTCTTTCCTTTCATAGTATTATCTTGTTAGTTTGATCACCACTAGAATTATGTAGGAGTTGTTTTGAGTGTATTGGCATTAGGAATTGGTATAATTGGTACATAGAGATAGTTCCCGATTCACCCTCCCCCCTCTCGGTCACTATGATCCTTTCATAGATCATCCTGATGAAGACATTCCTGCTGTGCATCAATCTCCGCAAGGTGCAATCGATGAGTGTGAATCACTGAGGGATGTTAATAATAGTGATGATCCTGTTGGTGGAGGATCTCAACATGAAAATCTTTCAAGCGATGTTGTTCCTGCAGACAACGCGAAAGCTTGTCCCAGGCATGTTTATTTTCAAGCTCATGTGTATATTATAAACTATGAATATACTATCAAACACTAGAGTATATAGGTCCCTGTCCATTATATTGTTTTTATTTATTTAGTATACTCGGAGGGAAATTATATAGCCCATGCCCCCCTAGAAACTGATTGTGATCCGAGGATTGACTATGTTATTGTTGGAAATGTTGATGAGCAAGGTTATTTTTGGCCATACGTTCATTTTAATCACATCATTTATTTGCTGCGAAATCCATCTTAAAATATATAGGACACGTCACCTCTGACACAATACAAGGCTGTTTGAATGATGACACAATCATGAAAGGGAATGATAATTCCTTAGCTCCCACTACAGATGACTCCACTAAACTAGGTGTCAATGAACTGAGTGTTGTTCAAGACGTATCTGTCCCGCGGAAGAAGCGTACTGATGTGATCCATGTTACCTCCGATTCCCCTCAAGGTCTTCCCGGTTAGTTTGCTTCAATTATCTTGAGCGACCTATGTTTTGAGTGGTCATTATTCAGAACCTCCTTGTTTTTTACCACACTGTGTACCAAGTTGTTCTTGACAATTTCAATTGAAGATTAGTTTCTTCTTTTCATGTCTCTATACCATCTACTTATGTCAACATGTTACCATTGCTACTGGAAGTTCCATATGTGATGTTCTGACATCGACAGTTATGTTAGTTTAGATGCTCCAAGAAATACTACACTGGAGAAGATACTATATGTTGTAAGAGGCCCCACTGTTGTATATGATATAAGCACATGTAAATGCTACTCTTTGCCCATGCACTAATTGTGTTATGGGTTTGTGTCCATATTATAACATGTGCAGATCCAGAAAAGGATGGTATGGGTGATGTTTTTGTCAATGCCTTGCTCAATTGGGATTTAACATGACATATTAATTTTAGTGTCCAGGTTAGTTGTGGTTTCTCATCCCTGTCTAACCTACCTAACACTGGGTACGAATTTGAATTAGAGACATGCACATCTAAGGTGTGTCAAGCTGAGACCGTTGGAAGGAGTGATCTTGACCAGGAGCCTACCGGACAGACACGATAGGGAAATAACATCGTGTTTCTGCTGGTAACAAAGTGATAAGTTTAAAAGTTTCTAATGTACGTCATTATCGTAGGTGAAACTGTTACGCTTATTCCCGAGGATCCTGCTAATCAAAACGAGAATATCAAAAACATATTGGATAACTTGCAGACCAATCTTGTATACTCTGACATAATGCTAGAGTCCCCAGAAACGAGCCAAATGGTACGTATGACATTTGAAATAGTATATTTATATATCATATACTCACGTGCAATAACTGTGTTAGCAGTCTGTATATTTTTACTAATCTGTACTATATACCTTATTTTAATTAATCATAGTTCTGACTTGTCTTATGTAGCCTGCTATTGGCACCAGTGTACAGGAGGCCCAAGATGAAGTTTTGGCATCAGTAGACCAAGCGGTCCAGTTGCAACACGCGGAAGATGCATCTGAGGATATAACAGTTGGTAAACCTCAAAAGAGGGAGACAAGGAAGCGTTCTCAGGCTGTAAAAGTTGTTACTGGTCTTTTAGTTGACTCTGGAATGAAGCGCAAGCATCGTGCACCAGTGAAATATTCTTCTCCAATTAAGATTGTGACCATGAGAACCAATCCTGGTAGGAAGGTCTCCTTACCACTTCGCAAGTTGTTATGTCAAGCTACATCTCCATTCAAGGAGCAAGTATTTTCATTCCTTGGCCTACTGCTCCATATGTTCATCACACTCCAGTCCTAGTGCCATTTATGTACAAGCACACCAGTTACAATATTTTTTAAGCAACAATACATTTTAGTGATGATAGATGTCAGTAGTACATTTTCTGTATAGTATTTTGTTCAATTATGTACCACTGTTAGTCACTCCAATAATCCTATGCTTCTTAGTTTGTACATTATAACATTTTGTTTGAACATATTCATTTTTGCAGTGTCTCCCTTATGAAATACCCTTTCGTTATCATAATCGGCAGCCGCATATCCGCATCGTTCTCTGATTGTCAAGAAACTGACAATTCGGTGCTGGAGGCCTTTGTTTCTTGCATGTGGAATGATGACTGGAAGTACAGACTGCAGATCTACAAAAAAAAAAGGTTGATATTGCATCCTTAGCTTGTGGTTAGTATTATAATGCTCGAATTGTTTTCTTCAATTTCTTTATCTCTTCTCTATAGTTCTGCTCATCGGCATATTAAATTGTAACAGGTTGCATCCAATGTTGAGTATGCTGGATCCTCTCAACCTGGATGCATGTTTCTCAGAAGTCAATTTAGAAGCTATGTTTGATTTGTAAATGCCCAACGACATCAGTTGGAAGACACTTAAACTGGTAAGTGTTATAGAGATTCATATAATACATACCTTTTTTTATGTGCAGATTCTTGTTCCTTGTTTTGATCGCGACCATTTTCACTTTATGCCATCAATCTAGACCACCAGCAGGTCGATGTTATTAATTCTATGAACTATGATCTGTCAGTTACTAAATAGAAGGATCATCATGAAAAACTTATGATGTGAACAAGGGTTCCCGATCTTCTGAAAGGTTCTGATAATCTTGATTTGGGAGGAGGCAAAACACAAATCGATCCGATTTCTAAACAACACGTCTAGAACCCCACAATCATAGCACAACATCTCCTGTGGTTATCCACCGACCAAGGACGAAGGCTAATCCCTGCCTGCGAATCAAGAACACAAGCAAGAACAACGAAGAATGCAACATAATTGCAAATGTATGATTAAACTCACGAAGTTGGGGTCTCACAAACCGAAGTGACAACAAAACTGTTATGAACAGAATAATCTAAGCAAAATCCGTACCTTAAAGAAGAGGCGGCGGCTGTATATGAGGATCCTAGGATCGTGCAAGACCCCCTGGACGCAGCTCTAAGTGGGCTCAACTTGATACATGGCCCAAAGACCGATTACGGTGTCGCAAACACCAGGACAGATTTTAGAAGTCGACTTGTTTGGGCGATTGCTGATGGCTTGGAACGAATTTTGAAATGGCACTAGTTGGGTTGGAAAGGTATTTTCGTTATCTTTCAAGGCATATATAGAACATCCAAATCCGAGTCCGTATGCGTCCTGAGCGTCTGTTTTAGTGCAGACTGGTCCTGGGTCCCGAAACATAGACTCGAAGTCGGTTTTGATTGGGCCTCCGCCTTGGCTTGGACGTCCTTGCTGGCCATCACGCCTCCAATCACCTCCCCAGCTATCTCATCATCATCTCCATAGTTCCTAACAACAATTAATTCATTACGTAACAATTTATTCTCAAAACCACATAAACAAAATATTAGAAACGAGCTCACCTGTAAATTCAGGTGATGCACATGAATTTTCATCTTAGTTGGAGTAGTATTGTGTGTATCTATAGGTGTGATGTCCTCATCATTCTGCCCCTTTTGAATTAGAGTCGTCCTTAACTCGATGCCATCTCTTTCTCGCAATAGTAGTCTCAAATCTGAAATATGAAATATAGAACTATTCCCAAACTTAGGATGCACCTCATGTTTATATGTGTTATGAAAATTATCATCACAATATGAAACTATAATAGAAGGCATGTCATAACAATGAATAACCTCTTTGAAAAATTGGGCAACAATATGAACATCATCCTCACTCTTATGATAATTTAAAAAATATGTCATCTTAGAAACACTAGAAAAACTTGACATGGAATGATAATTATAGTGCAGTTTTCAAGTTGGTCATTTAATTGTATAACACAAGGAGGTTTATATTAGCGGTAGTATACTGATTATACTTTGGCAGTATATTTTCTCTACCCATATATCACCTTACATCTATTTATACAACAATATGGTAATGTGGTTTGTATATTCTCAATTCACACGATTTATTTCATTTGTTTCACATGTTTATGTCATTTGTACATTCTCAATTCATATGTGTTTGTATATTACAACTACAAGCATTAATATTGCAGCAAAAGGTTGGGTCAAGTTGTTCCTGGCAGTTTGAGATGCAGCTTTCCAGAGTTTACTCCAGGGCTGTATTCAAACTAGTCCGTGCTACAATAGCACGTTGAGGCTCTTATCGTGTGGTCAATGATGATGCTCTTGGTTTCAGACATTATTTGGTTTCGCACAGCACCAAATCTCAACGCTATAGCTGGTCACAGCAAAGTTTCAAGGTTACTTGCAATACTTCCAATGACCACTTCAAATGCGAGTGCAATACATGGGAACACACTGGTAACAATTGTTACATTTCATCAATATCATTATATAATCAGTATGTCATGTATTTGTGGAGTAATCAAATTCTCTGTTTATTGTATGTTTGTTTTGTGTCCATCTACTACGAGTGTTTATGCAGCTGAACATTGAAGTAATCAGTATGTCATGTATTTGTGAAGTAATCAAATGATGTTTGTATATTTTACTCATTGATGTTTGTGTTTTCTGTTTTGCCAGATTCACTCTCCTACGTCAAGCAGTCCCACCACAGTCGTAGGTACCTACAGCTCATATCCCATTACCGTCTACAAATGCACGCACATCAGGTATGTTAACCTATACTGTCGTATATGTTTCTGATCAAATATTGTGCTTTTTTTAAAAATTAGTATACTCACCCTAACACATTATGATAAACAAGTATTCTAACCGGTCCTATTTTTGTTTTATCTCATCTACTATCCTCTCTCGGAGATACAGTCCCGCCGCCATCACCAGCCGCTTTAACTCAATTCCTGTCGCATTATGCAGATGCATGCACATCAGGTCTGTATGGTACATGGCCCGTATATTGTTGGTCATGGGTAGTATGTTGTCATATCCAAAATATTTTGTTGTGCTCTTCAGCCGCTCCGTCGATACCCGTCAGTTCAGCCGCCCTTCCATGCTCACGAAACAAGGGAGGTTCCGTCCCTATCGGTATCGAAGTTCAAGTGCACGAGGACCGAAGAAGTGCCCACGTGCCTGCAAAATATGCGGTCTCAAAGCTGGTCACAACAGAGCAACATGCCCAAGTGACCCCAAGAATGAAGAATGTTACAAGCGTGCCGCCTGCCTAGTACTGGTGCCCGTAATGCCAACCCTCCAATCAAAAGTCTATCCAGGCCACTTCATTTCAGTGATGCCCAGGAGGAAAATCCAGGTCGTGCATCATCTGAAGACGACGATTCGGATTATGCACTTAGCGAGTAGGGCGTCAGTACGTGCTCAGCCTACCGTTTCTATTGTTGAACTTATTGTCACCTAGAGATGCACCAATATACTTGCATTTATATCCTTTATCTGGTTTTTTTGTTTAACTTATCACATCGAACTCGTGATCAACCAGTGGGTAACAGTTTCAGGCTAACCATTTGAAGGCATTCATATTTTTAACTGACAAGATGATGCCCTTATAATATATTATAGTATTCAAGTAGCACCATTTGGCCGAAAGAACTGGACTGCTTCTACAGCAGCATACACAAGAAGTTAATTCTACTACTGCCTCAAGTCCTAGAGCTTCATCCACTTATAATATATTATAGTATTCAATGAACTACGGATGTTACGCTTCATGATTATGATGCATAAAACAGCCTATACTAATTTTCAGTAGCAATATAACATTGCATAGTAATAATATCCGATAGTACAACATGTACTACAGCTATCAGATTAATATTATGATGTCATGACTGTATGAAGATGGCACATTTGTTCACCTTATAAATGCATTAATATACTACATACGTTATATACGACAACCTCACTATGATATTATATGCCACAGATGATGTCGATACTCATTCATGGTCCCTGATTAGCTAGACATCCTGATTAGATGGGCATAGAAATGCCCATTCTCATTCATGCTCGCTGATTAACTAAACATCCTTACGAGGGCATACATTCTTGTCGTGCTCCCCAACCAAGCCACAGATGGTGCACTTGTATGTGAGCTTGCGGATGACTGGCAGCAACGGGCCGTAGTTAGGAAGTGGAATTATTGACCAATCTCCCTCATCTGCATCTCCAGCTTCATCCGACTCTGGGTTAGAAGACCCCTCATCTGGTTCCGGAGCTTCAACTTGATGGAGTTTTTTTGCTCCCCCCTCGTTACCATCACAGGCTTTTCCTTCAGCACCCCCATCTGTGTCTTCTTCCAGGAGTCCACCTCCATCTACATCTTCTCCCTTGCTTTCGAGGCCATCTCCATTTTCTCCTCCGCTTCCATTGCTGTCACAGCCGTCTTCATGCCCATTAATTTCTCACATCCAGTCTTCAGAATCCCAATCATCCTCGTCGTTACTTTCATGGCAGTCGCTTGTTGGTAGGGGATCAGAAGCAGCCGCATAATCAACTCCATCTATAATTCATATTAATGCAGATGTTAATCTACACTACTACCACAATCAGTACCTTATCAGAAATATTTAATTTCTTCATGAGCGCCACGCACCAAGTTGTCATCTACCACCTCATTTTCCACTACATCGACGAAGAAATGTTCCTTCTTGGCATTCCAATCACTTGTGACTTCCTCCCCGTTTGTTCCCACCTCGTCCTCCTACACCAAGTTACATTTTCCAATAGTTGAAAACAACTAGACATACCGAATGAGCAGACGAATAGTATTATTTCATGGTTTTTACCATACGAACCTCCCAAATACACGCATTGTATGACTTCACGTCGGCGCTAGCATCTGAATCCTGACCATCGACCACATATAGCTCGCGATATCTCTAGAACGCCACCAGGTCCGCCGAAGTCACTAGATCTGCAGGGATTTTTTGCTCTTCCCTTACGAACCGGTCCACCAAATCCCCATTAGGAAGTGGATCCATCTCGCGAATGAAGGCTTGCAGAGGATTTTGTCCTCCACCCACCTCCTTGCTATCTCCCAAGGTTCTATTGAGAAACGACATCTGAGAGTTGTGTGCGTGTCACTGAGAGTGTTCGAAGGATCTATGTAAGTATATATAACACATATGATATATTCCCTGCCAGCGTAAAAAGGTGAATAGCCACACATACAACCATTACAGCTATAACCTTTGTACATTTCTAGTTATGACATGCACTAAATACCATAAAACAATACAAATATACAAGCAAAACTAACTCCCATTTTTAAACTATCACGAACAAACGGTTGGTATCGTTGATGTTTGTATCTTTGATGTTTGTTTTCTACTTTGTACGTACAATAGCAACCGATCCTGTATACCTGCAAAAGAATGTTAAGCAAAGTATATTATCACAATATATAGAACTTAGATTTTGCTGTATAAATTAGCTATCCATGGTGCCCCATGACCAGACCTGCCTCGATCTACCATCATCACTTTCCTCACTCATCCTCCCTCTTCGCCGATGAGCAATCTAAGTGACACCGACGACGCTCCGACGAACAGCCTTGAGTCGACACTCATTATCCACCATGTATCTTCATACCCTTCCTTGATTCACCGCCATTTCTCTGCTCCTGATCCGGCCGTCATTCAGGAGTCGATGCGTTGTTCGAACATAGATGTTGTCCCCTTCACATCTGCTCCATCCAGTTCATCTCCCACGGCATCTCTAGTTCATGCTGCTCGTAGGGCTCCATCTGTGGCCACCTCTCATTGTCCACCATCCATCAACCATGCTCTCTACACATTCTGCTCCAACTATCCAATTTGCAGATGTGCCTCACTGTCTGGGCCATCCCAATGGCGAGCCTACCCCCCGTCCTCTACCTGAGGTCTGTGTAGTTCCTCGGTCTATCGATATAGATGCGGAGGAGGATGCGCTTGCCCTTGCACTTGTTGCAGTTGTTGGTGGCACGAGGCCTGTCATCTCGGCAGAAGAAGTTTAGCAATGGATTGATGAGTTCCTTGGCCGCACTTCCATTGAGGTTAGTATTCACCTCTATCATCCAGAGGAATTCCTCATCTGTTTCAAGTTCGTGGATGATATGATGCGCGTCTTGCATGACTCACCTCACAAGGCCATGCCGTTTACTCTCATTATCAAAAAATGGAATCGCCAATCAATGGCCACCTCAGCCCCTTTTCTGTTCTGTGTTCTAATAGGGATGCGTGGCCTTCCTGCACACGCATGGAATGTTAGCACGGTGCAGAGCGCTCTTGGTCCAGTGTGTTGGAATCTCAAACCAACACATGACACTGTTTCAAACGTTGATATGCGGAGGTACAAGGTCATCGCTTATACACCCAAATTTGATCCCTCCCAAGAAAACAATCATCATCCTGGAGCCTGAGGAGGTACATGTGCGCTGCCCGCCGTTGTTCCTAAATGCTAAAGAGTTAATAGAGAGCAATCTTCCTGCCCTACGCTACAACGTCGAGGTCGAGACTCTTCAAGTTCAAGACTGGAGTGTTTGCTCTGATAGCTCTGATGATGACTTCATGTGCTCTGGCTTCTGTGTTGGGTCTTGCTCCTACGATTCAGACTAGGGAGTCCAGTTTGTATCTATTATTATTGTTGTTTTGCTTTGTTGGTTTGTATCAGCTGTTGCTTTGTATCAGGTAGTGTTCATCGACACAATGCGAGACCATTTCTGTAGGATGCTATTATAATTTATTCTGTGTATTTACACTGTGACCTTAGATTTAGATTGTGTCATACTAATTTGTTATTTATCTTGGTTTGTATTCGATACTCTTCGACTCTGACCTTAGATTTAGATTGTGTTATGCCATCAATATCTAGGGCATCAGGTTTAATACTAATATTTTTTATGGTCTCCAGTAATATATATACAACACACCCCATGTAATGTTCATATAATTTCATGACAATGTACTGTCCCTTTCTACAAATATACTCTCGCATGTCGCACCTATTCTGTCAGTAGTATATGTATTTAGTATTGTCAATACCATATATATTACTCCTCGGAGCCAATATACAATGAAAGTTGACTACATGCAGACCAGGTATACTATTCCGATATACTACATGTCTTATTGGGATACTAGCGTAATAGACACTGCAAAAAAAAAACATGATACACATTTCTGTTCGTGGAATGAAGAAAAACTATTATCAGGATGATCCATTATTATTACACAACGTACTCATATATTGACTCATGCCAAAATTAACAAAAGCAAATGATATAGGATCTATATAACTACACATCCTATCTAATTATTAATCGGATCGGAGCATTTCAATCGGTCTCTTCCTCTGATTCAACGGAACGGAGACCCCCCTTCAACTTCCGCTTTACGGCAAGTCGTAGAGCCTCCGCCATCTCACGGATCTGTCAATTTATGTGGGTATTGGAAGGAATGAAACCATGAATTCACAGTATTTAAAATTGAACTCTTAAGTTTGACATACAATATAAGTACCCACACATCACCTTTTCTCCTGACAGGATTCGTTCATCTGATTCGTCATTGCTTTCATTGCTTATCATCATTGTGCATCTCATCCTGGAAAATATTATGTCATACCTTTCACCTTTACTCTACAGTACAAGTAAGAGTATGTTAGTTCACATATTAAATCAGTACGAGTTAGTCACAACCAAGAGAGTTTGATAGGTTTTTTCTTAGCATAATCATAAACCAACCTCGTCCAACTTTGCAGGACAGTCTGGCCAGTCGGCGACGTTCTGCTCTCCCGTGCTAGAGGACGACCAACTCTCAGTGTATATGTGCTGACTAGCCTGCAAAAGATGTGCATCTATTATATGAATTACAAAAAGGTGTCCTTAGGCAAATGCAAGTACCATTATGTATCATAGAGGACGCTGATTACCTTGCCTTTGCCCGATGTCTATCCGGCAACGACGTCCTGACTGCCGCTCCTTTGTGATGAACGTACGTGCCTGGACGACAGCGAACAACTGCAGTTGAATCGACCAGTCGCATCACGGACCTTCTTTCTGTTGTCGCGGCTACCCCCTATCATTGTGCCGCTGTAGGTTATCGTTCACAACGTTGAGTACAACTACAATTGGGTAGGCCTTTTTATAGGCCTCGGAGTAGAGGACTAAAAACTAGCGTCGTTATATTGAACGCTTGGTCAACTCTTTCTTTTCGCTATGGATAAGGACGGAAACCGAGCGTTGTTACATCGAATCAGATGGTCAAGCAGTCTTATCGCTCTAGATGAGGATGAAATCCACGTATTGTTAGATCGAACATCATGGCGGGTGAGATTCTTATCAACTTCATCGTACACTCCAATTCTATCCCACCCCAAAAGTAGCTCTGATAATCCGTAGTATATATACTATCCATGCAGTACCCGTATTCGCAGTACAGTCGCAGATAATAGTTTGTACATAAACCTGACTTCAAATACACTATTGCGCATCATGGCTATATACTATTATCTATTTCAGATACCAAAAACTACCATATGAATGGATATACTACCCCACTATTTCACAAAATTTTGTATATAATGAAGACAATAGATATCCATGTACAAAAAACAATTTAGATGATATACTATGAATCTGTAAAAATGTACTACAAACGCCCTCCCCGTATCATGAAAAGGCGTTGTTTTACTTTTTGACATCGATTTGACTCCCGAGGACGAGTTTGTTGACGCGTACTACCAGAAACAAGATTATACTCATGCGCGTTACACATATACTACCCAGCGTCATTCCCTCATGAACCAACCTGGCAGTTGATGGGTATGGAGGATTTCCAAAGGATAAATATTTCTAATTAAGGTAAGAACATAACTAGGTTGTTAGCATTAGGCACAGGCTAACCCCTGCTCTGTCAGATGGCCCTTGCCAAGAGCCTACAACGTAATCAAATGTGGTGGATTACAAAAGACAAATAGGACAGTTGGTACCTAATTTCTACCTTTAAAACCTATGGATTATATGATAAACAAAGGTAATCTACGATCTAGACACTGCAGCTATGCTTTAAATTACAACCTCAATCTCTACGTATGATGGATCAAGACTAAAGCTTCTATATAGCTTGAACGATGAGCGAGCAATAAAGTAAAGAACTTACTTATTAAAAAGGAAAATTAAATACCACAAAAGAAAATATAAAAACCCTACTGTTGATGATTCTTAAATGCCAAATCTAACTGTCAAATCTCTACATAAAGGATGTAAAAGGAATGACCAACATAGTGATATCAGCTTATTACTATAAATTTCCACAAGTGTTGGTGAATATATATATGCAAGTGACGTATTAGTAAATATGAGGGAATATCCAATTATGAGTGAAGAAAGTGAATGAAACTCAAAAACATGAAGTGAGAAGTGCCCAAATGATAAAATAAACCTCATCATGTTGAAGCCCTCGCCGAGCCAACTGAAAAGAATATATAATTTACCTAAATCGGATATCAGATGAGAGAGTTATGCTGATGTTAGCACAAGAGGGAGGGGAAGAGAATGGCAGTTTTGGTTGCTTGGCTGAGTGGAGAAGCCCATGAACTGATGTTAGCACTGATGAATGATGAGGAACAAAGGCAAGATGAGGGCAACAACAGAATGGCAGAGCAACAACAACTTCATAACTTAGAGAACAATGAACTGATGATTGATGGCCATTCTCAGAACCAACAAATAGCAGCAAATTCACAAGATGACTTGCATAATGACCAGTCGAATGTTATCCACCAAGAATAGAATGAGAAAACTTGGTCATCCAGGATCATATCAGTTTGGAATCATGCAAATCCTTTATTAGCTGGGTTGACCCTCCTTTTGAATTGTTTGCTCTCCATAACTCGGTTATTCCAGGGGTACCTAAGAGGAATGTAGACAAATCAGATACTGGGCAAAACACTTCATGCCAGTGGGCAATGACTCCTATGTCAAAAATACCTGATGTCTGGTCACACTTCTTCACTTCTTCCTTGTTAAATCTGGCTATGTTCGACTGGGCTACCTCATTCCTGACCAAGAAGCATTGGGAGATCTATGCTAAGAATTTAGGGGCAGATTACATGTCCTACAAAATTCCAGTTGCCTGTCCTATAAAGCAGGCAATCAGGTGCCCGAGAACTAGATCCATAGATAAAGGTAAAGGTATTATGATTGAGGACCTATCTGAAGAGGATGCTGAAGTAAGGGGCTGTACCTGTGGAGTTAGTTTGGAGAACTCTCTCGTGCACACAGACAAAATAGAGAGAGACATAAAACAAATCACACCTTAGAAGGATTCAAACCAGGCAACTCCAAAAGTTGTGCCTTTAATACAAAAGAAATGTAGAACAACTCCTCTCATGGTAACACAGGTCAGGAGAAGTGATGGAATAAAAGACAAGCTCAAAGAGTTCAAGGGAAATACCTGCACTGATAGAAACTGTTTCTCTTGCTCTGTTAACCCCGCAAGCATTCTATGTTAAAGTGGGGAGTTTTGCAAAGTGGGGAGCTCCGAGTTAGGTGATGAGAATCTTTTAAAGAAGAGGAAGACTAAAACTGTCATTTGGACAGGGAAAAAGTCTAGCAACCCAAAGAAGGATAGTCAGGAAGACCAAAGCAAGAATAAATCAAATGAAGACAAACATGCAAAGAAGTCAAAGATGAAGTAACTATGCAAATTGGGCTAGAGACTCTGACTCTGGCAGTTTGTTATTTTGTTTCTATGTTAAAATCAGCATCCCATTCCCTCTGAATGAGGATGATATTTTGTCTCAGTACAACTTGTTTAATCTGAAACCTACTTTTTTATTATGTATCCATGAACATGTTGGTTACTGTAAGCACTGGGAGTTCTGTCTTAATCGTATTAATTCTTTCTGGTTTATGGTTAATGAATATGGGATTGACTGGTCCCGTTCAGTCTGTCATATATACTGGCCAATGTCAATGAATACTATGTATTGCATACATGGTAGCTCCTTTTATACCACCTTCCTAGTTATTTATGGACACATCACATAGCCACATGCATAGACAACTGAAAATTCATTGTTGGAATATTAGAGGAATCAATTCTGACAAGAAATGGAATGCCATCGGAAGCAAAATCTTAGAAGCTGAATGTGATATTATATGTTTACAGGAAACTAAAAAGGAACTTTTTGACCTGAATTATTGTTGACACTTGTTAACTTTTACTAAGTTACATCAATATAACCATCCCCGGCTAGGCGCCTGAAATGCTTGTGACACTTCTTAATGTCGCAACAGACATAATTATAAGGATGCACTTCAGTATCAATTTAGTAAAATCCGCATGCGCACGGATAATACCGTTGTAGCTATTAGATTGCTCCAATAGCTTGTCATTTATAGTTCTACTAAAGAAAGGCTATAGCATAAATATATGATTGTTAATAGTAACATAGTCAAAAAGATTGGTATGAGTATTCAGAGTTTATACAAGGTAAGTATAATAAAGGATAGGGGTAGTGTGACACACAGAGCAATCATCCCTAAAGATAAATAAAAGTCCTAACTCACTAGGAATTTTAGTTAGGTGAGCAAAGTTGTATCTCTAATGTTAGTCTACCTATATAGTTACGTACTCAAACAATTATATACAAAGTTATACTAATCTTAGTCTAATGAATTCAACACTTCGTGTACGGATTCATGCCCGACACACACAAGGCAACTTCGTCTTGGACACACGTCATAACCGAACATGGAGGAGTACAAAGGACAAATAGGGCTTTCACCACCTACTACCTACCTCTACAAACCATGGATTACAAGGTGATCAATACTACCTAGCCGTCTAAGCACCACGCTTACACATTTAAGTAGAACTCTAGCATTGATCAAACACTAGAATTACCGATAGGATTAACAAATACTAAAGCATACATAGCTCAAAAACTATGGATTAACAAGTCATGAGCTAAGCAATTGCAATCCTAATTGGATATCAAACCCATGTTGAAGCATAACAACTAGACTAAAGTACAACTAGCATTATAACATTTAGACTATAGTCAATGTATATGACCATCATGACAATAAGGTAGCAAGTCTATATCATCATGAAAGCATAAAGTCCTATGACATGAATATGATATATAACCAAACAAGGAACACATATCATAAGCATAACTATATGGAAGAACTATATTAATTGAATAGATCAAAGTCATAATAAAATAGAATAAAGGAAAAGATACAAGAGCCATACCAATACTCCTATGACTTGGAGGCTTGAGCAACGCTCCTCCTACACTAAACTCCACTAGGACTAGAAAACTACTAAGTGAAAGAGAGAAATGAATAACTCTTGAGTGTGTGTGTTGGAGTGGATCTCTCCCCCATAATTTATAGTGTCCAGAAGTCGGTACTGGAGAGTAACCGTTGTTGGCGATCCTTATGCCTAACAGAAAAATCCGCAAGTGTACGGATGCCGATGTAGCCTTCACCCGGGAGTATTCCAAGGTATCAAATCCACGGGAAACGAGAAGTGAAATTCTATCCTAATCCAATTCTTGTGAACAAAAGAGAAGGATAACAACGGGTTGAGACGGTCCTCCAGCCTTGGCTTCATGTGACAACTTACATCCAAATAATCATCGGACTCCAATATTTACTCTTGTTTACTTCGAGGCATAGTCGTCCGAGGTACGAAAAGGGATGAGAAGGGACCTCAGCTAAAACTACCATCAACGGCTATGAGCCCAACCCGAACGTGGTGGAATATAGGGGATAGCTCAGTGCTGTCACCACCTAACTACTGACCACACAGCCTGTGGGGTTGTAGCAAACTTAGATAATTCTAAGTCTATACACCATGTATACAGTTACAATTACTACTCTAACCTTGTTAACTAAAGGCAGAGTAACCATAGTCAAATAAAGTTTATCTAACATGGACTAAGAACTCATAAACAAGATATAAATAAAGAAAGCTTCAATGATTAAATCAACAAAACAATGTCTACATGTTACCCGGCTGAGGGACGGGGACTCTACTCTTGATGGAGAATCATCCCCGAGGGATAAGGTGGAGAAGGAGCCGACATCCCCGGCTCCCTCCCGAATTTCTACCACTCACTCTCACTCCCTATTCTAATACATTTCTACAGTGTGGTGCTTGTTGTCCTCCTCTTCATCTGTTGATCTTTTCTACCGAATTCCCCTTCTATTTATATGTGGCGATGGTCTGGGGGGTATTTGTAGGTGAAGGAGGGTCAGTTGGTCGAAGTCGCACCGCCTTCTCCATTTTGGGGCCAGTGGGCCTACGGGCCTCATGGGCTGGCAACCCTGGGTGACCGACCCAGGCTGGGCGGTAGGCCATGCCGGGCGGCAACCCAGGCCGGGCGGCGGCCTAGGCCGGGTGCCGACCCCTCCGGGTCGCCCCTTAACGTCTCCCGGTTAGGCCACTTGTTTGGCCTTTCTTTCCTTAACCATATTTCATCATTCTTAATCTGGGAGGAGAAAATGGCATCATGATGAAGTGTTTTTGCAAAACCGGCCGGGTCAGATGTTCAGCCTAAAAAATGACTCCGGTTAATCAGCCGGGTGGCTGATTTCAGCCCTATATGATCATGTCGGCCGGTTCCTAATTTCAGCCTGAAAACGACTCCAGTTAATTAGCCGGGTGGCTGATTTCAGCCCTATATGATCCTGTCGGCCGATTCCTGATTTCAGCCTGAAAACGACTTCGGTTAATCAGCCAGGTGGCTGATTGTGGCTTTTTACGACCCTGTCGGCTGTCAGGAAACAGCGGTTTCACAGCCGTGATCGGCCGACGGGGTATTTTTACATGTTTTTGCATATTTTGACCCTATAGCACCTGCAACCACATATTTCACCAAAACTTATGGAACTCATGTGTACAAAGATTATTTTCATTACATTATTAATTAAGATCCACCTTTTTATTGTAAATTAGTAGTCGAAAAAGGGAATTTACAACTACCAACAACCGCCATGGAACTTTGGGCCAACGACGTTGCCAAAGGGCTCAGGAGGCGACACGTGGGAGGGAGGCTGAACCGCCTGAGGACCAGGTGGAAGGACCGAAGGCGCACCGAGAGGGGGGGGGTGTGAATTGGTAAGCCAACCAAAAATCTGAATACTTCAATTTCACGCCACTAGAGCATAGCAGTCGTTGCAACCTAACAATTCTAGGAGGCCAAGACCCTACACATTCTTGTGTTCATGATGAAGACAAGAGCGGAAGCTAAACACACTAGCATATGCAAGCCACAATTCAACCTACTCACTAGAGCACTCAATTGCAGAAGAGTAAATAGAGGGTCAAGGAATGCTCATGATTTTTTTCCGAGGTCTCAGAAGGATGGCACCTTCCCCTACTCCTTGTTAGACCACTCCCGTCGGAGTACCGGTTCTTCTGCCACCAAGTGGAGTTCTCACACACGAGCCCGCAATCATTCCCGGAGTGAAGACACGGTTGCGTCACCACTACCACCAAGGCACATGGTCACCTCCCTTGAGAACCTGCCAGACTCCTTGAGCCGACACGGGTGCTCACTAGCGATGCCCCTTTCACCGGTGGGCTCAAACCTGGTACAAACGTGTGACGGCCTTCACAACCGATCACGATAGGCTCGATCACCGACACCTAACCGGTCTAGGTCTCAACATAGACCAAGAGTAACAACCTAGATCACACCCTCAAGGACACCCTAGCCTTAGATGTGCAAGATACTCAAGTTACTCTCACTAGCACTCTCAAGATATGCAATATCTCCTCCTAGTGCTCCTCTCTTCTCCTCTTGGCTCTCACCAAATGTGCCAAGCAATTCCACTAGCCAAGAGAGGTCTCCAAGACCCCAACAACGAAGTTGTATAGGCTTCCAACCTCCAACTAGCCTTTGCTCCATGAAATCAGCCTTCTGGGCGTACTGACCGGACTGTCCGGTCACTGCTGGAACGGCTCCCAGAGACGTTGGCTTTGCTGTGCCTGCAATCCCCTGTTCTGAACGGACTGTCCAATCAGTAGACCGGACCGTCCGGTCTGTACATTCACTCTCCATTCTAGAAAGCATCCATTTCTGTACTTCTCTGTCCCGAGCAACCTCCATACAGACCAGACCGTCCAGTCTGTAGACTGAACCATCCGATCTCTATAGGTCTTCATGCTGACAGATTTCCTTGTAGACTTCTCTTTGGTCTCCTAGTGACCGTACAATTTCGTCACCACTGACCCCTTTGTCCGGTCACTACGTCTAGAAGCTGAAACTCCTCGACCTCGCTTGACTTCGTTTTACAGCTTCTCCGAATAGGTCCTTAGCTTCTCCACTGTCATCTAGTGCCCTTGATTTCACTAAGCATGCATGCACATCACTGACTAGTCGTGACCTAAGAGACATGACCTAGACCCTCGTGATAGTCCGGTTTTTCTATTACTCAAAGCCCTAACAACTAGACAAGTGTTCCCAACACTTGCTCCATAGCTCGTCCTTAGCCTTGATCCATCTCCATCAACCCTTGGACTCCATCAAGCTCATCAAGCCTCCATGTTTGCGATCATTGTCATCCATCACCAAAGCAACCGTCATAAACAATAAGATTTCTAGTAGAGTTTGGAGATGATATCTGCATGGACAACACTCATGTAGATATTAGGCCACAATTTCATAGTTGTCATTTATCACCAAAACATTCATACCTTGGGGATCCAATCACCAATGGTCATGAAGCTTACAATCTCCCCCTTTTTGGTGATTGATGACAACCACTACTTATCATAATCTTATCATAAAACAACATGGCTAAAGGAGCTACACTATGATCGAGAGGAACCTCAAGAGCATAAGCAATGAACAAACAAGGTCCTACTCAATCAAGTATCATCAAGAGCTAATAGAATGAAAAGAGAAAAACACACTCCAGATGATATGCATGTATGTCATGTGAAGATATTAATTAAAGCATAAAGACATGCAATGCAAGACATGAATGATGATATGCAAACAGGATAGCATGACAATGCATAGGAATTAAGAGGAAGCAATCATCATCATGGAATCATACATAGACATACATGGTAAATAATGAAAGATAAGGCACTGCATATGAAAATAAACCAAGTGAGATCAAGATGAGCCAAACACAAGCAAATATAAAATCGTGACTCATCAAAATCCATGAACATCGATATAAAACCAACAAAATAAGATCCAAATGTATCTAACTCCCAAAACCAATGTACACGTATGCTCCCCCTAGGTACATGCTACTATCTCTCGATCGATAGGATCACACTCCCACTCCCCTATTGATGTGAACAAGGGTTCCCGATCTTCCAAAAGGTTTTGATAAATCTTGATTTGGGCGGAGGCAAAACATAAATCGATCCGGCTGCTAAACAACACGTTCAGAACTCCGCAATCACAGCACAACGTCTCCTCTGGTTATCCACCGTCCAAGAATGATTGACCTCGCCGAGAAGGCTAATCCCTGTCTGTGAATAAAGAACACGAGCAAGAACAATGAAGAATGGAACACAATTGCAGATGTATGATTAAACTCACGAAGTTGGGGTCTCACAAATCGACGAACGGCGACACTGTTTATGAACAGAATTGATCTAAGCAAAACCTGAACCCTAATGGTGCGGTGGTGGCTGTATATGAAGACTCTAAGGTCGTGCAAGACCCTCTGGATGCGCCCCTAATTGGGCTCAACTGGATACAAAGCCCAAAGGCCAAAAATAGGCGACGCAGCACCAACACAGATTCTGGACCCTCTCTTGTATCGACGATTTCCGATGACTCCTGATGCATTTTGACATGAGGCTGGTGGCATTGAAACGGTCTTCTCCTTATCTTTCCGTGCATATGTAGAACGTCCAAATCCGAGTCCGTATGCGTCCTGGGCGACTGTTTTAGTGCAGACTGGTTCTAGGCCCCGAAACAGACTCGAAGTCGGTTTTGATTGGGCCTCCACCTTCGCTTCCAAGCCCTTGCTGGTCCTCCATGTTCCCAACTCCTTCTCCCATCATTTCCTGGTCCTCTCCATGGTTCTTAATCATAAAATAATCATTAGGTAGTAAACCATTATTAAAAGTAACATATAGCAAAGAACGTAGGAACGAGCTCCCCTCTAAATTTAGTCGCCGTGCACAAGCTCTAGTCATTGGACCTTGCAAGTCCAGAACAGGAGAAGTGTTGTGTGTATCCATAGGAGTGATGTCCTCATCACCTATATTTATGTCTTCTCCCCCTTCAACAACAAGCACCAAAAAGAGATGAAGAGACCAACTAAGCACTTGAGGTCGAAGGAGGCGGTGGTGCAGTGACGTCCTCTACGGCTCTGTCTGAGTCTGTGTCACCTAAGTGTCCAGCTGCTCAAAGTATGTGAGATCCTTTGGTGACTCAGACCCTCTATCATGTCCTGCTGGTGAGACCATGGCTGTCTCCTATGCAACTAAAGCCTGGAGAAGAGTGAGATCGGCCCGTCCTCCTGAGTGAAACCTCCTCGGACAAGATTCTCTGCTACCTGAGGTGTGACAAGAGTAGTGTTCGTAGCAGAAGAAGGTAGAGCTGTAGCTGACATTGGAAGAGTCTCTGCCGCCACACTAGTTGTTGTTGCTTTCCATCGGCCGCCATAGCTTGCGCGTCGCCTTGCCGCTCTGCGCCTCTGCTCTGTCGCGCGCTCACTGTTGGTGGTTTCTAGACGCCCATTTTATCTACCAAAAAGGGATGTTTTACGTCTTAATTTGGTGGTTTGGACTAACAATTAACCCCATATTTGCATATATTTATAGTTGTTCTGTTTTGGATGTAATCGCAGGAAACAGGTGTAAAACAGGGCAATTATGGATAAAGAACTAAAGAGTAACGAAGATGGGCCAGATGCGGAGCCGCGCCGATCGGCGCGGGCCTGTGCCGATCGGCGCAACAGGAGAAGATGACGAAAACACGATCCGGTCCAGGAAAGACGAAGGCCCAGCCCAGTATGAGTTAGAGTCGGTGGAAGTTGATCTAATCCCATCGGGTCGCGACCTCCCTTCTGGTGGATCTCGTCAGTGTTGACCAACCTCCGCCGCCAATATCCTGGAACCCTAGTTTTAATAATTGATTCTCGCGATCGTCGTCTCTCCGGTTCTCTCCTGGCTCTTGATATTGGACGATCTTGATTCTGCAATCTTCTTCATCGACATCAGCTATATCGACAATAACTCAACTAGTGTTCAACTGATAGCCAGATGCCTTCTGCGCCAAATCATTTGCCTCCATATTCTGTTCCCTTGGGACATGCTTGAATCTTATCATCTTGAAGTGTTGCATCAAATTCTGACATTCAGCATAGAACAATCGTAATATGTCGTCTTTGCACTCGAACTCTCCTACTAACTGCCCGAGTATCAATAATGAATCACCAACAACCTCAATAAAATTGACTCCAGCTTCTTTCAATCTGCAACCCTATAAGAGCAGCTCTATATTCCACCTGGTTTTTAGTCGATGATTCAACAGTAAAAGCAAATTCAAACCTTGCCCCCCGAGGCGATATAATCACAAGCCCGATGCCACACTATTGGTATTTTTTACGATCACTGATAAATCCACAAGCGCATGAATATCGATGTAGCACTTCACCAGGAGTATTCTAGGTTATCGAATCACAGGGAACATGTGTGTATCGATCCTCTAAATAATCCGTCCAAGGACAACAAGAATATGGTAGGTAGAGGGTAGAGAAGATTCCTATGGTAAAAGATCCTAATATAAGGTAGGTTCAGTCTATAATTGCTTACTTCGGGCACCGGCTTACCCTTGCATCCACAGGCGACTCCGGCCAACAGCTCTACGATGTACCCGAATCTGGAGGATTACTAAGGTCAGATAGGACTTTCACCACCTACCGACTACCGACTACCTCAACAAATTGTGGGGCACGTGGCAAACAAAGGTAACCTCTAGCTTAGACACCACGTCTACGCTATTAATTACTATCAAAGTATCGATGTCACGCTTATAGAAGACTATGATACTCTAACTAAATAGAGTCATGATCCCGTAAGCAACTAAGGAAAGAACTTACTTAAATAGGAAACTTAAATACCACACAGGAAGCACGAATACTTACTTGAAAAGGAAAGCATCCGCCAATGTACAAGCGTGAGGAAGATCGCCGACAAGCCCGACGCTTCCCCAAACTCTCCCTTATTCTCTCCTTGTTTTCTAACCACTATGGCAGTGCTAAAGCCTTTTGAAGTGGAGCTCTAAACTCTCTTCTTGTGTGTGGAAACTGAGAGAGGTGACTTGAAGGAGTGGAGAAGCCTTCCTAAGAATAAGAGAATATTTCTTGAATTATTCCTCATCCTTGGGGGCCAAGTAATCGGCTTCCCCACTCAGCCAAGCAACCTAAACCGTCATTCTCTTCCCCTCCCGCGCGTGCTGATGTCATGCTGATGTCAGCATCAGTTCAGCCCAAACACGTTCTCCCTTCATGTTTATGTGCTTCATAACTCTCACATGTGAAGTCCGATTTAGGCAAGTTATATATGTGTTTCAATCGGCTCGACGAGAGCTTCAACATGATGAGGTCTAGTATATTATTTGACCACTTCTCACTTCATGTTTATGGGCTCTAATATTTCTTTGAATTTGATTATAAATCATCTACATACAAATATTCACCAATACTTCTAGAAATTGGTAGTAAGAAACTCCTACCACTATATTGGTTATTTATTTTTTATGTTTTATGCATGCAATTAACAGTCGAATTTAGTATTTAAGGACCATCAACAACACCCCCACACTTAGCCTTTGCTCGTTCTCGAGTAAAGGAATAGAGACTAAGGTGGATCACAACTTCTTTTGATACAAGACTAGCATGCAAATTATTTCAAATCAAACATGCACCCATGAACTTTGAAGTGTCTATCACATTCCCTTGGGTGGTTGAAGAATGGAACGGTGTTGACTCTAGTCATCTTTACTCCTTCCATTGATTAACTTGGGGTTTTACAAGATTTTCAAAAACAAATCATGGCCATTCTCCTCAAATGATTCTCTCAGATCACTCACTATGTGTGTGGTTCCTCACCAAGGCATTTGACTTTGCCTCTTTTCATCCTACCTCTAAATATGGCTTATGTGGAGCTTAGGGTAGGAGAATAAAGAAGGCATACTTGTGTCTCATATATTACTAAGTCAAAAACTAGATCCATGGAGAAAACAAGTCATGATTTATGATCAAGCATGTGCACATGGATGGGATGGATGGAAATGCGAATGATGGATGCTCCTTTTGAAATCCTCCCTCTCTTGTATTTGAGAACATCAGCTATCTTTCTTTCTCTCTCCTTTTTTCTTTTTTTAAATACTTGACAGCCCATGTCTCTTTCTACAAGCATAATTGGAGAGTTTTTCAAACCATGGTGGTGCACTTTATTTTGTGAATGGATAAATATGGATATGCTATCTTCCGGTGTAGAAGAGTAACATATGCAAGGATATGGATGGCGGAAGTGGATACTCCTTTATGTCTAGAGTCTCTCTTTCTTTAAATCATATTGGGCATGACTATTTCTTTTCTTTCTTTTCTTGATCAAAGATGAGAGCATGTTTTTTTCTTCTTTAGAGCCATGCCTTCTATGGAAACAATCAAGAGAGAGTCATAACAAGATAATTAAGGAGTATTTCTTTTGGTGGATGGATATGAAAAATGCAACCTTCCAATGTGGAAGATTAGCATATGAAGGGAAATGTGCACATGACCTTGATCAACACAACATAAACAAGTATCTCACTAGGGTCATGAGAATCTGACAAATTTCAATGAAACAACAAGCAACATATGCATAAGGTTTTCAATATAACTGTCATATGGCGTTGGTGGGACATTCACATCATTGATGAGAGGGCCATTCATTTTTATTTTTATAGAGAAATTCCCGCGCACTACAAGCATAAGAGCAAGATTTCTTTCATCACACCATATCTCATAAGTCAACTACTTAGGTGACATGCTTCCCTAAAGATATAGTTTATAAGCAGCAAGTGATGAACTAGGAATAAGGAGCATGCAAGTCAATCAAAGAGAAGCACGATAAAGATGGTTCACAAGAATTGGTTTTAGTTTTCAAGTTAAATTTATTGATTGACTCAGGATAAATTTGATTTAACTTGGAAGATAGGAGGAAAGGGATAGAGTGTGCAAACCACCGCTGTGGAAGATGTGGAAGCTTAGGAGCACCATGCCTGTGTCAACTGTCCTTATAGGTTTGTCGATGTCGCTTGGAGACCGATCACCTCGACCTTTGACATGTTTACATAAGCGACGATGTGCAATGTGTTGGAGGGAGGCCTTGTGTTGTTTGTGCGTTGAAAATCTTGGAGGCCTCCCCCACACTAGATCTTGTACTTGACTTCTTTATTTGAAGAAAAACAAAAACAAAAGGGTGAAAAGAAAAAAGGGACTCTACCGGCTTTATGGGCCCGATAGAGTTAGAAGTTTATTTATTATTATTATTTTCTTTTCTATGCATATTGTAAGATTGAAAGGAAATAAAAAGGAAAAATATACTAAAGCGCCTCTTAATATTTATTTTCTGTTTTTTTTAAGCAAGGCATGAAAGCAAGAGCTAGCAACACCTATAAACCGAGATAAAATTGGTAAGAATGGAACTTGCTACAAGATACTTACAGAATCCCCCCCCCCCCCCCCCCCCCACACACACTTGGATTTTTGTATCGCGAGATGCTGAAAATCAAGTGTGTAGTGTTGTAGCCTTCTAGTAGTGGGTTCCCTTGCCAAAAATACCATGGTGTTAAGGTTGATGCAGCTCCTATGTTGATAGGTACAAAATGACCATCGTTCTTTTTAATCTCAACCTAAAATGGTTAGCAACCAAAAATACGCGAAGGCAAACATAACCTTAAAACATATTGTTGCTTTTATTTAGGCAAAAAGGAAATGATAATCTGGGCCATCTCCTGACGGTGATTTTATTTAGTCAACATTAATTGAACCCAACAACCAAATAAGAAACTAAGCATGTCTATCCATAGCTAATTAAACCTCTAGTTAAAGCCGACAAGGACAAGATAAAGCTATACTAGCAAACCCTAACTATAGGTACCCATTCATTTGACACAAGCATGCAGTTCTAAATTAATCATTCATAATTGGAGCAAAATGCATCAAGGACACTTGCCTGAAATTACATGTTGCTACTTAGTGATAACAAATCTTGATCTTCATCCTCGTATGATTCCCGTGCATAAAAATCCTATTCACGCAAGACATACAAAGCATACACACAATAAATACACAATGCAAGGTATGGGACAATTGGGTATGGTTGAAAAAAGGTTGCAATTAGCTATTTTATTTGGATACAATAATGTAGGTCGAAGAATCATCTAAATCGGAGTTGTGGATCAAAAGATATGCAAGGTTAAAGTTGCAAGGATTGCGGCTGCGCACAGATAGTGCTAAACATATGTGCAAGTTCCTACTAATTGACTCTAGTTCTAAAGGAATTGTTTGAACTAAAATCTTTCTAATGATGTGGGACATGTGAAACGCAAGGTGAATTGGATCAGAAATCAACTGTATTGGAGATCAATGGATTTGAGCATGGCAAGGTTGCCCAGCGACAGTTTGAATGCCAACGGCGTTCCTGGAGACGTCGGAGTAGATCATGGGACGTACTTCTCGGAAAAAGTAGCTAACTACCTAGAACATGATATGGAATAGTCTATCATCAAGAAAACAAATGGTTTGGGCAGAACATTGATTGAAATTACCAGGATCTACGCGAGACGCGAACAGATAGCGAACAGCAGCCATCTGTAGAGAACATAAAGAAGACATGCACGTTCCCTGTTATTCCAGATGGATATGAAACAATAGTTGAACATTAGTATTGGTTGTGACGTGGAACACATGAATGGCAGCGTTTGTGTCATAGGAATTGAACTGATCTGGAGATTTTGGTGTTAGAACACATGAAGGTCAAGCAGTGGCGGGTTTCACGCCAATCGCGTTCTCGGTCGATCCAAGACAGATCTTGGAGAAGACTTTGGTGGAGATGATGAAACGAACCTCTAACACAAGTAGGAGTGTCGGTTGTATCAATACCATCTCTAGATTTGGGGAAAAGGTGATGGTTTTACCGTCGCTCGTGCTGGATTCACCCAGATCAAGGAGCAGCTCACGTTGCGATGCAGATCCCGGAGGCATACGACATCCAATGGCTCTGAGTTTTTGATATGTTGTATGGGACATCATGGAGCACCTCCATGTAAACTTTGGCAACATTTGGATGGGTGGATCACCGGGAACGCCAAAGCCAACAGGCAGAACTGTTGCTGGACGCGAGGGCAGGGTAGCGTGGCGGCAGCCTGGCGGCGTGGTGAGGGTTTGAGAGGGTGGGGAGGACGTGGGAGAGGGGCTAGTATTTATAGGAGGGTAGGGCAGTGGGGGAAGAGTATGGAAAGGAAATTAAGAGGAATTAATATATTTATCGGAGGTAAACATGAAAGGCATAAGAAATATGGAAAGGATATTATTTTCTTGTTCTTTCCTTATGAATGTTTATGGAAGGTGGAATTTCTTTCCATAGAAATATTTATGGAAGGTAGGTTTATTTCCATAGAATGTTTATGGAAGGAGGGGTTTCTTTCCATATGAATATTTATATAAGGTGGGGCAAACATGGAAGGTCTGACGTCTGGGTACGTCCATACGGTAGGTGAAATGAAGGAGGATGAAAATGAGATAGATACATCAACAGCGTGTAGGGTGAAATATATGATGAAACAAGTTTGGAAGAAAGTGTTCGATGATGCATTCACATGAGCCAAGGAGACAATGATAGTTGAGCCTCATTTTAAAACAGAATGTACAATCAAAAAGTTTGATTGAAAGGATTTCAAGTTTCTCAAATTAACATGGAATCCAAAAATAATAAAATATTGAAATGAAATAAAATAAAATGACTTTACTTATCTTAAAAGGTTTTTTGCTTAAAACTAAAAACTTGTGTGACAAGGGCAATTTGTTCAAACCCAAATAAAATCTTTGTTTTGCAAAGTTTCGTTTAAAAATTTTCAAATTTTGAGAAATCCAAATACGTTGTTTGAAAGCGGTTCACATTGCAAAATGGGATATCTTGGGATGTCACAATCTACCCCCCTTAACAGGAATCTCGTCCCGAGATTCGGAGAGACTAGGTTAAGACGACTGGATAGGAGAGCAATGAGAAGATCAAAATATAAGGACAGAGAAGATAAAAGACAAGGTTGAAATCAATCTCATATGGTTTTTTTATCACACTATATGCATCAAGGACGATAGATACATTTCAAGGAGTTAAATGATGGTCAAGGAAGATAGGCACAAAGTAACCTTTATCACACAAAGCAGACATACATGAATCGACAAACGGTAACTGATAATGATGCCTTAGTTTCATCTTCATCGTCCTTACTAAGAGCTTCACTTCTTGATGTAGAGGTACTTCGGTAGTATGTCTTGTTCCTTGAGTTGTTGTTGATGATGACGATCCTCTTTGACTTGGCCATCTCCTCGAACCAAAAGGTAGTATTGGAGTCGACAATCAAAATAGGATCATTGTGGCTATGGACAAGGATAAGGCTTAACTCAAGGGGTTTGAAACAATAATCACACAAGCACATCACATTCGAACAGTCAATCACAATTGCACGTAGGACTAATACAATCTAGGGCACCTTCCTAATATGCAGTAATGATAGGCCTAGGAGAAGTGAACCTAAACTAAAATTATATACAACCTATTGGCTGGGCAAGTCGGTAAAATATTTTATCTCAAAACATAGGGAGAAAATGAAGTAGTAAAGGAAGTAGGGAAAAGAAGTGGAGTTTGCAAAATTATACTTTGAAAGCCGACCATTTCTAACTAGGCTTGCGTCCGGCGGTCGATATAGCTCTAATACCACTTGTCATACCCGGTTCCAACGACCGAAACTGAATGCATCTATATGCGTGCCCAGGATCAAGTTTTCATGCACACAGGACAATTATTGTGATAAAAGAACAATATCTTTATGAAATCAATAACATTATTACAAAGGTGACCCCTAGGTCAAAGGAAAAAAAAAGATTACATTGCAGCGGAATAAACTAAGAGTTGGCGTCCTTCAGCTCCCACAAGAAGTTGATCAGAAGACCGCAGGCCTAGAGCTCTCCTCCATCATCTTCATAGCTGTATCATCCTTCTCCTGTAGCTGAGCAGCAATGTGGTATACTGCAAGGGTGAGTACATGTTGTACTCAGCAAGTGGGGGAAAAGATGACATGGGGATAAAGACAAGGAAGGCTTATAGGAGGTTTATTGCATGAGCTTTTAATTTCCTAAGCATCCTAATTACTAGGTGAGGTCATCCCAACCATTGAACCACAGGGTCCTATCCAACTCAAGTCCAATCCCATCCACCAATCCCAACCATTCCATCCCATAACCAACTAATCTTGTGTGGGATCCAGGCCGCTCATGATCATGAGCACGGCTGTCATGAAAGTTTTACACTCTGCAGAGGTTGTACCACTTTACCCATAAGTCATGATTTCGTCCCCTGTTGCCAGGTGGACAAGAGTCTCCATGTTGCCATGCCCGCCAAGCACTAGCACACTTCCTTAGGTGTGCGGCCAGGAGATCACTATGAGGCTTTTACAGAGGGTCTCTTAGTACATGCTAGCCACTAAGGTTTCACTCCCGTCCATAAGTGATAGCCCATCAACAAGTAGCTCATCAACCTAGGAGACCCCTCTTGAGCCATTCGGATACAAGGACAGTCCTCTTGACTTCCATTCCCTGCTCCACAAAATGCTGCACCGACACTGGGAGAACTCCTAATTAATCAGCCAAGCTGTTCCATAGCAACCTTGTGATGACACTGTTGTCCTGGGCTACCGCTCAAAGAACCGGTTCCTAGGATCTACAACAAGCATACCACCACAAAACATGTGCCAACGGCACCACATCCATTCCATCCAGCTTGTTGAGATCACTAAGTCCATGTTGCTAAAAGAATTACCAAATTATCTCTAATATGACATTGTTCATTAGTCAACATTAATTGAACCCAATGACCAAATAAGAAACTAAGCATGTCTCCCCATAGCTATTTAAGCCTCTACTTAAATGCGACAAGGACAAGATAAAGCAATACTAGTAAACCCTAACCATAGGTACCCATTCATTTGACACAAGCATGCAGTTGTAACATAATCATTCATAATTGGAGCAAAATGCATCAAGGACACTTGCCTGAAATTAGATGTTGCTACTCAGTGATAACAAATCTTGATCTTCATCCTCGTATGATTCCCGTGCGTAAAAATCCTATTCGCGAAGACATACAAAGCATACACACAATAAATACACAATGCAAGGTATAGGATAATTGGTTATGGTTGAACAAAGGTTGCAATTAGCTAGTTTATTTGGATACAATAATGTAGGTGGAAGAATCATCTAAATCAGGGTTGTGGATCAAAAGATATGCAAGGTTAAAGTTGTAAGGATTGCGGCTGCGCACAGACAGTGCAAAACATATGTGCATGTTCCTACGGATTGGCTCTAG
The DNA here is from genome assembly GCA_030378355.1 of Eleusine indica. Lineage (NCBI taxonomy): Eukaryota > Viridiplantae > Streptophyta > Magnoliopsida > Poales > Poaceae > Eleusine > Eleusine indica. The sequence continues at coordinate 22,902,383 of CM059498.1, read as the reverse complement.
TTCTAAAGGAATTGTTTGAACAAAATCTTCCTAATGATGTGGGACATGTGAAACGCAAGGTGAATTGGATCAGAAATCATCTGTATTGGAGATCGATGGATTTGAGCATGGCAAGGTTGCCCAGCGACAGTTTGAATGCCAATGGCGTTCCTGGAGACGTCATAGTAGATCATGGGACGTGCTTCTTGTAACAAGTAGTTAACTACCTGGAACACGATATGGTATAGGTCTATCATCAATAACACAAATGGTTTGGGCAGAACATGGATTGTAATTACCAGGATCTACGCGGGACGCGAACAGATAGCGAACAACAGCCATCTGCAGAGAACATAAAGAAGACATGCGCGTTCCCTGTTATTCCAGATGGATATGAAACAATAGTTGAACATAAGTATTGGTTGTGACGTGGAACACATGAATGACAGGGTTTGTGTCATAGGAATTGATCTGATCTGGAGATTTTGGTGTTAGAACGAAACAAGGTCATGCAGCGGCGGGTTTCACGCCAATTGCGTTCTCGATCGATCCAAGACAGATCTTGGAGAAGCCTTTGGTGGAGATGATCACAAGAACCTCTAACACAAGTAGGAGTGTCGGTTGTATCAATACCATCTCTGGATTGGGAGAAAAGGTGATGGTTTTACCGTCACTCGTGCTGGATTGATCGAGATCAAGGAGCAGCTGACATTGCGATGCAGATCCCGGAGGCATACGACGTCCAATGGCTCTGAGTTTTGGATATGTTGTATGGGACATCAGGGCGCACATCCATGTAAAATTTGGTGGCATTTGGATAGGTGGATCGCCGGAAACGACAAAGCCAACCGGCAGAACTGTTGCTGGACGCGAGGGCAGGGTGGCGTGGCGGCAGCCTGGCGGCGTGGTGAGGGTTTGAGAGGGTGGGGAGGACGCGGGAGATGGGATAGTATTTATAGGATGGTGGGGCAGGTGGGGGAAGAGTATGGAAAGGCAATTAAGAGGAATTAATGCATTTATTGGAGGCAAACAAGGAAGGCATAAGAAATATGGAAAGAATATTATTTTCTTGTTCTTTCCTTATGAATGTTTATGGAAGGTGGAATTTCTTTCCATAGAAATGTTTATGGAAGGTAGGTTTATTTCCATAGAATATTTATGGAAGGAGGGGTTTCTTTCCATAGGAATATTTATGTAAGGTGGGGCAAACATGGAAGGTCTGACGTCTAGGGACGTCCATGCGGTAGGTGAAATGAATAAGGATGAAAATGAAATAGATACATCAACAACGTGTGGGGTGAAATATATGATAAAACAAGTTTGGAAGAAAGTGTTCGATGTTGCATTCACGTGAGTCAAGGAGACAATGATAGTTGAGCCCCATTTTAAAACAAAATGTACAATCAAAAAGTATGATTGAAAGGATTTCAAGTTTCTCAAATTAACATGGAATCCAAAAATTAAAAATATTGAAATGAAATAAAATAAAATGACTTTTCTTATCTTAAACGGTTTTTTGCTTAAAACTAAAAACTTGTGTGACATAGGTCAATTTGTTCAACCCAAATAAAATCTTTGTTTTGCAAAGTTTGTTATAAATATATTCAAATTTTGAGAAATCCAAATACGTTGTTTGAAAGCGGTTCACATTCCAAAATGGGAAATTTTGGGATGTCATAGAAAAGGTTCCTGGTGGCGGAAGCAGGCTCCCTAAGCTTTTTAGTGTGGCTCCCTTGAGATGCACCTAGTAGGTGGAGTTTTTCTAGTGGGTAGCCAAGGATGAGATCAAAATTGATGATTGGAAAGACATGGAAGTCAAGGTGAAGCTCAACTTTTCCTATCTCGATTAGTATAGCCTTGGTGATCCCCCGACATGTGTAGGATACTCCCAAGGAGTCCTTGAAGAGAGAATCGATTGGCTCGAGAGGTATATCATCCACAAGCTGTAAAGCTATATATTTGGGGATGATATTAACTCCCATGGTGGGATAGTGAAGGGCCTCTATGGTATTTCCTCATATAAGACAAGGAATGGTTGTGGAAGGCAAATGGATTTGGATAGCTTTGAAATAGCGCTTTTATTCCTTCAACTGCTGCTTCTTCATGGCCTCCTTTGGAATTGCTTCTTGGAAAGGACCAGGAGGCAAAGCATATACCATAGGCTTGTTTTGCCAGATATAATTCGAGGTTTTTCTTGAATTTGACTGTCAACCCTGAAGGTAGAATTTCTTCTTCCTTCCGAGAGGTATCAACAGCAAAATCAAGAGATGAGAGAGCTATGGGTTTGAATTTAGCCGTTGAGGGATCCTTGTGGGATGGTTTTCCATCCTCTCGAGAATGAGGAGGATAGATGGGAACTGGTTGGTTCTTTTCAGAACAGTAATTCGAGTCGTTCCCAAAGTCTTTAAAACATCCTTCCTCAAATTCAAAAGAGAACTCTAGATGTTGAATTTCTTCTTCCTCCAGTGTTTGAGGTTCAGGGGACGGCCCAAAAGTCAAATCTGGGGATAGGCAAGGTATGGGCTCGGATTTGGCTATTGAGAGGTCCATGCGGCTCAACGTAGCTTCCTCCTGGAGGGGCTCATAAGGTTCACTAAGAAGGATGAGTTTTCAAAGATATGGTCTAGGGTTTCTCTTCCTTCTGTTGCAGTCTTATGGATGAACGATCCTCCAACGGCAGCGTTGAGGATTTGGGCAGACTCCTTGTTTAGACACGAATAAAAGTTTTGAAGCAACATTTCATCGGGTATAGACAAGTCTGGGCCAGATTGCAGTAGAAAAGAGATCCTGGCCCACACTGCTCCAATAGATTCCTTCTCACTCTGGCAAAAGCTGAGAATTTCCATACGAAGGGAGACAATACGGGATTGAGAGTAGAACGCGAGAAAAAATTTATCCCGCAACATCTCCCAATCTCCATGTATACTCCTAATAGTATGAGTGTACCATTGCTTCGCCCTCTCCCTGAGGGAGAAGGGAAACAAATTTCACTTTAGAGTTTTATGTGTCACGCCATTGATGAACAAACATGAACACAAATACTCAAATTCTTGCAAATGATGGTAAGGATTTTTGAAATCCAGACTAGAGAAGGATTGCTCCCGAACCATGGCTATAAAGCCTGGGCGGAGTTCATAGCCGGATATGCAAATTGGGTCCGCAGACGGCAGTGGCTCATAGAAGTGGCCCTTCAGAGCAGAAAAAGATAGGATAGAGGTTTGCTCCATGGTGGAAAAAGGAAAGAAATAAAAAGAAAAGAAAAAGAAAAAGAGTTAAATCCGCAAGCGCATGGATACCGATGTAGCACTTCACAAGGAGTATTCTAGGTTATCAAATCACAAGGAACGTGTGTGTAATGATCCTCTAAATAGTTCATCCAAGGACAACAAAAATATGGTAGGTAGAGGATAGAGAGGATTCCTATGGTAAAAGATCCTAAAATAAGGTAGGCTCAGTTTGTAATTGCTTACTTGGGGCACCGGCTTACCCCTGCATTCACAGGCGACTCTGGCCAATAGCTCTATGATGTACCCGTACGTGGAGGATTACTAAGGCCGGATAGGGCTGTCACCAACTACCGAGTACCTCTACAAATCGTGGGGCATGTGGCAAACAAAGGTAACCTCTAGCTTAGACACCACGTCTACGCTATTAATTACTATCAAAGTCTCGATGTCACGCTTATAGAAGACTATGATACTCTAACTAAATAGAGCGATGATCCGTAAGCAACTAAGGAAAGAACTTACTTAAATAGGAAACTTAAATACCAAAGAGGAAGCACGAATAGTTACTTGAAAAGGAAAGCATCCATCGAGGTACAAGCGTGGAGAAGATCGCTGACAAGCCCGGTGCTTCCCCGAACTCTCCCTCATTCTCTCCTTCTTTTCTAAGCACTTTGGTAGTGCTAAAGCCTTTTGAAGTGGAGCTCTAAACTCTCTTCGTGTGTGTGATAAATGAGAGAGGTGACTTGGGGGAGTAGAGAAGCCTTTATAAGAATAAGGGAAAATTCCTTGAATTATTCCTCATCCTTAGGGGCCAATTAATGGGCTTCCCCACTCAGCCAAGCAACCTGAACTATCATTCTCTTCCCCTCCCACGTGCGCTGATGTCATGCTGATGTCAGCATCAATTCAGCCCAAACACCTGATCTTCTGTGCTTTATAACTCTCACATCCGAAGTCCGATTTAGGTAAGTTATTTATGGTGAGGTCTAATATATTATTTGATCACTTCTCACTTCATGTTTATGGGCTTCTATTATTTTTTCTCTTGTAGCTCTAATATTTCTTTGAATTTGATTATAAATCATATGCATACAAATATTCACCAATACTTGTGGAAATTTTTAGTAATAAACTTTTACCACTATATTGGTTATTTATTTATATGTTTTATGCATGTAATTGACGGTTGGATTTAGCATTTAAGGACCATCAACACACACCCATTCTTGCATACAGAACCATGAAAAAACAGTAACCATGGCATTGGCTCCACCATCGACATATCAGAACTACAATGTTCAACCACCAGATCAGCCCGAATCTGACCCTTGATAGCCTTAGGAGACTCATAAGCTAGGTCATATTCAGCTAATGCCAGCATCCATTTCCCAATCCTGCCTTTTAGAATCGGAGCCAATAGCATATACTTGATGACATCGGCTTTGCATACTACCACACACTCGGTCGATAGCAGATAATGTCTTAGTTTTTTAATCTCAGTGTACCTGGCTTCGCCATCAATCAATCTTCAACTTAAATAAAACACGACTCTCTCCTTGCCATCCGGTTCCTGAATCAAAGTCGATCCGATCAACTTCTTATCGGCCACAAGATATAGCCTGATCGGCAACCCGTTCCTTGGTAGTCTAGTACAGGGGGCGAAACTAGATATTTCTTGATATCATCCAGGGCTTTCTGATGTTCAGGCTCCCATATAAACCTCTGATTTGCCTTTAACTTCAATAATGGAGTAAACACATCAAGCTTCCCTGACAAGTTTGAAATAAACCTCCTAATGAAATTAACTTCGCTGATCAAAGACTGAAGTTCTGTCTTATTAACCGACGGCTCAATGTCGTTGATAGCTTTCATACTTCTTGGTCCAATTTCAATCCCTCGTTCATGCACAATAAATCCCAAGAATTGACCAGCCGATACACCGAAAGCACACTTCTTTGGATTCATCTTCAAACCATATTTTCATGTTCTCTCGAGTACTTCCCGTAAATCAGCTATATGATCTTCTACTTGCTTGAATTTAACCACCACATCATCAATATAAATCTCCACTAACCTGCCAATCAGATCATAGAAAATATAATTCATGGCTCTCTGATACGTGGCTCCAGCGTTCTTCAATCCAATTCTCATGGCGACCCATTAGAATAATCCAATAGCCCTTGGACACCTGAAAGCAGTCTTCGGTATGTCTTCTTCTACCATAAACATTTGATTATATCCAGCATTACCATCTATAAAACTAACAATTTTATGTCCTGCTGCTGCATCAACTAGAAGATCTCCTATCGGTATCGGTTAATCATCTTTGAGAGTAGCTTTATTCAATGGTCGAAAATCAATGCAAACTCTTAACTTTGGACACTTCTTGAAAACAGGCACAATATTTGACACCCACTGTGGATATCGGCAAGGTTGACATCATCATAAATCTTAGGATCGACCCTTTATGGGGGCTGCTTGTATGGTCGATATCCAAGTTTGATGGGTAGCCGATGTTCAAAAATAGATCGGCCTAGACCAGGCATTTCAGAATAATCCTAAGCAAAATAATCCTAATACTCCTTCAACAATTTTATTAATTCAACTTTAAAATTCTCATCTAATTTCTTACTGATAAATGTTGGCCTAGGCTTGTCACCATCTCCTATATCGACTTCTTGCAATTCATCGGGCGACATAAATCTTTTGCCAACTTGCCATCTTCTCCAAATTCCATTGGAGTGCCTGTCCAAGAAACAACTTTGAATTTGACTGGTCCACCACCTCAAGACCCTGAGTAGTAATCTTGACATAGTCTCCATCCCAAATCCTGCCATGGTGCTAAATCGGCCATGCAACATTGACGGTCTCATCGACCGGAACCACTTCCACTCGATCACCAATCCACTGGATCACAGACTGGTGCATTGTAGATGGTACATAGCAATTCGCATGTATCCAATCACGACCTAGTAGAAGGCTGTAGGTTCCTTTTCCTTCAATAACAAACAATGTAACCGGCAAAGTTTTGCTGCCGAATGTGAGCTACACATTCAAAACTCCTTTAGCTGCTGCAGTACGATCACCATAATCCCACAAAATCTTGTTAGTATCAATTAAATTGTCATCAGTCTTACCCAACTTTCTGGCAGTAGTGATCGGCATGATATTAACCGCAGCACCTCAATAAACCATCATTTTCCCCATCGGCATCCCGTTGACAAACCCTTTGAAATATAAAGCCTTCAAGTGTCGATGTTTTGCTTCATCTTATTATCAAACACTGTGTCGCAACCCTATACCGAAGTATAGAGTGTGCCGTACAGGATCGCCTCGGGAGATGGTTAGCGAAGTAACCATACATAGCGTTCACACAGGACATCCATCTTTTACAGAGATACATCATTAATTGTATAATATTACAAGTTCAGGAGTCATAGCGGAAGCAAATTTAGTTACATTATCATACATAGGTTCTTAGTTCATATTACATAAATATGCGGAGGCGAAAGATACGACAAACACTACGCAGAACCTAAGTAAGCCATGCCAGCCCTAGGGCAGTGGCTCACTCATCTTGATTAGGGGAGCCGGGGACCCATTCAATGGTCCAGTTCTGGGGCTCCTCACCTTCCCACACAATTTTGTTACAGCAATCGCAATACGTTGCTTGAGGCAAACCTGAAAACCACATAATCGCAAAGCCTGAGTATCTAGCATACTCCGCAAGACTTACCCGTCCAAAAGGTTTACTAAAACCGACTCCTAGTATGCAGGGGGGCCGACCAGGTTTATTTGATATTTTCATAAAAGCACCTATTAATTCTATGCTGCGATGCCTATTCCTTAACTAAGATTTTGATTGCTTGTTGCAGAAGAGGGACTGTAGTTGAACCTAGCTAGCTACTAAGACTTGTACAATTATAAAGAGCAATACAACATGGCAATAGGTATCCATAGAGTAACTAGATTTCAGCATCATAAACGAACTTCTCTACTTAAAATATCATTGCCACTGCTCGAAACAAGAGGTACTCATAACCGCGAGGGACGGCAATTCGAATTGATTTACATCCTGCAGGAGAATAACCCAAATGCACGACATACGCATCATTTAAGAACACGTATGGCCACCGTTCACGAGGTTGCGATAAAGTCGATCCGGGGCCATCGATCCCGAGTACACGTCCTCCCCGCGATACAGTACTTCGTATCCGAGGCTTAACCCGTGCACTCTCCAGCGGTCCTCGACCCATGCATCCACCATGCCATTCACATCACCTCTGGACCGATGAGTAATACCGTCCAACAATACGGCGCCCAAGTTACTAGGTTTACCAATTCCCATATAGAGGTATGGACTTGGTACTGTTCAATGCTTGTCCGCGGGGTTGCAATGATAGGTTCCCAAATTTTAGCCAATTTCATTCTTCACGTGGATCATGATTGAATCAAGTGATCCCATAGCCTACCATTGACTCCACTACTTTAAGCCTAGCAGTTGCTAACGAAAGGCTTACTGACGTAACTAAGTATAGGTCACAGTTTGTTTATGCAAGTGGGTTTCCATCCAAGCCCTATACCTAATGCACAATACAATATCCCTCTATGGTGACAAAATAAAAAGGACTCGTAAATCAGTAGGTGTGCACCGGGGCTTGCCTTGGGAGTGATCGTAGTTAAAGTTCTCGGCGGGGTTTAGCTCAACTTCGGGCACCTCAGGGTTGCTTGCCACGTCCTTGCTCCCAGTCTCGCTCCCTAGTCAATGCAGTGCAATGCACGGTCAGGAGTTGGACGATGATGCATGACACTTCCTCAATAAATAGGATTTGATGGAATGATGCTCATGCATGAGATGACATGTTTGTACCACACTCTGGCAATTATTAACTTTCAGGGGACAAACTTCTAATTAGGGGAAGTGGGAGGCATGGTAATAAATGAGCATATCACCTATATCCAATTACAAGTATACCATTGGTGTGAATTAATTAACAGGGTATTTTTCCCTCGGTATGCCGAGGCCTACTTAGCAAACATGCAAAGCTTCTTGACTTCCCACTTACCCAGGGTGCATTCACCAATTAAACTGCCCATGCAAGAGAACATAGAAACTTTATCTTGCAAGGTTAATTGTAACCTCCTAGAATTTGACATGCTCACTTTTAATTATAACCCTAACCAATCTAGATATATAAACTAATTTTGAATCATTAGTATACAAAAGAAAATCATAACTTTACTGCAAGTCAAGATTAACATGTTGCATGGGCTGTCCCAAGGATGGATTTATCACTAATAACTATATGCATATAGAAGGCAACATTTATATTGAATTTCTTAAGCTAATTATGAATGAGTAACTTTAACAGCCAAAAGCATACTGATGGTGCCCAAACTTTTTTCATGGAGATTTTATAGTTATGTAGAAATGCCCAAAGAGCAGGAATGCAAAATTTCAGGATTAAAATCCTACCCAAGCATTTATAGAAATTCATTTACTAAAAATGGGGATTATGCAATAACACTAAAAATTTGCATAAAAGATGGAAATGTGCTTTAGCAGAAAGTTTAGGAATGACATGAAGTGCTTACTGACCAAATCCCATGATTTTATCAGTTATAAATTTTGAATTATGAATTTAATACTCTTAGCAAGGTTCTAACTTTGGTGATTTAATTTTACTAATCTACAGCATAACCCTGGCTCTCATCTTGTTTTGCTGGTAGAGGAAGATTTTAGGAATCCAACAAAATTGGTTTCATGCTCATTGGACTTTTGTTTTTCGAGTTATGAATTTTTGAAGTTTTTAGCAAAGTTGGGGGTAATTTACAGAACTACCATTCGGCATTTTCAAAAAAACTCGCGGGCACGCGCGCAGGCGGTGGCCGGCGCCGGCGAGCTCGGCCAGCGGCCAATCGGCAGCGCGGCTCGGCCAACGCCGTGTGCACACATGCTTAGCGCCTCACGGCGACCTCGTCGGTCCAGTGGGTGTCCTGGGGGAAGCGCCGGAGATGGCCGGCGACGAGCGGCGGAGCAGGGGGGGTGTACGGCGGCGTTGCGCGGCGAGCACGACGAGCGAGAAGGGTCGGGGCGTGGAGGGAGAGCATCACCTCGGTGCGGAGATCGACGGCGTGGAGGAGCTAGGCGACGGGGAGGGCCGGAAGGGGGGTCTCGTCGGCGGGGTGGGGGAGAACCCGACGGTGGCGGCTCCTTTCTTCGTCGATTCCGGCGAGGACTCTGCGGCAGCGGGGGAACGGGTCAGGGGCCTGCTAGGGAAGACCCTTGCGCAACAATTTGAGGAAAGAGGAGGGGATGGGGAGCTACCTAGGCGGAGCTTGACGCGACGGCGGCCATGGCGGGGGAAAACAGGGGCGACGCCCGATTCTGGCGGAAGAAGAAGAAGGAGGTGAGGGCAGGGACGTCTGGTCTCGCCGGAGGCCTGGGGATCGCGTGGCGCACATGCGAGAGCAGAGAGGAGAGGAGGAGAGTGGAGGCTCTCGACGGCAGCGGTCTTAAGTACCGCGCGGCGGTGCGAGGGCAGAGGGAGCGAGGAGATGAGCTGGCCGCCGGGGTTTGGCTCGTCGGTGGAGCTTCAATGCGGCCGGTGGCACAGCGACGGTAGGCGGAGCAGTGGCCGGGATGGGCAAGAGAGAGAGAGAAGGCGCGCGGCGGCCGGCGGAAGAGGTACGGCGGTGTCGATCGGTGAGTGGACCAGAGAAGAAAATGGTTGACCCCCCCCCCCCCTTGACTGGAACAGTGCTGTACTTTTGCTGATTTCTCCACTTACGGAGCTTCAAATCTTTAGCAAATTTTTGTGTAGGTTCAGCAAATCCTACTTGCCAACTTTGCTTTTGGGGCCACAGCGAGATTCCTTCTGGAAAATTAACTAAAATTCTTGGAACAGAGGTGCTGTTCTCTGGACTTAGGGAATTTTTAGGGGGGCTAAACCTTTACCAAAAATTCCAGTAAATTCCCCAAAATTCTTTCTTGCCATGCCCCACTGGAATATGCAAAAATATGGGCACACTTCCATTGAGTTTTGCAAAGTTTTTGAAAAGCTAATACTTGGCCAATTAGTGGAATTTCTAATTAAGTTAATTCCCCTTTTTCTTTGGCACTTTATTTATTTGAAATTTTTGAATTAGTCAGCAAATTAACATTGTGTTAGCTTAATCAACATTTTGTGACTTGGGATGTCACAGCACTCCCCTCTTAAATGAAATCTCGCCCTGAGATTTGTAACTGGTTGAACACAAGAGAGAGAGAGCGCGGGTGTTTACCAGATTTGCGAGGTCAGGAACTCAGGAAAGTTGGTTTTCAGAAACTCCTCTTGCTCCCAGGTGGCTTCATCCTCGGTATGATTGCTCCATTGCACCTTGTAGAAGGTGGTGGTGGTACGATGGCGCGTCACCCGGTCCTTTTGATCAATGATTCGGACGGGGTATTCGGGGTAGGAGAGGTCTTCTTCCAATTGTTCGGTGTCGGCAATGACCACGTCGACCGGAGGCTTCAAACACTTCTTTAGTTGGGATACGTGGAAAACGTTGTGCACCCTCTCAAGAGTTTCCGGTAGTTGCAATCGATAAGCAACGGCGCTATGCTTCTCTATGATCGAAAAGGGTCCGATGTAGCGGGGTGCTAATTTGCCCTTGATTCCAAAGCGAGATACGCCTTTATTGGGAGAGACTCGTAGATAGACATGATCTCCCTTCTCGAACTCCAATGGGCGTCTCCTTTTGTTGGCATAGCTTATTTGACGGGATTGTGCTGCCTTCATGTTAGCTTGAATTTGCCGCACCTTTTCTTTGGCTTGTATGACGAGGTCTGGACCAAAATTAGTTCTTTCCCCTGATTCGGACCAATTCAGCGGCGTTCGGCATGAGTGGCCGTACAAGGCCTCAAAGGGTGACATTCCCGAACTCTCCTGATAGCTATTGTTGTATGAGAATTCGGCGAACAGAAGGCAATCTTCCCAATTCTCCCGATTGTCCAAAACACAGGCTCTTAGTATGTCCTCCAAATCTTGGTTCAGCCTCTCGGTTTGACCATCGGTCTGCGGGTGATAAGCAGAACTTCGGATAAGGGTGGTGCCAAGACAAGAATGTAGCTGCTCCCAAAAACGAGCAATAAACTGGGGACCTTGATCAGAGATAATAGTCTTGGGCACGCCGTGCAAACATAGGATTCTTGTGATGTAGAGTTCGGCATACTTCTTGGTAGAGTAGGTTGTATGGACGGGAATAAAATGAGCGGATTTGGTCAACCTATCCACGATAACCCATATGGAATCAGGTTTCTTGGGGGTGAGGGGTAACCCGACAATAAAATCCATAGCAATATCCTCCCATTTCCAAGCGGGGATTTTTAATGGGTGTAAAAGACCGGCTTTCCTCAGATGGTCGGCCTTCACACGCTGGCACGTATCGCATTCGGAAACGTAACGAGCGACTTCCCTTTTCATGCGCGTCCACCAAAACTTTTCTCTTAACCCACGGTACATCTTGTTGCTGCCGGGGTGTATGGAGTATTTGGACAAGTGAGCCTCATCCATAATTTTCTTCCTTAACTCCTCCTTCTTTGGGACAACCAGGCGATTGTTGAACCATAGCACTCCATCTTCGTCCTGTCGGAAACATGTAGCTTCATCTTTGAGTATCTTTTGTCGAATGTGTTCCATCCCCTCGTCTTCCTTCTGGGCCTTGGCAATTTCTTCGCGAAGGGTAGGAACGAGAGCTAGATTATACAAGGATCCAAATGGAATGATACGAAGACTTGGTTCGCTTGAATCTGAATTTGGGCAAACTCCCATGGAACAAACAACTGCGTGATTGCATTGGTCCCGACAACTTAGGGCGTCGACAACCACGTTGGCCTTCCCGGGGTGATAATGAATCTCCAATTCATAATCCTTGATTAATTCTAACCATCTATGTTGCCTCATATTCAGTTCTTGCTGCGTAAATATATACTTGAGACTTTTGTGGTCGGTGTAGAGGTTGACAAGGTTACCAAGCAGGTAATGGCACCAGATCTTTAAGGCCAGGACTACGGATGCCAATTCTAAATCGTGAGTGGGATAGTTTTGCTCATGCTTTCGGAGCTGTCGAGAGGCATAGGCAATGACACGGCCTTGTTGCATAAGCACACAACCCAATCCAGTGCCGGAGGCATCACAGTAAACGTCGAACGGTTTGGTAATATCAGGTTAAGCCAAAACCGGGGTAGTTGTCAAGTGCTTCTTGAGTGATTGAAAGGCTTCTTCACAGGCACTGCTCCACTTAAACTTAGCATCTTTTTCCAGTAACTTGGTCATCGGCTTGGCAATGCTTGAGAAGTTGGGAATAAATTTCCGGTAATATCCAGCAAGGCCAAGGAAGCTGCGAATTTGCCTGACCGATTTCGGAGCTTTCCAATTCAGCACATCTTCTACCTTGGTAGGATCAACAGCTACCCCTTCTGCGGAGATGATATGACCCAAGAATGGAAATTGCTTTAGCCAAAATTCACACTTGCTAAATTTGGCGTAAAGCTGGTGATCTCGGAGTCGTTGCAGAACAATGCGGAGGTGTTCGGCGTGTTCTTCCTCGGATTTGGAGTAGATAAGGATGTCGTCGATGAACATGACCACGAACTTATCCAACTGTGGCATGAACACGAAATTCATCAAATACATGAAATGGGCTGGAGCATTAGTGAGACCAAAAGACATGACGAGATATTCGAAAAGGCCATATTGTGTGGAGAAGGCAGTTTTTGGAATGTCTTCGGCTCGGATCTTTATTTGGTGGTAACCGGATCGGAGGTCAATCTTGGAGAAAACTTTAGCACCAATAAGTTGATCAAAGAGAATATCAATTCGAGGTAGAGGGTACTTGTTCTTAATGGTTACGGCATTCAGGGGCCTGTAGTCGACACATAGACGTAGGGTCTTGTCTTTCTTCTTCACAAAGAGGGCGGGACATCCCCAGGGAGATGAACTCGGTCGGATGTAGCCCTTGTCCATAAGCTCTTGTAATTGCTCCTTTAATTCTGCTAGCTCATTAGGGGCCATTTTGTACGGACTACGAGAGATAGGCGCCGTACCGGGTAGGAGTTCAATCTTAAACTCGACGTCTCTGTCCGGAGGCATTCCTGGTAACTCATCTGGGAACACGTCGGAGAAGTCTCGTACCACTGGAATATCCTCCAGCTTTTTCCCTTCAGCATGACACACCTGAGGAGTGGACAATCTGGGACTTGGCAATCGGAGAATAGACGGACCATAGAGAGGTGAGTTCAAGTGGACTTCCCAGGATTCAATGTGTAAGACGGCTCTATGTTTAGTCATCCACCTCATACCAAGAATTATGTCAATACCCTGACCATCTAAGATGATTAACGAAGCGGGGTACACGTTGCCTGCTAACTTAAGTGGCACTTTTCTCAACTCAAGGTGAGTCCTTATTTTCCCACCGAGGGATGTGATGATGTACGGGGTTCCCGTAGTGGTGGGGGTGATTTTCAGATGATTCACACATGCTTGACTAATAAAATCATGCGTTGCTCCGAAATCAAAAAGAACCATAGCAGCGTGTTGGTTGATCGAGAACGTACCCACGAGAACGGGCTCTCCGACTTGAATCTCTTCGACCGTGGTATAATTGACTCGGCCATTCTTGTGGGTAAGGGCAGAAGACTGGGGACGACTCCCATTGTTGCCGTGGTTGTTACCACTGCTGGGGTGGTTGTTGCTGTTCCCGGAGGGGTTGGAGTTGTTGTTGTTTCCCTGGTTGCGCTTCGGAAAGCGGCACTCCTTGGCAAAGTGACCGGTTCGGCCACAGTTGTAGCATGACTGCGAGAGTTGTGCTTCACAACTTGATTAGTCTGCTGCGGAGGGCGGGGACCAGCGGAGGGCTGCTGGTTGCCTCCATGGGAATGGAAGTGCTGCTGCGAGTAGGTCGGACGAGGTCCTCCTCCTGACGGTGCCGCAGCTCGGAACTTCTGTCCGGTCGGGGAGGTGATTGCCAGCCTGTACTTGGGCAGTGCGGAGCCGGACAAACTTCCCATAGCACGCTTCCTCTTCTTGTCCTCCTGGTTAGCACGGATGGCATCTTCTTGCACAATGGCGGCACTCATTAGGTTGTTGAATGTTCCTGCGGTAACTTGTGCCAGACGGTCCTACAGCTTCAGGGTAAGGCCCGAACGGAAACAGTCCTTCTTCTTCTCGTCCGTGTCGACGTGATATGAAGCATACTGAGCCAAGTAGTTGAACTTTCGTGCATACTCTTGCACAGTTCCCGCGCCTTGCTTCAGGTTGAGAAATTCCTGCAGCTTGCACTTCATAAGACCGGCCGGAATGTGGTGTGCACGAAAGGCGGTGCAGAATTCCGGCCAAGTGACTTGGTGGCCAGGGGCAAGAGCAGTGGTGTAGCTTGCCCACCAAGCACTTGCGGAACCGCGGAGTTGCTGCGCTGCGAAGAGGGGCTTCTGGTGGTCGGTGCAGTGGAGCAGAGCAAACTTCGACTCCAGAGTGCGAATGAAATTATCCGCTTCCAGCGGATCACCAGCTTCGCCGAATGTGGGTGGATGAGTCGCCCAAAAGTCGCTATAGGACGATTCGCGGGGCTGCTGCGGTGGTGGTCCGGGAGCTCCTTGGCGATTCATGTTCTACATGAACATGCGGAACATCTCGTTCTGATTGTGGATGAGCTGCTCCATCGGCGTCATGGGTGGAGCATTGGGTGGCGGCTGGTTTCTACCCGCGTTGGAGGCACCGGGAGCATCACCGAGGTTCTCTCCACCACGGCGAGTTTGCACCATCTGTCACAGGAGTAAAGCATGTTAGCCCGATCATGGCCATAGACATTATGGTAATATGCCTATAATACAGTGACAACAATAACATTTTCAACTGCTCATAACGGAACTGTTGACAGTGCACGGTACAGATTACAGGTGGTAACTTGGATTCCACTGGTTTCAACACCATAGGCAACATACTTATGATCAAACCATGGGTACATGTGACACGTCTTCCAATACATGGAAATCCTTAGGTTACATCACTACATCATGATAACAACACGGTCTCGAAGAGCTTAGATTACAACTCCACTTAGCACTACCAGCACTATCCACATACGAGCACGGAGTTTCACGAGCTCCTACCCTACACAACATACTACGCCTCAGTCACTCGGTGTGGCTGCTACCATTGGACTCCCATTCTATGTCACCCGGTCCAGGGGGTGCCTCGTAGTCAACACCGGAGTCACCGTCCTCACTCAAGTCGGCGTCGTCTGGGGGAATCACCGCGAGTGGCACGGGTGGCTGGGCATTAAGAACCGCGTTCAGCTGGGCATTAGCAACTTGGAGATGCCCAATAAGTTGTTCTTGTTGTGCGATGATGACGTGAGCGTCGTTGAGGTTCCCTTCCATGACATCCCTTGCATCTTGGGCTTCCTCGCGTTGAGCTTGGAGCTCGCTTCGCTCCTCCAAGAGGGCGTCAACCTGACCATGAAGAGAGTAGATCTCCTCTTGGGCAGCAGTGAGTTGGGCATTACGCTAGTTCAGTTGCTCCTGCAACTGATCGCTAGCATCGCCCTCGATGATGAGTTGAGCGTCATGGAGCTGCTCGAACAGATCAGCCCGCTCCAACTCGCTAGTGTGCAGTTTGTCCCTGAGGACCGTGATCTCCACGTCACGAGTGGCGAGCTGGGCGTCTCGGGCGGCAAGTGCGAGCTGCAGCGCCTCACGTTCTCGTTCCAACTCGAGAACGCGTGCGGAAAGGGGCTCGGGGTTCTTCGGGAGCTTGTCATCAACCATCTGTCGGAATAAGTTTTGCAAGTATGAGTCAAAACTTAATATCCCTCTAAGCACACATGCCCAAAGTAGCTTAAGGATTGACGCATAAGGGAAAAAGACGTAAGGTGTCCAACCCGTTGGACGGAAAACAATGCAGTTCTACGAGTGGCAGGGTAACTTGTAGGGATGAGAGAAACTACGTCGTTTCCGGACAATTTAACCTCGAGACCCTTTTATGATAACTGTAGAGGAGTTCATTATCTTTCCAACGCATGCTCCCACATTTTTAACCGGTAAGATCTCTGAGAGTTATGATCATCCAAAACAGAGGGCAGCAATGAGACAACGGCTGAAATTCCAGAAAAGCTTGCTGTTTTTGCAAAATTCGACCCATTTACAGATTTTTCTGAGACCAACCCACTGTACCAAACTTGTAGGGAAAAACATTAGCTTTCCAACAAGTACTCATTCGCCTTCGTCGGATTAAAATTGAGGAAGTTATGTTCATTTTAGTGGAACTGACTTTTCTGGCAGGGTTTGATTTCTTCCCAGTTAAGTTCAAACTTTCGTTTTGAGCGCCATAGGGATTCGAATTTGCCCGGGGTCCGAGTAATTCATATGTTTGTGATACTTACGACTTTTTACAGGATTTGGTAAAGAGAAATGCATGTAGTATGCATGAATGCCAAATGCTCAATATGCCGATTTCCTACGTCCTCACAAAGGAAAACTTTGACCGAATATATAGATCGATCCATCCGATGGCACGCACACTCCTCGCACGTTTCTAAGCGAACTACCTGTGATTAGTATACCTGCAATAGATCCATTTCAGAAACAATACACCAAATCCAAAAGAAACAAGCCAAAACAACAATGACAGTTATGTCCAGGTATTTGCCCACCCGGAAGGCAGCCGATATTTAAGCGCAATCGGTCCGCGCATCAAACAAAGTCCAGGTCTTTGCCCACCCGGAAGGCGTTCGGTGTTTGTTGTGCAACCGATCCGCGCACAGGCACATACCTTCAGGGGAGAATCCGTAGAGGCGAGTAGTTTAACAAACATAACCCAGGGTTAGCTTTGCCATCTACTAATAAAGTCCTTATATGGGCACTACTAGTTCGTACCTCACCGTACGGCGTAAAACGGGTTGTTTAAGTCTTTTAAAATGTTCATCGGTGTGATGCTTATCCCGAGTCGGCTCTGATACCAGCTGTCGCAACCCTATACCGAAGTATAGAGTGTGCCGTACAGGATCGCCTCGGGAGATGGTTAGCGAAGTAACCATACATAGCGTTCACACAGGACATCCATCATTTATAGAGATACATCATTAAGTGTATAATATTACAAGTTCAGGAGTCATAGCGGAAGCAAATTTAGTTACATTATCATACATAGGTTCTTGGTTCATATTACATAAATATGCGGAGGCGGAAGATACGACAAACACTACGCAGAACCTAAGTAAGCCATGCCGGCCCTAGGGCAGTGGCTCACTCATCTTGATTAGGGGAGCCGGGGACCCATTCAATGGTCCAGTTCTGGGGCTCCTCACCTTCCCACACAATTTTGTTACAGCAATCGCAATACGTTGCTTGAGGCAAACCTGAAAACCACATAATCGCAAAGCCTGAGTATCTAGCATACTCCGCAAGACTTACCCGTCCAAAAGGTTTACTAAAACCGACTCCTAGTATGCAGGGGGGCCGACCGGGTTTATTTGATATTTGCATAAAAGCACCTATTAATTCTATGCTGTGATGCCTATTCCTTAACTAAGAGTTTGATTGCTTGTTGCAGAAGAGGGACTGTAGTTGAACCTAGCTAGCTACTAAGACTTGTACAATTATAAAGAGCAATACAACATGGCAATAGGTATCCATAGAGTAACTAGATTTCAGCATCATAAACAAACTTCTCTACTTAAAATATCATTGCCACTGCTCGAAACAAGAGGTACTCATAACCGCGAGGGACGGTAATTCGAATTGATTTACATCCTGCAGGAGAATAACCCAAATGCACGACATACGCATCATTTAAGAACACGTATGGCCACCGTTCACGAGGTTGCGATAAAGTCGATCCGGGGCCATCGATCCCGAGTACACGTCCTCCCCGCGATACAGTACTTCGTATCCGAGGCTTAACCCGTGCACTCTCTAGCGGTCCTCGACCCGTGCATCCACCGTGCCATTCACATCACCTCTGGATTGATGAGTAATACCGTCCAACAATACGGCGCCCAAGTTACTAGGTTTACCAATTCCCATATAGAGGTATGCACTTGGTACTGTTCAATACTTGTCCGTGGGGTTGCAACGATAGGTTCCCAAATTTTAACCAGTTTCATTCTTCACATGGATCATGATTGAATCAAGTGATCCCATAGCCTACCGTTGACTCCACTAATTTAAGCCTAGCAGTTGCTAACGAAAGGCTTACTGACGTAACTAAGTATAGGTCACACTTTGTTTATGCAAGTGGGTTTCCATCCAAGCCCTATACCTAATGCACAATACAATATCCCTCTATGGTGACAAAATAAAAAGGACTCGTAAATCAGTAGGTGTGCACCGGGGCTTGCCTTGGGAGTGATCGTAGTTAAAGTTCTCGGCAGGGTTTAGCTCAACTTTGGGCTCCTCAGGGTTGCTTGCCACGTCCTTGCTCCTAGTCTCGCTCCCTAGGCAATGCAGTGCAATGCACGGTCAGGAGTTGGACGATGATGCATGACACTTCCTCAATAAATAGGATTTGATGGAATGATGCTCATGCATGAGATGACATGTTTGTACCACACTCTGGCAATTATTAACTTTCAGGGGACAAACTTCTAATTAGGGGAAGTGGAGGCATGGTAATAAATGAGCATATCACCTATATCCAATTACAAGTATACCATTGGTGTGAATTAATTAACAGGGTATTTTTCCCTCGGTATGCCGAGGCCTACTTAGCAAACATGCAAAGCTTCTTGACTTCCCACTTACCCAGGGTGCATTCACCAATTAAACTGCCCATGCAAGAGAACATAGAAACTTTATCTTGCAAGGTTAATTGTAACCTCCTAGAATTTGACATGCTCACTTTTAATTATAGCCCTAACCAATCTAGATATATAAACTAATTCTGAATCATTAGTATACAAAAGAAAATCATAACTTTACTGCAAGTCAAGATTAACATGTTGCATGGGCTGTCCCAAGGATGGATTTATCACTAATAACTATATGCATATAGAAGGCAACATTTATATTGAATTTCTTAAGCTAATTATGAATGAGTAACTTTAACAGCCAAAAGCATACTGATGGTGCCCAAAATTTTTTCATGGAGATTTTATAGTTATGTAGAAATGCCCAAACAGCAGGAATGCAAAATTTCAGGATTAAAATCCTACCCAAGCATTTATAGAAATTCATTTACTAAAAATGGGGATTATGCAATAACACTAAAAATTTGCATAAAAGATGGAAATGTGCTTTAGCAGAAAGTTTAGGAATGACATGAAGTGCTTACTGACCAAATCCCATGATTTTATCAGTTATAAATTTTGAATTATGAATTTAATACTCTTAGCAAGGTTCTAACTTTGGTGATTTAATTTTACTAATCTACTGCATAACCCTGGCTCTCATCTTGTTTTACTGGTAGAGGAAGATTTTAGGAATCCAACAAAATTGGTTTCATGCTTATTGGACTTTTATTTTTCGAGTTATGAATTTTGGAAGTTTTTAGCAAAGTTGGGGGCAATTTACAGAACTGCCATTCGGCATTTTCAAAAAAACTCGCGGGCGCGCGCGCGCGCTGTGGCCGGCGCCGGCGAGCTCGGCCAGCGGCCAATCGGCAGCGCGGCTCGGCCAACGCCGTGTGCACACGTGCTTAGCGCCTCACGGCGACCTCGTGGGTCCAGTGGGTGTCCTGGGGGAAGCGCCGGAGATGGCCGGCGACGAGCGGCGGAGCAGGGGGGGTGTACGGCGGCGTTGCGCGGTGAGCACGGCGAGCGAGAAGGGTCGGGGCGTGGTGGGAGAGCATCACCTCGGTGCGGAGATCGACGGCGTGGAGGAGCTAGGCGACGGGGAGGGCCGGAAGGGGGGTCTCGTCGGCGGGGTGGGGGAGAACCCAACGGCGGCGGCTCCTTTCTTCGTCGATTCCGGCGAGGACTCTGCGGCAGCGGGGGAACGGGTCAGGGGCCTGCTAGGGAAGACCCTTGCGCAACAATTTGAGGAAAGAGGAGGGGACGGGGAGCTACCTAGGCGGAGCTTGACGCGACGGCGGCCATGGCGGGGGAAAACAGGGGCGACGCCCGATTCTGGCGGAAGAAGAAGAAGGAGGCGAGGGCAAGGACGTCTGGTCTCGCCGGAGGCCTGGGGATCGCGTGGCGCGTGTGCGAGAGCAGAGAGGAGAGGCGGAGAGTGGAGGCTCTCGACGGCAGCGGTCTTAAGTACCGCGCGGCGGTGCGAGGGCAGAGGGAGCGAGGAGGCGAGCTGGCCGCCGGGGGTTGGCTCGTCGGTGGAGCTTCAATGCGGCCGGTGGCACAGCGACGGCAGGCAGAGCAGTGGCCGGGATGGGCAAGAGAGAGAGAGAAGGCGCGCGATGGCCGGCGGAAGAGGTACGGCGGTGTCAATCGGTGAGTGGACCAGAGAAGAAAATGGTTGACCCCCCCCCCCCTTGACTGGAACGGTGCTGTACTTTTGCTAATTTCTCCACTTACGAAGCTTCAAATCCTTAGCAAATTTTTGTGTAGGTTCAGCAAATCCTTCTGGAAAATTAACTAAAATTCTTGGAACAGAGGTGCTGTTCTCTGGACTTAGGGAATTTTTAGGGGGGTTAAACCTTTACCAAAAATTCCAGTAAATTCCCCAAAATTCTCTCTTGCCATGACCCACTGGAATATGCAAAAATATGGGCACACTTCCATTGAGTTTTGCAAAGTTTTTGAAAAGCTAATACTTGGCCAATTAGTGGAATTTCTAATTAAGTTAATTCCCCTTTTTCTTTGGCACTTTATTTATTTGAAATTTTTGAATTAGTCAGCAAATTAACATTGTGTTAGCTTAATCAACATTTTGTGACTTGGGATGTCACACACTGCTTGTTGGACATCAAATACTGATTGAGGCACCCCATTATCATCAACAAACAATTCCTCTTCTGTGGCCATGAACTCTTTCGGAATCATCATCACCATGCCCAATGTAGCACGAGGCACTTGTACTTGTGATTTCACCTTTGGTCCACAAACATTTTTAGGCAGCTGATCGTCATCCTCATCATAATAATATCTGTTAGCCCTTATCTTTCGGCATCGCATCATTTGAACTCTTCGTTTCTGGCTCCTAGAAAATATACCTGATGGACACCACGACTCTTCCTGTGCTTGTTCTTCCTATAACTCTTCATCGATTTCTTTGTTAAACTTATCTTCTTCTTCAGTCTTCCTTGCTCCAATTCGATCAAAGGCTAACACTCTACCCTGCCCATCGACTTTTTCTTTCATCAACTCTTTGATGTTGCTTTGTCGATCCTGCTATCGATAGAACTTCGGAGCCTCTTTGTACATCTGATCCACACGCCGACTACAACCAGGACAATTGTTGATTGAAGGCAGCTTCATGTTATTCTCCCAGCAATATTTGAAAATTGGACACTCCCAGTGTGCATCAAACTGTGATTCTCTTCACTCCCTGTCCTATTTCTTCTGATATCGACTAATAAAAGCTTCAACATTGTCGATACCAGCCATGTTAACATTTGCAGGGAATGGATGTCCATCGATCTTCATAGCGCCTTTAGTAAACTTTATCTTGCCTTGCTCAATTGCCATCTGAATCTGTCTCCTGAAAAAATTGCAGTCATTGGTATTATGTGACGGCGAGTTATGCCACTTGCAGTACCTCTTCTTTTTCAATTCTTCAAGTGGTAGAATCACATGATTCAGTGGCAACTGAATGTGCTTCTCCTGCAATAGGATATCAAATATCTTATCGACCTTGGTTATATCAAAATCATACTTTTCTTTCAGCTCGTTCTGCTTTATCCAAGGACACAACAAAATATTCTTATTTCTTGTCCACTCAGCCATATAGACATTTTCATTCTCCTCTCTGGACTCAGAATCGTAGTCATTATAGTTGACCTGAATTGGCCAAGATCGTGCCCCCCGAATCAGGTTCTCTTGGATGGATACTTTTTGCACTAACTGGGACAAACTTTCAAACTCAGCCGAAGGAAAATTTTCCCTTAGTGGCGCTAGTAATCCATTATAAGAAATTTCTGCCATCTGATTATCTATTAACTGGAGATTGAAACATTTGTTGTGCACTTTCTTGAACCTCTGCATGTAATCATGCACAGACTCACTAGCTTTCTGCCTTACAACAATCAAATCTAAAAATCTTATCTCCCTAGTCTCAGCGAAGAAATACTTATGGAATTTCTATTCAAGATCGTCCCAAGTTATAATGATGTTTGGGCGCAGCAATGCAAACCTGGAAAAAGCTAAACCAGAAAATGATACAGGAAACAGTCTAATCTTTAATGCTTCAGTAGCTCCTGCTTCTCCACATTGCATCAAAAACCGGCTGATGTGTTCAACACTAGTAGTATTATCCTGTCCAGTGAAATTGGTAAATTCTGGTGGCCTGCATCGACTCGGCATAGGAATCAATTCATAGCTAGGAGGATACGGAGGTCAATACATATAAGTCTGCAGTTTTGGCTTTAACCCAAATTGTTCTCTCATTACCTCAGCAATCTTCACTGCCTAGTTATTGGTCGAAACATTGGTATTTTGAGTAGCCAATGTAGGACCAGATGCTGACACTCATGGGGCCATCTGTGAACCAAAGTTGACAACCGTGTGCTTCCCCCCCCCCCCCCCCAACTCCCCAGGCAATGCAGACGACAATGGCATCCCGAAGAGACTTGGCTCTACATTCGGTGTTGTACCATATGTTACATTTGGTTCTGACGTCTCTTGCGTGTAGTACTACGGCTGTGTCTACGGTGATGTCTTTTGTAGAATAATCCTGGGACCAGACCCAGGTGTTCTCCCTGTAGTGCCACTATTATAATTCCTCGGGGTGGTGTGGCATGTTCTAATGCTGGCCCTGAGCTTGCTGTAGGAATTACAATACTAGTACAGGGCGGCTATTGCTCGGGTTCCTCAGTTGTAGGTCGAGGAATATTCCCGTGAACACGGAAATACATCGGCCCACGTGCTGGATCATCATATACACACACCTCCACTATCTGAATAATCAAAGCCCTCAAAGTATTCACTAACACAGGTGATTGATTAATCAATGCATGATGTATAGCTGCATGTATCATGCTATCCAATGTAGCCCCATCTATCACTTCTATTGGCTTATTGGCAGGTGACTTCTCAGTTTCATCTTCAACAACCAAAGCAGCCATGGGTAACCTCCCCCTTTGTATGATCTCACCATGCTTGGTCGTGCTAAATGTGCTCAACAAAAGGCTTTCATACTCCGCGATTCTTTGATCAATTTGTGTCTTTGTTTCATCACTCAGATCGTCCCTGTCAACAGGCATCATGTTCTCCATCTTCAGATCCACACCAACATCATGTTTTGGTGTATGGTTCTCAGGAAGATTGGGATCTTTTGGCATTCCAAGTTCAACCATGTTGTAGGTCTTGAAGTTCTTGGTCCCACCAGGTGTGCCAAAAAGCATGTTGACGTGAAAATCACACGCATGACCCGAGAGATTTGCTTGACTCTAGTGTGGGCTCAACACAGAGAAACCGGGGCGTGCCAGCCAATTTTCCCTGTAAATCAACCAAGAAACGAACAATTAAATTCCACGGGTCACCGGCCTAGGACAGGCCGATGAAGAAAGCCGATAATCACTGTTAGTGAAAACCAGCTGATGGCTATAAATAGCAAAAATATTGGAAAAGTAAACTACTCGGCTGATTTGTATCGGCTTATCAACAATTCAATAAATAGGTATCAAGTGCTAAATAAATACTGCCGACAAGAATTAAATCGATAGAGCAAAGTTGATAGATCTATGATAGATGCGCTAGACTTGTTCTATTAATGTCAAAAAGTCAATAGGCCAGAGTCGATAGAAGTATAATAATCATGCAAAGACTCTCCTTATCAAGAGTGTTAAGTCGATAGATCTGATAGCTGGCATTACAAATATGCCTCAAAATCACAGATCTAATCTTATCAAATAAGGGGGTAATCAACTTCTATGAATGCGATAATAAGCAATTAAGACGTCGAGAAGTCGATCGAACCGTGATAACCTATCGGCTAAACGTCTTGACAGAATCCTGTCACCTTTACCCACGACCGGTCCGTCCCTAGTCTTATCGACTCAGCGAGAGGTCAAAATCGATGCAGCCTCGCTGGCTCGAGCAGATCAAACTTAATCGACACAATGCCCAAACAAAGCAAATAAAACTAGATATGATCCAATTTCAGGTAAAATCAATAGAATGACTCGAATAATAGATCAATATTAAATTTGTAAAATCTTTTAGAAGTCACAATAGATCGGACCTAGCCGAGACAGTATTGCAACTCGAAATCGATAATATAAATGTAATTAAGATCTAATTATTGAATAAGTAACAATTCTAAAGATAACAACTAGAATATAAAATCAATGAGAAAGTACTAGCTGAAGTCGATAGAATTACTGAGGGTGACTAATCCAAGTTTCTCACCGAGATCGGAGCCGATGTAGCCCACGCGAGACAAGGATGTCGTCGAGAAAAGGTTTGGTGATGTTCCGAATTGTATTGAACGAAAGTGTTGTTGTTTTTTCCGTACAGACCCTGTTAGATATTTATAGCCCCGTGCAAGGGGTTCTGACTCGACTCGGTCATGACTCTTAAAACAACCGACTATATTTATTTCTAAACAAAATCTAAACTAAAAATAGAAAGAGATAAAATAACTATAGGGCCCACTTTATTCTTTTAGGCCATTGAGCTTTGCTGACTTTGGCCGACTTCAACTCTCTACCTCTCACCAATGGGACCGGTCCAAATTTTGGTGCCAACACATACATGAATGGATCATATAATTAAACAAGAAACAGATGACCCAAACATAACTATATAGAAAGACTAAATATATTAAGTAGAATAAAGTCTTATTAAAGGAGAAAGATACAAGAGCCATGCCACAACTCCAAGGAAGACTTGGGAACTAAAGAAGACTCTATTCTAAGCATAACTCCACTAAAACTAAAGGAAATCACAAAATTGTAAAGGGGGTAATGCTTCTTGGTGTGGGATTTGGAGTGAGGCCTCTCCCCTCTATTTATATGGCCCAAAGTCGGTTCCTGGAGTCGGTAACCGCCGCCCAACATTCACAACTGTCATTGGGGAGTCGCTTGGATCCAGCATGTGGTAGCCATGCAACAACGGGGCCACTCCCCCTTCGGCCGAACACCCCTGTTTGGCCGAATAGGGGGGAGTCCTCTTAGGTGCTGCTGCCTCTGGTGGCCTGCCAGGTGCGTCCCACTACCCTGTGACACTGTAAGGTCAGTTGTTAAGTCGGTTTGCTTCTATAAGTGGGCCAGTCAATCTGTGGGAGTCCTAGTTGGCAAGCTCTGATTAGTGGAAGTTGTGTTTGTTCACCACATAAGTGTGTTTCCTCCTCCATTTCATTGTTTCTTCTGCATGTCTGTGTTTCTCCAAGCAACAGTGGATATTTATTAATTCTAACTAAATTGCATGGTGGGAATATACAATCCTTCTCTATTTTGAGTAATGTTGATGGCCAAAAATGGTATTTAACAATCGTCAATAATAGCTCATTTGGGTACTATGCAAAGTGGATTTCCAACCAACTCCTATTAACACTATTACAATAAAGCTCTGTTGTAGCAGGCTAAAAGGAGGCTCAGTGGTAGAACACGAAACCACCACTGGACCTTTGTCACTAGTTATTTACAAACTTAGTAGCGGTCTAAGGACCGCTACTACCTTAGGTTATGATGAGTACATCACACCCATGGATACACACAACACTCCTCCAACTAAGATGAAAGTTCATGTGCATCACCTAAATTTACATGTGAGATCGTTTCTAATGTTTTTATTATGTGGTTTTGAGAATAGATTGCTACCTAATGAATTAATTATTGTTAGGAACCATGGAGATGATGATGACATAGCGGGGTAGGTGATTGGAGGCGTGATGGGCCAGCAAGGACGTCCAAGCCAAGGTGGAGGCCCAATCAAAACCGACTTCGGATCTGTTTTGGAGCCCAGGACTAGTCTGCACTAAAACGGACACCCAGGACGCATACGGACTTGGATTTGGACGTTCTATATATGCCTGGAAAGATTACGAAACGAACTTTCCAATCCAACTGGTCCCATGTCAAAATCCATCACGAGGCGCCCGCAATCGCCGAAACAAATCGACTTACAGAATCTGTCCTAGTGCTGCGACACCGTAATCGGTCTTTGGGCCATGTATCGAGTTGAGCCCACTTAGGGCTGCATCCAAGGGGTCTTGCACGACCCTAGGATCCTCATATGCAGCCACCGCCTCTTCATTAGGGTTTGGGTTTTGCTTAGATTATTCTGTTGATAACAGTTTTGCCGTTTGATCGGTTTGTGAGACTCCAACTTGTGAGATTCATCGTATACTTGCAAATTTGGTTGCATTCTTCTTTGTTCTTGCTTGTGTTCTTGATTTTCAGGCAAGGATAAGCCTTCTTGGCAAGGTCAATCATTCTTGAACGGTTGATAACCAGAGGAGACGTTGTGCTGCGATTGCGGGGTTCAGAACGTGTCGTTCGGAAGCGGATCGATTTGTGTATCGCCTCCATCTTAATCAAGATTATCAGAACCTTTCGGAAGATCAGGAACCCTTGTCCACATCAAGTGGTATCAGAGCTTCAGGTACACCGTTAGGTTCACCCTTGTCCTTGTTATTTTGTTCAATCCTAGAGTCCAGAAAATTGCCCTATAAAAATATTTGTTCGTCGTGTTTCCGCTGTCCTACACCACCCTTGTGCCTTGCAATTTTCAGTTTAGTTTGCTTCTCTGAATTTTAGTCCCTACAAGGTCATTGTGTTGTTGGTCTAGTACTTGTTCTTTGGTCTTGTTTGAGTCGTGTGTGTCCTTGTTCATAGACAATCAAGAAAAAAAAATAGATTGTTGCACATGTTGAGAGAATAGTACTGCTGGAATTGTTTGCACTAAGTATTTATTTAACATCTAGCCTTCTACTTTTTGTGTGCAAAAGAAACTTAGAGTGTTTTCTGTTGCACGTTGTTCCTTGAGTCAAGAGATTGCTGCACGTTGTTGCATATGAGAATTGTCGGTTCAGTCCTACATATACATCTATTCCTTACGTAAAGAGTGCAAAAAAGAAAGTTTAGGTTTTTCTTTTGTGCTATAAAGTTCGCAACTCTTGCTGCAGTTCTATGTCAAAAAAAATCATGAAAGACGTAAAAGGCAAAGAGGTGATGAAAAAAATAAGAAGAAAAAGCACCTATAACAAAAGAAAAAAACGAAAAGGAGAAGAGAAAAAATTCAGAATTGCTTGCAGCCTTTGTGTCCTTTGTTGAGCCATTTGCTTGCTTGCTTGAACTAGGTCCGAGACAAGTTTAGGCCAGTGACATAGACTAGCTTGGGACTATTATTCAGTTTTGCAATTTCTGAATTGAAATTTTGCTAATCCTTGCTACTATAAATTGCCTACGTAGCTCCATATATATCCTTCTGAATAGGCACAGAACTTTGGACCCTCGCAATCGTCGGATCACACTCTCCAAGGTATCCTCTGTTTTGCTACTAAGAATCTTGTAAGAACTCAGTTAGGTGCTGTCATTTGCTTGTTGAGAGTTTTCACCGTGATCAAACAGTAGTGATAGGAAAATATACTCTTGTGTGTTTTCTTGTTTTCTATTAACAATGACAGGTTACAACACCGATGGTGATGAGTCGATGGTGTCAAATGAGGTTGATACAAGTGTTGTAGCACAACGAGTGTTTCGTTCTCAAATGGAGAAGGTAGAGCAATATCAAATGAACAACTTGTTTCAGACTCATTTTGTTGTGAAGGATCGACGTTGTCGTGTCATTATTGATGGAGAGAGTAGCAACAACATCGCAAGCTTGGAATTGGTCGAGAAGCTCGGCTTGACCACACAGCCACACCCATGTCCATACTACATCCAATGGGTAAATTCTTGTGGTAAGATAAAGTTAGATAAAATTGCACGCATTGAATTTTTTATTGGTTCTTATAAGGATTGTGCAGATTTTGATATAGTGGCTATGCAAGCGTGTCATTTGTTATTGAGTAAGCCTTGGATTTCTACAAATAATGCTTTACATAATACCATTGCTAATAGCTATTCATTTAAATACAATGGTAGAAGAGTTACTCTTAAACCTATGTCTGCTGCTGAAATTTTAGAAGAGGATCAACAAAGACTTGAGAGAAGAAAGAACGAACCATTTAGAATAGAATGGGCTATTTCAAATGATGCAACACTTCCATCAAAATCTAAATTGCTAGAGGATAAACATATTTCTTTGCCTCTTGTTGTAACTAATACTTTTCAGCATATACATAAAAAAGATGATAGTGGGAAAGATAAAGAACAGATTGTTGCTTTAGGTAAGAGCTTTCTTGATGTGATGGATTGTTCCAATAGTCTTGCTGTATTGGAACTTTATGATCATGTTCCTTTGTCACAAGTTGATTTACCTAGTGGTCCTTGTGATAAAGAGGAGTTGTGTGCCAATGCTTCACTTATACCTTTGCCACAACAAATGAATGAGCTTGATGCTTTATTTTATATTTCAGATGTGAGACCAGTATTGGGAGAAAGGAATGAGATCGACTCGAGGACGACTCTAATTCAAAAGGGGGAGAATGATGAGTACATCACACCCATGGATACACACAACACTCCTCCAACTAAGATGAAAGTTCATGTGCATCACCTGAATATACATGTGATATCGTTTCTAATGTTTTTATTATATGGTTTTGAAAATAGATTACTACCTAATGAATTAATTATTGTTAGGAACCATGAAGACGATGATGAGATAGCTGGGTAGGTGATTGGAGGCGTGATGGGCCAGCAAGGACGTCCAAGCCAAGGTGGAGGCCCAATCAAAACCGACTTCGGGTCTGTTTCGGAGCCCAGGACCAGTCTGCACTAAAACAGACACCCAGGACGCATACGGACTCGGATTTGGACGTTCTATATATGCCTGGAAAGATGACGAAAAGAACTTTCCAACCCAACTGGTCCCATGTCAAAATGCGTCCTGAGGCGTCGGCAATCGGCAAAACAAATTGACTCACAGAATCTGTCCTGGTGCTGCGACACCGTAATCGGTCTTTGGGCCATGTATCGAGTTGAGCCCACTTAGGGCTGCGTCCAGGGGGTCTTGCACGATTCTAAGGTCCTTATATACAGCCGCCGCCTCTTCATTAGGGTTTGGGTTTTGCTTAGATTATTCTGTTGATAACAGTTTTACCGTTTGATCGGTTTGTGAGACTCCAACTTGTGAGATTCATTGTATACTTGCAAATTTAGTTGCATTCTTCTTTGTTCTTGCTTGTGTTCTTGATTTGCAGGCAAGAATAAGCCTTCTCGGTGAGGTCAATCGTTCTTGAACGGTTGATAACCAGAGGAGACGTTGTGCTGTAATTGCGGGGTTCAAAACGTGTCGTTCGGAAGCCGGATCGATTTGTGTATCGCCTCCGTCTTAATGAAGATTATCAGAACCTATCGGAAGATCGGGAACCCTTGTCCACATCAGGTTACATTTCAGTTAAAAAAGGCATCAGTAGCGGTCTAAGGGCCGCTACTGATGGCCTAATACATAGTAAATATAAAAGGGCGGGTCCCAGCTATTATTGCTAGGACCCTCCCTATAGACGGGTCGCCGCCGACGCCCACACGCCGATGCCCAAGCTACGCGCCCGTCCATCTTCCGCCCATCCGCCTTCCGCCAGTACGCCGTACCGCGTCACACCACGGCCACCGCCGGAGCCGGCACGGGAGGAGTGAGGGCGCGCTCATGGAGGCGCGTTCCCGTTCTAGGCGTCACTGTCGTTGCTGTCTTCGCCAACGCCGTTGTCGCCACCGACGCCCCCCCCCCCCCCCCCCCGCATAAGACGCAGCTGTCATCAGATCCACCAGTGGGTCGATGTGCGGTGCGCGATGATGGTCAGGAGACAGAGTAGGAGGTGGTAGAGTGTTGGCGATGACGACATCGCGCCGACACCAGGTGCACAAGACGCACTACGCGCGTCCCCAATGGCGACGGCTCTTTGACAGTCCGCCTTTGCTAAGTGAAGGAGATCGATGATGGTCAGAGGCAGAGGAGGAAGAAGGGTTGCGGAGGAATCCTAACCTTAAAAAGGGGTGGTGTGGCACGAGCAAAAGTGATACTACCGTGCCGCACCCTCCCCTTTTTATTGTAGGGATGTGGTTTCCAGTTGTGGGCCTCGTTGTGAGGCCCGCTACTACATGGGCTTTAGGTGTTAGTTGCAAGCCTGACAGAAACTGCAACTACATTCTGCTGATTAGTAGCGGTTAAGTTGGTTCTTTGTTGCGGTTTCCTTATGCCCGTAACTATTTTTCTAATGTAGTTGCGGTCATGCAACTGTGCTACACTTAGTCGCGGAGTTTTTAAAGGACCGCTACTGAGGCAAAAATGACGTCCTGTACTACAGAGCTTTATTGTAGTAGTGTAACCTAATGCAAAAATCAATATAGACATACTAGCAATGACATATTAAAACAAGCAAAATATTATAAAAAGGCAAATGCAAACCAGGGCCTGGTTATCGTTACCTATATATGAACAATGTGTTAACGGTATCGAATTAACAATGTGTCATGTATTGATATGATATATGCAAAATGCAGTGATATTAATATGACAATAGCTTTATTAATATGTTCTCAAAAACATGCTTTAGAGAAGCAAGTTTAATTGCTAATATTTTATGTGTGAACTTTCTTAAGGCATTTAGATAGGGTTAATATAGTTGTAAGGGCAAAAAATTCATTTAACAAGGTAAACTTGTGGTTCTGGACATTAGTGATTTATTATGAACAGGGACATGTCTAAACAATCTTTTCACCAAATTTCAGCTCCTGGACATTAACAATTTATTTACTAGCATTTTTATAGCAAAAAAGTGCTAAATAAATCCTAGAGAATAAAATAATATATATTTTGCCTAACAAAAAATCAGGATGATAATTAAACAAGTTTTAACAGCGCATGCCAAAAATAAGGATTTAAATATATTCCTAGAATTTCTGGTGATTTATTTGGTGTTTTATCAAGATAAATCATTATTAAACCTACATGCATAGGAACATCAAAATTCCATTTTTCTTTATTAGATCAGATCAAGATGAATCTAACAAACTTCATTTGAGCTCCAATGTATTTGTATTTTATTTACTATGAGTTTCCAAAATTTTCGGCCTTTTTTTGCATTTTCTGGGGTTTATTATTAACAGATCAGTGTTGCGTTAGCGCTGCGTCGCAGCCACGTAGGAGTCAGTCGGCAGCCAGCTTAGCACGTCAGCAGCCAAGTCAGCATGCCAATGGGACATCGCCGGAGCCGGGCCATGCTTGCCAGACAGCTCGCTGTCGGGGCTATGCGCTGGTGAAACTCGTTGCGAGTGCACCACTGAGTCGCACACTAGGGAGGAGCTCCCATGGAGGATGGCGCACCGGAGGGCGGTCGGCGACGAGGGGCGGCGAATGTCGAGGTTTGGCAGCTTCGTTTACTTGGCACAAGACCTGTGGAGCCTGCGGTTTGGCTCTAAAGCTTCACAGCGAAAGGGAGAAGACCGTCATCAATGTTGTGGTCGTAGAGGAGGTCTACAACAGGGAGCTCATCAGCGAGGCGGCGTCGGTTCTTTCCGGTGTTCGAGAGGCGCCGGGAAAATCAAGCAATACCACCACCTGGGAGAGAAGGGTTAGCACGACGTGTCGAGGAGTTGTGCAAACAGTGGAGAAGAAATGGGCTGCAGTGGCTCACTAGAGCCTGGGAATTTTGAGCTGGCATCAGTGGTGATTGTAGGGGAGCTGTTCTCGGTTTTTGCTCAAATTCGAACAACCTGAGCTAGGTTTCAGTTCAGTGATGGCGCAGAGAGACAGAGAGGCATCAGGCGCAGCCGCGAGTGGGTTCAGCTCGGTGGAAATCACTCTGGTATGCTGGCATTACGAGCTCGAGTGTGGTCTGTAATGGCGGAGATAGTGGGGAGGCAGAGCGATTAAAATGGAGTAAATTACCA
The DNA here is from genome assembly GCA_030378355.1 of Eleusine indica. Lineage (NCBI taxonomy): Eukaryota > Viridiplantae > Streptophyta > Magnoliopsida > Poales > Poaceae > Eleusine > Eleusine indica. Next base: position 22,870,090 of record CM059498.1, on the reverse strand, counting down.
GGGTTATAAGACTAAGGTAACTCGGGCGGGGTGGTCGCAGACCGGGGGCGGGTGCGTGCGCGTGGTTTTGAAGCAGTAAAATAGAGAGGTCTCTGCCATGGCCATTGCAAGTCACGTCGAGCAGAAAGGAATCATCGTCGCTTTGTGGCATGCCGTGGTTAGGGGAGCAGGGGGAAGCGACGGCGATGGAACGCGATGGCAGCGAGCGCGGCTAGTGTGGGATCAAGTCCCGGGAAAGCGAAGAAAAGGCGGGGCGTGGTGGTTTCTGGCGCCGGCGCCAGGAGCAAGAAGACAACACGTTTTACTGTACACCTCTCCCGTTTCTCTGAATTTTAAAATAGGTCCTTTGTTTGATGATTATTTAATTTTAAATAGCTACTGGGGTCCAATTGAGTTGGGAATCTACGCATAGGTCCTTTGAGATAATTGTGGTGCTCTGGTGGGTTCCAAGTGGTCAGGAATGATATAATTATTTCAAAATAAAATTTCAAATTTGAAAGGTTTCTATGGTTAAATTAATTATTTGGGGTACTTTCCAATAAGATAAAAAGCTTATTTTTGGTCTAAAGTTCTATTTTATTATTACCATAATGTTGATGCAATTACATGGCACATGTTGCAAATAAAAATTTAAATTTCTTCACTAACTTGTTTGCAGAGTTTTATTTTACTAGATTTAATTCAAATTGGGTTGAAATTCTATTATTTTATGCTTCACTTTAGCTATTGCTCATCATGGTTGTTAAATAGACACAAGACACCTTGGTGTGACATCTGCAATCATCAAATCAGTCGAATCCAAAACATGTCTAGGTAACATAGCAGTGACTGCCCACTGTTGCAGCAATGTGAACTCCTCCGAGTACCCTGACCTTGGAATGATAGTCCTGGTGACTATCGCTCAGAAGTAAGTTGCGCTGGACGTCGGTCGAACCAAGGGATGTGAGGTGGCTAAAATGCTATAGACACCATGTTGTCTGGAGGTAGCATCCCTCCCTGTGGCCTACGGGGTGGAGCCCACTCTCAATACGCACTCCTGTACAGCTGAGTGTGTGTGGATAACAAGACAAGTTCTGCAATAAGGTCCTGCCTGCTCAGACGTTGGGGCTCTCCTCCGAACATGAACCAGATCTTAGAACGATCTCCGGCTACCCAAAGCAAAGCATAGAACTCTAGCACTATGTCCTCTCTGTATCTGTAGGCGGTGGTGACTAACTCTACCAATATGGGCATATAGTCAAAATACTGCTTCATGTCTATGCATGTGGCTCTCCTCAAAGACTGGTAAGTCACTTACTGTTGAGGCACAAACACTCTTGCCTTGCCCTTCTTGGCGAGATAGCGGACCCTCTCCAATCCTCCTCTTCAAGCTGGTCCAGAAGCGGTCTCCGCCAGCTAGATCCCTTGGAACAAGAACTCACTCCTCGAAAGGTACAAGGCGACAAACCTTGAGATCCCGGGTGGGAACTTTAAGGATGTCCCTCTCTCTAGCTACTGCAACAAGTCTCTACAGCCTCCTGGTGCATACAACACATGTGCACTACGGGTCTCCTTCCCAGTGAGCTGTCCTCTTGAAAGGATCGAGTGACCGAGAGAGGGGGGGGGGGAGGGGGTGAATCGGGAACTCATACTATGTACAAAATTCACCAATTCATAAAACCGACCACTCAAAACAACTCCTACACAATCCTACTGGTGAACACACTAGCAAGATAATGAACCTATGAAAAGGAACAACAACCTAAGCATACTAGTGGAACACACAAGGCAATACAACTCCTATGCAAGCTAGTGATAAAGACACGCGAAAGCAAACAACAAGCTAGCAATGGAGCCTACTCATGTAATGCTACAAGATAAGGAACTAGAGCACACAAGCATGAGTAGCACAAAAAATACAAGGGTGAGTAATCAAGCCAAAGCAACTCCTATACATGCTAGTGATAAAGTATGGAAGCTAAGCACTACTATCAAGTAAAGAAGCCTATTCATGCAAGTCCATGTTGGTAGTCGTAAATTCCCTTTTTTGAGTACCCATTTAAAATGAAAAGGTGGATCTTAACTAATAATGTAATGAAAAACATCTTTGTACCAATGAGTTCCACAAGATTTCATGAAATATGTGGTTGCAGGTGCTACAGGGTCAAAATGTGCAAAATCATGTGAAAATACCCTATCGGCCGATCACGACTGTGAAACAGCAGTTTCCTAACAGCCGAGAGGGTTGTTAACAACCAGAATCAGCACCCGGTCAGGTCATCACCAAGTAAAATTGTCAACCAGCCGGATGATAAGCTATCATCACCCGGCAGGGTGAATCAAGTGTTGAATCAATTCCCGGTCGTACGACAACACGACCTAGCACCACCGGCCGATTTGGAACTTCACCCCCTCACCCGACCGACAGGGCTGTTTATGATTGAAATCAAGACCCGGCCGACAGGGTCGTTTATAGCCAAAATCAGGACCCGGCCGACAGAGTCGTTTAGGGCTGAAATCAGGACCCGACCGATAGGGTCATTTATGGCTGAAATCAGCACCTGGCCGACTCAGCAAAATTTCAACCAAGAAGTCGTTTTCACCTCCCGGACTAAGGCATCTGAAATATGGTGAAGAAGACAACGTCATAAAGTGGCCTAACCGGGAGAAGTCAAGGGGCAACCCGACATGGGTCGACACCTGGCCAAGGCCGCCGCCTGGCCCCCCTTGCCGCCCAGCCTAGCCTACCGCCTGGCCTCGGGTTGCCACCTAGGGTTGCCAGCCCATGAGGCCCATGACGCCTACCATCCCCGAAATGAAGAGGCGGTGGAATTCGGTGCAACAACCGCCATCAAAACGCAATCCAAGCCATCGGGAGTAGGTCAGTTGGGAAACTGACACGATCCAAGAGCTGCCCGGTGGTGTATGCCGCCCGGCCTTGCCCGCCTCCCGGCGGACCGACTTTGGCCTACCGACTCCACTCCACCTACAAATGCCTCCCGGCCCATCGCCACCTATAAATTGAGGGGAAATTCGTTAGAAGAAGATTAACAATTAAAGAGGAGAACAACCAGCACCACACTGCAGAAATGTATGAGAATAGGGAGTGAGAGTGACAGGTAGAAGTCTGGGAGGGTGCCGAGAATGTCGGCTCCTTCTCCATATTCTACCTCGGGGATGAAGCTCCACCGAGAGTAGATTCCTTGTCCTTCTGCCGGGTAACATATAGTTAAACTCTTGTCTAAGTAATAAAGTGAGTATTTCTATCCTTTTTATCTGCGGGATCCTTGTGCATATCCTCTTATTGTTTTATAGCATTAATTTGTTATGCTTACCAATTCTAGAGCTGGTATAAAAGTCTAAGTGTAAACCTGGTGTTTAGACTTAGTTTTCCTAGGATTGTATTCGTCCCCACGGGCTGTGTGGTAGGCGGCAGGTGGTGACAGCCATGTCCGTCCAATATTGTAATCCACCATGTTCAGGAAGTCTCAAGCAGGGTTGTCTAGCGATAGCGTACCCACTAGTACATGAGGTTAGTTACCGACCCTTATTAGTGGGTCGTTTTCGTGCCCTAAAGCAGATAAATTGAAATAGGATCTCATTAAATTACTTAGTGGGAATTTGCTACATTAGACTACCTGGCCCGAGGACCTCATCTCTCTATAAAACCTATTCTCCTCTCAACCATTGTTATTCCTCTCCTTTGTTCACTAGAGTTGGATTAGGATAGAATTTCACTTCTCGTTCCCTATGGATTCGATACCTTGGAATACTCCCGGGTGAAAGCCACATTGGCATCCGTACGCTTGCGGATTTCTCTGTTAGGCTTAAGGATCGCCAACTAGCTTTCTGGCACCATTGCCGGGGAACGGTAGCTGACATTTATCCAAACCCAATTCTATTTACCTTTTCTTTTTATTTTTTTCTCTTATTTTCTTTGCTTCCATGAATTTCCCATCTATCTGCGACTTCTCGGCCCCTAGCAGCGAAATTCCTAGAACCCGTACCCTCATCACTCTCAATCACAACCCCGAGTTATGAGATTCATCCAAATCTCATACTTTTGTGTGGAATACTTACCTTACAGGTATCCATAGTTATGCCTAAGTCGGTAGACGACTGGGTACCTCATCCATAAGGGAACCGACGGAGTCGGCTTGGAGCACAAGGCAATTAGAGATACACTTTCTATATAAATCCTTGTAGACTACGAGTAGGACTCTTCATGTACCCCTTGCCGATCGGATATATAAGGCGGCAGGGAACCCCCATCAAGGGACATGAAACACAACATCAATACAAACCACAGAACACAGGACGTAGGGTTTATACTCTCATCGAGAGGGCCCGAACCTGTCAAAATCGACGTCTTGTGTCTTAACCATTGAGTTCTCAATCCTGATGTAGCCCAATAAATTTATTGTGGAGTAGAAGTCTCGACAGTTGGCGCACCAAGTAGGGGAGAAGGCTCGCCGGGATTCATCGTCGACTTCGATGACCGAGATTCCCACCATCCAGTACTCACCGGACTTCAAGATCTCCTTGGGGTCGTTCTAATTCACTGCCGACTCCAATGGAGCCTTAGGCCTCGACGACCATCGATCCGACTCGGCTGCAGCCAATCTCATGGCACGATCACCGAGCCCGTCAGATCTGATCGCTGCATTGGTTCCACTCGGATTTGACGACACAGATCTACCCGTCGAGTATGACTCTAGTGGGTCTGCTTTTTTCATGAGGACTCAGATGGATCCACATGCCCTTATCCTTTGGCCATTAATATGGTCAAGGTTCGTGAGAACCCAACTGATGATGGGGATGATAACAACAATGACGATGGTCCTGCCAACGACAACAATGGACGTGATAAGGAAGGCCAAAGGGATGATGACCCTAAAGAGGTATCACCTTCGAACGGTCACCACCGCTTACTGAGAGGATCTCGTGGATCCCGATTGGCGCGACGACTAGACCTAGGGGAGTGGAAGATTGAAGTAAATGGCATCAAGGTCTATGACACCCCTCAGAACAACATCACTGGAGCGAAGACGTTGCTTGACAGCTTGATGGTTGATGCAGCGTACCAAACTCCGGTGATGCATAAGGCAGTGGCCGTGCTCAAAGCAGCCGCTGTTCAAGACGCGGCTAGGGATGAACCACAATTAGTGGCAAGTTCTAGCGACACAACTTCTTGTGGTCGACAACGTAGCAATCTGAGCAATTCCATGAGACCCTGTGACGGTCGAGATACCATCAACTCTCATATTGAAGAGTGGATTCGGGATGACCAGCACCACGAGGAGGAGCGTCGCCACCGGAGGACTGATGACCGACGGGACAACCGATGAGATGACCGATGGAATGACCAACAGCGCAATACACCTCCGAGAGACAACCGCTATGACCGACATCAATGAGACGATCGGGACCAACATGAAAACCATGATGAAGACAATCAGCATCGTTGTCATAGTGATGACGTAGGCCCTCGCCATAATCACCGCGTGTCTTAACCTTCCTGGTCACCAGACCGATGATGGAGGTCGGTTACCCCTAATGAGAATGAATTCGATGGGATCAAGGCTTACATACCAGAGCTTTGTATCGCTCGGTGGCCAAAAGGATTCAAGCTAGTCCCTATCGAGAAGTATGATGGTCAGACGAACCCTCAGGAGTGGCTTCAACTTTACAGCACGATGATTCGGACGACAGGAGGCGACACCTGTGTGATGGCCAACTATCTATCGGTCTGTCTCGAGCCAGCCGTTCGGATTTGGCTCACATCACTCCCGGAGAGGTCGATTACTTCATGGGAGGACCCCAACAAGAAGTTCATTGAGAGCTTCCAAGCTAGCTGCAACCGGCCGGGCAATCACTTCGACCTCACCCGGATCAAGCAGAAGGCTGACAAATCCTACGCGACTACATCAAGCGGTTCTACGCAAAGAAGACCGAGATCCCTAATGTCCTGGACCAACAGATCATTGCGGCCTTCCAAGGAGGTGTCTAGAGCGATGAGCTAATTCGAGAGATCGGTCGGAGGAATCATGAACTCAAGCTGACCGATCGGAAGTGCTTCAAGATCACTGATAAGTTCGCATCCGGAGAGTCGGCCTTGTATGACATCCGAGGCAAAGGCAAGGAGAAGCGCTCGGACAAGCCGGAGTCCTCCAAGAAGGACAAGAAGCGGAAGACTAAGAACATGGTCGTTGTTGTAGACCGAACGAGGAAAAATCCTCGGACAAACCAGCAGACCGTGGACGACTTGTTGAGTGGCCCATGCCTATGGCATCCAAAGGGAAACCACAAAGCAAAGGACTATTACTGGCTGAAGGGCTTTGCGACTGCCACGAATGAAGGTGGCCAAAAATCCACCAAGGCGCGATGGCAAGGACAAAGCCAATGACAGTGATGACAAGAACGAGGATGGAGAGTTCCAGGAGCCCCGGAAGAAAGTCAATTTCATCTTCGGATGCCCGGATGCCTACACATCCAAGCGCAAGCAAAAGCTGGAGCTACATGAGATCAACTCCGTAGAGCCTGTCGCACTCGAGTACATGAGATGGTCTGAAGTACCGATTACTTTTGATCGGTCGGATCACCCCTAGCACCTGCCTAAGCCAGGTCGCTATCCGCTAGTGCTCGCGGCAACGTTGAAGGGGGGGTCAAGTTCAACAAAGTACTCATTGACGGAGGAAGCAGTCTGGACTTGATCTTCACCAAGACCCTCATGGAGTTAGGCTTGTCGGTCAGCGACCTGCAGCCGAGTTCATCTCCCTTACCGGGGGTCATGCCCGGTAAGACCTCTATTCCTATTGGACCGATCGCTCTGCCTATCACCTTTAGGACCCATGAGAACATTAGGACTGAGCATGTCATCTTCCAGGTAGCCGACTTTGAGTCTACTTACGACGCCATCCTCGGCAGACCGGCGATGGCGAAATTCATGGCAGTCCCACACTACCCATATCTCACTCTCAAGATGCTAGGCCCCAAGGGAATCATCTCCCTCGACTCTGACCTTCGGAATTCTTTCGATTGCGATGTGCAGAGTTGTGAGATGGCCGATCAACAGTTGATGTTGTCTGACCGGCTAGAGATCCAGAAGGCACTCGGCACTCAGGAGCGGACTGACGCGAAGGTCCCTGTGAAGAAGCCCACCAAAGATAGGATCCATACGGATGATGTCCCTACCAAGGAAGTTTCGCTCGACCCAGAGGACCCTGCTAAGATCACTTATGCAGGGGCCGACCTCGACAAGAAATAGGAACTCGCGCTCACTCTTTTCCTCTAGGAAAATAGGGACTTCTTTGCATGGAAGCCCTCTAACTTGCCGGGAGTTCCTAGGAAAAAGATTGAGCATGAGCTAAGGGTGTCTCCTAGGGCCACCCCCGTCAAGCAAAGGCTTAGAAGGTTCACACAAGACCGAAAGGACGCCATGAAGAAGGAAATAGCTAGATTGTTAGATGCTAAGTTTATAAGGGAAGTGTACCATCCCGATTGGCTGGCAAACCCAATCCTTGTCCCTAAGAAGAATAAAGAGTGGCGGATGTGTGTCGATTATACTGATTTGAACAAGGTCTACCCTAAAGACCCATTCACTCTGCCACGTATTGATCAGATTGTAGACTCAACAGCCGGGTGTGAGCTTTTAAGCTTTCTGGATGCCTATTCAGGCTATCATAAGATCCCACTAAAAGTCGAAGATCAAATCAAGACTTCCTTTGTAACTCCCTTTGGTCGGTCTGAAACATGCTGGCATGACTTACCAACGTTGTATTCAATGCAGCCTCAAAACTCAGATCGGTCGGAACATAGAAGCGTATGTTGACGACATCCTGGTGAAGACTCGGAATGTTGAAGAACTTCTCTCTGATGTGGCAGAGACGTTTGACAACTTGAGATGTTACTCGGTGAAGTTAAACCATAAAAAGTGTTCTTTTGGGGTTCCTTCGGGAAAGCAACTCGGTTACATCATTTCAAAACGAGGTATAGAGGCTAACCCGGACAAAATCAAGGTGATCTTTGATATAGGGCCACCTAATTCCCAAAGGGATGTTCAGAAGCTGACTGGATGTATGGCATCCTTGAGTCGCTTTATCTCCCGACTGGGGGTCAGGGGTCTGCCTTTTTTTGAACTACTCAAAAAGCAGGATGACTTATAGAGGCGCAATCGGTGTTGGACGAGTTGAAGGTCTAGCTCAGCAATATTCTAGTCCTGGTGCCTCTAGAGCCACAAGAAAAGCTTCAGCTCTACATATCAGCCGCAACTCAAGTTGTGTGCACCGTCTTAGGGGTCGACCGAGAGGAAGAAAGTGACGTACAAAAAGTCCAACACCTAGTGTATTTCGTCTGTGAGATCTTGAAGCTGCTATATGCGCTCTTGATCACTTTGAGAAAGTTGAAGCACTATTTTCAGGCTCATCCTATTGAAGTTCAAACAACCTTTGCACTCGGGGAAGTCCTCCACAACCAAGAAGCCAAAGGAAAAATTGCCAAGTGTGCAGTTGAACTCGATCAGTTCACCATTATGTTTGTACCCCGCTCAGCAATCAAAGGACAAGCGTTAGCTGACTTCATTTCTGAGTGGACAGAAATTCAGATGCTGCCTGCACCACAAGATATTGAGTACTAGAAAATGTACTTTAACGGATCCCTCCAGTTACCTGGAGCAGGTGCAGGAATTGTACTCATCTCACCACAAGGAGAAAAGCTTCGGTATGTCCTCCAGATCATGTTTTGCACGTCTAACAACGCTGTAGAATATGAGGTTCTTCTACACGGTCTCCGCATTGCTGTATCACTCGACATTCAGCGTCTTGACATCTTTGGTGATTCGGCTCTGGTCATCAACCAAGTCACTAAGGATTGGAACTATGTGGGTGAAAATATGGCTGCCTACTACTAAGAAGTAAGGAAGCTTGAAGACAAATTCGATGGACTGAAGTTCTAGCATGCTCTTCAAGATAATAACCAAGCGGCTGATGAATTAGCCAAGATGGGATCATCTCGATCGATTGTCCCACCCGGTGTTTTCCTACACACGTTGTATTCTCCCACTATTTCTCCTCGGTCTAACATCTTAATGACCGATGTTGCTGAGCTGGAAGATGATATCAACATAAAGACCGACTGGCGTGACCCGATTGTCCAATTTTTGACTAAGAGGATGCTGCCTTTGGATCATAATGAGGAACAAAGGTTAACGGGAAGGTGTCGAGGGTATTTGATGGTGGATGACCTACTCTATCAATGAGAAGGTTTGAATATCTTGATGCTATGCATCTCGATTCCCGAAGGCAAAGAGTTAATGGAAGAAATCCATTTAGGAGTATGTGGCAACCATGCGGCTTCCAAGACTTTGGTCGGCAAAGCTTTCTAGCAAGGGTTCTATTGGCCTACAGTGGTCAAAGATGCTCACCAGGTCGTTCAGAAGTGCGAAGGCTGTCAATTTTGCGCTCAACAGACATACGTGCCTTCGCAGCAACTTCAGATTATACCTGTGACTTGGCCTTTTGCAGTCTGGAGGCTTGACATTGTCGGTCCTTTCAAGAAAGCGCCAGGCGGGTTCACTCATTTTTTTGTTGCTATTGACAAATTCACCAAGTGGATTGAAGCAAAGCCTGTCGGCAAGATAACTTCGAAGAAGGCGGTTGAGTTTGTCAGGGAGGTCTTCACTCGGTTTGGAGTTCCTCATGAAATCATAACCGACAATGGTACTCAGTTTACATCTGAGGAGTTTCGTGACTTTGCCGATGAGATGGGAATAAAAATCCACTTTGCATCAGTGGCTCATCCTCAAAGCAATGGGCAGGTCGAATGGGCCAATGGTATGATTATCCAGGGGTTGAAGCCTCGAATATTTGACAGGCTCAAACCGTATGCCGGTCAGTGGGTTTGAGAGCTGCCTTCGGTTCTCTGGGGGCTACACATTAATGTCAGTCGGGCTACTGGCCAATCACCTTTCTCGTTGGTCTACGGCTCCGAGGCTATGCTACCGACCAAAGTAAACCTCATATCAGCATGAGTCAAGGGATATGACGAGAAGCTTTTTGAAGACAACCGAGTGATTGAGTTGATTGCAGCAGAGGAGTTGCGTGATCGTGCTCTGTTTTGATCGGTAGTATACCATCAAAGCTTGCGACGTTATTATGACACAAATGTTTGCAGTCACCATTTTAATGTTGGGGATTTAGTGCTGCGATGAGTGCAATCAACCAAGAATCAGCACAAGTTATCCCCTAAATGGGAAGGACCTTATGTGGTCAAAGAAGTTACTCGGCCGAGAGCTTATTGACTGATGTATGAATATGGCGACGACGTACCATATTCATGGAACATCAACCATCTACGTCGCTTTTATACTTAGTCTTTTCCTTGTATTTTCATACATTATTATTGAATGAAATTCTAGTCTTTTTGATGGAAGATATTTTTGATTTCATTCTTATTTGTCTCGATTCCTTAATTTATAACATTAAATAATCGAGCCAGGGGGCTAATAATAATGTCCCATTACTCCTTAACCTTGATAGATTCTCATTTTGGATTGTTTTGACCGATTTCTCATATCTTGACACGGTCTAAATTTTCTTGGTCTTACGCTGGAACATTATGGTTATACAATTTATACTGCACAATAGACTGCCACTACACTAAACCCAGAGCCAAAGAGTGAGAGGTCATGTGTTGATTAGTCAATTCTGATTGTTACGCAGTTATAAATTACAATCTAATATGCTAAGGCAGACCGGTGCAATTTATGTTTTTGTCTCTAAAAGACATAAGGTGAAAAGGACTAAGTGCTATAACACGACTGACGTAGCTTGGCGCCGATTGATTTGCCCTAAGTAACAGGAGGTTGCCTTTATGACTGTTTAGTTGTTTTTTCCAAACTTGTTTAGTAACTAAGCAAGCACAAGAATTAATATTCATTTTTACATCGAAACAATATTGTTTTCCTGATTCAAATACTACTAATGTTTGCTAACATTGTAGATATTACAGCTCCTGTGAAGGAGAGGAGGCATCATCTTGTAACTCTAACTCCAGAGTAGCTGGAGGAGACGACACGATAGGGTTGACCTCTACATTATCGACTAAGGCACGAGAGGTTTCCAGCATGGAATCCATAAGCAACTGATATTGATTGACTGTCAAGTTAGGGTTGAAGCCCTCCTTGACTTTGTCCAATGGCAGAGCAGGAGACCAAGATTGGCAAATAGTCAGTACTTGACTCCCGGCCTCGGTCGCCACTCTTCTGGTGTTATTGGCGATCACCTCCGGTGTGTGCTCTAGCAAGTACTCCAAGGAGTGCCCAGTCTTCTCCACTTGGTTGGCATGGATATAATCCAAAGCTTTCCGAGCGTTGTAAGATATAGCTACAAAAGCCATGAAGGGTATTAGATGATGAAGTACAAAAGTGATGATAGAAGACTTGAAAAGATAGCTTACTGGCAAGATTACATTTCAAAGACTTGGAGATGCTCTTAGCCTCCTCCATTTTCTTTGTCAGCCGAGTGATCTCGGCGCTCTGCCCTTCAACCGAGTTGGAGAGGTCATTCTTCTCAGCAGTTAGAGCATCTAAGAATCTCTGCTGGTTTCAAGTTAACTTCTGCAGGTCGGCGACCTTCTGATCAGGAGCTAAAAACACAAATAAAGACTTTAGTGTTAGAGTGAGTAAGAAGCAAATAGAAGTTAGTCTGCAATCTTACCAACGACATCAGCACGACTTTGCTCTAGAGCTTTGGTCACCTCCTTATGGTCGGTCTGTAGCTTCTCAATTTGCCTTATGGCCTGGGAGAGCTGCTCGCAGGTAACTGCTGACAACAAGTCAATACCTCTAAAGGAGAAGTTTGAATGCACAACATGTAAGGGACTTACCAAAAGTTTTGGCCTTGAGGTATTCAATCCTGGCCTGCTTCTTCCCCATAAGAGAATATATTCTCTGAATATGAAGAAGGGTATGGTTAGATGGAATAATGACTCAAGGAAGAAAAGAACTTGGTATTGATGTACCTGATTGGCCTCTCGGTGCTGATGCGTGACGTCCATGTCCTCAGCTTCTAGCTGACCCAATGAATCCTCGACCAATATGGCCTTACCGTCATAACGGGGAGAAGACATGCCGGTCGAGGAAGGATTGACGGTCTGAGGAGTAGGCGTCGGCAGTGACTTGGGCGTTGGAGCGTTGGGCGACTTCCTCGGATCGGTCTACGCACTTGATGGTGTGCGGACCGGCAGAGGCGGGTCGGTCATCGAGGAGCAGGAGCCAACCAAGTGTCTTGAGACCCTTGAGCGCTCTGAGTATCACTTGACCGACCGCTATGATTACCGAAGAACATAACATTAAAGTTTAACAGATAGTTGATAATAACAACAATGAAGAATCAAAAACGCGAAGAAACCTACCTGGAGGCTTGTTTGATTTTGATTCGACAGACTCTCTTCTTTGTAGAAGTGGTCTATGAGTCAGTATCCTTCCTCTTTAAGGAGGACTTGGCGGCTTCATCGGTCTTATTTTCCACCGTTGCACCACTCGTTGATTGGCTCGAGGGCTCCGACTGGCTTGATGGTTGGTCAGAGTGTGCAAGGGTCGGTAGACTGGCATCTTGGCGGCGCTACTCCTCATCAACATTGTTATCTCCCACATATTGCCGATGATGGTGAGCAGTCTGTTTTACTCGTCAGCTGGGGCAGGGCAAGTCAGGGCGAGGAGGCGCAGTGGAGACGTTGGCGATGGCCTCTTCGGTTGGTCGGGTGTCTGCTGAAGAGCTGGTTTCACCAGTGCTAGTCTGTGGTGGATTTTCAACATAATCCGGTCCCTCGGCATCGGTCGGATGGAGCTGAGGGTGTGACACATAACTGTCTAGAATCTGCAAGAACATCAAGATATCACATACCATGATTATTCAAAAAGACGTCAGAATCATTCAAGATGATCGAGGCTTACTCGGGCCCGCAGAGTGTCCACGTTGCATGCCTTCGTGATTAAGAGATGATCGTGAATGATTTCTCCTTCAAACACCTTTGATAACCGCGACCGATGCAGAGTGGTGTTTGGCGGATCAGGCACCTCCCTTGTCTCATCGTTGGAGGCATGCGTCCAGGCGGGGTGGCTCTGTTGCTTCAATGGCTGTACTCGACGCACTATGAAGCTCTTTGCTATGGTAATGCCGTCGACCCCTTCATTCTTTAGCTCTGTGATCTTCTCTAACAAAGCGATCACTTGGGAGTCGGCTAGGTCAGGTCTCTCTGACCACCATGTCTGGGGAATTGCCTTGGCACCAGAGAAGTCGACAAGAATAGGAGGAGGATTGTCGCAGTAAAACAACTCGTCCTTCCAAATCTTGTTCTCGGTCTTCTATGGCACGTTGATGTAGGCCTCCTTCTTGCGCAACTAAAAACTGACCCCACCTATGGCCACTTGGTTTTCTTTGGTTGGCAGCGGTCGGAGGACGAAAAGATGGCGGAACAATGTAAAATGGGGCAGAATGCCCTAAAAAGCTTCGCACATATGCACGACGATAGCAATGTGAAGGATGGAGTTGGGATTGAGGTTGACAAGCTCAATCCCACAGAAGAAAAGGAGCCCACGCAAAAAGCTGCAGCAGGGAACTCCAAAGCCATGCTCAAAAAACGAGCGGAAAACTATGATTTGTTTATGGATTGGAAGGGTCGAGTCTCTTTCGGTACCTTCCAGTCGATGCGAGCTTGCTCCTGGAGGATGCCATCCACCACCATTTTGTTCAGATCGAGGGTGGAGATGTTGCTCTTCGAGAACTCTCGTAGATGCTCTGGGATCTTCAGCTCCGAGGAGGATGACTCAGGGATGGTGGCAGCCTTCTTGGATGATTTGCGAGGCATCTTCGTGGAATGCAATAATGCGGTGGATCTAAACCCTAGCTAATGCTTGGGGGCTTGATGGTGATGAAGATCTGCGGCAGCGATGGGAGAAAGCATTAACCCTAGCTCTGGAAGCAGAGGAGTCGCAAGAACAGGGGAGGCGCAAGGAAGACGAAGCGCTATGTGCAAATTGCGGCGTGGACTTGGAGTCAACAGTCCTCTGCCCTTTTTATACCTTTGCCTTTTTGACCTAGTCTCTGGGTCCCATGGGCTGGTATGGGCCGCACAGTGATAGGATTTTCTGCCTAATAATAATAAAAACGTAAAAGACTTTATTCTTTAAAAAGAATTAGAGCTATCAACCTTGAGAAATAATCTCGGGGGCTTCGTTGATGTGAAGCAGTGGCAAATTCACTTAAAAATACTTTCAGTATCTATGTGATTTGGTGATCATGTAGCAGAGGACTTGATGGTCATACGGGTATAAGTTCAAGAGATAAGTTATTGATTGATGTCAATAATTAATTATCAAAATTGGACTTATATTGAGTAGAGTGACAATTCATTAAGGAAAAGCTATACTATGATTGATGTCATTTAGCTTAGTACTATTATATGATTGATGCCATATTCTTTTATATGGACTAAAACATGATTGATGTCATGAAATTTAGATCCACAAAGTCACTCGGACATGAGTGTGTATCACTCGGCCTTTCTATTAGTCGGTCGACAAGATTGATGTCTTGCTGACAGACCTTCTGGTTTGACGATCAGGAGTTTACTTAAGCTCGAACTAGATGGTTTGAGTAAATTATATATAACAAAATGTTAAGAGCTAATATTATTAGACTCTTGCATTATTTGTTAGTCTCCAAATTATACAAGAGTCGGGGGCTACACCTGATCAGGTGCACCTACTCGACGCAGTAGATCCATCAGGAACTTCAATCAAGAGGTCTCCCTAATTTGTGATCTATTCACATAATTTCAAAGATCACTCAGCAGGTCAAAGCTCAAAATCAGGAAGCACTCAGGGGCTGCTGTGGAATACTTACCTTATAGGTATCCATAGTTATGCCTAAGTCAGTAGACGATTGGGTACCTCATCAATAAGGGAACCGATCGAGTCGGCTTGGAGCACAAGGCAATTAGAGATAGACTTTCTATGTAAATCATTGTAGACTACGAGCAGGACTCTTCATGTACCCCTTGCGGACTGAATATATAAGGTGGCAGGGAACGCCCATCAAGGGAGATGAAACACAACATCAATACAAACCACAGAACATAGGACATAGGGTTTTTACTCTCATCGAGAGGGCCCAAACCTGTCTAAATCGGTGTGTTGTGTCTTAACCATCAAGTTCTTAATCCCGACGTAGACCTATAAATTTATTGCCGAGTAGAAGTCTTGACATTTTTGATTTAGAAGACACCATTTATAGGGGCAGAAAATGAAAATCCACATACTCACCTACAACAGTTCGAGCTTTGTTGCTCCACTGTTTCCATTGAAGGTTTCCCTCAAGAGACCATGAAATGGATGTTGTTTCCTTTCTCAATAGAAGGAGCAGCAAAAACATGGTATTTTAACCATGTAGGTGAAGCAAATGGAGATTGGTCCATCTTGCGAGAGAGTTTTTGTCAAATTTTTTTTCCTCTCTACAAGATTATTGCTCTAAGGAAGAAGGTTATCAATTTTGAGCAACATGACCATGAATCACTTGGAGCATCGTGAGAAAGGTTCCTAACCTACACCAGCAATGGGGTATCTATAGGAATAGAGGAGCCTATAAGGCTGCAGCACTTCTTTTTCGGTTTGAAACCCAAAAGTGCAAATTATTTAAATGCTGCAGTTGGAGGTGCTTTTCTTTGTACAACACCATCAAAGAGATTGGAGATCATAGGAAAAGTTGTCCAAAACAATGAAGATCAGCTATATGTCTCCCCATGCCATACCAAAGAAAGCACCCAAACTTCCAGCCAACCTATAGAAATGGAAACCAAGGGTTTACCACAAAAGATTGATGCCCCTACAACAACCTTCCTCCACCCACCACATCCTGAAGCTGTACAAGAAGACACACTTCTTCTCCTACCTCAATCCTTTGATTATGGTGATCAACCTTTTCCGGAATGGGTGAAGAGATGTGGTCAAAAAGGGGCTTGTGGACGAGACTATAGAGAGGTAAGGAAGCAATATGATCCCTTAGTAAATCCTTCTATTGTTACAAGGCAAGAAAGGCCCGTGGAGTCATGCAGATCCATTAGTGAGGCTGCCAAAACATTTCCCCATAGCTCCTCTCCGAATTGTGGTCCCATTATCCTTGATCTCCCAGACGCACCATGGACTAAAATTGAAAGGGGGTGTCCGCACTATCAAAAAGGGGGTGCACACACCTCAACAAAGAGCCAAGATAGGTTTATACACGAGAGCCACACCCCTCCTACTCTTTCAGCAAATAGAAATCTTAGAGGGACGGTGGTAGATGCTTATGTCTACCATAAACATAGCAAATCTTGTGGCTCTTGTTGCATGCCTCACCATTTAGGCATACAATGAGTTGATGAGTTTTTGGTGATGAAGGGAGTCACATTGCCAAAACAATAGCTACACTATGAATAAGAGCTCCGACAGTCAAACTTATGACCTTAAATAAGTACTAACGGGAGGTAACCCGATTTGTTTCCCTTTACTAGGTTTTGATAGTTTTTCATTTGAAACTTAAATAAAGTGTTTGCTTTGTTCCTTCTCAACAATAGAATATACTCGGCAATAATAGTGGCACAACATTGGGCTTGTTCCTTCGGGTATTTTGTTAGCTAACCTCTACAGGTTAATATCGAAAGGAACAAAAGGACAAGATACGAATGAACAACAACCATTTCGATATTCCTCGTGTCACCTACCCCTTGCTGTTTTCATGCATTTGTATAAATTGAAATTTTGGCAAGCATGATAAATGGCAGCTAATATAAAACTTCCTTCTCATACATGCTTGATATATAAAGATTTTCCCTTGCACTCTTTCATCGCCCATGGGAAATACTCATTGCATAGGAAAACCTTGTCTAAATTGTTGGTAGATGTGATATGACCGTAGAGAGCATAACCTTTCTTGGAACCAAGTGAACTTCCTTGATTTTTAATTTTCAAAAGCTTATAAATGAGAACTCCAGATTCACAATCTTCTCAATGATGAGTTTATTCCTACCAAAGCCAGATAATTATCTTAATGAAAACCTATTGCATTTGCTACTTGTATTTTCATTGAACTTTGTCAAATTGTTGTGACCCTTGTGAGATGTTTGCTATGTGTTATTGATCAAGTTCATGTGCACACCCCAACCACTCCATATATTGAAACTTCTACTATGGAAGTTCGCATCCATCATCCCCATAATCCATTCATTGAATAAAATGCTCCACCATATATGTCGATTTCTCTTCAAGAATCATTTCAAAAGAGATATGGGCTACTCGAAAAGAATAAAAAGAAAAAAAAGGAAGAATCACGAATGATAAAGTAGCCCATGTTCTCAAATATAAATCAAATAGAAGAGAGAGAGAGAGAGATCACTTCAAAAGGAGGATCTACCATCCTTCATCCATTCATATATATCATAATTGTGCACATGGCATGACATAATTCATGACTTGTTTTCTCCTTGGACCCGGTTTTTGACTTAGTGATATATGAAATACAAGTATGTGGCCTTAATATTTTCTACCCTGAGCTCCACATAAGCCTTAGTATATAGGGAAATTTTGGCCACTGGCCTAATTGAGGAATCAAAACCACATTGAGCGATTTGAGAGCATCAATTGAGAATAACTTGTGATCTGGAGCTCTGTTTTTATTGAAAAGAGCAAACAAAATTGAAGTTCGTTGGGAAAAACAAAGGTAAGACTTCTCTATTTTGTTCCATCTCTCAACTTTACAAGACAAGGTATTTAGCCACCTAAAACTGTATGGGCATGAGGATTCATGGAGTAGTCTTTATATATGCAAAGCATGATGAGAATTACCTTAGATCTTGCTCATTCCTAGTCTTCATTTCTTACTTTGCTCGGGACGAGCAAAGTCCTAAGCATGGGAGGGTGTTGGTAGTCATAAATTCCCTTTTTTGACTACCAATTTAAAATGAAAAGGTGGATCTTAACTAATAATGTAATGAAAATAACCTTTGTAGTAATGAGTTCCATAAGTTTTGGTGAAATATGTGGTTGCAGGTGCTACAGGGTCAAAATATGCCAAAACATGTTAAAATATCCTATCGGCCGATCACAGCTGTGAAACAACAGTTTCCTAACTGCAGGCAGGGTCGTTAACAGCCAGAATCAGCACCCGATCAGGTCATCACCAAGTAAAATTGTCAACCAGCCGGATGATAAGCTATCATCACCCGGCAGGGTGAACCAAGTGTTCTATCAATTCCCGATCATATGACAACATGACCTAGGACCACCGGCCGACTTGGAATACCGCCTCACTCGGCTGAGGGGGTCATTTACGGCTGAAATCAGGACCCGATCGACAGGGTCATTTATAGCTGAAATCAGGACCCGGTCGACATTGTCGTTTATGGCTAAAATTAGGACCTGACTGACAGGGTTATTTATGGCTAAAATCAACACCCGGCCAACTCTACAAATATTCCACCGAGAAGCCGTTTTCACCTCCCGGACTAAGACATGTGAAATATGGTGAAGAAGACAAGGTCATCAAATAGCCTAACCGGGAGAAGTCAAGGGGCAACCCCGCAAGGGTCGGCACCCGACAAAGGCCGCCGCCCGGCCTGGCCTACTGCCCAGCCTCGGGTTGCCACCCGGGGTTGCCAGCCCATGAGGCCCATCAAGACTACCGGCCCCAAAATGAAGAGTCAGTGAAAACTGACCCAACAACCGCCTTCGGGACACAATCCAATGCATCGAAAGAAGGTCAATCGGGAAACCAACACGATCCAAGGGCCGCCCGGCCTTGCCTGCTGCCCAGCAGACCGACTTCGGCCAACCGACTCCGCTCCACCTACAAATGCCTCCTGGCCCATCGCCACCTAGAAATAGAGGGGAAATTCAATAGAAGAAGATCAACAATTAAAGAGGAGAACATCCAGCACCACATTGCAGAAATGTATGAGAATAGGGAGTGAGAGTGAGAGGTAGAAGTAAGGGAGGTAGTCTAGAATGTCGGCTCCTTCTCCATCTTGTGCCTCAGGGATGAAGCTCCACCGAGAGTAGATTCCTCATCCTTCTGTCGGGTAACATGTAGTTAAACTCTTGTCCAAGTAATAAAGTTAGTATTTCTATCCTTTTTTATCTGTGAGATCCTCATGCATAACCTTTTATTGCTTTATAGAATTAATTTGTTATGCTTACCACTTCCAGAGCTGGTATGAAAGTCTAAGTGTAAACGCAGTGTTTAGACTTAGTTTTCCTGGGATTGCATTCGTCCTAATGGGCTGTGTGGTAGGCGGCAGGTGGTGACAGCCCTGTCTGTCAAATATTGTGATCCACCACATTCTAGAGGATAAATGAGGTTAGTACATGAGGTTAGTTATGAACCCTTATTAGTGGATCATTTTCATGCCCCGAAGGAGACAAATTGAAATAGGATCTCATTAAATTACTTAGGGGAGTTTACTACATTGGATTACCTGGCCCGAGGACCTCTTCTCTCTATAGAACCTATTCTCCTCTCAACCATTGTTGTTCCTCTCCTTTGTTCACTAGAGTTGGATTAGGATAGAATTTCACTTCTTGTTCCTCATGGATTCAATACCTTGGAATACTCCCGGGTGAAAGCCACATCGGCATTCGTACGCTTGCGGATTTCTTTGTTAGGCTTAAGGATCGCCAACAGACCACTAGGTAGTCAACTAGAGCAAGGCAATTACACAAGCATGAATTGCACGGTATGTAAATGCGGAAAGTAAAGCATCAAAGTAAGGAGTACAGTAAGAGATGGCTCATGGTTTTTTTCTCGAGGTCTCGGAAGGATGGCGCCTTCCCCTACTCCTTATTGGACCACTCCCGTCAGAGTACTGGTCCCTCCCGCCACCAATGTGAAGTTCTCGCACACGAGCTCGCAATCACTTCCAGAGTGAAAACACGGTTGCGTCACCGCAGCCACCAAAGTACAACCTCGCCTCCCTCGAGAACTTGCTGGACTCCCCGAGCCAACATGGGCGCTCAGTATTGATGCCCCTTTCACCGGCATGTTCGAACCGTGTACAAACGTGTGACTACCTTCACAACCCATCATGATAGGCTCGATCACCAACACCTAACCAGTCTAGGTCTCACCATAGACCAAGAGTAACAACCAAGATCACACCCTCAAGGACACCCTAGCCTTAGATGTGCATTAATGCTCAAGTTACTCTCACTAGCACTCTCAAAATATGCAATATCTCCTCCTAGTGCTCTCCTCTTTTCCTCTTGGCTCTCACCAAATGCTCCAATCAATTCCACTGGCCAAGAGAGGTCTCCAAGACCCCAGCAACGAAGTTATATAGGCCTCCAACCTCAAACTAGCCGTTGCTCCACGAGATCACCTTTCTGGATACACTGACCGGACTGTCCGGTCTCTGCTTGACCGGACCGCCCGGTCACTCTTGTAACGACTCCTAGAACAGTTGGCACTTCTATCATGGCTGATCTCCTGTACTGACCGAACTGTCCGCTCAGCTGACCAGACCGTCCGGTCCATTTCTCTCTCTGGTCCAGACACATTCCAGAATGCTTCTTCTCTGCTCTGTGCCTCAGCTGTACTGACCGTATAGTCCGGTGATAAGACTGTACTGTCCGGTCTCTATTGCTCCTTGCACAAATAGATGCCTCGCTGCTCGCTAGAAGTCCCAAACAAAACGTCTTAGTGACCATACAGTCCGTACACCATTGACCCCTCTGTCCGGTCACTTCGTCCAGAAGCTGAAATTCCTCTTCCTTGCTTGACTTCGTTTCCCGGCTTCTCTGAACAGGTCCGTGGCTTCTCCACTGTTACCTAGTGTATGTGATTTCACTAGACATGACCTAAGAGAAATGACCAAGACCCCTTGTCATACCCGGTTTCAAGGACAAAACCAAGTGCTTATTGTATGTGTGCCTAGGAACAAGTTTCACAAATATCGACAGTAAAGTGAATAACAGAGTAACCAATGTCATTATTACAGCGTATCATTATTACATAAATAGATGTCTTCAAAGACTAAAAAAACACTCTCGATAACTAGCAGCGAAAAACACCATAACACCATAGGCAATCAACCGGGGGCACGCTCGCCTAGTAGTAGTCTTCATCAATGTAGTCCATCTCTCCATCTACTGAGCAGCAGTTTATAGTACAACAACAAAGGGAAGTAGCTAGGGTGAGCACATGCCATACTCAGCAAGTGGGGAAAATTATGACATGCAAGCTTAATAGAAGAAAGGCTAACACAATGGTTCATTTACATAAATGAGCACTACACCTAAGACCATTTGAATAGCTCTCCTATTTACTAAGTGAAAAGCTCTCCCAAATTATCTCATCTATCCAACACTACAGGTTACACCGCCTGTAGCCAACCATGGGATAAACCGCCCATAAGACACCACACTACAGGTTACACCGCCTGTAGCAAACCAAACCTGGCTACCCACCATATTCACCCATAAACAACGCTCCTAAATGTGTGAGGATCCAGGCTGCTCATGACCGTGAGCACGACTGTTATAACAGTTTTACATTCTGTAGAGGTTGCACAACTTTACCCACAGGTTGGTGATTTCATCACTATGCAGTGACTAAAGTCTCCATGTTGCTCAAGTCACACTACCATAGGTGTGAGGCCAATAGATCACCACAAGGTCTTCACCACTAAGGTTTCACCACTGCGGAATTAAACCGTTCCACGGAAGCCCCCTCTGGCGCCGTGGCTAGGAGTGAACCATCCATCGCCTGAGTCCGAGAGTAAACCATCCCATCCTCATCCCTCGACTGCCCGCAAAACTAGGAAGACATCTCGATACTCGACCAAGCCTACCCATATCAAGCCTGTGTTTTGCGCTGTTTTCCTGGATGGCTGCTCCACAAACTAACTCATTGGGTCCCAAGCAGGTACCACCACAATCCCACAGTACTGTACCAAGTACACGTGCGTACCCGCACCATCCTCGTTATCCTCCTTCTTCGATCACCTAGGTTCCATGTTGCTAAAAAGTATTATCCATCTCCCATGTTTATGTTCAAGTGAGCCATTAGTCAAGGTTAATATTAGACACTTCCATCCCCGAGATAGCAAACTAAGCATGACGTACCCACACTAATAAGCTACACCAGAACTCAGGCGAAAAGGAATAATATGGAACAGGATGATGACACATAGGATTCAGTATTAACAAGCATGCATAGAAATTAGAGAGGAATGTAAAACATAGGTTCAAAATGCATCAAGGACACTTGCCTGGTTCCCCTTGCTGCTGCTCAAAGTCTTCTGGCTGTTGGTCCTGAAAGCTCTCCAACTGCTGGTCGTCTACTTAACATTGTACCGGAAACACAAGCATACAACCAAACTAAGAAACAACACATGATACAGTAACAAACAGCAGATAAAAACAAAACTACAAAAAAAGTATGTGTTGCTACGATCGCATGAGCACAAGAATTGCCTCAATTCGAGTTACGGGTAAAAAGTTATAAAAATTTAAAGTTCTAGAAAAAAAATAATAAATTAATAAAGTATTATAGACCAGTATAAACAAACAATATTAAACACTACGATCGCTCTCGTGCAAGAATTTCTTAGTTCCGAGCTACGATTGAAAAGTTATGATGATTTGAAGATTTGGGGGCAAAAATATAAAAATAGATAAGTTTAGGGGCCTAAAAGAAATTTTAGAAAAGTATAAGGACTAAACTATAAAATGTAAGTATAAAATATAATTTTAGAAAAATATCAGGGACCAAAATGTAATTTATTAAAGTACAGATGCCTAAATGTAAAAAGACAGGACTAAAATATAATTAATAATAAGTTCATGGGGTTTTCTATAAACTTACAGGACCAAAATATTATTTAAGAAAAGTCTAGGGGCTTTTCTTTAAAAATACAGTGCCAAAAATAATTAAACAAAGAGTTAGGGGCTTAAATATAATGAATTATAGGTTCTGTAGAAAAACCAGGCTTAGAATCTAATTAAATTAAAACACAGGGGGCTAAACACAAAAGTATAACATTATCCACACAAATAAAGGATTAATTTAAACCTAAATAACCGTGGACCGGGTGCATGGGATTTGTTGACCAGGGTTTGACTCGGGTCTATGGTCCACAAGGGACCAAAAGATACCCCTTCGGGGTGATCTAATCTAGGCCGTCCGGATTAGATCGGACAGCCGCAGCGGCTCCGACGAGGCACGCAGCGGCCGACAACGGGGATCTCGGCCTACAGGGGTGTTGACGGTCCTTAAATGCTAAATGTGACTGTCAAATCCTTGCATAAGTAACATAAAAGGAATAAACAATATAGTGGTAGCAGTTTATTACTAACAACTTCCACAAGTGTTGGTGAATATTTGTATGTAGGTATAAAAGGCCAAAATATGCAAAAAAAAAAAAACCGCGACGAAACACCCCTTCGGCCGATCACCACTATGAAACAGCCTTTTTCACCAGCCGACAGGGTCGTTTACGGCTGAAATCAGCACCCGACCGGCAGGGTCGTTTACAGCCATTTTCACTGACCGACAGGGTCGGTTACGGCTGAAATCAGGACCCGGCCGACAGGGTCATTTAAGGCTGAAATCAGCCACCCGGCTGATCAACCGGAATCATTGTTCGGCTGATCATCCCACCCGGCCGATTCTGTGAAACACTCCACCATGATGCCGTTTTCTCCTCCCGGACCAAAAGTGATAAAATATGGCTAATAAAAGAAGGCCGACAAGTGACCTAACCTTGAGAAGTCAAGGGGCGAACCGGAGGGGGTTGGCACACGGCCAAGGCCGCGGCCCGGCCTAGGTCGCCGCCCGGCCTACCTTGCCTCCTAGCCTCGAGTTATCACCCGGGGTTGCCTGCCCATAAGGCCCAAGAAGCCTACCGCCGGGCAAAGGAGGGAGTCGGTGGAAAGCGACCCAACAACCACATTTGGGACAAGATCCGAGCCATTCGAGGAGAGTCGGTCAGGAACAGAACCAATCTAACGGCCGCCCGGCCTACCCCGTCGCCCGGCAGTGCATGCCGCCCGGCACACGTGGCCGCCCGGCATGGCCCGCCGCCCGGCTAACAGACTTTGTCAACCTTCAAGTGGAATTATTCGATGTATGGGGCATTGACTTCATAGGACCATTTCCAAAGTCCTATGATTGCTAGTACATCTTGGTGGCCGTTGAGCATGTATCCATGTGGGTAGAAGCTATACCATGCATAGTTGCTGACTCCAAGCACACCCGAAGAATGTTCCACAAGATCATCTTTCCTTATTTTGGAACACCACGGATGGTGATAAGTGACAGAGGGTCTCATTTCATTGATAAGACCTTCCAGAACTTCTTAAGAGAGCTTGGACTGAAGCACAACATTGCAACCCCATACGACTCTCAGACAAGTGATCTGGTAGAAACTTCAAATAAACAAATTAAGAACATCCTGCAGAAAAACCATGAATGAGATGGGGAGTCGATGGAAGATGAAGCTACCAGATGCACTTTGGGCATACAGGACAGCATACAAAACACCAATTGGTATGTCTCCCTTCCAGTCGAAATGGAACATAGAGCACATTGGGCCATCCGGAAATGGAACATGGACTTTAGGGAGGCCGGAGACATAGAAAAATACAACTATCCGAGTTAGAGGAATGGAGAGATAAGGCTTATCATAGTGCCAAGATCTACAAGGATAGAACCAAAAGATGGCACGATAGGAGGATTAAGCCTAAGCAGTTCAAGCCAGGCGACAAGGTTTTGCTCTTCAACTCCAGAGGAAAGTTTTTCAGCCACGGGAAGCTTCGGAGTAAACGGGAACGACCATTCACCGTCATTAATGCTGCATCACATGGGGCAATCACACTCCGAGATGACAGAGGAAACAAGTTTAAGGTAAATTGTCATCGTTTAAAAGTCTTCCTAGAGCCAGATGACAACCAAGCTAAGGAGGTAGAAGTGATCAATTTAATTGATTTCAATGCTCTACCTTAACAATTCCTCTCTTTCTTTTTCTATTGAAATAAATTTAGGCTCCCCGGTCCTTAACCCAGTAGAGTCCTTTTTGTTTCCATAATCTTTTGTTTGTTTTGAACAAAAACCAGCTAGGTACAAGAACAAGTGTGGGGGAGGTCTCTCAGGCTCTCTGATGCGCAAACAAAAGAGGTCAACATCATGAAAAAGGGTGTGGCGGCCAGGCACAACCTAGCTTCCACCCTCTTTAGTATGACGGTTCGCACACTCAATCCCTTCACCTCC
Source organism: Eleusine indica (assembly GCA_030378355.1). Classification (NCBI taxonomy): domain Eukaryota; kingdom Viridiplantae; phylum Streptophyta; class Magnoliopsida; order Poales; family Poaceae; genus Eleusine; species Eleusine indica. Next base: position 22,844,816 of record CM059498.1, on the reverse strand, counting down.
CTGTTTTGCGAGTTAAAATTATTTCCCCTTGAATCAATCATAAAACTTTAACTCAAAAACTAATATGAATCTCGTGGAACCCTCATTTTATATCATGCTTCTATTTGGTTAGCTTGCAAGCTCCTTATTTCTAGTTCATAACCTATTGCTTGTGAACTATATCTCTAGGAAAGCATGTCACCTAGGTAGTTGATTTATGAGATATGGTTTGACGAATTGAATCTTTCTCTTATGCATTATGTGCTTGGGAATTTTCCTAAAATAAAATCAATAGCTTGACTCCTCAATGATTATATCTTCCTACCAAGGCCATATGATGAACTCATTTAAAACCTTATGTATATGCTGCTTGTTGTCTTGTTGAACATTGTCAAATTGTTGTGACCCTTGTGAGTTACTCTTTATGACTTTTTGATCAAGATTATGTGCACACCACTTTGCTAATACTTCTTCACTAGAAGTTAGCACTACCATATCCATCATCCATATGTTAAATCTTCTACACTAGAAGATAGCATGTCCATGTCAATCATCCATCCATCGAATAAAGTACTTCATCATATTTTGATGAACTCCCTCTCCAAATATCCTTGTGAAAGAAACATGGGCTATTCAAAAAAAAAGAATAATAAAAAGTGAGAGACAAAGAATTAGCCCATGTTCTCAAATGCCTATCAAATAGAAGGGAGGTAGCATTTAAGGTGTATCCACATACCATCCATGTTCCATTCACGTATCCACATATGCACAAGCTTGATCAAAAGTTCATGAATTGTTCTCCATGGATCTGGTTTTGGACTTAGTGATATATGAGACAGAAGCATGCCTCTCTTTTACCCCTACCTTGAGTTCCACATAAAGCCATATTTAGAAGTAGGATGAAAAAAGGGATTGTCAAATGCCCTGGTGAGGAACCATACACATTGAGCGATATGAGAGAATCATTTGTGGAGTATAGCTTTGAATTGTTTTAAAAATATTTTCAAAAAATCCCAAGTTACACAGTAGAATGAGTGAAGATGATTGGAGTCAAGACTGTTCCATTCCTCAACCACCCAAGGTAACATGATAGATACTTCAAAAGTTCATGGGTACAGGTATGACATGGAATAATTTGCATGCTAGCATCATACCAATTGAAGTTATGATCCACCTTAGTCTTCAACCTATACTCAAGGACGAGCAAATGCTAAGTGTAGGGGAGTTTGTTGACGGTTCTTAAATGCTAAATCTGACCGTCAAATCCTTGCATGAATAACATAAAAGGAATAAAGAACATAGTGGTAGCAGTTTATTACTAACAATTTCCACAAGTGTTGGTGAATATTTGTATGCAGGTATAAAAGGTCAAAATATGCACAAAAAAACACAACGAAACACCCCGTCGTCTGATCACCACTGTGAAACAGCCATTTTCACCGGACGACAAGGTCGCTTACAGCTGAAATCAGCACCCGGCCGACAGGGTCGTTTAAGGCTGAAATCAGCCACCTGGCTGATAAACTGGAATCATTGTTCGGTTGATCATTCGACCCGGCTGATTATGCAAAACACTCCACTATGATGCCGTTTTCTCCTCCCGGACCAAAAGTGATAAAATATGGCTAAGGAAAGAAGGCCAACAAGTGGCATAACCAAGAGAAGTCAAGGGCCAACCAGGAGGGGGTTGGGACACGGCCAAGGCCGCCGCCCGGCCAACCTTGCCACTCGGCATGGGCCACCGCCTGGCCTAGGTCGCCGCCCGGCCTACCTTGCTGCCCGGCCTCGAGTTACCACCCAGGGTTGCCTGCCCATAAGGCCCAAGAAGCCTACCACCCGCCAAAGGAGTGAGTTCGTGGAAACTGACCCAACAACCGCCTTTGGGACAAGATCCGAGCCATTAGAAGAGAGTCGGTCGGGAACCGACCCAATCTAACGGCCGCCCGGCCTACCCCGCCACCCGACGGTGCATGCCGCCCTGCATACCTGGCCACCCGGCACATGTGGCCGCCAAGAATGGCTCGTCGCCTGGTGGACCGACTTTGTCCTACCAACTCTGCTTCACCTACAAGTACCCCCCCCCCCCCTGCCCATTGCCGCCTATAAATAGAGGGGGAATTCGGCATAAACAACACACAACACAAGAACAGAGTTCAGAGCTCCACTCCAAAGGCTTTAGCAATTCCAAAGTGCTTAGAAAATAGGGAGTGAGTGAGGGAGAGTTCGGGGATGCGTCGGGCCTGTTGGCGATGCTCCCCATGCTTGTACCTCGATGAATGCTTTCCTTTTCAAGTAAGTATTCATGTTTCCTCTTTTGTATTTAAGTTTTCTATTTAAGTAAGTTCTTTCTTTATTACTTACGGGATCATCGCTCTATCTAGTTAGAGTATCTTAGTCTTCTATAAGCGTGGATCCGAGACTAGGATAGTAATTGATAGCGTAGACGTTGTGTCTAGGCTAGAGGATACCTTTGTTAGCCGCATGCCCCACGGTTTGTAGAAGTCATCGATAGGTGTGACAGCCCTATCCGGCCTTAGTAATCCTCTACGTTCAGGTACGTCGTAGAGCTGTTAGCCGGAGTCGCCTGTGGATGCAGGGGTAAGCCGGTGCTTGAAGTAAGCAATAGAGACCGAACCTATCTTATTATAGGATCCTTAACCATTAAGAATCCTCTCTACCCATTTCCTACCATGTTCTTGTTGTCCTTGGACGGATTAGTTAGAGGATCCATACACACACGTTCCCTATGATTCGATAACCTGGAATACTCCTAGGTGAAGTGCTACATCGGTATTCGTATGCTTGCGGATTTATCTGTGATCGTAAGAAATGCCAACAGGGGGCTCAAACGCGGTGGCGAAGGGACCAAACAGAAGACGAGCTCACAACAAAGCTCACCTCAGTGTCGCGACGGGCGAAGGCGGCCGAAAATGGGCAGGCGACGGCGAGCTCGCGGCGGCCGACATCGGCGGCGGCGCTAGGGCAAGCGGGGGCACGAGAAGCGGCGAGGTTGGGTGGAAAGGCGGAGCGAGAAGGCGGGGCCTGTGCTTTATAGGGTGCGACCCCCGGTGTGGCCATGGTGCGCACTCTAAAGACCGGCGGCGGCGGCGGATGGGCCCGGCTAGGGTTTCAGGGTGTGGCGCGGGCTAGCGGCTGGGCCGAGCGGGCATTGGGCTGAGCAGGCCAGAAGGGGAGAGAGGACGGGGGAAGATGTGGGCCGTGGGGGAAGATTTCGGCCCAAGCCAGAAGAGAAGGGGAAAGAAGCGGGGGAAGGGGAGAGTTGGGCCACGGAAAAAATGGCACAAGTGCAGGGCTTCCCTATTTTTTCTTTTCTATTTCTAATTCTATTTCCTAAAGAAATCTAAAATGATTTCTAATCGAATTTTAAAAAATAAGTTTTTACACAATAAAATCCTAATGCAACTATGGCAACATGAATGCAACAATAAAAATAACTTTTTAATTCTAGACTAATTCAATCTATTCTAAAATTTGAAAAAAAAAATAGGGTGTTACACCTCCTTGATAGTCTGGTTTTTCCTATGGTCTCAAAGCCCTAACAACTAGACAAGTATTCCTAACACTTGCTCCATAGCTTGTCCTTAGCTTTGATCCATCTCCATCAAGCTTATCAAGCCTCCATGCTTGTGGTCATTGTCATCAATCGTCAAGGCCACTGTCAACAATGATCATAGAGTTGAAAAGTTTCCTACACGAACGACACTCATGTAGACATTAGTCACATTTCATGTTTGTCATTCATCACAAAAACATTCATACCTCGAGGTGACTTCAATGGTCATGATCGTTACACCTCCGTTGCTATGGTGGCTGCTACTATGGCTGCTCCTGCTCTGACTCCTCTAACTCTGACTCCTCAGAGTCCTCCTCTACTGGCTACTCCTCGGACTCCTCCTCCTCTGACTGCCTGGAGGTGCCGTGGTCCGTAGTTCCCGACGAACCTCTCTGGAGAGATGCCGGAGTACGCTACATCCAAGCTACGGCTTAGATCCCCGTGTACATCTCTAAGACTGTCCTCCTCATGCTGCACCTCCTCAGATCCTGACTCTTAGTCTCTGGTTGCCTCTCACGGATCAACACTGACCAGGGTGTAGATGTTCATTTGTTGTACTGTCATTTTTCTTCTCCATGTTGGTCTTCATGTCCTTCATGTTCCCCTTGTTCTTCTTCTCCCCTACTAGACTTGGCTTTTGGATCTTCTTCTCCCTGTTTTTGCTATCCTCAATCTTGACTTGGCCTTTGGATCTTCATGTTCTTCTCCCCCTTTGTCACCTATCACCAAAATCCATAAACCAAAGGCAACACAAGACAACCAACGAGCAAATAATAAATGGCATGAGTGAGGAAAACTCCCCCTTTTATGGTGCTCCTTCTTGGTCATAATGATGTTCCACCAAAGCTCCCCCTACACATGTGACTCAACAAAATACTTTATCAAATATGCAAAGGTTAGTCATTTGTGTGATGGGAATGTATGAGCCACTTGTCTTTGAGTCTCGCAAGTAGATTTAACCTCAGAGCTTGTTTGAACGTGACTCAATGGGCATCAAGAACAAAGATCACTATGTGATCATCTAAAGGGTTGTATACTTACATTGTAAATAAGCAACTCCCCCTAGAAACATGCTCAGGAGCATGTAAGGTATCACGATGCAATAGTGTATGAATGCAAAGAATGCAAATGCAGCAAGTATACAAATGCATAATGCGATGCTAAAGGAAAGAGAGAGAAAAGCTACAAACCAATGTGCCAACGATGTGTTGACCTACAAGCAAAAAGAAACAAGCACAAAACAAAAGCACAAACAACAAACAAACAAGACTACACATATTTCTAAGAGACAAGCTTTAGGGTTACTCATGTGAAGTTTGAAATGTTGAGAACTTTGAGTTCTCCCATTAGCTTGTTGCAGGTCTTCTCATCATGTGGCTTGGTGAAGATATCCACCAATTATTCATGAGTCCGCACACTCACTAACTCAATATCTTTCTTCTCAACATGGTCCCTTATGAAGCGATGCCTCACTTGTATATGCTTTGCATGACTATGATCTCTAATTATGAGAGCCATCTTGATTGCCACGACATTTTAGTGTAGTTGAGGCCATAATCCGAGAGCGTTTGCCTCATATAGATAAGTTGGGCACAACACGCTCCCGCCGCCATGTACTCCGCTTTGACTATAGATAGAGCCACTGAGTTTTGCTTCTTTGAGCTTCAAGATACTAGAGATCTTCCAAGAAATTGGCAACCTCCTGATATACTCTTCCTATTCACCTTGCAATCCGTGAAGTCCAAATCGGAGTACCCAAGTAACTCAAAACTTGTTCCTCTAGGATATCATAATCCCATGGTTGGTGTGTACTTGAGGTATCTCAATACTATCTTCCCGGCCTTCAAGTAGGACTCCTTCGGATTTGCTTGATAGCATGCACACAAGCACACACTAAACATGATGTCCGATCTTGAGGCGGTGAGATAGAGCAAAGAACCAATCATTGATCTATAGAGTTTGGGGTTCACCACTTTTCCCTTTGCATCATCATCCAAGGGATTGCTTGTTGCCATAGGTGTATGCAAGGGCTTGCAATTTTCCATGTTGAATCTCTTGAGAAGGTCCTTGGTGTACTTCTCTTAGTAGATGAAGTTCCCTTCCCTCAATTGCTTCACTTGAAAACCAAGGAACACATTCAACTCTCCAATCATTGACATTTGAAATTCCCTTGCCATCATTTCTCAAAACTCCTCATTGAACTTCTCATTAGTTGACCCATAGATGATATCATCCTTATAGATTTGGCACACAAAGAGGTCCTTCCCAACATGCCTTGTGAACAAGGTGCTATCAATACTTCCAATCTTGAAACCATTCTTGATGAGGAAGTTCCTCAAGTGTTCAAAATATGCCCTTGGTGCTTGCTTGAGGCCATAGAGAGCTTTCTTCAATTTTATACATGTCTTGGATGTTTATGGTCCTCAAACCCCGAAGGTTGTTCCACATAGACTTTCTCATTGATCTCTCCATTCAAGAAGGCACTTTTGACATCCATTCGATAGAGCTTGAAGCCATTGTCTGATACATAGGCAAGTAAGATCTGAATTGCTTCAACACGGGCCACGGGTGCAAATGTTTCTTCGAAGTTAATCCCCGCCACTTAAGAATTTCCCTTAGCCACTAGGCGAGCCTTGTTCTTGATAATTGCCCCTTTCTTATCTTGCTTGTTTTGAAGACCCACTTGGTGCCAACCACATTGTGATTCTTGGGCCTCTCAACCAATATCCATACTTTGCATCTCTTGAAGTTCTTTAATTCTTCTTGCATAGCCGTAACTCACTTGTGATCTTCCATAGCTTCATCAATAGTTGTAGGCTCAATCATGGAAACGAAAGAGAAGTTCTCAATTCCAACATTTGCCTCCTCATCATTTCCTTCACTCACATAGTTAGGCTTGTATTGGTTCCTCCTTGTCCTAACACCTTGAGATGGACTCCCAAAAATCAAGTAACGTGAGTGATCCTTGTTGATGGCTTTGGGTCTAGGATGATGTTCTTCTTGAGTGGGAGGAGCTCTAGGTGAAGTATCTTGTGCATCATGGATTGCTCGCTCCCTTGAGATATGAGTGTATTTGATTCTTAGTGAGGCGGGAGAATCACTCATATGCTTTGTTGTTTTGGAGCTAGAGCTTGGTGAGGATGTGGAGTTGTTGTTTGAAGAGCTTGGAGAAGTGGCTTGATATGAAGTATGTGGAGAGGCTTGGGGCTCACTTCTCTCTTGGGTTCCCTCTTGGGTAGGTGGATGGACTCTCAATGAATCTTGGGAGGAGCTAGTGGGAGAGGCAATGGCATCTTGGTTTGGTTCTTGCACCTCGGAGGAAGAGGTTGGTTGAGGTGGTGGAGTTGAGGACTCATCAATATCACCATCACTGGCCTTGTGGGGTAAAACCTCGCCCATGGGCATGTCTCTCAAGGCATCCCTTATAGGCTCGTCTCCAATGTTCACTTCATGAAACTCATCTCCTTTCTGAGAACCATTTGACTCATCAAATTGCACATCACAAGATTCTTCCACATATCCTATGGCTGAATTGTAGACCCGATATGCCTTAGAAGTCCCTGAATACCCAACAAGAATGCATCCATTAGTTCTGCTCTCAAATTTCCTAGGCTTCCTCCTCTTCTTAAGAATGTAGCAGTGCGGCCAAAGACTCAAAAATAGGAAACATTTGGTTTTCGGCCAAACAATAGCTCATAGGGTGTCTTCTTCAACAACTGGTGGAGGTAGACATGGTTGCAGGTGTAGCAAGCTGTGTTGATTGCTTTAGCTCAAAATCATTCATGAGTTCCATACTCATCCAACATGGCATGAGAAAGGGAGATTTGTGTCTTGTTCTTCCTATCCATTACTCCATTCTGCTCGGGAGTGTATGTAGCCAAGAATTCATGCTTGATCCCCTTCTTGTCACAATATTCCTCCACTGTTGTGTTCTTGAACTCTGTCCCATTGTCACTTCTTATCTTCACAATGCTAGCCTTGATTTCATTTTTTGCTCTCCTTGCAAATTTTCTGAAGATGTCACTTGCTTGAGACTTGTCCACAAGAAAGAAGGTCCAAGTGTATCTTGTGAAGTCATCCACAATCACCAAGGAATATAGATTCCCTCCTATACTCTTGTAATTTGTTGGCCCAAACAAGTCCATGTGCAAGAGCTCTAAAGGATGAGATGTAGACATGAACAACTTGGTGGGATGAGATGATGCAACTTGCTTCCCAGCCTGACAAGAACTACACAATCTGTCCTTCTCAAAGGTGACATCCTTAATTCCTTCAACTAGATTCCTCTTGACCACTTTTCTGAGTTGATTCATTCCAACATGTGTCAGTTTTTTATGCCACAACCATCCTTTTGTTGCCTTGGCGAACAGGCAAGCACTTGGTGGCATATTGCTTGATTTGAAGTCCATGACATACCAGTTCATATGCCTCACTCCATGAAATACTTGTCCCTTCTTTGCATTTTCAATCTTTGCACCATCCTCATCAAATATGCATTTGAAACCCATGTCACAAACATGACCCTCATCTCGCGCTGGCTCCATCGGTTCCGATCTCGGCGAGAGACTTGGATTAGTCAACCTCGGTAATTCTATAGAATTCAACTATTACTTTCTCATTGATTTGATATTCTAGTTGTCATCTTTAAAATTGCTAGTTATCCAATAATTAGATCTTCAGTGTGCTTGTTTCATCGACTTTTAATTGCAAGACAATCTTGGTTGAGTGTTATCTATTATGATTTTGAGTAGGTTTTATGAGTGTAATTTAGATCTATTATTCGAGTCACTTTATTGATTTTATCTATAATTGAGTTAAATCTATCTTTATTCGCCGTGTTTGGGCACTGTCTCGATTAAGTTCGATATGCTCGAATCAGCAAGGCTGCATCGACTTTGATCTCTTGTTGGGTAAATAGGGCTAGATTCGATTTGGTTATAGGTAGAGTCGATAGAGTTCTATCGGGACGTTTAGCCGATAGGTTATCACCGTTCAATTGACTTCTTAGTGCTTAATCTGATTATTTGATTGCTTCGATAGTCATTTGCCCCCTTATCATAATGAGTTAGATTTATGCTTTTGAGACATATTTGCAATACCAGCTATCAGATCTATCGACTTCACACTATCGACAAGACGAGTCTTTGCATATTTACTGTAGATTCATCGACTCTGTTCTATCGACTTAGCACCATCGACTGAGCGGGTCTTGGCATGTTGACTACAATTTTATTGACTCTTCTCTGTCAACTTGTTTTTCTTATCTGCATTAATGACGCATAGTATTTTATTAGTTCAACTCACCGAGAAGCCGATATAAACAGTCGATTAGTTTATTCCCTTTTATACTATTCATGTGCTAGCATCGGTTGGTTTTCACAATCAGTGACTATCGGCTTTCTTCATTGGCCTGTCCTGGGCTGGTGACCCGTGGAATTTGACTGTTTGTTTCTTGTTGATTTGCAAGGAAAATCGACTGGCACGCCCCAATTTTTTGTATTGAGCCTGCACTAGAGCTAAGCAGATCTCCCAGGTCACATGTGTAGATTTTCGCGTCAACACGCTTTTTGGCACGCCCGATGGGACCAGGAAATTCAAGTCTTACAACATGTGTGAACCTGGAATTCCAAAGGATGGAACTTCAATTCCAAAGCATGATGTCAGTGCTGATGATGAGGACATCACTCCTATGGATACACACAACACTCCTCCAATTCTGGACTTGCAAGGTCCAATGACTAGAGCTCGTGCACGACGACTAAATTTAGAGGTGAGCTCGTTCCTACTATGTTACTTTTGAGAATGGTTTGCTACCTAATGATTATTTTATGATTAGAAACCATGGAGAGGACCAGGAGATGATGGGAGAAGGAGTTGGGAACGTGGAGGACCAGCAAGGGCTTGGAAGCCAAAGTAGAGGCCCAATCAAAACCGACTTCGAGTCTATTTCGGGGCCTAGGACCAGTCTGCACTAAAACAGTCACCCAGGATGTATACGGACTCGGATTTGCATGTTCTACATATGCACGGAAAAATAAGGAGAAGGCCTTTCCAATGCCGCCAGCCTCATGTCAAAATTCATCCGGAGTCATCGGGAATCATTGAAACAAGAGAGAGTCCAGAATCTGTGTCGGTGCTGCATCGCCTATTTTTGGCCTTTGGGCTTTGTATCTAGTTGAGCCCAATTAGGAGCGCATCCAAAGGGTCTTGCACGACCCTAGGGTATTTATATACAGCCGCTACCGCACCATTAGGGTTTGGGTTTTGCTTAGATCAATTCTATTCATAAACAGTTTTGCCGTTCATCGGTTTGTGAGACCCCAACTTCGAGAGTTTAATCATACATCTGCAATTGTGTTGCATTCTTCGTTGTTCTTGCTTGTGTTCTTGATTCGCAGGCAGGGATTAGCCTTCTCGGTGAGGTCAATCATCTTTGGACGGTTGATAACCAGGGGAGACGTCGTGCTGCGATTGCGGGGTTTAGAACGTGCTGTTCTGAAGCCGGATCGATTTGTGTGTCGCCTCTGACAAAATCAACTTACCAAGAACCTTTCGGAAGATCAGGAACCCTTGTTCACATCAAGTGGTAGTCAGAGCTTCAGGTGCACCGTCAGGTTCGCACTACCCATTAGTGTTGTTTTCGTGTTCTTCCTATCGTCCACAGAAAATACCAAAAAAAATTTCCCCCGGCCATAACCACATGTTTAGCCTTTGCATATTTCAATTTCAGACTCCATAGTGTTGAGTTTGTGCCCTAGTTCTTGTTTAGTCGCTGGTTTAGTTTGTGTTTTTATCGTCAGTAGTGTTTCCCTTGCAACCCTAGCCGCCATCTCTTTCACCATCCTCAGTTTTGTCGGCTTTGTCTGCTAGGGTTGATTGATCAACACGCCCACCCTAATCCCACCCTAAACCTACCCTCACCACCTCGGACCAACTTTAACATATTCCACTTTCTGATGCATCCACCTCGCCAAAAAAAAATCCCTACCCGACCCCAAGCCGACTCGGGTTTCACTCAAACCCCCGGTTTCTTCATAACCGATTCCGACACCCCTTCGGTAAAACGGCCATAACTTTTCGCTCGGTTGTCCGTTTTGGCTCAAATTTTTACAGGAGATTCTTGACAAAAAGTTGAAACATGCCCTGTGTGCCCTCATCAAAAAAATCAAAAAAAATCGGGAAGATAAAGAAAAAATTCATTCAAGTTGAAACACGACGTTTTCTGAAACTTCAAGATTTTCTGTAGGCCACGTCCTAGCTCGGTTTGAGCTGAAATGTTTTGTGGTTTCTCCCCGTTTGCTAGTGAGTTGGAAAAAATATCAAAAAAATAAAATAAAATAAAATAAATTTGGGATTTCTACTAGTGCTCCATCTAGCCCCCTGGAATTTCTGAGTTTGGCTGTTTTACACTAAGCCCATGTTATCGACTGTGTCCCTTTGTCTCCTTGTTTCTTCTTTGCTATCACTACTGTTCTAGGACATAGTTAGACCAGCAACTTGGGACAAGTTACTTGGGCACTTATTCAGCTTTACTATCTATTTTTGATTTGTGTGCCACTATATATATATATATATATATATATATATATATATATATATATATATATATATATATATATATATATATATATATATATATATATATATATATATATATATTTCGCCTTCCTAGCTCTACATACTTCTTCTGGACAGCAAATAGGTTATTTTGTAACCCTTGCAATCGTGGAACACAGCTCCCTGGTACCCTTCACTTTGTTGTTTTCAGAACTTTGTAAGAGCTTTGCAAGAAGCTTCCTTTTTCTATGTTGAGAGGCACCACTGCTTAGTACTTTTGTAGGGATAACCTTCACTTTTTGTTTCCTGTTTTGGTGTTTTTGATGTCAGGAAGCGATGGAGAGGGTGCTTCACCCTCAAAATTTGATGAGTGCGTGAGCCAAAGTCAGCTACAGAAGGCTTTGCAAGCGGTTCAGAGTGATTTGGTAGAGACGATCACCAGGGCCGTCACAGACGCCGTCACCAAGCTTCACCTGGGAGAAAGCATTGAGCGGTTGGATAAGAGAGTCTCTAAGCTAACCGATCAGGTTATCGAATTGGAGACCGCTCACAAGACCAACAACACCAGCACCAACACCAACACCAACACCAACATCAACAACGACGTTGAAGACGATCATGATGAAGCAACGGTGTATAAGGCTGATGGTACCGTCGATAGGTCAGCTACAAGGACCGCAAGGTTACGACGTCGTTTGCAACGTAACCCTCAAGGTATGGGTGGTTTCCACAACCACAACCGTCGAACACAAGGTAACCATGCTCCAGATGACCCGTATGCTAAAATTAAGTTTTCAATTCCTTCGTTTTCGGGTCAGTACGATGGTGATGCTTACCTTGATTGGGAAATGACGGTAGAACAAAAATTTAATGCCCACCTTGTTCCTGAACAACATAGAGTTAGACAAGCCACTAGTGAGTTTAAGGACTTTGCTATTGTTTGGTGGAGTGGTCTAGCTGCTGAAACCGATTTGCCTACTACTTGGGAAGAACTTAAGGTAGAAATGCGTGATCGTTTTGTTCCTCCTTCTTTTTATAGAGAAATTCGTAATAAACTGCAATATTTAGATCAAGGAGATAAAACTGTTCAGGAGTATTTTAGTGAGCTTCAGAAGGGTTTGATTCGTTGGGCTGTGGTTGAAAAAGTAGAGGATCAGATTTGCCGCTTTTATTCTGGTTTGAGAAAAGAAATTCAGGACATCCTTGATTATAAAGAATTTTATACCCTCAACCAGTGTTTCCAGTATGCTATGCTTGCAGAGAAAGAATCACAGGGACTTTTCCAGGCTTTTGAGGAGTACAGCAAGTCCAGGAATTTCTATCCACCACGGCCGACGGGGACTTCAGGGCTGCCCAAGCCATCTTTCCGGCCGCCCCAGCAGCTAGTGTTGTTTCTGCAGCACCAAGATCAGCCCCTGCCCCTTCTACGCGCTCAGGTAAAAATTCTGTGCAGGTACCGGCTAGTAGTGCCTCCTCTATTGCTTCAACGGGACGCACTACAGGGATTTAGTGCCACCGCTGCCATGGTCTTGGCCATGTGCAGAAAGATTGCCCAAGTAGGCGGGCATATGTGGCGACAGATGATGGCGGTTACATGAGCACCTCCGATGTGGAGGATGAGGAGGAGGATGTCGCTGCCACCAGCGGTGACGTCATCCTTGGAGGCGTCGATACCACGGGCTACATGAATATTATTGTGCAGCGTGTGCTTAGCACACAAATCCAGCAGCCCGAGATGATGCAGCGACATAACTTGTTCCAGATTTTCTTCGTCATCAAGAACCGTCGAGCATGTGTCATCATTGATGGAGGAAGCTGCAACAATTTGGTGAGTTCTGATGTGGTTAAGAAGCTTGATTTGACCACACGCCCACATCCACATCCATACTAAATTCAGTGGTTAAATGACTCTGGAAAAGCTAAGGTAATACAAACTTGCAGAGTTCCTTTTTCCATTGGTTCCTATTAGGATTCTGTTGATTGTGATGTTGTACCCATGCAAGCTTGTTCACTTTTATTGGGTAGACCTTGGGAATTTGATAATGATGCTGTACACCATGGTAAAAGTAATAAGTACACTTTTATGCATAAAGGATCTAAAATTACTTTGTTACTAATGACCCCTGCTTAAATTGTACAAGCTGATTTAGAACGAGCTGCTAGTTTGAAAAATAAAAGCCCTGAAATTCAGCAACCTGTTAATTCTGCTTCTACACCAAGTAATGTTAATGATTCTTCAAGTTCTAAGGGTGCTGCAATTAAATTACAAGGTCGTTCATGTCTTGCCATAAAATCTGAGCTTGCTGAAATTTCTACTGATGATATTTGCTATTCTTTGATATGCAAACAAGCCTTGTTTTCGCTTGGAGATATTGCTTCTAGTGCTTTGCCTCCTGCTGTCACTAACCTTTTGCAAGAGTATGAGGATGTTTTCCTAGCTGAGATACCCCCGAGATTGCCACCTTTGAGAGGGATTGAGCATCAAATTGATTTGATTCCTGGTGCTACTTTACCAAACCATGTTGCTTATAGGACCAACCCTGAGGAGACTAAGGAGATACAACGACAAGTCCAAGACCTTTTGGATCGTGGGTATGTTCGTCAATCACTTAGTCCTTGTGCTGTTCCTGTACTTTTGGTTCCTAAGAAAGATGGTTCTTGGCGTATGTGTGTAGATTATAAAGCCATTAATAACATTACTATTAGGTATTGTCATCCTATTCCTAGGCTAGACAACATGCTTCATGAGTTATGTGGTGCTATAATTTTCACTAAAATTGATTTGCGTAGTGGCTACCATCAAATTAGAATGAAACTTGAAGATGAATGGAAAACAGCTTTCAAAACCAAATTCGGGTTGTATGAGTGGTTAGTAATGCCTTTTGGGTTGACTAATGCACCCAGTACTTTCATGCGTTTGATGAATGAGGTTTTAAGACCTTTTATTGGCAAATTTGTGGTTGTTTACTTTGATGATATCTTGATTTATAGCAAATCCATGGATGATCATATGATTTATTTGCGTGCTGTTTTTGATGCTTTGCGAGTTGCACGTTTATTTGGTAACCTTGAGAACTGCACCTTTTGCACGGATCGAGTCTCTTTTCTTGGCTATGTTGTGACTCCACAGGGAATTGAGGTGGATGAGGCGAAGATTGAAGCCATAAAGAGCTGGCTTGTACCAAAAACTATCACACAGGTGAGGACTTTTCTTGGTCTTGTAGGTTTCTACCGCCGCTTTGTCAAAGATTTCAGCACCATTGCTGCACCATTGCATGAGTTGACAAAGAAGGGCGTTGACTTCCAATTTGGTAAGGTACATCATGAGTCTTTTGATGCTTTGAAGGACAAACTTACACATGCACCATTGCTGCAATTACCCAATTTTGATAAGACTTTTGAGCTTGAATGTGATGCTAGTGGTATAGGCATTGGTGGTGTTTTGATGCAAGATGGTAAACCTGTTGCATACTTTAGTGAGAAAATTGCTGGGCCTGTTTTGAATTATTCCACATATGATAAGGAACTATATGCACTTGTACGTTCTTTAGAGACGTGGCATCATTATTTGTTGCCCAAAGAATTTGTTATTCATTCTGATCATCAATCACTTAAGTATATTCATTCTCAATGCAATTTGAACCGTAGACATGCTAAATGGGTTGAGTTTATTGAGTCTTTTCCTTATATTATTAAACATAAGAAAGGGAAGGATAATGTGATTGCTGATGCTTTATCTAGGCGATATACTTTGTTGTCTCAACTTGATTGTAGAATTTTTGGACTTGAGGCAATTAAAGAACAATATGTTGCTGATGTTGATTTTAAAGATGTATTGCAGCACTGTAAAGAAGGTCGTGCTTGGAACAAATTTGTGTTGAATGATGGTTTCTTGTTTCGAGCTAACCGCCTATGCATTCCAGTTGGTTCCGTTCGTCTTTTGTTTTTGCAGGAGGCGCATGGAGGTGGATTGATGGGTCATTTTGGTGCTAAGAAGACGGAGGATATTTTGGCCACACACTTCTTTTGGCCAAGGATGAGGAAAGATGTTGAGCGTTTTGTTGCTCACTGCACTACATGTCAAAAAGCTAAGTCTCGTTCGAATCCACATGGTTTATACATGCCACGTCCTGTTCCTTCTATTCCTTGGGCGGATATTTCTATGAACTTTGTTTTAGGACTGCCTAGGACTAAGAGGGGGAGTGATAGCATTTTTGTTGTTGTGGATCGTTTTTCCAAGATGGCACACTTTATACCATGTCATAAAACTGATGATGCTAGTTATATTGCTGATCTCTTTTTCAAAGAAATTGTACGTTTGCATGGTATGCCTTCTACTATTGTTTCAGATCGTGATGCAAAATTTTTGAGTCATTTTTGGCGCACGCTTTGGAATAAGTTGGGTACAAAGTTGCTATTTTCTACAACTTGTCATCCACAAACTGATGGACAAACTGAGGTTGTGAACCGCACTTTGGGCACTATGTTACGAGCTATTTGGAAGAAAAATTTGAAGCAATGGGAAGAATGCTTGCCTCATGTTGAGTTTGCTTATAATCGGGCAACACATTCTACTACCAAGGTAAGTCCCTTCAAGGTAGTGTATGGTTTTGATCCCCGTACTCCACTTGATATACTTCCTCTACCTATTAATGAGAGAGTTCATGTTGATGCTAAGGAGCGTGCTGAATTTATTTTGCAAATGCATGAGACCACTAGACTTAGCATTGAAAAGATGAATGAAAAATATAAAATTGCTGGTAGTAAAGGTAGAAAGGAAGTAAAGCTTGATGTAGGAGATTTAGTGTGGTTACACTTAAGGAAGGATAGATTTCTAGAATTGAGAAAGTCTAAGCTAATGCCTAGAGTTGATGGTTCATTCAACATAATGGAGAAGATTAATGATAATGCATACAAACTTGAGTTGCCTCCCGAGTTCGGGGTTAGTCCTACTTTTAACATTTCAGATTTGAAACCATACTTGGGAGAAGAGGATGAGCTTGAGTCGAGGACGACTCCACTTCAAGAGGGGGAGGATGATGAGGACATCACTCCTACGGATACAAACAACACTCCTCCAATTCTGGACTTGCAAGGTCCAATGACTAGAGCTCCTGCACGACGACTAAATTTAGAGGTGAGCTCGTTCCTACGTTCTTCGCTATATGTTACTTTTGAGAATGGTTTGCTACCTAATGATTATTTTATGATTAGAAACCATGGAGAGGACCAGGAGATGATGGGAGAAGGAGTTGGGAACGTGGAGGACCAGCAAGGGCTTGGAAGCCAAAGTGGAGGCCCAATCAAAACCGACTTCGAGTCTGTTTCGGGGCCCAGGACCAGTCTGCACTAAAACAGTCGCCCAGGACGCATACGGACTCGGATTTGCATGTTCTACATATGCACGGAAAGATAAGGAGAAGACCTTTCCAATGCCACCATTCTGATGTCAAAATTCATCCGGAGTCATCGGGAATCATTGAAACAAGAGAGAGTCCAGAATCTGTGTCGGTGCTGCGTCGCCTATTTTTGGCCTTTGAGCTTTGTATCTAGTTGAGCCCGATTAGGGGCGTGTCCAGAGGGTCTTGCATGACCCTAGGGTCTTTATATACAGCCGACACTGCACCATTAGGGTTTGGGGGTTTTACTTAGATCAATTCTGTTCATAAACAGTGTCGCCGTTCATCGGTTTGTGACACCCCAACTTCGAGAGTTTAATCATACATCTGCAATTGTGTTGCATTCTTCATTGTTCTTGCTTGTGTTCTTGATTCGTAGGCAGGGATTAGCCTTCTCGGCGAGGTCAATCGTCTTTGGACGTTTGATAACCAGAGGAGACGTCGTGCTGCAATTGCGGGGTTTAGAACGTGCTGTTCTGAAGCCGAATCGATTTGTGTGTCGCCTCCGACCAAATCAACTTACCAAGAAACTTTCGGAAGATCGGGAACCCTTGTTCACATCAGTTACTGTAGCACCTTGGTCGCAGGGTTCTCCGGCTTCTCGTCACGAGAGGTCGTCGAGACCTACGGAGCAGGGATCCTCCAGGCAGCAGGACCTTAAGGTTCATGTGAAGGACCTTAAGTCACTCCGTCTTGTCTCCTTTGAGCAGTGGGTTCTAGTCCCCAGGGACCCTGCTACAGGAGAGAGGTACTGGACCGGTCTTCAAAGGAGGATCAGTGAAGGACTAAAACACTACCTTGCCAGGAAGGGCAAGGCTTGTCTGTTTGTGCCATAGCAGTACATGCTGTACCCATCCATGAGAAGGGCCACAGGCACTGACATGGAGCAGTACTTCATGTACTTGACAGGGCTAGCAGAGCTAGCTACTGCTCCATACAGGTACAAAGAGGACATTGTGATGGAGTTCTATGCTACACTGTGGGTAGCTAGAGACCGCTCAGAGATCTTGTTCCTATTTAGAGGACAGCCACAACTTGTGACCAAGGGCGATCTCATAGCTAACTTCGGATTCCTGGCTTCAGACTTACAGTTGTACAGGAGTGCCTACCCGACTCTTGCTCCACCCCGCAGACCACAGGGAGGGATGCTACCTCCAGACGAGTTGGTGTCAGTCGCCTTTCCACCACCACACACTCCAGGGTTTGACAGACGCCCTGCTGGGCTCACAGCAAAGGCTAAGGTGGTCAGAGCGATAGTCACTAGGACTATCATCCCACGGTCTGGATACAGAGAGAAGTTCACACTTCTACACCAATGGGTAGTGGCAGCTATACTGAGGAGACAACTGTTTGACTTGGCTAATTTCTTGATTGGTGAGATGGAGGAGGTTATATCTAAGAGGGTAGGAGGACGTCACTTAGTCTATGCTTCTTACATCTGCTATCTTTTGAGGAGGTTGGGACTAGTGACAGAGGAGCAGTACGACGCGTTCCCTAAGGTGACCACCAGCTACTCACCTTGAGTCCCGAGGGGTTCACTATCAGCCTTTGATAGGACTAGTGACAGAGGAGCAGCAGACGGGAGAGGAGGAGCAGGAGTCACCGCCAGTAACTGAAGAGCAGGCAGCTCATCCAAAGACGGTGGTTCCGGAGTCAACTAGTACAGGAGCTCCTCCCCAGCCTATAGCCACACAGTCAGAGGACGCTATTACTATAGCAGCGCTTGCAGGACGCCTGAGTGAGTTCATTCAAAGCACAGCTAAGGATAGACATCATATGATGGAGGTCATCAGGGGACAGGCAGAGCTTCAGAGACAACAGATGGCACTAGTGACCACACTGATGACACAGATGGCTGAGTTCACTCAGAGATGGCCTAGCCAGCAGCCAGGACCCTTCACTACTATGATGACAGCTCAATCCAGTGGGTTGTCACACTCTAGGGTGTTACCGACAGGGGTAGCAGGACAGATTTTCTCACCAGTGACTCAGTTCTCCCCCATGTCAGCTTTCTCAGTCTCTGTGTTGTTCTCTTCACCTGCATAGTCTACAGCTTCGTAGAGGACAGTATCTACCACCTCCCATCAGCAGCAGCAACAATAACAGCCACCGGTCAGGAGTCTGTTTTCTGAGATAGTGCACACCACACGTACAGACTCCCAGACAGCCCCAGAGTCAGCTACAGCTCCACCTTCTTCTGCTACAGACACTTCACTTGTCACACCACAGATAGCAGAGGATCTTGTCCATGGAGGCTTCACTTAGCAGGATGTGGTGGATCTGGCTCTTCTCCAGGATTCAGTTGCTCAGGAAACTGCCACTGTTACAGCCAGCTAGGATAGAGGGTCTGAGTCACCAGAGGATATCATGTACTTTGAGCAGCTTGACGCTCAGGTGACACAAGCTCAGGGAGAGCAACAGGACATAGCACAAGAGCAGCCCGGAGCAGAGCCCTCAGAGGACGTCGCTGCACCACCTCCTTTGACCATGAGCGCTTAGCTATTTCCTTATTTTTCCTCTTTTTGGTGCTTGTTGCCAAAGGGGGAGAAGTAGTCATAGTCTAGAGGAGTGTGTGATCCTGTGCGATCGAGAGATAGTAGCTTGTATCTAGGGGGAGCATTCGTGTACATTGGTTTTGGGAGTTAGATACATTTGGTTCTTATTTTGATGGAGTTATTTGATGTTCGTGGATTTTAATGAGTCATGGTTTTTCATTCGCTCGTGTTTGACTCATCTTGATCTCACTTGGTTTATTCTCATGCGTAGTGCCTTGTTTTGCTTTATTTATTTTGTATGCCTATGTATGATTCTATAATGATGATTGCTTGTTCTTAATTCCTATGCATTGCCATGCTATCCAGTTTGCATATCATCATTCATGTCTTGCATTGCATATCTTTATGCTTTAAAAATTAATATCTTCACATGACATGCATGCATATCATCTAGAGTCTGCTTTTCCCTCTTATTCCTTTTGGCTCTTGATGATGCGTCATTGAGTAGGACCTTGTCTATTTATTGCTTGTGCCTTTGAGGTTCCTGTTGATCATACTGTAGCTCTTTTAGCCTTGTTGTTTCTTGCTAAGATTATGCTAAGTAGTGGTTGTCATCAATCACCAAAAAAGGGGAGATTGTAAGCTTCATGATCACTGATGATTGGATCCCCAAGGTATGAATGTTTCAGTGATAGATGACAACTATGAAATTGTGGGCTAATATCTACACGAGTGTTGTCTATGCAGAAATCATCTCTCAACTCTACTATAAATCATATGGATGATGGTTGCCTTGGTGATTGATGACAATGACCACAAGCATGGAGTCTTGATGAGCTTGATGGAGTCCAAGGGTTGAGGGAGAGGGATCAAACCTAAGGACAAGCTATGGAGCAAGTGTTGGGAACACATGTCTAGTTGTTAGGGCTTTGAGTCCATAGGAAAAACCAGACTATCAAGGGGTCTAGGTCATTTCTCATAGGTCATGTCTAGTCGATGATTTGCATGGATGCTCAGGGAAATCACAAGCACTAGGTGACAGTAGAGAAGCCAAGGAGCTGTTCGGAGAAGCCGGGAAATGAAGTCAAGCGAGAACGAGGAGTTTTAGCTTCTGGACGAAGTGACCGGACAGAGGGGTCAGAGGTGACTGGACTGTACGGTCACTGAGACATATTGTCCGGGACTTATAGCGAGCAGCGAGGAATCTGTCTACGCTGAGATCTATAGAGACCAGACGGTTCGGTCTGTGTGGTAGTGAACAGGGCAAAGAAGAAGCTGTCGACGAAATGTTTCTGGACTGGAGAGAGAATCGAACCGGATAGTCCGGTCAACTGACCGTACGGTCCGGTCAGTAGGAGTTAGTAGAGGGGCAGAACTGTTGGAGCTGAAGCATATAGTGACCGGACAGTCCTGTCTGTTGGCCCCGAAAGATAATATCATGGAGCAATGGCTAGTTGGAGGTTGGAAGCCTATATAACTTCCTTGCTGGGGTCTTGGAGACCTCGCTTGGCCAGTGGAATTGCTCGGAGCATTTGGTGAGAGCCAAGAGGAAAAAAGGAGAGCACTAGGAGGAGATGTTGCATATCTTGAGAGTGCTAGTGACAGTAACTTGAGCATTGATGCACATCTAAGGCTAGCGTGTCCTTGAGGGTGTGATCTAGGTTGTTACTCTTGGTCTATGGTGAGACCTAGACCGGTTAGGTGTCGGTGATCGAGCCTATCATGATTGGTTGTGAAGGCTGTCACATATTTGTACACGGTTTGAGCCCGCCGATGAAAGGGGCATCGCTAGTGAGCGCCCGTGTCGGCTCGAAGAGTCCGACAAGTTCTCGAGGGAGACGAGCTTGTGCCTTGGTGGCAGCGGTGATGCGCATCGTGTCTTCACTCTGGGTGTGATTGCGGACTCGTGGGCGAGAACTCCACATTGGTGGCGGGAGGGACCATGACTCCGACAGGAGTGGTCCAACGAGGATTAGGGGAAGGCGCCATCCTTCTCAGACCTAGGGAAAAAATCATGAGCATTTCTTGACCCCTCTTTACTATTCCGCATTTGGGTGCTATAGTTGATAGGGTGACTTGTGGCTTGTATAGGCTAGTGTGTTTAGCTTCCGCGCTTGCTTTCATCATGAACAGTAGCACGTGTAGGGTCTTGGCCTTCTAGAATTGTTAGGTTGTAATGATTGCTAGGTTCAAGTAGTGTTAACTAGTAGTAATCGGATAGTAATCGGATTTATTGTCAGCTTACCGATTGCCCCCCCCCCCCCCCCCTCCCGGTACGCCTTTGGTCCTTTTAGGCTCTCAAGGTCGATGAAGAGAAAGGTTGTTTTTAGGGATATAACGTGCACCATGCCTAGACTCAAATTTCGGGCTTGTGAAAGCTTTCATATATGGATCACATCCTTGTTCCATATAATATTGACGTAATGCACACCGAGGCGAATACCGGCATGATATCTTTCACAACAATCATGGACATTCCTGACAAGACAAGGGATAACGTTAAGGCAAGAGTGGATCAAGAAAATTTATGCGATAGACCAAAGCTAAACATGACGCCTCCTTGTAAGGATCATGACCATTAAGGTCACCCCAAGGTATGAATGTTTTGGTGATAAATGACAAACATGAAATGTGACTAATGTCTACACGAGTGTTGTTCGTGTAGACATTAGTGATCTTGATGGTGTCCAAGGGTTGATAGAGATGGATGACAATGACCACAATCATGGAGGCTTGTGATCTTGATGGTGTCCAAGGGTTGATAGAGATGGATCAAAGTTGAGGACAAGCTATGGAGCAAGTGTTGGGAACATTTGTCTAGTTGTTAGGGCTTTGAGTCCATAGGAAAAACTAGACTATCATGAGTAGGCTCCTTTGCTAGCTTGTTGTGTGCTTCCATGTGTTCTTTAATTACTAGCTTGCATAGAAGTTGTATGCCTCATGTGTGATCCACTAGTATGCTTAGGTTGTCTTTTTTTTCATAGGATTATCTTGTTAGTGTGATCACCACTAGAATTCTGTAGGAGTTGTTTTGAGTGGTTGGTTTAAGGAATTGGCAAAATAGGTATATAGTTTGAGTTCCCAATTCATCCCCCCCCCCTTCTCGGTCACTCGATCCTATCAGAGCCAAGTGCTCATCATAGGGCTTAACCGCCTTGAGTAGTGACCATATTGAGTTGGGATGTCATCCCATTCGGGGTCGGGTCATGGTTCATGGAAGGATCGCTTGAAAAGCTACCTAAATGTCATGATTCCAGATGAGTGGATGGATACACTTATGGCGTTTGCCAATACCTTTACCGATGATCATGTATATGATGATGACTGTGTGGATATGCCTAGTTCTAGTGAGTGCCTAGATTCTACTAGTGATAATTTGATAGGTTGCTCTACTAGTGTGCCTAATGTGATGATTGATGATGTTGGCTCTCTTGATCTTGCTTGCTATACTAGTATGACTAGTGATGATGATGTTTGTGAGTCTTTTATTAGTCATGCTAGTGATACACTTGTTGAGGAGTTCTTTGCTTTTCGTGCTAATGAGAATGAGGACTTACTTGACTCCCTTATTCACTTGCGAGGTATTGTGGATAGGATTGGAGCAACTACTTTCGACCTTCCCAAGATTGTGATAGTCGAGAAGATCCTCACCTTGCTCCCTAGCAGCAAGCTCCTCTACATCACCCTTGATCTCATCATGGAGAAGGGTCTCTCCATCGAGGATGTGATTGGGTTGCTCTTTGATGATGAGAAGATCACCGCAAGCTGGACTGGGGAGAAGACTTCCAAGGCGAACATTGGAGCATCTTCAAGAAAAGGGAAAGAAGCAGCTTTGAGCTCAAACTTCTTTGATCCCTCTACAAGATTGCCTTGCAACAGCTTCTACAACCCCCTCGGATCAAGACAACACCAAGCTCATCGAGCGCTTTGTCAAGCTCTACCTCAAGTGTCATTCCAAGTTCTACTACAAGCACTTCGGGTGGACCACGCATTGGTGTAGGGGGAACGCCAACAACAATGCTCACTCGATCATTTGAGATGATCAATCTCACCACTAAGGCTCCGGTGCCCCCACCTATTCCACCTCTTCCTCCGCAAGATCACTTTTGGCATCTTCGTCGAGCTCACCAACAGGATCTCATCTTTCAACTTGGTGAATTTGTGAGAAATCCGAATGATGACCTTTGTAATACTCTCTTAAGCATTTATGATCTTGTGTGTAGAATAAATTCCTACAGAGGTCTTTGGAGGATTGCACCACATGAAGTGATTGACAAGCTCCTCCAACAAATCACAGATCCTGAGAGGAGTTTCTTATTTGATGAGGTAGTCAACCGGAGACATGAGCTCTCAATTGAGAGAGCAATGGAGATGATACTTGTGCTCCACTCACAAGTGGGACACGTGCTCGAGCACGTCACTGGACTCTATGATCCTCCCCATTATTATATCGACCTCGACAATGTGCACATGGGAGATGATCATGGACATTGGAGGTATTGTGCTCCTCACTATCCCATTAGGAGGAAACTTCAGGAAGGGATTGCAAGGATCCCTATCTATGAGGATGGACTTATCGCTCGACGTGATGAGGTTAGTGCGAGTCAATCAAGTAATGCTTTGGATACTAACCCTTCTTCCTCTAGTGCTTGTCTTATGGCTACCACCAAGGTCAACTATAAGAGTGGAGGTACTCATTGGATTCTTGACAGTGGGTGCACTCAACATATGACCGGAAAGCCAACCATGTTCACAAATATTGATGAAGACAAAGATAGTGAGAAAGTGACTTTTGGGGATAACTCAAAAGGGAGAGTCAGAGGATCAGGCAAGGTGGCCATTACTGAGGACCTCCATCTCTCCAAGGTCTTTCTTGTGGAAACCCTCAACTTCAACCTCCTGTCTATTGGCCAACTCTATGACATGAGTTTCAAGTGCACATTTGATGAGGATGGTGCAATGATTGAAAAATCAAAGAAAGGGTTGGTATTTCATGGAGTAAGGCATGGGAACTTGTATGTCACGGACTTAAAATCAAGTAACATGCCACCAAGTACTTGCTTCTTCACTAAGGCAACTAAGGGATGGTTGTGGCATAGAAGACTGGCACATGTTGGAATGAATCAGCTCAGAAAAGTGGTCAAGAGGAATCTGGTTGAAGGAATCAAGGATGTGACCTTTGAGAAGGACAAGCTGTGCAGTGCTTGTCAGGCTGGAAAGCAAGTTGCATCTTCATATCCCACCAAGTCTTTCATGTCTACATCTCGTCCTCTGGAGCTCTTGCACATGGACTTGTTTGGGCCAACACATTACAAGAGTCTGGGAGGGAACCTATATTGCTTGGTGATTATGGATGACTTCATGAGATACACTTGGACCTTCTTTCTTGTACACAAGTCTCAAGCAAGTGATATCTTTAGAAAGTTTGCAAGAAGAGCAAAGAATGAATTCAAGGCCAATATTATGAAGATAAGGAGTGACAATAGGACTGAGTTCAAGAACACAATAGTAGAGGAATATTGTGACAAGAAAGGGATCAAGCATGAATTCTTCGCTACATATACTCCGGAGAAGAATGGAGTAGTGGAGAGGAAGAACAAGACACTCATCACTCTAGCCCGTGCAATGCTAGATGAGTATGGGACTCATGAGAGGTTTTGGGCAGAGGCAATCAACATAGCTTGCTACACCTACAACCGTGTCTGTCTCCATCGGTTGTTGAAGAAGACACCATATGAGCTATTGGTGGGACGGAAACCCAATGTTTCCTATTTCCGAGTCTTTGGCTGCAAGTGCTAGATTCTCAAGAAGAGGAGAAAGTCAGGGAAATTTGAGAGCAGAACTGATAAAGGCATTCTTGTTGGGTACTCAGGAACTTCTAAAGCATACAGGGTCTACAACTTAGCCATAGGTTGTGTGGAAGAATCCTATGATGTGCAATTTGATGAGTCAAATGGTTCTCAGAAGGGAGATGAATTTCATGAAGTAAACATCGGAGATGAGCCTATGAGGAAAGCTTTGAGGAACATGCCCGTGGGCGAGGTTTTACCCCACGAGGGCAATGATGGTGAGAATGATGAGCCCTCTACTCCACCACCTCAACCAATCTTTTCCTCCGAGGTGCAAGAACCAACCCAAAATGCCACAAGTATACCTTCTAGATCCTCCCAAAATTCAATAAGAGTTCACCCACCAAGTGATGAGGAAACCCAGGTGAGAAGTGAGCCACAAGCCTCCCCACATAATTCACCACAAGACTTCCAACTCTTCACAAGATACCCTTCCATCCACTTCAAGCTCAAAGTCCAAAACAAGGAAGCATAAGAGTGACTTTCCCACCTCTCTAAGAATCCAAGACACTCATATCTCAAGAGAGCGAGCAATCCATGATGCATAAGATATTTCACCTAGAGATTCTCCCTCTCAAGAAGAACATCATCCTAGACCCAAGGCCATCAACAAGGATCACTCACGTGACTTGATCATTGGGAGTCCATCTCAAGGAGTTAGGACAAGGAAGAAACAATACAAGCCCAACTATGTGAGTGAAGAAAATGATGATGAGGCAAATGTTGCAATTGATAACTTCTCTTTTGTCTCCGTGATTAAGCCCACAACAATGGAAGAGGCAATGAATGATCACAAGTGGTTTATTGCCATGCAAGAAGAATTGAACAACTTTCAGAGATGCAAAGTATGGAAGTTAGTGGAAAGGCCCTATAATCATAATGTGGTTGGCACCAAGTGGGTCTTCAAAAACAAGCAAGATGATAAAGGGGCAATTGTCAAGAACAAGGCTCGTCTAGTTGCTAAGGGATATTCTCAAGTGGCGGGCATTGACTTTGAAGAAACATTTGCTCCCGTGGCTCGTCTTGAGGCAATCCAGACCTTGTTTGCTTATGCATCACATAATGGCTTCAAGTTCTATCAAATGAATTTGAAAAGTGCCTTCTTGAATGGAGAGATCAATGAGAAAGTCTATGTGGAACAACCTCCGGGGTTTGAGGACCCTAAATGTCCAAGACATGTGTACAAATTGAAGAAAGCTCTCTATGGCCTCAAGCAAGCACCAAGGACATGGTATGAACATTTGAAGAACTTCCTACTCAAGAATGGATTCAATATTGGAAGCATTGATAGCACCTTGTTCACAAGTCATGTTGAGAAGGATATTTTTATGTGCCAAATCTATGTGGATGATATCATATATCGGTCAACAAATGAGAAGTACAATGAGGAGTTCCGGAAAATGATGGCAAGGGAATTTCAAATGTCTATGATTGGAGAGCTCCATGTGTTTCTTGGTTTTCAAGTGAAGCAATTAAGAGAAGGCAACTTCATCTATCAAGAAAAGTACACCAAGGATCTTCTCAGGAGGTTCAACATGGAAAATAGCAAATCCTTGCACACTCCTATGGCAACAAGCAAACCGTTGGACATGGATGAAAAGGGAAAACCAGTGAACTCCAAGCTCTATAGATCAATGATTGGGTCCTTGCTCTATCTCACCGCCTCAAGACCGGACATCATGTTTAGTGTGTGCTTGTGCGCACGCTATCAAGCAAATCCAAAAGAGTCACACTTGAAGGCCATGAAGAGGATACTAAGATACCTCAAGTACACACCTACCATGGGGTTATGGTACCCTGGAGGAACAAGCTTTGAGTTACTTGGGTATTCGGATTTAGACTTCGTAGGATGCAAAGTGAATAGGAAGAGTACATCGGGAGGTTGCCAATTCCTTGGAAGATCTCTTGTATCTTGGAGCTCAAAGAAGCAAAACTCGGTGGCTCTATCTACAGCCGAAGCGGAGTATATGGCAGCAGGAGCATGTTGTGCTCAACTTCTCTACATGAGGCAAACACTCTCGGACTATGGTCTCAACTTCACTCAAATGCCACTCTATTGTGATAGTAAAGCGGCGATCAAGATGGCTCTCAAAACTAGAGATCATGGTCATGCAAAGCACATAGAGATCAAACATCATTACATTCGAGATCATGTTGAGAAGAAGGACATTTACTTGGTGCATGTGCGAACTCATGAACAATTGGCGGATATCTTCACCAAGCCTCTTGACGAGAAGACCTTCAACAATCTAAGGGGAGAGCTCAATTTTCTCGACCTCTCAAACTTCACTTGAGTAACCCTAAAGCTTGTCTCTTGTAAATTTGTATAGCTTTGCTTGTTTGTTTTGTTGTTTGTGTCTTTGTTTGTGCTTGTTTCTCCTCTCTTGTAGGCTGACTACGGACCTCCTTGAGATAGCAATGGACATGGGTTAAGCTTGGGAAGGTGGTTCATGGTGTACCCAAGGCTTTGAAGAATGGTCCATTGTGAGTAAGCTCAAGAAGGGAACAACTCATCATTGACGCTTTGGTTTGTAGTTTTTCTCTCTTTTTCCTTTAGCATCGCATCATGCATTTGTAAACTTGTTGCATTTGCATTCTTTGCATTCATGCATTCTTGCATTGTGATACCTTACATGCTTCCAAGCATGTTTCTAGGGGGAGTTGCTTATTTAGAATGTAAGTATATGACCCTCTAGATAATCATATAGTGATCTTTGTGCTTCATGCCCATTGAGTCATGTTCAACCGAGCTCCGAGGTTAAGTCTACTCGCGCAGCTCAAAGACAAGTGACTCATACATTCCCAACACACTAATGACTAACTAATGCATACTTGAGAAATTCTTTGTTGAGTCATGTGTGTAGGGGGAGTTATGGTGGAAGACCATTATGACCAAGGAGGAGCACTATGAAAGGGGGAGTCTTTCTACCTCTTGTCTCTTATTATTTGCTCCTTGGTTCTCTTGTGCTTTGTCTTTGACTTGTGGTTTTTGATGATAGGTGACAAAGAGGGAGAAGAACATGATACAAAAGCCAACACCAGTCAAAAAGGGGGAGAAGAAGTCAAAGGGGGAGATGTTCATGAAGATCCAACACAAAAGATGGAAAGAAGAAAATTGAAGATAGAGAGAAGAACATGAAGAAACATGAAGAATCCAAATGCCAAGACTATGGTGACGAAGTGGAGAACATAAAGATGATTAAGACAATGGTGCATGTTCACTTAGAGTATATATGAAGATCATGACAAGATGAACATCCACACCAACATGGAGAAGAACAACAATGAACATCTACACCGACATGAACATCTACGTCTATGGTGCGTGTCTACATCAACAAGAACACCTACCACGACACCATGACGGGCGCAACGATTCAACTCATGCTCAACTTCTAGTGTGCTACATGTTTGGGTAGTTCTTCCTCAACACCTAGCACATTCCAAGGGGGAGACAACTTCCAAGGTAAGAACCAAGGTAATCTTTCACTCCTTTCTTTTCCTTTGGTTCCTTATTGCTCCTCCATTTTGGATCATCATAAGTAGTGGTTGTCATCCATCTCCAAAAAGGGCAAAATTGTAAGGATCATGACCATTGAGGTCACCCCAAGGTATAAATGTTTTGGTGATGATTGACAAATATAAAATGTGACTAATGTCTACACGAGTGTTGTTCGTGTAGGAAACCTCTTCTACTCTATGATGATTGTTGACGACAGCCTTGGCGATTGATAACAATGACCACAAGCATGGAGGCTTGTGAGCTTGATGGAGTCCAAGGATTGATGGAGATGGATCAAAACTGAGGACAAGCTATGTAGCAAGTATTGGGAACACTTGTCTAGTTGTTAGGGTTTTGAGTCCATAGGAAAAACCGGACTATCAAGGGGGTCTAGGTCATTTCTCTTAGGTCATGTCTAGTCGGTGATGTGCAAGGTTGCTCGGTGAAATCACAGGCACTAGATGATAGTGGAGAAGCCAAGGAGCTGTTCAGAGAAGCCGGGAAACGAAGTCAAGAGAGGATGAGGAGTTTCAGCTTCTGGACATAGTGACCGGATAGAGGGGTCAATGGTGATCAGACTATACGGTCACTAGGTGAAGTTGTCTGGGACTTACAGCGAAGAAGTGAGGAAACTGCCAGAGTTGGAGGTTGTAGAGACCGGATGGTCCGGTCTGTACAAGTGACTCTGGGCAGCGAGGAAGTGAGCGCTGGAAATGTTTCTGGACTGGAGAGAGAAATAGACCGGATGGTATCCGGTCTGGTCAGCAGAGGTATTAGCAATGAGCAGAGTCGTTGGAGCCAGAGTCTGTAGTGACCGGACTGTCCGGTCAGGCAGTGACCGGACAGTCCGGTCAGTAGGCCCAAAAAGCTGATTTCGTGGAGCAACGGCTAGTTTGATGTTGGAAGCCTATATAACTTCGTTGCTGGGGTCTTAGAGACCTCTCTTGACCAATGGAATACCTGAGAGCATTTGGTAAGGTCCAAGAGGAAAAGAGGAGAACACTAGGAGAAGATATTGCATATCTTGATAGTGCTAGTGGGAATAACATGGAGTGATCTTGCACATCTAAGGCTAGGTGTTCTTGAGGGTGTGATCTAGGTTGTTACTCTTGGTCTATGGTGAGACCTAGACCGGTTAGGTGTCGGTGATCGAGCCTATCGTGATTGGTTGTGAAGGCCATCACACGTTTGTACACGGTTTGAGCCCGCTGGTGAAAGGGGCATCGCGAGTGAGCGCCCGTGCCGGCTCCGGGAGTCCGGCAAGTTCTCGAGGGAGGCGAGCTTGTGTCTTGGTGGCAGCGGTGATGCACACCGTGTCTTCACTCTGGGAGTGTGTTGACGGCTGTTAAGTACCATTTTCAACCGTCAACTATACTCAAATAAAGGAGAATTTGGCATTTCATACACGCATGTTTTATCACAATAATATAGTTCCACTTGTACTTGGAGAACTTTGTGCATGCAGGAGGAAATGTGAAGGAAACACCTCAAAAGGCAAGAAAACACACTTTCGACCAATCAGAGAGTGCCACATGGACGTCACACGGATTGAAGGGCCCATTTTCAGCACTTAACCGACGTAACTCCCTGTAATACCGCGCAAACCAACGTCAGGGCCCACAGGACAGCCACCTGGAGAAAGCACAGGCCAGGAGGGGCCACCCCCATGTCGGCCGACCTGGTCAGGTCGGCCGATCTGGCCGGGCGCCCTCTCCGCCTGGGCTTCCACGTGTTGGCTCCTCCGCGACTCCTGATGGCGGTTTGAGGTGCCTTCCGTGGCGGTTACTCTCCCTTGCCGACCTATTGAGGCTATAAATAGAGGGTGAGGGCCTTCACACTCAACACACACCACAAGAAGCATTTCTCTCTTGCTAGTAGTAGTTCTTGGAGTTTTAGTGGAGTTAGGCTGAGTCTAGAGCTCTCTAGTCCCAAGTCTTCACTTGGAATTGGTATGGCTCTTGTATCTTTTCCCTTTTGTAAGACTTTGCTCTTATCAATATATATATATTTTCTATATAGTTGTGCTTGGGTCATGAGTTTCTTGTTTGATATTGTGATCCATATATGTGATAGTATAGTCTACTTGTGTGATAGTAGTTTATATTTATTATACTACTATTGTCATGCTAGTTATATACCGTCACTATAGTCTAGTTTATATGTTATAGTCTCTATGCTTAGTTTTAGCTGATAAAGTATAGCATGGGTTTGGTGATCGTATTTGTATGGTAGCTCTGCCTCGTTAATAGTAATCGCGGAGGGGCGGAGTGCTCTTTGGTCATGCAAGTATGGTACTTGGGTGACTGATTTGCATCAATTATTCGTTAGTCTACTGGTTCGTTGAGGTAGGCGGCAGGTGGTGACAGCCCTGTCCGTCCTTTGAAATCCTCCCCGCTAGGCTAGTGCGTAGGCTCTTGGCGGAAGTCGTCTATGGATGCAGGGGTAAGTCCGTGCCTGAAGTGCTATACTATTGACTGCTGAACCTGAGTGTGGGTCTGTATGTATTCTACTTAGGCTATGCAACTGTATAGGAATGTATAGTAGGAGTAGCTTAGCCTAGTCTTTCCTCCACTAGACTTTATTTATTTAGTAGGAATCTTCTGTGTGTGTCACACTACCCGGTTATTATCATGTACCCGCCTGTCTTGGTTAGATATCCTTGCTAATTGTTAACATGATCTTATATGTTAGTAACGCTTCTTGATCATACCCTTCCTTTGGGATAAACAAATACGATACCCTGAATACTTCCGGGTGAAATGCTACAGCGGTATTCTCCGTGCGCTTGCGGATTTTACCTACTTGACTCTGGGACATATTAGTGAACCGTTTTTGGCCCCGTGCCGGGAATGATTTATTAATATGGCTTAGCAAAAGTCAACAGAGTGATTGCGTGCTCGTGTGCGAGAACTCCACTTGGTGGCGGTAGGGACCGGGACTCCGGCAGGAGTGGTCCAACAAGGAGTAAGGGAAGGCGCCATCCTTCCGAGACCTCGGGAAAAAATCATGAGCCATCTCTTACTCTACTCCTTACTTTGATGCATTACTTTCCGCATTTACATACCATGCTATTTATGCTTGTATGCTTACCATGCTCTAGTTGATTGCTCGTAGACTTGCATGAATAGACCTCTCTACTTGCTAGTTGTGCTTAGCTTACTTTTGATCACTAGCATGTATAGGAGTTGCTTTAGCTTGCTTGATCACCCTAGTATGGTTGTGCTACTCATGCTTGTGTGTCTTCCATATTCTTGATGTTCTAGTAGCTTTGCATGAGTAGGCTCCTTTGCTAGCTTGTTGTGTGCTTTTGCGTGTTCTTTGATTACTAGTTTGTATAGGAGTTGTATGCCTCATGTGTGACCCACTAGTATGCTTAGGTTGTCTTTCCTTTCATAGGATTATCTTATTAGTGTGATCACCACTAGAATTATGTAGGAGTTGTTTTGAGTGGTCGGTTTAAGGAATTGGCAAAATAAGTACATAGTTTGAGTTCCCGATTCACCCCCCTCCTCTTGGTCACTCGATCTTTTCACTCCTACTACCGACAACAAGTCATGGAAGAAGCCTAAAGCCAATTTTATCCTGGCGAGGGCGCAAAGGAGGGAAGTACTAGAATGGTTCCAAACGATAAAGTTCCCTGATGGGTATGCTGTCCGAATCTTAGGAGGGGAGTGAACTTAGCTACTATGAGAATCAACGGGCTCAAGAGTCATGACTACCATATATGGCTTGAGCGGCTTCTTCCGGTGATGGTTCGAGGCTACGTCCCTGAGCATGTTTGGCAAGTGCTTGTAGAGTTGAGCTATTTCTTCCGCCAGCTTTGTGCTAAAGAAGTATCAAAGAAAATGGTTTAAGACATGGAGAAGACCTTTCCACCCGGCTTCTTCACATCGATGCCACGTATGATATTGCACCTTCCGTACGAGTTGTGAATGGGTGGCCCCGTGCAGAATCGATGGTGTTATCCAATTGAGAGATGTCTAAAGGTTCTCTGAACAAAATATAAAAATAAGTGCCAAACTGAAGCTTCCATTGTGGAGGCATCCATTCTCGAGGAGGTGTCAATCTACACATCAAAATACTATGCTGACAACCTTCCTAACGTGCATAATCCACTTCCTCGTTACAATGCTGGCCCTGATGAGTCGAACCTCAGTCTTTTTAAAAGGCAACTCGGAAGGTCAAGTGGTTCTACCAATAAATCTTTGCAGCCTGTAGAGTGGCGCGCAATCATGCTATATTTATTGAATAACCTTACCGAAGTCGAGCCATACATATTGTAAGTTCACAACAAACTTTTTCTCGAGTAGTACATATTACAAGTTTTCCATCCAACCTTATTGTTCCTCGTTGGTACAGGGAATTTAGTCATCAATTCTGGCATCAATCAAGGGATCCTTCACCGAATGAAATTGACACCCTACTTAGCGAGGGTGTGGGAAGTGGTATGCCCGATTTTATTTCCTGGTTCAAACAGAAGGTACTGTCCAACTTATCTTGTACTTAGTTTAACGTTACAAATTGCACATAATAAATTAATTATCCAATGGTTCCTGTCTTTGCTCCACCGTTTCCTGGACCGTCTCAGTCTCCTATGAGTATCTTGACAACCTTATGATTTCTTACTTATACGGCACTAGACAACTTAGTCAACCACAAACACCTTAGAAAACTTAGAAGTGAATTATTCGTTACTTATAAATACTTATAGAATCTCTCTTCCTTACCGGGGGCGTCAAATAATCAACCTAGAAATAAAGCGAGTTGGGTGCAGGGACCGCACGGATCGGAGCCTTAGTCACTTGTCATATATTTCTACTTGTTATGAACTTATGTATTTGAATATTTGTTTACTTGTGAACTTGTAAACTTGACGACTTTGAACCTTTTCATGCTTATTTGAGGACTTGAGTTTGTGTTTCCATATATATGATATGTCTGTGATGTTATTTAAGATATATGCCTATGATGATATTGAGATTTATGCATGTGATATATATTGTGTGAAAATGTGATTTTTTTAATTATAGGGACAAGGAAAAACAAAATAAAAAAGATAATAGAAAAAGGGTTTGCCGAGTGCCAACACTCGGCAAAACCTGAACACCTTTGCCGAGTGCCTGGCACAGACACTCGGCAAAGGTGCCAAGGGTTTGCCGAGTGCCTAACACAGGCACTCAACAACGTGGACAAGTTGCCGAGTGTCCGTTACCGTGACACTCGGTGAAGCCCGAGACCTTTGCCAAGTGCCTAGTCAAAGAGGCACTCGACAAAAGGTTCGTCAGCCGTCTCGTGCTGTCAAGGGCCTTTTTTTTGTCGAGCGTGCAGCTAAGCACTCGACAAAAACTTTGTCGAGTGCCCGATTTTTCACACTCGATAAAGACCACTATGCCAGGAGATTTACCGCCGAGCGCTGGCACTCGGCAAAGCCTTTACCAAGGACTTTTTCTCCTTTGCCGAGTGCCTGAGGCACGCGACAAACGCTCTGTTTCCTGTAGTATTTAGTGTCATATGTAGTGTAAAAGTTACATGAACCCAATAGAAAAGGATGCAAAAGAGCTTGATGAGAATCGCTCATGTTGATCACCACCAATCCGTTACAAGCTATAGCTCCTTGCGGTCAAGCGCACCATGAGCTTGATGATATTGTCACTAGCATGCTCGGTGAACGCTTTCATGTAGTTTATGTACACATGCCGAAAGACACTTCCTATCGTATCCATCACTCTTGAGCATATGTCTCCTTTTATAGGGCAACTTGTCAAGAGAAAATATACATGTATAGAGCGAGAAGGCTGCTTATGCACCAAATATTATTTGACCAGACAGGTCATTAAATCACATTGAGCTCTCAATGCTGTTGATTTTTTCTGATATCCTTATCTATTTACTTAGTGAGCAAGCAAACAAAAGAGTACATGCATGATATTTATCCGTGCGCAGCTGAAGACGTGGCCACTTCTTGTCACACAAAAATAGAAAAAAATTAAATGAAAATAGATCAGCCAGACAAGGCTCCACAACAACCACACGACGAAAGACAACAGGGACGGTTGAGATTAAGTTGTCGACGCGGGCGCTCCGGAGGCGAGGCTTTTGATGGGTTTAGATGCGTCGGATTTTTCTTTAAAAAACAAGCGGCGTGACGCGATAGCCGTGGGTGACCAACCGACCAGCAGCAGAATGATCCGGTTTCTCTTTCTCCGTCCATCGCCAGAGGTAGCTCACATCGGTTCTGCTTTATGTGATCCAACATCACAGCCACTAATCAAAACCCGTCCCA
The DNA here is from genome assembly GCA_030378355.1 of Eleusine indica. NCBI lineage: Eukaryota > Viridiplantae > Streptophyta > Magnoliopsida > Poales > Poaceae > Eleusine > Eleusine indica. The sequence goes on along the minus strand of CM059498.1, from coordinate 22,810,178 downwards.
AGCAAGCACCCAGCAGAGCCCCGCGTCCTACTACAACCGAGAAGAAAGAGTCCGATGGGATCGCTCACCAAGGCGGCGGAGGAGGTGAGGCCGGCCGTGGAGGGTGAGGATGAATGGTCCGATGAGGCAGTCGTCTACGTCAACGGCGTCCGCCGCGTGCTCCCCGACGGTCTCGCCCACCTCACCCTGCTCCAGTACCTCAGAGGTCACGCTCGCTCTGGCTATCCTCTTTATTTTTTTTATTGGAAACTTGCGGACGAGCGTATGTACTGTGTGCTTTGCTCGGTACGAGGATTGCACAATTGCTGGGTGCAATCGTTAGTGCTCCTCTTCTTTCCTTTTTATGAGAAAGAATTGCTTTGATGCGTTTTTGCACTGGAATCTATCGACTTTTTTTTTGTTCTGTCTACAGTCTATCTCTATTCATGTCTCTGCTGAAAACAGGTACACTTAGAAATTATAATTGGAATGTCCGCCTGAAATGGCTAATGGCAAATTCAGTGAGAGTATGCGTACAGGGAAGAGAATGATTAATTTTTTTAGATAATGGAAAACGATTGTCCCGGCCTTCACCTCCATGAGGATAGAGCCCAAGAGAATGATTAATGGCATGTAGTTCGGTTGTTTGATGCCTAAGCTCATACTGAACTTCAAAGTTCAAACCTGGGTACCAAGTTCATGGGACACCAGAACTTGGTTCTAGTAAAAGTCACACACACTCTCATGGCTCCGCTGTTGACTCAAATTCAGCATCAAGTGTGCTCTTCTTGCTTTCTTCCAACTATTATGGAGCTATGCTCTATTCCATGGATTGGATCCATGGGAACGTTGGATACCTCCATCCACGTTTGAAGGAACCAGATGGGATTGAGTTATGTATACAAGAAAGTAATCCTAATTTGGTATCGCTTGATTGTGGACAAGAATGTTTTTTGTAACGGGGATGGGGAACTAGACGAAATGGGGAGGGCATTGCTAACTCATGAGCTGGGCAAACCCTAAATTGTTACATGAATTTCTGAAATATGAAGTTGTTTTTTGCAAAGGTAAATATAAAGTTTGGAGGTGCATCATTTTGCCACGCTGAATTTGTGCCCCTTGTTATCTCACGCCCCTCTATTTTTACCTCATAATTTTGCTGATATACCAACAGTTACATACCACTAATTTAGCAGTGTCCTGAATTTAAGTTTCATCTTATCTTTTCTTGTGTAAATAATAAGAGGAACTTCTTATGAATGCTAATAGACATCCAAATTTGGTCCTTTCAAACTCAAAAGAGGTAAACTTGTTTCTATCAGTTTCATAATGGTGAGAAGAAATAACAGGGGGGGGGGGGGGGGGGTGAGTGTAATCACAAATTCTCTTCTGGTTTAGTCCATTTCTGTTATCTATGTGATGTCCATATCGTTTCAGTTGATGATTTTGAGAGTGTTCTCCTACTAGATATTGGGAAAGTAATCTAGATCGAAAACAGTAACAAATATGATTACTTGTTATCATGCAAATTTTCTTGCTGCTAATGTGTACTGTACTGCAATAAGCTCATACCAGCTGATGAGTTGATAAACATGTATGAAATGATGTGTCTCCCATTTAGGACAGACCATATATTTAGAATAACAGATATCCTCGAAATAGTAGAAAATGGAACCGGGCGTCTTTGTCATCCTGAATTCCTAATGTTTCAACACCAGCCCACTAACCATTGAAGATGGTTTTCTCTAATGACGACACTAAATTGAGAGTTATACAAAATGGTAATTCAGACCTGTATGAGTGTATGAGATCTCACTTGAGTGACATGTGCTTTTGCGCACTAGTGGACATGCCCATGTTAACTGAACGGAAATTGAAATCAGAATTTGTTTCTTCAATTTTCAAAAGTTATGATTAAAATTTAAAAATCTTTGATAAGTAAGGTGATGGATTAGCTTGAAATCCTTATTTTAAAGAAAAAACGAACCTTTATGATATCATAAATATTCCTTTCCCCTGGTACTCCGTTACAAATTTTGAATGTTAATAATAAATAAAGAGGTGTGAAACTGTTCTCCTGTGTGTTCAAGAACAAAGAAAGAGATGTGAAGGTGGAACTTTTGAAGGCACATAAACTAAAACGTCTGCTATGTGTGACTGGAGGTGGTGAGTAGCGTTTTTGGCTGTTTTAGTTGATGGGAGTTGTGGTGAACACTCCTGTCTCTATTTCGATACCCGTTGAGCTGTTGGTTGAAGCTACATCTTGACCATTGGCTGCAAGCTTGTTGGTCAAACCTTATAATCACTTTCACTTGTAAATCTGGGTGAATCTTAATCTCCACACCTGCATGCAGAAGATTCGATTGCCAAGAGGTTATTAACTTAATTGATATTGTTTTCTTATGTTTTTTTTTTGCATAATGCATAATAAAGCTATGAACTTCTCTTGTTAATCTGCCACTTATCCCCTGAATAAACTTAGAGTGGAGAGTTACTTGCATGAATTCAATGTCAAAATTTTTTTTCAGCATTCTCCAGCTGAATATTATTGTTGCTAACCATACTTTGTGGCCTTCTTTACCTTGCCGGTAGTCAAGCAAGCTAAAGGATTATTTTTATTTGTTTCTGTATAAATTTCAACTTTGAACTCCTTTCAGATTGGTTATAACTTGAAATTTCTAAGGACGAAGAGAGAGAACATACATATTAAATGAGGAATATCCTATGCATATCTCATAGCTATTGTGGATGAACAAACATTAAGACATTTACTGCCATATTTTTTTTCATTTAGGCTACAGTATAGAAAACCTTGTTTAGCATATGCAGGGTTTGCAGTCATCTAACAGGAGCCATAAAGATAACATTGTTCTTGGATTGAAAGAACATTTTCATGGCCAATCGAGACCCTTCGGAACTGGAGCCTACAATCTATCATCAATCAGCAAGATGAACGGGTGCTGGCATGCTGTTATTTCCAATATTGAACCATGGGTCATCATAAGAAATTAGCTTGGTATCACACTTAAAAATTTATTATACTGATTAAAAGCATGGGCCAACAGAGTCACGCTAAATATTACTGTTCCCCATCTTACAGACCAAGCTAGCTCCTGAGTCTAATGGTTGGCTTCTCTCTGATTTTTACTACTGATAGTCTTTTCAGTTTCTTTCCCAATTGACATATACCGTTTTAGTTAAAATGCACTATTAGTCCCTGAACTTTCAAAATGTATTTAAGTCCCCAAACTTGTTCAATATGTAGGTCCAAACTCCCCAAAATACCCCTTGTTGCTGATGTAAGTGCTGATGGGGCATCGCATGCTCTCTCTCTCTCTCTCTCTCTTTCTCTGGTTGTCTTTTCTATTATCATGTGATTGATGCCACCAGAATCACAATGATGTGGCCAAACAATGTTCTTTGAATCTGGATTAACCATCAAGGGTGAGAGAGTTTGACAAAGCATGCCGAATCTGCAGATGAAGTGATGATTTTATAATTTTTTCCCTAGAGTAGATGACACATTTAGCAAGTTTAAAGACCCAAACTTGCACTTTGAGAGTTTGGGAACCTAGGTGACAAGGTGGACCAAGTTTAGGGAGCACACGAGTAATTTGCTCACCTTTTTTTTTTTCAATCTGATACAGATGGAGCACATAACAGCTTTCCAGAATAAGGGGATGCGTTCCCAGCTATTATTTTTTAAAACTATCAGGTCCACTATACTTGTTTATATGTCTAAAGTTTTCTAACTATGCATTTTAGATATTGGCCTTCGAGGAACAAAGCTTGGATGTGGTGAAGGTGGTTGTGGAGCCTGTACTGTCATGGTCTCATGCTTTGACAGGAATACAAAGAACTCGCAGTGAGAATTATATTCCTCAGTCATGGTCTCATGCACTTTCTTTTGTTTGCTGTTTCCTGTAACTGTTTTTTCCTGACATAAATGCAACTATTTTCATACATAGAAATGTTAAATCTTGTATTCCACATGCTATGTTTGTATTATTTGTTCTTTATGGATTCATTGTTCCAAAATCGAGCTTCAATTGTGCTAAACAATAGGGTAATTTGTGTGGTTACCTCTAATTTGATCTTCAAGTGTATGTTTGCCCTCGTTTTTTTTTTACCTTGGCATGTTTGCCCCTGCCTTTATAAAGTAATGGCACGTGTGTCCCTTCTTTTTGGAAACTAATGGTATTTTGTGGGCACACATGCCAAGTTGAAAAAATTGGGGCAAACATAGAGTTAGAAGTCAAAACAGGAGCACACAGGCAAGTATCTCTAATAACTTTATTCATTCAGGCATTTTGCAATCAATGCATGCTTGGCTCCACTTTATTCCATTGAAGGAATGCACATAATCACAGTCGAGGGAATTGGAGATCGGCAGCGAGGTCTCCACCCAATTCAGGTGAAATACTGTTCTTGCTGGCCTGTCGATATCCATGTGGTAGCTGCTTATATTACCTGTCTGGACATGATTGAGCTACAAGACATTTTGTTTTATTTCTTCTTTTTTCCACCAATAATTTTTTAATGGTTTATAAAGAACATACCAATTCAGTGGAAACTTGAAAACCTTCTTGAAAAAAAAAATCCTAAAAGTTCTGAAAATTCTGAAGATCGGCACACGTGGATGACATGCTTGTGTGTTGGAAGGTGCTGCTCCCTCCGTCAGTGAGGTCATGAGAGCCGTCATGGACGAGTACAAATTATGGTGCCTTCTTGGGGCCAAAAAGCATCAAGTTTTAAACCTCCAGCAAGTGTTGGCAAGTGCTTAGATAGTATTCTGGGTTGTGTTTCCTTTGGTAGCCTTACTCATCATGTAACCCTCACACCCCCTCGTACGTGGTCCCCATATGAGGTGGTGCTGATGTAACGGGGACCTCTGTTTCCTCTCTTAATACAAAGATGCGCAGCTCTCCTGCATATTCGAGAAAAACAAACATGCACACAAATTTTTGAGATCCGAACTCTCTTCATTCAAAAGATACAAAAATAACAAATCACGGAGGAACATGACAAAAATACAGCACATACACTTCTTTTCCTCCCTCTTTTTTTCAAATTTTCTATTTTTGTATCTTTTAAATGAAATCGAGTTTGGATCTGACATTTTGTGTGCATGTCTTGCACCATCTCATCTTCATGTACGCCAGTTTTCAGATCTTTTTCAAAACTTTAAGTGTACTTTTTGAGAGGGTTTTCATAATCCCACCAAATATTTTGCCTGTATTTTAGTGATTTAGCATAGCATGACTCAAAACTCAATCTCTGACGTTATAGCCAACCTGCTAGGTGACATAGGGAGGTGGGCTGCTTGTGCAGTACAGCAATCTGCTATAGTAGAGAGCTCGGTGACCGAAGCAGATTATTTTTACAGATTATATTTGTGAGGCTGCATTTCATGGGTCCAGGGCCACCTAAATTGGTTCATAACTACCCAATTGACATTTCTTAAAAATATGTGCTGAAGAAGATTGTTTTTTTCAAGCAGTATTTTTCTTGATTTTTCTTTAGATAACCTAAATTGGTTCATCTCTCATTTTTCTTATCATTAAAACGTCTTGGAAGTTTCTAGTTTGGTTAGCTCTAATGATCGGAGATTGAGGAACAATGCTGATATTGTTACCTACAGCTCTTGTCCCACGCATAACAATTTTTTTTTTAGTGTGTACCTATGTCTCCTCTCATAATGCTTTACTTCTCTTGTAGGAATCTTTAGCTAATGCACATGGTTCTCAATGTGGATTCTGCACCCCTGGTTTTGTGATGTCTATGTATGCACTGTTGAGATCAAGCAAACAGCCTCCTACTGAAGACCAGATTGAAGACAGCCTTGCAGGCAACTTGTGTCGCTGTACTGGATACAGACCAATAATTGACGCCTTCCGTGTATTTTCAAAAACAGATAATTCCGTATACACCAACTCATCTTCAGAAAGTACAAATGGCCAAACTATTTGCCCTTCAACTGGGAAGCCTTGTTCCTGCAGAAATGAGATGGATGTTGATGCTAATGAGGCCTCATTATCATTGCGAATGAAAAGGTATTCACCTTTGTCATACAATGAAATTGATGGAAATGCATATGATGAGAGAGAACTCATCTTCCCCCCAGAGCTTCAGCTGAGAGAAGTTACACCACTTAAATTGAATGGTTTTAATGACATCAGGTGGTATAGACCTCTAAAACTAAAACAGGTACTACATTTGAAATCTTGCTACCCTGATGCAAAGCTCACCATTGGTAACTCTGAAGTGGGGGTTGAAACAAAGTTCAAGAATGCTCAATATAAGGTTGTACTTTCAGTTACTCATGTTCCAGAGCTTAATATTCTTGAAGTAAAAGAAGATGGCATACACATTGGTTCTTCTGTAAGACTTGTGCAGCTTCAAAATTTCTTTAAAAAGATTATTGCGGAACGTGAATCACATGAAACTTCATCTTGCCAGGCAATACTACGACAGTTAAAATGGTTTGCGGGAACACAAATCAGGAATGTTGCTTCTGTTGGTGGTAATATTTGTACAGCTAGTCCAATATCAGATCTGAACCCACTTTGGATGGCTACCTGTTCTAGATTCCAGATAATTGACGTGAGAGGAAATGTTAGAAGTACCCTGGCAAAAGATTTCTTTCTTGGTTACCGTAAAGTTGATTTAAAGCCTGATGAAATACTTCTTTCTGTTATACTACCATGGACAAGGCCTTTGGAATATGTCAAAGAATTTAAACAGGCACATAGAAGGGAGGATGACATTGCTTTAGTGAACGCTGGAATGCGTGTTTATTTAAGAGAAGCTGAAGGGTATCAAATAATATTTAATGTTTCCATTGTGTATGGAGGGGTTGCTGCCGTTCCACTTAGGGCTTCAAAAACTGAGACCTTTCTTACTGGAAAGAAATGGGATTCTGGATTGTTAGATAATGCCTTCGATTTGTTGAAAGATGACATCCCTCTATCAGAGAATGTACCTGGTGGAATGATTGAATTTCGCAGATCGCTTACTTTGAGTTTCTTTTTCAAATTTTTCCTTTCTGTTACTCATGAAATGAACACAAACGGACTGCTAAAGGACGGATTGCATAGAACTCATCTATCAGCTGTACAGTCAGACAGTAGGCCTGCTACTCTTGGGACTCAAGGCTATGAATTGGTTAGGCAGGGAACTTCTGTGGGCCAGTCAATGGTTCATATGTCAGCCATGCTTCAGGTACACAATCCAAATTTTGATCCCATTCTGTAGTTCAAGCAATGATTCTTGTCAATTCGCTTCCCTAAGGAGCACAACTATGCACATGCTGTAGTTTAAAGCAGCAGAGGTTCATTGGCCCTATCCTTGTAGACATCTTGTTAGAAACGAACGAGTAGTCGCCAGACAAAATTCAATCTGTGCCAGTACATTTATGAACTCAAAGTCAATTCATCTGTACCTTGGTGAATCAGAAACGGCAAACTATGAAAGAATACTATATAAATGCATAGTTGTTTTGTTCTCAACACTGTAGATGTATTTGGAGAAGTGCAGCACTAGGACCTATCTGCATCAGATGCTCTGTTTTTCATTTCCTTTAAGTGACACAGGGTATCTTGTTTCCTTGGCCTATGCAATGGCTGCAGACAGCCCTGAATAGTGCCTGTATTTCATCATTATATTTATCTAGTGCGCCAATAGCCAAATAAGTTTTCATCTCCCTTTATTCTTAAGACTAAGGGCATATTTAACTTTCCCTTGTTTTTTGTAGCCTAGCTGTGCTATTAGGCAAGAACTCCATGCTAGTGGGCAGCCAATGAAAATCACTTAAATCCAGTAATATTTGACATGGTAGGCAGGAGAAGAAAACATGTCTATAATTTTTGGGCCTGCAACGTTCTTATGACATCGCTATAACATTCTGTTAATATTGTTCTCCATATGATGTTCAAAGTTGTGCCCTACCATTTGATTTTCTTAGTTTGAAATATCCTCCATCATGCTAGGTCACTGGTGAGGCTGAATACACTGATGATGCACCGGTACCCCCCAATACTTTGCATGCTGCTCTGGTCTTGAGTAAGAAGGCTCATGCTCGCATATTATCGATTGATGATTCCCTTGCCAAAACATCCCCTGGGTTTGCTGGTCTTTTCCTTTCAAAAGACGTGCCTGGTGCTAACCATATTGGACCAATTATACATGATGAGGAGATTTTTGCATCAGATGTTGTTACTTGTGTTGGTCAGGTATCTTCTTGATTTTACTTTTTATACATTGTCACACTGGTTTTGGTGTCTCATAGAAATTGGTTACATCTCTTCTTGTTGACAGATCATTGGAATTATTGTAGCTGACACCCATGATAATGCGAAAAATGCTGCCAACAAAGTACATATCGAGTACTCAGAGCTACCAGCAATTTTGTCTATAGACGAAGCTGTCAAGACTTGCAGTTTTCATCCAAATACCAAGAAATGCCTTGTAAAGGGAGATGTTGAAAAATGCTTCCTTTCCGGTGCATGCAACAGAATAATATCAGGAGAAGTTCGAGTTGGAGGTCAAGAGCATTTCTATATGGAACCTCAAGGCACTCTTATCTGGCCAGTTGATTCTGGAAATGAAATTCATATGGTTTCATCTACTCAAGTATGTCCTGCACATTACAGATTTAAGTGCTCATGTGGGACATGGATCAAAATGTGGTTGTATTTCCAAATAATTAGCTTTTTATAGAAGTAACCTAGATAGAAAAGAATATCAAAATTTGATGACAACATGGCTGCATTTCCACATAATGAGCATTTTTTAGAAGTAACCTAGATAGAAAGGAATATCACAATCAATCTTCTACTGGAAGATGTTGGGAAAGTAAATTCATAATGAACTGCTGCTGTCTTGATCGGACCCATGTCATCTGTTACTGATTGGACAGTTATTGGCTAAGAGACAGGGATTTCGGTGTACCGTCAAAATAGCTAAACTATTGAGAGTTGCATTTTGTTCTTTGAAGATAAACATTTAAAACTGGTACAAGCAAATTTGGCTCAAACACAGTTTCACAATATAACTTTGTTAAACATACCAAAAAAACTAGTACTGGGAAGCTCCAGCAAGGCACCATACTGCAGCTTCGTTTGCAATTGTGTGCAACTGAGAAGAGACGCTGGGCTGCCCTCCATTGAAGACACAACTGAGTGCACACCTTGTATGACTTCTATTCTTAATGAAATGATGCGCAGCTCTCCTGCGCATTCGAGAAAAAAAAAACTACTACTACACAAAATCTTTGTCCCAAGAAAGTTGGGGTAGACTAGAGATGAAAAAACTCTTTTAGTCCAGTGAAACATTAATATGAGATGCAGCATAGGTTTATGTGTAAAGGACGAACAAAATTATGTAAGACAAGTGACACTTAAATATGCTAGAGAACTAACAGAAATTTTTTGATTATAAATGTATAGTGAGTTCAACATAAAATTCTGTGATTCCAGTTAGTTCTTTAGTTTGGTAATACACTAAGTTTGCTGCCCTATATTTGCGGGCCTATTTGCACTACTTGTCTCAGGCTCAGGAATGAAGAGCTGTTGGGAGTGTAGTTATTTTATGCTACCAGTTTCTCGTGACATGATTTTTTCTACAAGACTAACTTACAATCAGTTTAATTTGACAAGTTTTTATTTGTGCCAAGGCTCCCCAGAAGCATCAGAAGTATGTTGCCAATGTTCTTGGTCTTCCAATGTCAAAAGTTGTTTGCAAGACTAAGCGTATTGGTGGTGGATTTGGTGGAAAAGAGACCAGATCAGCAATATATGCTGCGGCAGTAGCTGTGCCCTCGTATTGTTTGAGAAGGCCAGTAAAGCTTATATTGGACAGAGATATTGACATGATAACTTCTGGACAGAGGCACAGTTTCCTTGGGAAATATAAGGTATGAAACTTAAACAACATATGCCTTCAGAGAGAATCATCGAATAATTTGGTCTCGGTGGACCAAATTGTTATGTATATATATATTACGTACCTTGCAACATCAATTGTAAAAATGCTGTTAAGGGTGTAGCAGTCGCATAGGAGTCTTGTGGTAGAGTCCTTTTCCTATTATGTAGAGCAAATTTCTTATTCATCTTCCAAAGTGTTTGCCATCGGTTTAAAATTTTTCATCCCTTCTATGCCTTTTTTGTCATGGAATCTCTGTATCCTCCAACACGGATTCTGCGCCCATATTGGCGCGCGTCCTCAACATCGTAACCATTGGTGTGGCAGTTGATGGGATTTGTCCCGTCAAGTGATGGCATCATACAGGCAGAGCAGAGAGCTGCGATTGATAAATTATTAAAAAACACAGGCTATGGCATGTTCTGATGGGCACAGGTTTCCCACGTTCTTCCTTCTTGGGCTTTCTCTCTCACCCTGTTTCTTTCTTTGACGGATGCAGAATGGCAGAGGGTCCCAGCCTTGACCTCCCTCACCCCCTGCCAGCCCCAAGCCATCACCAGAGAGAGTCGGTTTGACTCTTCGGTGGTGTTCTTATCCGGATGACGGCTCCTCACACGGTGACAAGGGCGCGCGCCCAGGAGGGCGCCGAACAATTATCGATCTGTGTATATTATCCCAATGGGGCTATTATTCAATAGAAATCATATTCATAAAAATGCTATGCACTAAACAGTGAATACTACGAACAACTTTCACGCAACCAATAAATGCTCACGTATCGACTATACTTTTTTATATTCATGCTCACTTAACTGCCAATTTATCTTTTAGGTGGGATTTACCAATGATGGGAAGATACTGGCTTTAGACCTTGAAATTTATAATAACGGTGGCAATACCCTTGATCTGTCCCTGGCAGTCCTAGAACGTGCAATGTTTCATTCAGAAAATGTATACGATATATCAAACATCCGAATCAGTGGCCAAGTATGCTTTACAAACTTCCCAAGTAACACTGCCTTTCGAGGTTTTGGCGGTCCACAAGGAATGCTGATTGCAGAGAATTGGATCCATCACATGGCAAGAGAACTCCAACGAAGTCCCGAGGAAATTAAAGTAAGTATATACATTTGCTGGTAATGGTGATAACCTTTTCATATTATTAGGGTATTAACCGAGTTGTTACAGGAACTTAACTTTCACAATGATGGAGCTGTACTGCATTATGGCCAGTTGCTCCAGAACTGTAGAATAAATTCAGTGTGGAATGAACTAAAGGCATCTTGTAATTTTGTGGAAGCTCGTAAAGCCATAAATACTTTTAACGCTAATAATCGTTGGAGAAAACGAGGAATTGCTATGGTTCCCACAAAATTTGGTATATCGTTCACTGCGAAATTCATGAATCAGGTAAATAATGTTCCATCCTGAGCTATGAAGTTTTGTTATTTTCCTATTACTGAATATAAGTCTGTAAGTCTATTTAAGTATTTGTAGAATATTTGATCCTCAGGAATTCTTAAATCTGAGGTTGAATCAGACATACTATTGATCCTTTAACTTACGGTGCATTATACATTCCACATTTATATTCTAGTTGCAAGTGCCATAAACCATGTTGGATTTTTTTTCCCTAAATGCTATTCCCTGTATCGTTTTATGTTTATTACATGCTCACCAAGTGGCACTTCTGGCTGGCTACCTTCCACTGGGTACCAATTACACCGATTTACACTGGTAGTTATTCCACTACGACCTATTGTCATTCGCTGGCACTAGTAACCAGTAGGGAAAACTGTCACCATGGCCCGTTGTCATTTGCTGGCACTAGTACCAGTAAGAAAAACTTTTATTTCTTGAATACGCAGGAGAGCTGTGCACTGTTGCATTAATAGAGAGAGAATTGGCCCCTTATAAATCACTGCCACCTCACTCCGGGCCGAACCGTGAGGGGCTGTGTCATATAAACTGAAGAGCGCTAACTCAAAAACCAAAACAGGGTGAGACCAGACCCAAACTCGAACTCACTAGCCTAAACTAGTGCATCCACCTGAACCATACTAAGTGTCCGCAGGCCACGTGCACCTGCAAGACACCATGAATGATGTTCCTCGCTAAAAACATGAAAGAGTGCAGAGATGCTCGGATTTGCACCCTCAAAAACACAAGAATTCCAATGCTACCAAAGAACCCAAGCTGCTAGAATAATCACGGTGTTAGATCCTTTCCACTTCTCCTTCGGCACCTTCCTGATTGTCTTACACCACCATTCTGCAAAAGAAGATTCATACCGCCTTGGGGTGAAGGCTTGTAATCCCAGGGAGGACAAGATTTTAAACCAAAATTGGCGGGCCCTCTTCTAGCATGTCGATCTACTGTCCAACATCTATTTCGTGTTGCAAGCCATAGAAAAATCTTGCATTTTGGAGAAGCCCATGATTTCCATAATTGTCGCCATGGCTTAAAGGTTGTCGAGCCATGGAAGATGGCTTTATAGGCAGATTTTGAGGTGAACATGCTTGATCCATCCAATCTCCATATGTGCTGGTCTTCTTGAGATAGGGCTATCTCATGGACAAGGTCCCACAACTGAATGTACTCAAAAAGACCAATCATGGAGAGACGACCCTAGACATCTCTTGGCCAGCTGTGATCAAGCAAGGGTTGAGCAACTGTGCGTTGTTTTTGGAGCTTAAGTGGGACAGCAGCAAGAACCAATGGGGCAAGATCTCCTATGGAGCAGCCCATCAACCATTTATCACTCCAAAATAGGGTGGAATTACCATTACCGACATGAGGTTTAAGGGCCATCTTGAAAAAAGCCAAGGCATTCGTGTGTATATGGATGTCAAGCCCCTGCCAAGGTCGATCCAGGTCGGTTTTCTACAGCCATAGCCAACGAATTTGCAAAGACCAGCACATGAGTTCAAGATTAAGTACCCAAGGCCTCCAAAATCAAGTGGCCCTTGTACTTTATCCTAGGCCACCAAGCAATTTCCACCATTTGCTTGTTCTCGCCCTTTCCACATATACCCACGCTGAATTTTTGTCCACAGCCCGGATGAACCACTTGGGAATATTGATTGCAGTGAGAACTTATATGGGGATGGCCGAGAGAACGAACCTCACTCACGCTTGACAATGTTGCCAAAAAATGCTTGGGCCACCGTCAGCGCTGTGTATGGATGACCGAGAGGGATGAAATGCGCCATCTTAGAGAAGCAATCCACCACTTTGAGCACGACGGACTTGCCGCCGACCTTGGGAAAGCCTTCAACGAAATCTATGGCGATGTGGCTCCATACGGAATGTGGAACGTCAAGCGGTTGAAGCAAGCCGGATGGGTGAAGGTGTTCTGTTTTGTTCCGCTGACGGACAGGGCAACTCTTCACGTGATCTTGAACCAGCTTGGTGGCGTGTGGGCTTTAGGAGCAGCCGCGCAGACGTTGGAGTGTCTTCTGCACGCCCTCGTGGCCGACTTTGTGAGCTGCATCAAGGATTTGTGGCCATAAGTTGGAAGAAGCCGGAACAAACACCTGACCGTCATACATGACAAGGTCGTCCACTGTTAGGAAACTGCATTGTAGGTTAGTGTTTTGATTAGTATTAAGGCTAACTTTGCTGCTCAGTTTTGGATGCCCTGTTTTTGGCGCCATTTCTGATTTCAGCTAGGTAGATGGTAGTAGTTGGAGCAAGTTATTGCTCCTAAGTGGGTTGTAGCCTATGTCATGGCCGGTGGTCATATAGTAAGCAGCATGGCTGCTATAGTGTAAATAGTACTAGGGATGTAACTCTTGCATTGTATAAAGTGACTAGGAGGTGTTCCTCCTCAAGCAGCTCGGCTGCACCTAAAGACCTTGTGTGCAAGTGTTGCCACTTACCTTCTTCCTCTCTCCCTGCCTGAGCTGTGTGTGAGTGAGTGCTTGTGTGAGTGTGTGATTGTTGACTGCTGCGATTCCAGGGCAACATCCACCAGGGACCATGCTGCGGGGCCCTCCACAATCTCCTTCTTGGCGGCAATCTCTGATGATTGGGCAGCCTCGGCGCGTAACTCATTAAAGAGCTCCAACTCAGGACGGGACAGGGCATGAGCGCACATCCCTGGCCTGTGTTCGTCACGGCGTGACAAGGCGTCTGCGGCTGTGTTCAATTTGCCCGGCTTGTACTCCACCTGAAAACTGTAGCCGAATAATTTGCTCACCAAGTGTGCTGCGGAATGGTTGACAGCCATTAGTCGAGGAGGTGCTTGAGGCTGCAATGATATGTGCCGACGATGAACTCGCTGGTCCACAAGTACGGCCTCCAATGACGGACTGCTTGCACGAGACCGATCAGCTCCCGTTCATACGCCGCCAACTTGGCATGCTGAGACGCCACCGTGCGGCTGAAGAGCGCAATAGGGCTCTGCCCTTGATGCAGGACTGCGCCAAATCCGGTCCCGGACGCATCGCATTTGACGATGAAGGGCTTGTCGAAGTCGGGCAACTGCAGGACCGGGCCAGACGTGAGCGCAAGCTTGAGGGCGTTGAACGCATCCGTGGCAGCCTGCGACCAGATGAACGCCTCACGCTTGAGTAACGCGGTGAGGGACGCAACGATGACGCCGTAGTTGCGGATAAAGCGTCGTTAGTACCCGGTGTGGCCCAAGAAGCCGTGCAGAGCCTTGATGGACTTCGGCAGGGGCCAAGCACGCACTGCAGTACTCTTGTCTTCATCCATGGCCATGACGCCATTAGCAATGACATGGCCAAGGTACTGCATCCGCTGCTCGCCGAAGACACACTTCGACTGCTTGAGCACGAGGCCATGTTCGCGAAGTACAGTAAACATAGCCCGCACGTGTTGGAGATGCTCCGCCCATGACTTGCTGTTGATCAAAATGTCGTCGAAAAACACCAGGACAGAACGGCGAAGGAAGGGGCACAACACGTCGTTCATCAATGCCTGGAATGTCGCCGGAGCGTTGGTCAAGTCGAAAGGCATAGCCAAGAATTTGAAGTGACCGTGGTGCGTGCGGAAGGCCGTCTTCTCCACATCATCCGGATGCATGCGCACCTGGTGGTAGTCGCTCCGCAGATCCAGCTTGGTGAAGAACAACGCGCCCTTGAGTTTGTCTAGCAGCTCCACCACAATGGGAATGGGGAACTTGGCGCGCACCGTCTTCATATTTAGGGCGCGATAGTCAACACAGAAGCGCCATGGCCTGTCCTTGCGCACGAAGCCGATTTGAGGTAGAACGAAGCCGTCCAAACCTTTTGATCCTCAGGAGTACCCTGTGAGCGGAAGTACTGCTTGCACTTGTGGAGCCAGCTGAGGGGGTCATCGGCGCCGTCGTACTTGGGGAAGCGTAGCTTGTGGACGATGGCCGGCAGCGGTGGATGACCGTGCGAGGAGGACGACGAGGCGTCGAATCTGCCCTGTTTCTCGAGCACGTGGGTCAGCAAGTTGTTGATGCAGGTTGTCAGGCGTGCGGTCTCCTTCTTGGTGGCCGTGAACTCGGCGTCGATCTTGGCCCCGAGTTCGTTCATCTTGCCGATGATCTTGTCGACGGCCGCATCCAGCTGTTCCGCAGTGATGTATGCAGGGGTGGTGGACATGGCGATGACAATCAATGGCTGCTAGAGGCGAGAAGGATTAGCGCGGCATGAAAAAAAAACAAGGCAGAGGATCGATGAATCTGATACCAAAGATGATATGGCTAGTTTATTGATGAGCACGGACGAATTACAGCAGAGGAGATTACCTACTCGCCCTCACGCAGGAGGCTCTGCGTTTAGGGTTAATCTCTGCTTATCTTGCTAATAAGCAGAGGCTCTCTTATATAGAGCCTTTCTCCACTAAATCTAAACAACCAAAGTATAAAAATAGGCCGACTAACAGAATACCTATCTGGCCAACAAACACGCAACTAATAAGAATCTAGCCACTAACAGACTTCTGTGGTTTGTTGCGACGCTGGTACCGTTTCCTCAAGAACGTGTCCACAGCATCAACATCAAGATCATTCACAAATCATCGGAAGCACCTCATCATGGCTCTATTGAGATTGGCATTATTTTTATCCTCTGAAGAGTAAATCAAGTTGAAGTCCCCAACCAACATCCATGGGACTGGACAGTGACTGCGCACCTCCCTCAGCTCTTCAAGAAAACCGACCTTGTCTGCGTCCTGAGAAGGACCATACACCCCAAAACACCACCAGGGGGACTCATTAGGGGGCGCTAACAATACAGAAACAGAGTGCCGATGGACTCTCCACTGGTCCACCACACAAAAAACACCATCTCTCCATACAACTATGATCCCACCACGCGTTCCTTGAGCTGGGAGATAAACAAACCCCTGAAAACTACAACCAAAGATAGATAGCACGTCTCGAGCTGTGATGACAGCCATCTTTGTTTCTTGAAAACAAATGAGGTTAGGCTCACAAGCATCAACCAGTTTGCGAACGGTGTCACGGTGACCGCGGTCATTCAGTCCCCGGACATTCCAAATCAAGACTTTAGAAGCATCCATTGGTACACAAGAAAGCTACATGACCAAGTACATATAGCTCAAGCCACAGCTACAGCTGGGCTCGCTGGCTGGATGTCTTCCTCCGGTGGCACTTTTTTGCCAAGAAGAGCAGCAAGTGCAGAAACGTGCTCTCGACTAAGCGGTTTACTGAAAAAATTGGTATACTTTTCCATGGTATTGTCTGACAAAGATCGCTGTTGTTGGGTGTCTGTGAATCCCAGACGGCGACAAACCATGACTGCAGCCTGGTGGTTAAGTAAGAAAAACTTTCTGGCTGTTATACCTTGATCATTATGGATATGGCACTGTGATATCGCTCTTATATCAGTTATCACCGTATTATATACTCCAAAAGTTCAGTATCATCCCAATTTGGAAACTCATTGGATTATAGATTTTCCAGAAAAGAAACATCAAAGATGTAAACATAGACATGTTCCTTTCTGAATTCTTTGTTTGATAATCATTATTTAATGTGCCAAAGTTTTGGGGGATGAACAATGCAGGCTGGCGCTCTCGTGCAAGTTTACACTGATGGAACTGTGTTGGTAACACATGGTGGTGTTGAGATGGGGCAGGGTTTGCACACGAAGGTAGCTCAAGTTGCTGCATCGTTTTTCAACATCCCTCTTAGCTCTGTATTTATCTCAGAGACAAGTACTGACAAGGTAAAGTTTGCCACATCATCATAGTCTAAATGAACTGGGGTTTTATAATTTTAATTTATATGTTTTGAGAATTCTTAACAGCAACAGGGTGATAACACAAACACTTCATATGCTTAGGTTCCAAATGCATCACCGACAGCTGCCTCTGCCAGTTCAGATTTGTATGGAGCTGCAGTTTTGGATGCCTGTCAACAGATCAAGGCTCGGATGGAACCTGAAGCTAGCAGAGGAACCTACAACTCGTTTGCTGAGGTAGAGCCATAAATAACTTATCCTCTGTTATATAACAGTATTGATTTTAATGTGAATTATCTTTTATATATTAGAATTCTCACTAACTTTCATGCTATTTCAAGTTTTGAACTATAAATACTTAACATAATCACAGAACGTGCATTTGTACACTATGGTTCACATTGGTATTATTGAGGGCTAGCAATGTAGCCAGTAGGTGTACTGCAGTAGCCAAGGAAGCCATCGAGTCTGTAACTCAGTGTA
Source organism: Eleusine indica (assembly GCA_030378355.1). Classification (NCBI taxonomy): domain Eukaryota; kingdom Viridiplantae; phylum Streptophyta; class Magnoliopsida; order Poales; family Poaceae; genus Eleusine; species Eleusine indica. Next base: position 22,792,593 of record CM059498.1, on the reverse strand, counting down.
GTCAATGGACTGCTGGAGTGCAAACACATAAAATAGTTTTAGAACATTAGATATGTGTCATTTGTCTTTTATACCAAACCATGAAATGCATTCCTGTGCACGGTCTGAACTTAGGTCCATGTAGCTTAAAATTGTGTGGTCCGATTCCATCCAATTGTGTGGTCAATTCTTTATACTTGTCCAAATTAAGTGGTAAATTTTGATCTCATGTAGGGTTTTCACATGTTGATACGTGGTGGTCAGGGTCAACCGCTCCAGAGGATGAGCTTAAAATTGTGTGGTCCGATTCCATCCAATTTTATGTGCGAGTTGATTATATCAGTGGATTGGGTTTCAGACTTCAGTCAATAGAAGCTGCTTTGAACAGATAACTGAACAATATGAGATAGGTGCCCCGATCACTGAGAACTTAAAAACATGATTCAAACTCAAAAAAAAAAAAAAACAATTCAAAGCCTTTATTACGTAAGGATTCTCATTGGATTGGTGTTTTGATAGTTTTGAAAAACCAGTAGCATTTGTACTTGCTTGTCAACAATGGTGTGGTCCCTGCTGTCAGCCAAGCATTACTTCATCAGGCGTGACGACCAGTTAGTTGAATTTCTTCTCAATACAATGATACGCTCCCACTGAGATTGGGCCCATAGTAGCCCATGAGCGCTTGTGTGCATTAGGAGGTAGGAGCTTAGTCTCACCTTGCTAGTCTAGTGGGAGGAAGACCAACATATTAGTTTAGGTTGTCCACCACCACCAACCTTGTGTTAGCCCTTTTACACGAAGTGGAGACGAAAGCTTAAACAGGTTGACGAGTGTGTGAGATCCACTTAAAAAATGCGAGTCGGGTCTAGCCAAGTGTGGACCCTAAACAACTAGTTAGTTGTTGAAGATCTCAAGGGTGGGGTGGGGGGGGGGGGGGCGACGAGTTTGACTTGGAGGTTGGAAAGGGTGAGGGAGGAGGGACAGCATGGTGCAGCATTCATTCGGGTGCAACGTGATCAGTTGGTGTCCGTCCGACATGTCGATGGGGGAGACGAGTTTGACTTGGAGGTTGGAAAGGGTGAGGGAGGAGGGAGAGCACGGTGCAGCATTCATTCTGGTGCAACGTGATCAGTTGGTGGGGACCAGGGTAGGAAGATGCGCAGGAGAGGTATATGACCCTTTTATTTATTTTAAGTAATGTAGATTAGTGCTCTTTGTGGTCATCCAAAATATCATGCACATGGTGAGCCTCCAAGATGCACCCACAGTTAGTGCCCCCTGCCCCCCCCCCCCCCACCCACCCAAAAAAAAATAGTGATCATTGTGTGGTAAAATCCATTGAAGTTCTGTTTGTAGGGAGGGGCAACGCTGACTGCTGACACTGCTGAAACCGTTTGTCAGGAGAAGAGGGTGGTCACAGGGACAATGATTTATTGGATGTGAGAAAATGGATGTAGGGGCATTGGGAGGGGATGGCTACGAGGCTGCCACAATGTGGTTCAATGCGGTGGCCTGCGGGGGCGACGAAGGGGGAGAGGCCAGTCAAACCCAATGCTTCGAAACAAATCTTTTCAACGTAGTACTGGGATTCTTATTATCATTCTTAATATAATGAAGCGCAGCTCTCCTGCATTTTCGAGAAAAAGAAACACATCTTTTCAACATGGTACATAAAAAAGAACTTGAGCGGTGGAGGTTAGACCTCCCCCACGGTTTCTTTGATAGAGAAACTCAACTTTCTCCAGTTGAGAAAATCCATGAAGCCTACTTCCATCCTCAGGGAGCTGCCCGTTGTGGTTCGGGCCTTAAACTCATGCATAGTACGTATGGTGCAGAAACTTTCACTTCCCCTGTGAAAAAATTTAAACCAGTGGTAACTACGGTGCACATTCCCACGGGCACCAGATCCTTTTTAGTTCTGAAATTACCTCACTTGTTGCACCAATTAATATAGTAAAAATATTAACATAGTAAGGTTTTGAATTAAATTAATTGAAGTGTGACCTTATACTGTTCCAGTTGGCTCAAGCGTGCTACCTCAAGAGGGTGGATCTCTCTGCTCATGGTTTCTATGCAACACCTGACATTGGGTTTGATTGGGCGACTGGCAAGGGGTCTCCATTCCTTTACTTCACATATGGAGCTGCATTTGCTGAAGTTGAGGTCGACACACTAACTGGAGATTTTCACACCAGAACAGCTGATATTGTAATGGATCTCGGTTTTTCAATTAATCCAGCAATTGATATTGGCCAGGTATGTTATCAACAACGAGAATACAATAACATTTATTTCCTTTATGCATACTTCTCTAACTAATGGTTTCATATTTCAGATTGAAGGAGCCTTCATCCAAGGTTTGGGATGGGTAGCCTTGGAAGAGCTTAAATGGGGGGATGCTTACCATAAATGGATCCAACCGGGCCATCTTTTCACATGTGGTCCTGGCTCTTACAAAATACCCTGCGTAAATGATATACCTCTAAACTTCAAAGTTTCACTATTGAAGGTAAAAGTTTCATTTCTTTTTATGCGAGTTACTGAGATCCACATCTCTTTTCTATTGGAAAAAGATTCAGAACTTGATCAAATTCATTATGAATATTGCAATATAATTATTTAAACATGATGGAATTCCTTATTTGCCATTCAAAATATACACTTTCCTTATTCACCATCGGTTTTAAATTTTTCATCCCTTCTATGCCATTTATGTCATGTTGTTTGGATATGTTCCTGTTAGATGCTACAATTTGATCAGCTTTTTCTTTATCATAGTGACTATGTGACGTTTTCATTAAGTAATATTGTATGCCTGCATTGATTTGAAACCCTCAATTAAATTGATATAATAAAATTAAACGTGTGTAATTATATCAAGGAATGAGGTCAGAACTGTATTTAGATGCCAATGACCATATAGTTAGTTGATAGAGGTGTATAGTGGAAATTAATATGAAAACAAATGAGAGGGTTGTATGGTATAATCACAGTATTTTCTTATCGATGTAACATAAAATTATGTAGAAGGGATGGAAATTTAATACCAATGGTGAACAAGGGAAGTGTTGCGACACGTCCAACAGCTAAGTGCAGTAGAGATGCGTATGTTACGAGAGATCATGTCTGAAACGATGACATAGGGTGAGGTTAGTGGCAGCACCAATTGAGGAGAAGCTTGTTCAACATCTTTTGAGATGGTTTCGACATATCCGACCCCGGAATAGGCACCGGTGCGCAGCAGGGTAATAAGATGAGAGATGGAGAGGAAGATCAAACTTGACATGGGAGGAGTCCGTGAAGCAAGACTTGAAGGATTGGAAAGTCGTTAAGGAGCTAGCCATTGATAGGAGAGCGTAGAAGTTAGCTATTCAAATGCCAGAACCTTTTTTTTTTCTCAAATACGCAGGAAAGCTGCGTATCTTTGTATTATAGAAAGAAAAAGGATCAGTCCCTGACATGACACCACCACCTCATTCCTGTTTTACATGATTTTTGGACTAACTAATAAAAGAACTAGTAAAGGTGAGACCTGACCACAACAGCTAGAGCTAAAGGATTAGCTCGTTGCCTTGACCTGAACTCAGGGAGCGCAGTCAACTAGCTCCGGCCACGCACCAAAGTTGATGTTCTAACCTGAATTCTTGGAGGAGTTTGTCCACTGGCTGGGAGCCTTCAAAGACACGCGTTGCTGTTTCCAACAAATCCAAGCACCCAAGATGATTGTTTGTATTCAGGCCCATTCTCTTTTCTTTTTGAGTTCTCTTGACTGCCTTCCTCCACCACATAGCAAAAGACTTATCACGACGATTAGGCGTCGATCCTGACCCATAAGTGTGAGAACCTGCAACCAAAATTGACGAGCTAAAACACAAGTAATGAGAAGGTGCTGTACTGTCTCATCCTCCTGATCACACAATGGGCACTGGTTTGGGCGAGGCAGTCCTCTCATGGTGAGCCGGTCCAAAATCCAGCACCCGTTTCGAATTGCGAGTCAAAGGAAGACTTTGCACTTAGCCAGCGCCCATGATTTCTAGTCAGCGCCAAGTTTCGAAAGTGGTGGAACCATTGTAGAACGCATGGTGAGCTGATTTTGATAAGAACTGACCAGAGGTGTCTCGCCTGCAAATATGAGTGTCAGCCTCGTTGGTGATAATCATTTCATAAAGAATATCCCAAAATTTAAAATATTCAAAAAGTCCAACCATGGACAGCCCACCTTGAATGCCTTGGCAAATCATGATCTTGTAGAACTTCTGTGCGTCATGCTCGAGCTCGTGATGATACAGCGGCCACCACTGTAGGTGCCAGATCACTTAAGGAACAACCCATAACCTATTTGTTAGTCCAAAAAAAGAGTGGTAGCGCCATTGCCTATCCTTGCTTCCATTGCAATATCAAAAAGAGCCAGCACATCAGGATGAACATGTAGGTCAAGACCTGTCTAAGCTCGATTGCACTCTGTTTTCTTGAACCAAAGCCAGCGTATTTGTGTGCCCAGCTCATTAGTTCAAGATTCAGTATGGCTAGCCCTCCTAAGTTGTTCTTTGCACCTTGTCCCATGCAACTAAGCATGACCCTCCATTTGCTTGTTTTCTGCCCTTCCAAACAAAAGCCCTCCTAATTTTGTCGATGGACAGTATGAATCACTTTGGGACATTGATGGAAATCAACATATAGATTGTGATGGCTGAGAGCACAAACCTGACCCATGTGGTTCTTCCCGCTAGGTTCATCAAGGCAGCTCTCCATCCGGGTAATTTATCATCAATTTTCTCAACCCATTTGAGCTCCCCTTTTCCAAGTTTTTTGTTTGAAACAGGCAAGCCAAGATAAACACATGGGAATTCAGCTTGCACACAAGCTAGTGTAGCTCCCACCAATTCATCTGGTGTGGTTCACATCGAATGGGAATCACACAACTTTTCTGCAAGTTTGTTTGTAGGCCGGATGCAAATCCAACACTGTCCAGAATTCGCATGATGAGGCTCATTTCTTCTTCCACTGGTCGAATGAACAGAACCACGCCATCAACATAAAGAGATGCGTTGGCCGGGGTTTCCTGTTGCTAACAGTTACAGTAACTCCAACTCCCCTGGTCATGAATCCGGCCCAGGTGGGGTTGGCCGAGGCCCAATAAATTCAGGTTTCCCGGACCCCAACAATTCTTAGACTCACCCACTCGGGGAAAGGTCCAATCTTCCTAAAAGACTAGTTCAATAGAGGAAGGGTGGCTCTCCCTTTTAAGGTGGCTTCCTCCTCCCAAGCTAAGCAAGGTGGGATTATTCAGAGGCTCACACGGTCGCTGCCCGACTACAACTGGACCGCCCCTTTGTTGCGTCTTTGCCAGCGGGTAATAGTGGACTGATACCAAATGATAAATCCGGGGTTGGCCGAGGCCCAATAAATTAAGGTTTTCCGGACCCCAACAATTCTTAGGCTCACCCACTCAAGGAAAGGACCAATCTCCCTAAACGACTAGTCCAATAGGGGAACGGTGGCTCTCCCTTTTATGGTGGCTTCCTCCTCTCAAGCTAAGAAAGGTGGAATAATTCAGAGGCTCACACGGTCGCCGCTGGACTATGACTAGACCACTTGGCCCCTTTGTTGCGTTTTTACCAGCGGGTAATAGTGGAGGATGTCCTCATCACCTGCCTTGGCCACCAAGCTATTAAGCACATCCATTACTAGGATACAAATCATCGGGGAGAGAGGATCTCCCTGCCGGATGCCTCTTTGATGTCTGTTCTCATCTCCCTGTTCTCCATTGACTAGAATCCTTGTGGAGGCCGTGTTGAGCAAATTGGAGACAAGATTGCACCAGCCATGACCAAACCCAAGGTGCCAAAGAATTTCCAAAAGGAATGACCAAGACACCGAGTCAAATGCCTTACAAATATCCAGTTTTAGAAAAAGGCTCAGCATTTGTCGATGGTGAAGGAGTTTAATTGTTTGCTGTACCAAAGATGTAATTGTCATGGATAGATCGGTCTCTAATGAAAGCAGTCTGGTTGGCGGCGACCAAATTATTCAGAAGAGGAGCCAGCCGAGTGGCCATAATCTTTGTTACTAACTTTGCAAAACTATGAATGAGGCTTATAGGTCGATAATCTTTGTGCAGCAAGGCTTCTGCTTTTTTAAGAATGAGAGTAAGATATACCGAGTTGAGAAGCCATATCTTATGTGCATGACCTTGCTGTAGGGTGATAATGGCTGCCATGAACTTGGCCTTGATAATCTGCCAACAAGATTTGTAGAACTGACCTGTATATCCATCTGGTCCAGGGGTTCGATCTGCCAGTAGAGATTTAATTGTGCTCCACACCTCCTCCTCGATAATAGGTTCCTCCAAACTCGAGAGATCTATACCCTCCCTGTGTTAGAAAGAGAGATCCAAGGTGGATGAATGGGGCATGGCTGTACCAATGAGACCATCAAAGTACTCAAACATGCCAGAACCTTGATTCTTTGTTTTCCCTCTTTTCTTTTGTTTAGTTTTATATCACTCTTTTCCCACCTCTTTTCTTCTAACCCTTGTTCTCTTTTTTCCCCCTCTCTTTTCTCTTGTTTGTTTGGCTCTATATTGCTCTTTTTGCCTCTCTTCTTGGCCATTTTCTTTTGTTTGTTTGTTTGCTCTTGTGTTCCGGTTCTTTGGAGTTTCATATTAAGCCAACCCCATCTTGCTTTGGATTAAATACTTAGTTGTTGTTGAATAAGGGAAGCGTATATTTTCGATAGCAAATAAGGGAGAAGTGTAACTTTTGATTGCAAATAAGGAATTTACTCTATAAGCATATATGTACAGCATTCCCTAAGAAGAAAACATATATGTACAGTGACATCATAGATAAGCTACAGGAACATGTAGAAGGTAGCTAAACAACGTTAAAGCACTTGTTACCGCTTATTGGTTTCAAACACAGTATATATCATCACATTGCCATCAAATCAGGCCTGGCCTAACTGGAATTGCTATGCAGCAATATACCGTTCTCTTTGTGTGAATGTGTGTGAAATTTGCAATTTATCATGTTTAGGACATGGATTCCTTCTAGTAAGTTTGTCACTGGCCCATCTGCTAGTTCCACATGCTCCAACTCACTGGTCCATTGCCCTTTTCACTTCATCTGTGTTGATTCTCTTTGTTGCATTGATTTCCCCAAGCAAATGAGAAGGATCAAAGGGCCAGACTATCAAGTAGCGATTTAAGTTTTAAGTCAGAATCCCTGGTTGAATTGCTTGCCTCTCAGCAGTGCTGCAAGAAGAATGCACTCCCTGCTGGGCATGTGGTTCTGAGCCTTTGAATCATTTTCAGTGATGAATAACGTTGCCTTCCTCCATGCATTCTGGATCTGGAGAGGGCCAATCAAAGCTAGGGAATTAGACAATTAATTAACACGTTTAGTTAATTTAGGATGCTTTGAGATCCATGCTGACATTGAAAAGAGATCCACCGGAGCACTTCCCGTGGTCAGCTAGCCTTCCGTGTGGCATCGTACTAATCCCAGACAACAGCTCAATAAAACGTTTCGAGTGCTTTCGTCTAGGCTCATCATATACCTGCCTTGCTTTTCACACTGTGATGTGATTAGTAGTGTTACATAATTCATTGTATTCAAGAACTGGATGCATTCATCACCTTCGGTTGAAGATCTCACCCTCACCAAACCATCCATGCTTGCCCCCGCCGTGACCGTCCATCCCCACAACCTTTCTCACCGCAGTGGTCGTTTCCGAGCCCAATATCTCGCGGTCTTGCCAACCTCCAGAGCGAGATGGGAGGGCTGAGTGAAGGTCACACACCTCGATGCTCAATGACGACTGTTACGAGCCGAGAAGGCAGCACACAGAGGAGGTGTTCGGAGCCGCCGGCGAAGTTCATTTTTCCTTTTCACCGAGTTTGGACTTGGGGTACGAGGAGCGCCGACGTTTATGGGTTCGGTGACTTTGATACGACATTGCCAACTCGGGACTGGGTTGGGTTCTGGATCAGGGCAGGACCGTATGGGTTTGGATTAAGAAAATAAAATATTATTAGTCTAAGGTGATTGCTTTAAGATCTGTGCTACTTTGAAAAGAGCTCCACCGGAGCATCTCTCTACCTTCTATGTTCCATCACTCTTGGCCTTCTGGATATTGGTACATAATGTATAAATGCTGTTGTCTCTTTCCCGTTGACATTAGAGTTGATAGCATGAAGTTTCCATGTTGGATTGACAAGTTGCTGCGGAATTCTACTAATGCTCTTGTAAAATAGTATGCTTTTATCACCTTATGTTTGGTTCTCTTGACTGACAGCGTTATTTGATTGCAGGGTGTTCCGAATCCAAAGGTCATACATTCTTCCAAAGCCGTAGGTGAGCCACCATTTTTTCTTGGCTCAGCTGTCTTGTTTGCAATAAAAGATGCAATATTTGCTGCAAGGTCTGAGGAGGGTTATCCTGACTGGTTCCCCCTTGACAACCCGGCGACACCTGAAAGAATAAGGATGGCCTGTGTTGATTTCATTACCAAGAAATTTGCTGATGTTTATTTCCGACCCAACCTTAGTATATAGTGGTTGCTAGTGCTGATGCGGTATCATGATTGTGGATAGTTATGTCAAGAAATAAAGGCTCGGTGTAGGGGTACTGAATGTTCACTGCCCAGAGAAAAGGGGAAACAACGTTATTTAGCCATTCAGGATTTACTTCACATGTGCAGTCTAGTAAATGGATTATTTTCTTAGTTAACAAGGTAGTGTGGAAAATATTATTGAGCAAAAATACAAACACGTTGTATGCTTTGATATGTGAAGTACGTGGTAATCAAAATAGATATTTGGAATGTTCGTTTCTTTTTACCTGCTGCTGCCGGCAAAGGCATTCACGGTGACCATTGGCTTAGGAGCTTCCATCAGGATTTAATTCTTGGATGCTACATAATTTGTGGAAAATAAAAAAAATCACTCGTTATATTTCATTTACTCAGTTCCTCATGTATGGGACGTGTTTGAAACATGAGTTAAAGATTCGAACCATCGGAAATGACTCCATGATGGTAGAATCAGAGTTTGTGGATTTTCTCATGAAGAGAAAGTTGAGCTCTATCTAAAAAAGCCATAAAAGTAGTCTTACCCTTGTTGAGTTTTTTTTTTACCTGCTGCCGAGATCATCTTCATGCGCAGGTTAACATATTTTTGTTACGGATGGTTTTCATGGTCAGCATATGCAATATGTGGTGCACACTAGCCCATTCTGAATTTGTAATATATGGAATCTCCATAGGGCATCCTGAGAAATCCGTTCGACTTAAACTGGTGAAGACTGAGAACATGCCAAATTATAACACGTTACGAGGCTTAGGTCCTTACTGTAGTTTTTTAAAAACTACTTTTTACTTTTAGTTTTTAGAAATTGGTTTCTACATAAAAATTGGATAGTAATGTTTGGATCCTAGTTTTTATAATCTATAAATTGACTTTTGGGTAGTTAACGCAATAGTTGGATTGAGACAGATTATGAATTTTTTATAAACCTATAATCTGATTTATAAAAACTAACTTGTCTGTAGGTATTTTAATTTCTAGAAATCAGTTTTTTAAACAGTAGAGGAATCTAAACATGACTAATGAAACGAGACGGGTCTTTCTCCTCCCGTTTCATCTTCCGTTTCATGCTCCCATTCATACTCCTGTCGTCCGGTGGCATCATCCGATACGCGCCTACATATTATCTGTGGCCCACATACCACTTCTTTCTCTCAATGATGTTCCGTTTTCCTTCCGAAGCAGATCAAGCGCGGCCATGGCAATGGCTCCGAGCCCCCGATGGTACCAGGATCAGTACGGTTGCTCCATAATATGTACAGATTGAATCGTATCGATCACCTATATACTTCGTGGTGCACGGCCATGTCCGTCGTGACGGTACAAGGATCAAGCGCGGCCAAGGCAATGGCTCCGAGCCCCCGATGGTACCAGGATCAGAACGGCTGCTCCATAACATGTACAGATTGAATCGTATCCAGCAGCTATATACTTCGTGGCGCACGGCCATATCCGTCGTGACGAGAAACATTCAACCGTGTCGCGATGGTGGCCTGCGTACATGCCCATGTCCTGTTTCCCCGACGTCAGCGTTATGCTCACATGGAAGCAAGCATGCAAGGGTGAAAGAAGCACTATGGGTGAAGGTACCAGACTACCGGTGTGTATGTGAGCTAGTAACCGCGGACTGCCGAATTCCAACATTGGGTTTTAGTCCAAAGCTCGATGAGATTTATCATCACTTGAGTGATTATTCTAGATATCGCAGTCTTTAAATTTTTGAACCAAACCATGAGGTTCCTGTTAGCAATTTGTGGTGATGTCGCTTTCTATCTGTTATACTCCATCCATCCGACAATATATGGATTTATAAAACAGAAACGCTACTTTTCAATCAACTGCAAAAAGCGTCCGTTTTCAGTCGATGGCTTTGCATGCGGAGTGATGCACACGAGATTTCTTTTGTTTATTTTGTTCTTTATTTATTTTTAAGATTGTTTGTATTAATTAGTATTATATATAGACTATAAAAAAATTATCTTTTTTATATTTATTGAATCTAGATCTAAAAGCTAAAAGCATTAATTAAAAGGAATCCTATTTTCAGTCAACTGAAAATTAGACATTCCCTTTATAAAATCCCGAGATGAAAATAAGCAGAGGGCCAAAATGCTGCTCAAAGTCTTCAGCATCCCACCCTGCTCACGCCCCGAGGCCCCCTGCTCTGCTTCTTGATCCATCCTGCTCCACGCCGTCGTCTCCTCCATCGACGTCGTCATCCGCCCGGGAGCACGTCAGCGGGTCGGCTTCTTGAAAGATGGCGGCTCGCCGCGCTCGCCACCCCCATCCTCTGTTGAGCTCTCCCTGCCGCACGAGCTCCCCCGGGCAGCTCTAGCTGGATCTGGTTCAAGAAGAGGAGGTCAGACCTCGACAGTAACGCTCCCTGCACGCAGCTCGCCGCTACCCCTCGCTTCTCTCCCCACTCATCACCCATGCTCACGGATATCTCACCGGAACGAGGACCACAACATCGTGCTACTCGTCTCCTCGGCACCTATCCCAGCCGCACAACCTCTCCCGCCCAAGCCATGGCGTCGAGCCGCGTGGAAGGCTACCGGTCCGTGCCCCGGCCCACGTAGAGCTCGTCGATGCCAAGCATCGTAGGCGGCAGCCGCCTCGGCCTCGTCACACCGACATCCCCGACCGCCTAGGTGTTTGGATGTGAGTTGGAAGTTGGCTTCTATGGAGAGATGGAGGCAGCAAGCAGCCCGAGATGGGGGATGGGCGCTAGCGGCCAGGTGTAATGATGCGGCTCCATGAATGTATGTAGGAGTATAGTTGCCTTTAGTAGTGTTTTGATTTTCACTATAATAATGGATATATTAAAAGATGTTATTATAGTATACAAACGTTCGCTCATATTATTAGATTAAAATATTATTGTAGTGTATCTAATAATATTAAATGATAATGATATCAGCGAAAGCGTTGATATTGTTGTGTGGGCTATATTTTATTATCAGACAAAGGATAACGTGAAGGATGTGTGATATTGATCTTTCAACTGCAATATCGTTGCTAACACAGACGCTCTAAACAAGGATGTGGGGGGGGGGGGGGAGAGGGGAGCGTTGATTCATTTTTTCAAGGAAATTGTTTAGAAGGCAAATCCAAGCCGTTTTTTGTAAATTTTTTATGTTTAAATATTGTTTTCATTGACTTTTGTTTTGATGAATAAATTTTAGGGTTTCAACAATCTTTAACTCAAACTATCATAATAAAATTTAATTATTCTACAATAGATTTCATCTTACTTTGCTTACCTCCATATGTCTAGTTTTGGATCTATACCATGTATGAGAGGAGAGAAATAGGAAGATCTAGTTTTATATAAAATTTTATAGGTAGTTTTATATCTAGTTTCAAATTTATTTTGTCAGTGTAATTAATGGTTCACCCTTTCATATAGTTTTGTGTTGAGAAAATTTTGTTAAATTATTATTTATTATTTATATTTTTAATCTACATAATAATCATTTATCCTATTATTTCTTTTTCTATTACATGGAAGATGGATGATCATGGAACAGGAAACGGTTGGCCCGCGTCGCTCTCTCCTACGGCGATACGGGCGGTGACTCGAACCCTAGCCGCCGCCACCCCGACACCTCTGTCTCTGTCATGCCACCGCCGGAGCAACCCGCCGGGAAAGCACGTGCGGGTCGTCGGGATGGTGGCGGCTGTTACACTTGTTAACTCATGGTAAGTTACATCGACATAATCAACCCCGATAACGGCGTCAGAATTATGACATTTCTTAATGTCACACCAGACATAATTATAGAGATGCACTTGAGTGTCAGTATAGTAGAATCCACAAGCGCACGGATAAAACCGTTGTAGCATTTCACTATTGGATTGCTCCAATAACTTATCATTTATAGTTTTACCAAAGGAGACTATAGCATAAATATATGATTGTTAATAGTAACATAGTCATAAAGATTGGTATGAGTATTTAAAGTTTATACAAGGGTAAGTATAATAATGGATAGGGGTAGTGTGACACACAGAGCAATCATTCATAAAGATAAATAAAAGTTCTAAGTCACTAGGGAGTTTTAGTTAGGAAAGCAAAGCTATATCTCTAATGTTAGTCTACCTATATAGTCACATAGTCAAATAATTATATGCAAAATTATACTAGTCATAGTCTAATGCATTTAATACTTTGTATACGGATTCATGCCTGGCATACATAAGGCGACTCCATCTTGGACACACATCGTAACCGAACGTGGAGGAATACAATGGACAGATAGGACTATCACCACCTACTGCCTACCTCTACAAACCGTCGATTACGAGGTGATCAATACTACCTAGTCGTCTAAGCCCCGCACTTACATATTTAAGTAGAATTCTAGCATTGATCAAACACTAAAATCACCGATAGGATTAACAAGTACTAAAACATACATAACTCTAACACTACGGATTAACATGTCATGAGCTAAGTAATTACAATATTAATCGGATGTCAAACCCATGTTGAAGTATGTCAACTAGACTAAAGTACAACTAGCATTATAACTTTTAGACTAGAGTCAAGGTATATGACAATCATGATAATAAGGTAGCAAGTCTATATCATCATGAAAGCATAAAGTCCTATGACATGAATATGATATATAACCAAACAAGGAACATATATCATAAGTATAACTATATGGAAGAACTATATTAACTGAATAGAATAAAGTCATAATAAAGTAGAATAAAGGTAAAGATATAAGAGCCATACCAATACTCCTATGACTTGGAGACTTAAGCAAGGCTCCTCCTACATTAAACTCCACTAGGACTAGGAAACTACTAAGTGAAAGAGGGAAATGAATAACTCTTGAGTGTGTGTGTTGGAGTGAAGCTCTCCCCTTCTATTTGTATGGGCCAAAGGTCGGTACTGGAGAGTAACCGCCACATAACCGCCATGCACCGACCTTGCCAAAGAGCTCCGGAGTCGACACGTGGAGGCCCACCTGAATTGGGCTCAAGACTTGGTCGGCCGACCAAGGGGCTTGGTCGGCCGACCTGGGAGTGGGGCCCCTCAGGCTGTGCTTCCTCGGGGTGGCTGATAGGTGGGTCCTCTTCTAAATTAAGTCGGTGTTCTCTGGAGGAATCCTGTGCAGCCACACATGTAATCCGAGGGAAGTCCAGTTGGCACCGTCTCATTGGTTGGAACTGTGTTTCCCTGGATTATGCTCCATTTCTCCACATATATTATATCAAATCCATGCATGCACATAATTCTCTAAGGACAAGTGGAATCTTATTATTCCTAACTAACATGCAAGTATGAAATGCCAAGTCTTTCTAAATTTATAGATCTATCAACAGTCAAAATTGGTATTTAACGACCGTCAACAACCCCCCCATGCTGAATGTTTGCTCGTCCCGAGTAAAGGCAAAACTTAGGTTTGTGTTGATCATGAGTTGCTACAATGTCTTATTCATAACATATACTCAAATGCACAGCTAAGACACTCTATAAAGGATTGAATGAGTTGGCACGAGTACTTCACCTTTTATTACCAGTGGGGCGTTGTAGGTTCTTCAAATCTTGGGCAGTTGGAAGACAAAACAATTTGTAGGACTACCATTACATCTACTCTCTTTGATCGACTTTAGCCTAAAGGTTAATTTTTTGTGATAAATCTAAGTTTCTCAAATGATTTACTCAGATCGCTCAAAGTGTATAATTTTCTCACCAAGGCTAATGATGCCACAAAAATCCTATCTCTAAAGGCTGATATGTGGAGCTCTGGGTAAGGATAAATATGCCATAATTGTATTTCATATGTCGCCGAGTCAAAAGAGTGGATCCATGGAGAAAACATTTCTAGTGTGGAAACTTAGCATGATGTGCATGGAAACATTCAAGCTCTTCATGGAGCATGATTCTTTTTCTCTTTTTCTTTTCTTTTCTTTTCTTTTCTCTTTCTCTTTCTCTTTTTTTTTGATAGCGATAACCTTGATTGCCTTGGGGAGAGATCAATCATGAAGACAAAGTCTTTATTTTGTGGATGGATGGTGTGATATGGATGATTGCTAATTTCCAGTGTGGAAACATAGGGTGATGTGCCCGGACTTGATCATGAATGTAGAAAAATATTTCTCACTAGGGTCACACAATTTTGACAAGGCTCATTGAAAATACAAGTAGCATATGTAGAAGGTTTTGCAATGTAGCACAACATATGGCTCTGGTAGGAATTTATATCATTGAGGAACTTGTCATTTTTATCAAATTAATTCTCCGGGTGTCAAGTTTCACAAATTGAGCAAGATCATAGCAGCCCTAACTTACCATATCATATCTCCCAACAACTTAGAAGGATAATGCTTATGCTACCCACTAGTGTGTTTGCGGTGAATTTTAATCATGCCAATAAACCAAAACTAGATAGAGTGCTAGGTTGTAAACTAGGCATATGAGAGGAATAAAAGATAGAGCAACTATTCATCCTCTCAACATAGAAAACCTTATACATTCATACCGCGCATGGATTTATTCATTACTATTATTATTATTGTTTTTAGTTTTTCTATTTATCATGCATGTGAAAGGGAAACAATTTTTTTTTCATGTTTTTAGTTTATCATGCATGTGGTACAAGTTACATTCACATTAGGGGGAGGAACTCCCCTCAAGTTGGCTTGAGCTCACTCAAACGGTGGTGCCCCCTGACCAAAGTAGCCTTGAGAGCGAAAATAAGAACTCATTTGGGTGTTACCCTAAGAGATCTTATCCTCAATTCTTGACACCTTCCGTTGGACATCATCCCTCCACTCATTTTCCTGCCGGGTACGAGTGTGGATGGTATGATCTAACTGGTCGATCTGGAGGGACATGTTCTCGATTTGCCTGGTGAGGTCGTCTGTGCCCCTCCTTGTACCGCTATGAGTGTGATGTGTGCTGAATGGTGGCGGTAAGCCACTAGAACTTGAACTACCGTAGGCTCCTCCAGGCCATTCACCTATGTCCCAGGATGCACTACCGCTTCCGTGAGCAAAGGCATGATCCCAAGAATCTGTTCTTGGCTCCTCCCTCGGGAAGGATGCCTCGGTGTTCCTCCGTGATTTGTTTCTGGTTATAGGACCAGAAACGTTGTTCCTGTGAGCTGCAAAGCATGTCTCTAGAGGAATGGTTAATTCATCACAGTTATACAAATGAAAATTCAAGTTAGGTAACAGGATTTCATTTGCATTACCGGGAAAGAAATAAACCAAAGAGCCATTGGGTCCTTGTTTCAGAGAATGTCCCAATCTAAAGAATTGTTTGCCTAGGACAGCCCGTTCATAAATTAAATCATTGATATGAGCATTTCTAAGTAAACCAAGAGTGTGCACAAGGCCATAGATTAGGGGCGTGAATTCAAAATCTCCTACTTGTTTAATAACTTTGACCCATTGCTTAACCATGGCTATGACAGGTGAGATTTTGATTTTATTAACCATGTAGTAAAGAACAAACATTTCATCCCCCCGCATAGTTCTAACATCCTTTCTAGGGAACAAAGTCATCGCCAGCCATTGCCAGCCATTTATGCATAAAACGCAAGGTAGGATTATGGATATCCATATTTCTAGGTGAGAGGGTGAGGGTATGCCCCGTGATTTCTTCCCAAAAACTGCTTTTGTCAAAACCAAAATTTTCAGAATGAAAATCCAAAACTGCAATAGGAGAAAAACCTAGAAATCACTGAATTGCCTCCAAGTGAGAGAGATTTCCATTCCATTGAATC
Source organism: Eleusine indica (assembly GCA_030378355.1). Taxonomy (NCBI): domain Eukaryota; kingdom Viridiplantae; phylum Streptophyta; class Magnoliopsida; order Poales; family Poaceae; genus Eleusine; species Eleusine indica. Next base: position 22,776,282 of record CM059498.1, on the reverse strand, counting down.
GGAATGAAATCCTCTTACTGTCCTACTAAAGGGTGCAAAAGAACTGAATGGTAAGCAGGCGAGAGCAAGGCTCATCTACTGGAACAAAACCATCCCATCCTATGGCATGAAAGATAGAAGCAAATTCAGTATCCATACCTATCTTGGAAAGAAAGTCTGGATCATACGTTCGCGTAGGAACATAAGATCGGCCGGTGATCATCCGATAGATGTCATGTTCTCTCTTTCCAACCAAGTTGAGGTCATGGTCAGTGTTGAGTCGGAGTTGAACATTGCTGAAATCTAGCAGTGTTTCTAGCTCTACATCCGTCGGTTCCTCGGCTTGTGTGTCCGGCTCTTCCTCAAGACGTTGGTGACGGGAGCAAGTATTATACACTATTGAAGGTGTAGGACTTGCATTTCTTGGGTTCCTCGCCACCTTGTACTTCATTTTGCTTAAGGCTCGCTTCATCTTGTTGAGCCTACACACTTGAACAAACCAACACAAGAGAAACTCGAACGGGGGTTAAGGTTAGTGAAAACACCAAATAAAAACTCTGTTCGAAACTCTTGCAAATGTTAAATCAACTTGTAAATGCAAATGGAATTTAAAGAAAATAGTTTTGGTGGAATTCAGAATATTGAGCAATGCAAGAGCTTGGAGAGAATGGAAGCAAATGGCTAGAGCAAAGTGGAGAGGTAAAAAAATGTGAATGGAGTGAAGAACTCCCTCTCCCGGCCATTGCCTGAAATAGCAGATCAGAGCAACGGTCTCATTGAGACATGGCCGTTGCTTACTAGCCGTTGGGCAAGTGGGGCCAAAAAGCCGTTGCTCTCTGATTGACCGACCAAGGGGTCAGGTCATCTGACCAGAGGTTGGCTCCTCTGGTCCACTGCTCTGGCCAGTGGGCTCCACTGGTTGTGGCCCACAAGAATGAAAATATGTTTTGAAGAAAAACATTTTTAAACTTTATGCAAATCCAAAATCTAAAAAGATGAACTCCGAAAATTCCACTTTATATATATATATATATATATATATATATATATATATATATATATTTGAAATTGGGTTGTAATAAATAAATTCCAAGATGTAGTGGAAAATTCAAATATGCAAATTGAAATAAAAAAGTTTTGAAAAGGGAAATATGGATAAATAGCGTTTAACCTACCAACGTGGGTTCACCAATTTTGAGTCTGATGGACGAGACTTTTCTCCTTCGTTGTTTAGCTTGCTGTCGGTGCATCCTTGTCCGGAGATGAGGATGTGGATGTCTTCTTTGGCCGCCACACCTTTTCACCTTCTTGGGCGGTGTGGATGAAGGATTGTTCTTCACCGGCTGCTTCTTTGTCCAGGGGTTAGGCGTGCTTGTTGCCTTCTTTTTCTGAGCAACAAGAGTGGGATTCTCTTGTGCCAAGAAATTTAGCATGAAGTCCACTAGGCTGTCCTTTCTTGGCCTCACTTCTACGTCCTTGATGATCTGTGGGTTCAGCCCAAACTTAACCTTGACCATGGAGCATTTTTCCACTCTTGGTCAAAAGTCAAATTTCTCCTCCTTGCCATTAACATTGAGGTGGATCACTCCGGCCCCAACACCAATTTGTGCATCTGCAGTGCCTAAGAATGGCCGCCTAAGGATGAGCGGTGTTTTCTTATCAATGTCCATGTCTAGAACCACGAAATCCATCGGGACAAAACATCCACGGATCTTCACCGGAATGTCTTCTGTGATCCCTGCGGGATACCGCACTGACGATTCTGCTAGCTGTAGCTGCATAGGAGTAGGGGCTAAGTCTATAAGGAAATCACCAACCAAGCCATAGCATGGATGAAGATAATGAGTGGGTAATATGGTGGACGCATCAAGAGAAGACCACACTACAGGTGTTTAATAGAGAAAGGTACAGCTTGTTGGGAGGACAATGAGTCAAGTTGGATTTTCTAAGTAATGATGTTCTAAAATTTCCAAGGCACAATTGCAAAAGTCTTGGGTACAAATAATTCTCAAAGACTGGATATTGTGATAGGATAGAAGGATGGTCTTTTATTTTGCTCAAAGATATTTTTGTATGAACCTCGAAAAATTTTGATACTATACATCAATGAGAGCTCACAAACTATATTTTTTTCTCATTTCATTTTTTCTTTTATTTCGTTCTTCTCTTCTTTTTTATTCACTCTCATGGTGTAAAGAAGATAAAATCGAAGGTTCAAAAATTTTTGTATACTTTTTCTAGAGCATTCAATGGGAAGACCAAAACCTTTTCATAGGATCAAAGTTTCACAAAGGAAAGATTTTGGTTGATATGCTTGGTCAAATGGATGCTTGAATCCAATGTGGAAACCGCATAACCAACTATGGTGAAGTGAGAACTCAATGATAACATGAAGAAAATGATTGGATTTGGAAGTGAAACTCCCTCATAAGGATCAAATCCTAACTAAACTTAATGCACACAAAGATGGCATGGTAGTGGGTTTGCAATTAATATTTGGCCATGGTAGGAATTTTTCTATCATAGGGCAGATTGCACCAAGCAGGGGGTTTGTATTGCAGTAGGTAAGTGAAAGAATCATTGGATCCTAATCATGAGGAAATCATAGACTCGTCCAAAACATCCCATATCGTAAACTCCAACAACTAGACTTGATGTTTATTAGCCATTTGCACCCACTAAAACATAGAGGGACTAGCGTTATGATCATGCTGGTCTACTATTACCCAAACAAATGAGGAGTAGAGGTTGTATACTTGAGACTCGAAGGGTGCTAACAGAGTAACTATTCATCATTTCCATAGGCAATGTAGAGACCAAGTTCTCAATTTTATTCGAAAATAGTAATTTTTTTGTTCTTTTTTCTTTTTTTAGGTGTAATAAAGCAACTAGGTAGAGGGGAGAGAGGAGAAGGGGTCGATGGCAAACCTTGGTTTATGTACCTCCCCAAGCTTAGGTCTTTGCAATACATAAGCTAAAAATATAGAGGGACTAGCGTTATGATCATGCTGGTCTACTATTACCCAAACAAATGAGGAGTAGAGGTTGTATATTTGAGACTCGAAGGGTGCTAACAGAGTAACTATTCATCATTTCCATAGGCAATGTAGAGACCAAGTTCTCAATTTTATTCGAAAATAGTAATTTTTTTGTTCTTTTTTCTTTTTTTAGGTGTAATAAAGCAACTAGGTAGAGGGGAGAGAGGAGAAGGGGTCGATGGCAAACCTTGGTTTATGTACCTCCCCAAGCTTAGGTCTTTGCAATACATAAGCTAAAAATATAGAGAGACTAGCGTTATGATCATGCTGGTCTACTATTACCCAAACAAATGAGGAGTAGAGGTTGTATACTTGAGACTCGAAGGGTGCTAACAGAGTAACTATTCATCATTTCCATAGGCAATGTAGAGACCAAGTTCTCAATTTTATTCAAAAATAGTAATTTCTTTTATTCTTTTTTCTTTTTTTAGGTGCAATAAAGCAACTAGGTAGAGGGGAGAGAGGAGAAGGGGTCGATGGCAAACCTTGCTTTATGTACCTCCCCAAGCTTAGGTCTTTGCAATACATAAGCTAAAAATATGACGGTCATTGCAGTGGTCGATACTCCAAGTTTATACTAGACATGCTTCAAATGCTTGCCATTCCTCTATATTTATAGCCTTGAGAAGGAGGCTTGGGGGCTTAAATCCCTCGTCGGCCGAGTAAGGTGGCTCTACGGCGGCACCATGTCGGGCAGCATGGCGGGGCGGAAAGACGTGGCCGGGCAACAACATCTTGTCGGACAGCAAGATGAGGCCAGGCGGAAAGATGTGACCTGGCGGCAACATCCCACCGGGCGGCAGGATGTGGTCAAGGCACAACATTTTGCTGGCTGGCAAGCCCAGTTAATCCTGGTGGTGTGCGCATGCTTTGTTGTGGATGGTAGTGCAGCAGGGAGTAGAGCCATGTGCTCTTTTTTGCATTTCTTGGTCATCGCGAGACCCTCCTTGTTGCAAATTGCTTCTAGGACAACATTGCTCGTGCTCCATGGCCAACGTGTCATGTTCCCTACAGAGATTAGTCAAGAAAAAAATCAGGCCAGGCGGCAGTCAGTGGTTGGACGGCCACATTTAACATAAAAACTGCCCAACCGAGCGATTGTTATTCCTGAAAAATGACCTTCCGGGCCTTGATTTTGCCAACGTAATTATCTGGCCAGGTTAGCATCCCGAACAGCCAGCCAGGAGGTCATCTGGCATGAAAAACAGCTTTCGATCGATGATCTAGGCTAAGTATTGGCCTGGCTGGTTTAACAGCCCGGGGAGCCAGCCGGTTGATCATTTGGTCTTGAAATCAGCTAGTCGGCTCCTGATCTCAACCGGGGGAGCACCAATTTTTTTTCACTATTCTTTCTTCTATTATCCACATTTAATGAGTAAAATATGGAAGCAAAAAAAACCTAATCTAATGGTATATACAAGGGATATTGAAGGGGGATAAATATCGATTACCTTCCAACAAGGGTTCAAGTTTTACATCCCGAACGAGATGGTCTCCTTTTGCCATACCTGAATCTTGTTTTTGGGCTCTATGGTGCCGACCTATTCGAGTTTCCTCCTTTTTTTCATTCTCTTTTGGCTTCACTTGGTCCATTGATTTCTTGCAATTGTTAGCGCAAATCTATTCGTCCACAATAACCATATCGCTCTTGATCCATCAATCAACCTAGACACCATGTCTAATTTGATCAATTATGGAGGGAAAACAGGCGCATTTTCCTTATTTCACATCAAAGCATCATTGAGAGATAACTCCTTTTTTATGTTGTTCAGTCTATCATACAAATGAATGAGATAAACAAACAAATAGGAAACGCTTATTACAACCACAATTGTACAATAGCAAGAATATTCTATATCATACACATACATGGGGCATGGTCCATGTAACCAAACAAGGAACGCTAACCCAAATATACGATACGATAAGAACATAACATTAGTTGTAGATGAAACAATTAAATCAATACCCAAGTGTTCCAAAGAGATAGGTAAGGGGCAATAATTTGGGTCTTACCTCCTCCATAATAGAACTAGAGTGATGATGATTTGTTGAGAAGGATCAAAGAACCACAGGCTCTTCTTTTGTGAAAACTCGCTGCAAGGTCAAAGCAACTTTGTCCTATTTGTTCCACACTCAAACAAAATAGGGGTGATCCCGCTAAGGCTAGCGGTGAATTTGCTCAATAGACAATCTGTATTAGTCTCAAAATCTTAGCCACTGCTTCCCTGTCATCGGCGCCAGAAATGCTTGTTGGTATTTGCTATGCTCTAAAGATAAAATCAATTAATTCCGCAAGCGCACGGAATACTATTATAGCATTTCACCCGGGAGTATTCCAGGGTATCATATTTCTCCTCAGGGAAGCAAGGCGTAAGAGTATCGAGAGTTAACAATCTTATGTCTATAAGGAAATCACCAACCAAACCATGGCGGGGATGAAGATAATGAGTGGGTAATATGGTGGACGCATCAAGAGAAGACCACACTACAGGTATTTAATAGAGAATGGTACAACTAGTTGGGAGGACAACGAGTCAAGTTGGATTTCCTAAGTAATGATGTTCTAAAATTTCCAAGACAAGCATCAAGCATTGCTTCTATAGCTACCACCATTTACTAGCGATTCTATGGCTCACGTTTTGTTCACTTCGAATGATCAGCTAGAAGATGATCCCGATTGATCGGCCGGGTGGTCGTTCGAGCAGCCGATTAGGCTTTCGGTCTTCATTCGTGTGATAATTCTGATCACTCGGCCGGGTGATGATCCTGGTGGCTGATTACCCTATCGGCCCTTGATCTATCGAAAAGACAGGGTCGGGTGTTGATTTCAGCCATAAATGACCCTGTCAGCCGGCTGTTTTACAGTCGTGATCGGCCGACGGGATGTTTCTTCATATTATTTTTCCATAGTTTGGCCCTGTATGACCTGCAAACACATGTTTCACCAAAACCTATGGAACTTTATTAGTTTAAGTAATTTTTTATTGAACTAAGGTCTTTACCTTGCATTTCTTGACCGGTTGGTGGCCGGTATTGGGTTTTATCGGCCACCAACACACCACACAAGTTCAGCATCCCAAGACAATTTGCACAACAACTTGTTCCAGATTTTCTTCGTCATCAAGAACCGACAAGCACGAGTGATCATTGATGGAGGAAGATGCAACAATTTGGTGTGTTCTGATATGGTCAAGAAGCTTGCTTTACACGTCCACATCCACATCCTTATTGCATTCGGTGGTTAAATGACTCTAGAAAAGCTAACATAACATAAACATGAAGAGTTCCTTTTTCCATTGGTTCTTACGTTGATTTTTCTGATTGTTATGTCATACCTATGCAAGCATGTTCACTTTTATTGGGTCGATGTTCGGAATATGATAATCATGTTGTCTACCATGGTAGAAGTAACAAATACACTTTTATGCATAAAGGAATTAAAATTACTTTGCTACCTTTGACTCCTGCTGAAATTATACAAGCTGATAGAGAAAGTGCTGCTGTTTTGAATAATCCTAGTTCTGAAATTCAGAAAATTGTTAGTTCTGATTCTACACCTACTAATGCCAACAATTCATGAAGTTCCAAGGGTGGTGAAATTAAATTACAAGGTCGTTCATGTCTTGCTGCAAAATCTGAGCTTGCTGAAATTTCTACTGATGATATTTGCTATGCTTTGATATGCAAACAAGCTTTGTTTTTATTTCATGATATTGCTCCTAGTGCTTTGTCTTGTGATGTTATTAACATTTTGCAGGAGTATGAGGATGTTTTCCCAGCTGAGATACCCTCGGTGTTGCTACCTTTGAGGGAAAGTGAGCATTAAAATGATTTGATTCCGGGTGGTACTTCGCCAAACCGTACTGCATATAGGACCAATCCTGAGGAGATTAAGAATATACAATGATAAGTCCAAGACCTTTTTGATGAGGACATCACCCTTATGGATACACCCAGCACTCCGCCAACCAAAATGCAAGTTCTTGCGCGACAACTGAATTTACGGGTGAGCTTGTTCCTAATGATTCCTTTATGTGATTTTGAGAATAGATTGCTACCTAATAAATTAATTGTTGTTAGAAACCATGGATATGATGATGAGATAGCTGGGGAGGTGATTGGAGACATGATGGGCCAGCAAGGACGTCCAAGCCAAGATGGAGGCCCAATCAAAACCGACTTCGAGTTTGTTTCGGAGCCCAGGATTAGTCTACACTAAAACGGATGCCCAGGACGCATACGGACTCGGATTTGGATGTTCTATATATGCCTGGAAAGATAACGAAAAGCCCTTTCCAACCCAACTGGTCCCATGTCAAAATTCGTCCCGAGCTGTCGGCAATCGCCAAAACAATTCGACTTACAGAATCTGTCCTGGTGCTACGACACCGTAATCGGTCTTTGGACCATGTATCGAGTTGAGCCCACTTAGGGCTGCGTCCAGGGGGTCTTGCACGACCCTAGGGTCCTCATATACAGCCGCCGCCTCTTTATTAGGGTTTAGGTTTTGCTTAGATTATTCTGTTGATAACAGTTTCGCCGTTTGATCGGTTTGTGAGACTCCAACTTATGAGATTCATCGTATACTTGCAAATTTGGTTGCATTCTTCTTTGTTCTTGCTTGTGTTCTTGATTTGCAGGCAAGGATAAGCCTTCTCGGCGAGGTCAATCATTCTTGAACGGTTGATAACCAGAGGAGACGTTGTGCTGTGATTGCGGGGTTCAGAACGTGTCGTTCGGAAGCCAGATCGATTTGTGTATCGCCTCTGCCTTAATCAAGATTATCAGAACCTATCGAAAGATCGGGAATCCTTGTCCACATCAAGTGGTAATCAGAGGTTCAGGTACACCGTTAGGTTCGTCCTTATCCTTGTTATTTTGTTCAATCCTAGAGTCCAGAAAATTGCCCTACAAAAATATTTGTTCGTCGTGTTTCCGCTGTCCTACATCCCCCTTGTGCCTTGCAATTTTCAGTTTAGTTTGCTTCTCTGAATTTTAGTCCCTACAAGGTCATTGTGTTGTTTGTCTAGTACTTGTTCTTTGGTCTTGTTTGAGTCGTGTGTCCTTGTTCATAGACAATCAAGAAAAAAAAATCAGATTGTTGCACACATTGAGAGAATAGTACTGCTGGAATTATTTACATTAAATATTTATTTAACATCTAGCCTTCTATTTTTTGTGTGCAAAAGAAACTTAGAGTGTTTTCTGTTGCACGTTGTTCCTTGAGTCAAGAGATTGCTGCACGTTGTTGCATATGAGAATTGTCGGTTCAGTTCTACATGTACATGTATTCCTTACGTAAAGAGTGCAAAAAAGAAAGTTTAGGTTTTTTCTTTGTGCTATAAAGTTCGCAACTCTTGCTACAGTTCTATGTCAAAAAAATCATGAAAGAAGTAAAAGGCAAAGAGGTGCTGAAAAAAAAAATAAGAAAAAAAAGCCGCACCTATAACAGAAGAAAAAAAAACAAAAGGAGAAGAGAAAAAAAATTCAGAATTGCTTGCAGCCTTTGTGTCCTTTGTTGAGCCATTTGCTTGCTTGCTTGAACTAGGTCCGAGACAAGTTTAGGCCAGTGACATAGACTAGCTTGGGATTATTATTCAGTTTTGCAATTTCTTTATTGAAATTTTGCTAATCCTTGCTACTATAAATTGCCTACCTAGCTCCACATATATCCTTCTGAATAGGCACAGAACTTTGGACCCTCGCAATCGTCGGATCACACTCTCCAAGGTATCCTCTGTTTTGCTACTAAGAATCTTGTAAGAACTCAGTTAGGTGCTGTCATTTGCTTGTTGAGAGTTTCTACCGTGATCAAACAGTGGTGATAGGAAAATATACTCTTGTGTGTTTTCTTGTTTTCTATTAACAATGACAGGCTACAACACCGATGGTGATGAGTCGATGGTGTCAAATGAGGTTGATACAAGTGTTGTAGCACAACGAGTGTTTAGTTCTCAAATGGAGAAGGTAGAGAAAAATCAAATGAACAACTTGTTTCAGACTCACTTTGTTGTGAAGGATCGATGTTGTCGTGTCATCATTGATGGAGAGAGTAGCAACAACATCGCAAGCTTGGAATTGATCGAGAAGCTCGGCTTGACCACACAGCCACACCCATGTCCATACTACATCCAATGGGTAAATTCTTGTGGTAAGATAAAGGTAGATAAAATTGCACGCATTGAATTTTTTATTGGTTCTTATAAGGATTGCGCAGATTTTGATATAGTGCCTATGCAAGCGTGTCATTTGTTATTGAGTAAGCCTTGGATTTCTACAAATAATGCTTTGCACAATACCATTGCTAATATCTATTTATTTAAATACAATGGTAGAAGAGTTAATCTTAAACCTATGTCTGCTGCTGAAATTTTAGAAGAGGATCAACAAAGACTTGAGAGAAGAAAGAATGAACCATTTAGGAAAGAATGGACTACTTCAAATGTTGACACTTACATCAAAATCTGAATTAGATGATGAACATATTTCCTTGCCTCTTGTTGCAACTAATACATTTCAGGTTCTACACAAAGAAGAGGATAGTGTGAAAGATGAAGAACATGTTGTTGTTTCAGGTAAGAGCTTTCTTGATGTGATGAATTGTTCCAACAATCTTGTTGTATTGGAACCTTGTCTTGATTTGTCTTTGCCACAAGTTGATTTATCTACTGATCCTTGTGATAAAGAGGAGTTGTGTGCCACTGCTTCACTTATACCTTTGCCACAACAAATGAACAATATTGATGTTTTTGCTTATGATTCACCTACTAGTGCTGAAATAAAACATTTGATTTTAATAATATGTGAAAAGAATGAGCAGAAATTATTGTCTTCTCTAAATACTTTGGGTTATATTGAATTTGATGTTCTTTGTGATCTAAATACCGTGGAGAAGCAAATCTTTTCTCAAACTGAATTGCCTTTACTAACAAGAAACAAATTTTATGCTATAGGAAACTATGATCATAGAGGTATATTTATGGTGCATAAAGTTTATATTTGCTCAAACATGAATACTCCTTGTGTTGTACAACCAAATGATGAACTAGAAAACTTTAATATCAACTACCATGTCAGATCATCTTTTTCTAGTATTTCTAAGATCACACATTGTCTACCTTGTGATAAGAGTGAGAATGATGCTCATATTGCTGACCAAGTTTTCAAAGGGATTTTTAATTTGCACGGAATGCCTTCTACTATAGATTCTCATTGTGATGACAAATTTCATAATGCATATAAATATGAGTTGCATCCCAAGTTTGGGAATAGTTCCACAATTAATATTTCAGATTTGAGACCATACATGGGAGAAAGAGGTGAGCTCGAGCAGAGGACGACTCTAATTCAAAAGGGGGAGAATGATGAGGACATCACCCTTATGGATACACCCAGCACTCCGCCAACCAAAATGCAAGTTCATGCGCGACAACTGAATTTACGGGTGAGCTTGTTCCTAATGATTCCTTTATGTGATTTTGAGAATAGATTGCTACCTAATGAATTAATTATTGTTAGAAACCATAGAGATGATGATGAGATAGCTGGGGAGGTGATTGGAGACGTGATGGGCCAGCAAGGACGTCCAAGCCAAGGTGGAGGCCCAATCAAAACCGACTTCGAGTCTGTTTTGGAGCCCAGGACCAGTCTACACTAAAACGGATGCCCAGGACGCATACGAACTCGGATTTGGATTTTCTATATATGCCTGGAAAGATAACGAAAAGCCCTTTCCAACCCAACTGGTCCCATATCAAAATTCGTCCCGAGCTGTCGGCAATCGCCAAAACAATTCGACTTACAGAATCTGTCCTGGTGCTACGACACCGTAATCGGTCTTTGGACCATGTATCGAGTTGAGCCCACTTAGGGCTGCGTCCAGGGGGTCTTGCACGACCCTAGGGTCCTCATATAAAGCCGCCGCCTCTTTATTAGGGTTTAGGTTTTGCTTAGATTATTCTGTTGATAACAGTTTCGCCGTTTGATCGGTTTGTGAGACTCCAAGTTATGAGATTCATCGTATACTTGCAAATTTGGTTGCATTCTTCTTTGTTCTTGCTTGTGTTCTTGATTTGCAGGCAAGGATAAGCCTTCTCGGCGAGGTCAATCATTCTTGAACGGTTGATAACCAGAGGAGACGTTGTGCTGTGATTGCGGGGTTCAGAACGTGTCGTTCGGAAGCCGGATCGATTTGTGTATCGCCTCCGCCTAAATCAAGATTATCAGAACCTATCGAAAGATTGGGAATCCTTGTCCACATCACTTTTGGATCATGGGTATATTCATCAATCACTTATTCTTTCTATTGTTCCTGTACTTTTGGTTCATAAGAAAGATGGTACTTGGCGTATGTGTGTAGATTGTAGAGCCATTAATAACATTACTACAAGGTATCGTCATTCTAGTTCTAGGCTATACGACATGTTTGACAGTTATGTGGTGCTATAATTTTCACTAAAATTGACTTGTGCAGTGACTACCATCAAATTAGAATGAAACTTGGAGATGAATGGAAAACAGCTTGCCAAACCGAATTCGGGTTGTATGAGTGGTTAGTAATGTATTTTGGTTTAACTAATGCACCTAGTACTTCCATGCATTTGATAAATGAGGTTTTTAGAGCTTTCATTGGCAAATTTGTGATAGTTTATTTTGATGATAACTTGATTTATAGCAAGTCATTGGGTGAACATATGGATCATTTGCGTGCTGTTTTTGATGCTTTGAGAGTTACACGTTTATTTGGTAACCTTGAGAAATGCACCTTTTGCATGGATCGAGTCTCTTTTCTTGGCTATAATGTGACTCCACAGGGAATTATGGTGGATGAGGCGAAGATTTAAGCCATAAAGAGCTGGCCGGCACTAAAAAGTATCACACAAATGAAGAGTTTTCTTGGTCTTACAGGTTTCTACTGCCACTTTGTCAAGGATTTCAGCACCATCGCTGCACCATTGCATTAGTTGACAAAGAGGGGCGTTGAGTTCCACTGGAGTAAGGCACATCATGAGTCCTTTGATGCTTTGAAGAACAAACTTACAGCACCATTACTACAACTTTCAAATTTTGATCAAACTTTTGAGCTTGAATGTGATGCTACTGGTATAGATATTGGTGGTGTTTGGATGTAAGATGGTAAACCTGTTGCATACTATAGCAAGAAAATTATTGTGCCTGTTTTGAGTTACTCCACTTATGTTAAGGAATTATATGCTCTTGTACATCCTTAGAGACGTGGTGTGATTATTTGTTGCAAACAATTTGTTATTCGTTCTGATCATGAATTGCTTAAGTATATTCACTCACAACATAATTTGAACAGTAGACATGCTAAATGGGTTGTGTTTATTGAGCCTTTTCCTTATATTATCAAACATAAGATAAGGAAGGATAATGTGATTGCTGATGCTTTGTCTAGACGTTATACTTTGTTGTCTCAACTTGATTGTAAAATTTTTGGACTTGAGACAATTAAAGAACAATATGCTGCCGATGTTGATTTTAAGGATGTATTGCTGCAATGTAAAGTTGGCCATGTTTGAAAAAAATTTTGTTAAACGATTGGTTCTTGTTCAGAGCTAACCGCCTATGCAGTCAAGTTGGTTCCATTCGTTTTTGTTGTTGTAGGAGGCGTATGGAGGCGGATTAATGGGTCATTTTGCTGCTAAGAGGAAAGACAATATTTTAGCCACACACATCTTGTGGCCAAGAAGGAGGAGAGATGTTTGTTGATGGTCGTTAAATACCAATTTCGACTGCCAATGTACCTATAAAAGTAGGAAGACTTAACATTTCATACTTGCATGTTAGTTAGGAATAATAAGATTCCACTTGTCCTATGAGATTTATGTGCACATAGGGATTTGATATAAAAGAAGTGGAGAAGTGGAGCATAATCCGGGAAAACGCCATCCAACCAATGGGACGGTGCCAACTAGACTTTCCTTGGATTGCATATGTGGCTGCACATGATTCCTCCGGAGAACACCGCCTTAAAACACAAGAGGACCCACCTGTCTGCCACCCCAAGGAAGCACAAAACCAAAGGGCCCACTCCCTGGTCGGGCGACGAACGGGGGTGGTCGGCCGACCTGGTCCTGAGGCGGTTTCGCCTCCCCTTCCATGTGTCACTCCCTCAGCTCTTTGGCAACGTCGGTGGCCTGAGGTTCCATGGCGGTTACTCTCCATTACCAGCTTATGGGCCCAATAAATTGAAGGGGAGAGATTCACTTCAACACACACATTCAAGAGTTATTCATTTCCCTCTTTCACTTAGTAGTTTCCTAGTCCTACTGGAGTTTAGTGTAGGAGGAGCCTTGCTCTCCAAGTCATAGGAGTATTGGTATGGCTCTTATATCTTTTCCTTTATTTTATTTTATTATGGCTTTATTCTATTCAATTAATATAGTTCTTCCATATAGTTGTGCTTATGATATGTGTTCCTTGTTTGGTTATATATCATGTTCATGTCATAGGACTTTATGCTTTCATGATGATATAGACTTGCTACCTTATTGTCATGATTGCCATATACCTTGAGTATAGTCTAAATATTATAATGCTAGTTATACTTTACTCTAGTTGTTGTGCCTAAATATGGGTTTGATATCCAATTAGGATTACAATTGCTTAGCTCATGACTTGTTAATCCGTAGGGTTAGAGTTATGTGTGCTTTAGTCATTGTTAATCCAATAGGTAATTTTAGTAATTAATCAACCATAGAATTCTACTTAAATGTGTAAGCACGGTGCTTAGACGGCTAGGTAGTATCGATCACCTCGTAATCCACGATCTGTAGAGGTAGGTAGTAGGTGGTGATAGTCCTATCTGTCCATTGTACTCCTCCACGTTTGGTTACAACGTGTGTCCAATACGGAGTTGCCTTGTGTATGCCGGGCATGAATCCGTACACGAAGTGTTGAGTGCATTAGACTATGACTAGTATAAACTTGCTTGTAATTGTTTGACTATGTGACTATATAGGTAGATTAACATTAGATATACCGGTTTGTTCTCCTAACTAACACTTCCTAGAGACTTAGGACTTTTATTTATCTTTAGGAATGAAGCTCTATGTGTCACACTACCCCTATACTTATTTATACTTACCCCTGTATAAGCTTTGATTACTCATACCAATCTTTATGTCTACGTTACTACTTACAATCATACATTCATGCTATAGCCTTCCTTTGATAGAACTATAAACGACAAGCTATTGGAGCAATCCAATAGTGAAATGCTACTATGGTATTTTCTGTGCGCTTGCGTATTTTACTCTATTGACACTGAAGTGCATCTTTATAATTATGTCTGACGCCATTGCCAGGGATGATTATGTTGATGTAATTTAGAAAACGTCAACAAGCATTTCTGGCGCTGCTGCCGGTGAAGGCATAAACATATTGATTGTATGGTAGTCATTGTTTATGCAGGCTAACCTTGTATGTTTTCTACCTTTGGTGTGAAAATAGGGTAGTGCATGACTGGGTTTGGATCTGCTTGAGAACTTCATCGAGAATCTGGAAAGAGTTTTAAGGAAAAGTAGACTTAATGTCTCTTCTCCTCGAAACTCTAAACTAGCTGATCAACACACCATCGAGATCTAAGACAATGGCTAAGAAGGCTCTCAAGGACTATTCCGCTCTCTTTGCTAGTAACGTGCTCACTGGGCCCGAGATTGACACCGAGGATGGAAACTTTGAGATCAAGACCAGTCTAATCATGATGTGCAGGCTAGCCCATTTTGTGGGAAAGCCAATGAGGATGCCAGCGCTCACTTGCAGCAATTCTTGGAGCTATGCAGCACCTTTACCATAAAGAACGTGACTTCGGATGCCATTAGGCTCCGTCTGTTCCTGTTCTCACTGCTAGGCTATTGACGACCACTAAATACCTAATTTAGACCGTCAAACACCTGCATGAAAGCAATTAAAAGAAGAGTCAACATAGTGGTAGGAGTTTGTTACTAACAACTTCCACAGAATTAATAGAAAATTCACATCATCAAGGGCGAAAACACACTTCTAGCCAATCAGAGCCAAGCACATGGATCCACTGGCCCACTTTCAGAAGGAAACCGACATAACCCACTACCTTACGATGTCAGGAGGGACGAGGGACCACCAGCAGGGACCCAGAACAGGGGGGCCACCTAGGCCCACAACCCATTTTCGGCTGAACATGGGTGTTCGGCCGAAGGTGGGAGCCCCCCCCCCCCTAGTGCATGGTCACCACGTGTTGTCTCTTGGTGCCTCCCTAAGGTTGATTGTGTGCATTAGAAGGAAGTTACTGTCTTTGGAACCGTCAGTGGGACAAATATAAGGAGCGGAGTGGCTCCACTCTCAACACACCTCAAGATTAGTTTCTGCTTCATTTCTCAAAGGCTTTCTCAAAGGGGGGAGTCCGGAGGTGGAGTGGGCCTGTTCACCTCTTCTTCACGCTTGTACCTTGATGGATGCTTGCCATATTTAGTAAGTCTTCATGATTCCTTTCTTGGTATTCAAGTTTCCTTTTTAAGTAAGTTTTATACTTAGTTGCTTTGATCGCTCAATGCTCTATTTAATTAGAGACCTTAGTCTTATACCATCGCACGTGGAGATTGAGAGAGTAGTCGAAAGCATAGACGTGTTGTCTAGGCCGTAGGTTACCTTTGTTTATCGCGTAGTCCACGGATTGCTAGAGGTAAGCAGTAGTTGGTGACAGCCCTATCTTTCCTTTGAAATCCTCCATGTTCGGCTATGCAGTAGGCTCTTCGCTGGAATTGCACTGTGGATGCAGGGGAAAACTGGATGCCCAATGCAAGCAACCTAGTAGTACTCTTACCTTGATTAGGTCCTTACACCCATTAGGAATCCTCTCTAGCCAATGCCATATTTATCTTGGTGTCCTTGGACGAATTAGAAAAGAAGATTAGGCACACACGTTCCCTATGGATTCAATACCTTGGAATACATCTGGGTGAAAGCTACTTCGGTATCCGTATGCTTGCAGATTTATTCTGTTATCATTAAAATACCCAACATACGCAAAGCCAAGTAGTGGTTCTATGCCAACAAGGTGGCTGTCAAGACCTGAGAGAAATGCTCTACTGCGTTCCTCATCAAGTTCTTCCCGCTAGGTAAAACCAACTCCTTATGGGGAAGAATTTTGAGTTTTCAGCAGGCGGCTAGAGAAACAATACCAGAAGCATGGAAAAGGATTCAGGAGTACATCCTGGCCTGTCCCCATCATGGAATGGATAAATGGCTTATTATCCAGAACTTCTACAATGGACTGACGGCCTCAAACCATCAGCACATTGATGCCTCTACTGGAGGAGCTCTACTGGAGGAGCCTTCTTCTCACTCACCATCAATTGGGCAACTAGGTTGATTGAGATGATAGTCTCCAATCAGAGGTGGAATGATGAGAGACTCCAGCCACATGCGCAAGGCATGCACACTGTCAAGGAGACAGACATGTTCGCCGCAAAAGTGGACCTTATCTTGAAACGGGTCGACATCTACGATGACCCCAGCCTAAAGGGCATAGTACAAGCTCTGGACCATCGCATGACGTGCGAGGTGTGTAGGAACACGGGGCATTAGGGCAATGATTGCTCAGAGACTCGTGAGGAGGCTGCGTTCATGAACAATGGGTATTGCCCTCAAGGAGGTTAGGGGTGGCAACCACACCCCTATCAAGGAGGTAACAATGGTTATTTTAATAAATCTTTCAATCATAACCAACCCTCCTTGAAAGATCTTGTCTTAGGCCAAACTGAAATTAATGAAAACAATAGTAAAAAGTTTGCCTCCAATGACAAGACTTTACAAAGCATTAATGCTAAGATAGAAGGTCTTTCCTGTTCTTATAAGAGCCAGCTAAGCTTTAATAAAATGTTTGAAACTCAGCTAGCTCAAATAGTCGTTGCTTTGCCTGCTTTGGACTATGGGAAAATTTCGGGGCAACCCGAATCTACCACAGAAAATGTGAATGCGGTGATGCTTGTGGGTAATCCTACTCGCAACCCGCTATATACTAACCTTGTAGGAAATGATGAATAGGATGAGTTGAACATCATCCCAGTAATCCAAGGTGATCCAGGGAGCCCGATGATCTCATGTTCAATTGCGACAGAATTCTTCGAGCAAGCATTGTGCGACCTTGGAGCCAATGTCGGCATCATGCAAAGAGATATCTTTAACAAGCTGAACCTCACATGACAAGTCCTAACTCAAATGCAGATTCAACTTGCCAACACGACAATGTTGTACCCCATAGGAATTGTCTAGGAAGTTTTTCTTGGGATCCAAGGATGCTTCGTCCCTGTGGATTTGGTGGTGCTGGACATGGAGGTCGGTAAGAGTACACCACTGATCCTTGGGCGGCCCTTCTTAAGCACCACACTGGCACAAATTGATGTCGGGACTGAAGTAACCCGTCTCGACCTCAATGGCAAGGAAGAGGAGTTTGAGTTTCAACCCTGCCTTATGGGTGGAGTGAAAAGCTGGCCGAATCTACGGGACATCAAGAAACTAGAGGTGGAGCCAAGAAGGGACAGTCTAGAGGATTCTATGCTAAAGTTTTGGGCATAAGAAAATCCCACTCTTGTCACCCCAGAGAAGAAGGCAACAGGCACGCCTGGGCAAAGAAGCAGCCGGTACAGAATAATCCTTCATCTACACCGCCCAAGTAGGTGAAAAAGGTGTGACAACCAAAGAAGACATCCATGTCCTCATCTCCAGACAAGGATGCGTCGAAAGCAAGTTAAAAGAAAGAAAGTCCCGTCCGCCAGATTCAAAATTGTTGAACCCTCGCCGACAGGTTAAACGATATTTATCCATATTTCCCTTTCCAACAATTTTTTATTTCAGTTTGTATATTGGAATTTGTCACTGCATGTTGGAATTAATTGCAACCCTATTTTGAAAAAAAATGGAATTTTTGGACTTTATCTTTTTGAGATTTTTGATTTGCAAAAAGATTGAAAATATTTTTCTCTGAAACATAGTTTCTTTCTTGTGGGCCACCACCAGTGGAGCCCACTGGCCAGAGGAGTGGATCAGAAGGGCCAGCACCTGGTCGGGTGACCAAGCCTTTTGGTCAGGCAACTAGAGAGCAACGGCTCTCTAGCCCCACTTGCTCTAACGACAAGTTGGCAACGATCATATCTCAATATGACCGTTGCTCTGCTCTCCTATTTAAGGCAATGGTCAGGAGAGAGAGTTCGTCACTCCATTCACATTTTCACCTCTCCACTTTGCTAGGCACTTGTGAAGGAACGAGAAGGCGACCAGAGGAGGGGTGAATGGGAGCCAATTAAAATTCTTCTCAAGAACTTAGCCTATGTCCCAATTTCAACCCAAGCCAACTTCAAAAGAAGTCACCAAGGTCACATACACCAACTTATGATGTGCTAACCCTAGGAATGACTTATACCAGCGGAACAGTAGAGTGGAAGCAAAGAAGAACAGCCAAGACACACAGCTATGAGAGAAACACAATCAAAACAGAACAGTTCTGAACATGCATCAACAGTTCCGGTGATGTCATCGGCAGTGTCGATCGACAAATTTGATAGAGCATTGGCAGTGCCGATCAGATTGTCGATAGTGCCGGTTGAGTACAACCGAGACACAAAGATATGGGAGAAACACACAAAACAATTGAACTTTAAAGAAGGAGCAAAGGAATATGAAAGTGGACAGCCATGAGACAAAACTATGGAAGAAACACACTCAAAACAGAGCAGTTCTAACGTAGCATCGACAGTGCCGATCAGGTCATCTGTAGTGCCAATCGGTAGTGCTGGTCCAGGCCATCGGCAGTGCTGGTCGGGTCATTGGCAATGATCATCAGCAATGCTGGTCCATTGGCAGTTGGAGCCATCGACAGCGGCCATCGGCACTGCTGATTAGGCCCGATAGGGTCAAAACAACAGCAACGATTCACAAAAAAAATTGCAAATCCCTATCAAACGAACTTAAAAAATCACGAAATTTGGACTAGAGGTGCATCATGGTAGGACGCATCTCCTCCAAGTAGAATCACAAGAAAAGATCACTAAATCATCATGAATTTCATGTTCTACCAAAAAGTATAGGGTTTGGATGAACTTGGAGAAATCCACGAAATCGAAGGTGCTCTTGGCTTGGATTCGGTCAAGGATCCATCTAGGATTTTTCTAGCATGCCGAGCACCAAGATGCCCCAAGAAATCTGTCCTGAATTCCTCTCAAAATGGAGACAAAAAATTCCCACAAAAATAGCTCCAAAAATAGGGAAAAAGACAAATTCAGAATTTAGGGAGAGAGGATGAACTTGAGCACGAAATTGAATCTCATAACATTGATTCATCCATTCAACATACATGGATACATGGCTTGGAAGCCACCCACTTACTCCCACTCTTTGGAAGAGAAAAGCTTGTCTCTCACACACCCTGTTCTCTCCACTACAACATGAAGCACTCTCCTAGCTCTATGGAATGAAAACCTAGTACAAGACTAATGGGCAGAGACCACCTCTCCCACCAACCCTACCTCTCCTTATATGGGCCTAGGGTTTGTCCTAAAGACCACACTACCTTTGATCTACAATACATTGCCACCTACCACCAAGGGCAAACTTGTCCATCTCTCTTTCCATCGCCCGAACGCCCTCGGGCCCTTCACATCTTTGCTTCATCTCGCCGCAAGCTTCGCGATGGTGCTACTGCACCTCCAATCACCACCACCGGTTTTGAGGCCTAAACCGGGAAACCGCCTTGCACACTTCTCAAAGCGCATCTTCCTTGATGTTGATGTGTGTCACCTTGTCTCACGATCCTGACCATCGGCAAGTCTCACCTGGTCCCGCTCTATTGGGTCCCCTTGTCACTTGCACCGACATCCCGCTTGCCTAGGCTCGGTGAACACACCGTATTCATCGCTCCCATGGTTTTGAGGCTCAACTGTGAAACTGTTTGTGTTTCTTGCCTCTCCCTGTTCACCTGCTAGAGTAGCCTCAATACAAGTTTTGGCAAGGATAAAAGCAATTATTCACATGCTAAGCAAGTTTTGGCAAGATTAGTTCATTTGGTTCACAGATAGCCAAGTTCACCTTTAAGTTTAGCAAGTTGCTTGAAGAGAGTCTATAACAGGCCATATAGAAAATCTAAGCATGAGAGATCGCTATCACTTTCATACAACTTAGCTCGAACTCAATCATAGCAAACACTAGAGTATGAACTTGGCTTTCTGTGAACCTAATGAAACACGAAAAATGTAAGAAAGCATAAGAGGCGAAGCTCATCTATCAATGCATATATTACATATGAGATGCAATGCGAACAGGTAAGATACATATATACACAAGAGTATCAACTCCCTCTCAAACGATGCCATAGGGATGGCAAACACTAGGCTCCCCGTCGTCCCCCCCACCCCCGAAGAAAAGCAAATCTCGAAGCATCTTCTAGGGGCATGGTGAGAATATCAGCCGATTGGTTTTTAGAGTCAATGTATTCAAATCAACATCTTCTTTCTCAACATTATCCCTTTGGAAGTGGAATCTCACATTTATGTGTTTGGCTTTACCATGTTAGATTGGGGTTTTAGCTAAGAAAATGGCACTAGAGTTATCACACATAAGTGGAACACTCTTAAAGGTTAACCCAAAGTCTCTTATGGTGAAACCATCCAAATGATTTGAGAACAGCAGCTAGCAGTAGCAACATTCTCAGCTTCGGTTGTGGATTGGGCTACACTAGATTGCTTGTGAGAAGACCAACAAACCAAAGAAGTACCTAAGAAATGGCAAGTACCCGAAGTGCTTTTCCTATCAATTCTACACCTAGCAAAGTCCGCGTCCGAATACCCAATAAGATCAAGAGATGAAGATGCAGAGTACCAAAGACTGAACTCAAGGGTGTATTTGAGATAGCTAAAGATGCGCTTGATAGATTTGTGATGAGTCACCCTTGGGGAAGCTTTAAATTGAGAACAAAGACACACCACAAAGTGGATGTCGGATCTTATCACCGTCAGGTACAAGAGGGAGCCGATCATGCTCCTGTACTCCCTTTGGTCCACAGCTTCAAAGTGTTCGTCTGGGTCAAGTGCTGTTATAGTGGACATTGGTGTTGACAATGACTTGACATTGACCATGTCAAACTTCTTCAGGAGATCTTTCGTGTACTTGTCTTGATGTATGAAGGTGTGTTGCTTGCATTGCCTGATTTGAAGCCCAAGAAAGAAGGTGAGCTCGCCCATCATCGACATCTGAAATTCACATTCCATAGGTTCTTCAAACTTGGATACAAGAGGACGAGAGGAACCCCCAAAGATGATATCATCCACGTATATCTGAACCATTGAAAAGTCATTGCCATGCTTCAGAGTGAACAAGGCATTGTCAACACACCCCATCACATACCCGCGCTCTAGCAAGAAGGTCTTAAGCCTAGCATACCAAGCCCTCGGTGCTTGCATTAGCCCGTACAAAGCCTTTTGAAGCTTGTACACTAAGTTTGGGTACTTGTGGTGCTCAAAGACAGGTGGTTGTTTCATATAAACCTCTTCCTCGATGTAGAAATTTAGGAATGCACTCTTGACATCCATTTGGTAAAGCCTAATGCCCTTAGACGCAGCAAAGGAAAGCAAGATCCTAATGGCTTCTATGCGTGCAACAGGAGCAAAGGTTTCCCCATAGTCTAAGCCCTCCACTTGGCTAAAACCCAGAGAAGAAAGATTGAAAATATTTTGCTCTGAAACATAGTTTCTTTCTTGTGGGCCACCACCAGTGGAGCCCATTGGCCAGAGCAGTGGACCAGAAGGGTCAGCCCCTGGTTGGGCAGCCAAGCCTTTTTGTCAGCCGACCAGAGAGCAATGGCTGTCTGGCCCCACATGCTCAAACGGCTAGTAGGCAGCGGCATATCTAAATATGACTGTTGCTCTGCTCTCCTATTTAAGGCAATGGCCGGGAGAGGGAGTTCTTCAATCCATTCACATTTTCACCTCTCCACTTAGCTCTAGCCACTTTTGAAGGACCGAGAAGGCAACCAGAGGAGGGGTGAATGGGAGGCAATTAAAATTCTTTTCAAGAACTTGGCCTATGTCTCAATTTCAACCCAAGCCAACTTCAAAACAAGTCACCAAGGTCACACACACCAATTTGTGATGTGCTAACCCTAGGAATGACTTACACCAGCGGAAGAGTGGAGTGGAAGCAAAGGAGGACAGCCAAGACACACAGCTATTGGAGAAACACACTCAAAACAGAATAGTTCTGAACATGCATCGACAGTTCCCGTCATGTCATCGACAGTGTCGATCGACAGATTTGACAGAGCATTGGCAGTGCCTGTTGACTTTTGCTAAGCCATATTAATAAATCATTCCCGGCACGGGGCCAGAAACGGTTCACTAATATGTCCCAGAGTCAAGTAGGTAAAATCCGCAAGCGCACGGAGAATACCGCTGTAGCATTTCACCCGGAAGTATTCAGGGTATCGTATTTGTTTATCCCAAAGGAAGGTTATGATCAAGAAGCGTTACTAACATATAAGATCATGTTAACAATTAGCAAGGATATCTAACCAAGACAGGCGGGTACATGATAATAACCGGGTAGTGTGACACACACAGAAGATTCCTACTAAATAAATAAAGTCTAGTGGAGGAAAGACTAGGCTAAGCTACTCCTACTATACATTCCTATACAGTTGCATAGCCTAAGTAGAATACATACAGACCCACACTCAGGTTCAGCAGTCAATAGTATAGCACTTCAGGCACGGACTTACCCCTGCATCCACAGACGACTTCCGCCAAGAGCCTACGCACTAGCCTAGCGGGGAGGATTTCAAAGGACGGACAGGGCTGTCACCACCTGCCGCCTACCTCAACGAACCAGTAGACTAACGAATAATTGATGCAAATCAGTCACCCAAGTACCATACTTGCATGACCAAAGAGCACTCTGCCCCTCCACGATTACTATTAACGAGGCAGAGCTACCGTACGAATACGATCACCAAACCCATGCTATACTTTATCAGCTAAAACTAAGCATAGAGACTATAACATATAAACTAGACTATAGTGACGGTATATAACTAGCATGACAATAGTAGTATAATAAATATAAACTACTATCACACAAGTAGACTATACTATCACATATATGGATCACAATATCAAACAAGAAACTCATGACCCAAGCACAACTATATAGAAAAAATATATATATTGATAAGAGCAAAGTCTTACAAAAGGGAAAAGATACAAGAGCCATACCAATTCCAAGTGAAGACTTGGGACTAGAGAGCTCTAGACTCAGCCTAACTCCACTAAAACTCCAAGAACTACTACTAGCAAGAGAGAAATGCTTCTTGTGGTGTGTGTTGAGTGTGAAGGCACACCCTCCTATTTATAGCCTCAATAGGTCGGCAAGGGAGAGTAACCGCCACGGAAGGCACCTCAAACCGCCATCAGGAGTCGCTGAGGAGCCAACACGTGGAAGCACAAAGGAATATCCCCCAGGACCAGGTCGGCCGACCTGACTGGGTCGCCCGACCTGGCCAGGGGTCCTCCTGGCCTGTGCTTTCTTGGGGAGGCTGGCAGGTGGGTCCTGAGGTCGGTTCCCACGGTATTACAGGGAGTTACGTCGGTTAAGAGCTGAAAATGGGCCCTTCAATCCGTGTGACGTCCATGTGGCACTCTCTGATTGGTCGAAAGTGTGTTTTCTTGCCTTTTGAGGTGTTTCCTTCACATTTCCTCCTGCATGCACAAAGTTCTCCAAGTACAAGTGGAACTATATTATTGTGATAAAGCATGCGTGTATGAAATGCCAAATTCTCCTTTATTTGAGTATAGTTGACGGTTGAAAATGGTACTTAACAGCCGTCAACAGTGCCGATCAGAACGTCGATAGTGCCGTCGAGTACGACCGAGACACAAAGATATGGGAGAAGCACACAAAACAATTGAACTTTAAAGAAGGAGCAAAGGAATATGAAAGTGGACAGCCAAGAGGCAAAACTATGGAAGAGTTGCTCTCAAAACAGAGCAGTTTTGATAGAGCATCGGAAGTGCCGATCAGGTCATCTGTGGTGCCGATCGGCGGTGCTGGTCAGGTCATCAGCACTGATCATCAACACTGCTGGTCCATCAACAGTTGGTGCCATCAGTAGTGGCCATCGGCACTGCCCATTAGGCTCGACAGGTCAAAACAACAACAGCAACTCGCAAAGAAAAATTGCAAAACCCTATCAAATGAACTTCAAAAATCACGAAATTTGGACTAGAGGTGCATCATGGTAGGACACATCTCCTCCAAGTGGAATCACATGAAAAGGTCAAGAAATCATCATGAATTTCATGTTCTACAAAAAAGTATAGGGTTTTGATGAACTTGGAGAAATCCACGAAATCAACGGTGCTCTTGGCTTGGATTGGGTCAAGGATCCATCAAGGTTTGTTCTAGCATGTCCAAGCACCAAGATGCCCTAAGAAATCTGTCCTAAATTCCTCTCAAAATGGAGATAAAAAATTCCCATGAAAATAGCTCCAAAAATAGGGAAAAAGACAAATTCGGGATTTAGGGAGAGAGGATGAACTTGAGCATGAAATTAAATCTCATAACATTGATTCATCCATTCAAGATACATGGATACATGGCTAGGAAGCCATCCTCTTCCTCCCACTTTTTGGAAGAGAAAAGCATGTCTCTCACACACTCTGTTCTCTCCACTAGAATGTGAAGCACTCTCCTAGCTCTATGGAATGAAAACCTAGCACAAGACTAATGGGAAGAGACCATCTCTCCCACTGGCCCTACCTCTCCTTATATAGGCCTAGGGTTTGTCTTAAAGACCACACTAACTTTGACCTACAATACATTGCCACCAACCACCAAGGGCAAACTTGTCCCTCTCTCTTTCCATCGCCTGAACTCCCTCAGGCCCTTCACATCTTTGCTTCATCTCGCCATAAGCATCGCGATGGTGCTACTGCACCTCCAATCACTGCCACCGATTTTGAGGCCCAAACCGGAAAACCGCCTTGCACGCTTCTGAAACCGCGTCTTCCTTGATGTTGATGTGTGTCACCTTGTCCCACGATCCTGACCACCGGCAAGCCTCTCCTGGTCCCGCTCCATTGAGCCCCCTTGTCACTTGCACCAGCATCCCGCTCGCCTAGACTTGGTAAATGCGTCGTCTTTATCGCTCCCAAGGTTTTGAGGCTCAACCGCGAAACTATTTGTGCTTCTTGCCTCTCCACGTGTACGGTGTGGATCACTATTGACTTCACCCGGCCTCCCGATCGTCCGACCCGAAGTTCCCAAGTCGCGCCCGATCTTTTCGCCGTTGGCCGTCAAGTGGACTCCATTGACCTACACATCACGAGACAAGCAAACACATTTCCCGTCTCCTGCAACTTCTCCAACATCTTCATCAACTCCTGTTAGTCATAACCATAGCCATGCACAAACTCATGCAATCCCTAATTTACCACTTTTCAACTCAAACACCGAATAAGCAAATGTCAATTACTCATCACACATTGCAAACCATGCCACATATCAACATGGTTTCTCAATCCCCCCCCCCTTGATGAGTACATTGACAACACGAAATGCACAAAAAACTGAATTTCAAGTGTGAAGTTGAATAAGCTCAACCAAATGGCTCAAACCCAAAGAAAAGGTGAAAAATGGCCATCTAGCATAAGAGGGATCACAAAACCAAGAGTTGGTCAAGAAAGCGACTCGAGAACACAATGATTGCAAAGGTTGTAAAAAAAAGCTCATGAAAACGCTCGAACTCATGGTATGCTCCCCCTTAACTTGTGGTATTTCACAAGTAATGCAAAATGAGGTCATCTTAAGTTTCTTAGTATTATTTGTGCATGACCCACAATTTTCTCCCCCTTTAGAAATGAACTCATCAAAGAAGCAAAAGAACAAACATGCAATGCATGAAAATGCAAACCTAAGGAGCTTCAAAAATTATGCCAACAAGGATTTAACCTTGCTAATCACAAAATAGAGCTATAAAGTGCAAAAGCAATAGCTCACAAACATACAAAGACCAAAAATAGATAGCACAACATAAACACCAAGAGCTATACAAGCTAAGCAGAAAGATTGAGTAGCTTAGATAGAATCAAATTTGCTCATCATGAGAAAGGTCGTCACCACATGTATAAGTACTCCCATCCTAGGTAAAACGGGCATCAAGTAAATAAAAAGAAACTAGCCAATTTCAATCTCAATCAGGGCAACCAACATTCATAGAAAATAAGCTCTACAAACGCTCACATATGCAACAGAGACTCATTATTATTAATTGATCCTCATGCAACTTCTTATCCATGTGGAGGGTCGCACGACTGGGTGCGGTAAACACCTCAAGGCACCAAAGCACAATTTTTGGATTTAGCATGCTGAATTTGATCAATTTATCTTTCATATTAAAGTCAAATTACTAAGCATGCCTTTGCGGCAAAAGGAACACATGTTCCCACAATGTTCCATCATGAGCTAAACATCTGCAAATCCTTTCATTTCCTAAACACAAGGTGCCATGGCCAAGACATCCTCTATACTAGCCTCAATACAAGTTTTGGCAAGGATAAAAGCAATTATTCACATGGTGAGCTAGTTTTCGTAAGATTAGTTCATTAGGTTCACAGAAAGCCAAGTTCACCTTTAAGTTTAGCAAGTTGCTTGAAGAGAGTCTATAACAGGCCATAAGCATGAGAGATCGCTATCACTTCCACACAACTTAGCTTGAACTCAATCATAGCAACGAAAAATGTAAGAAAGCATAAGAGGTGAAGCTCATCTACCAATGCATATATTACATATGATATGCAATGCGAATAGGTAAGATACATATATACACAAGAGTATCAACTCCCCCTTAAACGATGCCATAGGGATGGCAAACACCAAGTCCCCCCCCCCCTGACGGAAAGCAAATCTCGAAGAATCTAGGGGCTTGGTGAAAATATCAGCCAATTGTTTTTTTGTGTCAATGTATTTGAGCTCAACATCTCCTTTCTCAACATTATCCCTTTGGAAATGGAATCTCACATTTATGTGTTTGACTTTACCATGTTGGATTGGGTTTTTTGCTAAGCAAATGGCACTGAAGTTATCACACATAAGTGAAACACTCTTAAAGGTTAACCCAAAGTCTCTCATGGTGGAAACCATCCAAATGATTTGAGAACAGCAGCTAGCAACTCAGCTTCGATTGTGGATTGGGCTACACTAGATTTCTTGTGAGAAGACCAACAAACCAAAGAAGTACCCAAGAAATGGCAAGTACCCGAAGTGCTTTTCCTATCAATTCTACACCCAACAAAGTCCGCATCCGAATACCCAATAAGATCAAGAGATGAAGATACAGAGTACCAAAGACCAAACTCAAGGGTGTATTTGAGATACCTAAAGATGCAATTGATAGATTTGTGATGATTCACCCTTGGGGAAGCTTTAAATCGAGAACAAAGACACACCACAAATTGGATGTCGGGTCTTATCACCGTCAGGTACAAGAGGGAGCCGATCATGCTCCTGTACTCCCTTTGGTCCACAGCTTTACAGTCTTCATCTGGGTCAAGTGCCGTTGTAGTAGACATTGGTGTTGACAACGGCTTCACATTGACAATGTCAAACTTCTTTAGGAGAACCTTCGTGTAGTTGGCTTGATGTATGAAGGTGCCTTGCTTGCATTGCTTGATTTGAAGTCCAAGAAAGAAGGTGAGCTCGCCCATCATCTACATCTGAAATTCACTATCCATAGCTTCCAGAATTCTAGATGCAAAGAGCATGAGAGGAACCACCAAAGATGATATCATCCATGTATATTTGAACCATTAAAAAGTTATTGCCATGCTTCAGAGTGAACAAAGCTTCATCAACACACCCGATCGCATATCGGCGCTCTAGCAAGAAGGTCTTAAGCCTAGCATACCAAGCCCTAGGTGCTTGCTTTAGCCCGTACAAAGCCTTTCAAAGCTTGTACACTCGGTTTGGGCACTTGTGGTTCTCAAACATAGGTGGTTGCTTCATATAAACCTCTTCCTCTATGTAGAAATTTAGGAAAGCACTCTTGACATCCATTTAGTAAAGCCTAATGCCTTTAGATGCAGCAAAGGAAAGCACGATCCTAATGGTTTCTATGCATGCAACAGGAGCAAAGGTTTCTCCATAGTCTAAGCACTCCACTTGGCTAAAACGTTGAGCAGAAAGACTAAAAACATTTTTCTCTGAAACACAGTTTCCTTCTTCTGGGCCACCACTAGTGGAGCCCACTGGCTAGAGCAGTGGACCAGAAGGGCTAGCCCCTGGTCGGGTGACCAAGCCTTTTGGTCAGCCGACCAGAGAGCAATGGCTCTCTGGCCCCACTTGCTCTAACAGCCAGTAGGCAACGACCATATCTCAATACGACCGTTGCTCTGCTCTCCTATTTATGGCAATGGCCAGGAGAGGGAGTTCTTCACACCATTCACATTTTCACCTCTCCTGTTTGTTCTAGCCAGTTGTGGAGGACCGAGAAGGTGACCAGAGAGGGGGGGGGTGAATGGGAGCCAATTAAAATTCTTCTAAAGAACTTAGCCTATGTCCCAATTTCAACCCAAGCCAACTTCGAAACAAGTCACCAAGGTTAGACACACCAACTTGTGATGTGCTAACCCTAGGAATGACTTATACCAGTGAAAGAGTAGAGTGGAAGCAAAGGGGAACAGCCAAGACACATAGCTATGGGAGAAACACACTCAAAACAGAACAGTTCTCAACTTGCATCGACAATGCCGATAGGCAGATTTGACAAAGCATCAGCAGTGCCGATCAGATCGTCGGTAGTGCCGGTCGAGTACAACCAACACACAAAGCTATGGTAGGAACACACAAAAAAATTTAACTTTAAACCAGGAGCAAAGGATTATGAAAGTGGAAAGCCAAGACACAAAACTATGGAAGAAACGCAATCCAAACAGAGCAGTTCTGACGGAGCATCGGTAGTGCCGATCGGCAGTGCATGTCCCACAAAAATTGCTCCAAAAATAGGGAAAAAGACAATTTCAGGATTTAGGGAAAGAGGATGAACTTGACCACGAAATTGAATCTCATATCATTGATTCATCCATTCATGATACATGTTGCAGATGGGCGCTGGCGTCCTCATTTGGCTTCCCACAGAATGGGCTGGCCTACACCATGGTAATGTGATCCGTCTTGATCTCAAAATTCACATCTCCCATGACATTGGGTGCAACAGGAATGCTGGATGCCGAAGGAGCGAAGAAATCACAAAGGCTCTTCTGTGCCATGACCTTGAAGCTTGATGGTGCGGAGATGACTGGATCACTTGTAGACACGAACTTCTAAGGAGGTACGAGACGTGCACGTACCCTTCTCAAGAGTTGTTCGGGATCTTCAATATAATTTTCAGACAAGGTGAAGCCGGTCATGCACTACCCTATTTTCACAGAAAACGAGAAAACAGACAAGTTTAGCCTGTTTGGGCAAATGCCAAATAATCTCATATGCAAATATATAATATGGGTAATTCTTTTGATCAATTGCCTTCCTTGGCAATGGCGCCAAAAATGCTTGTGGTAATCTTTAACGAATGCAGAGAGTTCGCAAGTGCACGAAGAATACAGTTGTAGCATTTCACCTGGAAGTATTCACGGTATTGTATTTGTTTTATCCTAAAGGAAGGCGTATGATTGATCAGAGTAATTACCATATTCTAGATATTTGCACATTGGATTATGAGACAAAGTCCTCATAGGGGTACATATAAACATAAATATGGTAGTGGACACACAGATAGCATACTCAAGTTAGATAAATATTAGACTAGTGGGGAAGGACAAAGAAAGAGCTAAGTTCCTATGTTGCTTTTATATAGTTATATAGTCTACATTATATACTATTATATAGATATAGTGACACTGCAAGATAATCAGGTCATCACACCCTGGGCATCCGGTTTTCTCTTGCATCCATAGTTCGATTCCGGCCAAGAGCCTATTGCATAGCAGAACGTGGGGGATTTCAAAGGACGGATAGGACTGTCACCACCGACTGCTTAACCTAGCAATCTACGGGCTACACGACAAATAATGTATTCTATTGATCTAAGCACCACGCTTACATCTCTAGAACAATACTCCTAGTCCCTTAAGCGACGGATCAGAAAAGGAGTAATCACATTGAAGCGAACACTAAGCACATGGAAATGATCTAAGTCACACATTAGTCATGCATCATTATAATAACATAAATAAAGACTATAGTAAGGGCTTATGTCTAACATGATAATATAGTGTGACTACATTACTAACATGCAAGCATAATAACCACATACATTACAAGAAACACATGACCCAAACATAACTATATAGAAAGACAATATATATTAAATAGAATAAAGTCTTACGAAAGGAGAAAGATACAAGAGCCATACCACAACTCCAAGCAAGACTTGGGAACAGAAGAAGACTCAACTCTAAGCCTATTTCCACTAAAACTAGAGAGAAACTCGAAATTCAAAGAGAGTGATGCTTCTTGGTGTGTGTTTTGGAGTGAGGCCACTCCCTTCTATTTGTAGGGCCCAAAGTCAGTTCCTGGAGTCAACAACCGCTGCCAAACCCCTTGAATCAACATTAGAGCAGCACTAGGATACAGCACATGGCAGCCATGCACGAGGGGTCCACCCTCTGTTCGGTCAAACACCGCTGTTCGGCTGAACAGTGGGGAGTCCCCTCGGGTGCTACAGCCTCTGGTGCCCTGGCACATGGGTCCCATTGTCCAGTGACACTGTAAGGTCGGTTGTTGAGGCGGTTTGCTTCTGTTGGTGAGCCATTCCATCTGTGGGAGTTCCTGTTGGCGAGCTGTGATTGGTGGAAGTTGTGTTTCTTCACCAACTAGGTGTGTTTCCTCCTCCATTTTGTTATTTTTCCTGCATGTGAGTATTTATCCAAGCACTAGTGGATATTTATTATTTCTAACTAACAAGCATGGTGGGAATGTTGAATCCTCCTTTATTTTGAGTAATATTGATGGTTGGAAATGGTATTTAACGACCGTCAACAAACTCCTTGCAAGCTTCATGACCATTAATGATTGGATCCCCAAGGTATGATGATTTGGTGATAGATGACAACTATGAAATTGTGGGCTAATATCTACATGAGTGTTGTCTATGCAGGAATCATCTCTAAACTCTACTATAAATCATATGGATGATGGCGGCCTTGGCAATTGCTGACAATGACCACAAGCATGGAGGCTTGTGAGCTTGATGGAGTCCAAGGGTTGTAGGAGATGGATCAAAGCTAAGGACAAGCTATAGAGCAAGTGTTGGGAACACTTGTCTAGTTGTGTTTTGAGTCCATAGGAAAAAAAACGGACTATCAATGGGGTTTAGGTCATGTCTCTAAGGTCACACTAGTTGGTGATGTGCATGGATGCTCAGGGAAATCACAGGCACTAGATGATAGTAGAGAAGCCAAGGAGCTGTTCGGAGAAGTCGGGAAACGAAGTCAAGCGAGAACGAAGAGTTTCAACTTCTAGATGAAGTGACCGGACAGAGGGGTCAGTGGTGACCGGACTGTACGGTCACTAAGAGGTTTTGTCTGGGACTTCCAGCGAACAATGAGGAATCTGTCTGTGCAGTGAGCTATAGAGATCGGATAGTACGGTCAGGTCACCAGACTGTACGGTCAGTTCAGCTGAGGCACAGGACAGAGAGGAAGCATTTTGGAATGTTTCTGGACTGGAGAGAGAAACGAGCTGGACGGTCCGGTCAGCTGATCGTATGGTCCGGTCAGTACGATGATCAGCAGTGGACAGAGCTGTTGGAGCTGATTCTACAGTGACTGTCACATCCGGCTCCAACGACTGAAACAGAATGCATCTATATGCGTGCCCAGGATCAAGTTTTCACGCACACATGACATAGGTCAAAAGTATTATGATAAAAGAATAATATCTTTATTAAATTGATAAAATGTTACAATGGTGACCCATAGGTCAAAAGTAAAAGATTACATTGCAGCGGAATAACTAAGCGTTGACGTCCTTCCGCTCCCACAGGAAGTCGACCCAAAGACCGCATGCCTAGTCCCCTTCATCGTCTTCATGGTTATACCCCCCTTCTCATGTAGCTGAGCAGCAATGTGGGGTATAGCAAGGGTGAGTACATGTCGTACTCAACAAGTGGGGGAAAAGATGACATGGGGCTATAGACAAGAGAGGCTTAATGGGGTTTATTGCATAAGCTTTTAATTTCCTGAGCATCCTAATTACTAGGTGAGGTCATCCCAACCATTGAACCATAGGGTCCTATCCAAGCCAAGTCCAGTCCAAACAACCGATACCAACCATTCCATCCCATCACCAACTAATCTTGTGAGGATTCCAGGATGCTCATGACCGTGAGCACGGCTGTCATGATAGTTCTACACTCTGCAGAGGTTGCACCACTTAACCCACGAGTCGTGATTTCATCCCCTTTTGCCTGGTGGACTCGAGTCTCCATGTTGCCATGCCAGCCAAGCACTAGCACACTTCCTTAGGTGTGCGGCCAGGAGATCACTACGAGGCTTTTACAAAGGGTCTCCCAGTACATGCTAGCCACAAAGGTTCCACTCCCGTCCATAAGTGATAGCCCATCAACAAGCAGCTCATCACCCTAGGAGACCCCTCTTGAGCCATTCAGATACAAGGACAATCCTCTTGACTTCCATTCCTCGCTCCACCAAATGCTGCACCGACACTAGGAGAACTCCTAATTAATCAACCAAGCTGTTCCATAGCAGCCTTGTGATGGCACTGTTGTCCTGGGTTACCGCTCCAAGAACCAGTTTCTAGGATCTACAACGAGCATACCACCACCCAACATGTGCCAACGGCACCACATCCATTCAATCTAGCTTGTTGAGATCCCTAAGTCCATGTTGCTAAAAGAATTACCAAATTATCCCCAATATGACATTGTTCATTAGTCAACATTAATTGAACCCAACAACCCAATAAGCAACTAAGCATGTCTACCCATAGCTAATTAAACCTCTAATTCAAGGCGACAATGACAAGATAAAGCAATACTAGTAAACCCTAACAATAGGTACCCATTCATTTGACACAAGCATGCAGTTCTAAAATAATCATTCATAATAGGAGAAAAATACATCAAGGACACTTGCCTGAAATTAGATGTTGCTGCTCTGTGATAACAAATCTTTATCTTCGTCCTCGTACGATTCCCGTGCATAAAAATCCTATTCGCGCAAGACGTACAAAGCATACACACAACAAATACATAATGCAAGGTATAGAACAATCGGGTATGGTTGAACAAATATTGTAATTGGATAGTTTATTTGGATACAAGAATGTAGGCGGAAGAATCATCTAAATCGGGGTTGTGGATCAGTCGAGAGATTGTTGCAGTTCTCGGCTTCGGACTTCCTTGGGGTATTGAGCTTTTCTCTCCATTCATCGATTATGCCCTATATTCGACTAGTTGCCTTAATTGATGCCATTAGATCAATTTCCATATTTTAGTTGAATTAATTAGGTAATTAGCTCAACCTAGCTGCAATTAATTCCATACCTATCTGTTAATTGCATGTCTAGGGTTTGTCTCTCGTTTAGTCTACAGTTAGATTTATTGCCTATTATTTGACTGCACACTAGATGACTCGCACGAGCCACATGTAGTCGATGATCACTGTTGTTACTTTGCATAAATTGTTCGATGATCATGTCCTTCATTCAGTGCTAGGATTTCTATTGTGCATTCTTACCTAGCGGTGCTTTGCTTGAAGATTTATACAGGTTCTATGCTTATTTTGTCTATACCTACGTGCATGCAGTCACACTTGACAGCAGAGATGGCAGGATCAGGACATGATAACGGCAAGAGAAAGATGCCAGAGAAGCCTAGAGGCAAGAAGAGGACCTGGCTGGACCCAGAGTGTGAGAGGGCTAGGAGGTTAGCACAACACCTGGATGCCATGGTGAGGTCTCGCAGGACACCAAGGACATGGCTGATCATAGAGCAGACAGGTGACACTCAGGGACTCAGGAGGAGTACCAGACAGAGGACAGCCTTGGCCAGAGGAGTTACTCCAGCACCTTGGTCGCAGAGTACTCCGGCTTTGCATCAGGAGAGGTCATCAAGACCTGCGGAGCAGGGATCCTCCAGACAGCATGAGGAGTCAGGGGAGGAGTTGGAGAGCTCAGAGTCTGAGGAGTCTGAGAGGTTGAGGAGGAGACTGAGCAACTAGCGCAGACTATACCCCAGAGGACAGCCCACTGTTGGTCGTATCTACGCACCCACTTATATACCGCAAGAGGACGGTGTACGATTGTAGCACTTTTTCCATGAATTGAGTATTCTAAGGTTTATCGAATCCACAGGGACCTTAGGGATAATTAAACAAAGTTAATAGTAAAAGATCTAGTCAAAGCTACTGTCGAATTTACGTTGCGTGAGGGGAAGACTGGCCAGCGCAAAGGTGCACCAGACAGTAAATCTATCGTTGCGCCGATCGGCGCAGGACTTGAGCCGATCGGCACAATAGTGAATCTAAGCCAAAGTGCGCCAGATGCCTTATAAGCCTATGCTGTTAAGTGAGTAACCAGATATCTACTAGTGAGGTCATAACCAGAAAGTCTAATTAAATAGCATCATAATGGGTAATTACATAGATCAATGAAAACCTATAATGAATAAGACCACCCTGCTTTCCGAGCGGCACCCGATTTATCGCTGCCGAGAGGAAACCCTTAATCGCGCGAGTATCTTATCCTACTCAACTATCCAATAGTGCTGTGCAGGCTTAGTGCTGTCACTGCTAAACCACACTACTAGCATCATCAAGCAACCATAATCAATACAATGTCCGAATACTATCCTAATCACCACGATCAAGATAATATCAACTTACTTAGCCTAGAACTAAGCAATTGGAATAAGCATGTGCATGATTATAGAATCAAGACAGACAAATCACCAAAACCATCATCAACATATTCAATCATCCTTGAGATACATAGAGTAAGATTCATCCCCGTCAAGATGGCCTACCTTGACGGATCAACTCTTAACACCAATGGTTCTTGAAACTCAACTAGAGATCTATTCTAACGGGGCAAGCCTCGGTGGCTCAAACTCACGGATCTATTGTCCCTCTGTCGCCTCCCTCTCTCTACGGCCAGGGTTTACAAGTATTTATAGGGGTTCTACTCATAAAGGACTCGGTTTCTAGCAAATAAGGCGGTTGCGCCGATTGGCACAGGATTGCGCCAATCGACGCAAGCCGTGTCTTCTCTGGTTTCTTCTCCGAGTCGGTTCCTCTGTCTTCCACAGCTGCCATGTGGGCCTTTTCCTTCGAGATAAAGTCTTGTACTGCACGTCGAGATCTTGAAGTTCCATAAATCTTCTAGGCAAATATCTTCAAATGTCTTGCGCAGATAAACTTCCATAAACATGTGGAATGGGCCTCGGACACTTCTGTGGGCCAAAACACCCTAGCGCCGACCGGCGCATGGACTGCACCGATCGGCGCACTGGGCTTCTTCAGTGCTTTTCGTCGTTTCTGGATTCCTGTCCTCTCCAGCATCACTTTAATCACCAATTTTACCTGTTTCTACAATAAAGCTCCAAAACAACGCATATACAAATATATAGACAATATCATAGGTAAATGGCCTAAATTAGTATCAATTATGCTCTACTTGGGAAGTGCCAATAGTTCCCCCACACTTAAACCTTTACTCATCCCGAGTAAAGTAAAAGAAAGAGAAATCGAAAAACATACTCTTTCTATCATAAAAGATATCTCAAATCAGCAAATGTTGAGCATTGTTCTATTATGGTGTATTTCATATTGGTATTCAGCAAAATAGTTCAAATATGGGCATAAAGCTTAAAGTTTCTCCCCAAAGCAACAGATCATGTCCAACTCATAAATTATAACTTTTCCACACATGTAAATTACTTAAAAGATTGTTGTGAACATAGAGAATCTATCTTCCAAATAATCCAAGGCAACAACTCATCTTTCAAATCACTCAACCTATATCCTACAACATAATGATCAAATAATATTAGTGTAAGGCTTATATGAGTAGCTAGGTGAGGTAATTCAAGGATTGAAACATAAATCAATAATATATTATAAAGCTAGGAGATTATTCTTCGTTGGAATTATAGAAACTTATCAAGATGGCCATTAAGAAAGAAAAATTTAAGAAAGGACTCACACTTTGGATATGTGGACATGTGCATAGCAAAAATTTGATCTTGGAAGATTGCACATGGTTGGAATGATTCATGGCTATATTGGAATGAATTTTGAGAATAAGCATGTCATATACCATCCCCCCACGCTTAAAATTTTGCTAGTCCCTTAGCAAATAGCAGAGCTTTTCTCTCTTTTTTTTCTTCTCCTTTTTTTTATTTTGCTCTCTGCTGCGCCGATCGGTTCAGGGTGCGCTGATCGGCTCTCAACCCAAATTCACCAACATTTGTTGGTATTTGATCCGTCTGGCTTCAACATTTATTCAAGAATTAAATATAGCCAGAAATATAGGATGTGGTCAAGGAATGATACTCAACAAGATGTTTTCGGTTTATGGTAGTGTACTCAGCAGAATTGAATTTTTGCATGAGTAATTCAAGGCTAGAAAAAGATACACAAAGAATTGCCATCTTAGTAAAGTTCATACCAAAAAGAATTAAATCCTAACCGAACTCAACCATCAATTTAATGTTTATCAACATATCAAAGGTTCATGAGTATTGCTCAAAATATGGCATTGGTAGATAAGGATCTTGAAAACAATAAATTCCAAAGTTTACAACATGAAAATTTATTAATGAAAAGATTGGTACTAAGTTATCATCACAAACTAGACAACACAAATGAAGCACATGGGTACTGAAAATTGCTCCACATAAGACATATTTGCCGAATAATCATAAAGTGTAAGTTCAAAATTTTATTCAATGCTCAACATTATTTGGTCTTCACCAACACTTTTCAAGAAAGAATAAATAATTCAATTCTCCTAAAAGAGCATAACCGCCACCATTATATTAAGATCAAAACTCGAATACATGGTGATGATTTTCGCACACACTTGCATGAAAATAAAACTACTACTAACACACTTGCATGAAAATAAAACTACTACTAACTACTACTAACACACTTGCTTGAAAGTAAGCTACTACTAACTACTACTAACACACTTGCATGAAAGTAAGCACACCCGATACATGGTTTCCCAACCCGCTCACACACACATAAGCAAATAAAGAAAAAGATTGCAAAAGATAAAAGAAAACACAAACTGGGAAACCGATACACGTGCCAACTCCTAGGCACTCTAGTCATCCGAAAGTGGAGGCGGTGGCTGATCAAAGCCATAGCACCGCGCCTTGAGTCGCTCGAACTCCTCCACCATCGCATCATGGTTATCCCTCCATTGGGACGTGGCGTCCTCCATGCGCTCGATGTAGTGCATGTTGTTGTCGAGGTACCCTTGCATGGGCACGAAAAAGTCTGCACCGGGCACAGGAGGCACCACAGGTACACGCCCTTGGTACCTGTAGTCGATACCCGTCCTGAAGTAGGGAGCGCTGATCAGCGCGTCGCCTGCACCGATCAGCGCAGAGGGCTGTGAACCGCCCGCTGCATCGCTCCACCCTGACTGGTACTGCTGAGGCCCATGGCGTGACCCCCAGGAGTCCCATTCGCCACCTGATGCTGTAGATGTGTCCGGCTGTCAAACCCGCCCACGGCGGTCCTTGAGAACTTGGCCCCCCTCCAGTAAACCTTCCTCAAGCCAATTTCCTCCCTCCAGCTTGCGAGGGAGGAAAACTCCTAGCTCCGCACACGGGAGCTTGACGTTGGTGCCACCGACATGGAAGCCGGCGCAAACACTTCCCGTGACAATATTGCGACGAGTCATATTCTCGCCGATCTCCGTCGCGCACTCCCACTTGTCATCACGCCCTCTCGGTCTGTCGCCGTCATAGATGAGGGATGCTAGGCGTTGAAGATAGGCCCCGAAGACCAACTTCTTGCTACCTTGCCCCTCTTGTCGAGCCGACCCCGCACCATCACCGACATGGGGTTGCAATAAGACGGACTCACGATGGCGTTGTAGAGCCACCGCAAGTCCGCATCGGTGATGTTGCTGGAGTCGACCTTGTCACCTATGCGCGCTGCCAACCACCGATGGAAGACTTAAATGGTCGGGTTGCAGATGTTGCCGCGCTTCATCTCTTCTACGAACTAGAGCCGCCTCCAAAAGGAGTCCAACTCCCCACGTCCCAAGATGTCGGCGAGGTTGGTGTTGGCGTCGAAGCCGAAGGCTTGAGCCGTTGCCTCCATGGTCATCGTGTAGCTGATGTCGCGGACGCGGAAGTTGACGGCCTCGTTGCCCTCTTCGACGGTGCCAAGCCTCATCGTAGAGCCAATCTCGGTGATGACGTCGTGGTTGTAGTCCATGGGAAGAAGGTGGAAGTCCACCCAACCGAGATTGTTGAGCATCCTCCTTATGTCCTCCCACAGGCCGATCGAGGTGAGGAAGGTCTCGTCCAAGTCAAAGTTGGGGACGAACCTTCCCCTCACCGTGAGGTAGTGCCGCTGTTCCTCTGTGCTCTAGAGGGTGAAGCCCTCCTCCACCGTGTGCGGCATGAATGCCGGCGGTGGTGGTGATGTGGGAACCCCACGGCTTGCCGCCGTTTGGCTTCTCGTAGCATGCCCTGTTGGAAGGGACGCGCCGGAGATGGAGTGGCGGGCGCGGATCTCGTATGTTGCCGCCGCCGAGCTAGTGGATGCACCACCCACCAACATGTCATCACGAGCGCCGGAGCCACCCCTCGCCGAGGAGTCACCGCTCGACTCACCACTGCCGCCAGAACTGCTTCCCCGGCGCAGCCTCTTGCCCAACTTGTCGATGGAGGAGTGGAGACGATCCGTCTGCGAAAATTGTGGTACGTGTGTGAGATCGTGGGTAGTAAGGAAGGTGGAGAGATTACCGGGATGGTGTGCTGAACCGGGGGTGCCTGGCCTCCCTTTTATAGTGTGGGAAACTTCCAGGAGAAGGAACCGCCAAAAATTTCAAAATTTAAGTGCACGCCGATCGGCACAATTCAAATTTTGAATGCTCTGACCACTCTGGCGCTTGATTCTCATCCTTCATGTCGCTTCCCGGTACATCATGTTGGTTGGCAGGGGAACAGCACAGAATCCTGATGTCTTGTTGCCTGTGCCAATCGGCGCGGGCCCGTGCCGATCGGCGCGTCGTCTCTTTTTCAGCTTTTGGTCAATTACGTGTGTCCTCTGCACTGCACACTTGCATAATAATCATACCTGTTCCTCAAAATCAATGCCTGCTGCATTTGTCGCCCATTTGGGAACTGCACGGGTAGCTGCGCCGATTGGCGTAGTAGGGCGCCGAACGGCGCAAGTCCCTTGCACCTCGTCTTTTGGTCCGGCGCTGATCTTGATGCCTCGTGTTCATCTCTTTCACCTAATTTTTCCACTTTGTTGACGGCTGTTAAGTACCATTTTCAACCGTCAACTATACTCAAATAAAGGAGAATTTGGCATTTCATACACGCATGCTTTATCACAATAATATAGTTCCACTTGTACTTGGAGAACTTTGTGCATGCAGGAGGAAATGTGAAGGAAACACCTCAAAAGGCAAGAAAACACACTTTCGACCAATCAGAGAGCGCCACATGGACGTCACACGAATTGAAGGGCCCATTTTCAGCACTTAACCGACGTAACTCCCTGCAATACCGCGCAAACCAACGTCAGGGCCCACAGGACAGCCACCTGGAGAAAGCACAGGCCAGGAGGGGCCACCCCCAGGTCGGCCGACCTGGTCAGGTCGGCCGACCCAGCCGGGCGCCCTCTCCGCCTGGGCTTCCACGTGTTGGCTCCTCCGCGACTCCTGATGACGGTTTGAGATGCCTTCCGTGGCGGTTACGCTCCCTTGCCGACCTATTGAGGCTATAAATAGGAGGGTGTGCCTTCACATTCAACACACACCACAAGAAGCATTTCTCTCTTGCTAGTAGTAGTTCTTGGAGTTTTAGTGGAGTTAGGCTGAGTCTAGAGCTCTCTAGTCCCAAGTCTTCACTTGGAATTGGTATGGCTCTTGTATCTTTTCCCTTTTGTAAGACTTTACTCTTATCAATATATATATCTTTTCTATATAGTTGTGCTTGGGTCATGAGTTTCTTGTTTGATTTTGTGATCCATATATGTGATAGTATAGTCTACTTGTGTGATAGTAGTTTATATTTATTATACTACTATTGTCATGCTAGTTATATACCGTCACTATAGTCTAGTTTATATGTTATAGTCTCTATGCTTAGTTTTAGCTGATAAAGTATAGCATGGGTTTGGTGATCGTATTCGTACGGTAGCTCTGCCTCGTTAATAGTAATCGCGGAGGGGCAGAGTGCTCTTTGGTCATGCAAGTATGGTACTTGGGTGACTGATTTGCATCAATTATTCGTTAGTCTACTGGTTCGTTGAGGTAGGCGGCAGGTGGTGACAGCCCTGTCCGTCCTTTGAAATCCTCCCCGCTAGGCTAGTGCGTAGGCTCTTGGCGGAAGTCGCCTGTGGATGCAGGGGTAAGTCCGTGCCTGAAGTGCTATACTATTGACTGCTGAACCTGAGTGTGGGTCTGTATGTATTCTACGTAGGCTATGCAACTGTATAGGAATATATAGTAGGAGTAGCTTAGCCTAGTCTTTCCTCCACTAGACTTTATTTATTTAGTAGGAATCTTCTGTGTGTGTCACACTACCCGGTTATTATTATATACCCGCCTGTCTTGGTTAAGATATCCTTGCTAATTGTTAACATGATCTTATATGTTAGTAACGCTTCTTGATCATAACCTTCCTTTGGGATAAACAAATACGATACCCTGAATACTTCCGGGTGAAATGCTACAGCGGTATTCTCCGTGCGCTTGCGGATTTTACCTACTTGACTCTGGGACATATTAGTGAACCGTTTCTGGCCCCGTGCCGGGAATGATTTATTAATATGGCTTAGCAAAAGTCAACAAGCATTTCTGGCGCCGTTGCCGGGGAAGGCGTATGATTAAGAAAAATTACTAATGTATATAGTAGTGTTGCAATTATTAAGGCTATCTCCTAAGCAGGTTAACCTTGCTTTGTTTTCTGCATTTTGTATGAAAACAGGGTAGTGTATGACTGGTTTCGACTTGCCGACAAACTTCACTGAAGATCCTGAGTCACTCCTGAGAAGGACACGAGCTAGGCTCACCCCTCCTCGTAAGGAGACTCGGCCAATCGAACCTGTCATTCCCGCACCATCAAGCTCTAAGCAAATGGCCGACAAGACCCTCCGCGAGTTCTCCGCTCCCTCCGCTGCCAACATCCCTACGGGACCAGCTGGCAATGTGGGAGATGCGAACTTCGAGATCAAGACCGGTCTCATCACCATGGTGCAGGCTAGCCCATTCTGTGGGAAAGCCAATGAGGACGCTAGTGCTCATCTCCAGCAATTCCTGGAGATTTGCAACACGTTCAAAATGAAGGACGTCACCCCCGACGCTGTTCGCCTTCGACTGTTCCCGTTCTCTCTCCTTGGGAGAGCGAGACAGTGGTTCTACGCAAACCCTGAAGCTGTGAACACTTGGGAGAAGTGTTCAGCTGCGTTCCTTGCAAAGTTCTTCCCGCTGGGCAAGACCAATGCCCTCCGCGGAAGGATCTCAAGCTTCCAGCAGGAGTCGAAGGAGTCGATTCCTGAGGCATGGGAGAGGCTCCAGGAGTACATCCTGGCATGTCCCCACCACGGGATGGATGATTGGCTGATCATCCAGAACTTCTACAACGGGCTTACTCCGTCGGCCCGCGACCACCTCGACGCTGCTGCTGGTGGAGCCTTCTTCTCGCTCACTGTAAGCAAGGCAAAAGCTTTGATCGAGAAGATGGTGTCCAACCAAGGTTGGAATGAAGAGCGCCTCCAACCTCGCCAGCGAGGCATGCACTCCGTCAAGGAGGTTGACATGCTCGCCGCCAAGATTGACCTTCTCATGAAGAAGATGGACGACCAAGCCAATGGAGAAGTGAAAGCCCTAGATGCTCGGATGACTTGCGAGGTCTGTGGCAACACGGGACACTCGGGCAATGACTGCCCTGAGACCCGTGAGGACGCAATGTTCATGGGCAACAACAACAACAACGGCTACCGTCCACAAGGAGGTCAAAGTTGGGGTCCACCACGTCCCAACTACCAAGGAGGTAACTCTGGCAACTTCTCTGGTTTTAATTCCGGTTATAATCAGCCCTCCTTGAAAGATCTTGTGCTTGGTCAAGCTAAGGTTAATGATAACATTAGTAAAAAGCTTGCCACCACTGATAGGACTCTTGAGAGCATCCACACTAAGATAGAGGGTGTTTCCTCTGCTCTCAAGAATCAGCTGAGCTTTAATAAAATGATAGAAACTCAATTAGCTCAGTTAGCTGCTGCTGTTCCTACTGCTGAGTCGGGGAAAATCCCGGGGCAACCCGAGACCCCCTTAGAAAATGTTAATGCGGTTACCACGAGAGGAGGTAAGTCCACTCGGGATCCGCCATATCCTAACCATGCAGGAAAGGACACATCAGCTGAGAAGCCGGCAGAAGAAGAAGAACTGCCGCCCAGGAAAACGGCCCCACATGAGTTCTATGACACGAACCTCATGCCGTTTCCCGAAAGAAGAAGGAAGCCCACCGTGGACGAGCAGTTCACACGCTTCGTTGAGGTAATCCAGAAGCTGCACATCAACGTGCCCTTGCTGGATGCGATACAAGTACCCACGTACGCTCGCTACCTCAAGGATCTTATCAGCAACAAGCGCCCACTACCGACCACAGAAATTGTCAAGCTGACGGAAGAGTGTAGCGCTGCTATACTCAACCGGCTTCCTGAAAAGAAGAAAGATCCAGGGTGTCCCACGATCACCTGCTCGATCGGGACACAGAACTTCGACCATGCCTTATGTGATCTTGGGGCAAGTGTGAGCGTCATGCCGAAGGATGTCTTCGACAAGCTCAACTACACTACACTATCCCCCACGCCGATGCAGCTGCAGCTGGCCGATTCAACGGTCCGCTATCCGGCGGGGATCGTCGAAGATATTCCGGTGAAAATCCGGAATTGCTTCATCCCCGTCGACTTCGTAGTGCTTGATATGGACGTCGGGAAGAGCACACCGCTCATCCTAGGACGCCCATTTCTCAGCACTGCGGATGCTCGCATCGATGTAGGAGCCGGAGAAATCCGCTTCCACATCAATGGCAAGGAGGAGAAGTTTGACTTTCGGCCAAGGAAAGAACAGTGCAACATGATCCGTATCAAGTACGGGCCGAACCCAAGCAACATCAAGGAAGTGGAGGTCACTCCGCCAAAGAAGGACAGCCTCATCACATTCATGAAGAACTTCCTTGAGAAGGAAAATGTTGCACAACAACAACTGATGAAGGCAAGGAGGCAAAGGTCACACATTAAGCAACAGCCTCCGAAGTCCACAAGGCAGCAACCTCCGAGGTCTGCAAAGAAACAGGCTGTGAAGCCTGCAAAACCGCAGCCTCCGAAGCCCGAGAAGCCACCGACCGCAACAAAGACCAAGAAGGTGTGGCGAACGAAACAAGAAGCATCATCCGCGTCTTCATCTCCGGGACCGGACAACGCTTCATCGAGCTGAACGCCGGAGAAAAAGTCCCGCTCGTCGGACTTTAAAAGGTGAGTCCTCGCCGGGAGGTTAAACCGGTAGTTATCCATATTTGCTCTTTTAATTGCATATTTGCTTTCCACCACATTTTGATTTTTCTCGACCACTGCATTTCTGCATTTTTGAATTTTTCCAGTCACCTTGAATTTTTCAAAACTCATTTGCATTTTTGAAAATTTAGAAAATAGGTTTTTGGGCTTTCCATTTTGAAAAGATTTTTTGTCGAGCTTTTTGAGCAAAAAGGCAGCAGGGGACAAATCCCCTAGCCGTTGGGGAACACATAGGAAAAAGGGGGCTGCCAGGAGGCCCACCTGCCAGGTCGGCCGACCTGGTGAGGTCGGCCGACCCCCTGGCCCCACTTTTTCCTGTGCTCCTTTCTCCCAACGGCTATATGGCCGT
Organism: Eleusine indica; assembly: GCA_030378355.1. Lineage (NCBI taxonomy): Eukaryota > Viridiplantae > Streptophyta > Magnoliopsida > Poales > Poaceae > Eleusine > Eleusine indica. Next base: position 22,732,078 of record CM059498.1, on the reverse strand, counting down.
TGCTCTGTCTCTTGCTAACGGCCATCTTGCTTCCTTGGCTATAAAAACCGCCCAGGAGGGGGAGCTTCACCATTCCAAGCTCATCTTTCACTCCCCTCTTTTGCTCACTTGTTGCTCTCCCAAAATTTCGTGTTCTTCAACTTTACTACAGCCCCAAAAACCCAAAAAAATATTTCCCCTCTGTTTTAGTGCATTTGCAAGTTGTTGTGAAAAGAAAACCAATTTCGGAGAAGCTCGGGTTTGTCGTTTTCACTAACGCTCACCCGAACACTTGTTCGATCTTGTTTTTTGTTCTTGTCTTGTGTTTGTTCTTGTGTGCAGCCATGTTCAAACGAATGAAGCAAGTCGCCGGAATCAAGCGGAGAAAAAGCACTCGTGCAAGCACGAGTCAAGCATCCTCCGTCGAGCTCACACCAAGTCCGGGGCATGGTGACCCCGAAGCTAAAATTCCGGAGGAAAGGCCAGCCTTGCTCATCACCGAGGAGCATCTCGACATCAAGGACGACCGCGAGGGCCAAGCCATCGCGCTCATGAGAGAACGGCCATTCGCCCACACCCGACGCTTCGATCCGGACTTCCTCGAGAAAATAGGTATGAGAGAAGAATTTGCCTCTATTTTTCGCACTATGGGTTGGCTAAATTTCGTAGAAGTAGATGAGCCGGGTTCTCGTTTGCTTACTATGCAGTTTTTATGCACCCTTAGAAAGTATGATGAAGGCATTTCTTTTCGCTTGTTTGGGCAAGAGCGCTTGGTCACATGGGGTGATCTTCATGCTATGCTAGGTCTAAATCCTAAATGTAGGCTAGACTTAGATAAAGCGCTAAAGGGGTTCCATAAAGAAAGTTTTTGGAAAAAGATTTCCGGAAACGAGTGGGGTCCCAAGCCTAGAACAAGTGCCATCCATAATCCTACACTTAGATTTATGCATGTGTGGTTGGCTATGACCTTGTTTCCTCGAGGTGACATTAGGGTTGTCCGGCAAGATGAATTGAAAATACTTTATGCCATGGTTAAGAAAATTAGGGTGTCACCCGCGGAATGCATGATTGATCAATGGTTAGACAATATAAAGTTGATAGGACCAATTGAGTGCACCTCTTTAGTTACTCGCATTGCGCAGAAGTGTGGTCTGCTTGAGAATGTTCATATTGAATATTTGACGGTAGATAGAGAATTTCTAGGCGAGGACTATTTTGTGCAAGGACATACTTTGAAACATGGTCCAAATAATACCTTGATCTATCACTTTCCCGGGTATACAAATGAATTCCCGTTACCTAACCCGGGTCTTCGTTTGTATCACTGTCGGGCACTAACCCTCCCACTTGAGCCAGTGGGAGAAGTTCGCAGGCATAGTGTTTCAGGGCGACCGACACGTTCCCGTAGGCATATGGAGCCTACACCGGAGTTTCACACTCCGACCGGAGATCCGGTATGGGAGCAGCCCCCGCCACACGACGAGGCAGGTGCATCAACATGGCAGGCCGGAGCATGGGAATCTCAGTACAATTACCCCATGTAGACGTCATCAAGTTCAAGCGGACCGCCATCCTTTGCCACTCGGTCATTCTCATCCCATGGGTTCCGTGAACTCAACTATGGGATGTCCGAGTTGACAAGGAGGGTGGACGACATTGATTTGCGCACCGAGAGCATGCAACAAACTCTCACGCAACATGTCGCCGACACCCAGCAATGGCAGAATTTCAGCGACAACCAATTCCGCCAGCTGAACGCGATGATGGCTCAGAATCAGAACAATTGGGATGTCTTCTTCCGCTCCCAAGGCTACGACCCGAACCAGCAGATATGAGCAAGAACAAGCTTGGGGGAGGACCTCCCTTCTCACGGTAACTCGTATCTTTCCCCTTCCCTTTTCTTGCATTTGCTAAATCTGAAATTCCATAAAAATTTGCAAAACATAAAAAGAACAAAAATATTTCCCTTTTTCATGCGCGGTATGAATGTGTATAATTTTCCTATGTTGAGATGATGAATAGTTGCTCTGTCCTTTATTCCTCTCTAAAGCTAGTTTACAACTTAGTACTCTCTCAAGAGTTAGGTTTGTTGGTAAATCTTGCCTTGAACTTGAATCTTGTGGGTAGCATATGCATTCTCTAGTTCTAAGTTGTTGACAGGTATGATATGATAGATAGGGCTGCTATGATCTTGCTCAACGTAAAGCTTGAATTCCGGAGTTTTATTTTTCAAAATGACAAATTGATAAGTTCCTCAATGATGAAATTCCCACCACAGCCATATGTAGTGTTTACATTTGAAAACCTTTACACATATGCTGCTTGTTTCACATTGAGCTTAGTCAAAATTGTTGTGACCCTAGTAGAACTCTTTTCATGCTTTCTTGATCAAGATCATGTACACACATCCACCGCCATGAGCTATCCTTCTAAATCAAGAAGATAGCATCCACCATATCCACCATATCCACCATATCCACCGTGAGCTATTCTTCTACACCGGAAGAAAGCCACTATCCATCCATCCATCCAAAGAAACACTCCATATATCCATTGCAAAAATTCCTCTCTCAAAGTATTCATTGCAAACTAGGACTATGGCTATGCAAAAAGAAAAAAAAATGCTCAAAAAAGAGAGCAAGCAAAAGGTAGCCATAGCCTAGAAACTCCAAAAGAGAGAAGGAAAAGTCAAAAAGGAGTTATTTCTTCCCATCCACCATTCCTCCGTTCTCCCACACACTTGCACATCTTGATCAAGATTGTTTGAATTGATGTTTTTCTTGGATCCGGTCTTTTGACATAGCAATATTATGTGAACATGAGTGCCTCATATATCCCTACCTTGAGCTCCACATAAAGCCTTATTTAGAAGTAGGTGATTATAGGCAACACTTTGCCTTGGTGAGGAATCATACACATATTGAGTGATCCGAGAGAATCATTTGAGGAACTTGGTTTTTATTTTCAAAATCTTTTGAAAACCTCCGGAATAACATAGCGGAATCTAGAGCAAGTGATTGGTGCCCTGCAATTGTTCTATCTCTCAACCGCCCAAGACAATGAGGTGTAAAAGCCCCATGGATCGAGGTAAATGGGTAAGTTATGCGTCAATATATTTAATTCTAGGAAGAGTACTTTGTTGTGCGCATAGTATTATTGAGGAGTAGGACATTGTAGCAACTCCTGATCAACAACTTAAGTTTATCTTTGCTTCGGGACGAGCAAAGGGTAAGCTTGGGGGAGTTTGTTGACGGCTGTTAAGTACCATTTTCAACCGTCAACTATACTCAAATAAAGGAGAATTTGGCATTTCATACACGCATGCTTTATCACAATAATATAGTTCCACTTGTACTTGGAGAACTTTGTGCATGCAGGAGGAAATGTGAAGGAAACACCTCAAAAGGCAAGAAAACACACTTTCGACCAATCAGAGAGCGCCACATGGACGTCACACGGATTGAAGGGCCCATTTTCAGCACTTAACCGACGTAACTCCCTGCAATACCGCGCAAACCAACGTCAGGGCCCACAGGACAGCCACCTGGAGAAAGCACAGGCCAGGAGGGGCCACCCCCAGGTCGGCCGACCTGGTCAGGTCGGCCGACCCAGCCGGGCGCCCTCTCCGCCTGGGCTTCCACGTGTTGGCTCCTCCGCGACTCCTGATGACGGTTTGAGATGCCTTCCGTGGCGGTTACGCTCCCTTGCTGACCTATTGAGGCTATAAATAGGAGGGTGTGCCTTCACATTCAACACACACCACAAGAAGCATTTCTCTCTTGCTAGTAGTAGTTCTTGGAGTTTTAGTGGAGTTAGGCTGAGTCTAGAGCTCTCTAGTCCCAAGTCTTCACTTGGAATTGGTATGGCTCTTGTATCTTTTCCCTTTTGTAAGACTTTACTCTTATCAATATATATATCTTTTCTATATAGTTGTGCTTGGGTCATGAGTTTCTTGTTTGATTTTGTGATCCATATATGTGATAGTATAGTCTACTTGTGTGATAGTAGTTTATATTTATTATACTACTATTGTCATGCTAGTTATATACCGTCACTATAGTCTAGTTTATATGTTATAGTCTCTATGCTTAGTTTTAGCTGATAAAGTATAGCATGGGTTTGGTGATCGTATTCGTACGGTAGCTCTGCCTCGTTAATAGTAATCGCGGAGGGGCAGAGTGCTCTTTGGTCATGCAAGTATGGTACTTGGGTGACTGATTTGCATCAATTATTCGTTAGTCTACTGGTTCGTTGAGGTAGGCGGCAGGTGGTGACAGCCCTGTCCGTCCTTTGAAATCCTCCCCGCTAGGCTAGTGCGTAGGCTCTTGGCGGAAGTCGCCTGTGGATGCAGGGGTAAGTCCGTGCCTGAAGTGCTATACTATTGACTGCTGAACCTGAGTGTGGGTCTGTATGTATTCTACGTAGGCTATGCAACTGTATAGGAATGTATAGTAGGAGTAGCTTAGCCTAGTCTTTCCTCCACTAGACTTTATTTATTTAGTAGGAATCTTCTGTGTGTGTCACACTACCCGGTTATTATTATATACCCGCCTGTCTTGGTTAAGATATCCTTGCTAATTGTTAACATGATCTTATATGTTAGTAACGCTTCTTGATCATAACCTTCCTTTGGGATAAACAAATACGATACCCTGAATACTTCCGGGTGAAATGCTACAGCGGTATTCTCCATGCGCTTGCGGATTTTACCTACTTGACTCTGGGACATATTAGTGAACCGTTTCTGGCCCCGTGCCGGGAATGATTTATTAATATGGCTTAGCAAAAGTCAACACACTTCTCCCAATGTTCCTGTAGTATTGACATACATAGTGGGGCTCATCTGGTGACCACGCCAATCGGCGCGGACTCGCGCCGATCGGCGCGACATCCATTTTTGCTCCTGGCCCCTCGCTTCTTCGCTAGATGTTGCTCTTCATCCTTTCCTGCGTTATTTAGCAACCATTTTACACATAAAAATTTATTCAAAAAGATTTTTGATTACCTTGAAAATAGCTCCGTCTCTAAAAATTACTGTGCTGGTTGATTTTTAGCACCCCTTCAATTCTGGGCGTCGTCAGCCTTCCGTCCTGACTTGGGCAATAATGCGCCGACCGGCGCATAAGTGCGCCGATCGGCGCAAGCTCTGTTCCTTCCTATTTTTGGTCTTTTTTTATATTCCTGCATTGTTAGTCTACAGTATGTATATACACAGTTTTGCACGAATAAACAGACAACGCAAGAGCACACAAGAATTAAGCACACACTTTTCTATTTATTTTATTCAGGAGATTGTTTTTATCACAAGCAAGCAAATTAAAAACACTGGGTTGCCCTCTCGGCCAGCACTAATTAACTAAGTAAAATGGGGTGCTCTCCCACAAGCACTAAACAACTTCTAAATCCCCCGATCATTTGGTTGCCTCCCAAGAGCGCTCTAGTTATTTAGAGGTCAAAGAGCTTGACCTCCCCACAAACAATCAATCCTTAGTGTCACAGTGCGGGATGTGAGGCCACGACACTACAAGGTTCTCTTATCTCCATGGTTCATATAGCTTGGACGACCTATCCAAACATCCCCTCCAATTACTTTCAACACCACGTTGCCGTGGTGCCTTGTATCTCTTCACTTCATCAATAGCATGACACTCTTCTCCCTTTGGGCGAAATTTGAAAGAGTAGGGAGTCCCACTTATATCGAAGCTTATCTCACCACTCCCAACATCAATACTTGCCTTTGCTGTCCTCAAGAAGGGTCTGCCTAAGATCAACGGGGTCCTCATCCTCTTATCCATATCAAGCATAATAAAATCAACAGGGACGATGTGATCTCCAACACATCCTTAGCAATTCCATCAGGGAAGCGTACCGATTGATCGGCTAACTTCAAACACATACCCGTAGGCTCTAATTCAGGCAAATTGAGACCTGTGAATATATGACGGGGCATAACACTTACACTTGCTCCAAGATCGCACAAGCACCTATCAAATATCCTTGTTCCAATCATGCATTTGATGCTTGGTGATCCAGGGTGGGGTTTCTTCTCCAGTGCAACATCATTGATTGCCGCCGTTAGCTCCTTAGTGACCTTCACAACCTCCTCAGAAACTAGAGACTTCTTGTTTTGCATCATGTCCTTAATGTACTTGGCATAGGTGGGAACTTGGATAGTGTCAACAAAAGGGACACTGATGTAAAGCTTCTTCATAATATCGACGAACCTTGCAAATTGCTCGTCATGTTGCCACGCTCTTTCTATCTTCGTCAGTAGTTGAGTATCCAGGAACATGGTAGGGCCATGCTCTTCCATCTCCACGCCCATTTTCAGACTAGAGAGGTCAATATCCTCCTCGCGCCAATCGACGCTTTCAGGGAGCCGATTGGCGCCGACAAGATCGTCGCGCCGTTCGGCGCCGGGTGTGCGCCGATCGGTGCAGGGCTTCCTTGCTCCCGTAGAGTGCTCTGGATCTTCTGTTTGCTTTCCTGACCGCGTAGCTATTGCCTTCAACTGCTCTGTAGACATCGTATTGCCAGGAATAGCCCCTTTGTTGCCTTGAATGGCTTGCGATAGCTGTCCCAACTGTTGCTCCATAATCTTTGTATGCTTCAAAATCTGCTCATTGGAGCTCCCAATTTCTATCACCTTGTCATTAATTCCCTCAAGGACACAATCAATCTCCTTGAATTTAGCTTGATTGTCCTTGTTGATCTTCTCTTGAGCTTGGAAGAACTCATGACATTGGAGACGAAGTGGGATAGAATTTTGCATGGACGAACTAGAAGAGAAAGAACTCCTTTGTTGCTAATATTAGGGCTTCCATCCACTATTCTTCATATATTCTAGCATCTTCATCTCTTCAAGGCAATCTTTCTTCATCTCTTAGGGATATGAAGATTATTGTCCAACCTCCTTTGAATAGCATCGACGCGATCTATAATCAAGTCTTCCTGAGTCTTCTCAATCACACTCTTCGCTACTCCTTTTGAAGGTTGCAAATTCCTTGAACTTCTCTCACCATCCCATGATTGATTTTTAACTAGCAACTTGATCAAATTCTTAGCTTCGGTGGGGGTTTTTGACATGAATGATCCTACAGCTGAGGCGTCCAAGTGTTGACGTGATAGAAGATTCAATCCTGTGTAGAACTTCTCAACAACTTCTCCAACCGTCAGACCATGATAAGATCATGCATCCATATATTCATTGTATCTTTCCCATGCTTCTCCAATGCTCTCATCAATATTCTGTGTAAATCCAAGAATCTTATTTTTCAAAGCTTGAGTCTTACCAGGAGGGAAGTATTTGGCCAAGAATTCTGCTGCTAACATGTCCCACACCATTTTTACTAGGTTTTCCAAACCATTGTACCATTGCTTGGGGCGTCCAACTAGAGAGAAGGGGAACAGTCATACACGTGCTTGGTTTCCTGTCAATCCCGCTATCTTGAATGTACTGCAAACCTCAAGGAAGTATTGCAAGTGATGATTGGGATCTTCCAAACCTGTGAACGGTTGTTGCACCACTATTCCAACATATCTCTCCAATTGATACAGAACTTGATCTTGAGCTTCTTAGAAATCTGTCTTGACTATACTAGTCAATTGTGGCTCGAGACGATTGACCATAGGTACCTCTGCCATCTCCTCCTCTTCTTGCTCTTGAACTAGGTCTTCTATTGTGAATAATACTTGAGGTGTTGCGCGGACTGCTTCTCTAGCTAAACCTCCAAGTGACTTGCTTCTCTTCTCCGCTGTTCTCTTCTTATGAAAGAGTCTTTCTGGATCATCGATGTAATTAGAGGGTTTGTTTGACTTAGGACCATCCATACTTGTTAGTTTCACTTAACAGAATATATGTACTAGAGAGACAAGTAAAGCACAATTACTAAACACTAATACATCAAACAATGTTTAAAAACCTGTTATGCTCCCCGGCAACGGCGCCAGAAAAGTTAAGCTTGTTGGTCGTACCTACGCACCCACTTATATATCGCAAGAGGACGGTTTACGATTGTAGCACTTTTTCCCTTGAATTGAGTATTCCAAGGTTTATCGAATCCACTGGGACCATAGGGATAATTAAACAAAGTTTACAGTAAAAGATCTAGTCAAAGCTACTGTCGAATTTAGGTTGCGTGAGGGGAAGGCTGGCCAGCGTAAAGGTGCGCCAGACAGTAAATCTGTCGTTGCGCCGATCGGCGCAGGAGTTGAGCTGATGGGCACACTAGTAAATCTAAGCCAAAGTGTGCCAGATGCCTTGTAAGCCTATGCTGTTAAATGAGTAACCAGATATCTACTAGTGAGATCGTAACCAGAAAGTCTAATTAAATAGCATCATAATGGGTAATTACATAGATCAATGAAAACGTATAATGAATAAGACCACCCTGCTTTCCGAGCGGCTCCTGATTTATCGCTGCCGAGAAGAAACCCTTAATTGCGTGAGTATCTTATCCTACTCAACTATCCAATAGTGCTGCGCAGGCTTAGTGCTGTCACCGCTAAACCACACTACTAGCATCATCAAGCAACCATAATCAATACAATGTCCGAATACTATCCTAATCCCCACGATCAAGATAATATCAACTTACTTAGCCTAGAACTAAGCAATTGGAATAAGCACATGGATGATTATAGAATCAACAGACAAATCACCAAAACCATCATCGACATATTCAATCATCCTTGAGATACATAGAGTAAGATTCATCCCCATCGAGATGGCTTACCTTGACGGATCAACTCTTAACACCAATGATTCTTGAAACTCAACTAGAGATCTATTCTAACGGGGCAATCCCCGGTGGCTCTAACTCACGGATCTGTTGTCCCTCTGTCGCCTCCCTCTCTCTACGGCCAGGGTTTACAAGTATTTATAGGGGTTCTACTCATAAAGGACTCGGTTTCTAGCAAATAAGGCGGTTCCGCCGATCGGTGCAGGATTGCGCCGATCGGCCCAAGCTGTGTCTTGTTTGGTTTCTTCTCCGAGTCGGTTCCTCTGTCTCCCACAGCTGCCATGTGGGCCTTTTCCTTCGAGATAAAGTCTTGTACTGCACGTTGAGATCTTAAAGTTCCATAAATCTTCTAGACAAATATCTTCAAGTGTCTTGCGCAGATAAACTTCCATAAACATGTGGAATGGGCCTCGGTCACTTCTGTGGGCCAAAACACCCTAGCGCCGACCGGCTCATGGACTGCACCGATCGGCGCACTGGGCTTCTTTAGTGCTTTTCATCGGTTCTGGATTCCAGTCCTCTCCAGCATCACTTTAATCACCAATTTTATTTGTTTCTACAATAAAGCTCTAAAACAACGCATATACAAATATATAGACAATATCATAGGTAAATGGCCTAAATTAGTATCAATTATGCTCTAATTGGGGTAATATTCACATATAAAAGGGGCACTTGGGAAGTGCCAACACCCACCGGGCAGGAGACCCGCAGTGCACGAGGAGGCTGCAGAGACTTGTAGAGGCAGCCGGAGAGCCAGATATTCTTAAGGTTCCTGTGAAGGACCTTAAGTCATTCCGTCTCGTCTTCTTTGAGTAGTGGGTTCTAGTCTCCAGGGACCCTGCTGTAGGAGAGAGGTACTGGACCGGTCTTCAGAGGACGATCGGTGAGGGTCTAAGACGCTAACTTGCCAGGAAGGGCAAAGCTGGACTGTTTGTGCCACAGCAGTACACGTTGTACCCGACCATGAGGAGGGCCACAAGCACTGACATGGAGCAGTACTTCACGTATTTGCCAAGGCTAGCAGAGCTAGTTACTACTCCATATAGGTATAAGGAGGACATTGTCCTAGAGTTCTATGCTACACTATGGATAGTCAGAGACCGCTTAGAGATCTGGTTTTTATTCATAGGACAGCCACAGCATGTGACTAGGGAGGGAGGATCTCATGGCTAACTTCATACTTCTTGCTTCAGACTTGCAGTTGTACAGGAGTGCTTACCCGACCTTCGCCCCACCCCATAGACCACAGGGAGGGATGCTACCTCCAGACGAGATGGTGCAAGTCACCTTTCCACCACCACACACTCCAGGGTTTGACAGACGCCCTAGTAGGGTGACAACAGAGGCGAAGGTGGTTAGAGCAATAGTAACTAGGACTATCATCCCTCGGTTTGGATACAGAAAGGAGCTCACACTTCTTCACCAATGGGCAGTGGCAGCCAAACTGAGGAGATAGTCGTTTGACTTGGCTGATTTGTTTATTGCTGAGATGGAGGAGGTTATCTCTGAGAGCGTAGGAGGACGTCACTTAGTCTACGGTCCATACATCTGCTATCTTATGAGAAGAATGGGACTAGTGACATAGGAGCAGTACGACGCGTTCCCTGAGGTGGACCAGCTACTCACCTCGAGTCCCTAGGGGATCACAGTCATCCTCGAGTCAGCAGACGGGAGAGGAGGAGCAGGAGTCACCGCGAGTCACTCATGAGTAGGCAGCTCATCCAGAGACGGTGGTTCTTGAGTCAGCTAGTACAGGGGCACCTTCCCAGCCTACAGGCACATAGTTAGAGGACGCTATCACTATAGCAGCACTTGCAGGACGCTTGAGTGAGTTCATTTAGAGCACAGTTGAGGATAGACGTCAGATGATAGAGGTCATCAGAGGACAGGCAGAGCTTCGGAGACAGAAGATGATGCTAATGACTACACTGATGACCCAGATGGCTGAGTTCACTCAGAGACAGGTCAACCAGCAGCCAGGACATTCTATTGTTCCACAGTTTCCGATGATGCAGACACAGCCAGACCCCTTCACTGCTATGATGATAGCTCAGTCCAACGGACTGTCACACTCAGGGGTGTTACTGACAGAAGGAGCAGGATACACATTCTCACCAGTGACTCAGTTCTCCCCCGTGTTAACCTTCTCAGTCCTTGCGTTGTTCTCTTCACCTGCACAGTCTATAGCTTCGCAGACGGCAGTGCCTACCACCTCCCAGCACCAGCAGCAGCAGCCACCGGTCAGGAGTCTGTTTTTTGAGATAGTACACACCACACCTGTAGACTCCCAGACAACCCTAGAGTTAGCTACAACTCCACTTTCTTCTGCTACAGACACCACTCTAGTCAAATCTGAGGTAGCAGAGGATCTTGTCCACCGAGGCTTCACTCAGGAGGATGTGGATGACCTTGCTCTTCTTCAGGCGATAGTTGCTAAGGAGACATCCACAGTCCCACCAGTAGGGAAAGACAGAGGGTCTGAGTCACCAGTAGACCTTGAGTACTTTGAGCTGATGGACGCTCACATGACGCAGGTTTAGGTAGAGCAGCAGGACCCAGCATAGGAGCAGCCTAGAGCAGAGCCCTCAGAGGACGTTGCTGCATGACTTCCTTCGACCACGAGCGTGTAGTAGTTTCCTTTTCCTCTTCTTGGTGCTTGGTGCCAAAGGGGGAGAAGTAGTCATTGGTCTAGGGGGAGTGGGAGTGTGATCCTGTGCGATCGAGAGTCAGTAGCTTGTATCTAGGGGGAGCATACATATACATGGATTTTGGGAGTTAGATACTTTTGGTTTTTATTTTGATGAATTTATCGATGTTCATGGATTTTGATGAGTCATGGTTTTTCATTCTCTTGTGTTTGACTCGTCATGATCTCACTTGGTTTATTTTCATACGCAGTGCTTTGTCCTTCTTTATTTATCTTGTAAGCCTGTGTATGATTCCATGATGATGATTGCTTGCCTTTAATTCCTATGCATTGACATGCTTTCCTGTTTGCATATCATCATTCATGCCTTGCATTGCATGTCTTTATGTTTTAAATGAATATCTTCACATGACATGCATGCATATCATCAAGAGTGTGCTCTTCTTCTTTCTCTTAGCTCCTGATGATGCTTGATTGAGTAGGACCTTGTCTATTCATTACTTATGCTTTCGAGGTTCCTCTCGATCGTTGTGTAGCTCTTTCAGCCCTGTTGTTTTATGACAAAGATTATGATAAGTAGTGGTTGTCATCAATCACCAAAAAGGGGGAGATTGTAAGCTTCATGACCATTGATGTTTTGGTGATAGATGAAAACTATGAAATTATGGGCTAATATCTACATGAGTGTTGTCTATGCAGGAATCATCTCTAAACACTACTACAAATCATATGGAAGATGGCGACCTTGGCAATTGATGACAATGAACACAAGCATGGAGGCTTGTGAGCTTGATGGAGTCCAAGGGTTGTTGGAGATGGATCAAAGCTAAGGACAAGCTATGGAGCAAGTGTTGGGAACACTTGTCTACTTGTTAGGGTTTTGAGTCCATAGGAAAAACCAAACTATCAAGGGGGTCTAGGTCATGTCTCTTAGGTCATACTAGTTGGTGATGTGCATGGATTCTAAAGGAAATCACAGGCACAAGATGACAGTGGAGAAGCCAAGGAGCTGTTCAGAGAAGCCGGGAAACAAAGTCAAGCAAGGACAAGGAGTTTCAGCTTCTGGATGAAGTGACTGGAAAGAGGGGTCCATGGTAATCGGACTGTATGGTCACTAAGAGGTTTTGTCTGGGACTTCCAGCGAACAGCGAGGAATCTGTCTGTGTAGGGAGCTATAGAGACCGGACAGTATGGTCTGGTCACCAGACTATATGGTCAGCTCAGTTGAGGCACAGGGCAGAGAGGAAGCGTTCTGGAATGTTTCTTGACAGGAGAGAGAAATTGTGGAACTTCTCAATTTTATCATTTTGAAAAATGAAATCTTCAGATGTTAAGGTTCACTTTGGGACAAAGATCATAGCAGCCCTATTCTAACCATATCATGTCTCACGACAACCTAGACTTAGATCTTGTGCTTTGCAACCCACAAGTATATAAGTTCAAGGCAAGCATGTTTAGCCAACAAACTCAAGAATTGGGAGAGTACCAAGTTGTATAAGAGGGACTATAGAAAGATTTAAAATAGAGCAAATATTCATCATCTCAACATGAATACACAAACATACCTAACATGCATGACAACATACTATTTTTGTTTTTTTTTTTAGTTTTGCAGATTTTTATTTGGTTTTAAGGGTAAGCCTGAAAAAGAAAAAAAAGAAGGAAAGGAAAGATACAAGTCACCTTGGCAGGGGTGCTCCTCCAAGCTTGCTTTTGCTCACAGCTATTTGTTCGGATCGAATCTCCAACGGTAGTAAGCCACAGTATAGCCGTGGTGCTCTCGTTGCTGCTCCTGGAGGTGAGGAAACTGGTCATCACTCCCTATATGTACCAAATTCGCCAATTGCTCGTAACTGGACACTCAAACAACTCCTATAACAATTTTAGTGGTGATCACATTAGCAAGATAATAGTCATATGAAAGGAACAACAACCTCAGCATACTAGTGGATCACACAAGGCAATACAACTCATATCCAAGCTGGTGATAAAGATACGTGGAAGCAAATAACAAGCTAGCAAAGAAGCCTACTCATGCAATGCTACAAGATAAAGAACTGGAACACACAAGCATGAGTAGCACAATGCATATGAGGGCGATCAATCAAACCAAAACAACTCCTATACATGCATATGAGGGCGATCAATCAAACCAAAACAACTCCTATACATGCTAGTGATCAAGTATGAAAGCTAAGCTCTACTAGCAAGTAAAGAAGCCTATTCATGCAAGTCTACTAGGTAGTAAACTAGAGCAAGGCAAACACACGAGCATGAATAGCACGGTATGTAAATGCGGAAAGTAAAGCATCGTAGTAAGGAGAGGGTCAAAGAATGCTCATAATTTTATTTTCCTGAGGTCTCAAAAGGATGGCGCCTTCTCCTACTCCTCGTTTGACCACTCCCGTGGGAGTACCGGTCCCTCCCGCCACCAAGTGAAGTTCTCGCACACGAGCCCGCAATCACCCCCAGAGTGAAGACACAGTTGCGTCACCACTGCCACGAAGGCAAAAGCTCGCCTCCCTCGATAACATGCCGGACTCTCCGAGCCGACATGGGCGCTCACTAGTGATGCCCCTTTCACCGGCAGTCTCAAACCAGGTACAAACGTGTGACGGCCTTCACAACCGATCACGATAGGCTCGATCACCGACACCTAATGTCACACTCCAAAATTTCAAATTTTGGTTTGTGACTCGATTTCACTAAATTACAACATTTTCCTTATAATAGATTAAAAGTTATCTTAAATTATATAGAGGATTATCACTTATTTTAGGCAAAACAATTATTTTCTAAACTAAATAAATTAATTTAGGTTATTAATACTTTGTATGTGGCATTCATGCTGAATTACATGCACTAGGTTTTATTGTGTGCAAAAATGTATTTTAAAAATCAAATAGAAATTTAATTTGGTTTGGATAGGGATTAGATTAGAAGAAGAATAGAAAAAGAAAAAAAAGAGAAGAGAAGAACCAGGCCACTTTGGGCCAAATGTCCTCAAAACGAGGCCCAGCCGCACCCCCTCTCCCTCACTCACTTTTCCCCTCTCGGCCCAGCCAGCCCACGAGGCCAGCGGCCTAGCCAGCCTCCTCCCACTAGAGCTGAAGGCGCCCTGCCGAAACCCGCCACCCTCCCCGCTCTTTCTCTCGTCGACATGTGGGCCCACTATGTCATCCCCTTCCTCCCGCCAATCCCGCCCCTTTCCATTTCTCTGCCTCCCCTGGTTCAAATCCCGCCTACGCACTCACTCCGTGACGCCCCCGACCGTGCGCGCGTGATCACCGCAATCGCCTGCACCTCCTGGCCCCCTTTCCCCCAATTCTCACCCCCCGCGGCCGATGAATTTTGGAAAGCGGCGAGATCGCCAACCCCTGCTCCCTGCCGCATCACTGAGGCTAACCCTAGCACCCCCTGGCTATAAATCCCGAGCCCGACGCCCAGACCCCTCTTTTTTTCCTCATCGTGCTCGAGCCTTGCCCTCTACACCGCTCCAGCGCGGTTGATTGGAGAACTCGCCGCCGCTGGTAAGAGCTCCGCCGTCGCATCAATTCGGGAAGGAGGAACCTCCCTCGGCTCCGTTTTACCCCGTCGACCTTCGCAATTGGACCAGGAGCAGAAGGAGCACCGCCATGATGATCTGCGCCACCTTTGGACCCCTCCTCATCGTCACCGATGAACTCGAGCTACTGACCGCCGATGACAGCCCCTTCCCGGCCTTCAATCCACGTCACGATCCCCTCTGGAGAGCTCGTTGTGCCCACCTCTCTCTCTTGGACCTCCCCCGTCCAAGATCCGGCCACCAGAGCGCCGTCTACGACGATCTCCCGCCTCCGCCGCCTCTGTCTCGCCGCCGGCAGCCGCGCTTGCCCTCTATTAATCGGGACCGTTGGATGTCGTTGTGAGGCTCCAGATTGCATACCCCTTCAGGGTGTGTAATCGGTCCACCGTGGACCAGTGGACCACGGAGCAATGGGGCCGTAGACCCAGTCCACGGGATTTTACTTCCAAATTAATTCAGTAAATTCCATATTAACGGTTGTTGCGCATAGACCCCTGTACTCTAACTTAACTACTTTTTCAACCTTATTTTTTCTGCAAAACCTTTAATAAATTATAATTAGGCCCCTGAGTTTGTTTTTAATTATTTTTTGAAACTATATTTTTATAGAAAAGCCCCTGTACCTTTCTGAATTAATATTTTAACTCTGTATTTTTGTAGAAACACCCCTGTACTTAAATTTTAATTATATTTCAACCTATCTTTTTACATTTAGACCCCTATAGTTTTATTAAATTAAATTTTGGTCCCTGAACTATTCATAAATTATGTTTTTACTCGGGTAATTTATTGTTTAGCCCCTTTACTTTTCTAAAATTACTTTTAGGCCCTAAAACTTGTCTATTTTTACCATTTAACCCCTAAAACTTCAAACTTTTGTAACTTTTGAACCGTAACTCCGATTTAAGTAATTCTTGCGCCCACGCGATCGTAGCAACGAATATTAACTGTTGGTACTGCTTTTTCTGATTTTTACTATTTTAACCCTGTACCTCGAACCTTCATAACTTTTTACTCGTAACCCCGATTTAATTGATTCTTGCGCTCACGCGATCGTAGAAATGCGTACTATCCTTTGAGATTAGTTTTATAGTACATTATTATAGTTTGGTGTACTGTCATGCCTGTCTGACGTTATTTAGAGAATGTGTTGTTCCTAGAATTGCAAGAGCGTGAATTGAAGACCTGAGCAGCAACATCCATTTTCAGGCAAGTGGCCTTGACGCATTTTGCACCTATTATGAATAATTATTTTAGAATTGCATGCTTGTGTCAAATGAATGGGTACCTATTGTTAGAGTTTACTAGTATTGCTTTACCTTTTCCTTGTCACCTTGAACTAGAGGTTTAATTAGCTATGGATAGACATGCTTAGTTGCTTATTGGGTTGTTGGGTTCAATTAATGTTGTGTAATGATCAATGTCATACTGGGGATAATTAGTAACATGGACTTAGAGATCTCAACAAGCTGAATGGAATAGATGTGGTGCCGTTGGCACATGTTGGGTGGTGGTATGATAGTTCTAGATCCTAGGAATCGGTTCTTGGAGTGGTAACCTAGGACAACAGTGCCATCACAAGGCTGCTATGGAATAGCTTGACTGATTAATTAGGAGTTCTCCCTGTCTTGGTGCAGCATTTGGTGGAGCGGAGAATGGAAGTCAAGAGGACTGTCCTTGTATCTGAATGACTCAAGAGGGGGCTCCTGGGGTGATGAGCTGCTTGTTAATGGGCTATCACTTATGGACGGGAGTGGAACCTTAGTGGCTAGCATGTACTAGGAGACCCTTTGTAAAAGCCTCGTAGTGATCTCAAGAGGTGGCAGCTTCTGGGGAGAGAATGGGGTTGCTGATTTAGGGTTTGAGGTTTTTATATAGCCTTTAGTTTGTGGGCTGTGAAAGCGACGAGTGATATTTTGGGCCCTTGCTACTATTGATTTTTAGCGGTGGTCCATATTATGTATCGCCCCTATAAATGTTTGTCTATTTGTAGTGGTGGGTATTTTTTTTGTCGTCTTTATAGTGCATTTGGCTACGCTGCTATAGTGCTTTTCTGATGTTTGTTGACACTTCTTAACATTGTATCAAGAATATCACTATCCCTGGTACAGCACTAGAAATGATTGTTGGCATTTGTTATGTTTTTAAGAGTAAAGTGAATTAATCCGCAAGCGCACGGAACACCATTGTAGCATTTCACCCGAGAGTATTCCAAGGTATCGTATTTATTTTCCTCAGAGAAACTAGGCATAAGATTACCTTGGTTTAACAAAGATATATAACTATAAGAATTATACCAACTGACCAAAGACGGGGTAAGGATGGCCGGGCCGCGGGCTAGGCCGGGCGGCGGCCTTGGCCAGGTGCCAACCCGTTATCGGGTTGCCTCTTGACCTCTCTCGGTTAGGCCAGTTAATGTCCTTCTTTCCTTCACCACATTTCACGTGTCTTGGTCCAGGAGGAGAAAACGGCTTCATGGTGGAGTATTTGCAGAATTAGCCGGGTGCTGATTTCAGCCGTAAATGACCCTGTTGGCCGGGTCCTGATTTCAGCATGTAAACGACTCTGTCGGCCGGTGAAAATGGTTGTTTCACCGTGGTGATCGACTGACGGGGCGTTTCTTCATGTTTTTGCTTATTTTTGCCCTTTTATACCTGCAAACACATATCTCACCAAAACTCTTGGAATCTTATTACTTTGAACAAATATTTATTGATCTTGGTCTTTACCTTGCATTTCCCGACTGGTTGGCGGCTGCTATTGGGTTTTATATGCCGCCAACAATGTTGTGGATGTGGAAGAAAAGATCTAACCATTTTAGTTGTTCTTGGCTTGAGTTGTTGGTCAACGGTGAGCACAGAAGAGCTGATGTGGACAAGGGTTCCTGATCTTCCGATAGGTTCTGATAATCTTGATTAAGGCGGAGGCGATACACAAATCGATTTGGCTTCCGAACGACACGTTCTGAACCCCGTAATCACAGCACAACGTCTCCTCTAGTCATCAACCGTTCAAGAACGATTGACCTCACCGAGAAGGCTTATCCTTGCCTGCACATCAAGAACACAAGCAAGAACAAAGAAGAATACAACTAAATTTGCAAGTATACGATTAATCTCACATGTTGGAGTCTCACAAACCGATCAAACGGCGAAACTGTTATCAACAGAATAATCTAAGAAAAACCCCAAATCCTAATGAAGAGGTGGCGGCTGTATATGAGGACCCTAGGGTCGTGCAAGACCCCCTGGACACAGCCCTAAGTGGGCTCAACTCGATACATGGCTCAAAGACCGATTACGATGTCGCAGCACCAGGACAGATTCTGGAAGTAGAATTGTTTTGGCGATTGCCGACGGCTCGTGACGAATTTTGATATGGGATCGGTTGGGTTGGAAAGGTCATTTCGTTATCTTTCCAGGCATATATGGAACGTCCAAATCCGAGTCCGTATGCGTCCTGGGCATCCGTTTTAGTGCAGACTGGTACTGGGCTCCGAAACAGACTCGAAGTCGGTTTTGATTGGGCCTCCACCTTGTCTTGGACGTCCTTGCTGGCCCATCACGCCTCCAATCACCTCCCCAGCTATCTCATCATCATCTCCATGGTTCCTAACAACAATTAATTCATAGATAGCAATCTATTCTCAAAACCACATAATAAAAACATTGGAAACGATCTCACCTGTAAATTCAGGTGATGCACATGAACTTTCATCTTAGTTGGAGGAGTGTTGTGTGTATCCATGGGTGTGATGTACTCATCATTCTCCCCTTTTTGAATTTGAGTCGTCCTCGACTTCATCTCATCCCTTCCTCCCAATAGTGATCTCAAATCTGAAATATAAAATATAGAACTATTCCCAAACTAGGGATACAACTCATATTTATATGCATTATGAAATTTATCATCACAATGTGAAACCACAGTAGAACGCATGCCATGCAAATTAATGACCTCTTGGAAAACTTGCTCAGCAATATAAACATCATTCTCCCTCTTATGACAAGATAGAAAATGTGTGATCTTAAAAACACTAGAAAAACATGACACGACATGGTAATTGTTATTGCAGTTTTCTAGTTCATCATTTGATTGTACAACACAAGGAGGATTTATGTTTAAGCAAATATAAACTTTGTGCACCATAAATATACCTCTATGATCATAGTTTCCTATAGCATAAAAATTATTTCTTGTTAGTAAAGTCAATTCAGTTTGAGAAAACATTTGCTTCTCTACGGTATTTTGATCATAAAGAACATCAAATTCAATATAACCCAAAGTATTTACGGAAGATAATAATTTATGCTGATCCTTTTCACATGTTATTAAAAACAAATGTTTTATTTCAGCACTAGTAGGTGAATCATAAGCAAAAACATCAAGCTCATTCATTTGTTGTGGGAAAGGTATAAGTGAAGCAGTGGCACACAACTTCTCTTTATCAAAAGGATTAGTAGATAAATCAACTTGTGGCAATGACAAATCAAGACAAGGTTCCAATACAACATGATTGTTGGAACAATTCAGTACATTAGAAAAGTTCTTACTTGAAACAACAATTTGTTCTTTATCTTCTCACTATCTTCTTCTTTGTGTAGAAGCTGAAATGTATTGTTCGCAACAAGAGGCAAGGAAATATATTCATCCTCTAGTAATTAAGATTTTAATGAAAGTGTTGTAACATTTGAAACAGCCCATTCTATCCCAAATGGTTCATTCTTTCTTCTCTCAAGTCTTTGTTGATCCTCTTCTAAAATTTCAGCAGCAGACATAGGTTTAAGAGTAACTCTTCTACCATTGTATTTAAATGAATTGCTATTAGCAGTGGTATTGTGCAAAGCATTATTTGTAGAAATCCAAGGCTTACTCAATAACAAACGACACGCTTGCATCGGCACTATATCAAAATCTGCATAATCCTTATAAGAACCAATAAAAAATTCAATATGTGCAATTTTATCTATCTTTATCTTACCACAAGAATTTACCCATTGGATGTAATATGGACATGGGTGTGGCTATGCTGTCAGTCCAAGCTTCTCTACTAATTCTAAACTTGCGATGTTGCGGCTACTCTCTCCATCAATGATAACACAACAACGTCGATCCTTGACAACAAAGCGAGTCTAGAATAAATTGTTCAATTGATTTTGCTCTACCTTCTCCATTTGAGGACTGAGCACTCGTTGTACTACATCACTCATATTATTCTCATTAGACATCGTTGAATCATCACCATGAGTGGTGTAACCTGTCATTGTTAGTAGCAAACAAGAAAACACACGGAAGTATATTTTCCTATCACAACTATGTGATCACAGTGTAAACTCTCAACAAGCAAAGGGAAGCATCTTATCAAGCTCTTACAAAGTTCTTAATTACAACAAGCAAAGGATACCTTGGAGAGTGTGAACTGATGATTGCGAGAGTCAAAAAAATTTGTGCCTGTTCAGAAAGAAATACATGGAGCTTGGATAGGCAATATTAGGTAGCAAGGATTAGCAAAATTTCAATTCAGAAGTTGCAAAACTGAATAATAGTGCCAAGCTAGTGTATGTCACCGGCCTAAACTTGTCTCAGAACTAGTTCAAGCAAGCAAGCAAATGACTCAACAAAGGACACAAAGGATACAAGCAATTCTAAATTTGTATCTTTTCTTTTATCTACTTCCTTTTTTTTGTGCGGCTCTTTCTCTTGTGCACTTTTGCTTTTTTCTTTTCTTTTCTTGAGAATCAGAACTGCAGCAAGGTATTACAAGTTTTACAACCAATGGAACCCCAGAATATTTTTTTTCTTACTACAAGTGCAGCAAAAGGATTCTTGTAATAGCACAAATAAAACAAACATCTATAACAAGATCAAGCACTAATTGGTTGGCTTTTGATCACAATGAGACAGCAGCAGAGCACTCTAATTTTCCTTTGCACACGAAAGTAGAAGGCTAGATGTTAAAGAAATATTTACTGCACACAATTCCAGCAATACTATTATCTCATCATGTGCAATACTGATTTTTTTCCTTGTTTGTCTATGACAAGGATATGCACGACTCAAACAAGACCAAAGAACAAGCACTAGACCAGCAACACAATGACTTTATAGGGACTAAAATTCAGAGAAGCAATCTGAAATAAAAATTTGCAAGTCACAATGGGGTATAGGACAGCGGAAACACGACGAACCGATATTTTTGTGGGGCAATTTTTCTGGACTATAGAATAGAACAAATAAACGAGGATAAAGGCGAACCTAACGGTATACCTGATGCTCTGATTACCACTTGATGTGGACAAGGGTTCTTGATCTTCCGATAGGTTCTAATAATCTTGATTGAGGCGGAGGCGACACACAAATCGATTTGGCTTCCGAACGACACGTTCTGAACCCCGTAATCACAACACAACGTCTCCTCTAGTTATCAACCGTTCAAGAACGATTGACCTCACCGAGAAGGCTTATCCTTGCCTGCACATCAAGAACACAAGCAAGAACAAAGAAGAATACAACTAAATTTGCAAGTATACGATTAATCTCACATGTTGGAGTCTCACAAACCGATCAAACGGCGAAACTGTTATCAACAGAATAATCTAAGAAAAACCCCAAATCCTAATGAAGAGGTGGCGGCTGTATATGAGGACCCTAGGGTCGTGCAAGACCCCCTGGACACAGCCCTAAGTGGGCTCAACTCGATACATGGCTCAAAGACCGATTACGATGTCGCAGCACCAGGACAGATTCTGGAAGTAGAATTGTTTTGGCGATTGCCGACGGCTCGTGACGAATTTTGATATGGGATCGGTTGGGTTGGAAAGGTCATTTCGTTATCTTTCCAGGCATATATGGAACGTCCAAATCCGAGTCCGTATGCGTCCTGGGCGTCCGTTTTAGTGCAGACTGGTACTGGGCTCCGAAACAGACTCGAAGTCGGTTTTGATTGGGCCTCCACCTTGTCTTGGACGTCCTTGCTGGCCCATCACGCCTCCAATCACCTCCCCAGCTATCTCATCATCATCTCCATGGTTCCTAACAACAATTAATTCATTAGATAGCAATCTATTCTCAAAACCACATAATAAAAACATTGGAAACGATCTCACCTGTAAATTCAGGTGATGCACATGAACTTTCATCTTAGTTGGAGGAGTGTTGTGTGTATCCATGGGTGTGATGTACTCATCATTCTCCCCTTTTTGAATTTGAGTCGTCCTCGACTTCATCTCATCCCTTCCTCCCAATAGTGATCTCAAATCTGAAATATAAAATATAGAACTATTCCCAAACTAGGGATACAACTCATATTTATATGCATTATGAAATTTATCATCACAATGTGAAACCACAGTAGAACGCATGCCATGCAAATTAATGACCTCTTGGAAAACTTGCTCAGCAATATAAACATCATTCTCCCTCTTATGACAAGATAGAAAATGTGTGATCTTAAAAACACTAGAAAAACATGACACGACATGGTAATTGTTATTGCAGTTTTCTAGTTCATCATTTGGTTGTACAACACAAGGAGGATTTATGTTTAAGCAAATATAAACTTTGTGCACCATAAATATACCTCTATGATCATAGTTTCCTATAGCATAAAAATTATTTCTTGTTAGTAAAGTCAATTCAGTTTGAGAAAACATTTGCTTCTCTACGGTATTTTGATCATAAAGAGCATCAAATTCAATATAACCCAAAGTATTTACGAAAGATAATAATTTATGCTGATCCTTTTCACATGTTATTAAAAAGAAATGTTTTATTTCAGCACTAGTAGGTGAATCATAAGCAAAAACATCAAGCTCATTCATTTGTTGTGGGAAAGGTATAAGTGAAGCAGTGGCACACAACTTCTCTTTATCAAAAGGATTAGTAGATAAATCAACTTGTGGCAATGACAAATCAAGACAAGGTTCCAATACAACATGATTGTTGGAACAATTCAGTACATTAGAAAAGTTCTTACTTGAAACAACAATTTGTTCTTTATCTTCTCACTATCTTCTTCTTTGTGTAGAAGCTGAAATGTATTAGTCGCAACAAGAGGCAAGGTAATATGTTCATCCTCTAGTAATTAAGATTTTAATGAAAGTGTTGTAACATTTGAAACAGCCCATTCTATCCTAAATGGTTCATTCTTTCTTCTCTCAAGTCTTTGTTGATCCTCTTCTAAAATTTCAGCAGCAGACATAGGTTTAACAGTAACTCTTCTACCATTGTATTTAAATGAATTGCTATTAGCAGTGGTATTGTGCAAAGCATTATTTGTAGAAATCCAAGGCTTACTCAATAACAAACGACACGCTTGCATAGGCACTATATCAAAATCTGCATAATCCTTATAAGAATCAATAAAAAATTCAATACGTGCAATTTTATCTACCTTTATCTTACCACAAGAATTTACCCATTGGATGTAATATGGACATGGGTGTGGCTATGTTGTCAGTCCAAGCTTCTCTACTAATTCTAAACTTGCGATGTTGCGGCTACTCTCTCCATCAATGATAACACAACAACGTCGATCCTTCACAACAAAGCGAGTCTAGAATAAATTGTTCAATTGATTTTGCTCTACCTTCTCCATTTGAGGACTGAGCACTCGTTGTACTACATCACTCATATTATTCTCATTAGACGACGTTGAATCATCACCATGAGTGGTGTAACCTGTCATTGTTAGTAGCAAACAAGAAAACACACGGAAGTATATTTTCCTATCACTACTATGTGATCACAGTGTAAACTCTCAACAAGCAAAGGGAAGCATCTTATCAAGCTCTTACAAAGTTCTTAATTACAACAAGCAAAGGATACCTTGGAGAGTGTGAACTGATGATTGCGAGAGTCAAAAAAATTTGTGCCTGTTCAGAAAGAAATACATGGAGCTTGGATAGGCAATATTAGGTAGCAAGGATTAGCAAAATTTCAATTCAGAAGTTGCAAAACTGAATAATAGTGCCAAGCTAGTGTATGTCACCGGCCTAAACTTGTCTCAGAACTAGTTCAAGCAAGCAAGCAAATGACTCAACAAAGGACACAAAGGATACAAGCAATTCTAAATTTGTATCTTTTCTTTTATCTACTTCCTTTTTTTTGTGCGGCTCTTTCTCTTGTGCACTTTTGCTTTTTTCTTTTCTTTTCTTGAGAATCAGAACTGCAGCAAGGTATTACAAGTTTTACAACCAATGGAACCCCAGAATATTTTTTTTCTTACTACAAGTGCAGCAAAAGGATTCTTGTAATAGCACAAATAAAACAAACATCTATAACAAGATCAAGCACTAATTGGTTGGCTTTTGATCACAATGAGACAGCAGCAGAGCACTCTAATTTTCCTTTGCACACGAAAGTAGAAGGCTAGATGTTAAAGAAATATTTACTGCACACAATTCCAGCAATACTATTATCTCATCATGTGCAATACTGATTTTTTTCCTTGTTTGTCTATGACAAGGATATGCACGACTCAAACAAGACCAAAGAACAAGCACTAGACCAGCAACACAATGACTTTATAGGGACTAAAATTCAGAGAAGCAATCTGAAATAAAAATTTGCAAGTCACAATGGGGTATAGGACAGCGGAAACACGACGAACCGATATTTTTGTGGGGCAATTTTTCTGGACTATAGAATAGAACAAATAAACGAGGATAAAGGCGAACCTAACGGTATACCTGATGCTCTGATTACCACTTGATGTGGACAAGGGTTCTTGATCTTCCGATAGGTTCTAATAATCTTGATTGAGGCGGAGGCGACACACAAATCGATTTGGCTTCCGAACGACACGTTCTGAACCCCGTAATCACAACACAACGTCTCCTCTAGTTATCAACCGTTCAAGAACGATTGACCTCACCGAGAAGGCTTATCCTTGCCTGCACATCAAGAACACAAGCAAGAACAAAGAAGAATACAACTAAATTTGCAAGTATACGATTAATCTCACATGTTGGAGTCTCACAAACCGATCAAACGGCGAAACTGTTATCAACAGAATAATCTAAGAAAAACCCCAAATCCTAATGAAGAGGTGGCGGCTGTATATGAGGACCCTAGGGTCGTGCAAGACCCCCTGGACACAGCCCTAAGTGGGCTCAACTCGATACATGGCTCAAAGACCGATTACGATGTCGCAGCACCAGGACAGATTCTGGAAGTAGAATTGTTTTGGCGATTGCCGACGGCTCGTGACGAATTTTGATATGGGATCGGTTGGGTTGGAAAGGTCATTTCGTTATCTTTCCAGGCATATATGGAACGTCCAAATCCGAGTCCGTATGCGTCCTGGGCGTCCGTTTTAGTGCAGACTGGTACTGGGCTCCGAAACAGACTCGAAGTCGGTTTTGATTGGGCCTCCACCTTGTCTTGGACGTCCTTGCTGGCCCATCACGCCTCCAATCACCTCCCCAGCTATCTCATCATCATCTCCATGGTTCCTAACAACAATTAATTCATTAGATAGCAATCTATTCTCAAAACCACATAATAAAAACATTGGAAACGATCTCACCTGTAAATTCAGGTGATGCACATGAACTTTCATCTTAGTTGGAGGAGTGTTGTGTGTATCCATGGGTGTGATGTACTCATCATTCTCCCCTTTTTGAATTTGAGTCGTCCTCGACTTCATCTCATCCCTTCCTCCCAATAGTGATCTCAAATCTGAAATATAAAATATAGAACTATTCCCAAACTAGGGATACAACTCATATTTATATGCATTATGAAATTTATCATCACAATGTGAAACCACAGTAGAACGCATGCCATGCAAATTAATGACCTCTTGGAAAACTTGCTCAGCAATATAAACATCATTCTCCCTCTTATGACAAGATAGAAAATGTGTGATCTTAAAAACACTAGAAAAACATGACACGACATGGTAATTGTTATTGCAGTTTTCTAGTTCATCATTTGGTTGTACAACACAAGGAGGATTTATGTTTAAGCAAATATAAACTTTGTGCACCATAAATATACCTCTATGATCATAGTTTCCTATAGCATAAAAATTATTTCTTGTTAGTAAAGTCAATTCAGTTTGAGAAAACATTTGCTTCTCTACGGTATTTTGATCATAAAGAGCATCAAATTCAATATAACCCAAAGTATTTACGAAAGATAATAATTTATGCTGATCCTTTTCACATGTTATTAAAAAGAAATGTTTTATTTCAGCACTAGTAGGTGAATCATAAGCAAAAACATCAAGCTCATTCATTTGTTGTGGGAAAGGTATAAGTGAAGCAGTGGCACACAACTTCTCTTTATCAAAAGGATTAGTAGATAAATCAACTTGTGGCAATGACAAATCAAGACAAGGTTCCAATACAACATGATTGTTGGAACAATTCAGTACATTAGAAAAGTTCTTACTTGAAACAACAATTTGTTCTTTATCTTCTCACTATCTTCTTCTTTGTGTAGAAGCTGAAATGTATTAGTCGCAACAAGAGGCAAGGTAATATGTTCATCCTCTAGTAATTAAGATTTTAATGAAAGTGTTGTAACATTTGAAACAGCCCATTCTATCCTAAATGGTTCATTCTTTCTTCTCTCAAGTCTTTGTTGATCCTCTTCTAAAATTTCAGCAGCAGACATAGGTTTAACAGTAACTCTTCTACCATTGTATTTAAATGAATTGCTATTAGCAGTGGTATTGTGCAAAGCATTATTTGTAGAAATCCAAGGCTTACTCAATAACAAACGACACGCTTGCATAGGCACTATATCAAAATCTGCATAATCCTTATAAGAATCAATAAAAAATTCAATACGTGCAATTTTATCTACCTTTATCTTACCACAAGAATTTACCCATTGGATGTAATATGGACATGGGTGTGGCTATGTTGTCAGTCCAAGCTTCTCTACTAATTCTAAACTTGCGATGTTGCGGCTACTCTCTCCATCAATGATAACACAACAACGTCGATCCTTCACAACAAAGCGAGTCTAGAATAAATTGTTCAATTGATTTTGCTCTACCTTCTCCATTTGAGGACTGAGCACTCGTTGTACTACATCACTCATATTATTCTCATTAGACGACGTTGAATCATCACCATGAGTGGTGTAACCTGTCATTGTTAGTAGCAAACAAGAAAACACACGGAAGTATATTTTCCTATCACTACTATGTGATCACAGTGTAAACTCTCAACAAGCAAAGGGAAGCATCTTATCAAGCTCTTACAAAGTTCTTAATTACAACAAGCAAAGGATACCTTGGAGAGTGTGAACTGATGATTGCGAGAGTCAAAAAAATTTGTGCCTGTTCAGAAAGAAATACATGGAGCTTGGATAGGCAATATTAGGTAGCAAGGATTAGCAAAATTTCAATTCAGAAGTTGCAAAACTGAATAATAGTGCCAAGCTAGTGTATGTCACCGGCCTAAACTTGTCTCAGAACTAGTTCAAGCAAGCAAGCAAATGACTCAACAAAGGACACAAAGGATACAAGCAATTCTAAATTTGTATCTTTTCTTTTATCTACTTCCTTTTTTTTGTGCGGCTCTTTCTCTTGTGCACTTTTGCTTTTTTCTTTTCTTTTCTTGAGAATCAGAACTGCAGCAAGGTATTACAAGTTTTACAACCAATGGAACCCCAGAATATTTTTTTTCTTACTACAAGTGCAGCAAAAGGATTCTTGTAATAGCACAAATAAAACAAACATCTATAACAAGATCAAGCACTAATTGGTTGGCTTTTGATCACAATGAGACAGCAGCAGAGCACTCTAATTTTCCTTTGCACACGAAAGTAGAAGGCTAGATGTTAAAGAAATATTTACTGCACACAATTCCAGCAATACTATTATCTCATCATGTGCAATACTGATTTTTTTCCTTGTTTGTCTATGACAAGGATATGCACGACTCAAACAAGACCAAAGAACAAGCACTAGACCAGCAACACAATGACTTTATAGGGACTAAAATTCAGAGAAGCAATCTGAAATAAAAATTTGCAAGTCACAATGGGGTATAGGACAGCGGAAACACGACGAACCGATATTTTTGTGGGGCAATTTTTCTGGACTATAGAATAGAACAAATAAACGAGGATAAAGGCGAACCTAACGGTATACCTGATGCTCTGATTACCACTTGATGTGGACAAGGGTTCCTGATCTTCCGATAGGTTCTAATAATCTTGATTAAGGCGGAGGCGACACACAAATCGATTTGGCTTCCGAACGACACGTTCTGAACCCCGTAATCACAACACAACGTCTCCTCTAATTATCAACCGTTCAAGAACGATTGACCTCACCGAAAAGGCTTATCCTTGCCTGCACATCAAGAACACAAGCAAGAACAAAGAAGAATACAACTAAATTTGCAAGTATACGATTAATATCACATGTTGGAGTCTCACAAACCGATCAAACGGCGAAACTGTTATCAACAGAATAATCTAAGCAAAACCCCAAACCCTAATAAAGAGGCGGCGGCTGTATATGAGGACCCTAGGGTCGTGCAAGACCCTCTGGACACAGCCCTAAGTGGGCTCAACTCGATACATGACCCGGAGACCGATTACGGTGTCGCAGCACCAAGACAGATTCTGGAAGTCGAATTGTTTCGGCGATTGCCGACAGCTTGGAGCAAATTTTGACATGGAACCGGTGAGGTTGGAAGGTCTTTTCCTTATCTTTCCAGGCATATATAGAACGTCAAAATCCGAGTCCGTATGCGTCCTGGGCGTCCGTTTTAGTGCAGACTAGTCTTAGGCTCCGAAACAGACTCGAAGTCGGTTTTGATTGGGCCTTCACCTTGGCTTGGACGTCCTTGCTGGCCCATCACGCCTC
Source organism: Eleusine indica (assembly GCA_030378355.1). NCBI lineage: Eukaryota > Viridiplantae > Streptophyta > Magnoliopsida > Poales > Poaceae > Eleusine > Eleusine indica. The sequence goes on along the minus strand of CM059498.1, from coordinate 22,703,309 downwards.
CAATCACCTCCCCAGCTATCTCATCATCATCTCCATGGTTCCTAACAACAATTAATTCATTAGGTAGCAATCTATTCTCAAAACCACATAATAAAAACATGAGAAACGATCTCACTTGTAAATTCAGGTGATGCACATGAACTTTTATCTTAGTTGGAGGAATGTTGTGTGTATCCATGGGTGTGATGTACTCATCAAGAGCAACGATGGCGATGAGGAATATGGAGTGTCTGCTTAGTTTTTTAGAACAAAAGGCAACAATATCTATTAGACATTGATTAGGGCAAGTGTAAGTTTGTATGTTACGTGGATGCAGGTCTATGGTGGGCCTGGACATTATCGTCTAACAAATCAATATATAGATTTATTAACACTATCCCACTAATAATGGTTTTATTATATTCTACAACTTAGAACTTGTGAACATTTATTCACTCTTGTCATTATCTCTTCCTTACTGCACTGCTTTGACTAATAAAACAGAAGCTGTTCCAACTCCAACTTGTCAAGTGAAAAAGTCAAGTAATGAACGAGTAACTTAATGAGCTGCTTCAAGTAAATCAAAGGAGTAAACTTACTTTTTCTATTCTAAAGCTAAAGAAGTAACAGAAACAAAGTAGTAGGGATAGGTGATGAGGACATCACCCTTATGGATACACCCAGCACTCCGCCAACCAAAATACAAGTTCATACGCGACAGTTGAATTTACGGGTGAGCTTGTTCCTAATGATTTCTTTATGTGATTTTAAGAATAGATTGCTACCTAATGAATTAATTGTTGTTAGAAACCATGGAGATGATGATGAGATAGCTGGGGAGGTGATTGAAGACGTGATGGGCCAGCAAGGACGTCCAAGCCAAGGTGGAGGCCCAATCAAAACCGACTTCGAGTCCGTTTCGGAGCCCAGGACCAGTCTGCACTAAAACGGATGCCCAGGACGCATACGGACTCGGATTTGGACGTTCTATATATGCCTGGAAAAATAACGAAAAGCCCTTTCCAAACCAACTGGTCCCATGTCAAAATTCGTCCAGAGCCGTCGGCAATCGCCAAAACAATTCAACTTCTAGAATCTGTCCTGGTGCTGCGACACCGTAATCGGTCTTTGGGCCATGTATGGAGTTGAGCCCACTTAGGGCTGCGTCCAGGGGGTCTTGCACGACCCTAGGGTCCTCATATACAGCCGCCGCCTCTTCATTAGGATTTGGGTTTTGCTTAGATTGTTCTGTTGATAACAGTTTTGCCGTTTGATCGGTTTGTGAGACTCCAACTTGTGAGATTCATCGTATACTTGGAAATTTGGTTGCATTCTTCTTTGTTCTTGCTTGTGTTCTTGATTTGCAGGCAAGGATAAGCCTTCTCGGTAAGGTCAATCGTTCTTGAATGGTTGATAACCAGAGGAGACGTTGTGCTGCGATTGCGGGGTTCAGAACGTGACGTTCGGAAGCCGGATCGATTTGTGTATCGCCTCCGCCTTAATCAAGATTATCAGAACCTATCGGAAGATCGGGAACCCTTGTTTACATCAAGTGGTAATCAGAGCTTCAAGTACACCGTTAGGTTCGTCGTTATCCTTGTTATTTTGTTCAATCCTAGAGTCCAGAAAATTGCCCTACAAAAATATTTGTTCATCGTGTTTCCGCTGTCCTACACCCTCCTTGTGCCTTGCAATTTTCAGTTTAGTTTGCTTCTCTGAATTTTAGTCCCTACAAGGTCATTGTGTTGCTGGTCTAGTGCTTGTTCTTTGGTCTTGTTTGAGTCGTGCATATCCATGTCATAGACAAACAAGGGAAAAATTAGTGTTGCATATGTTTAGATAATAGTATTGCTGGAATTATGTGCACTAAATACTTCTTTAACATCTAGCCTTCTAGTTTCGTGTGCAAAAGAAAATTAGAGTGCTCTGCTGCTGTCTCATTGTGATCAAAAGCCAACCAATTAGTGCTTGATCTTGTTATAGAAGTTTGTTTTAGTTGTGCTATTACAAGAATCCTTTTGCTGCACTTGTAGTAAGAAAAAAAAATATATTCTGGGGTTCCATTGGTTGTAAAACTTGTAATACCTTGCTGCAGTTCTGATTCTCAAGAAAAGAAAAGAAAAAGGCAAAAGTGCACAAGAGAAAAAGCCGCACAAAAAAAAAGAAGTAGAAAAAAGAAAAGATATAAATTCAGAATTGCTTGCATCCTTTGTGTCCTTTGTTGAGTCATTTGCTTGCTAGCTTGAACTAGGTCCGAGACAAGTTTAGGCCGGTGACATAGACTAGCTTGGGACTATTATTCAGTTTTGCAACTTCTGAATTGAAATTTTGCTAATCCTTGCTACCTAATATTGCCTATCCAAGCTCCATATATTTCCTTCTGAACCGGCACAAATTTTTTTGACTCTCGCAATCATCAGTTCACACTCTCTAAGGTATCCTTTGCTTGTTGTAATTAAGAACTTTGTAAGAGCTTGATAAGATGCTTCCCTTTGCTTGTTGAGAGTTTACACTGTTATCACATAGTAGTGATAGGAAAATATACTTCCGTGTGTTTTCTTGTTTGCTACTAACAATGACAGGTTACGCCACTCATGGTGATGATTCAACGTCGTCTAATGAGAACAATATGAGTGATGTATTACAAAGAGTGCTCAGTCCTCAAATGGAGAAGGTAGAGCAAAATCAATTGAACAATTTATTTCAGACTCCCTTTGTTGTCAAGGATCGACGTTGTCGTGTTATCATTGATAGAGAGAGTAGCCGCAACATCGCAAGTTTAGAATTAGTAGAGAAGCTTGGATGGACAACACAGCCACACCCATGTCCATACTACATCCAATGGGTAAATTCTTTTGGTAAGATAAAGGTAGATAAAATTGCACGCATTGAATTTTTATTGGTTCTTATAAGGATAGTGCAGAATTTGATATAGTACCTATGCAAGCATGTCATTTGTTATTGAGTAAACCTTGGATTATTACAAATAATGCTTCGCACAATGCCATTATAAATAGCTACTCATTTAAATACAATGATAGAAGAGTTACTTTTAAACCTATGACCGCTGCTGAAATTTTAGAAGAGGATCAACAAAGGCTTGAAAGGAGAAAGAATGAACCGTTTAGGAAAGAATGGACTGTTTCAAATGTTGCAACACTTACATCAAAATCTGAATTAGATGATGAACATATTTTTGTGCCTCTTGTTGCAACTAATACATTTCAGGTTCTACACAAAGAAGAGGATAGTGAGAAAGATGAAGAACATGTTGTTGCTTCAGGTAAGAGCTTTCTTGATGTGATGAATTGTTCCAACAATCTTGTTGTATTGGAACCTTGTTTTGATTTGCCTTTGCCACAAGTTGATTTATCTATTGATCCTTATGATAAAGAGGAGTTGTGTGCCACTGCTTCACTTATACCTTTGCCACAACAAATGAATAAGCTTGATGTTTTTGCTTATGATTCACCTACTAGTGCTGAAATAAAACATTTGATTTTAATAACATGTGAAAAGGATGAGCAGAAATTATTGTCTTCTCTAAATACTTTGGGTTATATTGAATTTGATGTTCTTTGTGATCTAAATACCGTGGAGAAGCAAATCTTTTCTCAAACTGAATTGCCTTTACTAACAAGAAACAAATTTTATGCTATAGGAAACTATGATCATAGAGGTGTATTTATGGTGCATAAAGTTTATATTTGCTCAAACATGAATACTCCTTGTGTTGTACAACCAAATGACGAACTAGAAAACTGCAATAATAATTACCATGTCATGTCACGTTTTTCTAGTGTTTTTAAGATCACACATTTTCCATCTTGTCATAAGAGTGAGAATGACGTTCATATTGCTGAGCAAGTTTTCAAAGAGGTCATTAATTTGCATGGCATGCCTTCTATTATGGTTTCACATTGTGATGATAATTTTCATAACACATATAAACGCGATGTGCATTCCAAGTTTGGGAATAGTTCTATATTTTATATTTCAGATTTGAGACCACTATTGGGAGAAAGAGATGGGATCGAGTCGAGGACGACTCTAATTCAAAAGGGGGAGAATGATGAGGACATCACCCTTATGGATACACCCAGCACTCCGCCAACCAAAATACAAGTTCATGCGCGACAGTTGAATTTACGGGTGAGCTTGTTCCTAATGATTCCTTATGTGATTTTAAGAATAGATTGCTACCTAATGAATTAATTGTTGTTAGAAACCATGGAGATGATGATGAGATAGCTGGGGAGGTGATTGGAGATGTGCTGGGCCAGCAAGGACGTCCAAGCCAAGGTGGAGGCCCAATCAAAACCGACTTCGAGTCTGTTTCGGAGCCCAGGATCAGTCTGCACTAAAACGGATGCCCAGGACGCATACGGACTCGGATTTGGACGTTCTATATATGCCTGGAAAAATAACGACAAGCCCTTTCCAAACCAACTGGTCCCATGTCAAAATTCGTTCCGAGGCGTCGGCAATCACCGAAACAATTCGACTTCCAGAATCTGTCCTGGTGCTGCGACACCGTAATCGGTCTTTGGGCCATGTATGGAGTTGAGCCCACTTAGGGCTGCGTCCAGGGGGTCTTGCACGACCCTAGGGTCCTCATATACAGCCGCCGCCTCTTCATTAGGATTTGGGTTTTGCTTAGATTATTCTGTTGATAACAGTTTTGTCGTTTGATCGGTTTGTGAGACTCCAACTTGTGAGATTCATCGTATACTTGCAAATTTGGTTGCATTCTTCTTTGTTCTTGCTTGTGTTCTTGATTTGCAGGCAAGGATAAGCCTTCTCGGCGAGGTCAATCGTTCTTGAATGGTTGATAACCAGAGGAGACGTTGTGTTGCGATTGCGGGGTTCAGAACGTGTCGTTCGGAAGCCGGATTGATTTGTGTATCGCCTCCGCCTTAATCAAGATTATCAGAACCTATCGGAAGATTGGGAACCCTTGTTTACATCAATAGGTCAACGCAAGTCACGGGTAGCCAAGAGAGACGTATTTAAGACTTTGAGTTGTAGGATAGGGAGTCATGTCAAGTAAAGTATAGCTTAGATAGTTCATATAGAAGTATAGCTAGCCAAGTGACTAGGTTTAGCGGAGATAGAAATAGCGGACGAGAAAGCAGGAGACTGGAGTGTGTAAAGTGGACCCACTTAGGGTTAGTTGTAGTTTTTTTTATAGATAGAATTTTTGTTTAGGAATAAAATCTAATCGATGCATATTAGAGTTGCGATCGCTTCGGGTTAGGACCCCTTGCATGGAACAATAAATGTGTAACAAGATTTGTATAGAAAAAATAACACAGTTCAATATAATTCAGTGTACCACCACCCTTTTTCTTTTTTCGATGAGTTTTCGACTCCCGTACTGCATCGGCTCCAATCTCGACGAGAGACATGGACACACTTTTGGTAATTTCATCGATTTTGATTAGTACTTTCTCATGAATTTGATATTCTAATCATAGTTTATGAAATTGCTAGTTATCTAGTAATTAGAGCTAAATTTGGGCTATTTCGTCAACTTGTTGTTGCATATTGCCTCTGTTTGGTCCGATCTATCATAGTCTCTGGTTTAGATCTATTATTCGAGTCACTTTATTGGATAGATCTATGATTAGGATAGATCTTATTTCTATTGACTTTTATCTCAAGTACTGTCTTGATTTAATTTCGACCTACTTAGATCCGCGGGGCTGCATCGGCCTTCGATCTCCTGTCGAGTCGATGGAGTTTGAAATAACCTAATCATAGTCAAGTCAGTAGTTTATCACGGTTTGATCAATATCTTTGGGCTTTAATTATTTAATTAATAGTCTAATTATTTATCAAACCCATTTATTCATATTGTCATACTGGATTGGCATAGTTGTGTGATTGTCTAATACATTCATCGACATCGACTTTGCCTATATCTACTATGCTTGTATCTACTCTACTCATTAACTATATGGACTTGTCTTCTTTATTGCTATTTCACTCAAGACTACTGATACATTGATACAATCACCTAGTTAGATCTATTTTTGTTCATTTTAGTCACTAATCATTGGCTGGTTTTCACATCTCATGATCATTGACTTCACAACGGTCTGTCGGAGGCCGGTGATCCAACCAATTTGTCCGTTTGTATTCTTTGTCGATTTTCAGGGAAAATCGGCGGGCACACCTCTGTTTGTTTTGATCCTACATTACAGTTAAGTAAATCTTCCAGGTCAAGGATGTAGAATTTTGCGTCAACATGCTTTTTGGCATAGCTAGTGGGACCATGAGTCAACGAACCTGCAACCATGTCTAAACCACCTCCATAGGCTCCAAATCCCACCAGAGAACTCAATTGGCAGCTCAAACCTAATGAAAGACAACCTGCTCCCTATTGGGCTCTAGGATTTGAAGGTAAAGTTTGAGGAGAGTGTAGCACAATTTCGAAGCTTGTTGTTGGGCATGTGCAACAAAACTAGGAATGGAAATATTCTCCACAAAATGTCGCTACTGGAACCATACATAATAACGGATGAGACTGAAGGAGCACAACCATCGGTGGTCTAGACTGGAAGTATTAAAGGGGACAAATTGAATAATATGATACATACTGCCATCCATCATGCATTGGTTAACTAATCCCATGTGTTGGTTAATACTCTGAGGTCTCTGATTATTCCAACTGTCTAAGGATAAGTATATCAAGATCCTATGTGAAAGGTCTAGGTCTCTAACCTTGACTTAATGATGAGTTTTTGTGATAAATGAAAATGATTATTAGGACAAGAGATCAAGCTAAAATGTTTATATCAAATATTGAAGATGTCTGACAAGAGATCATGGTTATCTATTTATGTGTTGATGAAGATAACGGTGGAAATGATTATCACTCTTACATGAGGCACTCAGACACATCATGGAAGGTTATTGGATATCAAGAGTTGATAGTATCATTGTGGTGATGTGAAAATAATTGAAGTAGAGATTATTGATTGATAAATTGAAGACGAGTGACCATTAACACAAGAAAGGAATCAAGACTTGAGAAAGTGAAAATATCTATTTGGTGAACAAAATGATACTGAACATACAAATGATAGTGGATATAAAATAGCATTACATGGAAAGGTGATGAAGGTCAAGCAAGACATGGCTGCAATGGACCATGTAAGGGTGAAGGGCAAGTAAGAGACTTGGTGCTGATGGATCAAAGGCAATGGTGAAGAGCGAGTGAAGGCTTAACATGTTGAACCATGCAAGACCATGTGAAGCTATGAATTATTGGCATCACTCATTTTGTGAAAAGCAAAATCATGGACACTTCATATGTTGATGGACATCATGCTAGACCAAAAGTGGATATTTGCATAAGGCAAAGGCATAAACGATAGGAATTTTCTTTTTCTGATCCTCATGATTAATGGAGAAAGACCGGGTTGCTAGAATAATTTGTCATACTATTAAGAGGGGTCTATATGATCACTTGATATCTAGCATGGGTTGGGAAGCTCAATCTTGCATATGCATAATCTCCTTGACATGGTGCTAATATTTGCAAATGCGTTTTGCAAATGATTGAGGCTCATGTGTATTCCTAAAATTTGATCTTTGGATAACAAATTGTCTTTGCTTTACTGTCTTTGGGGTCAAGCAATCAGTAGGGATGTGTAGCCCTCTGAATTATCTTTCCATAATTTCCAAGATTACAAAAATCAGATTTAAGAGTCAAAAGTTGTGGCTGTTTCTCTGAAGGTTGGTCGTGCTGAAAAATGGGTGGTGGTCCGACCGCCTGGACCACGCGGTCTGACCGTGTGCGTCCAGACAGTTCGATCTTGAGAGTGCTTGTGACGGTCTGACCACCAGGGCCTCGCTGTCGGACCCAGAGGTTGAAAAACAGCTGTGACGGCTAGTTTTCTAGCCATTGGTTTGAATGGTGGCCTGGCCGGGCTTGTACTGCGATCTGATCATGAAAATAGAGTTTCTTGGGCTGTCCAAAGGTAACGACTAGTTTTCTTGGCATAGCCTCTATATACCCCATTTCTTGCAGCTTGGGATGAAGCTAGACACCTCATTGAACATACTTGATCTAGAGAAGAGTCCTCCCACACATTTGTACATGTGTTGCATCAAATCGAGGGTGAGATGAAATATTCAAGTGCATTTGCATTGTTGGTTGAGCATTGAGCAAATTGGTGGGAGTCAAGTGTGTTTTGGCTTGTTAATCTTGGAGGTTGCTGATTCCTAGATGGCTTAGTGGTGTAAAAACCATGAGCCCTTCAAGAAGATTCTGAAGGTGGCCCAGTGTTCTTGTGAGAGGTCTTGTGCTCACCTTGCCGGAGTGGTGAAGGGCAACTCTAGTGGAAACAAGGATTAGAGAGGTTCAAGAGATTGATTTGGCTTATGATCAAGTTGCTCTTGTGTTAGCCCTTTTTGTTGGAGAAGTGCATACTTGATAGAGAAGCAAATCAAAGACTTGAATACACCTCAACGTGGAGTAGGGGTGACCAACATGTCATCGAGACCGTGGTAAAAATTTGGTGTCTTCCTTGTGGTTTGTTTAGTTGTTATCATTTACTTTATTCTTTATACATTCTTGCAATCACATTTATATAGAGCTTAATTTACTTTGTTTAGTTGTGATATCTATCTAGTATTTTACTTATGCCTCTCTTATCCATGCTTTTACCTTACTATATGTTTTGCTCTCATCTCACCCTAGGATTGCAAACTTAGACTTAGGCTAAGGGTAATGTTCCTCTCTTGTATCCACATAGGAATAGCTCTATTTATATTGCTCATGACCAATTGTCTTCAATTCCGCAATTATTTTTGATCGGGCAGTAATTAGAGTTGAAACTGACTATTTACCACACCTTTAGTCGACCTCCTGTATCCTACAAGTGGTATTAGAGCGAGGTCTCTCTTTTTGGTGAATCTAATCGTCTCAAGAGTATAAGCATGGTGACTAGTTGTATAGAAAAATCCGTTGGTATTCCTATCTTTGATGGTATGAATTACTCTTATTGGAAAACTCGCATATCTTATCATTTCCGTGCTATAAGCCCAAAGATATGGTGGATTGTTGATGTTGATTTTTCTAATGCCTTGGATGATGATTGTCCAATGCAAGAGCAAAAGAAATACTTTCGTCTTGACGCTCAAGCTACTAATGTTTTATTTAGTGCTTTGAGTGCAGATGTTTTCGATGAGATTTATAAGTTGAAAAGCGTTCATGATATGTGGGTTTGACTTCAAGAGAAATATGAAGAAAAGTTGACAAGTGATTATTTCATTGATGAAATTGAAGATGGATGTTCTATCTCATGCTCTTATGATCATTCTCTATCCAGGTCTTATGTTGACAACATGTCACCACCATTGACATCACCACATTGCCCAGTGGCCAAAGGTAACACAAAATTTGAAATTCATAATGATGACAATGATGCTAGTAAAAGTGATGATGATGATGACCATGAGTATACATATGATGAGCTTGTTGAGATGTTGTGTGCCATGACAAAATACATAGAACAAGAGAAATAAAAAACAAGTAATTAGAAGAAAGAAAAATATTCTTTAAGGAACTTAAGTGAGGAGATAAAGCAGTCTCATGAGGATGTTAAAGAGTCTCATGAGAAGTTAAAATTGTCCCATGAGAACCTTAGTGAAACTCATGAGAAGCTTATAGAAGCTTATGATTCTCTTGCTTCTAATGCAACTGAAAATGTAAAATTGCAATTAGGAGTGACTTATGATTTATATGATATCATGCCATGTGAATCAAATTTATCTCTTGAATGTAAGGTTGACATGTACACTACTTCTTGCAAAAAATTGCCTTATATTCGTTTTTCTTCAAATATCGATACTTGTTCTTCCTATATGCTTTGTGATACTAACCTTGTAGAAAAAAAAGAGCTAAATGAAGAAGTCAAGAGATTGAAAGAAAAGTTAGATGGATCGAGCTCAATCATAAATCATAGTCAATCAAAAGGCTCTATTGAATTTATCATTCGTATGGCAATGGTAGGTAAAGTCAAATGATAAGGAGAAATTCTAGTACTCATGATGTGAACATTGAATTTTTTGTTCAGCATTTCAGAATACTCCACACAAGAATAGTTGCTGAATAAATTTAAATTGTGACTTCAAATTTTAATTTGTGCTCAACATGCTCAATTATCACTAATGCACCTCAAGACATTTATACATATTAACATCATATTTTGAAGTAAAGCATAAAAAATCACCATTGTATTAATGATGAAGCTCAAATCACACGGTGATGATCAACAAAACTAAAGATTGAACTAAAATAAAATACTACTAACACACTTACATAATTAATACACACTTAAAAATAAAACACACCCAATACATGGTTTCCCAACCCGCTCAAATAAATGAAAAGCAGCACACAAAAGTGAAAATAAAAATGCAAATCAAGAAACCGATACAAGTGTCACTTGCACGCAACACATCACTCAAACAGTAGTGGAGGTGGGTAGTCAAAGCCATATTACCCTGCCTTCAACCGCTTGAACTCCCCCACCATCACATCAGTGTTGTTTCACATCTCGCTTGCCAAGTTGTCAATGCGATCAATGTATTACACTTATTGTCGATGTACTGATCGATGGGGCCAAAGTCGAAGACTGCAGGACCTACATGTAGAGTATGGGCAGGTGGCATTCCTGTGTACCTGGTGTCGGTAGGCACATAGTCTGTGCCGATCTGCACACTGGCGTGCTACATGATTTGGCTAGGGACGGCTCCCTCAGAGTCCCAACTGCTCCAGCCCTCTGCTATTGCGCTTGCTGTCGCTCGACCAGGGATCTCCTTCTTCACGTGCTTGCTTTTCCCAATCTTGTGGCTTTCACAGAGATCGATCTCTAGCAAATTACCCCCGTTAAGCTTGTGCGGGAGGAAGTGGCCGAGGTCAATGTAGGGTAGGCGAATGTTGGTGCCACACACAGTGTAGCCTTGCCTCACGCTACCCGTGATGGTCTTGCGTGTCGTCATGGAGTCATTGTGGAAAACTAGCATCACCCACTATGCCGGATCCATGATGAGGTTGCTGCCAGTTGCGTTGAAGATCATAGCCTAGAGGTAGCCTCCAAAGGCTAACGTCCCTGCCGAGCTGTTCCTCTGGCGGAACCAACTTGGCACCATCATTGGAACCGGGATGCACAGGTAAAAACTCACAATGGTGTTGTATAGCCACCATAAGTCCATGTTGGAGATGGTGGTGGACTCAACCCATCCCATTGTGTAGGCGGCCATCCATCGATGCAGGATCTGGATTGTGGGGTTCTTTATATGCCCCCTCTTGCGCTCCTCCCGGTTGCTGATATGGAGCCGGAATGCATCGAGCTCCTCCTTCATCACATAAATGTGCATAGGGGCCTCTCCATCAAAGCCAAAGAGCGTTGTAAGCTCTCCGACCTCCATGGAGTAAGCCGTGTCCCGTAGACAGAAGTTGATCACCTAGGTCCCCTCGTTATCTATGTCGAGTTGCATCATGGTGGTGCACTCCATGACGAGGGCAAAAGAGAAACCAATGCCCTGCTCGTTGAAGATACCTACCCTAAATTAGTGAGGCACTGCAGAATGTCAGGCCAAAGTTCGATCTGGCACAGGAAGTGTTCATCCATGTCGATGTTGGGGATGAAGCATCACTGTACGAGATTGTATGTGTGCTCCTCCTCCGAACTCAAAAGGATAAACCCCTCCATAATCGTGCACGACACATATGCCAGTGACTGCGAGGAGGCTTCCTCCGTAGATCCGCTTGCCCTTCCTACATGGCGGTTGCGCTCCCTGTGCATGGTCTCGACATGTTGGGGAGGCCGCTGTCATAGTGAGCAATGTAGAAGTCGTTGTTGCGCCCGCCTGGTGGTGTCATCGCAATGGGCATTTCCTAGCTTCCACTACCAGCAGAGTTCGCCCTAGCATCGCTGAAGGAGTGGGAGTTGCTGCGGTTGCTAGAGTTGTTTGAGCCACAAGAGTCCGAACTCCGATGGATCTTCTTCCCGAGCTTCCTTGCGGCCGCTGCGATCTTGTCCATCTTCTGCGAAAAAGAAGGAAGTCGTGCAAGTAGGGAAAGTGGAGTAGTGGGAGGAGTTACCAGGGAGTCATGGCAAGAATACGGGGTCATGCCCTCCTTTTATATCCAGCCAAGGCTTCTAGTGGAAGGAATCCGAGGCGATTCAAATCGCTTCCATGTCGATCGGCGCTACGGCTGTGCCAATTGAGACTATTCAAATTTGCACTCGTTCTATCATGCCTTGGCTTCCACGCCTCCTTTTTATGTTCTCCATGTCTGATTACTGCCATATATGTCATTGGATAGGGGTAAAGCACCAAGCATGCTGTTGTCATTTGTTAAGTCACATCATTAATCATTCCTAGCAATGGGGCAAGAAAAATAATATGATGTACCTCATTGTCAATTAGGTAAAATCCGCAAGTGCATGGAAAATACTGTTGTAGCATTTCACTATGAGATTGCTTCAATAGCTATTACTCCCTCTGTTCCTAAATTGTCATCGTCATTGACTTTTTTTGCTACCTTTGACCATTCGTCTTATTCAAAAAAATTTAAAAAATATCATGTATTTTTTCATGATTTGTTTTATTGCTAAACAAAATTCCAATATAATTTATAACTTTTCATATTTAAACAAATATTTTGAATAAGATGAATGGTCAAAGATGATGAAAAAAGTCAATGGCAACAGCAATTTTTGAACAAAGGGAGTAGTTTAGAGTTCTACCATGGAAGGCAAGGAAGAATAATATTGTATTAATATGGACTATAGATATAAAGATTGGTACTGATCATCAGAGTCTATACAGGGGTAAGGATAATGATAATAGGGGTAGTGTGACACACAGAAGATTCATCCGTAATTATAATTAAATATGGCCCTAGCAGATGTTAGATAGCAGAGCAAAGCTATGTCTCTATTGTCATTCTATCCTATAGTTACATAGTCAACTTCATGTACAGATTCATGTCCGACATACACAAGACAACTCCGCCTAGAAAACACATCGTAACCGAACATGGAGGAGTACAACAGACAGATAGGGCTATCACCACCTACCGCCTACTCTACAGACTGTGGATTCCTACTGGCATTTCTAAGCATCGCACCAGAAATATAACTATCCCCGGCAACGACACCAGAAATGCTTGTTGACATTTCTTAACATCATCACTATGCTTCCTTAGTAATGAAGATAGAAATATTTATTGGTAATCTTTAATGAATGTAGAGAGTCCACAAGCGCACAAAGGAAACACACTCCTGACCAATCAGAGCACAACACAAGGATTCATGGGCCCATAAATAGAGAAAACCGACATACCAGAAGGCCTAACACGTGGATTGTCAAATGGGGACAATAAGTCAGTGTCCCAGAGAAGGATCTGGTCGAGTGGGGCCAGTTGATACCCGTGTTCGGTCGAACATCTTTGGGGCCCACTCGGCCCAGACCTGCTCGGGGGGGGGGGGCGTCTCCCACCGCCTTTCCTACATCGGTTGTACCGGTTAGGGCGGGAGTTACCGCCTCTAGGAACCGCCTTTGGGCCCTATATAAGGAGGGGAGTGTCAAGAGATAATCTTGATAGTAGTTCTAGGTATGCGTATGAGTATGAAATCGATGGACACATGAGACAGGGTTTATACAGGTTCGCACTAGGGCTAGAGTTTTCCAATACGAGTTCTGATGATCTTCGAGGACTCCCTACCCTCCTTATCTACCCGAAGGGTAGTGGTTTACATGGTAATCTATCATTCGGTTACATTTGATTCTATCTATACATCGTATCTAATATCCTGACTTGCCGCCTACTCTAAACAAATATCCGAGTAGTCATCTTCTGGGCCTTAATCTTCGATACGTCATAGTCGAGCACCAGCCCACTCAACCATATACCCGAGTGGTTAAGTGTCCCGGGTATACATGTCCCATAGTAGCCCCCAAGAACTTTCCAATTTGGAATCCTAAAAACTCAAGAATATCTTGTTGTTCTTCAAAATTGAAGAGTACTTCTCTTGACACTTAAACAAAAATTGCCTTTCTTCATGGACGCTAAAACAGGCGTACTCTATGAGTATAGCCCCAGACTCAAAAGGTATTGAACCATTATGTAAAATGCCTTGTGAGTCTAAAAACTGACAAATTTTAAAAATATACGGTAACCAATCATAGCCCCCAACTCAAAAGGTATTTTAAGAAAATAGCTTATGAGTCATAAACATTGTACAACTGGCACTTATATCAAAACTTTGAAAAAAGTAGTCCCCAAGGTTGGTACTAACACTCCCACCAAATGATGATATGAAGAACTTGAAGAACATTAGCTTTCAAGAATGTAGCTAACACTCCTACTGAATAATATACAAAAACATCAGCCTTGAAGATTGGTGCCATTACTATTCCTGTAAAATTTGTAGGTAGAAATAAATTTATACCCCCCAAGATTGGTGCTGCTACTGTATCCGAGTGATTTTAATAGGAAATCATGAAAAATACTGAAGTCACAGCCTCGTATTACAATGCCACTTTTATGCCGAGTGATTGTAACAAGAAAACTGGACCTTGACCCGTCTCATTTAATCACCTACTATCACCGTGGCATCAAAAACTGCGTGACTATTGTACCTCTTAGGATTAAGGGGTTATAAATAACAACCGCACAATTTTAGAACACTGGCTTTTCCACTTCTTTCTCTCCCACTGTCGCCGCCGCATTGCAACAACCCCTAGATCCATACTCCAGCTCATCATCTTACCTCGACAATCCTATTCCATTTCACCGCTGCAACTAGCTGTTATGGCGCCCAAGCGTTCAAGCGCATCCTCCAAGGCCTCTGCCAAAGGGAAGAGTTCTCCTGTTCAAGTGGAAGACGATGGAGCTTTTGACATCCTTGAAGGAATCAAGGAGTTCTTAGCATTGATCATGGATGAGGAAATGATCAACAAACTGGTGATTGACAGCGTGCTCTGAGATAAAGAAACAACGGACTGGATCGAAACCCTAGGTCAGACATTTCCTTACCTGCTTGTTGATCTAACCTTGGTCTTCGCATCATTTTTTAATCATGGATTGGGACTTCCCTGCTCATATTTTGTTCGCGGGCTACTGTATTTATATAAAATTAGTTTAGTGAATTTAAATCCAAACTCCATCCTTCATATTGCTATTTTCATCCATTTTCGTGAGATCTGTATTGGAATCCACCCACATTTTGACTTGTTCAAACAGCTATTTCTCTTGAAATCCAATACCAAGAATGTCATCAGAGGTGCCAGGTTCCAGCTCCGGAACAAAACAAAATATATAGAAGTCCTACTTCCAACAACTAACAAAAGATGACATGCCGAATGGTTTTTTCATGGCAACCACACGCCTCCTTTGCCAGACTTCTTTGTAGAACTACCAGTTCCTCACCCCTCATGAACCGTAAAGGCCTCCCCAGAAAAGCAGGATGAAGTAGACAGGTGTGGTACATATATATACGGGATACTTAACCACTCGACAATATGGCCGAGTGGGCTGGAGGCTTGGTTATGAAGCATTGGAGATTAAGGCCCAAAGGATAGCTACTCAGATACTTGTTTAGAGTAGGCTACAAGCTAGGTCAAGAGATATGACGTATAGATAGAATCAAATGTAACCAAATGATAGATTACCATGTAAACCACTGCCCTTCAGTTATATAAGGAGGGTAGGGGGTCTTCAAAGATCATCAGAACTCCTATTGGGAATCAAAACCCCGTGCGAACCCTACAAATACAAGAACACCAAACAGGACGTAGGGTTGTTATCCTTCAGGAGGCCCGAACCTGTATAAACTCTGTGTCCTGTGTCCATAGGCTTTCATTCTCAAACGCATACCTAGAATCACTATCGAGATTATCTCCCGACAGTTGGCGTGCTAGGAAGGGGCAACGTTGAGTTTAACTTTGTTGAAATCGATGGCTTTCTTCGACGTCAAGTTCCACCTAGGAGACAAGATCCACTTCAGCGCCTTCATCTTCGTTGCTGACAAGAATGGGAGCCTCATCAAGCAATGCTTGGCGGAACTTTTGGTAGCCGCCACACCTTCAGATCCAAGGGCCAACCACGAGATCGGTCCGATCTGCCGGCTCCCACTCGGCCTCAACATTGCCCATAATGAACCGATCAGCATTGCCCATAATGAACCGATCAGCAAGCCTGGTCGACTCGGATCCGACTGCGGTCAATCTTTCGACTCCTTACATAGAAGAGTCGGATCCTAGACTTGATTGAAGAGCCGAGTGATTCTGAAAGTTGCTCGTCGGATTACTACGAGGTCTTCATGGTAGCACCGGCTGCCCCAGGAAGAGGCGTTGTCGGGGAGACATCCGTGGCAGGTGTTGCACCGGGGGCAGCAGCAGATGCAGATCATCGAGACGGGTAGGAGATCGAGCTTGAAGACGATGACCCAGAAGCCGACACTCCTCCGCTCCGATGACCAGACGCTCATCACAACAGATCTCGGGTAATGCAGAACTTGGACATGGGCGACCTTACCTTCAAATTGGATGGTGAGGAGGTCTTCAAGACCCCGCAACACAACATCACAGTTGCAGCAGCCCTGCTGAACTCGTTAGAGCCTATGCTCCAATTAAGCCCAGAGTTGACACCACAGGTCAACAAGTTGAAAGCACACATTAAGCCGTCAGCAATACTAGAGATGCACAACATATGTTCTACGCCAAGTAAATCAGCATCAGGTGCTGCTAGCTCGGTGCCTAGTCAGGAAAGAAGAGATCGGTAACGAACCGACTGGTAGGCGACCCCGCCGACTGAACCACGATGGCGGCCTATCACAGACTACCATGACCGGAACCCACATTCTGATCTTCATAGCGTCATACCACCGCATGACGCCCGGGTCTGACTGAACAACAGGTAGCAAGAGCAGGGATGAAGCGGCCCGCCAAGAATATGAAGACGAACGACGTCGTCGTGGCTTCGTTGACGACTGGTTCTACGAGCGCAACGATAGAAGAGAGCCGCCCCGAGACGATCGATAGTATGATCGACGGAACAATGGAAGGCGCAAGGACAGACATCGCCAAGAAGCTGGTCGCGAACGGGTGCGAACCCCCATCTTCGAGGATTATGATGATGAGGCTGGCATCAGGGCCTTCACCCGAGAGTTGTGAACTGTCAACTGGTCGGCTGGCTTTAAACCAATTGGCATTGAGAAATACGATAGCAAGACAGACCCACGCGATTGGCTCCATGTCTACGCGATGGCCATCCGAGCAATCGGCGGCGACAACTTTGTTATGGCCAATTATTTGCATGTATATTTGGCCCCAGTAGCCAGAACCTGGCTCACTAATCTGCCTGCCAATTCTATTAGTTCTTGGGTGGAATTGTGCAAGCAGTTCATGACCAACTTTCAGGCAACATTCGACAGGCCCGTGAATCACTAGAAGCTCACCAGGATCAAGCAGCGGGGCCGGGAGCCATTGCGATACTACATCCAGCACTTCTGTCGAGTGAAGAACACCATCCCCAACATCTCAGATGCTCAGGTCGTTGCTGCCTTCCAGGGTGGGCTTTGCGACAATGGCTTAATCAACAAGATCGTGAGATTGGATGCTGTCGGAAGTCTGACAGTCAAGGAGCTGTTTACCATGGCCGATATGTACACAGCCAGCAATTCGATGCTTTTCCAAGTTCATCAATACAAGAACGAGATGCCGTGAAATCATGGTTAGTCGGGCCCGGCCAATTAGAATAAGGACAGCGATAGGAAGCGAAAGCAGGACAGAACGGTCGCCAACACTGAGCGTCCCAACCAGAAAAGACAGGTCACTCAGGATGACTTTGACAAAATGCTTGGAGGCCCTTGTTTGCTGCATGACGGTGCTCACAAGGCCAAAGAATGCTTCAAGCTAAAGAGCTTCGCGCACCATGCTCTGAAGGTCTGCAAAGAGCGTCCCTGGATTCTCAAGGGTGGCAAAAAGGACGCGGACAAGGAAGATGAAGAGAAGAAAGAGTTCAGGACCCCGATCGCAAGGTCAACTTCATCTGTGGTAGGTCTACGGCTCACTCAAAGCGCCAATAGAAGACCCTTTATCGAGAGGTTCACTCGGTATCACCAGCAATCCTGCAATACCTTCGTTGGTCTGAGGTCCCGATAACTTTTGATCGATCGGACCATCAGGATCACATCCCTAGACCAGGCAAGTAACCGCTAGTACTGTTGCTGACTGTTAACAGAGTTTGGCTCCATAGAGTACTGGTGGACGGTGGAAGCGGCCTAGACATCCTTTTCGTGAAGACCTTCAAGGAGCTTAGCATACCCTTGACCGACCTCAAGCCTAGCAGATGATGAGGACATCACTCCTATGGATACATACAACACTCCTCTAATGATTATTTTATGATTAGAAACCATGGAGAGGACCAGGAGATGATGGGAGAAGGAGTCGGGAACGTGGAGGACCAGCAAGGGCTTGGAAGCCAAAGTGGAGGCCCAATCAAAACCGACTTCGAGTCTGTTTCGGGGCCCAGGACCAGTCCGTACTAAAACGGTCGCCCAGGACGCATACGGACTCGGATTTGGATGTTCTACATATGCACGGAAAGATAAGGAGAAGACCTTTCTAATGCCGTTGGCCTCATGTCAAAATTCATCCGGAGTCATCGGAAATAATGAAAACAAGAGAGAGTCCAGAATCTGTGTCGGTGCTGCGTCGCCTATTTTTGGCCTTTGGGCTTTGTATCTAGTTGAGCCCAATTAGGGGCGCGTCCAGAGGGTCTTGCACAATCCTAGGGTCTTTATATACATCCGCTGCCGCACCATTAGGGTTCGGGTTTTGCTTAGATCAATTCTGTTCATAAACAGTTTTGCCGTTCATCGGTTTGTGAGACCCCAACTTCGAGAGTTTAATCATACATCTGCAATTGTGTTGCATTCTTCGTTGTTCTTGCTTGTGTTCTTGATTCGCAGGCAGGGATTAGCCTTCTCGGTGAGGTCAATCGTCTTTTGGACGGTTGATAACCAGAGGAGACGTCATGCTGCGATTGCGGGGTTTAGAACGTGCTGTTCTGAAGCCGGATCGATTTGTGTGTCGCCTCCGACCAAATCAACTTACCAAGAACCTTTCGGAAGATCGGGAACCCTTGTTCACATCAGCAGGTCACCCTTTCATCGTGTCATCCCCGGCATGCAGACAGTCCCACTAGGACAGATCACTCTGCCAGTAATATTTGGCACCCGGGAGAACTACAGGACGGAGAGCATCACCTTTGAAGTTACGGATCTAGACTCTACATACCACGCCATTATTGGGTGGCCAGCCATCGCCAAATTTATGGCCGTGCCACATTATCCATACATGATGATGAAGCTGCCAGAACTAAATGGAGTCATCTCACTGCACTCGGACATAAGAACCTCCTACGACTGCGACAACCAGAGTTGCGAGTTGGCGGAAAAGATGGTAATGGCGTCAGAGCTCGCAGAGTTGAAGCTGGTTGTTGCAAATATAGAAGAGACCAACTATGATCCCCCTTGGTGCTGAAGGCCACGGTGCAGGCAGAGACTGTGGAGTCAAAAAAGATTCAGCTAGATGATAGTGATGTATCCAAGACCACCAATATTAGGGTCAAGCTATATGCTAAATACGAAAGCGCGCTCATCATTTTCCTTCATAACAATAAAGACATATTTGCAAGGAAACCTTCTGACATGTCGGGTGTCCCAAAGGAAAAGGCTGAGCACAGACTAAATGTTTGACCGAGCGCTAATCTTGTGCGGCAATGTCTTAGATGATTTTCGTAGGATTGTAAGGACGCAATTAGAAAAGAAATCGGCCAATTACTGGCAGCCAGTGTCATCAAAGAAGTGTTTCACCACGACTGGTTAGCTAACCCAGTATTGGTGCAAAAAAAGAATACGGAGTGGCGAATGTGCGTGGATTACACCAGCCTTAACAAAGCCTATCCCAAGGATCCATTCACCCTCCCTCGTATTGACCAAGTGGTCGACTCAACAGCTGGTTGTGCTTTATTGTGCTTCTTAGACGCCTACTCAGGGTACCATCAGATCCCCCTACATGAGTCCGACCAGCTGAAAACGTTGTTCATTACGCCCTTTGGAGCTTTTTGTTAGACAATGATGCCTTTTGGGCTAAAGAACATGGGCGCCACGTACCAGTGGACAATGCAACGATGCTTGGATAGCCAGATCGGAAGGAACGCCGAGTCCTACATAGACGATAGGGTGGTCAAAAGCCGACTCGCCTCCAACTTAATACAAGACTTGGCTGAGACATTTGACAACCTTCGAAAGTGCAGCATGAAGTTGAACCCCGAGAAATGCGTTTTTGGTGCCCCTCAGGGAAGCACTCGGTTTCTTGGTCTCCATATTGCGGATGGGACGTCCGCACTCTCAGAAAGACATCCAGAAGTTGACTAGCTGCATGGCGGCACTTAGCCAATTCGTGTCACGACTCGGCATCCGGGGATTACCTTTCTTCCGACTGCTCAAGAAGTAGGATTCAGTTGCCTGGAATGACGAAGCCCAACAAGCCTTGGAAGAATTCAAGGCCTACATTAGTGGCCCATTGGTGTTGACACCCCCCGAACCTAAGGAAACTTTGCAGCTGTACATTTCCGCAACCACACATGTTGTCAGCATAGTTTTGGCGATTGAACGAGCGGTAGATGGGAAGGCTCAAAAGGTGCAGCGTTCGGTGTATTTTGTCAGCGAAGTCTAATCAGATTCTCAAATGTGGTACTTTCAGCTCCAAAAGCTATTGTATGCACTACTGATGACATCTCGTAAGTTAAAGCATTATTTTAAGGTTCATACATCCTTCAGGCTGGGCGAACTGCTACACAACCAAGATGCAACCGAGAAAATAGCCAAGTGGGTTGTTGAGCTTGGATCATATGAGATTACCTTCAAGCCTCACGACGCAATCAAAGGCCAAGCGCTGTCACATTTCATCGCCGAGTGGACTGAGTCTGAATTACCACCAACACCACAGGAAACAAGCTACTGGACCATGTCATTTGACGGCTCCTTACAACTAGAGGGGCTAGCATAGGGGTAGTACTATTATCCCCAGATGGAGTCAAGACGCGCCATGTCCTCCGAATGCATTTTCACGCATATAACAACGCAGCGGAGTACAAGGCTCTCCTACATGGGTTGCGAACGGCCATATCACTCGGCGTCAGACGGATAAGTATCTTCGACGACTCGGCGCTTGTAATGAATCAAGTGACCAAATAATGGTGTTGTTTTGATGAAAGCATGACAGCATACTGTGCTGAAGTTCGGAAGCTAGAAGACAAGTTTGATGGCATCGAGTACAAGCACGTCCTTCAAAAGTTCAATGAGGATGCAGATGTGCTGGCCAAGCTTGGGTCCAGTAGAGCTAAAATAACTGATGGAGTATTTCTTGATGATCTACACAAGCCATCTGTACTGACCCAACAAACTGTGGTGCAGGCTGTCCCAGGCAAAGAGGCAACACCGCAAGTCCTTTTAGTAGAAATAGACTAGAGAACTCTATTCATTGAGTATTTAAACAGTGGAACACTGCCTGCCGACAAAGAAGAAGCCCTTCGTATCATCCGCAAGTCAAGGCTATACTGCATCGTTGACAATCTCTTGTATAAACAAAGGCCATATGGGGTACTGTTGAAGTGCTTATTACGGAAGGAGGGCATCAGCGTATTAAAAGAAATCCATGCCGACATATGTGGTAACCAGGTGGGTCCCTCAACTATAGTAACCAAAGCAATGAGGCAAGGGTTTTATTGGCCCACAGCGATTGCTGACACAAAAGATACCATCCGAAAATGTGAAGGTTGCCAATTTTTCGCTCGCCAGATGCATGTACCCGCCACCGAACTTCAAAATACCCCGATAACATGGCCATTCTTAGTTTGGGGTTTAGATATCATGGGCCCTTTTCAGAAGGCTCAAGGAGATTTCACTCATTTGTTCGTGGCAGTGAACAAATTCTCTAAATGGACCGAGGCAAAACCCGTCAAAAAATTCCCCCAAAAAAGGCCGTCGAGTTCATGACTAAAATAGTAACTCGGTTTGGCGCTCCGCACAAGATCATCACTGACAATGGTAGTCAGTTCACGTCACAAGAGTTTAAGGACTTCGCGGATCAGGTGGGGTTGAAGATTGGCTATGTTGCTGGCGCCCATCCACAAAGTAACGACCAGCTCATGTGGGCGAATGGCCTCCTATTGTCTGGAATTAAGCCTCGCATATTTGATAGATTAGAGAAGTATGCTTGATGTTGGTTTCGAGAGTTACCGTCAGTACTGTGGGGGCTTCGAACCAATATCAGTCGAGCCACGGGGCACTCGTCATTTTTGTTGGTTTACGGATCCAAAGCTATGTTGCCCATCAAAGTATTGTTTACCTCGTCGCATGTGGTAGCATATGAATAAAAGATTTCCAACGAACATCGGTGTGATGACCTCCTCTTGTTGGAAGAAAAACGCGATGCCACTCTGGTTTGGTCGGCCAAGTATTAGCAAAACCTGCGGCAATATCACGATAAAAACGTCAGGTCACGGGATTTTGCAGTAGGTGATCTGGTTTTAAAGCAAGTTCATTCTACGGTTGGTAAGCACAAACTGTCAGCTCCATGGGAAGGACCTTTTATCGTAAAAGAGGTCACTCGGCCAGGTGCATATCGGTTGATGCGCGAGGATGGGTCAGACCTTCCTAGTTCTTGGAATATATCTCAGCTACGTTGTTGCTATGCTTAGCTTCAGCAGTTTGTTTATATTTGTATACATCTGTATTTTTAAATAAATACATATAACTGCGGTCATGATAATTTGTCATATAAGCTATGATTTCTATGAAATAATCTCTTACCTTGTTAAATATAGTCATGACTCAAATTTTGGTTCTTGGTATTACCACAAGTCGCACATGTTGACCAAGTGGGTTCTTAGTCCCCAGGGTTCATGTCTTCTATTGTGGACCGAGGCAATTTTCTTAATTTGCATATGCTTGACTGAGTGGGTTCTTAGTATCCATGGTTCATATCGGTTATTGGGAATGTTGTTTAGAATGCTGACATGCATTGTGTATTGGTTGTGAGTGTTTAACACTAGTTGATACAATACATAAACAAAGAAGCATGACCCAAGAATTCGTCATAATACTGGTGATGGATCTAGATCCTAAGGGTCTACTGAATTACATTTCATTACATCGTTGATTGTGAAATATCATCTGACAACAATAATACAAACCATTACACTTTTGGTAATGGATCTAGTTCTATCTGGTCAATTAAAATGTTCGCAGTTTCCTGCGCCTCAATTACCAGAGCTTCGCATTGTTCGTCAAAAAGGTCATCATGGAAACCTTCAGCAACCACATGTAGTTTAATCTCTGGAATATGGGATTTGGCGATAGCCAATACTTGAGCGCCTGCCAGTCTTGGAATACGCCGAGCATGCTCTTTCACTCGGCTTGGGGCTTCTTGTAGCCCAGTGAGAAGATCTTGACACCCAGGTGATTTTTCTTCTGGCATGATGTATTGGGCAACCACCTCCGCATCTTTTTGCAGAGCTGCAAGTGACCAGCGAAGATTTTCATCACCTTCAACAAATTTCTTTTGTAAAAGCTCATAAGCCCTTTTTGACCCCACAGGAACACAATTATTATAAATTTCTCCTGCATGTATGGACATGGCGGTGCAGGTAATATAAGCACAAAAACTTACCTCTCAGACTTTTTTGGCATCAGCCTTTTCCACTTCAAGAGTGGCCGCCTTTGCCCTGTACTCTTCTTTGAGCTTTTCCACCTCTTTAAATGTTCTTCTAAATTTATTTAATTCATCTATGGCCTTCTTGGATATTGTTTCAGCTTCGGCCAGTCCGGTTTCTAGCTGAGCGTTTCTTTGGTTTTGAACCTTGATTTTTTCTTCTGCATCTCTTACACAAGCAGAGTGGGTCGGTAGCTGGAGTTTAAGCTATAAGGGCATGTAGAATTATACCTTCAGTGTTCTTTTTCCAATGAGCCCGGGATTCTTCCATGGTTTTGAAGCCGTCCTTTAGTTTTTTTAAAAAAAATTGATTTCACTTGAAGTTTGAAGTTCATTTTTCAGCTCTTGATTTTGACTCTTCAGATCATCGATAACACTAGAGGACGATTCCAAAGCTTTCACATAGTCTTTCAACTCAGCAATCATTATTGTCGAGTCAGCCTCATTCTTGCATTTAGAAGCAAGCTCTTGAGATAACTATGCGACAAGAAAATCTGAAAAATGTGGTGCAATAACAGGTCACTATGTGATGAGTACATCACACCCATGGATACACACAACACTCCTCCAACTAAGATGAAAGTTCATGTGCATCACCTGAATTTACAGGTGAGATCGTTTTTAATGTTTTTATTATATGGTTTTGAGAATAGATTGCTATCTAATGAATTAATTGTTGTTAAGAACCATGGAGATGATGATGAGATAGCTGGGGAGGTGATTGGAGATGTGATGGGCCAGCAAGGACGTCCAAGCCAAGGTGGAGGCCCAATCAAAATCGACTTCGAGTCTGTTTCGGAACCCAGGACCAGTCTGCACTAAAATGGACGCCCAGAACACATACGGACTCAGATTTGGACGTTCAATATATGCCTGGAAAGATAACGAAAAGAAATTTCCAACCCAACTGGTCCCATGTCAAAATTCCTCCCGAGCTGTCGGCAATCGCCAAAACAAATCGACTTCCAGAATCTGTCCTGGTGCTGCGACACCGTAATCGGTCTTTGGGCCATGTATCGAGTTGAGCCCACTTAGGGCTGCGTCCAGGGGGTCTTGCACGACCCTAGGGTCCTCATATACAGCCACCGCCTCTTCATTAGGGGGGTTTTGCTTAGATCAATTCTGTTCATAAACAGTGCCGCCGTTCATCGGTTTGTGAGACCCCAACTTCGAGAGTTTAATCATACATCTGCAATTGTGTTGCATTCTTCGTTGTTCTTGCTTGTGTTGTTGATTCGCAGGCAGGGATTAGCCTTCTCGGCGAGGTCAATCGTGTTTGGACGGTTGATAACCAGAGGAGACATCGTTCTGCGATTGCGGGGTTTAGAACGTGCTGTTCTGAAGCCGGATCGATTTGTGTGTCGCCTCCGACCAAATCAACTTACCAAGAACCTTTCGGAAGATCGGGAACCCTTGTTCACATCAAGTGGTAATCAGAGCTTCAGGTATACTGTTAGGTTCGCCTTTATCCTTGTTTATTTGTTCTATCCTATAGTCCAGAAATTTGCGCAACAAAAATATCGGTTCGTCGTGTTTCCGCTGTCCTATACCCCATTGTGACTTGCAAATTTTTATTTCAGATTGCTTCTCTGAATTTTAGTCCCTATAAAGTCATTGTGTTGCTGGTCTAGTGCTTGTTCTTTGGTCTTGTTTGAGTCGTGCATATCCTTGTCATAGACAAACAAGGGAAAAAATCAGTGTTCCACATGTTGAGATAATAGTATTGCTGGAATTGTGTGCACTAAATATTTCTTTAACATCTAGCCTTCTACTTTCATGTGCGAAAGAAAATTAGAGTGCTCTACTGCTGTCTCATTGTGATCAAAAGCCAACCAATTAGTGCTTGATCTTGTTATAGAACTTTGTTTTAGTTGTGCTATTACAAGAATCCTTTTGCTGCACTTGTAGTAAAAAAAAATATATTCTGGGGTTCCATTGGTTGTAAAACTTGTAATACCTTGCTGCAGTTCTGATTCTCAAGAAAAGAAAAGAAAAAGGCAAAAGTGCACAAGAGAAAAAGCCGCACAAAAAAAAAAGAAGTAGAAAAAAGAAAAGATACAAATTCAGAATTGCTTGCATCCTTTGTGTCCTTTGTTGAGTCATTTGCTTGCTTGCTTGAACTAGGTCCGAGACAAGTTTAGGACGGTGACATAGACTAGCTTGGGACTATTATTCAGTTTTACAACTTCTGAATTGAAATTTTGCTAATCCTTGCTACCTAATATTGCCTATCCAAGCTCTATATATTTCCTTCTGAACAGGCACAAATTTTTTTTTTGACTCTCGCAATCATCAGTTCACACTCTCCAAGGTATCCTTTGCTTGTTGTAATTAAGAACTTTGTAAGAGCTTGATAAGATGCTTCCCTTTGCTTGTTGAATGTTTATACTGTGATCACATAGTAGTGATAGGAAAATATACTTTCGTGTGTTTTCTTGTTTGCTACTAACAATGACAGGTCACGCCACTCATGGTGATGATTCAATATCGTCTAATGAGATCAATATGAGTGATGTAGTACAAAGAGTGCTCAGTCCTTAAATGGAGAAGGTAGAGCAAAATCAATTGAACAATTTATTTCAGACTCACTTTGTTGTCAAGGATCGACGTTGTCGTGTTATCATTGATGGAGAGAGTAGCCGTAACATCGCAAGTTTAGAATTAGTAGAGAAGCTTGGATTGACAACACAGCCACACCCATGTCCATACTACATCCAATGGGTAAATTCTTTTGGTAAGATAAAGGTAGATAAAATTGCACGCATTGAATTTTTTATTGGTTCTTATAAGGATAGTGCAGAATTTGATATAGTACCTATGCAAGCATGTCATTTGTTATTGAGTAAACCTTGGATTATTACAAATAATGCTTCGCACAATGCCATTATAAATAGCTACTCATTTAAATACAATGATAGAAGAGTTACTCTTAAACCTATGACCGCTGCTGAAATTTTAGAAGAGGATCAACAAAGGCTTGAAAGGAGAAAGAATGAACTGTTTAGAAAAGAATGGACTGTTTCAAATGTTGCAACACTTACATCAAAATCTGAATTAGATGATGAACATATTTCCTTGCCTCTTGTTGCAACTAATACATTTCAGGTTCTACACAAAGAAGAGGATAGTGAGAAAGATGAAGAACATGTTGTTGCTTTAGGTAAGAGCTTTCTTGATGTGATGAATTGTTCCAACAATCTTGTTGTATTAGAACCTTGTCTTGATTTGCCTTTGCCACAAGTTGATTTATCTACTGATCCTTATGATAAAGAGGAGTTGTGTGCCACTGCTTCACTTATACCTTTGCCACAACAAAGGAATAAGCTTGATGTTTTTGCTTATGATTCACCTACTAGTGCTGAAATAAAACATTTAATTTTAATAACATGTGAAAAGGATGAGCAAAAATTATTGTCTTCACTAAATACTTTGGGTTATATTGAATTTGATGTTCTTTGTGATCTAAATACCATGGAGAAGCAAATCTTTTCTCAAACTGAATTGCCTTTACTAACAAGAAACAAATTTTATGCTATAGGAAACTATGATCATAGAGGTGTATTTATGGTGCATAAAGTTTATATTTGCTCAAACATGAATACTCCTTATGTTGTACAACCAAATGATGAACTAGAAAACTGCAATAACAATTACCATGTCATGTCATGTTTTTCTAGTGTTTTTAAGATCACACATTTTCTATCTTGTCATAAGAGAAAGAATGATGTTTATATTGCTTAGCAAGTTTTCAAAGAGGTCATTAATTTGCATGGCATGCGTTCTACTATAGTTTCACCTTGTGATGATAAATTTTATAATGCATATAAATATGAGTTGTATCCAAAGTTTAGGAATAGTTCTATATTTTATATTTCAGATTTGAGACCACTATTGGGAGAAAGGGATGAGATGGAGTCGAGGACGAATCTAATTCAAAAGGGGCCACTTGATGTGAACAAGGGTTCCCGATCTTCCGAAAGGTTCTTGGTAAGTTGATTTGGTCGGAGGCGACACAAAAATCGATCCGGCTTCAGAACAGCACGTTCTAAACCCCGCAATCGAAGCACGACGTCTCCTCTGGTTATCAACCGTCCAAAGACGATTGACCTTGCCGAAAAGGCTAATCCCTGCCTGCGAATCAAGAACACAAGCAAGAACAACGAAGAATGCAACACAATTGCAGATGTATGATTAAACTCTCGAAGTTGGGGTCTCACAAACCGATGAACGGCGACACTGTTTATGAACAGAATTGATCTAAGCAAAACCCCCCTAATGAAGAGGCGGCGGCTGTATATGAGGACCTTAGGGTCATGCAAGACCCCCTGGACGCAGCCCTAAGTGGGCTCAACTAGATACATAGCCCAAAGACCGATTACGGTGTCGCAGCACCAGGACAGATTCTGGAAGTCGATTTGTTTCGGCGATTTCCGACTGCTCGGGACGAATTTTGACATGGGACCCATTGTGTTGGAAAGTTCTTTTCGTTATCTTTCCAGGAATATATAGAACGTCTAAATCCGAGTCCGTATGCGTTCTGGGCGTCTGTTTTAGTGCAGACTGTTCCTGGGCTCCGAAACAAACTCGAAGTCGATTTTGATTGGGCCTCCACCTTGGCTTGGACGTCCTTGCTGGCCCATCACGTCTCCAATTACCTCCCCAGCTATCTCATCATCATCTCCATGGTTCCTAACAACAATTAATTCATTAGGTAGCAATCTATTCTCAAAACCATATAATAAAAACATTAGAAACGATCTCACCTGTAAATTCAGGTGATGCACATGAACTTTCATCTTAGTTGGAGGAGTGTTGTGTGTATCCATGGGTGTGATGTACTCATCACTATGTTTATGTCATGTAAATTATTGACATTGTAACTGATAATTTAAATTGAAGTTCCTCCATCTGGGATGAATGTGTCTTCAACTCAAGAAATAGACGTCCGACTTCAAGCCTCTCTTTGGCAAGCTGATCTTCGGTCTCCATTGCTTCTGCATAAGTCCTCTCCACAAGTTGCAGAAGTTTGCTCTTATTGGCCATGTGTGACTTGAAGCGCTGCAATAAAAGTATAAGAGAAAGAGGTGTATCATTTCCTTGAGTGATAATCGAAAATAAGCATACATCCAACTTTTTACCTGGAACGAGTGGTAAGCTTTTTCGGTGAAGCCCTCAAATGTCTTCAGTTCTTCTTGTTCATCAGATTCATCAAAGCCTGCAATGGGAAATTTACCAGTATGGTACAACATCCTGGTGGGGATAGTTTCTTCTGAGAATCCTTCCTTCACCACTCGATGAATTGGAGTTGGCGTGGCATCTTCATCAGGGCCGATGGGATAATCATATGCTGGTTCCGGCATCTTTTCAAAAACCAAGGTAGGCTCTTCTACGTCAACTCGTGAGTAGGTAGTAGGGGTTGTGGTTGTCCCCTGACCATTTAGATCTGGCACAGAAGGGGTCTCTGACCTGTTGGTTTCTTTTCTTGTCCGGGGGGATATTGGAGCAGCATTAACATCACTCGGCCTCTTAGCCGAGTGATCAGAGGCATCATCCTTGGATGTCCCTGACTTTACTTTTTCTTGATCTTCTTTGGGAACAGTGCTTTGAGGCGTTGCGCTACCCGAAGAAGCGGTGCCAAATGACCTACATGACATATAACCATTAGCTGAGTCATTTTATAGCAAATTAGAATCATGGACATTAAACACGCTTACCTTGGCCGGCGTTTAAACTTCAATCCTTATAGTTTTGGTGGGGGATTCAATGGCCTAGCATCCTTCGCAGCATCTAGGGTGTCCTTAGTTGAGGCATGCTTCGTATTCTTGTCACTCGGGTGCCTTTGCTCTTTTGAAGACTTGGCTTCTGCATCACCTCCAGATCCTTCCCGAGTGGTTGGTGACTCGGCTGCAGCTTTTTTCTTTGCCTCTTCTTGGAGTCTAGCAGATCTTTCCGCTTGTGAGATTCTTTGACTCGTCTTCGTCAGATTCTTCAATTTGGGCTTTATGACGCTTGTGAGCTGGCTGTCAACTTAGTGATTTTTCTCGCGTCACAGAAGGCAGTGGGGGCTTGAGGAATATATATCGAGTTTCTGCAATTCATATGACATGTTATTCATTTTTGATGTTCACCAAAATATTGGGAATAATAGATTTGGCGGTGGTTACTTACTTCATTCTTGGTGATCTTGGATTGATGTCCGGCTTTCGCAAACCCCGGGGTCCAATCAAGCAAGGAGGAAAAAATATTCTCAAGCTGGAGTGTTAGTTCTCGTTCTGACAACTCTTCAGGTAGTTCCATGGTGGGATCTCTGTTGAGATTGAACTTCCAACCAGGGACATGGCGTTTCTCGATGGGCTGGACTCGGCGATATATGAAGCTCGAGATTTCAGCACAGCAATTTGCCCTAAGATTGCATTGACCTGAGCCTTTTTGTTCGGGCACGCCTTCGCGGACCATTCAGGCCCGAGCACAGGAGCTTCAGTAGTGAACTCTGACAAAGGGGGTGCATGGTTTCCATGGTAAAACCAATCTGCGTGCGACCCTTTGTTCGTCGAAGGAAGACGAACTTCGATATATTTTGACTTATTCCTCAATTGAAATCCTGCGCCTCCAATCACATTGCTGCTGTTTGATTTCAGAAAAACAGTTCTTTGAAAGTATCAAAATGGGGGGGGGGGGGCGATCCCTAGGAATACCTCGCACAGATGAATAAAGATAGAGATATGGAGAATCACGTTTGGATTTAGATTCACAAGGTTGATTCCATAGAAGCATAGCAGCCCTCGGAAGAAATCACTACATAGAATCCCAAATCCATGATAGAAAAAGGATGCGAAAATAGTGATGTGATCTACTGGGGGTTGTAGGAACTTCTGACCTATTGCTTCAATCTAGTCCCCGGTTTACTGATCTTGGAGCACTCCATCGATCATGAGCCCGTTGATCTTTTCCACATCCATGGTGGAAATCGGGAATTCTGTGATCCCCATGGGGATGTCAAAGACTGCCTCATCGTCGGTTTTATCAGGGGAAGCTTGCTTCTTTGATTGGGATTTGGTGCTTTGGCGAGTGCGCTTGGGTGCCATTGAAATCAGTGTCTGGTGAAATGGAGATGAGCAGAAATCTCCAAGAGGAAATAGGGATCCAAGATCTAGGGTTTGTGCGGGGGCGATGATGGCGGCTGGAATGCTGAGTGAAGAAGGTGAAGGGGTGCAAGCATATATATATGTATATACTAATCAGTTGACCTATTGGGCAGGCATCGTTCACGGGTTGTCGCCTTGGTATGATGATATTGTTCATAGCATTTATTGCGTACTGAAATTTGGATTCTTGGTGATTTAGTATTGAAATCACTCGGACAGTAGATAAGTCCCATAACTGGGGGCTATAATGCCTTTGTTTTGTGATTTATCATTAAAATCACTCAGACGACTAATGATTCTAAGCTTCGGGGTTACAGTACACTTGCTTAGCATTAAGCTCTACTAATCACTCCGAGGGAGCGGTAGCCCCAGACTTAGGGGCTATGGTTCTTAATTTTTGACATATCATTCGGAGGAAATGATAATTTTCAACCCTGAGGGCTGCGGTCTCCTCTTAGTGTTACTTCAAAAGTTATTTTCATTAAATAACTACATCACTAGGGGCTGTAATCAGATAAGAAAATCAGATGGATGATTCAGATTGTTAATTTTGAACTCACAAGGCATTTTAAGAAAAGTCTCAATACCTTATGAGTTGGGGGCTATGCTCATGGGATATGCCTTTTTTATTACCTATAAAGGAAGGGTATTTTTATGTATAGCAAGAGAAGCACTTTTCAATTTTGAAAACTATCAAGATAAGTTGAAGATTTGTATTCAAAATTGGAAAGTTCTTTGGGGCTACTATGTTACATATATATACGGGATACTTAACCACTCGGCAATATGGCCGAGTGGGCCGGAGGCTCGGTTATGAAGCATTGGAGATTAAGGCCCAGAGGATAGCTACTCAGATATTTGTTTAGAGTAAGCTACAAGTTAGGTCAAGAGATATGATGTATAGATAGAATCAAATGTAACCAAATGATAGTTTACCATGTAAACCACTGCCCTTCGGTTATATAAGGAGGGCAGGGGGTCCTCAAAGATCATCAGAACTCATATTGGGAATCAAAACCTAGTGTAAACCCTAGAAATACAAGAACACCAAACAATACGTAGGGTTGCTATCCTTCGAGAGGCCCGAACTAGTATAAACCCTGTGTGCTGTGTCCATCGGCTTTCATACTCATACGCATACCTAGAATCACTATCAAGATTATCTCTCGACAAGGTTGCTTAAGTTTATAATGCAGATGAAGAAAGATCATTTGACCGATGTCCATGTCATGACGCGTGCAACCGATAAAAATGCGATATCATCCCGGCTGGATGTTCGACATGGAGGCCGACCCCACAAGAGAAGTCTCTGATGTTATGTCTGATAGAGAATTAAATGGAAGATTATCAAATATCTTTTCATCATTGTTGAATTGGGTTGTGGGCAATAAAACAATTGGTCTAAACTCCACTAAAAACTGAAATTCGGTATTAAATTAATACATGATACAGGGAGTGGTGTCCTTCTAATGCTCATACAGTGTACTTTGCAGAGTTTAGATCGATTCCACACTGTCCCTCCTTTACGTCCCGCAACTCCGAAAGGGTCAGATGAGAAGACCCATGCTGCCAAACACCGAAAAGCACACATCGAAGAATCTAATGATGAAGAGTCATTGGCTAATAGGATCGCTTGTCTTCAACGAGAAGCTGAGCAAAAGGCTGCTACTAAATCAAAAACTACTCAGCAAGATCAAGGGACGAACTCAAAAGGTGGAACTGATAAGTACAAGACTTGGCCGAGTGATCCGAGTGCTAAATCTGCTACCACTACGGGTCAATCCGGTGTCGGGGAGACTCAAGGCTCATCCGGGGCTCCGTCCAAGGTGTCCGAATTGAAGTTTAAACGACACCCAAAGTAAGTGTTCTTGACATGATATATCTATGAAAAATGTAGGGTATGAAGGGAATGAAAGATATTTGTTTCACAGATCTACTAGCACAGCATCATTAGAAGGAGATGGGGCACAAGCAAGACCGACTTCCGAGCTACAAGCGTCGTCAAGGGTAGAGCTAGGGCAGTTGGTGGTGATACCGATAATCAGTCGGCCAAGTTGCCAAGTGGTCATACAGATGAGTATGAAAGCCTCCATACTCAACCGTCCTGATCTCCATGTGCTAATCAGAACAGATATCAAAATGAACTTGCCTCCCTCTGTAGTTGAAGAGGAACCTACTTTTATTGAAGAAGAGGAGACTGAGCCAACATACGACCATGACATCAGTCCAGAAGAAGATCCATTCGCGACACCCATTCATCATCATTTTAAAAAGTAAATCCTGAAGCCCGAACAAATCCAGACTGTGTACCACGTAGAAGTTATGCCACCGCAGGTCTTGATGAAATAGAAGAGCTGGAAGAACTGTAGAGTTTTGAAGAGCTCACAGCCCAGACGTATATCTCTTTCGACGTATGCCTGCGCCAAGTCTTGTTGATTTCCATAACTGTCCTCTAAGTAAATTGTCGCATCATTCCTATTACTGCCATAGAAATTGAAAAAGCATGGAGATGCCAAAAGAAAACTCCTAAAGACCGTGCAGAACAAATGCGCCAGAGCCATTGACACTGAAAACCATTTGGCACAAGAGAGGTTGGAAGCATGCCGCCTTGCTTCTGAGTTGCATCCCGTTCGTCACACGTGGATGAACTGACATTCAAACTTTCATGTATGGTGTTGTACTAAGACCTCTTGACCACCATGTCACCCGTATGTTCATCCATTTTGTTCTTGATAGAATTATCAAAAGAGCTTGCGGCCAAAAAGAAAGAAGAAGCCAACTCAGCCCTTCTAATCACCGGACAGAACGAGTGTCTAAAGGCACTCGAAGCTTCAGCTGACATAATCAACAATTTGAAGAAACAAAACGAGACTCTAAAAGACCAACTACAAGCATCAAAAAGATTACAAGACAACTTTGAGGAATTAAAAGTCGGCTTCAAGAAAATGGATGAACTAAGAATCGAATGGAAAAAGAAAGCTGAAGGTATGTTGCCATAACCTCTTTGCCTTACTTTCACTAGCCGCTGACTCACTTTGGATTTAATAGAGGCTCAAGAAAAAATCAAAGAATACGAGAAGAGGAATGCCGAGCTCGAAAAAAGTGTAGCTGAGTCAGAGAAGATTTTCAAGAGAGCAGTAGACAAGTTGAACAAGTTTAAAGAGACATTTAAACAGACTGAAAAGTTGAGGAATGACTTCAAAGAAAAAGTTGAAAAAGCGGAGAAGACTAAAATAAAAAACGCTTGAGAGGTAAACAATTATTCCTTAATTACCTTCACCACCGAGTCCTTATTTGTAGGTCACTGTTGACAGACCCGTCTCTGTAGGATCAAAAAAGGTTTATGAACTTCTGCAAAGAAAATTTATTGAAGGTGATCAAAATCTTCGCTGGTCTCTTGCAGCTTTACGAAAGGATGCTGAGGTGGTTGCTCAATATGTCATGCCTGAAGAAAAGTCTCCAAAATGCCGCGACCCCAGTACTCGGCTACCAGATGTCCCTGATAGGATTCAGAAGCATTCTAGCCGCATCACGGGTCTGGCGCGCGCTCAAGTGCTGATGATTGTCAAATCGCATATTCTAGACATACAGTTGAAGACGGTTGCAGAAGGATTCTAGGAGGACCTAACCAATGAACAGTGTGAAGCTCTGGTAGCCGAAGCTCAGAGTAGAGGCAATACCTTTGTTGACCAAATAGAGTTAGATCCATTACCAGGAGTGTAATGAAGCTTATGGTGCTAATGTTTAAACTGTGACTCACGACCAATGATGTAATGAATGCATTTAACCTAATAGATCCATGGGATCTAGATCCACTACCAGTAATGTAGTGAATGCTTGGGTCACACTGCTTTGTCATGTATTGTAGGAACTCGTGCTAAACACTCACAACCAAAACATGCCGCATGTCAGCGCTCTAAATCGACCCCCTAATAACTGATATGAACCATGGAAACTATGAACCCACTCGGTGAAGCATATGCGAATCAGGAAAATCGACTTGATCCTCAACAAACGACATGAACCCTGGAGACTAAGAACCCACTTGGTCCAACATGTGTGAATTGTGGTAATACCGAGAGACAAAAGCTGAGTCATGACTAAACTATGACACTAAAAAATCAAATAATTAGAGATTTTATGAAAAATTATCATGACATGGTATTTATTATTGATAACATGATATTATAAAATAATAAAGGGGAACAAAGAAATTATTAAAGCTACTTGTGAAAATGACATAGCTGAGCCATGTTCCAAGAGCTAGGGAGGTCTGATCCGTCTTCGCGCATCAATTGGTAAGCGCCTGACCGAGTGACCTCCTTAACAATGAAAGGGCCCTCCCATGGAGCCGATAGTTTGTGCTTGCTGACAATGGACTGCACTTGCTTCAATACTAGATCGTAGACTGCAAAATCTCGCGATCTGACATTCTTGTTGTGATACTGTCAGAGGTTTTTCTGATATTTGGCCGACCACATCAGGGTAACATCTCATTTTTTGAAAAATAGGACGAGGTCATCACATCTTCCTTCATTGGAAGCCTCTTCATCCTACACCACCACATGTGGTGAAGTAAACAATACCTCAGTACGCAACATCGCATCCGACCCATAAACTAACGAGAACGACAAGTGTCCCGTTGCCCGACTGACGTTAGTCCTAAGCCCCTATAACACTAATGGCAACTCTCGAACCCATCATCAAGTATATTTCTGCAATCTATTGAATATGCAAGGCTTAATTCTTGACAATAAGAGACCGGCTCGCTCGACCTGGCCATTGCTCTACGGGTGAGACGCAGAAGCGTAGCCGATCTTGAATCCTATCTTTGCTGCAAAGTCCTTAAACTCTTGTGCTGTAATCTGACTGCCTTTGTCTGCGATGACCATATGGGGGGGCACCAAACCGAGTTACTATGTCCATCATGAACTCTACGACCTTCTTTGCTGATATTTTGCTGATTGGTTTTGCCTCAATCCACTTGGAGAATTTATCCACGGCCACAAAAAGATGGGTGAAGCTGCCTTGAGCATTCTAGAAGGGACTGACAATGTGCAAGACCCATACTGAAAAAGGCCATGTTATTGGGATATCTTGAAGCTCTGTAGCCAGCACATGTTTTTGTCTGGCGAAGAACTGGCATCCCTCATATGTTCGCACAATATCTTTGGCATCTGCACCGGCGGTTGGACAGTAAAACCCTTGTCACATATCGTTTCTATTGTCAATGGGTCTGCATGGTTGCTACATATGCCCGCATGGATCTCCCGCAAGATGGCTATGCCCTCCTCCAGTGATAAACACTTCATTAGCACTTCGTAGGGACTCTATGTGTATAGAAGATGGTTGATGATGCAGTACAACCAAGACTTGCGAATAATGCATAGGGCTTCCTCCTTGTCAGTCGGCAGGGTCCCCTTCTCCAAGTACTCGATGTAGGGGGTCCTCCAATCGGTTTCTATTATGACAACCTCGGATGTTGCTACTGTGTCCGTCGCAGCCTGTGCCACGACTTGCGGTGTCAGTGCAGATGGCTTATGCAATTCATCGATGAATACTTCATCATGTATTCTAGCTCGACTGGACCCAAGCCTGGCCAACTCGTCCGCCTCCTTGTTATACTTTCAGAGGTTGTGCTTGTACTCGACACCACCAAACTAGTCTTCTAGCTTCCGGACCTCAATGCAGTATGTTGTCATGCTTTCCTCCGAGCAGCACCATTCCTTGGTTACTTGATTAATCACTAGTGCCGAATCATCGGAGATGCTTATCCGCTTGACGTCTAGTGATATGGCTGTCCTCAGAGCACATAGTAGCGCCTCATATTCTACTGCATTGTTGGTTGCTCGAAGGTGCATGCGGAGGACGTATTTCATCTTGATACCGTCTGGAGACAATATCGCCACTCCTGTCGCGGCTCCCTCCAGCTGTAAGGAGCCATCAAAAGACATTGTTGAGTAGCTTAACTCTTTTGGGGTTGGTGGTAATTCGACCTCCATCCACTTAGCGATAAAATCAGATAACGCTTGACCCTTGATCGCATCCCACGGCTTGAAGGTAATGTCATATGCGCCTAGCTCAACAGCCCACTTGGCAATTTTTTCCAGTGGCATCCCGATTGTGAAGCAACTCGCCGAGCCCAAAAGATGTATAAACTTTGATCAGGTGCTCTTCAAAATAATGCTTTAACTTGCAGGACATCATCAATAGTGCATAGACTAATTTCTGGAGCTGGAAGTACCACACCATCGAATCTGACTAGACCTCGCTCACATAATACACCAGTCGTTGCACCGTTTGAGCCTTGCCATGTTCTGCCCGTTCGACCGCCAGCACGGTGATGACAACGTGAGTGGTTGCGGAGATGCACAGCTGCAAAGTTTCCTTCCATTCAAGAGGTGTCAGCACCTTGAATTCATCCAAGGATTTTTGGGCCTCATCGTTCCAAATGAATGAATCCTGCTTCTTGAGCAGTCGGAAGGAAGGTAACCCTCGGACGCCGAGTCATGACAAGAATATACTAAGTGCCGCCATGCAACCGGTCTGCTTCTGGATGTCTTTCTGAGAGTGCTGGCGACCCATCCACAATATGGCGTTGACCTTCTCTGGATTTGCCTCGAACCCTGTTGACACTTCTTAACATCGCATCAAGAATATCTCTATTCCTGGTACGGTGCCAGAAATGCTTGTTGACACTTCTTAATGTCGCATCAAGAATATCTCTATTCCTAGTACGGTGCTAGAAATGATTGTTGGCGTTTATTATGCTTTAAGAATAAAATGAATTAATCCGCAAGCGCATGGAACACCATTGTAGCATTTCACTCGGCAGTATTTCAAGGTATTGTATTTAGTTTCCTCAGGGAAGCTAGGCGTAAGATTATCTTGGTTTAACAATGATATAACTACAAGAATTATACCAACTGACCAAAGACGGGGGTAACGATGTTCAGTAATAAAAGTGGGGGTGGCAACACAGGAGAAATCCACACTAAGATAAATAAATAAAGAGATCAGTTGAGCTAGCCGGAAGGACAATGAGTCTAAGTCTAAGACTCCTAAAAATATATCTTTCCAATATATCTAAGTCAAGCATCAAATCCTAGTTACTCGAGTTGAGTGCTTACACCAATTTCTTGGTACAGCACTTCGGGGCACAAAAATGTTCCACTAATATGGGTCAGTAACCTCTGCACTAGTGATTACACTATCACTAGACAACCCTACTTGAGACTTCTCGTACATGGTGGATTACTAAAGGGACGGACTTGGCTGTCACCACCTGCCACCTACCACACAGCTCGTGGGGACGAATGCAAATCTAGCTAGCGTGAAATTAGGCACCGCGCCTACGTCTTCACTAGATATTCTTCCGTTGGCCTAGCGGAAGAATAGCCGGGAGATAACTAAGTCTAAGTTCGGAATGAACTTAACTTAATTAAATGCTAGCCGGGAAACTCATGAACTACGCAACAATGTTTTTCCCGATAATTGTGACTTGAGGGAATGACTAAATTAAAATAAGTACTTGATAAAATATTACGAAAAGATATTTCTATTGATGAAGGATAAGTCTTACATAAAGGGAAAAGATACAAGAGATCTCATACCAAGACTCCAAGACAATTCTGGAATCCCGAGCGATGCTCTCAACTAGACTCTAACTCTCGACTAACTAACCTACTCTACTAAGTAGCACAAGTAGTGGGAAATGGACTCCTTGATGTGTTTCTTGCTTGATTCTTCTTTTCTACCGAATTCCTCCTCTATTTATTGGTGGCGATGGTCCGGGGGGTATTTGTAGGTGAGGGAGGGTCGGTTGGCCGAAGTCGGTCCGTCGGGCGGCCGTAGGATCATGTCGGTTCGTGACCGACCTCTTTTGGTTGGCTTGGATCTTGTCGTGATGGTGGTTATTTGGTCAGTTTGTACCGCCTTCTCTATTTTGGGGCTGGTAGGCCTATTGAGCCTCATGGGCTGGCAACCTTGGGTGACCAACCGAGGCCGGGCAGCGGCCTAGGCCAGGTGTCGACCCCCTCCGGGTCGCACCTTGACTTCTCCTAGTTAGGCCACTTGTTAGCCTTCTTTTCCTTAGCCATATTTCATCATTCTTAATCCGGGAGGAGAAAACGGCATCACGATGAAGTGTTTTTGCCAAACCTGCCGGGTCGGATGATCAGCCTGAAAAACAACTCCGGTTAATCAGCCGGGTGGCTGATTTCAGCCGTATATGACCCTGTCGGCCGGTTCCTGATTTCATCCTGAAAATGACTCCGGTTAATCAGCTGGGTGGCTGATTTCAGCCGTATATGAACCTGTCGGCTGGTTCCTGCTTTCAGCCTAAAAACGACCCTGTCGGCCAGTGAAAACGGCTGTTTCACAGTCGTGATTGGCCGATGGGGTGCTTCTTCATGTTTTTGCATATTTTCGCTCTCTTATACCTGCAAACACATATTTCACCAAAATTCGTGGAACTTTATTAGTTTAAAGAAATATTTATTAAACTTTAATCTTTACCTTGCATTTTTCGACCGGTTGGTGGCCGATTATGGGTTTTATCAACTGCCAACACCTCCCCAAGCTTAAATCTTTGCTCGTCCCGAGCAAATTAAAACTTAGAGGTGATGGATGAGGAGTTGCTTTAATATTAGCGCCCTACAAGTATCAAGTGCACAAACACATACTCCAACACAATATAGGTAAGTGTAAACTAGCACAACTTGGTTACTAAGTCATTCTTAATAGACAGCGGGGCTTGTTGGCATTTTATATCCTTGTCATAAGAGGTTGAAGTCTAGAGCAGCTAGTTTAGACTTTGTCAAGCAATCTCCTTTTTGATCATGAGTCCAAAGTTTTTATGATGTTGCATAAGATGAAAATCTTCCCTCTTGGTGCAATCTCCCACTATGGCTCTTATCTCTCAAAGGGTGTATTTCCTTACCAAATGCTCATCCTACTTTCTAAAAGTTCGGCTTAAATATGTGGAGCTTGGTAGGATGTCACATTTAGCATGCATATATTGTTAAGCTAAGAGATGATCCTAGCGTAAGACATTGCATTTCCTCATTCCAATCATTTAGAAATAATGTCTAGGGGAGAGGGAGAGCATGGACTCATGCGAAGGATTGGTCTAGCACAATTGTAAAGGTCTTGGGTGCAGATTTATCCCAAAGCCTAGAATTTTGTGCTAGAGAAAAAAAGATAGCCCTTTATTTTTTTTCCTCAAAGAAACATTTTATTTTTGTGTGAACCTTGAAGCTTTTTGATATAGCACATCCATGAGGGCTGATAAATTTTTCCTTTCAATAAAATTTTCCTTTCTTTTTCTTTCTTTCTTTCTTTGCTTCTTTTTTTTCAGCTCTCATGGTGTAAAAAGGCTAATTCAATGGTTCAATTATTTTTGCAAACTTTTTCTGAGCAATTGGGAGAACCATAATCTTTTAATAGGATCAAAGGTTCACAAAAAGAAAGATTTTTGGTTGGCATGCTTGGTGAAGTGGATGCATGATTCCGACGTGGAAACCGCATAACCAAGCATGATGAATTTGAGAACTCAAAGATAACACGAAGGAAAATGATTGCCTTTGGAAGTGCAAGTCCCTCATAAGGATTAAATCCTAACTAAACTCAATGCATGCATAAATGGCATAGACATGATTTTGCTACTTAATATTTGGCCATGGTTGGAAATTATCTTTCATAGGGAAGATGTGCACCAAGTAGGGGGTTTTTGTTGCAGCATGGTTTTGAAAGAAACCATTGGACTCTAATCATAAGGAAATCACAGACTCATCCAAAATATGCCATATCTTAAATTCCAACAACTAGACTTGATGTTAATTAGCCATTTTGCACCCACTAAAACATAGAGAGACTAGTGTTATCATCATGCCGGTCTACGATTACCCATGAAAGATGAGTAGTAGAGGTTGTATACTTGAGACTCAAAGGGAGCTAATAGAGAAACTATTCATCATTTCCATAGGCAAGGTAGAGACCAAGTTCTCAAATTTTATTTATAAAGGGAAATCGTTTTGTTCTTTTTGGCTATGCAAATTTTTATGGTTTTCTTTGAAAACTAAAATCTTTTTTGGTTTTCTTAAATTTTCTAAAAACGAAGCGACTCAATTAGAGGAAGAGGGAGAGAGGATAGAACAATTGACACACCTTGGTTTGGGTACCTCCCCAAGCCTAGGTCTTTGTAGGACTTAAGCTTAGATGACGTTCACTGCGGCGGTTGATACTCGATGTTGAAATGGCCGAACAGTTGGTCCATCAGGGAGATGTTTGTCTGAAGTTGTTCTGACATTTGATGCTGCCATTCTTGTTCTCTCCTTATGGCTGCTTGTATTTCTTGAGTTCGCATGTTGGTCTCATAAGCATTGGCAGCCAAGTATTGCATATCTTCTTGCAACTCTGAAAAGTTGTATGATGTGAATCTGGCAGAACGAGAAGTGCCTATGCCTCCATGGGGTTGGTGGTAACTTCCCGTCCCATAGGGATTGGAAGGTTTGTACTGTTCATAGGAGGAGGTAGTGTAGTGTGTTGATGAACTAGCAAATCCAGGAAACTGTGGTTGCTCCCAATGGTATTGGGAGTTTCCCGAAGTACCTGGTTGAGATGTGTTGATGGCTGTTTCACGCTGTTAATCTGCCCATCGAAGTTGTGCTCTTGTTCTTCGCCTATCCCCTAAAACACTATGCCTTGCATGATGCGAGGGAGCATCTGGCCGTGTTGGGCACATACTCAAAATCAGCAAGGATGCCGATTCGCTCGAGGAAGTTGTGGTCGAACTTGCGTACGGTCGTGAACTCCCAGTCTCGAATGGCGGTGAACTTGCTTTGCTCATCGAAATCGTTGAACACCATGTTCTCTTCACTTTCCATGAACTTGTTAAATCACTCATCTCCTCCTCCTCGTTCACTTGCTACTGTTGCAGCCTTGAATATGGACATCGATTCCGAGTAGTAGCTTGGGGCTTGCCCATAGGCAGCCTCCGAGTGTTCATCTTCTGAGCGCTCACTTGGTGTGCGCCTCTCACGACTTGAGCTTCTGCTGAACTTGGTGTTGAGGCCCCTCCAAATATTGGCCATTCCTGCAAAAGGGTTACTTGGACACAATACCTGAAGGACGATATAGTAGTTAGTGGTTAGTCGTCCGGTTAGTAGTCCAAGTGCTAGTAGTTCAAAACATTAAAGAGACAAAGAAAAATTTCCTCTAGTTGGTTTTATTGCAGCACACTTTATTCCTAAGTCAAAGTTGCATTTACTAAGCAAACTAGTGGAGTGAGTAAGGGAGAGAGTTGTGAGGGAGAAATGAAGTTTCAGCTGAAGGCTGAGGGGTGGAGAAATGAGTGAGAGGGCGCCTGGTATTTATAGGCTCGAGAGGGAGCCTTGGGGCAAAATTTTCAGGCTAGGCGGCAGACCATGCCAGCCGGCAGGCCTTTTTCCTCCACTTGCTCCATTATTGCTTTGGTGGTCATAGGAGAGGGCTAGGTCCATGCGCCATGTGATTCACTTGCTCACTTTGTTCAAAAATGTGTTGAGAGTGTAGGGAGCAAGGATAGGGTGATGGGATGGCCAAAGTTGTATGCTTACAATGAGTATCCTGCCACTCATGAGGCTTAGGGGAGTTGGATGGCAGATGAGTGTGGGTGGTGAAAGAGTGAGGTGACATGTGTGGCCCTCTTTCATTTACTTTTACTCATGGTGGGGGCTTTTGGTGAGCATTTTTCATAAAGGAAAGGTTGGGTACACTTCCTTCACTCGTGGCCATCATCCCTGCATTAGAATAGCATGGAATCCAAGAAAGCTTGTGGCCGGGCGGCAGACATGAACGGGCAGCTCTGAAATCACCCAGTCGGGTGGTCATTTTTCATGAAAAATGACCTCCCGGGTGTTAAAAAACTGATCGGGGTACTCAGTTCCGGTGGCTCGAAAATTACTTAGTCGGGTGGTCATTTATCATAAAAAGTGACCTCCCGGGTGCTGAAAACTGACTGGCCAGGTTAGAGCCCTGGCTCATCGCCCGGATGGTCATTTTTGATGAAATTTGGCCGAGTCATCACTGATGAGGACATCACTCCTATGGATACACACAACACTCCTCTAAATCTGGACTTGCAAGGTCCAATGAGTAGAGCTCGTGCACGACGACTAAATTTAGAGGTGAGCTCGTTCGTACGTTCTTCGCTATATGTTACTTTTGAGAATGGTTTGCTACCTAATGATTATTTTATGATTAGAAACCATGGAGAAGACCAGGAGATGATGGGAGAAGGAGTTGGGAACGTGGAGGACCAGCAAGGGCTTGGAAGCCAAAGTGGAGGCCCAATCAAAACCGACTTCGAGTCTGTTTCGGGGCCCAGGACCAGTCTGTACTAAAACAGTCGCCCAGGACACATACGGACTCGGATTTGGACGTTCTACATATGCACGGAAAGATAAGGAGAAGGCCTTTCCAATGCCGCCGGCCTCATGTCAAAATTCATCCGGAGTCATCGGGAATCGTCAAAACAAGACAGAGTCCAGAATCTGTGTCGGTGCTGCGTCGCCTATTTTTAGCCTTTGGGCTTTGTATCTAGTTGAGCCCAATTAGGGGCGCGTCCAGAGGGTCTTGCACGACCCTAGGGTCTTTATATACAGCCGCCGCCGCACCATTAGGGTTCGGGTTTTGCTTAGATCAATTCTGTTCATAAACAGTTTCGCCGTTCATCGGTTTGTGAGACCCCAACTTCGAGAGTTTAATCATACATCTGCAATTGTGTTGCATTCTTTGTTGTTCTTGCTTGTGTTCTTGATTCGCAGGCAGGAATTAGTCTTCTCGGCGAGGTCAATCGTCTTTGGACGGTTGATAACCAGAGGAGACGTCGTGCTGCGAGTGCGGGGTTTAGAACGTGCTGTTCTGAAGCCGGATCGATTTGTATGTCGCCTCCGACCAAATCAACTTACCAAGAAGCTTTCGGAAGATCGGGAACCCTTGTTCACATCAAGTGGTATCAGAAGAGGATGAGCTCGAGTCGAGGACGACTCCACTTCAAGAGGGGGAGGATGATGAGGACATCACCCCTATGGATACACACAACACTCCTCTAAATCTGGACTTGCAAGGTCCAATGACTAGAGCTCGTGCAGCACGACTAAATTTAGAGGTGAGCTCGTTCCTACGTTCTTCGCTATATGTTACTTTTGAGAATGGTTTGCTACCTAATGATTATTTTATGATTAGAAACCATGGAGAAGACCAGGAGATGATGGGAGAAGGAGTTAGGAACGTGGAGGACCAGCAAGGGCTTGGAAGCCAAAGTGGAGGCCCAATCAAAACCGACTTCGAGTCTGTTTCGGGGCCCAGGACCAGTCTGTACTAAAACAGTCGCCCAGGACGCATACGGACTCGGATTTGGACGTTCTGCATATGCACGGAAAG
This sequence comes from Eleusine indica, assembly GCA_030378355.1. Taxonomy (NCBI): domain Eukaryota; kingdom Viridiplantae; phylum Streptophyta; class Magnoliopsida; order Poales; family Poaceae; genus Eleusine; species Eleusine indica. The sequence continues at coordinate 22,658,946 of CM059498.1, read as the reverse complement.
ATAAGGAGAAGACCTTTCCAATGCCGCCGGCCTCATGTCAAAATTCATCCGGAGTCATCGGGAATAGTCAAAACAAGACAGAGTCCAGAATCTGTGTCGGTGCTGCGTCGCCTATTTTTGGCCTTTGGGCTTTGTATCTAGTTGAGCCCAATTAGGGGCGCGTCCAGAGGGTCTTGCACGACCCTAGGGTCTTTATATACAGCCGCCGCCACACCATTAGGGTTCGGGTTTTGCTTAGATCAATTCTGTTCATAAACAGTTTCGCCGTTCATCGGTTTGTGAGACCCCAACTTCGAGAGTTTAATCATACATCTGCAATTGTGTTGCATTCTTCGTTGTTCTTGCTTGTGTTCTTGATTCGCAGGCAGGGATTAGCCTTCTCGGCGAGGTCAATCGTCTTTGGACGGTTGATAACCAGAGGAGACGTCGTGCTGCGATTGCGGGGTTTAGAACGTGCTGTTCTGAAGCCGGATCGATTTCTGTGTCGCCTCCGACCAAATCAACTTACCAAGAACCTTTCGGAAGATCGGGAACCCTTGTTCACATCAAGTGGTATCAGAAGAGGATGAGCTCGAGTCGAGGATGACTCCACTTCAAGAGGGGGAGGATGATGAGGACATCACTCCTATGGATACACACAACACTCCTCTAAATCTGGACTTGCAAGGTCCAATGACTAGAGCTCGTGCACGACGACTAAATTTAGAGGTGAGCTCGTTCCTACGTTCTTCGCTATATGTTACTTTTGAGAATGGTTTGCTACCTAATGATTATTTTATGATTAGAAACCATGGAGAAGACCAGGAGATGATGGGAGAAGGAGTTGGGAACGTGGAGGACCAGCAAGGGCTTGGAAGCCAAAGTGGAGGCCCAATCAAAACCGACTTCGAGTCTGTTTCGGGGCCCAGGACCAGTCTGTACTAAAACAGTCGCCCAGGACGCATACGGACTCGGATTTGGACGTTCTGCATATGCACGGAAATATAAGGAGAAGACCTTTCCAATGCCGCTGGCCTCATGTCAAAATTCATCCGGAGTCATCGGGAATCGTCAAAACAAGACAGAGTCCAGAATCTGTGTCGGTGCTGCGTCGCCTATTTTTGGCCTTTGGGCTTTGTATCTAGTTGAGCCCAATTAGGGGCGCGTCCAGAGGGTCTTGCACGACCCTAGGGTCTTTATATACAGCCGCCGCCGTACCATTAGGGTTCGGGTTTTGCTTAGATCAATTCTGTTCATAAACAGTTTTGCCGTTCATCGGTTTGTGAGACCCCAACTTCGAGAGTTTAATCATACATCTGCAATTGTGTTGCATTCTTCATTGTTCTTGCTTGTGTTCTTGATTCGCAGGCAGGGATTAGCCTTCTCGGCGAGGTCAATCGTCTTTGGACGGTTGATAACCAGAGGAGACGTCGTGCTGCGATTGCGGGGTTTAGAACGTGCTGTTCTGAAGCCGGATCGATTTGTGTGTCGCCTCCGACCAAATCAACTTACCAAGAACCTTTCGGAAGATCGGGAACCTTTGTTCACATCAATCACCACTTTTTTTAGCTTAATTTAATGGTTAAAGAAGGAAATAAAAGCAAACTGATTCGGTGGCATGTACAAGAGAAAGGGGAGATAAATTTCGGTTACCTTCCGATGAGGGTTCGAATTTTTCGTCTCGAACAAGACGTTCTCCGTGTTTAGTTTTTCATGGTGCCCTTCGTGGATGGAGAATCTTCCACGATCGGTGGGATTGGGTACTTGTTTGATTTTCTTTGGCTTGGCAGGGACCTTTTTCTTTGTTTCCTGTGGCTCGTTCTTCTTCTTGGGCAGCGGTGGTGCGCTCTTGACTTTTACCACAGATGCACCCGATTTTGGTGGGATTGGGTACACCTCAATTTTCTACACCGCGTTAGGATTTTTGCCATAAAATATGCGTACCTGATTGCATTGTTCCGTTCGGGGCTTGAAGGCAAACTTCTTTTCGTTCCCATTACTATTAAGGTGGATTTCTCCAGCCCCAACATCAATGTTCGCATTTGCTGTGCTGAGGAATGGCCTTCCTAGTATAAGAGGTGTCTTTATGTCGGCCTCCATGTCTAGCACCACAAAGTCAACGGGAACGAGATAGTTCCTTATCTTCACAGGTACGTCCTCCGTGATACCCGTCGGGTAACGGACTAATTGGTCGGCGAGCTACAAGCACCTTATTGTAGGGGATAATGAATTGACATTAAGTTTGTCAAACACTACCTTCGGCATGACACTCGCGTTCGCTCCTAATTCATAAAGGGCGTTGTTGAATTGTTGCATCCCGATGGAACATGGGATGGTTAGGCATCCCGGATCTCGCTTCTTTTCTGGGAGGGAGTTTAAGATGGCGACACTACATTCCTTAGTTAATTTGACAATGTCAATTGACGGTATTGGGCGTTTGTTGTTGACAATGTCCTTTAGGTACTTGGAGTAGGTAGGAACCTGCATAGCATCAAGTAGGGGTATGTTGACATATAATTTCTTTATTACCTCCGCAAACTTCCCAAATTGTTCGTCCACTGTTGGCTTGCGTTGGCGAGAGGGAAATGGCAACACTGGCGTATCATAGAACTCATGTGACGCCTTTTTGAGGGGTGCCTTCGCCTCTTCAACTTCAATTTCTTCTTCATCCTTTGACTCTGCATTGGGTCCCCTGTCCTTCCCTGCATTGTTAGGATTTGGTGGATCCTGTGTAGATTTTCCACCTCTAGTTGTGACAGCATTAACATTTTCCTTGGGGCTAGCTTCCGGCTGACCGGGGAGCATGCCCGAGTTAGGCTTAACAATAGAAGTGGCCAGCTGAGTGATTTGTGTTTCTAACATTTTATTATGACTAAGCTGGTTTTGCAGAGAGGTATTGAAAGCTTCCATGCAAGAATCTATACTTTCCAGGACTTTATCAGTAGCAATAAATTTCCTACTAATACTTTCATTGATTTTAGATTGTCCTAGAACAAGATCACGGAAGGAAGGTTCATTACGAGTGAAGTTTCCAGAGTTACCCGTATTTTTGTCAAAAGAGAGGTTTGGCTTGGACTCCCATCCGAATTTGTTCGTACAGGGCCTAAACCCGTTGTTGTTGTTGTTGTTGAGGTAGTTCACTTCTTCTTCTTGAGTCTCTAGACAGCGGCTTCCCATATGTCCAACATTACCACAGACTTCGCAAGTCATGCGAGAGTCTAAGGATTGGGCAGTCTGCGGTGAATCCATCTTCTTCGAAAGTTGATCTATCTTGATTGCTAGCATGTCAATACCATCAACTTGGTGGACTCCCCTCATCTTGGGTTGTGGCTGGCTTTGCCTCTCATCATAGCCACTGTAGTTGATGACCATCTTTTCTATGAGAGTTTGAGCTTCTTTGACCTTCAGGGAGAATGGGAAAAGGCAAAGGCAAATGGATTCAGGGGTCACGTCCCTCATGGTGAAAGTGCTGCACACCACCAAGAATTGTTGGAGGTGGGCGTTTGCGTCTTCTGATGCCTTGCCACAGAAAGGAGTGGCCAAAACCATGTTGATTAAGGCGGGTTTCAGCTCATAGCTTCTGTTCCCCATGTTCGGGTTCGGACGAGTGCGGATGTTTTCTGTAGACAGGGCGGAGTAGTCACGATTGTCTTCTCAGCCATGGTTGGTTGAGAGGATGTAGACAGATCTTGCTGCTGAGCTTGTGTGATCGGAGGTGCTCCAAGAGCAAGTCTAGGACGAGGAGGGGTGAGTCGTTGATGCACTCTCCTCAACAAGGCCTCCGGATTGTTGTGGTAGTTATCTAGTAGGTCGAAACCACTCATAAAGCGTCCTGTTTACACCACAAATAAACAAAACAAGGGTAAGCCCACAAAGGAAAGCGGTAAATTCTTGGTAGAAATATCAATGTTAAATTTCCGATATCTTAGCCTATTGCTTCCCTGGCAACGGTGCCAGATATTCTTGTTGACACTTCTTAACATCGCATCAAGAATATCTCTGTTCCTGGTACGACACGAGAAATGATTGTTGGCATTTGTTATGCTTTAAGAATAAAATGAATTAATCCGCAAGCGCAGAGAACACCATTGTAGCATTTCACCCAGAAGTATTCCAAGGTATCGTATTTATTTTCCTTAGGGAAGCTTGGTGTAAGATTATCTTGGTTTAACAAATATATAACTACAAGAATTATACCAACTAACCAAAGACGGGGTAAGGATGTTCAATAATAAAAGTAGGGGTGGCAACACAGGAGAAATATACACTAATATAGATAAATAAAGAGATCGGTTAAGCTAGCTGGAAGGACAGCGAGTCTAAGTCCAAGGTTCCTAAAAATATATCTTTCCAATATATCTAAGTCAAGCGTCAAATCCTAGTTACTCGGGTTGAGTGCTTACACCAATTTCTTGGTACAACCTCGAGTCTTTCACCTGTTAGCTCACTTTGGGGCACAAAAATGTTCCACTAATATGGGTCGGTAACTAACCTCTATACTATTGATTACGCTATCGGTAGACAATCCTGCTTGAGACTTCCCGAACATGGTGGATTACTAAAGGGACGGACAGGACTGTCACCACCTGCCGCCTACCACACAGCCCATGGGGACGAACGCAAATGCAGCTAGCGTTAACTTAGGCACCGCGCCTACGCCTTCACTAGATATTCTTCCGTTATCCTAGCGGAAGAATAGCTGGGAGGTCACTAAGTCTAAGTTCGGAATGAACTTAACTTAATTAAATCCTAGTCGGGAAACCCGTGAACTATGCAACAATGTTTTTCCCGATAATTGTAACTTGAGGGAATGACTAAATTAAAATAAGTACTTGACAAGATATATAAGAAAAGATATTTATATTGATAAAGGATAAGTGTTACATAAAGAGAAAACATACAAGAGAGCTCATACCAAGACTCCAAGACAATTCCGAAATCCCGAGCGATGCTCTCGACTACACTCTAACTTCCGACTAACTAACCTACTCTACTAAGTAGCAAAAGTAGCGGGAAATGGACTCCTTGATGTGTTTCTTGCTTCATTCTTCTTTTCTGCCGAATTCTCCCTCTATTTATAGGTGGCGATGGTCCAGGGGGTATTTGTAGGTGAAGGAGGGTCGGTTGGCGGAAGTCGTTCTGTCGGGCGGCCACATGTGCCGGGCGGCCGGGCATGCCGGGCAGCAGCCTAGGCCTGGCGGCCGTAGGATCATGTCGGTTCGCGACCGACCTCTTTTGGTTAGCTTGGATCTTGTCCCGATGGTGGTTATTTGGTCGGTTCATACCGCCTTCTCCATTTTGGAGCCGGTAGGCCTATTGGGCCTCATGGGCTGGCAACTCTGGGTGACCAACCCAGGCCGGGTGGGCATGCCAGGCCGGGCGGCAAGCCAGGCCGGGCGGCGGCCTAGGCAAGGTTCCGACCACCTCCGGGTCGCCCCTTGACTTCTCCCGGTTAGGCCACTTGTTGGCCTTCTTTTCCTTGGCCATATTTCAACATTCTTAATCTAGGAGGAGAAAACGGCATCACGGTGAAGTGTTTTTGCAAAACCGGTCGGGTCAAATGATCAGCCTGAAAAATGACTTCAGTTAGTTAGCCAGGTGGCTGATTTCAGCCGTATATGACCCTGTCGGCCGGTTCCTGAATTCAGCCTGAAAATGACTCCGGTTAATCAGCCGGGTGGCTGATTTTAGCCATATATGATCCTGTCGGCCGGTTCCTGATTTCAGCCTAAAAACGACCCTATCGGCCGGTGAAAACGGCTGTTTCACAGTCGTGATCGGCCGACGGGGTGTTTCTTCATGTTTTTGCATGTTTTGGGTCTCTTATACTTGCAAACACATATTTCACCAAAACTCGTGGAACTTTATTAGTTTAAAGAAATATTTGTTAAACTTTGATCTTGACCTTGCATTTCCCGACCGGTTGGTGGCTGATTATGGGTTTTATCGGCCACCAACAATCCTTCTATGCGAGACCAAGAAACCCAGTAGTTTCCCTGATGGGCCACCTAAGAAGCACTTCTCGGGGTTTAGCTTCATGCTGGACTTGCGGAGGTTGTCAAAGGTCTCGGCCATGACTTGGATCAAGTCGGCTCTTGACGACCACATCATCGACGTAGGCTTCAACATTCCCCCCAATATTCTTATCAAAGAAATGCTGCATGGTTTGTTGGTAAGTGGCGCCAGCATTCTTCAATCCAAAGGGCATGGTCGTATAATAGAAAGCTCCAAAGGGCGTAATAAATGACATCTTTAGTTGGTTAAATTCGTTGACGAGAACTTGATGGTACCCCGAATAGGCATCTAAGAAGCACAATAAAGCACAACCAGCCATCGAGTCGACCACATGATCAATGAGAGGAAGAGTGAACGGGTCCTTGGGACAAGCCTGATTAAGGCCTGTGTAATCCACACACATCCACCATTCCTTGTTCTTCTTTCTCACCAGGATTGGGTTAGCTAACCAGTCAGGGTGAAAAACTTCTTTAATAAAATGGGTCGATCTCTTTTCGAATCACATCCTTGCGATCCTACGAAAATCGTCGAAGTTGCTGCCTTACAGGTTCAGCCTTTTCCCGTGGAACACCAGACATATCAGAAGGTTTCCATGCAAATGTCATTATTATCACAAAGAAAAAGGATGAGCGTGCTTTCCTATTTGGCATCTAAATTGACCCTAATATTGGCAGTCTTGGATACATCACTATCATCTAATTGTATCTTCTTTGACTCCATGGAATCTGCCTGCACCGTGGCCTTTGACACTTTCTTAGGGGGAGAGTCAAGGTTGTCCTCCTCCACCTTTGCAACCTCCAGCTTCAACTTGGCGAGCTCGGATGCCATTAACTTCTTTTCTGTTAGCTTGTAACTCTGGAAGTCACAATCATAAAAAGTTTTCACGTCGAAGTCCAACGAGATAACTCCGTTCGGCCCTGGCAGCTTCATCATCATGTAGGGATAGTACGGTACAGCCATAAACATGGTGATGGTAGGTTGCCCAATAATGGCGTGGTAGGTGGAGTCCAAATCTACCACTTTGAAGGAGACGCGCTCCATCCTGTAGTTCTCTCGAGTGCCAAATGTGACCGATAGAGTGATTTGTCCCAACGGGACTATATGCATGCATGGGATGACTCCATGGAAGGGCGATCGACTGGGCTTGAGGTCAGTCAGTGGTATGCCGAGTTCCTTGAAGGTCTTCACAAAGAGGATGTCCAAGCTAGTTCCTCCGTCCACCAGTACTCTATGGAGCCGAACTGGGTTCACAGTCAACGACAACACCAAGTGGTATTTGCCGGGCCTAGGGATGTGGTCTGGGTGGTCTAACCGATCAAAAGATATCGGGACCTCGGACCATTGTAGATATTGGGGCACGGTTGGTGAGACCGAGTGGACTACTCGGTAAAGGATCTTTGGATGGTGCTTTGAGTCAGCGGAGGATCTACCACAGATGTAGTTGACCTCGCGCTCGGGATCTTGGAATTCTTCCTTGTCCTCGTCGTCCTTATCTTTGACCTTCTTGTTGCCCTTGTTAACCCAGGGGCGTTCCCTACAGACCTTCAGAGCGTGGTGCACAAAACTCTTCAGCTTGAAACACTCCTTGGCCTTGTGAGCGCTGTCGTGCAACAGGCGTGGGACTTCAAGCATCTTCTCGAAGTCATCCTGAGTGACTTGCCTCCTCTGGTGGGGACGCTTAGTGTTAGCGACTGTCCCTGCTTGCACTTCCTATCGCCATCCTTATTATAATTGGACGGCCCCTGCTGATTATGATTCTATGGTGCTTCATTCTTGTACTGTCATACTTGGAGAGGGTCGAGTTACCAGCTGCATACTTGTATGCCATGGTGAATAGTTCCTTGGCGGTTAGACTCCTGACACCGTTGCAACTCACAATTTTCTTAATCAGGTCGTCATCGCGAAGTCCAGCTTGGAAGGCCGCGACGGCCTGGGCGTCCGAAATATTCGAGATGGTGTTCTTCACTCGGCAGAAGCACTTGATGTACTCCCATAACAGCTCTTGGCTCCGCTGCCGAATCCTGGCAAGCTCCCAGTGATTGTCGGGCTGGTTATACGTCACCTAGAAGTTTGTGGTAAACTGCCTTCATAGTTCTCCCTAGGAGTCAATCGAGTTGGCAGGCAAGTTGGTGAGCCATGTTCTAGCTGCCAAAGATAAACATACGTGCAGATAATTGTCCATGACAAAGCTGTCGCCATCGAGTGCCCGGATGGCAGTCACATAGACCTAAAGCCAGTCGCTACAGTCTTTCTTGCCGTCATACTTCTTGATGCCGAATGGTTTGAAGCCAGCTGGCCAGCTAACGGTGCGTAGCTCTCGGGTGAAGGCTATGATGCCATCCTCATCATTGAGATCCATATTAGGAGCGGTTGGGTACCGGTAGTGACTAGTTTCTTGGTGGCGTCTCTCGTTGTTTTGGCGATCATTGCAGTGATCCCGATAGCGATCATCATGAGGTTGTTCCCGTCGGTCATCATGCTAGTAATAGTGGTCATCGATGAAGCCGCGACGACGTGGTTCTGCTTCATGCTCTCGGCGGGCCGCCTCATCCCTCTCCTAGTATATGTCGTTTAGTCGAATCCGGGCGTTGCGCCGTGGTATGCCGTTGTGGATGTCGGCCTGTGGGTTTTGATCATGGAACTTAGCGATGCATCACTTCTGTGACTCGGCCGGTGGGGTGGCCTCTCGATCTTCTTGCCGCCGATCTCTTCTCTCCTGGCTCGGGACTGAGCTGGCGGCACCGGACGCCGATTTGCTCAGCGCAACACGAGTTGTGTGCATCTCCAGTTCGACTGCAGCCTTGATGCGTGCCTTTAGTTTATTGACTTGCGGGGTTACCTCTGGATTGGACACAAGCATCAGCTCTAGTGAATTCAAAAGAGTTGCCACAGCCGTGATGTTATGCTGTGGGATCCTGAAGAACTCTTCACCATCCAGCTGTAAGGTGAAGTCGCCCATGTCCAGTTCCTGCATGATCCGAGATCCATTTTGATGTTCATGATGGAGGGCAGGGGTCCCTGCCTCCGGATCATCATCTTTGGGATAGGTCTCCTGAGGGTTCGCCACCGCTGAAGTCTCAACGCCACTGCCTAGAGCCATTGGCGCCACCATGAAGACCTTATAGTAGCTCAACGAGTGGCTTTCTGAATCACTTGGCTCCTCGATTAGGTCATGGATTGACTCTTGATCGGCGCTGATTGTCGCTACTAGTCGTGATCCGAGAAAAAATTGGGATCTTCATCCAGGGAATCGGGAGATTAACCGAAGATGCGTCCGAGTCAGCCAGGCTTGCCGGTTGGTCAGTCGTGGGCAACGATGAGATGTGACCTGAGAGGATTTCCATCTGAAGTGCACGATACTCCGCCGTCGTTTTGCTAAGGCCGAGCGGGAGTCAGTGCATTGGGCTGATCATGCGATCGACCAGCAAAGCTTTGCTGACGCCTAGACCTGAAGGCACGGCAGCTGCCGGAAGGGCCGCCGGATCCTGCTTGACAAGGGTCCCACTCTAATCAGCAATGAAGTGGAAAGAGCCGAAATAGATCTAGTCTCTCGGGCAAAACTTGACATCGAGAAAAGCCATCGATTTCAACAAAGCTGAACTCAACGCTGCCCTTTCCTGACATGCCAATTGTCAAGAGATAATCTCGATAGTTGTTATAGGTATGCGTATGAGTATGAAAGTCGATGGACACAAGACACAGGGTTGATACAGGTTTGGGCCTCCCGGAGGATAACAACCTTACGTCCTGTTTGGTGTTCTCGTATTGCTAGGGTTCGCACTGGGGCTAGGGTTTCCTAATACAAGTTCTGATGATCTTTGTGGACCCCCTGCCCTCCTGATATACTCGAAGGGCAATGGTTTACATGGTAATCTATCATTCGGTTACATTTGATTCTATCTATACATCAAACCTAATATCCAAACATGTCGTCTACTGTAAATAAATATCTGAGTAGTCATCTTCTGGGCCTTAATCTTCAATACGTCATAGTCGAGCCTCGGCCCACTCGGCCATATAGCAGAGTGGTTAAGTATCCTAGGTATACATGTCCCATGGGGAGTGCCTCCACTCCAAAACACACAAGAAGAGAGTTTAGAGCTCCACTTCAAAAGGCTTTAGCACTACCAAAGTGCTTAGAAAATAGAGATAGAGTGAGGGAGAGTTCAGGGACGCCGGGCTTGTCGACGATCTTCCCCACGCTTGTACCTTGGCGGATCCTTTCCTTTTCAAGTAAGTGTTTGTGATTTCTCTTTGGTATTTGAGTTTCCTATTTAAGTAAGTTCTTTCCTTTATCGATTACAGAATCATCGCTCTATTTAGTTAGAGTATATTAGTATTATATAAGCATGGTACCAAGACTAGGATCGTAATTGATAGCGTAGACATGGTGTCTAGACCAGAGGTTACCTTTGTTTGTTGTGTGCCCCACGGTTTGTTAGAGGTAGTCAGTAGGTGGTGACAGCCCTATCCGGCCTTAGTAATCCTCCACATTTGGGTACGTCGTAGAGCTGTTGGCCGGAGTCACCTGTGGATGCAGGGGTAAGCCGGTGCCCAAATTAAGCGGTTATAGACTAAACCTATCTTACTATAGGATCCTTGACCATTAGGAATCCTCTCTACCCTCTGTGTACCATATTCTTGTTGTCCTTGGATGGATTAGATTAGAAGATTGGAGCACACATGTCACACCCGGTTTTAAGGACAAAACCAAGTGCTTATCATAGGTGTGCCTAAGAACAAGTTTCACGTGCCCAGGAACAAGTTTTACACATATCGACAGTAAAGTGAAGAACAATATAACCAATGTCATTATTAAAGCATACCATTATTACATAAATAATTGTCCTTAATGATTAAAGAGACTCTCTTGATAAATAACAGCGAAAGACACCATAACACCACATGCAGTCGACCGGGGCCACATACGCCTAGTAGTAGTCCTCATCCATATAGTCCATCTTTCCATCATCTTCTAAGCAGCAATTTATAGTACAACAACAAAGGGAAATAGCAAGGGTGAGAACATGCCATACTCAGCAAGTGGAGGAAAATAAGACATGCAAACTTAATAGAAGAAAGGCTAACATAATGGTTTATTTGCATAGATGAGCATCTATACCTAAGACCATTTGAAAAGCCATCCTGTTCACTAAGTGAGTTGAACTACCAAACCCTATTAATTGTAAGTAGTTAAAGCCCACAAAGGACTATGATTCACATAGAATTCCTTGCCACCAACTCACATAGAGTCAAACAATTCACATAGAACACTATTCACTAGGAAACCAACCAAACCAAACTTGGCTACCGACCAAGTTCACCCAACCATTCCCTTCAAATCGTGTGAGGATTCCGGCCGCTCATAACTATGAGCATGGCTGTTATAATAGTTTTACACTCTACAAAGGTTGCACCACTTTACCCACTGTTGGTTGTAATTATGCACCCACTTATATACCGCAAGAGGACGGTGTACAGTTGTACCTCTTTTTCCCTCAGAGTATTCCAAGGCCATCGAATCCACCTGTAAAGATCCCGAGGCACTCCTTCATGATGGAATGTTTGGCAAAGTGCCTCCAAATCTTGTAAGTGAGTATACGGGTTCTCCTCTTTCGCTCCAAAGAACTTGTTTGCTTCAGCCATGCTAATGATAATGGGTTTCAACACATACGAGGAGGCCGTGGCCTTCTCATTTGAGGATTGAGGCACCAGCACGTCTGGAGATGGTAGAGAAAGTTCCCTGAGCGTCAGAGAAGGTCCGGTCATACTCATCCTGAAAATTCACACAAAACACAAAACCGAAAACAACTAGAAAAGAGAGGATTAGATGTTAGTAAAATATTAATAGTAAAAGAACTGGCTTGTTCCCCGGCAATGGCGCAAGAAAAAGGGCTTGTAGGTCATAATTACGCACCCACTTATATACCGCAAGAGGACGGTGTACAGTTGTAGCTCTTTTTCCCTCAGAGTATTCCAAGGTTATGGAATCCATAGGGAACGTGCGGAACTAATACTATTAAAGGGTTACTAACAAATTGCAATGGTTTGGTTGATGTGAATGATGATGGTGAGAAAGTGGAAGGTGAATGTTATTGAAGAGGTAAAAGGATGATGAAGGATTCTCTCCTTAGGATTGGTTCACTAGCATGCAACCTTATTCTTATCAACTCGAGTGATGACTCTAATATTCTACAAGACATGGTGGTTTCATTCACCCCGGCTGTCACTACAGAGGCTATTAGCTACCCACTGGTTTCTTGCACTATGTAATGGGCAAATGTGTATTGGCCGATACACTAATGAAAGGGGTAGATAGATGTGCAATAAAGTTCACCACATAGATTAAATTCATCGAGAGAGTATCAACAAGTAGGAGAGTTACATGACCAAATCGCCGCACCAGAGAAGAGAATATGAGACTACTCACTCATCCTTCCGCTAGACATAGCAGAGGGGTGAGAAATAGCGCTGGAACGCGCACGAGCCAATCGGCGCAAGCGTCGTGCCGATCGACGCGGCCTCCCTTCTGGTGGATCTCGTCGGTGTTGACCAACCTTCGCCGCCAATATCCCGGAACCCTAGTTCTAATAATTGATTCTCGCGATCGCCGTCTCTCTTGGTTCTCCTTTGGCTCTTGATAATTATCTTCCTTTTATACTCGACGGGATTAGGTCAACTTCCACCGACTCTAACTCATACTGGGCTGGGCCTTCGTCTTACCTGGACCGGATCATGTTTTTGTCATCTTCTCCTGCTGCGCCGATCGGCACAGGCCCGTGCCGATCGGCACGGCTCCGCATCTGACCCATCTTCGTTACTCTTTAGTTCTTTATCCATAATTGCCCTATTTTACAACTGTTTCCTGCGATTACATCCAAAACAGAACAACTACAAATATATGCAAATATGGGGTTAATTGTTAGTCCGAACCACTAAATTAAGACGCAAAACATCCCTTTTTGGTAGATAAAATGGGCGTCTAGAAACCACCAACGCCCACGAGTCATGATTTCATCCCTTGTTGCCAGGTGGACTAGAGTCTCTATTTTGTCCAATTCAAACTACCGAAGGTGTCACACTAGGAGATCACTACGAGCCTTTACAAAGGTTACTCCATCATTGTAGTTCGCACGCTGAGGTTTCACAGCCGTACCTCACATAAAGGTGTCACCCCAGTTGCCCCCTCTTGCGCCACATAATTCCCAAGATCACGGAGATCCATGCCCCACTCTACCGAGCTTGTACAATAGCTGAAGCAATCCTAATTATTTGGCATGCCTTTCCATGTAGGCCTCATGATGGCACGGTTTTCCTGGATTGCCACTCCATGAACCTATCCTTGTGATCCCAAGCACGTACCACCACAATCCCACAGTACTATATCGAGTACACGTGCATACCTGCACCATCATCATCAGCTCAGCCACTTGCTTGGATCACCTAAGTTCCATGTTGCTAAAAAGGATTACCCATCCCTCATGATTATGTTCCACTGGACCATTAGTCAAGGTTAACATTAGACACTTCCAATTGCCGACAAAGCAAACTAAGCATGACGTACCCATACTAGTAAAGTACACCAAAACCGAGGCGACAAGGAAAATATATGGAAGGATAAAGACATAGGATACGTATTGACAAGCTTGCATGTTTATAAAATACACATTTAAAAACATAGGTACAAAATGCATCAAGGACACTTGCCACGTTCCCTTTACTGTTGCTCAAAGTCTTCGGGCTAGAGATCCTGGAAGTCCTCTAACTGCGGTTATTACTGTTATTAGTTTTTGAAGTTCTAGGGTTAAAATAGTAAAATTAGCAAGTTACTGTAAAACAATACAAATAGATAATTATTATTACTACGATCGCATTGGCGCAAGAATTTCTTAAATTTGAGCTACGACTGAAAAGTTATAAAGATTTGAAGTTTTAGTGGCTAAAATATAATTTTAGAAAAGTATAAGGGCTAAACTATAAAATGTAAGGGCCAAAAATATAATTTTGGTAAAGATTAGGGATTAAAATATAATTTCTAAAAAGTTCAGGGCTAATGTGTAAAATGTTAGGACTAAAGTATAACTAAAAATAAGTACAGGGGTCATTTTGTAATATTACAGAGCTAAAATATTATTTAGGTCAAGTACAAGGGCTTTTGCACAAAAATATGGTGCTAGAAATTAATTAAATACAAACTCAGGGGCCTAAATAACATTACTAGAAACTACAGGGTTGTTTTCATAAAATTACAGGACCTAAAACTAATTACATAAAAAGTCAAGGGCGTAATCGCAAAGTAGTCATTTACTACTAATTAAAAAGAAATAAATAAAACAAATTAATATCCATGGACCAGGTCCACGGGGCTTGTGGACCGAGGTTGACCCTGTCGTCCATGGTCCACGGTGGACCATCGGCGGCGATGACGGCCATTAGAGGCGGTTGAACCTCCGCCAGGGAGGCGTGCCGGTGTAGGGGAGGCGGCGGGGAGGGGTGAGGGAAGGGTGGCGCATGGAGGCGGGCTCACCAAGGGGCGTGACGTGAGACGGGGAGGGCGAGGCGGCGATATCGCGGTCGGTGGCGACGACGATTCGCGGTCGGCGGCGACGGTGATTCGCGATCGGCTGCTAGGCACGGAGCACGGCATGGGCAGGGAAGGGGCGGTGCAGAGCGCGTCCTGCTCTATTTATAAGGGCACAGGCCCCTTGGTTTTCATGGGCCGGGGCACTCGTGCGGCTGGGCCAAGGCTGAGTGGAGGGGGGAGAAGATGGGCCGTGGGAGGGGGAAAGTAGACCACGCTGGGGCAGGCCGAGAGGGGGAGAAGGGGGAGGGAAGGCTGGGCCACGCGGGCTGGAATTTGGCCCAAGGCTGAGAGTGAGGGAAGAGAAGCAAGGGAGAGAGAAGTGGGCCTTGGTTGGGGTTTGGCCCAGGCTGGAGGGGGAAGGGGAGGGATCCGGGTGGGCTCGTTTAGGGGAGTTTTGGCCCAAAAGTGGCCTGGGTTCTTTCTTTTCTTTTTTCTCTTTTCCTGATTTCTATTGTAAACCAAAACAAATCATTTTCTAAGCGATTTTTTGAACACCTTTCCATACAATAAAAACCTAATGCATCTAATAGACATGAATGCAACAACCAATATACAATTATAATAATAATAATAATAATAATAATAATGAACTAACCTAAATTAATTTAATTACTTTTAGAAAATAGTTCTTTTGCCAAAATAAATAATAATGCTCTAGTTAATTTATCTTAAATTTTAATCTATTATGAAAAGTTTGAAAATTTAGTGAAATTGAGGTCACATATCAAAATTTAAAATTTTGGGGTGTGACAAGACTATCTCCCTTGATAGGAATCTCGCACCGAGATTCTTTGTGGCTAGTAAGAAAAAGGTAAAGGTAATCTGGTTGTCCGTACTTCATCTTTGATCTCTATTCACTTGAATGGCTGATGGTGTTTGCTGTAGCAATTTCCTCAAAGGAAATCTTGATGTCCTATATATTTCACTCGTATGCTCCCATGTTGATAAGGTGGGTGGTGATCTCTACCCCCCCCCCCCCCTTAAGTTCACACTTAGAATTGCTCAAAACTGATGATCCATACATGTCCTCCAATGGTAACTATTGGTATTCGTAAATTCCCTTGCTCGACTAACAACTTACCATAAAAAAGGTGGATCTTTATACTCATGAGTTCCACAAGTTTTGGTGAAATATGTGGTTGCAGGTGCTACAGGGTTAAAATATGCAAAAACATGTGAAAATACCCTGTCGTCCGATCACGGTTGTGAAACAGCCATTTTCTGACAGCCGACAGGGTTGTTAACAGCCAAAATCAGCACCCAGTCAGGTCATCACCAAGTAAAATTGTCAACCGGCCGGATGATAACCTATCATCACCCGACATGGTGAATCAAGTGTGCAATCAATTCCCGATTGTACGACAACACAACCTAGGACGACCAGCCGATTTGAAACTTCACCCCCTCACCCGGCCGACAAGCAAACACTATCGCCATGAAGCCGTTTCCTAATTCTGGTCCAAAAGATTTTCAAAGAGACAAAGGAAGGAGGTTGAAACATGGCCCAACCAAGAGAGGGGAAGGACAACTAAGCCACTTGGTCAAAGGGCCACTGCACAAAAATGGGTCGTCGTCCGGTGGACCTTGCCGCTCGGCGAGTCATGCCGCCTGGCGGGCCTTGCCGCCCGACGAGTCATGCCGCCCGGCGGGCCTTGCCATTCGGCCCTTCAAGCTTACCGCCCGACCTGGCATGCCTACCGACATAAAATCAAAGGAAAAAGGCCAACCGACCCTTGAAACCGACCTCAGAACATCATCACAGTCGTCTAGAATGAGTCAGTTGGGAAACTGACACGATCCAAGGGCCACTCAGCCTGGGCTGCCGCTCGGCGGTGCATGCCACCTGGCATGCCAGGCCGCCCGGCACACGTGGCCTCCCGGCCTTGCCCGCCTCCCGGTGGACCGACTTTGTCCTATTGACTCTCCTTCACCTACATCTACCCCCTGCCCATTGCCACCTATAAATAGAAGCGGAATAGAGCAGAAAAGATCAATAATTGAATAGGAGAACGACAAGTGTCATGCTGCAGAAATGTATTAGAATAGCGAGTGAGAGTGAGTGGTAGAAGTTCGGGAGGGAGCCGGGGATGTCGGCTCGTTCTCCACCATGTGCCTCAGGGATGATTCTCCACCAAGAGTAGAGTGCCCGTCCTTCAGCTAGGTAACATGCAGACATTCTTTTGTTCATTTAATCATTAATGTTGTCTTTATTTATATCTTGTTTATGGGTTCTTAGTCCATGTTAGATAAAGTTACTTTATTTGACTGTGGTTACTCTGCCTTTAGTTATCAAGGTTAGAGCAGTAATTTGTAAGTGTGTACGTGGTGTATAGACTAAGAATTACCTAAGTTTGCTCCCAACCCCACGGCCTGTGTGGTCGGTAGTTAGGTGGTGATAGCATTGACCTATCCTTTGTATTCCACCACGTTGTGTTTGGGCACGTAGGCGTCGATGGCAGTTTTACTCGAGGTCCTTTGTCATCCCTTTCCATACCTTGGATGACTATGCTCCGAAGTAAACTAGGTTAAATGTTGGAGCCTGATGATTATTTGGATATAAGTTGTCACGTGAAGCCAAGGCTGGAGGACCCTCTCAACCCGCTGTTATCCTTCTCTTTTGTTCACTAGAATTGGATTAGGATAGAATTTCACTTCTCGTTCCCCGTGGATTCGATACCTTGGAATACTCCTGGCTGAAAGCTACATCAGCATCCGTACGTTTGCGGATTTCTTTGTTAGGCTTAAGGATCACGAACAAGCTTTTTGGCACCAATGCTGGGCAACTGTAGCTGACATTTATTCGAACCCGATTTTTTTTACATTTCTTTTTTATTTTCTTCTCTTATTTTCTTTCCATCCATGAATCCCCCATCCATCGGCGACTTCTCAACCCTTGGGAGCGAATTCCTAGAACTTATACCCTCATCACTCTCAATCATAGCCCCGAGCTATGAGATTCATCTAGATCTCATACTTTTGATTCAGAAGACACCATTTATAGGGGCAGAAAACAAAAATCCATATACCCACCTACAACAGTTTGAGCTTTGTTGCTCCACTCTTGCCATTGAAGGGTTTCCTCAAGAAACCATGAAATGGAAGTTGTTCCATTTTTCATTAGGCGGGGCAGCAAAAACATGGTATTTTAACCATGTAGGTGAAGTAGATGGAGTTTGGTCCACCTTAAGAGAGTATTTTTCCGCAAATATTTTCCTCTCTATAAGATAGTTGCTCTAAGGAAAAAGGTTATCAATTTTGAGTAACAAGACCACGAATCACTAGCAGCATCATGGGAAAGGTTCCTATCCTACACCAAAACAGGGGTATGTTTAGGTATAGAGGAGCCTATAAAGTTGCAACACTTTTGCTTTGGTTTAAGGCCCGACAGTGCAATTTATTTAAATGCTGCAGCCGGAGGTGCTTTCTTTAGCACAACACCATCAGAGGGAATGGAGATCCTAAGAAAAATCATCCAAAATCTTGTAAATGAGTCATCCATCTCCCAGAACCTACCAACGAAAGCACCCAAACTTCTAGCCAATCCAAAGAAATAAAAAACAAGTGTCTCCCACAAAAGGCCGAAGCTCCTATGATAGCCTCACTCCACTCACCATACCCTGATGTTGTAGAAGTAGACACACACTTTCTTCCACCTCAATCCTTTAAACTTGACGATGAACCTTTTCCGGATTTCGAAAACACTCGTAACATGGAATGGGTGAAGAGAACCAATGTTAATCAAGAAGAGTGTAGTGGACTGGACTACAATAGGAAACAAGGTGATCCATGGCTAAATCCATCTACTGTAAAGAGGTAAGAACAGTTCAAGGAGTCATTACAATTCCCCATAATGGCTGCCAAGGAACTTTCCCAGAACTCCCCTTCTATTAATGGTCCAATTATCCTTGATCTCCCTAATGCACCATGGACTAAAATCATAGAAAGGCGTCTTTTAAAAAAAATGGTGCTCTATTTTTGGATTTATACCCAAATCTCATGGCTAAGGTTCGAGCAGTCCTCTTCACTAGGAAAAGTCATGAAGACCCCTATGCCCATCTTCGTAATTTTGAGGAGACTTGCTCCACCTTCCTAAATACTGGGTTGTTACGTGAAGAGCTCATGTGGAGACTCCTTTTCTACTCATTAGATGGTCGTGCCAAGGACTGGTACCTAAGGTTCATCAATGATAGGGAGTGGTATATTATTGAAACACCACATCCCTTGAAAGGTCTATGGGAACTCCAAAAGTACCGTTTCTGTGAGAGTCTTTTTCCTCATGAAAAGCTTTCTTGTATAATGACAAATATCAAAAACATTAAGCAAGAGGATGAAGAACCCATAGAAGCTTGTTGGGGTCGGTTTATTTCCCTTATCTTTAGTGGTCCTAGACTTGACACTCCAATAGAAAGGCTCTTGTCGTATTTTGTTCATGGTCTACACAAAAGGAGTGCCAAGGTATTGAACAAATGCTCTCAAGGTCCCTTCCATAGAAAAAGCATAGAAGATGCGTGGGCTGTTATAAACCAAATTACCCGACTCAACCATCGCAAAACATCTTCAATTGCTACTAAAAAGCCAGTTTTGAACCATGTGACAAAAGTTGAGAGAAAAGACCATGAGCCATACTTTGCTTCATTGGCCAATACTACACCAATATTTGAACCACATATGCCTTGCCATCCCACACCAATCCTCCCAAAGCCCCCAAGGATCCATATTCTACCTAAGGGAGGCACCGCAAGGCTATCATCTACCACTGGAAAAGAGGTACCAAAGCAACCAAAGGATGATCTACAGATAGAAAACTTTTAACAGAATCAATCCATGAAGCATGACGGGCAATACAAAGTTTGGTCCATAGAAATTTGTGAGGCTTCGAATTTAGAGTTAAAAGGAAATCCTCACACCATGCCAAGGAGTTGTACTTTAGAAAATTCACATACTCCTCACTCACACAAAAGATTTCCCACCACAACAAAGATTTATGATGGTGGTACACAAGAGGCCTACAACCGTTCTACCCCTTTTGGACATAGTAATTTCAAAGGGGCGGTTGTAGATACTTTTGTTTATCACAAACATTGCAAATTCTGGTATCCATGTCATATGCCTTAGTTGTGCAATGATTAATTAATGTTTGGTAATTGAGGGAGCCACATTGCCAACCCAAGCTAGAATATGAACTAGTGCTCCCATGGTCAAACTTACGACCTTAAATAAGTACTGACAGGAGGTAACCCGTTCTGTTTTCCTTTACTAGGATTTGTTAGTTTCTCATTTGGAAAAAAACTACTTTGTTCCTTCACAATAATAAACTTTACTTGGCAATAATAGTGGCACAACTTTCGGCTTGTTCCTTCGGGTATTTTGTTTGCTAACCTTTGTAGGTTAAAGATCAAAAGAAACAAGAGGACAAGGTACGAAAGAACAACAACTATTTCATTATTCCTCGTACCCCTTGTTGTTTTCATGTCTTTCTATGAATTGAATTTTTTTCGGCAAGCATGATAAATGGCAACTAAAACATAACTTCCATCTCATTCATGCTTGATATATAAAGATTGATCCCTGCTTTCTTTCATCGCCCATAGGAAATACACATTGCATAGGAAATCCTTGTCTAAATTGTTGGTAGATGTGATATGACCAAAGAGAGCATAACCTTTCTTGGAACCAAGTGAACTTCCTTGATTTTTAATTTTCATAAGCTTATAAATGAGAACTCCAGATTCACAATCTTCTCAATGGTGAGTTTATTCCTTCCAAAGCCAGATGATTATCTTAATGAAAACCTATTGCATTTACTACTTGTATTTTCATTGAACTTTGTCAAATTGTTGTGACCCTTGTTAGATGCTTGCTATGTGTTATTGATCAAGTTCATGTGCATGCCCCGATCATTTCATATGTTGAAACTTCTACACTGGAAGTTTGCATCCATCATCCCATAATCCATTGATTGAATAAAGTGCTCCATCATATATGTCGATCTCTCTCCAAGAATCAATTCAAAACAGATATGTGCTACTCGAAAATAATAAAAAGAAAAAAAAGAAGAATCATGAATGATAAAGTAGCCCATGTTTTAAAATATAAATCAAATATAAGAGAGAGAGAGAGATCACTTCAAAAGGAGCATCCACCATCCTTCATCCATCCATACATATATAAATTGTGCACATGGCTTGATCATAATTCATGACTTGTTTTCTCACTGGATCCGGTTTTTGACTTAGTGATATATGAAGTACAACTATGCGGCCTTAATATTTCCTACCTTGAGCTCCACATAAGACTTAGTATATAGGGAAATTTTGGCCACTGGCCTAAGTGAGGAATCAAAACCACATTGAGCGATTTGAGAGCATAAATTGAGAATAACTTGTGATCTGGAGCTCTGTTTTTATTAAAAGAGCAAACAAAATTGAAGTTCCTTGGGAAAAAGAAAGGTAAGACTCCTCTATGTTGTTCCATCTCTCAACTTTTCAAGACAAGGTATTTAGCCACCTAAAACCCTATGGCATGAGGAGTCATGGAGTAGTCTTTATATATTCAAAGCATGATGAGAATTACCTTAGATCTTACTCGTTCATAGTCTTCATTTCTTACTTTGCTCGGGACAAGAAAAGTCCTAAGTGTGGGGGGTGTTGGTAGTTGTAAATTCCCTTGCTCGACTACCAACTTACCACAAAAAAGGTGGATCTTAACTAATAATGTAATAAAAATAATCTTTGTACTCGTGAGTTCCACAAGTTTTGGTGAAATATGTGGTTGCAGGTGCTATAGGGTTAAAATATGCAAAAACATGTGAAAATTCCCCGTCGGCCGATCACGGTTGTGAAACATCCATTTTCTGACAGCCGACAGGTTCATCAACAACCAAAATCAGCACCTGGTCAGGTCATCACCAAGTAAAATTGTCAACCGGCCGGATGATAAGCTATCATCACCCAGCATGGTGAATCAAGTGTGCAATCAATTCCCGGTCATACGACAACACGACCTAGGACAACTAGCTGATTTGAAACTTCACCCCCTCACCCGGCCGACAAGCAAACGCCATCGCCATGAAGTCGTTTCCTAATTCTGGTCCAAAAGATTTTCAAAGAGACAAAGGAAGGAGGTTGAAACATGGCCCAACTGGGAGAGGGGAAGGACAACTAAGCCTGTTGGTTAAAGGGCCGCTGCACAAAAATGGGCCGCCGCTCGGCGAACCTTGCCGCCTGGTGAGTCATGCCGCCCGGCAGGCTTGCCACCAGGCCTACCGGGCCATTTAGCCCATCAAGCTTACTGCCTGGCCTGCCACGCCCACCGACATAAAACCAAAGGAAAAAAGGCCAACCGACCCTCAAAACCGACCACAAAACATCATCATAGCCGTCCAGAATGAGTCGGTTCGGAAACCGACACGATCCAAGGGCCGCCCGGCTTGGGCTGCCGCCCGGTGGTGCATACCGCCCGGCAAACATGGCTGCTTGGCCTTGCCCACCGCCCGGCGGACCGACTTTGTCCTATCGACTCTCCTTCACCAACAAGTACCCCCTGCCATTACCACCTATAAATAGAAGGGGAATTTGATAGAAAAGATCAACAATTGAAGAGGAGA
This sequence comes from Eleusine indica, assembly GCA_030378355.1. Classification (NCBI taxonomy): domain Eukaryota; kingdom Viridiplantae; phylum Streptophyta; class Magnoliopsida; order Poales; family Poaceae; genus Eleusine; species Eleusine indica. The sequence goes on along the minus strand of CM059498.1, from coordinate 22,636,762 downwards.
ACAACAAGTGTCACGCTGTAAAAATGTGTTAGAATAGGGAGTGAGAGTCAGTGGTAGAAATTCGGGAGGGAGCCGGGGATATCGGCTCCTTCTCCACCTTGTGCCTCGGGGATAATTCTCCACCTAGAGTAGAGTCCCCGTCCTTCGGCCGGGTAACATGTAGACATTCTTTTGTTCATTTAATCATTGAAGCTTTCTTTATTTATATCTTGTTTATGGGTTCTTAGTCCATGTTAGATAAAGTTATTTACTTTATTTGACTGTCGTTACTCTGCCTTTAGTTATCAAGGTTAGAGTAGTAATTGTAAGTGTATACGTGGTGTATAGACTTAGAATTAGCTAAGTTTGCTCCCAACTCCACGGGCTGTGTGTTTGGTAGTTAGGTGGTGACAACACTAAGCTATCCTTTGTATTCCACCAAATTCAGGTTGGGCTCGTAGGCGTTGATGGTAGTTTTACCCGAGGTCCCTTCTCATCCCTTTCCGTACCTTGGACGACTATGCCCCAAAGTAAACAAGAGTAAATATTGGAGTCTGATGATTATTTGGATATAAGTTGTCACATGAAGCCAAGGCTAGAGGACCCTCTCAAGCCGTTGTTATCCTTCTCTTTTGTTCACTAGAATTCTATTAGGATAGAATTTCACTTCTCGTCCCCCGTGGATTCGATACCTTGAAATACTCCCGGGTGAAGGCTACATCGGCATCCGTACACTTACGGATTTCTCTGTTAGGCTTACGGATTGCCAACAATAACCATCTTCTTATTTCCCAATCTTGTCCTCTGAATGGTAAACATGCACCACGTGTGAAACATCATAATTTCTTTTAGTGGCCACTCAATCCACGTGTCAAAGCAAACATAGGTGCCCCTGATGTTTGCAACAATAACAAGCTTCATGAACTCTACGTATCTTCAGCTTCTTCTTGCATCGATCAATTGGTGCCTTGCTAGTTCCGTCCTTGGCAAGTTTCTTCTTCTCTCGTGACCTAGAATTTACTTTGATGGATGACACATGCGAGGTTGTTGGTGCGATGCTAGAAGTTGTGTGCTGCCTCTTCCGTTGGAAGATCCCACTCTTACGATTGTTATTTGGAGCTGGCAGGGATAAGGGTGAACTATCTTGGATATTGGCTTCCTATGGTCGATGCTTCATTCAGAGAATCCAATGGTCAAGTTCAATATCTCCTCTAATTGGTTAGGTTATAATTTATTAGGAAAGAATGGAATGATAGAAGAGAGAAAGGAATAGAGAGAAACTATAACCCCAACTAAACTAAAACTAGCTATAACTAATGATGTGGTAACAAAGCTAAACGCTTTGCAAGCACACCAACACTCAATCAAAGATCCAACCCAAACGTAGCACACCACAAGCAACACAGGCATACAGTTAGTAGTGTCATTTTATCTAGCGATTATTCTTCTAAAATAGGAAGGGTCCTAAACCATGATTCTTTGGAAGTCTTTCTTCAAGTTTGAGGCGGAGTGATGACCCATGAACTTGGTGTCATGAAGAGACTGTGACTTTGACTTTTTGATCTTCATCTTCATACTAAGCAGAACCAGCTTATCCCATCTTTGGTACCATTCATCTTGTTCATGACAGACTAAATTGGCCTAACTAGTATTTTGAAAAGGGGGAAGCGAATAGTAGAAATAGCATTTTGTCAACATTTGAGAATAGACAAGCAAAGAGAAGATATGAAGTTAGGATAGCAAAATTTTGTAGGGATAAAAGTTTTTCAAATACTAGTTTTGAAAATAGAACCTATGGCATGACCATTCTATCTAGGCTTGCATCTTACGGTCGACACGGCTCTGATACCACCTCTGTCACACTCGATTTTAAGGACAAAACCAAGTGCTTATCATATGTGTGCCTAGGAACAAGTTTCACACATATCGATAGTAAAGTGAATAACAGTATAACCGATGTCATTACTAAAGCGTACCATTATTACATAAATAATTGTCTTTAAAGACTAAAGTGACTCTCTTGATAGAAAAATAGCGGAAGACACCATAACACCATAGCCAATGGACCGGGGGCACACATGCCTAGTAGTAGTCCTCATCGATGTAGTCCATCTCTCCATCATCTTTCAAGCAACAGTTTATAGTACAACAACAAAGGGAAATAGCAAGGGTGAGCACATGTCGTACTCAGCAAGTGGGGGAAAATATGACATGTTAGCTTAATAGAAGAAAGGCTAACATGATGGCTCATTTGCAGAAATGAGCATCTATACCTAAGACCATTTGAAAAGCCATCCTATTTACTAAGTGAGTTGAACTACCAAACCCTGTTAATTGTAAGTAGTTAAAGCCCACAAAAGAATGTGATTCACATAGAATTCCAAGCCACCAACTCACCCCGAGTTGAAGATTTCACATAGAACAGTATTCTCTAAGAACCCAACCAAACCAAACTTGGCTACCGACCAAGTTCACCCAACCATTCCCTTGTAATCGTGTGAGGATCTAGGCCGCTCATAATCATGAGCACGACTGTTATAACAGTTTTACACTCTACAGAGGTTGCACCACTTTACCCACAAGTCATAATTTCATCCCATGTTGCCAGGTGGACTAGAGTCTCCATTTTGTCCAACTCACACTACCGAAGGTGTGAGACTAGGAGATCTCTACGAGCCTTTAAAAGGTTACTCCAGCATTGTAGTTCGCACGCTGAGGTTTCGCCGCCGTACATAAGTGACAGTTCACACAGAATCCATGGCTCATAGACAGCCATACCGCAAATAGAGGTGTCACCCCAGTTGCCCCCTCTTGCGCCATGGTTCCCAAGATCACGGAGATCAATTCCCTACTCTACCAAGCTTGTAGAATAGCTAAAGTAATCCTAATTATTTGGCAAGCCTTTCCATGTAGGCCTCATGATGGCACAGTTTTCCCGGGTTACCGCTCCATAAACCTATCCTTGTGATCCCAAGCAGGTACCACTACAATCCCACAGTACTATACCGAGTACACGTGCGTACCCGCACCATCATCATCATCCTCCTGTTTGGATCACCTAAGTTCAATGTTGCTAAAAAGGATTACCCATCCCTCATGATTATGTTCAACAAGACCATTAGTCAAGATTAAGATTAGACACTTCCAATTCCCAACAAAGCAAACTAAGCATGACGTACCCATACTAGTAAAGTACACCAGAACCCAGGCGACAAGGAAAATAGTATGGAAGGATAAATACATAGGATACATATTGACAAGCATGCATGTTTATAAAAGACACATTTAAAAACATAGGTACAAAATGCATCAAGGACACTTGCCTGGTTCACTTTGCTGTTGCACAAAGTCTTTGGGCTGGAGATCCTGAAAGTTCTCTAACTACGGTTCGTCAACTCAACGTCACACCTTAAAGACAAGCATACAAACAAACTAAGAAACACACATCACACTGTACCAAATAGTAATGAAAACAATACTACAAAATAGTCCGCATTGCTACGATCATGTGAGCGAAAGAATCGCCTAAATGCGAGTTACGAGTAAAAAGTTATTAGTGTTTGAAGTTCTAGGGTTAAAATAGTAAAATTAGCAAGTTACTGTAAAACAGTACAAAAAGATAATATTTATTCCTACAATCGCATTAGCGCAAGAATTTCTTAAATCAGAGCTACGATTGAGAAGTTACGGAGATTTGAAATTTTAGTGGCTAGAATATAATTTAGAAAAGTATAAGGGCTAAACTGTAAAATTTAAGGCCAAAAATATAATTTTGGTAAAGATTAGGGATCAAAATATAACTTCTAAATAGTTTAGGGGCTAATGTGTAAAATGTTAGGACTAAAGTATAACTAAAAATTAATTACAGGGGTCTTTTGTAATATTACAGGGCTAAAATATTATTTAGGTCAAGTACAAGGGTTTTTTTACAAAAATACGGTGCTAGAAATTAATTAAATAAAACTCAGGGGCCTAAATAACATTATCGGAAACTACAGGGTGGTTTTCATAAAATTACAGGACCTAAAACGAATTACTAAAAACATTAGGGGCCTAATCGCAAAGTAGTCGTTTACTACTAATTAAACAGAAATAAATAAATAATAAAAACAAATTAATATCCGTGGACAAGGCTTGTGCACCAGGGTTGACCCCGTGGTCTATCAGGGTGGACCATCGGCGACGACGTCCATTGGAGGCGGTTGGACCTCCGCCAGGGAGGCGTGCTGGTGCACGGGAGGGTGCGGGGAGGGGTGAGGGAAGGGCGGCGCACGGAGGTGGGCTCACCAGGGGGCGCGGCGCGAGACAGGGAGGCCAAGGCGGCGAAGACGAGCGGCGGCAACGGCGATGCGCGGGCGGCGGCTGGGCACGGAGCGTGGTGCGGGCAGGGGAGGGGCGACACGGGGCGGGCTCCGCTCTATTTATAGGGGCACGGGCCCCTAGGTTTGCCTTGGCACGCATGTCGAGGCAGCAGCTACGGCAGGCTCGTCTGGTAGCGCGGCTAGGGTTTTAGGCGGGCACGCGTGTTATGGACTAGGGCACGGGTGCGGCTGGGCCAAGGTCGAGTGGAGGGGGAGATGATTGGCCGTGAGAGGGGGAAAGTGGACCAGGCCGAGAGGGGGAGAAGGGGGAGGCAAGGCTAGGCCACGTGGGCTGGAATTCGGCCCAAGGCCGAGAGAGAGGGAAGAGAAGCAGGGAAGAGAGAAGTGGGCGTTGGTGGGGGTCTGACCCAGGCTGGAGGAGGAACGGGAGGGGGTCCAGCTGGGCTGGTTTATGGGAGTTTTGGCCCAAACGTGGCATGGGTTCTTTCTTTTCTTTTTTTTTCTCTTTTCCTGATTTCTATTGTAAACCAAAACAAATCGTTTTCTAAGCGAATTTTCAAACACCTTTCCATACAATAAAAACGAAATGCATCTAATACACATGAATGCAACAACCAATAATAATAATAAAATAATAATAATAATAATAATGAACTAACCTAAATTAATTTAATTACTTTTAGAAAATAGTTCTTTTGCCAAAATAAATAATAATGCTCTGGTTAATTTAACTTAATTTTAATCTATTATGAAAAGTTTTAAAGCTTAGTGAATTTAGGTCACATATCAAAAATTAAAATTTTAGGGTGTGACAACACACATTCCCAATGATTCAATAACCTAGAATACTCCTCGTGAAGTGCTATATCGGTATCCGTACGCTTGAGGATTTATCTGTGATCGTAAGAAATACCAACAAGCATTTCTGGCGCCGTTGCTGGGGAACGGTTGTTGTATCATCTTGGAACCTTGTTTGTCCTCGTATCTTTTCCTTTTTCCTTTGATTTGATTTCTTTTTTTTCCATTATGGAGCAAACTTCTATCCTATCCTTTTTTTGCTCTGAAGGGCGAGTTCTTTGAGCCACCGCCGTCTGCGGACCCAATTCTGACATCTCGCTATGAACTCCGCCCTAGCTTTATAGCCATGGTTCGGGAGCTTCCTTCTCTGGTATGGATTATGAAAATCCTTACCATCATTTGCGAGAATTTGAGTATTTGTGTTCATGTTTGTTCATCGACGGCATGGCACATGAAACTCTAAAGTGGAAATTATTTCCCTTCTCCCTCACGAAGAGGACGAAGCAATGGTACACTAATACTGTTGGGAGTGTACATGGTGATTGGGAGAAGTTGCGAGATGAACTTTATCTTGCGTTCTTCTCACAATCCTGTATTGTCTCTCTTCGTATGGAAATTCTCTGCTTCTGATCGACTGAGATGGAATCTATTAGAGCAGCTTGGGCTAGGATCTCTTTGCTACTGCAATCCGCCCATACTTGTCTATATCCGATGAAATGTTGCTTCAACACTTCTATTCGAGTTTACACAAGGAATCTACCCAATACCTCAACATCGTCGTTGGAGGAACATTCATCCACGAGACTACAACAGAAGGAAGAGCAATCCTAGACCGTATCTTAGAAAACTCATCCTTCTTAGCCGATCTTAGTGAGCCCCTCTTGGAAGAAGCTACGTCGAGCCGCACGGACCACTTAATAGCTAAATCTGAGCCCATACCTTGCCTATCCCTAGATTTGATTTTTGAGCTGTCCCCCGAACATCGAACACTAGAGGAAGAAGAAATTCAACCTAAAAAGTTCTCTTTTGAATTCAAGGAAGGTCTTTTTCATGACTTTGGGAACACCTCGAATTATTGTTCCAAAAAGAACCCACCAGTTCCCATCTGTCCTCCTCATTCTCGAGAGGATGGAAATCCAACCCACGAGGGTCCCTCAATAGCTAAATTTGGACCTTCAGGGTTGCCAGTCAAAATCGAGGAAAGCTTACCTGATGACCATAGAGAAATCTTGAATTACATCTGGCAAAACAAGCCTATGGTATCTGCTATGCCTCCTGGTCCTTTCCAAGAAGCAATTCCAAAGGAGGCCACCAAGAAGCAGTGGTTGAAGGAAGAAGAGAGCTATTTCAAAGCTAGCCATATCCACTTGCCTTCCACAACCATTCCTTGTCATATACTGGGAAACACCGTAGAGGCCCTTCATGATCCCATCGTAGGAGTTAATATCATCCCTGCATACATAGCTTTATAGCTCTTGGATGATATACCTCTGGAGCCGACTGAGTCTCTCTTCAAGAGTTCCATAGGTGTAGCCCATGCATGCCAGGGGGTCGCAAGGACTATACCAATTGAGATAGGAAAAGTTGAGCTTCGCCTACACTTTCATGTCTTTCATATCATCGATTTTGAACTCCTCCTTGGCTACCCACTAGAAAAACTCCACGTACTAGGTGCATCTCAAGGGAGCCACACTAAAAAGCTTAGCGAGATTGCTTCCGCCACCAAGACCCTTTTCTCAGAATATCCTTTAATGAGGTCTCATCTCGATAATTCTCCGCTTGAGAAAGTGATGTTTGTTTCCCAACTTGCATCACCAAAGCCTCTACGTTGTAAGGACACGAAGCTTTTCAAATCCTATTGAATCTGAACCATCACCTTCCTTGCTTAAGCCTTTTTCCTCTTGCCCTCGTTACTCTATGCTCGATGGTGGTCAAGAATCGACTGTTGCCCTTATTGATGGATTCCTTGAGAAGGAGAAACTTTGGGCCATTGGATTTGTTGAGCCACTGACTCTAGATACAAGAGGAGAAGATTCAATAGGTGAGTGTGAGAGCTTATTTCTTGAAAACCCACCGAATACATGCTCATTTAATGAATCTCTAGAGTCAATTAACTTTTGTGTCAAGCGCACCTATGAGAACTACAATCACCTCAAAAGCCTTGTTTGCAAAATTATTTATAGGATGATTATAGATGCTTTTGTTTACCATAAATATTGCAAATCTTGTAGTTGCACTTTGACACTAACCTTGCAGCTAGAGCTTTAATAACACATCAAAAATTGGCGATGGACTAGGAACTACATCGTTAATAGCAGCTGCAACATGAAGTCCTCATGGTCGAGCTTGTGACCGAAAACAAAGCACTACCAGGAGATGGCCCAAATTATCATTTCCTTTTTTTCTTCAATAAAAGCAAGAGAATGTTTTTAGGTATTTTTGGTCGCTAATCATTTCAGGTTGAGATTAAAAAGAACAATGGTCACTCTTTGCCAGAGAACATGGGAACTACATCAACTTGAACACCATGCTACTTTTGGCGATGGAACCCACTACGAGAAGGCAGCAATGCTGCACACACAACTTTCAGCATCTTATGATAATCCAAGTGTGTGGGGGGGGGGGGGGGGGGGAATTCTATCAGTACCTCGTAGCAAGTTACATTCTTACCAGTTTTATCTCACTTTAGAGGTGTTGCTAGTTCATGCTTTCATGCGTTGCTAAAAAAGAAAAAAATATTAAAAGGTGCTTTAGTTTATTTTCCCTTTTTATTTCCTTTCAATTCAATCTTATAGTGCACCTAGAAAAGACAAAAATAAACTAATAAAATTGTGACTCTATCAGGCCCATAAAGCCGATGGAGTCCCTTTTGCTTTTCACCCTTTTGGTTTTTGTTTTTCTTCAAATAAAGCAGCCAGGTACAAGGTCAAGTGTGGGGGAGGCCTTCAAAATTTTCAATGCACAAACAATACAAGGCCTCCCACCGACACATTGCACAATCGTCGCTTCAGCCAACATGTCAAAGGTCGAGGTGACCGGGCTTCAAACGACATGGACCAACCTACAAGGACAGTTGACACAAGCATGGTGCTCCTAAGCTTCCACATCTTCCAGAGCGACGGTTTGCACACTCTATCCCTTTTCTCCAAGTTTCTAAGTTAAATCAAACTTATCCTGAATCAATCAATAATTTTAACTCGAAAACTAAATCAAATCAATGGAACTTCTCACCATAGGACAAAACAATGGAACTTCTCACCATAGGACAATCCTTGATGGTGTGACCATCCTTGTAACACCTTTCGCAATAGTAGTCATTGGTGAGTAGGGGCTTGATCCATGCGGGGATGGAGTCACTCGTCCTGATGATGTCGATTGCTGCGGGATATGAGCCAGGTCCCCGGTGGGAGACATTGTTCACAAGGTTTCTTCCAAGAATCTCCATGTGGATGTCTCTACCACGTGTGCGCCTCTCGAAGCCGTCCATCACCATTTTCTTCTCTTCCTTGAGCTTGTGATATTCCTTCAAAACAAATGGCTCAAGAGAAGAAACCTCGATCGAGGTGGTTAGTTCATCACACATAGTAGAAGCATCACTCTAAGATGAACTAGACGAGGGAGAGGCAAGGTTATCAACATTGATGGCCTCAAAAGTAAGATCAAGGGCCTCGTACTTCTCACGTAGCTCTACATGATCACCCTTGAGTTTGTCATAACTCTTGTTTAGGGCCTCATGAGATGTGATAATGTCCTTGAGCTCACTCTCAAGCTCACCAACATGGTCCTTAGCCAACTTACACTCTTTTGGATTTCTTGACGGTGATGTCATGGGCTTGCTCAAGCATGCTCTAAAGCTCGGCACATAAGAGCTCCTCACCATTGCTATCGTCGCTGCTCTCGTCCTCACTCTCCCCAAGTTGGCTCACGGCCATGAAGCACATGGGAGGTGGAGGAAGAGATCGTGGAAGTGTGGTCTTGATCATGGCTAGGCCGGCCACTTCTTCATCATCGCTTGAGGAAGAGGATATGTCACTTGTCCACTCTCCAACAAGGGCCTTGTGTGAGAACTTCTTCTAGTGGTCTTGAGCTTTGCCTTTGCCTTTGCTCTTGTCCTCGTTGAAGTACCTCTTGTTCTTTTGCTTGGCTTTGGGGTCTTCATTTTCCTCATCTTCTTCATGAGAAGAGCCAAGTCCTCACTCAAGTCATCTTCATCATCATCATCATCTTCTTCTTCTTTAATTTTTGCCTTCTTCTTGCTCTTGATAGGTTCTTGCTTCTCGGCTTGAAGAGCAAGGTTGGATAGTTGAGAATCATGGTCTTGGTCTTGGTCTTGAGGTCACCTTACAAGGTGAAGGTGATGATGGACTCATACCTGGGGTCCTTGATATGCCTCAAGAATCTTCTTATTACCTCGATACGCTTCAGCTTGAAGTCATCCCTAAGAGCATTGACCTCCTCCACTAGTACATGAAAGAGAGAATAAACAATGTTAGCTCTCTCATGTGGCAATCTAGTGAAGTTATCATACTTGTTCTTCAGAACATAGTATCTTTCCTCTTTGACATCACTAGTACTCTCATGGGGACCCTGAATCTCAGTCCAGATACCATGTGCTGTCAAACTTGCATCCAATCGAGCAAAGACATCCTTAGATATGCATGCAAACAGAGCATTCTTGGCCTTAAGGTTGTTCTTAATGAAATCAGGCTCAAGTAGGTTCACATCCGCATCAGACTCGTGAGTCACCATCCATATCTCTGGATCAAGGGACTCTAGGTAGGCTTGCATACGAGCCTTCCAATGCCCGTAGTCCTCCCCATCGAATATGGGAACACTCCTAGAACCTAGCAATCGTTGCAACCTAACAATCCTAGTAGGCCAAGACCCTACACATGCTAGTGTTCATGATGAAAGCAAGCGCGGAAGCCAAACACACTAGCCTATGCAAGCCATAATTCAACCTAGTTACTAGAGCACACAATTGCAGAATAGTAAAGAGGGGTCAAGAAATGCTCATGATTTTTTTTCCCGAGGTCTCGGAAGGATGACGTCTTTCCCGACTCCTCATTAGAGCACTCCCGCCGGAGTGTCGGTCCCTCCCACCACCAATGAGTTCTCACCCACGAGCCCACAATCACTCCTCGAGTGAAGACACGGTGCGCGTCACCGCTGCCACCTAGGAACAAGCTTGCCTCCCTCGAGAACTTGCCGGACTCCCCGAGCCAACACAGGCGCTCACTGTTGATGCCCTTTTAACCAGCGGGCTCAAACCGTGTACAAACGTGTGGTGGCCTTCACAACCGATCATGATAGGCTCGATCACCGACACCTAACCGGTCTAGGTCTCACCATAGACCAAGAGTAACAATCTAGATCACACCCTCAAGGACACCCTAGCCTTAGATATGCATTAATGCTCATGTTACTCCCACTAGCACTTTCAATATATGCAATATCTCCTCCTCGAGCTTCCTGTTTGCCTCTTGGCTCTCACCAAATGTTCCAAGCAATTCCACTGGCTAAGAGTAGTCTCCAAGACCCTAGAAACAAAGTTATATAGGCCTCCAACCTCCAACTAGCCGTTGCTCCATGAAATTAGCTTCCTGGGCATACTAACCAGACTGTCCGGTCACTGCCTGACCGATCCATCCAGTCACTATAGTCTTCACCTCTAACGGCTCTGCCCCTGCTGATCTTCGTACTGATCGGACCGTACGGTCAGTTTCTCTCTCTAGTCCAGAAACATTTCCTATGTAGCTTCCTCTCTGCCCAAGTCTCAACCCTACTGACCGGACCGTCCAGTCAATAGACTGGAACGTCCGGTCTCTAGGGCTTCTAGACCTAAGAGATTCCTCGCTCCTCGCTGAAAGTCCCAGACGATTCCTCCTAGTGATCGTACAGTCCGATCACCACTGACCCCTCTGTCCAGTCACTACGTCCAGAAGCTGAAACTCCTCGTCCTCGCTTGACTTTGTTTCTCGGCTTCTCCGCTGTCACCTAGTGCCTGTGATATCATTGAGCATCCATACACATCACCAACTAGTGTGACCTAAGAGACTTGATGTAGACCCCCTTGATAGTCCAAATTTTCCTACGGACTCAAAGCCCTAACAACTAAACAAGTGTTCCCAACACTTGGTCCATAGCTTGTCCTTAGCTTCGATCCATCTCCATCAACCCTTGGACTCCATCAAGCTCACAAGCCTCCATGCTTGTGGTCATTGTCATCAATCGCCAAGGAAACCATCATCCATATGGTTTGTAGTAGAGTTTAGAGATGATTTCTGCATAGACAACACTCGTGTAGATATTAGCTCGCAATTTCATAGTTGACATCTATCACCAAAACATTCATATGTTGGAGATCCAATCATCAATGGTCATGAAGCTTACATCCTTGTTTGGCTACGCAGTAGGATGTTGGTCGGAATCGCACTGTGGATGTAGGGGAAAAACAGGATGCCCAATGCATGCAGCTTAGTGTCAGACTTACTCTGAATAGGACTTTTTTAACAATCAGGATCCTCTCTACCCAACGCCATAGTTATCTTGGTGTCCTTGGATGACTAGAATATAAGATTAACACACATGTTCCTTGTGAATTCAATACCCTTAGAATAATCTAGAGGTGAAAAGCTACTACAGTATCCATGCACTTGCGGATCTATCTGCATTCGTTCAAAATACCAATAAGCATTTCTAGCGTCGTTGCCGGGGAACGGTTGCTGTTTGACCTTTGATCCTAGTTCGCCCTCGTATCTTTTTATTTTTCTTTATTTATTTCTTGTCTCTTTTTTCCAATGGTGCAACCTACCATTCAAAATCTTTCTACACCAAAGGGCGAGTTCTTCGAGCCCCTGCCATCAGCGGACATAACTCTTTCATCTGGCTTCGAAGATCGTCCTGGCTTTATAGCCATGGTTCAGGAGTAATCCTTCTCAGGTTTAGATAGCGAAAACCTGTTTTATCATTTGTGAGGGTTCGAGAAATGGTGTTCATGCCTCACCATTAAAGGAATGACATAAGAAACTCTACGATGGAAATTATTTCCATTTTCCCTCATGGAGAATGCAAAACAATGGTACACCCATACAGTTGGGAGTGTGAATGGTGATTGGAATAAACTTTGAGATAAATTTTGTCTTGCATTCTTTCTTGTATGACATATCGTCTCCCTCTGAAGAGATATTCTTGACTTTCAACAAATTAAGAAGAAGTTTATAGGTCAGTCTGAGCTAGATTTACCACATTAACTCGTTTTGACTCAGACTGGTCTCTGCCCGACCATTTGCTGCTTCAACACTTTTGTATGAGTTTGAGCAAGGATTCTGCCCTGTACCTCGACGTCATTGCCAAAGGATTGTTCATCCACAAGACATGTGAGGAAGGAAGAGTTGTCTTAGATCTTATCCTATAAAACACTTCATTCCTAGCTGACTGCAGAACGCCTCTCCAGGAGGAAGCAATGTTGGGCATTGAGGTCACCCCACTAGTCAAACCTAAGCCTAGCCCTTGCCTATCTTACGGTTTGTCTAGTGAAACCTCAACCGAACCAGGGGCAACGGAGGAAGAAGAAATTCAACCTCCTGCGCTCCCCTTCCAATTCAAGGATGACCTTTTTGAAGATTATGGGACCTCCTCGAATTATAACTATCATAAGAAGCCACCAACATCAGACTCAGCCCCTGACCCTAACGAGGAGGCATTCCTCCTTGAGACGGTAAAGGAGCTTTTGGCTATTATGAGTAGTGAACAATTGAGAGAAGGTGAGTTATCCATGGACCCAATCCAGGTCAGCCTGCGAAACTCAACTCTGTCCTGCTACAATAGAAGAGTCGAGGTGCATATTCTTCACAATCCCACTGTCGGTACCAACATCATTTTGATGCTTGCATCTTTTCCATTCTGGGTGATTTACCCTTGGCACTGACCCGCAAATTCCTCAAGTGTTCCTCTGGAGCCACTCTAGAAGGATACGTAGTTTTGGGAGAAGTGCGTGTATGACACGAAGACATTGATGCACTCCTTGACTTTCATGTTTTTGAAGTCCCAGACTTTGACATACTCATCAGACATCTAATTGAGAAAATTTTCTCTAATGCTCCAACCAAGGGGAAGCTTAATGTCAAACTCTAGGGAAATAAATATTCTATCCCGGTCACTTGATCCGGGAATACTCTCTAAGATTTTTCCCTCGACGATGAGCCAATTGAGGAAGTGAAAGCCATCCTCCCTTTTGATTCACCTGAATCCAACCCCGAACAACAATCAGAAGACTTCACTGAAGAGGAGGATGAAAATCAGGAAACATTTGATCTTCTAGAGGAGAAGACACCCACTCGACCCCTAATTGGGCTTAAAACCCTACAAGCTGGCTATTTACGGTCGTTAAATATCAATTCTGTCCGTCAATATAGCCACGAATAAGGGAAGAGCTAGCATTTCATACACGCATTTTAGCTAGGATTAACAAGATTCCACTTGTCCATGGAGATTTATGTGCATGCAGAGAATATATATAAAAGGAGTGGAGAAATGGAGCAAGATCCGAGAAAGCACACCTCCGACCAATCAGAGCTCGCCAACAAGGATTCCCATGGATCAAATGGCCCACCTACAGCACCAAACTAATATACAGAAGGCCTAAGCCGTGGAGGAGTCAAAGCGGGCCACCCACTAGTGTGCTAGAACTGCTGGAGGGCCACTGGGCCCCACCCTACTTCGGCCGAACAGCCCAGTTCGGCCGAACAAGGAGTGGGAACAATGAGGCCCATCTTCCTATGGCGGTTTCCCTGTCCCCCTTAGGGCTAGAGTTACCGACTTTAGAACCACCTTTTGTGACATCCCAAAGTTTAATGCTAAATTAATTAGAGGAAATCAGTGCGAATTTTAATTTTTCAAGTTAATACGATCTCACAATATTTTGAAAGAAAAATCCTCGCTAAATAATTAAGATAAGAAAAAGCGGATGAAAGAAATTTTTGAATAATTAAAACTAACCTTGCAAAGGTGGTTGTTTGTTTTGCTTTTGCCCTGGTTTATTTTGAGTGCTCTCGCTCCATTTTAAAACTCCAACTACCTTTAAATCTATTTAGATGTCACATGGCCAAAACCCAGAAAAGATTAAGTATTTTTCCCCATTTCCTCCCGCCTCCCGCCTGGGCCGCATGTCGCGCTCCGGCCAAGCCGCGTGCCTCGCTCCGGTCCAGCCACCTCCACTTCGCCCACTTCTCCCCTTCTCCTCAGGACCATGAGCCGCCTCCCGGCCCACCTACTCACGCGCACCTGGCCAAGCCTACCTGCCAGCCCAGCACAACACTTCCCCCTCCTTTCTTCTCCGAGCCATGCGCGTCCCTGGCCCAAACTGGCGCAGCACCTTCCTTCTGTCGTCTTCCTCCTCGGGACGGAGAGGAGCAAACACCGTCGCCTCCGACACTGTCTCAGCCAGTGTGGACACCGGCCCCGCCTGGCCTCGCGCGCCCGACTCTCCGCCATGAGCTCCACATGTGCGCACTATCGACACAATGCCGCTGGCCCCGCCCGCCTTGTTTCATAGTACCGGCCAGCTGCCCGCCATGTATGGCAAGGCGCCATTGCACAGCCGAGCCGTCGGGTCACGTGTTCTCGTCGCCTAGCAAGTGAACTCCACGCAGCCCCACCACATTCAAGCGCGTGCCGCCACTGTGGACGTGTCCCGTCGTCCCGCTGGCGCCCACAGCATGGCACCGCCATTGAAGGTGCCCCCTACCCGGCTAGCTCCCACCCAACGAGCCATCGTGCCTCCCATGCCTGCCTCCACCTATAAAACGAGAGTGCGTCGAGCTCCTCTTCGCACCGACGTGAGCACCTCCTCCTCCCTCCCGCCAAGCCATCTCAATTCTGAGCGTTCCCCGTCCTCCCGAGCTCCATTGCCGCCACGCTTTTCCTTGCCAAATAGCGCACATCCTGGCCACCTCTCTTCCTGGCTTCCACCTCAGACGGACGCGTAGAAACTCCCTCTACCGATTTCCCCTCATCCCAGTCGCTCTCCCCCTCTCTCCCTCGATAGCTTGAGCTTCAACACTCAGCCATAGAGGCGAACAAAGGAAGAAGAAACCGAGTCCCTCTGTTCTCAAGTGAGTGAAAAAGACACTTTGCAAATTAACCCCTCTACTATTCCCAAATAAACCCCCTCCTATTTAGCTAAGCCCTTTTGTATTCAAGCCCCTCGGTCCATAGAAAGTTCATAAACCACTCCATGAACCCGGTCCACAGAGCCGTGGACCTGGTCCATGGATTTTCCCATACAAAAACAATCCCAGAAAATCCCACAAATATCAGAAGCATACGCTTTTAAATCTAGCCCCATAAGATCTAGCCTAATGCTATTTTGGCCCAAATCTTTTACATGTTCTCTGGAGTGCTATTGTTGTGACTTGCTTGCAAGATTGCTACCTACTTTAGTACTGGTAACTCCGTTGTTGTTACCACAACCCCTCCTTGTATGCCTTACTCTACCACCTCGTAAGATCCACAGACACTGACATATTACATATTTCTATTTCAAAATGGGTGAAAACATGTTTGGTGGTGTCACTATAAGTACGCTGTGGGTGGGTGATAAACCAACTGTGTGAAGGTGAAGTTGGGTGGGATGTACTTGGTCGAGGGCGAGACTCCTTAGTACTGGTGCAGAGTATTTGGTGATGGTGTCTTTGGTGTAGATCCACCTGTCGTGGATGAGTGCTTGCCCAGTCATTTAGGAATCGATAGCAAGACCTTAACTTGGTGAAATTCTTAGTACGACCACAGAACCTGTATGGGCAGGACTAACGCAGATCCTGGGTAACGCAGCAAGGAAGTATCACCTGACAAAGTAGGAACAGACTCAAGGACCGGTTTCAGTGAAGTGGTGATAAGTCCAGTACTTGGCGATATTATTGGTTGTGTGCCTTCGTTGTTAATATGACTATATGTCATGATGGTGGAATCCCTGAGCTCTGTGGTGGACTTGTGGGCGTGGGTGGGTGAAGTGGAAACATTATGTGTTTCCGAGGCTAAGAAACACATAGCCTATGGGTACAACGTACTAATCTCTGCAAAGTTAATCCTAAATCATTCGGATGTCCGTTGTCATTGGTCACGGCACACCAAATCATTGGGCTCTCATTAATTAGCCGATCTCCTTGATGTGTGAGTGGGCGATGTGATACCCTGTTTTGGAAGTGCAAGATTTGGATATGGTGATCCATCCTTTATAAAACTATGGGAACTGGTGGGAATGGTTTGTACTCCTTCTAGGGCCAACCTACTATAATATTGACAGGTCCTCTCTTCCCTTGATATCTACTCTTAGCGAGCCCCGCCTGCTTACTTGCTAGCACCAATATTGAACCCCTAGCCTACATCCTTGCTACAACCTCAATGCATGACTTTACGCTTGAGTTGTGTTAGGGCTTGCTGAGTACCTCATGTACTCATGGTTTGCTAATTGTGGTTTGTAGTGAACAAACTCCCAAGGAGTGAAAGCAGTAGGATTTCGTCATATGCTCAAGTTTGCCTATGGATGCGTTGTGATGTGATGGACGTGAAGTGAACCAGTATTTCATGCTTGATTTCCGCTGCAATGTAACTTAGCCATGTTTGGTAAGTCATCCATATAATCTCGTACTTTAATATTGTATTTATTTGAGATAATCTGTTGTGCGTACCAACTACTGATCCAGAGATTGGTACTAGATGCACAGTAGATGCCCCATGAGTGGGGTGTCACAGATGGGTATCAGAGCCATAATTGACCGTAGGACAAAACCTAGAGCCGCACGTAGACTGTATATAGAGACCTTCACCTCGTATGTTCGTTGCCACTCAAACCAAAGCCGAGCTGCAACCCAAAACCTTACTAGCCTCGCCTTGAAGCCCTCGTATCCTTGTCAGCCTTGTGTTAGAACACGCCCACCTGCGTTCTGAGAACCTTTTCCTGGAGCGTGTTCCTAAAAGCACGCAAGCAGTCCTGGACACCGGACATCATCATGACCTAGAATCCTTTGACTCATTCGAGAAATCTCTGGTGCCATGATCATGTTGCCCATGTGTTACCCATAGTACATACATTGCCTGTCGCGTGCCGACTCTCGCGTGTCGACCGCTGTCCCTTTGATCGGTTGAAGCGTGCAAGAGCCACCGATACAATAATTGCATCGTACTCCATTTGCCGCCAATACCTGTGCATATCGCTACACCTCTGACCAATCAAATTGGACCAGAGAACCCTATTGGAGCATGGTTATGGCAATCCACTATACCTAAAAGCTTCCCCAGGAAGCTAACTTGCGCAATACACCCTATCAAGAGCCCTCTTGACAAGTCTAGACCAACCCAATAATAGCCTATAAAAGTACCCTAGCCTCGCCCAACTATTTCTCATCCCTCTCAATCATTCCTTGCCAACAAACATCACAATCCCATCCCATTGGCAGAACTGATCCTGTCCCCACCTTATCCATGGAAGATGTCGCCTGGACCACCAGCTATTGCATAGAAGAGCCCGGTTTTCCCTAAATCCTACTCGCCACTACAACCAAACTAGGCATCCTAGACCGCCCCGAGTATGTTGGAAGAGAGTACGAAGAATCTGGCATCGGGTGCTGTATCATTACATTCCAGATTGCCGCCAGCCCAGAAGCTCCCAGCATGAAACCATGGAGAGTGACAACTATTGGGTTCTGTTTTTTAGATACCTACCAGTTAGTCGCTCGTAAGGCCCTGCGATACCTATGCCAGTTGCTCGAGAAGCCCATCAGTTGCATCAGCATGCGATACTTTGTGCCTTTGGACAGAGACCACCCAACTTGGAAAGCCCGCATCGACAGCTTGGAAAGACAGGATGAAGATCCTACTATTGTCCCCATGATGCAGTACCTTTTCGCTCTTGACAAGCTATTCGACCAGCAAGCAAAAACAACCGCGAGCCTACATCCAGCGAGCCGAAGAAGCCAAAGAGAAGTATGGAAGATAGCAAGCCTACCTCATAGAAGCAGAAGCTCAAGCGGTAGAAGCTCACCGTCACGTTATCATAGCCGAAGCAACCCTAAGATGCATGGAAAATTGCCACACCTGCGCCCTCAACCAGGCCTACCTCACCGACCGTGCGGCATGCAAGAATCTGCACCTCACTGGAGAAGTGAAAGACACGATCCTGAAAGGAATCCTCGTCAGTTCCTCCCTCACCGTGAAGCGAAGATTCACAGTCAGCCCCTTGTTGATTGAAGCCAAAAGAAAAGAACCTTTCCAGGGCCCTTCCTGTGACTCAGCCAGTCCCAAGGAAGAAGGAACTTCCACTCCGTACCATTCACCGACCGAGAAGCTCGAGGACTAGCACCGCGAACCGTGTACCGTCATGGGAATGAAGCTCGATAGGAACCGACAACACTGTCATGGGAATGAAGCCGTCTTGGTCCGAATTTAGTAGTACTAGCACCGCGAACCGTGTACCCCTAGTCACGCCCAACCAATAGTATCCGACCCGTTTAGTGTAGACATGTATGCGCTCCGTGCATATTGCCAATAGTACTCCGCCTAGTAAGCCTAAGTATGTAATTTAACCATGATTGTATGAATCCTTGTTTGCTCATTTCAATTTATTATTAAGTGATGTTGTGTGCTTAGACCAACAAAGAACACAAACGCAACCGGAAGTCGGAAAATAGTTGCGAATTCTAAACAAGTAAATAACATACAAGAATAAAGAAAAACAGATC
The DNA here is from genome assembly GCA_030378355.1 of Eleusine indica. Lineage (NCBI taxonomy): Eukaryota > Viridiplantae > Streptophyta > Magnoliopsida > Poales > Poaceae > Eleusine > Eleusine indica. The sequence continues at coordinate 22,617,924 of CM059498.1, read as the reverse complement.
TACATGTCTACTTTTAGTCTCGTATCACTTAACCCGTGACTTCTGGCCAACCTTGAATACTGTCCTTTCACAATAAACACCCAAGTCACACACTCCCCTTTTTCAGCCACTCCTCTGATAACGTGTTGCCAAACCCCATGACATGTTTTATCAGTGCCTTGATCCCTTTATGCCACCAAAAGTTGCATGCCTCCTTTCCATCCAACCTTTGACCCAGTACCGTCAAGTCTCACAGCAAGTCCTACCTTGACCATACAACAAAACCAACTGAGGTAATGGCATCATACCCCATGCATCAAGTCAACAGCACTAGCCAGAGTCACAGATTGGTATCCAATGCACAACACCTACTCCACCTTTATTTCAGAAGTGGGCCCATAACCCACAGATCCCAAGATTCTATCACAAGCCACAAGCCACCTATTCACCTCGCCTACAAATAAAGCCTGCAAGCATGATCCCTATCCATCAACTCCACCACAAGTAGCCCTTCTCGTGAATACCATCTCCCACAACCCTAGATACTCATGGATCCTCACCAAGTCGACACTGTCCCCTCCACCAACCCAATTACACTAGCATTGATTCCATCCAGCGAAGATCAACCTTGGGTTATCACCGATTGCCAACATGAGCTCGGCTTCCCACAACCCCTTTACACTTCTATGGTTGCCCTAGGCTTCAAGCTCCATCCCCGATATGTTGGTAGAGAATACAAAAAATCCGGCACCCTGAGTTGTGTCATCTCTACTCACATTGATACCAGCCCAAACTACCCCACTATACAGCCTTTCAATGTAATCGTTGTTGGATCACGTCTCCTAATCACCTACCAACTTGCTGCCTATAAAGCCTTGAAACTCTTGTGCCAGTTCTCAAGCATGAGGTACCTCTCCATCACCAATAAGGACATACCTTATTGGCAATCCCGTGTAGAATACCTGATAGAGTCAAACTCTATTGGGCATGACCCTACCCTTGTTATCACCACCAAATATCTCCACATGATGGACGACCTTTGCGACCAGCAAACTCAACACCTTGAAATGCGCATTCAGCAGGAAAGAGAAACCAATGCACGCTGCCTAGCCTTGCGTCTCAAACTTGAAGACGCCGAAGTCCACGCCGCTAAGGCAGAAAGTAACTTAGCTGCCGCAATCAAAACCTTGACAAGATTGGGAAATCTAACCACCGGCAAATCACTATACCAGTCAGTAAATCTCGCTGAGCATATTCTCCACCGCCTGGCTAAAACCCTTGACACCTACCAGACCCTATACCAGATATTCTACCAAGAAAGTAGCCATGCAGATACAGCCGAACCTAGCGAGTACCATCTCTAGACGCATAGACTCACCAACAAACCACCCTAGCCAAGATTCTTAAGTAGGATAGTACCCTACTAAATCCTGTTGACCCAAAACCAAAGCATTGAGCCCTGGTGAAACTCTTTTAAGTAGGGTAGATCCCTCCCTTCATACAAGCCAAATAACCATAAAACCAAAAAAAAACGGCAACCAGACCCAGAGCTCTCCCCCATCTAAACATGACCCATTTGCATTCGCTAGCCTACCTACCGTTGAGCCCATGGCCCCACCCAACCCATCTCCCTCTCGTAGGCCCACTCGCTCGTCTTCTCTGCGTCTCGTGAACCCTAGCTACCCCGCCACCGGAAAACCTCCCCATTGGCACCACCTCCACTTCGCCTAGCCTGCCGAGCCACGAGCTAGATTCCCTGCCATCCACCATCGCTAGTAACCCCGTCACATCCATCACCCCACCAAGGAACAAATTTCCGTCTTGCACAGCCTTGACCGTCCGCTCCACTCCCTGTGCTTGCACGCGTGTCATCCTTGTTGGAATCACCACTTCCCCTTCAATCACACCACACATCGCAAGCGACCATAAAATAGCACCACCATTGCTAGACCTCCAGCACCAGCTAGAAATACCAACCACTCTTCCCCATTCAGACTTCAACTCGTTGTTCCAAGTCACCGTCGAATTGCAGCTTGCATCTAGTTGCAACCGCCATGTCCCTCAGCCTGGATGTGCCGGTTTGGGTTGTCCTCGCCTACCTGCTGCTGATGGCCTACCTCGTGCGGAAGGTCTTCTCTCAGCCCCTGGCGAAGCCTGCTCCGTGATTCTCACCCAAGTGCGGATGTAATCTTGGTGTGTATCTGAATCAGGCTAGTTGATTAATTGAGTTGTTTTGTGCCCTTTACCATCCCCTGGATCTCGTTCGAAAAATCCCCATCCCATAGCACCCTCCAATCGCAAGGGCGAGATTCTTTTAAGTAGGGTAGATCTGTGACATCGCAAACTTTAATGCTAAATTAATTGGAGGAAACCAGTGCAAAATTTAATTTTTCAAGTTAATACGATCTCACAATATTTTAAATGCAAAATCCTTACTAAATAATTAAAACAAGAAAAAGAGGATGAAAGAAATTTTTTAATAATTAAAACTAACCTTGCAAAAGTGGTTGTTTGTTTTGCTTTTGCCCTTGTTTATTTTGAGTGCTCTCGCTCCATTTTAAAACTCCAACTCCCTTTAAACCTATTCAAATGTCACATGCCCAAAACCCAGAAGAGATTAAGTCTTTTTTCCCTATTCCCTCCCTCTTCCCGCCTCGGCCGCATGTCGTGTTTCGGCCCAGCCGCGTGCCTCGCTCCGGCCCAGCCACCTCCACTTCGCCCACTTCTCCCCTTCTCCGCTAGGCCACGAGCCGCCTCTCGGCCTACCTGCTCGCGCGCGCTTGTCCAAGTCGTCCTGCCCGCCTAGCTGGGCTATGCACAGCTAAGCCAGTCCACCATGCTACTTTCCCCTCCTTTCCTCTCTGGGCCACGCGCGCCCCTCGCCCAAACCGGCGTAGCCCCTCCCTCCTGTCGTCTTCCTCCTCAGGACTGAGAGCAGAAACCACCGTCGCTTCCAACGCCATCCCGGTCAGCATGGGCACCGGCCCCGCCTGGCCCCACACGTTCGACTCTCTGTCACGAGCTCCACATGTGCGCACTATCGCCACACCATCGCTGGCCCCGCCTGCCTTGTTGTCCGCCAGGAATGGCAAGGCGCCATTCCGAAGCCGAGCCGTTGGGTGACATCGTCTTGTCGCCTAGCAAGTGAACTCCATGCAGCCCAGCCACATTCAAGCGTGTGCCGCCACCGTGGACGTGTCCCGTCGTCCTGCTGGTGCCTAGAGCACAGCGCCGCAATTGAAGGCGCTCCTACATGGCCAGCTCACCCCTAGCGAGCCACTGTGCCTCCCATGCCTGCCTCCACCAATAAAATGGTAGCGCACCGTGCTCCTCTTCGCACCGACGCGATCACCTCCTGCTCCCTCCCGCCAAGCCATCTCAATTCCGAGTGTTCCCCATCCTCCTGAGCTCTGTTGCCGCCGTGCTTTTCCCTGCCAAATACCACGCATCCTGGCCACCCCCCTTCCCATATTCCACCTCAGACAAATGCGCAGCAACCCCCTCTACTCATTCCCCCTCATTCCGATCGCTCTCCCCCTCTCTCCCCCGATAGCCCGAGCTTCAACGCTTAGCCATGGAGGCGAATAGAGGAAGAAAAAACCGAGTCCCTCTGTTCTCACGTGAGTTAAAAAGCCACTTTGTAAATTACCCCCTCCACTATTCCCAAATGAACCCCCTCCTATTTAGCTAAGCCTTTTGCATTCAAGCCCCTCGGTCCATAGAAAGTTCATAGACCACCCCATGAACCCGGTCCACAGAGCCGTGGACCTGGTCCATGCATTTTCCCATACAAAAACAATTCTAGAAAATCCAACAAATATCAGAACCACTCTCTTTTGCATCTTGCCCCCTAAGCTCTAGCCTAATTCTGTTTTAGCCTAAATCTTTTACAGAAAGACCCCTAGACCTTCTATGATTATATTTTAGCCCTTCCACTTTACAACCAAGCCCCTGATATATTTTTGTAATTACAAATAGGTCCCATGACCTTATGAAAATTACAAATAACCCCTAGATCTTTCGAAAATCGTATCTTTTCAACCGTAGCTCCGTTTCGGGTGATTCTTGCGCTCACGCGATCGTTTCAACATGAGGAAACTTTTTCCATCCACCATATTTCCGTTTCCACCATGATATTTTTCCCTTGTCCCCCTAAACACCATATCTTCACCGCTCGACCTCCGTTTCCACCGATTCTTCTGCCATCGACCTTCTGAGACCCAAGCTACCTATAATTTCACTGGTATACACCAAACATCCTAAATAACCTATCTGGAGTTTTAATTGGAGTACTGATTGTTTCTATTTATTTTATTTTCTTTGCGCTAGCGTCATGTATCGTAGCATGTGGAGAACCGGAGGAGCCCGATGCTGGAAGCGGACTCCAACACCGTTACACGAAGCGACGTAAACCACGACATTAAGGATATAGCAATACTAGGCAAGCTGTAACATCCTCTTGATCATATTTATCCTCTCATACTAGTCTAGAAAACCCACATAGAGCCTATTCTATATTGCATGCTCTCTTTAGTGCTATTGTTGTGACTTGCTCGCAAGATTGCTACCTACTTGGGTACTGGTAACTCCGTTGTTGTTACCACAACCCCTCCTTGTATGCCTTACCCTACCATCGCGTAAGCTCCACAGACCCCGACATTAGATGCCTAATGTCCGGAGTGCTATTATGCTTAGAAGCGCTTAGGAACCTCGCGATGAGGATCATCGCAACACCATATTACATACTCCTATTTCAAAATGGGTGAAAACATGTTTGGTGGTGTGCGTATGATGTGGGTGGGTGATAAACCAACTGTGTGAAGGTGAAGTTGGGTGGGATGTACTTGGTCGAGGGCGAGACTCCTCAGTACTGGTGCAGAGTACTTGATGATGGTGTCTTCGGTGTAGATCCACTTGTTGTGGCTGCTTGCCTGGCCCCTTAGGAACCTATAGGGAGACCTCAACTTGGTGATATTCTCAGTGCGACCACAGAACCTGTATGGGCAGGACTAATGCGGATAATGGGTAACATAGCATGGAAGTATCACCCGGCGAAGTAGGAACAGACTCAGGGATCGGTTTTGATGAAGTGGTGATAAGCTCAATACTTGGCGATATTATTGGCTATGTCCCTTCGTTGTTAATATGACTATGTGTCATGATGGTGGAATCCCTGAGCTCCATGGTGGACTTGTGGGCGTGGCTGGGTAAAGTGGAAACGTTATGTGTTTCTAAGGCTAAGAAGCACATAGCCTGTGGGTACAACATACTAACCTCTAGAGACTTAATCCTAAATCATTCGGATGTTTGTTGTTACTGGTCATGGCACACCAAATCATTGGGCTCTCATTGATTAGCCGATAACCTTGATGTGTGAGTGGGCAATGTGATACCTGTGTTTTGGAAGTTCAAGGTTTGGATATGGAGATCCATCCCTTTTCAAATTATGGGAACTAGTAGGAATGGTTTGTACTCCCTCCAGGGCCAACCTACTATAATATTGATAGGTCCTCTTCCCTTGATATCTACTCTTAGCGAGCCCCGCCTGCTTAGTTGCTAGCGCCAATATTGAACCCCTAGCCTACATCCTTGCTACAACCTCAATGCATGACTTTACCCTTGAGTATTGTTAGGGCTTGCTGAGTACCTCATGTACTCATGGTTTGTTAATTTTGGTTTTTAGTGAACGAACTCCTGAGGAGTGAAAGCAGTAGGGTTTCATCGTATGCTCAAGTTTTCCTATGGATGCGTTGTTATGTGATGGACGTGAAGTGAACCAGTCTTCCACGCCTAATTTCCGCTGCAATGTGACTTAGCCATGTTCGGTTAGTCATTTATATAATCTCATATTTTAGTATTCTGTGGATTTAAGATAATTTGTTTGTGCGTACCAACTACTGATCCAGGGGTTGGTACATGATGCGTAGTAGACGCTCCTTGAGTGGGGTGTCACACCTTTGGACCCCTATAAATAGGAGGGTGTGGCTCCACTCTCAACACACACCAACAAGAATCCATTCTCTAGCACTACACTTAGTCTCTAGGTCCTAGTGGAGTTTAGGAGAGAGGAGAGTTGTCTTGAGGTCCTCGACTTAGTTTTGTAGAGCTTTCATGTTAGTTCTTCTCCACTCCTCTCTTGTAAGACTTATTCTTTTTGTCAATATTATTATCTTCTTGATTCTTAAGCCTTGTTCTTATACTAGTGTGATAGTCATGTGCTTTGTATTTGGTTATTGCCTAGTCATGTTAGGTTCTTATATGCTTTACATACCTATGCTATCCAACCTATGTCCTTATATTCGTGCAATACATATTGTGGATAGACATGCCTTAGTCCATGACTTTTTAATCCGTAGGGTTAGAGTTATGGGTTCTAGCCCTTTACTTGTTGATCCGTAGGGTCAGAGTTATGCATGTTATAGTACTTGACTTGTTGATCCGTTTGGTCAAGGTTAGGTGTACTCTTATTCTAGACTTGTTGGTTCGAAGGGCCAGAGTCCCATGGGGATTGAGAGTATTATTTAGCAATGTAAGCATGGTGCTTAGGTTGGTAAATAACCATCAGTATTTGTTTACCCCCATGAACATGATTGACTTTAGGACTCGCATAGGGACTTAATATCCCTAGTGTAATGTGTCCTAGTATAGTGTTAACCTGTACGTGGTAACAGCCCTGATGTGCTTAATCCTCCCTGTTCTAGCTTAGCATAGGACCTAGGCTTGTATGCGTTGCATGTATTTAACCTATAGATAGGAATATAGAAGTACATAGGGATCTAGCTTGACTCCTCTTTAACCAACTTAGCCTAGGCTTTGTGTTAATGTTAGGTTGGATTATTCTATGTGTCACCTACCCATATCATTATTATCCTTACCCCTATTTAGACCTTGGTATATTATTAGTTATCTGGTTATCAACATGCTATCTCTTAAACCGCCATCTTTCCTTGGGAGAACTATAAATGACAGCCATTTGAGTAATTCAGTGGTGAAATGCTACAACGGGATGTCCGTGCGCTTGCAGATTAAACTCGCCCACACTAACCATCCGTTGAGTTCTACCAACAAGTAGTTCTGGCACCTTGCCCAGGTCTATTTATTTGGTGTGACTTAGCAGATGTCAACAACCATTTTGGGAGCCGTTGGATGGGAAGGCACTGGTTAAAAGAGAATCACCAGCATTGTTCTTAATTATATTTCTATTAATTACCATTCCCTAGATAGGTTTACCTTTCTTTGTTTTCCCTTTAAGTGAAAACAGGGTAGTGTCCCGCTCATTGGACTTAAAATTGGTGAGCCCATGCCAAAGGTAAATTGGTACTTATCTCATATTTGCTTTCCTCAAATTTTTGGATTTCCATTTTCATTTGCATATTTTGATTTTTCTACCACATCTGCATGTTGGAATTTATTCCAACCCATTTCCCTCTTCCAAAAATTATAAAAAAATATAAAATAGAATTTCAGAGTTCATATTTTTTAAAAATGAGAGTACCAAAGATCAAAAATATTGTTCTTTGAAATATAATTTCTTTCTTGTGGGCCACCACAAGTTTGGCCCACTGACCAGAGCAGAGGACGAGAGGGGCCATTCCCCGGTCAGGCGACCAGGCCTATTGGTCGGCCGACCAGAGAAAAATGGCTCTCTGGCCTTACTTGCCCCAACTACTAGCTTGCAACAGTGACACCCCAATATGACTGTTGTTTCGCCCTATATTTTGAGGCAAGGTTTTCGAGAGGAAGTCCTTCACTGCACTCATATATTTTACCTCTCCATTCTGCTATGGACATTTGTCAACATTTTCTCCAGCCTCTGGTTTCATTAAACACTCTAAAATTCTACCAAAAACATTAGCTTGAGTTTCATTTGCATCTTCATATTGCCTTCAAATTTCCTAAGAACAAACTCGATGAAGACTTGATAACAATCGAGTGACTTGTCGATCCGTCGAGTCAGAGTTAAGTGCACTCTTATTCTCCACTTGTTGATCTGAAGCGTCACAGTCCCATGAGAAATAAGAGTAGTTGTTCTTGTGTACTCTTGCTCTCTTGTTGCAGCCAAGACTTCAAATGCTCCATCAACACGTTGCGGCAAATCGTGAGCAAGAGCCAGCTTGGGGGGGGGGGGGGAGTTCCTCTTCCTAATGTGAAGGTGACATGTATCATTTCCCTTTCCAATCACCACATGCATGATAAACTAAACACATGGAAAAGATATGTTTCCCTTTCACATGCATGTTCCTATGTTGAGATGATGAATAGTTGCTCTATCTTTTATTCGTTTCATATGTCCAGTTTACAACCTATCACCTTATCTAGTTTTGGTTTATTGGCATGATTAAATTTTACTTCAAACACACTAGTGGGTAGATAAGCATTATCCTTCTAGGTTGTTGAGAGATATGATATGGTTAGCTAGGGCTGCTATGATCTTGCTCAATTTGTGAAACTTGACACCCGGAGAATTAATTTGATAAAAATCACAAATTCCTCAATGATATAAATTCCTACCACAGCCATATGTTGTACTACATTGTAAAACCTTCTACATATGCTACTTGTAATTTCATTGAGCCTTGTCAAAATTGTGTGACCGTAGTGAGAAATATTTTATGCATTCATGATCAAGACCACATACATCACACTAAGTTTCCACACTGGAAATTATTAATCACCCATGTTACACCATCTATCCACAAAATAAACACTCTGTCTTCATGATTGGTCTCTCCTCAAGGCAATCAAAGTTATGGCTAAAAAAAAAGATTCTTGCTCCATGAAGAGCTTAAAAAAAAACTATTGCTCCATAAAGAGCTTGAGAGAAAAAAAAGAAAGCAAGAAAAAGATAGCCAATACTGCCAGACAATAGGAGAGACAAATGAAAAAGAGTCTACATTCCACTCCATCATATCCACCACAAATGCACATCTTGATCATGCTTGTAGGAAATGCTTTCTCCACGGATCCACTATTTTGACTCGGCGACACATGAAATACAGGTATACCACATTTATCCTTACCCTGAGCTCCACATATTAGCCTTTAGAGGTAGGATTTTTGAGGCATCATAAGCCTTTGGTAAGGAATACATATACATTGAGCGATCTGAGTGAATCATTTCAGGAACTTAGATTTATCATAAAAATTAATAACCTCCAGGCTAAATTTGATTGTCGGTATTTCTAACGAATGCAGATGAGTCCGCAAGCGCATGGAGAATACCGTTGTAGCACTTCACCTCAAGAGTACTCCAAGGGTATCAAATTCACAGGGAATGTGTGTGCGCATATTCTATTCTAATCGTCTGAGGACACCAAGATAATTATGGCTTGGGTAGGGACGATTCTAACTGGTAAAGAGTCCTAATTAGAGTAAGTTGACACTAAGCTGCTGATGACAACATCACTCCTATGGATACACACAACACTCCTCCAATTCTGGACTTGCAAGGTCCAATGACTAGAGCTCGTGCACGACGACTAAATTTAGAGGTGAGCTCGTTCCTACGTTCTTCGCTATATGTTACTTTTGAGAATGGTTTGCTACCTAATGATTATTTTATGACTAGGAACCATGGAGAAGACCAGGAGATGATGGGAGAAGGAGTTGGAAACGTGGAGGCCCAGCAAGGGCAAGGAAGCCAAAGTAGAGGCCTAATCAAACCGACTTTGAGTCTGTTTCGGGGCCTAGGACCAGTCTACACTAAAACGGTCGCCCAAGACGCATACGGACTTGGATTTGGACGTTCTACATTTGCACGGAAATATAAGGAGAAGGCCTTTCCAATGCTGCCGGCCTCATGTCAAAATTCATCCGGAGTCATCGGAAATCGTCAAAACAAGAGAGGGTCCAGAATCTGTGTCGGTGCTGCCTCACCTATTTTTGGCCTTTGGGCATTAAATTTTTGTTCTACAGTCATTTCCCAATCAAGGTAAGCATCAACATCGTACTGACCCGAAAACAAAGGAATTAAAAACTTAATTTTAGCATACGGGTCATCTGTAGCATGGTTACCTTATGTGCGACGGTTGCGATTGTGGAAACCACCCATACCTTGAGGGTTACGTTGCAAACGATGTCGTAACCTTGCGGTCCTTGTAGCTAATCTATCGATGGTGCCATCAGCCTTAAACACCATTTCTTCATCATGATCGTCTTCAACGTTGTTGACTAGAGCTCGTCCACGACGACTAAATTTAGAGGTGAGTTCGTTCCTACGTTCTTCACTATATGTTACTTTTGAGAATGGTTTGCTACCTAATGATTATTTTATGACTAGGAACCATGGAGAGCACCAGCAGATGATAGGAGAAGGAGTTGGAAACGTGGAGGCCCAGCAAGGGCATGGAAGCCAAAGTAGAGGCCTAATCAAACTGACTTTGAGTCTGTTTCGGGGCCTAGGACCAGTCTACACTAAAACGGTCGCCCAAGACGCGTACGGATTTGGATTTGGACGTTCTACATATGCACGGAAATATAAGGAGAAGGCCTTTCCAATGCTGCCGGTGTCATGTCAAAATTCATCCGGAGTCATCGGAAATCGTCGAAACAAGAGAGGATCCAGAATCTGTGTCGGTGCTGCGTCACCTATTTTTGGCCTTTGGGCTTTATATCTAGTTGAGCCCAATTAGGGGCGCATCCAGAGGGTCTTGCACGACCCTAGGGTCTTCATATACAGCCGCCGCCGCACCATTAGGGTTCAGGTTTTGCTTAGGTCAATTATGTTCATAAACAGTGTCACCGTTCATCGGTTTGTGAGACCCCAACTTCGTGAGTTTAATCATACATCTGCAATTGTGTTTCATTCTTCATTGTTCTTGGTTGTGTTCTTGATTCTGACAGGAATTAGCCTTCTCGGCGAGGTCAATCGTCCTTTGATGGTTGATAACCAGAGGAGACGTCGTGCTACGATTGCGGGGTTTAGAACGTGCTGTTCTGAAGCCGGATTAATTTGTGTGTCACCTCCGACCAAATCAACTTACCAAGAACCTTTCTAAAGATCGGGTACCCTTGTTCACATCATGTGGTATTCAGAGCTTCAGGTGCACCGTCAGGTTTGCACTACCCTTTAGTTTTGTTTTCGTGTTCTTCCTATCATCCATAGAAAAGCCAAAAAAAAAAATTCCCCCGCCCATAACCACATGTTTAGCCTTTGCATATTTCAATTTCAGAGTCCGTAGTGTTGAGTTTGTGCCCTAGTTCTTGTTTAGTCGCTGGTTTAGTTTATGTTTTTGTTGTCAGTAGTGTTTCCCTTGCAACCCTAGCCGCCATCCCTTCTACCACCCTCGGTTTTGTTGGCTTTGTGTGCTAGAATTGATTGATCAACATGCCCATCCTAATCCCACCCTAAACCCACCCTCAACTCCTCGGAACAATTCTTATAAAATTCCACTTTCCGCTGCATCCACCCCGCCAAAAAATCGCTACCCGACCCCAAACCTGACTCGAGTTTCACTCAAACCCTGGGTTTCTTCATAACCAATTCCGACACCCCTTCGGTAAAACAGCCATAACTTTTCATTCAAGTTGAAACCCGACGGTTTCTAAAACTTCAGGATTTCTGTAGGCCACGTCCTAGCTCTGTTTGAGCTAAAAGTTTTTGTGGTTTCTCCCCCTTTGTTAGTGAGTTGGAGAAAAATATTAAAAAAATAAAATAAAAAAAAAAGAAATTTGGGATTCCTACTAGTGCTCCATCAAGCCCCTAGAATTTCTGAGTTTGGCTGTTTTACACTTAGCCCCTGTTATCGACTGTGTGCCTTTGTCTCTTTGTTTCTTCTTTGCTATCACTACTGTTCTAGGACATAGTTAGACCAGCAACTAGGGACAATTTACTTGGGCACTTACTCAGCTTTACTATCTGTTTTTTATTTGTGTGCTACTCACATATATATATTTGGCCTTCCGAGCTCTACATATTTCTTCTGGACAGCACACAGGTTATTTTGTAACCCTTGCAATCATGGAACACATCTCCCTGGTATCCTATGCTTTGTTTTTTTAGAAATTTGTAAGAGCATTGCAAGAAGCTTCCTTTTGCTATGTTGAGAGGCATCACTGTTTAGTAGTTTTGTAGGGATAACCTTCACTTTTTGTTTCCTATTTTGGTGTTTTTGATGTCAGGAAGCGATGGAGAGGGTGCTTCGCCCTCAAAATTTGATGAGCGCGTGAGCCAAAGTCAGCTACAGAAGGCTTTGCAGGCGGTTCAGAGTGATTTAGTAGAGACGATCACTAGGGCCGTCACCGACGCCGACACCAAGCTTCACCTAGGAGAAAGCATTGAGCGGTTGGATAAGAGAGTCTCTAAGTTAACCGATCAGGTTGTCGAATTGGAGACCGCTCACAAGACCACCAACACCAACACCAACACCAACAACGACGTTGAAGACGATCATGATGAAGAAACGGTGTTTAAGGCTGATGGATTAGCTACAAGGACCGCAAGGTTACGACATCGTTTGCAACGTAACCCTCAAGGTATGGTTGGTTTCCACAATCACAACCCTCGCACATAAGGTAACCATGTTCCAGATGACCCGTATGCTAAAATTAAGTTTTTAATTCCTTCGTTTTCGGGTCAGTATGATGGTGATGCTTACCTTGATTGGGAAATGACTGTAGAACAAAAATTTAATTCCTGAACAACATAGAGTTAGACAAGCCAATAGTGAGTTGAAGGACTTTGCTATTGTTTGGTGGAGTGGTCTAGCTGCTGAAACTGATTTGCCTACTACTTGGGAAGAACTTAAGGTAGCAATGCGTGATCGTTTTGTTCCTTCTTCTTTTTACAGAGAGATTCGTAATAAACTGCAGCATTTAGATCAAGGATATAAAACTGTTCAGGAGTATTTTAGTGAGCTTCAGAAGGGTTTGATTCGTTGTGCTGTGGTTGAAAAAGTAGAGGATCAGATTTGCCGCTTTTATTCTGGTTTGAGAAAAGAAATTCAGGACATCCTTGATTATAAAGAATTTTATACCCTCAACTAGTGTTTCTAGTATGCTATGCTTGCAGAGAAAGAATCATAGGGACTTTTCCAGGCTTTTGAGGAGTACAACAAGTCCAGGACTTTCTACCCACCATGGCCGATGGGGACTTCGGGGCTGCCCAAGCCATCTTTCCGACCGCCCCCACCAGCTAGTGTTGTTTCTGTAGCACCAAGATCAGCCCCTGCCCCTTCTACGCGCTCAGGTAAAAATTCTGTGCAGGTACCGGCTAGTAGTGCCTCCTCTGTTGCTTCGATGGGACGCACTACAGGGATTCAGTGCCACCGCTGCCATGGTCTTGGTCATGTGCAGAAAGATTGTCCAAGTAGGCGGGCATATGTGGCGACAAATGATGGCGGTTACATGAGCACCTCCGATATGGAGGATGAGGAGGAGGATGTCGCTGCCACCAGCGGTGACCTCATCCTTGGAGGTGGAGATACCACGGGCTACATGAATATTATTGTGCAGCGTGTGCTTAGCACACAAATCCAGCGACCCGAGACGATGCAGCCACATAACTTGTTCCAGATTTTCTTTGTCATCAAGAACCGTCGAGCACATGTCATCATTGATGGAGGAAGCTGCAACAATTTGATGAGTTCTGATGTGGTTAAGAAGCTTGATTTGACCACATGCCCACATCCACATCCATACTACATTCAGTGGTTAAATGACGCTGGAAAAGCTAAGGTAATACAAACTTGCAGAGTTCCTTTTTCCATTGGTTCCTATGTGGATTCTGTTGATTGTTATGTTGTACCCTTGCAAGCATGTTCACTTTTATTGGTTAGACCTTGGGAATTTGATAATGATGTTGTACACCATGGTAAAAGTAATAAGTACACTTTTATGCATAAAGGAACTAAAATTACTTTGTTACCAATGACCCCTGCTGAAATTGTACAAGCTGATTTAGAATGAGCTGCTAGTTTGAAAAATAAAGGCCCTGAAATTCAGCAACCTGTTAATTCTGATCCTACACCAAGTAATGTTAATGATTTTTCAAGTCCTAAGGGTGCTCGAATTAAATTACAAGGTCGTTCATGTCTTGCCATAAAATCTGAGCTTGCTGAAATTTCTGCTGATGATATTTGCTATGCTTTGATATGCAAACAAGCCTTGTTTTCACTTGGTGATATTGCTTCTAGTGCTTTGCCTCCTGCTGTCACTAACCTTTTGCAGGAGTATGAGGATGTTTTCCCAGTTGAGATACCCCCGGGATTGCCACCTTTGAGAGGGATTGAGCATCAAATTGATTTGATTCCTGGTGCTACTTTACCAAACTGTGCTGCATATAGGACCAACCCTGAGGAGACTAAGGAGATACAACGACAAGTCCAAGACCTTTTGGATCGTGGGTATGTTCGTCAATCACTTAGTCCTTGTGCTGTTCATGTACTTTTGGTTCCTAAGAAACATGGTTCTTGGCATATATGTGTAGATTGTAGAGCCATTAATAACATTACTATTAGGTATCGTCATCCTATTGCTAGGCTAGACGACATGCTTGATGAGTTATATGGTGTTATAATTTTCACTAAAATTGATTTGCGTAGTGGCTACCATCAAATTAGAATGAAACTTGGAGATGAATGGAAAACAGCTTTCAAAACCAAATTCGGGTTGTGTGAGTGGTTAGTAATGACTTTTGGTTTAACTAATGCACCCAGTACTTTCATGCGTTTGATGAATAAGGTTTTAAGACCTTTTATTGGCAAATTTGTGGTTGTTTACTTTGATGATATCTTGATTTATAGCAAATCCATGGATGATCATATGATTCATTTGCGTGCTGTTTTTGATGCTTTGTGAGTTGCACATTTATTTGGTAACCTTGAGAAGTGCATCTTTTGTACGGATCGAGTCTCTTTTCTTGGCTATGTTGTGACTCCACAGGGAATTGAGGTGGATGAGGTGAAGATTGAAGCCATAAAGAGCTAGCCTGTACCAAAAACTATCACACAGGAGGCGCATGGAGGTGGATTGATGGGTCATTTTGGTGCTAAGAAGACGGAGGATATTTTGGCCACACACTTCTTTTGGCCAAGGATGAGGAAAGATGTTGAGCGCTTTGTTGCTCGCTGCACTACATGTCAAAAAGCTAAATCTCGATTGAATCCACATGGTTAATACATGCCACTTCTTGTTCCTTCTATTCCTTGGGCGGATATTTCTACGGACTTTGTTTTAGGACTGCCTAGGACTAAGAGGGGGAGTGATAGCATTTTTGTTGTTGGGGATCGTTTTTCTAACATGGCACACTTTATACCATGTCGTAAAACTGATGATGCTAGTTATATTGCTGACCTCTTTTTCAAAGAAATTGTACGTTTGCAAGGTATGCCTTCTACTATTGTTTCAGATCGTGATGCAAAATTCTTGAGTCATTTTTGGCGCACACTTTGGAATAAGTTGGGTACAAAGTTGCTATTTTCTACAACTTTTCATCCACAAACTGATGGACAAACTGAGGTTGTGAACCGCACTTTGGGCACTATGTTGAGAGCTATTTTGAAGAAAAATTTGAAGCAATGGGAAGAATGCTTGCCTCATGTTGAGTTTGCTTATAATCAGGCAACACATTCTACTACCAAGGTAAGTCCCTTCAAGGTAGTGTATGGTTTTGATCCCCGTACTCCACTTGATATACTTCCGCTACCTATTAATGAGAGAGTTCATGTTGATGCTAAGGAGTGTGCTGAATTTATTTTGTAAATGCATGAGACCACTAGACATAGCATTGAAAAGATGAATGAAACGTATAAAATTGCTAGTAGTAAAGGTAGAAAGGAAGTAAAGCTTGATGTAGGAGATTTAGTGTGGTTACACTTGAGGAAGGATAGATTTCCAGAATTGAGAAAGTCTAAACTAATGCCTAGAGCTGATGGTCCATTCAAACTAATGGAGAAGAATAATGATAATGCATACAAACTTGAGTTGCCTCCTGAGTTCGGGATTAGTCCTACTTTTAACATTTCAGATTTGAAACCATACTTGGGAGAAGAGGATGAGCTTGAGTCAAGGACGACTCCACTTCAAGAGGGGGAGGATGATGAGGACATCACTCCTATGGATACACACAACACTCCTCCAATTCTGGTCTTGCAAGGTCCAATGACTAGAGCTCGTGCACGACGACTAAATTTAGAGGTGAGCTCGTTCCTACGTTCTTTGCTATATGTTACTTTTGAGGATGGTTTGCTACCTAATGATTATTTTACGATTAGGAACCATGAAGAGGACCAGGAGATGATGGGAGAAGGAGTTGGGAACACGGAGGACCAACAAGGGCTTGGAAGCCAAAGTGGAGGCCCAATCAAAACCGACTTCGAGTCTGTTTCGGGGCCCAGGATCAGTCTGCACAACAATGGTTGCCCAGGACGAATACTGACTTGGATTTGGACGTTCTACATATGCATGGAAATATAAGGAGAAGGCCTTTCCAATGCCGCTGGCCTCATGTCAAAATTCGTCCGGAGTCATCAGAAATCGTGAAAACAAGAGAGGGTCCAGAATCTGTGTCGGTGCTGCGTCACGTATTTTTGGCCTTTGGGCTTTGTATCTAGTTGAGCCCAATTAGGGGCGCGTCCAGAGGGTCTTGCACGTCCCAAGGGTCTTCATATACAACCGCCGCCGCACCATTAGGGTTCGGGTTTTGCTTAGATCAATTCTGTTCATAAACAGTGTCGCCGTTCATCGGTTTGTGAGAGCCCAACTTCATGAGTTTAATCATACATCTGCAATTGTGTTGCATTCTTTGTTGTTCTTGCTTGTGTTCTTGATTCGTAGGCACCAATTAGCCTTCTCGGTGAGGTCAACCGTCCTTGGACAGTTGATAACCAGAGGAGACGTTGTGCTGTGATTGCGAGGTTTAGAACGTGCTGTTCTGAAGCCGGATCGATTTATGTGTCGCCTCTGACCAAATGAACTTATCAAGAACCTTACAGAAGATCAGGAACCCTTGTTCACATCACCTGTATTCAAAGTGCAATTCCAGCCAAGCGCCTACTGCGTAGCCGAACATGGAGGATTTCAAAGAACAAATAGGGCTGTCACCACCTACTGCCTACCCCTAGCAATCCGTGGACAACACGATAAACAAAGGCAACCTACAGCCTAGACACCACGTCTATGCTTCCAATTACTCCTTTAATCTCTACATACAATAGGCCAAGGCTAAGGTCTCTAATTAAATAGAGCACTGAGCGAGCAAAGCAGCTAAGTACTAAAACTTATTTTAAAAAAGAAAACTAATAACCAGAAAAGAATCACAAAGACTTGCTTAAAAAGGCAAGCATCCGTTGAGGTACAAGCGTGGAGAAGGGGTTGGACAGGACTGAACCTCCTCTCCTAGTCTCCTCCTCACTCTCTCCCTATTTTCTAAACGCTTCGGCAGCGTTGAGGCTTTTGGAAATGAAGTGCTAATTCTATCTTGAGGTGTTGAGAGAGTGAAGCCCTTCCCTTCCTTTTAAAGTGCTCAAAGGCGGTTGCTTGAGTCGGTAACTTCCACTAAACATGCACAACCGACCTTAGGGAGGCACCAAGAGATGACACGTGGAGGCGGTGCACCAGAGGGGGACCCACCTATTCGGCTGAATAGGGGTTGTGGGCCCTCGGCCCACCTCTGCTCTGGGTCCCTGACAGGTAGCCCCACATCCCTCCTGACACTGTAAGGTAGTGGGTTTCATCGGTTTTCTTCTGAAAGTGGGCCAGTGAATCTGTGTGCTTGGCTCTGATTGGCCGGAAGTGTGTTCTCTCCCTTGATGATGTGGATTTTCTATTAATTCCATGGAATAATTACCTGCAGCACATATTTACCAACACTTGTGGAACTTGTTAGTAATAAACTCCTACCACTATGTTGGTTGTTCACTTTATTGCTTTTATGCAGATAATCAACGGTCTAACTTAGGCATTTAGTGACCGTCAACAAACTCCCCCACACTTAGCCTTTGCTCGTCCCTGAGAAAAGGATGAAGACTAAGGTGGACTTACAATCTCCCAATAGTATGATGCTAGCATACAAATTATTCCAAACCATACCTGTACCAGTGGATTTGTAGTGTCTACCACATTGCCTTTGGCGACTAAAGAGTGGAATGGTTCGGACTTTGATCTTCTTGACATTCTTTGCTAAGTACTCGGGTTTTTGAAAATATTTTCAAAAAATAAATACAGGCTACACTCCTCAAATGATTCTCTCAAATCACTCAATATTTGTGTTAGTGGATCCTCACCAAGGCTTTTTGCTTTTGCCTCTTTCTATTCCTACATCTAAATTTGGCTTTTTGTGGAGCTCGTGGTAGGAATTAAAGAAAGGAGCATACTTGTGCTTCATATTTTATAGAGTTAAAAACCAGATCCAAGAAGAAAACAAGTCACGAATGAATAATCAAGTATGTGCACACTTTATGCATTGGATGGTGGAAATGAATGGATACTCCTTTACAAGTAGATTCTCTCTTTCTTTGAGCAATTTTGGGCATGGCAATTTCTCTCTCTCTCTCTCTCTCTCTCTCTCTCTCTTTTCATCATGCTCTTGATTGGGAGCAAGAATTTTATTTTGCTTTTGACAGCCGTGCCTTCTAAAAGATCAAATGAGAGAGAATACTAATCATGAATTTCATAAAGTATTTGCTTGGATGGATGGAATGATAGTGGTAATGCTAATCTTCCAGAGTAGAAGTTTTTAGCAAAATTGGAGTGCACAAAAACTTGATCAATAATTCATAACAAGCAACTCACAAGGGTCAAGAGTTTGACAAAGTTCATCAAAGTCACAAGCAACAAATGTAAGGATATTCAATAAAGTTTATTATTTGGCTCTGGTCGGTTCGCACTTTTTATCATTGAGGAGTAAGCACTAAGATTTAAAATTTCAAAATAAATCCCGAGTACTTTATGCAAAAGAAGAGCAAGAGTCACATTGTTAAAACCATATCACACTAGTCAATTACTTAGGTAACGTGCGGTCCCTATAAATATTTTCCACTAGTATCAGTATACAGGTTAGGAATAAGGAGCATGAATGCCAACCATGGAAAATTTCACTCTAAGTGGGAGACATCATAAGGTTCATTTTAATTTTATTGATTGATTTTATCATTTTAACTCCAAGAAAATTAAATCAGAACACCTAATAGGGAGATTGAGGGTAAAGATGCGTGAACTATCGTGCTGGAGAAAATAGGGACCAAGGGGGGCCAGGATCTGTTCGGCCGAACACCCCTGGTCCCTAAGTGGGTCCCACTTTTGTGTTTTGTTCCATGCGATGATGTATACAGTATTTTTCATCATGTGGAATTTATTTTCATGTCAGAAGTCCCGAGGATCTCCCTCACACTTGTTTTCTTGCCTACTCTTTTTATTGACACAGAAACAAAGAAAAAAGTAAAAAGTAAGGAGACTCTACCTGCTTTATGGGCTAGGTGAGTCATTTATTGATTTATAAAGTAAACTAGTAGGCGCTGATTACAATAATAGAATGAAATAAATAACTAAAGGGAAATTTAAACTAAGCGCCTACTTTATTTTATAGATGAATGATAGGGATGCATAATCATTTGCCATGATAAAGCTCAGGCTTCCCTAACTCGTAGCACACTTGCATAAGCTTGGTGCCAAGGTTATGGCGGAGGCTTCCTAATTCGCGCTTGAGGGCATCAAGGTCATCCTTGATATCGACCCTCTCTAATTTTTCCTCCGCCAGTTCATCAACTAGCCACCTATTTGCTAGGCGGAGGCTCTCAATATCCTTAGCTAGTTGTGCAGTGGTCTTCCTCTTGGGAGAGTCTTCCCTACTGCTCTGGTAGTACCCCACCAGTCTTTGGATAGGAGGCCGTGAAGTAAACCGCCTTATGGTGTTCTTCGGCGGGGAAGAGATGACTGACTCCTCACGTTCTCATTTTTCTGCCGGCATGAGAGGCTTCATGAGCTGCTTTCCCACACCACCTACACACCTCACCCCTTGTCTATAGGTGTTTTGCTCCTGGGTGAGTAAGGTGGGGTGTCCTGGGAGAAACTTCTCAAGGAAGGTTGTCCTGGTTTGGTCTTCACAGCCGGTAGGACGATCACATCCTACAGGAGGTAAGGCAACATCCCCTTTGGAGTGATCACACCAACAGTTGGCCTCCGAGGCGGACTCCCTGCCTGATGTGAACAAGGGTTCCTGATCTTCCGAAAGGTTCTGGTAAATCTTGATTTGGGCGGAGACGAAACACAAATCGATCCGGCTTCTAAACAACACGTTCAGAACCTCGCAATCATAGCACAACGTCTCCTATGGTTATCAACCGTCCAAGGATGATTGACCTCGCCGAGAAGGCTAATACCTGCTTGTGAATCAAGAACACAAGCATGAACAACGAAGAATGCAACACAATTGCAGATGTATGATTTAACTCACGAAGTTGGGGTCTCACAAACCGATGAATGGCAACACTGTATATGAACAGAAATAATCTAAGCAAAACGCAAACCCTAATGGTGCAGCTGTGGCTGTATATAAAGACCCTAGGGTCGTGCAAGACACTCTAGACGTGCCCCTAATTGGGCTCAACTAGATACAAAGCCCAAAGGCCAAAAATAGGCGACACAGCACCAACACAGATTCTGGACCCTCTATTTTTTTGATGATTCCTGATGACTCCAGATGAATTTCGACATGAGTCTAGTGGCATTGGAAAGGTCTTCTCCTTAGCTTTCCGTGCATATGTAGAACGTTCAAATCCGAGTCAGTATGCGTATTGGGCGTCCATTTTAGTGCATACTGATCCTAGTCTCCAAAACAGACTCGAAATCGGTTTTGATTGGGCCTCCACCTTGGCTTCCAAGCCCTTGCTGGTCCTCTACATTCCCAAGTCCTTCTCCCATCATCTCCTGGTCCTCTCCATGGTTCCTAATCATAAAATAATCATTAGGTAGCAAACCATTTTCAAAAGTAACTTATAACGAAGAACGTAGGAACGAGCTCACCTCTAAATTTAGTCGTCGGGCACGAGCTCTAGTCATTGGACCTTGCAAGTCCAGAATTGTATGAGTGTTGTGTGTATCCATAGGAGTGATGTCCTCATCACTACCCGTCCCTTCATTGGTGGTCCTCTGATCGTGGATAGGGAGCATGCAGCAATGCGGGTCGCCAGGGTCTTGCACCCACGACTGCCTTCCCTTGATGGTTGCAACACCGGGGGAGGGGGGCTAAGGAGAGGTCAAGGACTGGCGCGAGCTCACGAGGCAGAGGCTCGTCATGGCCATGGGAGGAGCTAGGGCCAGCAAAAGGGGTCATCATCTTGTCGGCCATGGTGTTTGGAGGTGGAGAGGCCAAAGGAGGAAGATGGAGTTTCTTCTTGATCTATTATGGGACGAGAAAAGCTCCATTTATTGACTCTCCATCACGAAGGGATAGGGCTAACCCTTCAAAAAGGATTGGGGTTGGTTAGGTTAAAGCGGTCGAGGAAGCAGGGGGGTGGGGCGCTAGTCCCTGTTTGGCCGAACAGGGGAGTTCGGCCGAACAGGGTTGTGCCCTATTTCCCCCTTGTTTCCTGGGTGAGTTGGGCCAGTAGGGGGTACGGTCCAGAGATAGGTTAGGCCGATTAGTTCTAGTAAAAACCTTGAAAAGGCCAATGGAGTATATATAAGTCCATTAAATTGACAACATCTATTTCCTTATCTAAATCTTCACTAGAATAAAAAAGCTTTAAGCGATGGCCATTTACCTTAAAAACGTTACCTGTGTCATTGCCTTATCTCCTGCCTTGAACTCCTTAGGCTGGATCCTTTTGTCAGGCCATCTTTTGGTTTTCTCCTTGTAGATCTTGGCACTATGGTAAGCCTTGTCCCTCTATTCCTCTACCTCTTATATCTATATTTTTCTTTGGATCCTAGATTTCTGGAGATCCATATTCCATTTTCTGATGGCCCAGTGTGCTCGATGCTCCATCTCAATAGGTAAATCGCATGTTTTGCCATAGACAAGTTGATATGGTGACATGCCGATGGGTATCTTGTATGTCGTCCGATATGGCCAAAGTGCCTCAGGTAGCTTGTTCTTCCATCCTGTCCCCATTTCTAGTACAGTCTTCTATAGGATATTCTTGATTTGCTTATTTGAACTTTCTTCCTGGCCACTGGTTTGAGGGTGGTATGGAGTGGATATGTTGTGGTTCATGCCGAGTTCTCTCAGGAAGTGACGGAAGGTCTTATCAATGAAGTGAGATCCTCCATCACTTATCACCATCCGTGGTGTTCCGAAATGAGGGAAGATTACCTCATGGAACATTCTTCCGACGTTCTTTGCATCTGCTGCTCGGCATGGTATAGCTTCTACCCATTTTGATATACATAGTCAACGGCCACCAAGATGCACTCGCAATCATAGGACTTTGGAAAAGGCCCCATGTCATCAATGCCCCATACATCAAAAAGTTCCACTTAAAGATTATAAGTAAGGGGCATGGCATTGCAAGCAGTGATCCCTCCATGTTTCTGGCATCTCTAGCATTTGCGAAAGAACTCTTTTGTGTCTTCATACATTGTAGGCCAAAAGAATCCACTCTGCCAGATTTTTGCTTGAGTGCGGAACACACCGTAGTGTCCTTCGTATGGAGATGAGTGGCACTTTTCTATGATCTAAATCAATTGCAGATGTATGAACAACGAAGAATGCAACACAATTGCAGATGTATGATTTAACTCATGGAGTTGGGGTCTCACAAACCGTTGAACGGCAATACTGTATATGAACAGAAATAATCTAAGCAAAACATGAACCCTAATGGTGCGGCAGCGGCTGTATATAAAGACCCTAGGACCGTGCAAGACACTCTGGACGCGCCCCTAATTGGGCTCAACTGGATACACAGCCCAAAGGCTAAAAATAGGCGACATAGCACCAACACAGATTCTAGACCCTCTCCTTTTTCGATGATTCCTGATGACTCCAGATGAATTTTGACATGAGTCCAACGGCATTGGAAAGGACCTCTCCTTAGCTTTCCGTGCATATGTAGAACGTTCAAATCCAAGTCTATATGCATCGTGGGCGTCCATTTTGTTAGATGTATATGTATTCTTGTAGTTTCCCCATTGTATAAGGGGTTTTGTGCATATTTTCCTACACCTGTACATGTATATATTTGGGCCTATTGCCCCCATGATGAATACAAGTGGTATTCATAACATGGTATTCAGAGCCAATCTAGGGTTAGGTTTTTCTCTCCTTCCCTAGAGATTCTGGGCATTGCACTTGCGCCTTCCACCCTTCAAATTTCTTCACCGTAGTTCTTGTCTTGAAGTCCGACTTTCTGAGCTCGTGGTTGCTCGGGGACGTGTCACCGTCGTCCTCTTCGTCAGGCGCACCACTGCCCCTTTTTCGTTGGAGTGCGACGTGGTCTTCTCTGGACGCCCCGCTGCCTTCTTTATCGTGACGTGGCGCAGCTATCACAAATCGCCGTGGCATCCTCTGCAGTCGCCATCGCCGTCATCTTGTCGCCCAAATCGACGCCTCTCTCGCCGGAATCAAAGGGATTGTCGTTGCCGTCGTCGAACAGGACCGATTTCTTCGGCATCGGCTCGATTTTATTTTGAGCCGATGTTGAACTGGCTCGGCTCACTCCGTCAGCTCGAGGCTCGGCTCGGCTCGGCTTCTCTTCCAGTCAGCTTGGCTCGCCTTAAAAAAAAAAGGGACTGCTGTTTCCTGTTATTCTCAGCTTGTCGCGACTTCATCTGTTGCTGTTGTTCACAGAAAAAGTAGGGTATAAAAAAAACTACTGATTGCGCCGCTTCTCTCCAGCGCTCCCGCCGTCGCCCGCCACTGCTTTGTTTGTGCTCTTGCCGTTGACATGGCTCCTTCGACTACATCTGGAGGTGTTGCCTTTTCGTTGCCTAGTGCTTTTCAATGGCACCAACTATCATGACTGGGTTCCTCGTCTCCGGATTCATATGCGTGGTCTGCGTCTTTGGGAGTTCCTTACTGGCGAGCTGCGTTGTCCACCTCATCCTACCGATCCTACGCCGCTTGTGCTTCTAGTGAAGCCTGTTCTCTCTGCGACAGCTACTACTGAGGAGAAGAAGGATTTTGACAAGTTGCTTGCTGATCATGATGCTAAGGTTGAGGAGTTCCAGGGTGATTATGATGATCTTATGGCCTCTTATGAGTCACAGTATGCTACATACAGGGCATGGATTGATGAGGATGCTCGAGCTGCTGCTATTCTCGTTGCTAGCATGGAGGATCGTTTTTGTGTTGATATTGTTGAGTTTGATTATGCACATCAGATGTGGATTTTTCTTCGCGAGCATTATGAGCCTACTGGACAGTCCACTTTTCTTGCTGTTGTACGTGAGGAGAAGCTTGTTCGACACGGTGATGGCACGGTTGATGATTTTTATGGTCAGATATCTGCTATTTGGCGTCAGCTTGACACTCTTGGCCCTCAGTTGTCCCCTAGCACATGTCAGTCCTGCCAGAGTCAGAAGACGTTCTTGGCGCTTCGTCGCAGTTATGACTTCTTGACTCGGCTTCGTGATGAGTTTGAGCCACGTCGTGCTCAGCTGCTTGCTCGTCTTCCTTGTGTTTCTTTGATGGAGGCTCTTGCTGAGGTTCATAATGAGGAGAATCGTCTTCATGCTGCTGGTCTGTTACAATGCTCTTGAGTGTTGGCTGCTCGTTCTTCGTCGCCGGCTCCTCGTTCTTCTTCGTCTCCAGCTCCTCCTCCTGTGGTGCCTTCCTCTATGGCGCCTTCGTCTCGGACTGGTGCTACTGTTCTTGAGTGCTTCCATTGTGGTAAAGAGGGACATGTGGAGGCTTATTATTTCAAGAAGAGGAAGGAACAGCGGGCTCGTTCTCGTCGGTCTTCACAGGGTGCTGCTAGCCCTAGTACTGGAGGTTCTCAGAGGGGTTCTACTGTTTCAGACACACAGGAGATCATCAGGTTGCTCGATCGCCTCGTCGCCTCTCCGTCACAAGGAGCTGCTAGTTCTATGACTCAGCCTTCTGCACCGACTGGTACTGCTGCTGCTTCTCAGTCCGCCCTTGAAGGATCTCGCCCTACTTCTACTCCAGGTACTCGTCCATGGGTTCTTGATTCCGGTGCTTCTTTTCATATGACTCTATATCGCTCTTGTCTTTCTTCCATGGTTTCTTCGCCTAGTTCTCGTTTTGTTCATATAGCTGATGGATCTCCTCTTTCTGTTGTTGGGAAAGGCACTCTTTTATCTGACTCTTTTTCCGTCCCTGATGTGTCTTGTGTTCCTGATTTGGCCATCCAGCTTATGTCAGCCGGCCAAATTACTGATTATGATTGTCGTGTGATTCTTAATCCTGATATTTGTTATGTTCAGGATCGTTGCACGGGTCAGGTAATTGGCACTGGCCCCCGGCCCCGTGATTCACAGCGTCTTTGGGAGCTTGACTGGCTACGTCTTCCTTCCGCTGCGTCTGCCGGTCTTGTTGGCTCCGCCTTTGCTGCTTCGTCGACCTCGTCTTTTGCTCAGTGGCATCATCGCTTGGGTCATATCTGTGGCTCTTGATTGTTGGCTTTGATTCGTCGTGGTCTTTTAGGGTCTGTTTCAGGTCATGAGTCTTTAGTTCAGTGTCAGGGATGTAGGTTAGGCAAGCAGGTACAACTTCCCTACCATTCTAGTGAGTCAATGTCACAGCGTCCTTTTGATCTTGTTCATTCAGATGTATGGGGTCCTACTACCTTTGTTTCTATAGGGGGACAATGATATTATATAATTTTTTATAGATGATTTTTCTCGCCACACATGGATTTATTTTATGAAACATCGTAGTGAGGCTTTATCCATCTATAAGACTTTTACTGCTATGATTCGTGCTCATTTTGACACTTCTATTCGTGTCTTTCGTGCCGACTCCGCAGGAGAGTATCTTCTGGAGCTCTTCGTCAGGTTTTTTCTGAGCAAGGCACTCTTGCTCAGTTTTCATGTCCTGGTGCTCATGCCCAGAATGGTGTTGCTGAGCGCAAGCATCGTCATCTTCTTGAGACTGCTCGTGCTCTTATGATTGCTTCTTCTGTTCCATCTCATTTTTGGGTTGAGGCTGTTTCTACTGCCAACTATTTGATTAATATTCAGCCTTCATCAGCTCTTCACGGAGGGATTCCATATGAGCGTCTTTGCGGCAAGTTGCCTGATTACTAAAGCCTTCGTCTTTTTGGCTATGTATGCTATGTGCTTCTTGCACCTCGTGAGCGCACTAAGCTGACCGCTCAGTGATGTGGACAAGGGTTCCCGATCTTCCGAAAGGTTCTTGGTAAGTTGATTTGGTCGGAGGCGACACACAAATCGATCCGGCTTCAGAACAGCACGTTCTAAACCCCGCAATCGCAGCACGACGTCTCCTCTAGTTATCAACCGTCCAAAAGACGATTGACCTCGCCGAGAAGGCTGATCCCTGCCTGCGAATCAAGAACACAAGCAAGAACAACGAAGATTGCAACACAATTGCAGATGTATGATTAAACTCTCGAAGTTGGGGTCTCACAAACCGATGAACGGCGAAACTGTTTATGAACAGAATTGATCTAAGCAAAACCCAAACCCTAATGAAGAGGCGGCGGCTGTATATGAGGATCCTAGGGTCGTGCAAGACCCCCTGGACGCAGCCCTAAGTGGGCTCAACTCCATACATGGCCCAAAGACCGATTACGGTGTCGCAGCACCAGGACAGATTCTGGAAGTCGAATTATTTCGGCGATTGCCGATGGCTCGGGACGAATTTTGACATGGGACCAGTTGGGTTGGAAAGGGCTTTTCGTTATCTTTCCAGGCATATATAGAACGTCCAAATCCGAGTCCGTATGCGTCCTGGGCATCCGTTTTAGTGCAGACTGGTCCTGGGCTCCGAAACAGACTCGAAGTCGGTTTTGATTGGGCCTCCACCTTGGCTTGGACGTCCTTGCTGGCCCATCACGTCTCCAATCACCTCCCCAGCTATCTCATCATCATCTCCATTGTTTCTAATAACAATTAATTCATTAGGTAGCAATCTATTCTCAAAATCACATAAAGGAATCATTAGGAACAAGCTCACCCGTAAATTCAACTGTCGCGCATGAACTTGTATTTTGGTTGGCGGAGTGCTGGGTGTATCCATAAGGGTGATGTCCTCATCATTCTCCCCCTTTTGAATTAGAGTCGTCCTCGACTCGATCCCATCTTTTTCTCCCAATAGTGGTCTCAAATCTGAAATATAAAATATAGAACTATTCCCAAACTTGGAATGCACATCACGTTTATATGTGTTATGAAAATTATCATCACAATGTGAAATCATAATAGAAGGCATGCCATGCAAATTAATGACCTCTTTGAAAACTTTCTCAGCAATATGAACGTCATTCTCACTCTTATGACAAGATGGAATATGTATGATCTTAAAAACACTAGAAAAACATGACATGACATGGTAATTGTTATTGCAGTTTTCTAGTTCATCATTTGGTTGTACAACACAAGGAGTATTCATGTTTGAGCAAATATAAACTTTATGCACCATAAATACACCTCTATGATCATAGTTTCCTATAGCATAAAATTTGTTTCTTGTTAGTAAAGGCAATTCAGTTTGAGAAAAGATTTGCTTCTCCACGGTATTTAGATCACAAAGAACATCAAATTCAATATAACCCAAAGTATTTAGAGAAGACAATAATTTCTGCTCATCCTTTTCACATGTTATTAAAATCAAATGTTTTATTTCAGCACTAGTAGGTGAATCATAAGCAAAAACATCAAGCTTATTCATTTGTTGTGGCAAAGGTATAAGTGAAGCAGTGGCACACAACTCCTCTTTTTCATAAGGATCAATAGATAAATCAACTTGTGGCAAAGGCAAATCAAGACAAGGTTCCAATACAACAAGATTGTTGGAACAATTCATCACATCAAGAAAGCTCTTACCTGAAACAACAACATGTTCTTCATCTTTCACACTATCCTCTTCTTTGTGTAGAACCTGAAATGTATTAGTTGCAACAAGAGGCAAGGAAATATGTTCATCATCTAATTCAGATTTTGATGTAAGTGTTGCAACATTTGAAGTAGTCCATTCTTTCCTAAATGGTTCATTATTTCTTCTCTCAAGTCTTTGTTGATCCTCTTCTAAAATTTCAGCAGCAGACATAGGTTTAAGAGTAACTCTTCTACCATTGTATTTAAATGAATAGGTATTAGCAATGGTATTGTGCAAAGCATTATTTGTAGAAATCCAAGGCTTACTCAATAACAAATGACACGCTTGCATAGGCACTATATCAAAATCTGCATAATCCTTATAAGAACCAATAAAAAATTCAATGCGTGCAATTTTATCTACCTTTATCTTACCACAAGAATTTACCCATTGGATGTAGTATGGACACGGGTGTGGCTGTGTGGTCAAGCCGAGCTTCTCGACCAATTCCAAGCTTGCGATGTTGTTGCTACTCTCTCCATCAATGATGACACGACAACGTCGATCCTTCACAACAAAGTGAGTCTGAAACAAGTTGTTCATTTGATTTTGCTCTACCTTCTCCATTTGAGAACTAAACACTCGTTGTACTACAACACTTGTATCAACCTCATTTAACACCATCGACTCATCACCATTGGTGTTGTAACCTGTCATTGTTAATAGAAAACAAGAAAACACGCAAGAGTATATTTTCCTGTCACCACTGTTTGATCACGGTGGAAACTCTCAACAAGCAAATGACAGCACCTAACTGAGTTCTTACAAGATTCTTAGTAGCAAAACAGAGGATACCTTGGAGAGTGTGATCCGACGATTGCGAGGGTCCAAAGTTCTGTGCCTATTCAGAAGGATATATGTGGAGCTAGGTAGGCAATTTATAGTAGCAAGGATTAGCAAAATTTCAATTCAGAAATTGCAAAACTGAATAATAGTCCCAAGCTAGTCTATGTCACTAGCCTAAACTTGTCTCGGACCTAGTTCAAGCAAGCAAGCAAATGGCTCAACAAAGGACACAAAGGCTGCAAGCAATTCTGAATTTTTTTTCTCTTCTCTTTTCGTTTTTTTTCTTTTGTTATAGGTGCGGCTTTTTCTTCTTATTTTTTTTTCAGCACCTCTTTGCCTTTTACTTCTTTCATGATTTTTTTGACATAGAACTGCAGCAAGAGTTGCGAACTTTATAGCACAAAGAAAAAACCTAAACTTTCTTTTTTGCACTCTCACGTAAGGAATAGATGTACATGTAGAACTGAACCGATAATTCTCATATGCAACAACGTGCAGCAATCTCTTGACTCAAGGAGCAACGTGCAACAGAAAACACTCTAAGTTTCTTTTGCACACAAAAAATAGAAGGCTAGATGTTAAATAAATATTTAGTGCAAATAATTCCAGCAGTACTATTCTCTCAATGTGTGCAACAATCTGATTTTTTTTTCTTGATTGTCTATGAACAAGGACACACACGACTCAAACAAGACCAAAGAACAAGTACTAGACCAACAACACAATGACCTTGTAGGGACTAAAATTCAGACAAGCAAACTAAACTGAAAATTGCAAGGCACAAGGGGGGTGTAGGACAGCGGAAACACGACGAACAAATATTTTTGTAGGGCAATTTTCTGGACTCTAGGATTGAATAAAATAACAAGGATAACGGCAAACCTAACGGTGTACCTGAAGCTCTGATTACCACTTGATGTGGACAAGGGTTCCCGATCTTCCGAAAGGTTCTTGGTAAGTTGATTTGGTCGGAGGCGACACACAAATCGATCCGGCTTCAGAACAGCACGTTCTAAACCCCGCAATCGCAGCACGACGTCTCCTCTGGTTATCAACCATCCAAAAGACGATTGACCTCGCCGAGAAGGCTGATCCCTGCCTGCGAATCAAGAACACAAGCAAGAACAACGAAGATTGCAACACAATTGCAGATGTATGATTAAACTCTCGAAGTTGGGGTCTCACAAACCGATGAACGGCGAAACTGTTTATGAACAGAATTGATCTAAGCAAAACCCAAACCCTAATGAAGAGGCGGCGGCTGTATATGAGGATCCTAGGGTCGTGCAAGACCCCCTGGACGCAGCCCTAAGTGGGCTCAACTCCATACATGGCCCAAAGACCGATTACGGTGTCGCAGCACCAGGACAGATTCTGGAAGTCGAATTGTTTCGGCGATTGCCGATGGCTCGGGACGAATTTTGACATGGGACCAGTTGGGTTGGAAAGGGCTTTTCGTTATCTTTCTAGGCATATATAGAACGTCCAAATCCGAGTCCGTATGCGTCCTGGGCATCCGTTTTAGTGCAGACTGGTCCTGGGCTCCGAAACAGACTCGAAGTCGGTTTTGATTGGGCCTCCACCTTGGCTTGGACGTCCTTGCTGGCCCATCACGTCTCCAATCACCTCCCCAGCTATCTCATCATCATCTCCATTGTTTCTAATAACAATTAATTCATTAGGTAGCAATCTATTCTCAAAATCACATAAAGGAATGATTAGGAACAAGCTCACCCGTAAATTCAACTGTCGCGCATGAACTTGTATTTTGGTTGGCGGAGTGCTGGGTGTATCCATAAGGGTGATGTCCTCATCACTCAGTCTGTTGAGTGTGTTTTTCTAGGCTATAGTGCTGAGCATAAGGGATATCGGTGTTGGGATCCCGTTGGTCGTCGGATGCGGATTTCTCGAGATGTTGTTTTTGACGAGTCACGTCCCTACTATCATCGTCCATCTCCAGACACCTCTTTTGCATCTTTAGTTGACCCACTTTCCTTCTTGACTTTGCCTAATGCCTCTATTGCCAGTACTCACCTGGTGCCTCCTCCGCAAGTACCTTCTCCTATTGTGCCTTCTTCATTGGCACCGGCACCTTCTCTTGTGGTGTCTTCTTCACCCGTGCCTTCCGGACAGTCTTCTACGGGTCCTTCTTTTATAGACCCTGACTATTTTTTGAAGCCACCGGTGACGCAGGTCTATACTCGACGTGTTCCGGCATCCTCTGATGTGTCATCTTCTTCTGATGAGCCTTCCACTCCTGATGGGCCATATGCTTGACGCATCTTCCTTAGAGGATCCTTCACCTGAGCAGCTTATCAGATGTGGTGCTCGTATTCATCAGCGTCCTGATTTTTTCTCTCCTTCTACCTATTCTACTACGGTTATTTCTGAACCTACCTCTTATCGTGATGCTATTCTTCATCAGGAATGGAAGCATGCTATGGCAGAGGAGATTGCTGCTCTTGAGCGTACAAGCATGTGGGATCTTGTTCCTCTTCCTGCACGTGTTCGTCCTTTTACCTGTAAGTGGGTCTATAAGGTTAAGACTCGCTCAGATGGTTCTCTTGAGCGCTATAAGGCTCTTCTTGTGGCTCGTGGCTTTCAGCAGGAGCACGACCGTGACTATGATGAGACCTTTGCGCCTGTTGCTCATATGACCACTGTTCGCACTGTTCTTGCTGTGGCCTCTGTTCGTGAGTGGTCCATCTCTCAGCTTGAGGTCAACAATGCCTTTCTTAATGGTGAGTTGCATGAGGAGGTGTATATGCATCCTCCATCTGGGTATTCTGTTTCTGAGGGCATGGTTTGTCGTCTTCGTCGCTCACTTTATGGCCTTAAGCAGGCTCCTCGTGCTTGGTTTCAGCACTTTGCTTCTGTGGTCAGTACCGCTGGTTTTTTTGCCAGTAATCATGATCCTGCGTTGTTTGTTCATACCTCTGCTCGTGGTCGGACTCTTCTTCTTCTTTATGTTGATGATATGATCATTACAGGAGATGATTCGGAGTATATAGCCTTTGTTAAGGCGCATCTCAGTGAGCAGTTTTTGATGTCTCATCTTGGTCCTCCTCGTTATTTCTTGGGATTGAGATTTCCTCTACACATGAGGGGTTTTATCTGTCCCAAGAAAAGTACATTCATGACCTCCTTGACCGTGCTTCTCTCACTGATCGTCGGACTGTTGAGACTCCCATGGAGCTCAATGTTCATCTTCGCGCCACTGATGGTGAGCCTCTCACTGATCCTACTCGATATCGTCATATTGTGGGGAGTCTTGTTTATCTTGGTGTTCCTCGTCCTGATATCTCGTATTCTGTGCATATCCTAAGTCAGTTTGTTTTAGCTCCCACCCAGCTCCACTATACTCACTTGCTTCGTGTCCTGCGTTATCTTC
Organism: Eleusine indica; assembly: GCA_030378355.1. Lineage (NCBI taxonomy): Eukaryota > Viridiplantae > Streptophyta > Magnoliopsida > Poales > Poaceae > Eleusine > Eleusine indica. The sequence continues at coordinate 22,585,810 of CM059498.1, read as the reverse complement.
CTGGGACTATATCTTGTCACTTGTTTTTTCCACACTCCAGCTCTTTACAGCTTCAGGCATATTGTGATGCTACCTGGGCTAGTGATTCCTCTGATCGTCGATCTCTTTCTGCTTTTTGTGTGTTTCTTGGTGGTTCTCTCATTGCTTGGAAGACTAAGAAGCAGACAACAGTTTCCCATTCGAGTGCAAAGGCTGAGTTGCGTGCTATGGCTCTTGTAACAGTAGAGGTTACTTGGTTGCGGTGGTTGCTTGAGGATTTTGGCATTTCTGTTTTTACGCCGACTCCTCTTTTATCTGACAGTACAGGTGCTATCAGTATGGCTCGTAATCCGGTGAAGCATGAGCTCATTAAGCATGTTAGTGTTGATGCTTTTTATACACGAGCGCAAGTACAGGACGGTATTGTTGCTCCTCAGTATGTGCCTTCAGAGATTCAGTTGGCTAATTTATTTACAAAGGCACAAACTGGCGCTCGACACAGGTTCTATCTCTCCAAACTCAGTGTTATTGATCCACCCTGAGTTTGAGGGGGGGTGTTAGATGTATATGTATTCTTGTAGTTTCCCCATTGTATAAGGGGTTTTGTGCATATTTGCCTACACTTGTACATGTATATATTTGGGCCTATTGCCCCCATGACAAGTGCTATTCATAACACATTTTAGTGCATACTGATCCTAGGCCCCGAAACAGACTCGAAGTCGGTTTTGATTGGGCCTCCACCTTGGCTTCCAAGCCCTTGCTGGTCCTCCACGTTCCCAAGTCCTTCTCCCATCATCTCCTGGTCCTCTCCATGGTTCCTAATCATAAAATAATCATTAGGTAGCAAACCATTTTCAAAAGTAACATATAACGAAGAACGTAGGAACGAGCTCACCTTTAAATTTAGTTGTCGTGCACGAGATCTAGTCATTGGACCTTGCAACTCCAGAATTGGATGAGTGTTATGTGTATCCATAGGAGTGATGTCCTCATCATCCTCCCCCTCTTGAAGTGGAGTTGTCCTCGGCTCAAGCTCATCCTCTTCTCCCAAGTATGGTTTCAAATCTGAAATGTTGAAAGTAGGACTAACCCCGAACTCGGGAGGCAACTCAAGTTTGTATGCATTATCATTAATCTTCTCCATTATTTTGAATGGACCATCAGCTCTAGGCATTAGTTTAGACTTTCTCAATTCTGGAAATCTATCCTTCCTTAAGTGTAACCACACTAAATCTCCTACATCAAGCTTTACTTCCTTTCTACCCTTACTACCAGCAATTTTATACTTTTCATTCATCTTTTCAATGCTAAGTCTAGTGGTCTCATGCATTTGCAAAATAAATTCAGCACGCTCCTTAGCATCAACATGAACTCTCTCATTAATAGGTAGAGGAAGTATATCAAGTGGAGTACGGGGATCAAAACCATACACTACCTTGAATGGACTTACCTTAGTAGTAGAATGTGTTGCCCGATTATAAGCAAACTCAACATGAGGTAAGCATTCTTCCCATTGCTTCAAATTTTTCTTCAAAATAGCTCGCAACATAGTACCCAAAGTGCGGTTCACAACCTCAGTTTGTCCATCAGTTTGTGAATGACAAGTTGTAGAAAATAGCAACTTTGTACCCAACTTATTCCAAAGCGTGCGCCAAAAATGACTCAAGAATTTTGCATCACGATCCGAAACAATAGTAGAAGGCATACCATGCAAACGTACAATTTCTTTGAAAAAAAGATCAGTAATATAACTAGCATCATCAGTTTTATGACATGGTATAAAGTGTGCCATCTTGGAAAAACGATCCACAACAATAAAAATGCTATCGCTCCCCCTCTTAGTCCTAGGCAGTCCTAAAATAAAGTCCATAGAAATATCCGCCCAAGGAATAGAAGGAACAGGAAGTGGCATGTATAAACCATGTGGATTCAATCGAGACTTAGCTTTTTGACATGTAGTGCAACGAGCAACAAAACGCTCAACATCTTTCCTCATCCTTGGCCAAATGAAGTGTGTGGCCAAAATATCCTCTGTCTTCTTAGCACCAAAATGACCCATCAATCCACCTCCATGCGCCTCCTGCAACAACAAAAGACGAACGGAACCAACTGGAATGCATAGGCGGTTAGCTCTAAACAAGAAACCATCATTCAACACAAATTTGTGCCAAGCACGACCTTCTTTACAGTGCAGCAATACATCTTTAAAATCAACATCAGCAACATATTGTTCTTTAATTGCCTCAAGTCCAAAAATTCTACAATCAAGTTGAGACAACAAAGTATATCGCCTAGATAAAGCATCAGCAATCACATTATCCTTCCCTTTCTTATGTTTAATAATATAAGGAAAAGACTCAATAAACTCAACCCATTTAGCATGTCTACGGTTCAAATTGCATTGAGAACGAATATACTTAAGTGATTCATGATCAGAATGAATAACAAATTCTTTGGGCAACAAATAATGACGCCACGTCTCTAAAGAACGTACAAGTGCATATAGTTCCTTATCATACGTGGAATAATTCAAAACAGGCCCAGTAATTTTCTCACTAAAGTATGCAATAGGTTTACCATCTTGCATCAAAACACCACCAATGCCTATACCACTAGCATCACACTCAAGCTCAAAAGTCTTATCAAAATTGGGTCATTGCAGCAATGGTGCATGTGTAAGTTTGTTCTTCAAAGCATCAAAAGACTCATGATGTACCTTACCAAAATAGAAGTCAACGCCCTTCTTTGTCAACTCATGCAATGGTGCAGCAATGGTGCTGAAATCTTTGACAAAGCGGCGGTAGAAACCTGCAAGACCAAGAAAACTCGTCACCTGTGTGATAGTTTTTGCTACAGGCCAGCTCTTTATGGCTTCAATCTTCGCCTCATCCACCTCAATTCCCTGTGGAGTCACAACAGAGCCAAGAAAAGAGACTCGATCCGTGCAAAAGGTGCACTTCTCAAGGTTACCAAATAAACGTGTAACTCGCAAAGCATCAAAAACATCACGCAAATGAATCATATGATCATCCATGGATTTGCTATAAATCAAGATATCATCAAAGTAAACAATCACACGCAAATGAATCATATGATCATCCATGGATTTGCTATAAATCAAGATATCATCAAAGTAAACAACCACAAATTTGCCAATAAAAGGTCTTAAAACCTCATTCATCAAACGCATGAAAGTACTGGGTGCATTAGTCAACCCAAAAGGCATTACTAACCACTCATACAACCCGAATTTGGTTTTGAAAGCTGTTTTCCATTCATCTCCAAGTTTCATTCTAATTTGATGGTAGCCACTACGCAAATCAATTTTAGTGAAAATTATAGCACCACATAACTCATCAAGCATGTCGTCTAGCCTAGGAATAGGATGACGATACCTAATAGTAATGTTATTAATGGCTCTACAATCTACACACATACGCCAAGAACCATCTTTCTTAGGAACCAAAAGTACAGGAACAGCACAAGCACTAAGTGATTGACGAACATACCCACGATTCAAAAGGTTTGGACTTGTCGTTGTATCTTCTTAGTCTCCTCAGGGTTGGTCCTATAAGCAGCACGGTTTGGTAAAGTAGCACCAGGAATCAAATCAATTTGATGCTCAATCCCTCTCAAAGGTGGCAATCCCGGGGGTATCTCAGCTGGGAAAACATCCTCATACTCCTGCAAAAGGTTAGTGACAGCAGGAGGCAAAGCACTAGAAGCAATATCACCAAGCGAAAACAAGGCTTGTTTGCATATCAAAGCATAGCAAATATCATCAGTAGAAATTTCAGCAAGCTCAGATTTTGTGGCAAGACATGAACGACCTTGTAATTTAATTGCAGCGCACTTAGAACTTGAAGAATCATTAACATTACTTGGTGTAGAAGCAGAATTAACAGGTTGCTGAATTTCAGGGCTTTTATTTTTCAAACTAGTAGCTCGTTCCAAATCAGCTTGTATAATTTCAGCAGGGGTCATTGGTAACAAAGTAATTTTAGTTCCTTTATGCATAAAAGTGTACTTATTACTTTTACCATGGTGTACAGCATCATTATCAAATTCCCAAGGTCTACCCAATAAAAGTGAACAAGCTTGCATGGGTACAACATCACAATCAATAGAATCCACATAGGAACCAATGGAAAAAGGAACTCTGCAAGTTTGTATTACCTTAGCTTTTCTAGAGTCATTTAACCACTGAATGTAGTATGGATGTGGATGTGGGCGTGTGGTCAAATCAAGCTTCTTAACCACATCAGAACTCACCAAATTGTTGCAGCTTCCTCCATCAATGATGACACGTGCTCGACGATTCTTGATGACGAAGAAAATCTAGAACACGTTATGTCGCTGCATCATCTCGGGCTGCTGGATTTGTGTGCTAAGCACACGCTGCACAATAATATTCATGTAGCCCGTGGTATCTCCGCCTCCAAGAACGAGGTCACCGCTGGTGGCAGCGACATCCTCCTCCCCATCCTCCACATCGGAGGTGCTCATGTAACCGCCATCATCTGTCGCCACATATGCCCGCCTACTTGGGCAATCTTTCTGCACATGGCCAAGACCATGGCAGTGGTGGCACTGAATCTCTGTAGTGCGTCCCGTCGAAGCAACAGAGGAGGCACTACTAGCCGGTACCTGCATAGAATTTTTACCTGAGCGCGTAGAAGGGGCAGGGGCTGATCTTGGTGCTGCAGAAACAACACTGGTTCCCTTGGCAGCTACTGGTGGGGGCGTCAGGAAAGATGGCTTGGGCAGCCCCGAAGTCCCCGTTGGCCCTGATGGGTAGAAAGTCCTGGACTTGCTGTACTCCTCAAAAGCCTTTAAAAGTCCCTGTGATTCTTTCTCTACACGCATAACATACTGGAAACACTGGTTGAGGCTATAAAATTCTTTATAATCAAGGATGTACTAAATTTCTTTTCTCAAACCAGAATAAAAGCGGCAAACTGATCCTCTACTTTTTCAACTACAGCACAACGAATCAAACCCTTCTGAAACTCACTAAAGTACTCTTGAACAGTTTTATCTCCTTGATCTAAGCGCTACAGTTTATTATGAATCTCTCTATAAAAAGAAGGAGGAACAAAATGATCACGCATTGCTACCTTAAGTTCTTTCCAAGTAGTGGGCAAATCAGTTTTAGCAGCTAGGCCACTCCACCAAACAATAGCAAAGTCCTTAAACTCACTAGTGGCTTGTCTAAGTTTATGTTTTTCAGGAACAAGGTGGGCATTACATTTTTGATCTATAGTCATCTCCCAATCAAGGTAAGCATCACCATCATACTGTCCCGAAAACGAAGGAATTAAAAACTTAATTTTAGCATACGGGTCATCTGGAGCATGATTACCTTGTGGGCGATGGTTGTGGTTGTGGAAATCACCCATACCTTGAGTGTTACATTGCAAACGACGTCGTAATCTTGCGGTCCTTATAGCTGACCTATCCACGGTGCCATCAGCCTTATACACCATGTCTTCATCATGGTCATCTTCAACGTCATTGGTGTTGGTGTTGGTGTTGATGGTCTTGTGAGCGGTCTCCAACTCGATAACCTGATCGGTTAACTTAGAGACTCTCTTATCCAACCGCTCAACGCTTTCTCTCAGGTGAAGCTTGGTGACCGTGTCAGTGATGGCTCTGGTGATCGTCTCTGCCAAATCACTTTGAACCATCTGCAAAACCTTCTGTAGCTGATCTTGGCTCACGCACTCATCAAATTTTGACCTCTCCATCGCTCCCTGACATCACCAACACCAAAACAGGAAAGAAAAAGTGAAGGTTATCCCTACAAAACTACTAAGCAGTGGTGCCTCTCACACAACAAAAGGAAGCTCCTTACAAAGCTCTTACAAAGTTCTGAAAAGCAAAGCAAAGGATATCAGGGAGGTGTGTTCCATGATTGCAAGGCTCATAAAATAACCTGTGTGCTGTCTAGAAGAAATATGTAGAGCTAGGAAGGCCAAATATATATATATGAGTGGCACACAAATAAAAAATAGAGAGTAAAGCTGAATAAGTGCCCCAAGTAACTTGTCCTTAGTTGCTAGTCTAACTATGTCCTAGAACAGTAGTGATAGCAATGGCAGAAACAAGTGTGAAAGGAGAATAGAGCACAGCAGGGGGCTAGGTGTAAAACAGCCAAACCTCAAAATTCTAGGGGCCTAGATGGAGCACTAGTAGAAATCCAAAATTTCTTTATTTTATTTTATTTTTTTGATATTTTTCTCCAACTCAATGGCAATGGGTAGAGGTAGGATGAGGCCTACAGAAATTCTGCAAGTTTTAGAAAACGTCAGGTTTCAACTTGAATGAATTTTTTCTTTATCTTCCCGATATTTTTTTAATTTTTTTGAGAAGGGAAAACGGCCTTTGGCCATTTGGGATGGCCCCTTTTCAAGTCACGAAGCTCCTGTAAACATTTCATTCAAAACAGACAAACAAACGATTTACTGAAGGTGTGTCGGAATCGATTTTGAAGGAACCCGGGCTTTGAGTGAAACCCGAGTCGGGTTTGGGGTCGGGTAGGGATTTTTTTGGCGGGGTGGATACAGCGGAAAGTGGAATTTGTGGAAATTGGTCCGAGGTATTGAGGGTGGGTTTAGGGAGGGATTAGGGTGGGCGTGCTGATCAATCAACCCTAGCACACAAGGCCGACAAAACAGAGGGTGGTGGAGGGGATGGCGGCTAGGGTTGCAAGGGAAATACTACTGACGATAAAAATACAAACTAAACAAGCGATTAAACAAGAACTAGGGCACAAACTCAACACTGCGGACTCTAAAATTGCAATATGCAAAGGCTAAACATGTGGTTATGGGCGGAGGAAAATTTTTATGGCTTTTCTGTGGACGATAGGAAGAACACGAAAACAAAACTAAAGGGTAGTGCAAACCTGATGGTGCACCTGAAGCTCTGATTACCACTTGATGTCAACAAGGGTTCTTGATCTTCCAAAAGGTTCTGGTAAATGTTGATTTCGGTGGAGGCGAAACACAAATCGATCCGGCTTCTAAACAACATGTTCAGAACCCCGCAATCGCACAACGTCTCCTCTGGTTATCAACCGTCCAAGGATGATTGACCTTGCCGAGAAGGCTAATTCCTGCCGGCGAATCAAGAACACAAGTAAGAACAACGAAGAATGCAACATAATTGAAGATGTATGATTAAACTCATGAAGTTGGGGTCTCACAAACCGATGAATGGCAAAACCTGAACCCTAATGGTGTGGCGGCGGCTATATATGAAGACCGTAAGGTCGTGCAAGACCCTCTAGATGCGCCCCTAATTGGGCTCAACTAGATACAAAGCCCAAAGGCCAAAAATAGGCGACGCAGCACCAACACAGATTCTGGACCCTCTCTTGTTTTGACGATTCCTAAAGACTCCGGATGAATTTTGACATGAGACCCACAGCATTGGAAAGGTCCTCTCCTTACGTTTTCATGCATATGTAGAACGTCCAAATCCGAGTCATTATGCGTATTGTCCGTCCCTTTTAGTGCATACTGATCCTGGGCCCCGAAACAGACTCGAAGTCGGTTTTGATTGGGCCTCCACCTTGGCTTCCAAGCTGTTGCTGGTCTTCCACGTTCCCAAATCCTTCTCCCATCATCTCTTGGTCCTCTCCATGGTTCCTAATCATAAAATAATCATTAGGTAGCAAACCATTTTTAAAAGTAACTTATAACGAAGAACGTAGGAACGAGCTCACCTCTAAATTTAGTCGTCGCACACAAGCTCTAGTCATTGGACCTTGCAAGTCCAGAATTGGATGAGTGTTGTGTGTATCCATAAGAGTGATGTCCTCATCACTACCCATCCCTTCATTGGTGGTCCCCTGATCGTAGATGTGGAGCGTGCAGCAATGCGGGTCGCCAGGGTCTTGCACCCACGAGTGCCTTCCCTTGATGGTTGCGACACCGGGGGGGGGGGGGGCTAAGGAGAGGTCAAGGGCTGGTGCGAGCTCATGAGGCGGAGGCTCGTCATGGCCATGGGAGGAGCTAGGGCCAACAAAAGGGGCCATCATCTTGTCGGCCATGGTGTTTGGAGATGGAGAGGCCAAAGGAGGAAGATGGAGTTTGTTCTTGTTCTATTCTAGGATGAGAAAAACTCCATTTATTGACTCTCCATCACAAAGGGATGGGGCTAACCCTTCAAAAAGGATTGGGGTTGGTTAGGTTAAAGCGGTCGAGGAAGCAGGGGGTGGCGGCGCTAGTCCCTGTTTGGCCGAACAGGGGAGTTCGGCCGAACAGGGTTGAGCCCCGTTTGCCCCCATGTTTCCTGGGTGAGTTGGGCCGGTAGGGGGTACGGTCCAGAGATAGGTTAGGCCGATTAGTTCTAGTGAAAACCATGAAAAGGCTCATAGAGTATATTTAAGTCAATTAAATTGACAACATCTATTTCCTTATCTAAATCTTCACTAGAATAAAAAAGCTTTAAGCGATGGCCATTTACCTTAAAAACGTTACCTGTGTCATCTAGCAGCGTGATAGCTCCATGAAAACACATGTCGATGATGGTGTATTGTCCATCCCATTTGCTCTTCAGCTTTCCATGCCCGAATGGCTTTACCCTGGAATTGAAAAGTAGTGCCTTATCTCCTGCCTTGAAGTCCTTAGGCTGGATCCTTTTGTCATGCCATCTTTTGGTTTTCTCCCTGTAGATCTTGGCACTATGGTAAGCCTTGTTCCTCTATTCCTCCAGCTCTTATATCTATATTTTTCTTTGCATCCCAGATTTCTGGAGATCCATATTCCATTTTCTGATGGCCCAGTGTGATCGATGCTCCATCTCAACAGGTAAATCGCAAAGATGGGTGTCTTGTATGTCGTCCGATATGGCCAAAGTGCCTCAGGTAGCTTGTTCTTCCATCCTGTCCCCATTTCCAGTACAATCTTCTGTAGGATATTCTTGATTTGCTTATTTGAAATTTCTACCTGGCCACTGGTTTGAGGGTGGTATGCAGTGGATATGTTGTGGTTCATGCCGAGTTCTCTTAGGAAGTGACGGAAGGTCTTATCAATGAAGTGAGATCCTCTGTCACTTATCACCATCCGAGGTGTTCCAAAACGAGGGAAGATTACCCCATGGAACATTCTTCTGGTGTTCTTTGCATCTGCTGCTCGGCATGGTATAGCTTCTACCCATTTTGATATACATAGTCAACGGCCACCAAGATGTACTCGCAATCATAGGACTTTGGAAAAGGCCCCATGTCATCAATGCCCCATACATCAAAAAGTTCCACTTAAAGATTATATGTAAGGGGCATGGCATTACGAGCAGTGATCCCTCCATGTTTCTGGCATCTCTAGCATTTGCGAAAGAACTCTTTTGTGCCTTCATACATTGTAGGCCAAAAGAATCCACTCTGCCAGATTTTTTCTTGAGTGCGGAACACATCGTAGTGTCCTTCGTATGGAGATGAGTGGCACTTTTCTATGATCTTAACACCTTCGACTGTAGGGACACATCTTCTTAGCAACCCATCTGCACAAACTCTGTATAGGTATGGGTCATCCGAAAGGTGCCACCGACTCTCGTATATCAATTTCTTATTATTCTCCCCTGGCGGTACATAACCTGCAACCATGTAATTCACAATATCTGCATACTAGGAGTTGGTGTCGATCATCTTGAGCAGCATGTCATCACGTAGAAAATCATTTATCGGTAGCTCCTACATGTTAGTGATTTGCATACGCGAGAAATGATCTACTTCAGAATTCTCTACTCCTTTCTTATCTTTTATTTAAGGTCAAATTCTTGGAGTAAGAGAATCCATCAAATTAGCCTAGGTTTACATCTTTCATAGTGAGCAGATATTTTAAGGCAGCATGATCAGTGTAAACAATCACCTTTGCTCCTACTATGTAAGATCTGAACTTATCGATAGCAAAAACCACAGCAAGGAGTTTTTTCTCCATGGTAGCATAATTTAGGCTATTGTGTGATGCTTCTTATCCTTGGTTTGGCTGAAAACAGCCCCAACGGCATAATCACTAGCATCACACATGATTTTGAAAGGCAGCGCCCAATCAGGAGCTTGGATAATTGGGGCTGAGACGAGTGCCTTTTTAAGGGTATCAAATGAGTTGAGGCACTCATCATCAAAATCAATGGGTGCATCTTTAGCAATGAGGCTAGTGAGGGGTAGAACCCCAGCATGGCCTTGAAAGCTACGAACACCCTTAATGTTGATAGGAGGTGGGAGTTTTTGTATAACTTCTATTTTTTCTTTGTCCACCTCTATCCCATTTTCGGACACTACGTGTCCGAGCACTTTGCCCTCTAGGACCATAAAGTGGCACTTTTCCCAATTAAGCACTGGGTCCTTTTCTTGGCATCTAGTGAAGTCCTTGTCTAAATTCTCCAGACAGTGTTAAAAGGTTTTTCCATAGACGGAGAAATCATCCATGAAAACTTCCATGATTTCTTCTATCATGTCGAAGAAGATGGACATCATGCACCTTTGGAAGGATGGCCGAGCATTGGAGAGCCCAAATGACATTATCCGGTAAGCATATGTTCCATATGGACATGTGAATGTGGTCTTGCTTTGATCATCGGGATGGACGGGAATTTGCTGGTAACCAGAGTAAAAACAAAAGAAGGAGTGGCTTGCAAGCCACTCTAACATCTCATGAATGAGGGGCAGCGGGAAATGATCCTTCTTGGTTGCCTTGTCGAGTTTCCATTAGTCAATGCAGATTCTCCATCTTGTGACGGTTCATTGTGGGATCAACTTATTTTTGTCATTTTGAATGACCATCATTCCTCCCTTTTTCGGCACTACTTGAACTGGGCTAACCCACTCATTATGAGGCATGGGATAAATAATCCTGGCATGCAAAAGTTTCAAGAGCTCCTTCTTTACTACTTCTCGCATGCATTGTTGACCCTACGCTAAGGCTCAATAGATGGCATATTGTCTGGATCAGTGGGAATGCAATGAGTACAAAGAGTTGGACTAATTCTCTTAAGGTCTTAGAGTGAGTTGCCTAGGACGGCACGATGCTTTTCTAAAAGGGTTATGAGGCTTTGGGTTTCTTGATCTGAAAGCTTGTCACTTATGATGACAGGGGCTTCTAAATCGCCATGAAGGATAGCATGGCGTTGGCCAGTTGGTTAAAGCTCAATTCGTGGTCATTTTGGTGGCTCCTCCTTTGGAAGTTCAAAGGTTTCCTAATTTTTGTCCTCCTCCTCAATGAAATCTTCTGATTATTGCTCGAGGGTGGATTCAAGTGAATCAAAAGGAAGGACAGCCTTAACTTCCTCAATTGGCTCATTGTCGAGAAAAATCTGAGATAGTGTTCCGGATCAAGTGATCAGGACAAAATATTTACTTCCCATGGGTTTGACATTAAGCTTCCCCTTAGTCGGAGCATCAGAGAAAATTTTCTCAATTGGACACCCGATAAGTATGTCAAAGTCTGAGACTTCGAACACATAAAAATGAAGGAGTGCATCAATGCCCTCGAGCCATACAAGCAATTCTTGCAAAATTCCGTATCCTTCTAGAATGGGTCTAGAGGAACACTTAAGGAATTTGCGGGTCTGTGCCATGGGTGAATCACCCAAAATGGTAAAAGTGCCAATATCAGAAATGATGTTGGAATCAAGAGTGGGACTGTAAAGAATGTCCACCTTGGCTCTTCTAATGCGGCAGGACAAAGTCGAGGTTGGCTTGCATACCCGGATTGGGTCCATGGATTGCTCGCTTTCTCTCAACCATTCACTGCTCATAATAGTCGAAACTTCCTTTATTGTCTTGAGGAGGAATGCCTCCTCATCGGGGTTAGGGCCTGAGTCAGGTATTGGTGGCTTCTTATGATAGCTATAATTAGAGGAGTTCCCGTAATCTTCAAAAAGATCATCCTTGAATTGGAAAAGGGGCTCTGAAGGTCGAATTTCTTCTTCCTCCATTTCCCCTGGTTCAGTCGAGGTTTCACTAGACGAATCATCGGATACGCAAAGGCTAGGCTTAGATTCGACTAGTGGGGTGGCCTCAATGCTCGACGTTGCTTCCTCCTAGAGACAATCACATAGGCAAGCGATGTTCCAACCCGTTAAGTGTGTGACCTCACATGTACACGACAATGATGTGAAAACAATTTTTCAAATCATAAATCAATAGTGGCACCTAGCAGCACATATTGATTCTCATGTACACATAAAGATCATATCAACTGAACCTTTGACATATGCATTCACTGATCTCTTTGCCTCATGATATCAGTCAAGCTCAAGGCGAGATACGTGCCATCACAGTAATAGCTCGACCATACACTCAAACGTCTAGTGGATTTATCATGACTAACTCTTAGTCATCGTGATTAACTTTTAATCACATTGGCATGGCCATGCACTTCCAAATCCATCTAACTCGAGGGGCTCAGAGATATCTCTCCTGTTATCAGAAGGGGCAAATTCCATCTTGATCGCTCACACCCCACGACATGTTTCATAGCATACCCGAAAATTACCTCTATGACTACCCAGTTATGGAATAGCGTTTGGTAATCCCTAAGTGTGCTATTACACATTCTGGGAATCAATGATGATCTCAGGTCTAAGGATCCCAAAGGTACATCATACAAGACAACAGCTGATGGCACAATAATAACATCTCAGCATAGTCTATTAGTGGGTAATTCCAACACCATGTTCGCCAACATGTGTCCACATTATTGATTTGATATATCCATATCTACGATCTGTCAACACATGATCATCAACCAATACATGTGCTAGTTCATGAATCATCATTGTCCCACATAATAATAAGGAACTAGGGATCATTTAGGATAATATTACGAAAGAATAATGAGTTTCACAAACAACTCACATACTTGCGAATCAATGAAATAATTATAATCCAAGGAACAGAATAACACTTTATTCAATTACACATAAACATAGACATTACACAATCTCTCATACATTAATCATGAAGATATCTAATACCCATGGATCTCATATGTGCCTCATGCTTGGGCTGAGAGAGAGGTTTTGTCAATGGATCAGCAATGTTTGAATCCGTTTGCACCATGCATATCTTCACATCACCTCGATGAACAATGTCCCAGATGAGATGAAAACGCCATAGTATGTGTTTATTTTTTTGATGCGCTCTAGGCTCCTTGTCTTGTGCAAGGGAACCACTATTATCACAATAGAGAAGCATTGGACTGGATGCACTAGGAACCATACCCAACTCAGAAACAAATTTTCTGATCCAAACAGCTTCCTTTGCAGCTTCTGAAGCGCCAAGGTACTCGGCCTCCATTGTTGAGTCTGTAACCGTATCTTGCTTGGAACTCTTCCAGCTCACCGCGCCTCCATTGAGGCAAAATACATATCCAGATTGTGATCTTGAATCATCCTTGTCGGTTTGGAAACTAGCGTCCGTGTAACCATTTACAATGAGCTCTTCGTCACCTCCATAAACTAGGAACATACCTATAGTTCTTCTCAAGTACTTTAGGATATTATTACTAGTCACCCAGCGAGCTTCTCCTAGGTTTGATTGGAATCTGCTTGTCGTTCTTAGAGCAAAAGCTACATCTGGGCGCGTACATATCATGGCATAAATGATGGATCTAATAGCCAAAGCATACGAGATTGCTCTCATCTTCTCTACCTCATCAGGTGTTGAAGGACACTGAGTCTTGCTAAGAGTAATGCCATGCGACATGGACAAGAAACCTTTCTTAGAATCTTGCATATTGAACCATTTCAATACTTTGTCGATGTACGTGTCTTGGCTTAATCCAATTAGCCTTTTTGATCTATCTCTATAGATCTTAATACCCAAAACGTATGCTGCCTCTCCCAAGTCCTGCATTGAGAAACTTTTTCTTAATGAAGACTTAACATCTTCAAGCATTGGAATATTATTTCCAATCAACAATATGTCATCCACATAAAGGACTAGAAATACGAGTGCGCTCCCACTAGCCTTTTTGTAAACACAAGGCTCTTCTTCATTCTTGATGAAGCCAAACCTTTTGACTTCCTCATCAAAACGAAAGTTCCAACTCTGAGATGCTTGCTTCAGTCCATAAATGGACTTCTGAAGTTTGCATATTTTCCCAGCATTTTATGGATCAACAAAACCTTCAGGTTGTGTCATGTTCTCATCCTCACTTCGGTTTCTGTTAAGGAAAGCTGTTTTGACGTCCATTTGTCATATCTCATAATCATAGTATGCGGCAATTGCTAGGAGGATCCGAATAGACTTTAGCATAGCGACGGGCGAGAAGGTCTCATCATAATCAACACCTTGAATTTGTTTAAAACCTTTCGCCACCAATCGTGCTTTATGGATGTGATCATTTCCGTCCTTGTCTATCCTTTTCTTAAAAACCCATTTACACTCAATGGTTTTAACACTGTGAGGTGGATTAATCAAGTTCCAAACTTGATTTTCTTTCATGGATTCGAATTCGGATCTCATGGCTCCAAGGCATTTATCAGAGTCTAGTCCCATCATTGCTTCCGTGTATGTCTTAGGCTCATCATTGTCCAACAATAAAATGTCGCGCTACACCGTTGTTAGGAGCGTGAACTTTTCAGGTGCGCGACATGCCCGTTCAGATCTACGTGGGGCTGGTGTCTCAACAATTGGTTCTACAACATCTTGTGCAACCTGTTCCAATTGAGGTTCAGTGGGAGAAGAAACATTTTCTAGTGTCTCTTGAACTTCTTCAAGTTGCACTGTCCTCCCACTTATCTTTTGCGAGAGAAACTCTTTCTCTAGAAAGACACCATTCCGAGCGACAAACACTTTGCCCTCCTCCCGGTTGTAGAAATAATACTCTTTGGTTTCCCTAGGATATCCTACCAAGAAACATTTACATGACTTGGGAGAAAGCTTATCAGATGTCATACGTTTTACATAAGCCTCACAACCCCAAATCTTGAGAAAAGACAGCACGGGACCCTTCCCAGTCCATATCTCATATGGCATCTTCTCTATAGATTTAGATGGAACCCTATTTAAAGTGAAAGCAATAGTTTCTAGAGCGTATCCCCAAAAGGACAATGGAAGATCACTTTGTCTCATCATTCACCTAACCATGTCCAACAAGATTTGGTTCCTCCGCTCGGACACACCATTTAACTGAGGTTTTCCGGGTGGCATCCATTGTGGAACAATTCCACATTGTCTTAGATGATCGCCAAACTCATGGCTCAAGTACTCACCTCCACGATCAGATCATAGGGTTTTAGTTGGTTTGCCCAATTGATTTTGTACTTCATTCTAAAATTCTTTGAACTTTTCAAATGATTCAGACTTGTGCTTTATTAAGTAGATATAACCATATCTACTAAAGTCATTAGTGAAAGTAATGAAGTTCTGAAAATCACCTCTAGCCACACAACTCATTGGTCCACATACATTTGCATGTATAAGAGCCAGTAGTTCGTTTGCCCTCTCACTATGTCCTGTGAAAGGTGACTTAGTCATCTTGTCAAGCAAACAAGATTCACATGTCTCAATTGATTCAAAAATCAAATGAGTGTAAAAGACCATCTTTATGGAGCTTCTCCATGCGCCTCTCATTTATATGGCCTAAACAACAATGCCAAGTGTAAGTGAGATTCAAATCATTCGGGTGGAGCCTCTTTGCATCAATGTTATAAATCAGCCTATTCTCCATATCAAGACAATACAATCTATTCACTAATGGACAATTTGCATAGAGAATATCATTCAAATAAATGGAACAACATTTGTTCCTTATTATGACCTCATAACCATCAACTTCCTCTAAACATGAGGAGGATATAATGTTTTTGCAAAAGGCAGGAATGTAATAACAATTATTTAATTCCAAAACTAATCCCGACGGTAATGAGAGTGGATAAGTCCCGACAGCCAACGCAGCAACTTTTGCACCATTGCCGACACAAAAATCCACCTCACCTCTTGCACACTTCCTTGTCCCTTTAAGATCCTGCAATGATTTGCAAGTATAAATCATCGATCCGGTATCAAATACCCATGAATCATCAAGACGAGTAGCATGATTAATTTCAATAACATTGATACCTGAAGTAGAAGGATCGGCAGCCGCCTTCTTCTTGAGTTCTTCCAAGTAAAGCTTGCAGTTTCTCTTCCAGTGCCCAGTCTTCTTGCAATAATGGCAAGGATCGCCTGGAGGCACTCTTGGCCTGGGAGGAGCTGCTGCAACGTTAGGCTTTAAGCTTGAGATCTCATTCACACTGTAAGCCTTGGGCTTGCGCTTCCTCTTCCTATCCTTCTGCATCATCATCACATGATTTGCCCCGGTTTTCTTGATGCTTTCCTTGACAGTATTTAGCATCCCATGCAATTCAGCCATAGTCTTCTCCAGGATATTCATATAAAGTTTATTATGAATGGATCATAGGTCGCTAGGAGCGACTGGAGAATGACATCCATAGCCAAATCTAGGCTAAGGGGAGAACCAAGCTTCTCCAGGCTGTCAATGTAACCAATCATCTTGATTACATGAGGACTGACGGGACTACCTTCAGCTAGCCTATACGCAAACAAGGCCTTTGAGATGTTATACCTCTTAGTCCTTTCTTGGTTCTCAAACATGCCATGACGCCCAACAATCATATTGTGGGCATCAGTGTTCTCATATTGCTTCTGAAGCTCAGAAGACATGGTAGCAAGCATGAGACAACCAACATCAAGTGCATCATTAGTGTGCTTGTCATACTCCCTCTTCTGGGCAGCACTAGCAGTTTCAGGCAGGTCATCAGGATAAGGAAGCTCTAGAACATATTCCTTTTTCTCTTGCTTGAGAACACTTCTCAAGTTGCGATACCAATTCATAAAGTTTGTTCCATTAAGTTTTTCTTTCTCAAGGATCAAACACAAATTAAAACTGGAAGCATTATTAGCGGGCGACATGATCTACAACAGAAACACATCGAAGTGTGTAAGCACTACGTAAATGTAAAACTCCTATTAAACCATTTTAAAAGAGTTTCTTCACTATATGCTTGGAATCTTTTCCCACATAGTGGTACAAGATCCTTATTCAACTAGTTCGTAGTGAGTTTTGGCATCACTGCTAGAAATGTAGTATCCTAGGTAAGCAACACTTGCTAATCACATCATATGTGACTCCTGTTTGTTGGGAGACATCATATGCCACGGCGCCCAACACCATGCCCCAAAGTCCAAAACCGTTTTGATAGCTTTGTTAAGCAAACCAACACTATGCTTGTGAATGTCGGGTGAATGTCCGACATTCACCCTACTTGTTAAGATAGTTGGGGCACTCTACTTTGGTAGACCTACCACACAATGATCAAAATTATAGTAGATGCAGTTATTGGAAGGGCATCAATTTTAATCTCAATTTTTTTAAGGGAACCTATACTAGCATGATCATTATATCCAGCATATAATACATGAAAGAATAAGATGACAGGAACATTATCATAGGCAATCATATTAACTATAAAATAGTATGGCCCTTTCACATGGTGATCTCCATCTCCATTGTTCCGGGCCTCTTCCTGTCAATGTGTCCACCATGCTCTAAAACCGCCCTCCATGAACAAGTACTAAGCTACTACATCTAATAGCCAATAGTGAATTACATGAAGGGATCAAGCATCACAAGTGGACACATAGGTCGTTATACAATAATATGACAGCCTCAACCCAACTGGTTTAAACATGACTCGCAGCTCATGAAAGAACACAAACATGCATCACATACATATTCTGGGTCATACCATTCACAACTTTCTCTGCAAAAACAAGTTAGGCGAGAACGGATTCTATCGTGTGAATCAAAAGGGTTATAACCAACTAGGAGTGTGCCCGTGGGTTTCAGGGCAGCGCCCTGAAAACCTCATAGGATTTCACAGATCGTATCTATGGAATCACAATGAAAGTCTCATCAGACAAATCATATTTGGCCAAATCCGAGTCATTCATAATGCCTGAATTTTCATTAGGGTTTCATGATAGATTGCGACACATAGTCCTTATCATGTCGGTCTCCTCTCTTGGTTTACGCAGTTAGTGCCGATGGTGATACCAGCCAGTAGGGACAGATCACTTATAATAAGCGGCGATATGATTCCATCAGCGACACATGCATGCTATCCATCAAACACCTTGTGAACCTCCCACTATGACCGATTGATCTAATCAACCTGTACTACAAAAACATGCAATAGATCTAATCTACTACATCGACATATCAACTATATGCGCAAGATCCAGATCAGAAAGTAAACAAGGTCGGCTCTGATACCACTATTGGAGAACAGAGAGGCTATGATAGCTAGAAACAATTTCTACTATTCAACCAGGAAGCCTTGCAAGAGGTGATCATAGATCATTACCACTAGACGCGCAGACGGAGCGGAAGCAAGGTTGGAGAAGCAACGTCCAACGTAGTCGCGGGTCGATATAGAGGATGTAGTCGTTCACAACAACTGTCTCCTCCTGGTCCAGCTAAAGCATCACAGCTGCAGCGCCTTCTTGCGGTATCCACACGTACAGGGCAGAAGACCGTGCGCGATGTGCTAGCACCGACGACACGGTTTAGGGTGACGTGGGAGTGAGAGGGAGGTGGCAGCGGCTAGGGTTTTCGGCTGGAGGATTTCCTACACCTTAATTCCCTCCTCCACTTAGTGGACTAATCCCTCACGAATCAATATCCGTATGACCCTCACATACGGATCAAATACGTATTGTCTGTTGGGCATATCTCCAACATGTGCCACCTCCTGGTGAAGGAAGTGGAGAAGGTTCCTCACGAGTTGGGAGTGGAGAGGCTCGTGCTACTATCAGTTCTGTAGCTTCTTCAGACATGGACGGGTTCCTTTGGGTTCAGGAAGTTGAGCGAATTTGACAGGCTCGAGATAGCATAGCACATTGTCCTGGGCTTCTAGGGAACCACCATGTGCTAGAAGATCCTCCACTCGAAGGAGGAGCCATCAGCCCCAGTCCAAAGCTAGCGCATTCATTTTTTATTCTTATCTTTTTTGTTATCAGAATGGGCGGTGGCTTGTGATCCCCCACTAATTTTATTGCTACTCCTACATAAACTTTGGTTCCATAAGTATGGTTGTGACAAGAAGCGTATCGCTCTGGTTAGTTTATGAGACAATTCCTTACATGACCCTAAAAAAGTCACCTCTTCCTTTCTTGGCCTCTTTTCAAATGAACTTCCTAATATGGACAAAAGTTAATCTATGTTCCTTTCTTGGCCCTTCCGTCAGATTTAACTACTAAGGGTGTTAAGATTGGTTGTTCGTGATGAACCAGTACAAGGAAACTCACGCCTTCTTCTTTGAATCCCTCTTCAAAATGGAGCTGCCCTTGTTCTTGCCCACCACCATGGCTTGGCTGCGATGGAAGGTAGAGTGACTGCTAGGGTTTGTACCTGTTTCAGAAGGTGGAGCCGATGTCGCGCACATTAAGGTGGAGCGTCTTGCCGGTGGCCTATTCGGCCAGAGTAGGCACGGCCCACCATGGCCCATGAGGGTGGCCATGTACTATTTTTTTAAGCACAACCACCCCTCTTTATTAATTAGAAGGGCTATTCATCTGCAGTGCAATTTGTATAAGCTTCCATGCCATTCAACGTACCGTATCATTCATTCGTTTCATATGTGATATGTCCAAAAACAGAAAGAAAAATGAAATTTGTAATTGCCTACTACAACATTTGTTTCTATTCATGAAACAAATGTTAGTTGATGTTGACGCGCAAAATAGGCTATCGATCCTCCGCGTGCCAAATAAAAGGCCTGGGAGATTTGCTTAGCTCCAGTGCAGGTCCGATGGCGCGCTGTAGACGGTGCGTGGCATGCCAATCAGTTTGACAATTCCACTGCCAAGGTATGCGCCTGCAAGTCGACCGACAATGGCTTCCAGGCACAAAGTTGATACGGACAAAGAGTCGATGCATGCACAAAGTTGATAAGGCTAAGTACATGATCAAGAATTGGCTTTACCATAATAATACAAAGTAATCATAACAATTAACATTATATCAGTCAGTTAGTAGAATCACAATACCTAGCTGATATAACACTGATAAATAAATAAACTATATGATGATTCATCGGCTAAACAAATAAAGCTACTGCAATACCTAGAGCCGATGGACCAATAGTCGATAAACCAGAGCCGATAGAAGAATGAAACATGTGAATATCTATCGGCTATTGCTAGTAACCAGATATCTCGTCGGCTAAACACTCCGACGATACCCTGAATAGACCCTCATGATGATATCATTCTTTCTTTGTTGTCCAACTAGAAGATCGGACTTAACAGAGACAATTTTAGATATTCCAGAAGATCGGTCTAATCCGAGATAGTTCTTGAAACGAACGAATGCCTAGATAATACTAAATCTAATCGTTAAGATCTATTCAGAAGTGACTCCAATATACAGATCTAACTAGAATTGCATCACTAGAATTAACTACGATAGATTGGTATTCCCGAGACTGTATGCAGATAATACTAGTAAAATAACCAAGAAAGATCTAATATACTGGATAAATAGCAACCACCATGAACTGACCAGAATATCGGTCTGCTCCAAGAAAGTCCTGGGTAGGTCGCAGCGGTCACTGGGCGCCATGTCGCTGAGATCAAACTAGTCGCTGCAGCCTGCTTCATGACGACAAACCCGTCAGGGTGACGAGTCCTGCATCTATAGCGGAGAACCCGCTCTAGACGAAGAATCCATCAGGGTATACCTATTTTTAGGGTTGGCGATGTACCGAAGTTGTATATTGATCGATTGATAATTACAAATGACCGTCGGCTCAGCATATATAGCACGCAGGCTTGCCACCAACCCAACCTAATTAAGTTACAAACCAACTCAAAAGTCCAACTTACACACGAATACAACTAATTTGAACCTACAGTTACTCATGTAATATAATAATAAAATATTCTGGTCATTTGCTAATCTCTAAATTAGGCAAATCTTGTAACATGTGGCCTTCATTCATCCGCACCTCCTTTCTTCCAAATATATAATTACTTCCTTTTATAGTCAACCGCCTTTGCCCTTTTCCTTGGTACGAAGCGTCTCATGTTTAGTCTAACAAAACTTGACATGTCTTGATGACGCCATATCTGCTCTCTTTTACTTAATTGCATACACAACTTTTCCTTTGGTTGACTCGCTTCACACATGGGTCTTTTGCCAATATCGGGCGCAGTCAAGCACATCTTCTTTCCTTATTCGTGAGGCTGACCAAATAATATTTGAATAATTCGTTCCATCAAATACTCTCGCCGAACTTTCACTTTCCTACTCCCTTGACTCAATTTCCTAATCCTTTAGATCGTACCTTTGAAGACCATCTTCATGCGCACACATCTTTCCTCAACCGATTCTTTAATCAGCCAATCAAATAGCTAATTCGGCTAACTGATTATTCTATCATTTGATGGAGCCAAAATTAGCTGTCAATGTCAAATTCGGCGATCCACACGTGCTTCAGCTCTGTAGGCAGAGAACAATAACAGACGTGCTAAATTTTGGTGTCAACAGTAGATCATTATCTAACAGTCACATGATATCTACACTTCATGGAGAAGAAAGGATGTTTATCCTACCACTCATCATCTAACATTTGTCTTTCTGGCTTGCAGTGAATTATTGCAGTTTGAGCTGACTTTCAGTTTGGCGAGGTACCCATGGGGGTTGCCTGATTGATATAAACAATGTCTAGTTCTTTTCATGTCTTCATGTGAAGTATTGCCTGATTGTTATAAACCTGGACCCTCAGTGCAATAACTATGGCATCAGCTAAGCTTCATTTTAGATTTGGCATGCCAGAAGCATTGACGCTGTTGATGACCAAAATATACAATCTGGGAAAACCGGAGTGTCCGGTTTATAAAACCGGAGCATCCGGTTTTGATAGACACATAATGGCCAAAATTGTCTAAATTAAGGATAATGTTGATTATTTCATATATTTGATATTTAGACATATTTTGTAGGTTGTGAGCATATTTCATAAGTATTTTGGCTAAGTTTCACTCAAGAAACAAAGAAGTACATATAAAGGTATGAATATCAAGCCAAAATACTTATTTGAAGTTTCTATGTTCGAGCCCTCGTCGAGAGGATCGAAACAGATATATGGAACACTTATTTTGGAGTCCGGACGAGAAAGTTATGACCTTTGGAAGATGCGCATAGGCTGTAAAACCAGAGGTTCCAGGTTTGCAAACCGGAGGGTCTGTTTTTTACTATTTAGGCCGAGTTAGAGTTAGTTTTCTTCATGTAAATAATGTAAATCTCGGTTTCTTGCGGGATAAGTGATGTGAACAAGGGTTCCCGATCTTCCGATAGGTTCTGATAATCTTGATTAAGGCGGAGGCGATACACAAATCGATCCGGCTTCCGAACGACACGTTCTGAACCCCGCAATCGCAGCACAACGTCTCCTCTGGTTATCAACCGTTCAAGAACGATTGACCTCGCCGAGAAGGCTTATCCTTGCCTGGAAATCAAGAACACAAGCCAGAACAAAGAAGAATGCAACCAAATTTGCAAGTATACGATGAATCTCACAAGTTGGAGTCTCACAAACCGATCAAACGGCGAAACTGTTATCAATAGAATAATCTAAGCAAAATTCCCAAACCCTAATGAAGAGGTGGCGGCTGTATATGAGAACCCTAGGGTCGTGCAAGACCCCCTGGACGCATCCCTAAGTGGGCTCAACTCGTTACACGGCCCAAAGACCGATTACGGTGTCGCAGCACCAGGACAGATTCTGGAAGTCGATTTGTTTTGGCGATTGCCGACGCCTCGGGACGAATTTTGATTAGGTAGCAATCTATTCTCAAAACCACATAATAAAAATATTACAAACGATCTCACCTGTAAATTTAGGTGATGCACATGAACTTTCATCTTAGTTGAAGGAGTGTTGTGTGTATCCATGAGTGTGATGTACTCATCATTCTCCCCCTTTTGAATTAGAGTTGTCCTCGACTCGATCCCATCTCTTTGTTCCAATAGTGGTCTCAAATCTGAAATATAAAATATAGAACTGTTCCCAAACTTGGAATGCACCTCGTGTTTATATGTGTTATGAAAATTATCATCACAATGTGAAACCATAATAGAAGGCATGCCATGCAAATTAATGACCTCTTTGAAAACTTGCTCAGCAATATGAACGTCATTCTCACTCTTATGACAAGATGGAAAATATGTGATCTTAAAAACACTAGAAAAACATGACATGACATGGTAATTGTTATTGCAGTTTTCTAGTTCATCATTTGGTTGTACAACACAAGGAGTATTCATGTTTGAGCAAATATAAACTTTATGCACCATAAATACACCTCTATGATCATAGTTTCCTATAGCATAAAATTTGTTTCTTGTTAGTAAAGGCAATTCAGTTTGAGAAAAGATTTGCTTCTCCACGGTATTTAGATCACAGAGAACATCAAATTCAATATAACCCAAAGTATTTAGAGAAGACAATAATTTCTGCTCATTCTTTTCACATGTTATTAAAATCAAATGTTTTATTTCAGCACTAGTAGGTGAATCATAAGCAAAAACATCAATCTTGTTCATTTGTTGTGGCAAAGGTATAAGTGAAGCAGTGGCACACAACTCCTCTTTATCACAAGGATCAGTAGATAAATCAACTTGTGGCAAAGGCAAATCAAGACAAGGTTCTAATACAACAAGATTGCTGGAACAATTCATCACATCAAGAAAGCTCTTACCTGAAGCAACAACATGTTCTTCATCTTTCACACTATCCTCTTCTTTGTGTAGAACCTGAAATATATTAGTTGCAACAAGAGGCAAGGAAATATGTTCATCATCTAATTCAGATTTTGATGTAAGTGTTGCAATATTTGAAATAGTCCATTCTTTCCTAAATGGTTCATTCTTTCTTCTCTCAAGTCTTTGTTGATCCTCTTCTAAAATTTCAGCAGTAGACATAGGTTTAAGAGTAACTCTTCTATCATT
Organism: Eleusine indica; assembly: GCA_030378355.1. Taxonomy (NCBI): domain Eukaryota; kingdom Viridiplantae; phylum Streptophyta; class Magnoliopsida; order Poales; family Poaceae; genus Eleusine; species Eleusine indica. The sequence continues at coordinate 22,561,799 of CM059498.1, read as the reverse complement.
GTATTTAAATGAATAGCTATTAGCAATGGAATTATGCAAAGCATTATTTGTAGAAATTCAAGGCTTACTCAATAACAAATGACACGCTTGCATCGGCACTATATCAAAATCTACACAATCCTTATAAGAACCAATAAAAAATTCAATGCGTGCAATTTTATCTACCTTTATCTTACCACAAGAATTTACCCATTGGATGTAGTATGGACATGGGTGTGGCTGTATGGTCAAGCCGAGCTTCTCAACCAATTCCAAGCTTGCGATGTTGTTGCTACTCTCTCCATCAATGATGACACGACAACATCGATCCTTCACAACAAAGTGAGTCTGAAACAAGTTGTTCATTTGATTTTGCTCTACCTTCTCCATTTGGGAACTAAACACTCGTTGTGCTACAACACTTGTATCAACCTCATTTGACACCATCGACTCATCACCATCGGTGTTGTAACCTGTCATTGTTAATAGAAAACAAGAAAACACACAAGAGTATATTTTCTGATCACCACTGTTTCATCACGGTGGAAACTCTCAACAAGCAAATGACAGCACCTAACTGAGTTCTTACAAGATTCTTAGTAGCAAAACAGAGGATACCTTGGAGAGTGTGATCCGACGATTGCGAGGGTCCAAAGATCTGTGCCTATTCAGAAGGACAAGCAAGCAAATGGCTCAACAAAGGACACAAAGGCTGCAAGCAATTCTGAATTTTTTTCTCTTCTCCTTTTGTTTTTTTCTTTTGTTATAGGTGCGGCTTTTTCTTCTTATTTTTTTCAGCACCTCTTTGCCTTTTACTTCTTTCATGATTTTTTTGACATAGAACTGCAGCAAGAGTTGCGAACTTTATAGCACAAAGGAAAAACCTAAACTTTCTTTTTTTCACTCTTTACGTGAGGAATAGATGTACATGTAGAATTGAACTGACAATTCTCATATGCAACAACGTGCAGCACTCTCTTGACTCAAGGAACAACATGCAACAGAAAACACTCTAAGTTTCTTTTGCGCACAAAAAAAGTAGAAGGCTAGATGTTAATTAAATATTTAGTGCAAACAATTCCAGCAGTACTATTCTTTCAACGTGTGCAACAATCTGATTTCTTTTTCTTGATTGTCTATGAACAAGGACACACACGACTCAAACAATACCAAAGAACAAGTACTAGACCAACAACACAATGATCTTGTAGGGACTAAGATTCAGAGAAGCAAACTAAACTGAAAATTGCAAGGCACAAGGGGGGTGTATGACAGCGGAAACACGACGAATAAATATTTTTGTAGGGCAATTTTCTGGACTCTAGGATTGAATAAAATAACAAGGATAAGGGCGAACCTAACGATGTACCTGAAGCTCTGATTACCACTTGATGTGAACAAGGGTTCCTGATCTTCTGATAGGTTCTGATAATCTTGATAAAGGCGGAGGCGATACACAAATCGCTCCGGCTTCCGAACGACACGTTCTGAACCCCGCAATCGTAGCACAACGTCTCCTCTGGTTATCAACCGTTCAAGAACGATTGACCTCTCCGAGAGCGCTTATCCTTGCCTGCAAATCAAGAACACAAGCAAGAACAAAGAAGAATGCAATCAAATTTGCATGTATACGATGAATCTCACAAGTTGGAGTCTCACAAACCGATCAAACGGCGAAACTATTATCAACAGAATAATCTAACCAAAACCCCCAAACCCTAATGAAGAGGTGGCGGCTGTATATGAGGACCCTAGGGTCGTGCAAGACCCCCTGGACGCAGCCCTAAGTGGGCTCAACTCGTTACACGGCCCAAAGATCGATTACGGTGTCGCAGCACCAGGACAGATTCTGGAAGTCGATTTGTTTTGGCGATTGCCGACGCCTCGAGAATAATTTTGATATGGGACCGGCTGGGTTGGAAATTTTTATTCGTTATCTTTCCAGGCATATATAGAACGTCAAAATCCGAGTCCGTATGCGTCCTGGGTGTCCGTTTTAGTCCAGACTGGTCCTGGGCTCCGAAACAAACTCGAAGTCGGTTTTGATTGGGCCTCCACCTTGGCTTGGACATCCTTGCTGGCCCATCACGTCTCCAATCACCTCTCCAGCTATCTCATCATCATCTCCATGGTTTCTAACAACAATTAATTCATTAGGTAGCAATCTATTCTCAAAACCACATAATAAAAATATTACAAACGATCTCATCTGTAAATTTAGGTGATGCACATGAACTTTCATCTTAGTTGAAGGAGTGTTGTGTGTATCCATGAGTGTGATATACTCATCATTCTCCCCCTTTTGAATTAGAGTCGTCCTCGACTCGATCCCATCTCTTTCTTCCAATAGTGGTCTCAAATCTAAAATATAAAATATAGAACTATTACTAAACTTGGAATGCACCTCGTGTTTATATGTGTTATGAAAATTATCATCACAATGTGAAACCATAATAGAAGGCATGCCATGCAAATTAATGACCTCTTTGAAAACTTGCTCAGCAATATGAACATCATTCTCACTCTTATGACAAGATGGAAAATGTGTGATCATAAAAACACTAGAAAAACATGACATGACATGGTAATTGTTATTACAGTTTTCTAGTTCATCATTTGGTTGTACAACACAAGGAGTATTCATGTTTGTGCAAATATAAACTTTATGCACCATAAATACACCTCTATGATCATAGTTTCCTATAGCATAAAATTTGTTTCTTGTTAGTAAAGGCAATTCAGTTTGAGAAAAGATTTGCTTCTCCACGGTATTTAGATCACAGAGAACATCAAATTCAATATAACCCAAAGTATTTAGAGAAGAAAATAATTTCTGCTCATTCTTTTCACATCTTATTAAAATCAAATGTTTTATTTCAGCACTAGTAGGTGAATCATAAGCAAAAACATCAATCTTGTTCATTTGTTGTGGCAAAGGTATAAGTGAAGCAGTGGCACACAACTCCTCTTTATCACAAGGATCAGTAGATAAATCAACTTGTGGCAAAGGCAAATCAAGACAAGGTTCCAATACAACAAGATTGTTGGAACAATTCATCACATCAAGAAAGCTCTTACCTGAAGCAACAACATGTTCTTCATCTTTCATACTATCCTCTTCTTTGTGTAGAACCTGAAATGTATTAGTTGCAACAAGATGCAAGGAAATATGTTCATCATCTAATTCAGATTTTGATGTAAGTGTTGCAACATTTGAAATAGTCCATTCTTTCTTAAATGGTTCATTCTTTCTTCTCTCAAGTCTTTGTTGATCCTCTTCTAAAATTTCAGCAGTAGACATAGGTTTAAGAGTAACTCTTCTACCATTGTATTTAAATGAATATCTATTAGCAATGGTATTGGGCAAAGCATTATTTGTAGAAATCCAAGGCTTACTCAATAACAAATCACACGCTTGCATAGGCACTATATCAAAATCTGCACAATCCTTATAAGAACCAATAAAAAATTCAATGCGTGCAATTTTATCTACCTTTATCTTACCACAAGAATTTACCCACTGGATGTAGTATGGACATGGGTGTGGCTGTGTGGTCAAGCCGAGCTTCTCAACCAATTCCAAGCTTGCGATGTTGTTGCTACTCTCTCCATCAATGATGACATGACTACGTCGATCCTTCACAACAAAGTGTGTCTGAAACAAGTTGTTCATTTGATTTTGCTCTACCTTCTCCATTTGGGAACTAAACACTCGTTGTGCTACAACACTTGTATCAACCTCATTTGACACCATCGACTCATCACCATCGGTGTTGTAACCTGTCATTGTTAATAGAAAACAAGAAAACACACAAGAGTATATTTTCCTATCACCACTGTTTGATCACGGTGGAAACTCTCAACAAGCAAATGACAGCACCTAACTGAGATCTTACAAGATTCTTAGTAGCAAAACAGAGGATACCTTGGAGAGTGTGATCCGATGATTGCGAGGGTCCAAAAATTTGTGCCTATTCAGAAGGACATGTATGGAGCAAGGTAGGCAATTTATAGTAGCAAGGATTAGCAAAATTTGAATTCAGAAATTACAAAAGTGAATAATAGTCCCAAGCTAGTCTATGTCACTGGCCTAAACTTGTCTTGGACCTAGTTCAAGCAAGCAAGCAAATGTCTCAACAAAGGACACAAAGGCTGCAAGCAATTCTGAATTTTTTTCTCTTCTCCTTTTGTTTTTTTCTTGTGTTATAGGTGCGGCTTTTTCTTCTTATTTTTTTTCAGCGCCTCTTTGCCTTTTACTTCTTTCATGATTTTTTTGACATAGAACTGCAGCAAGAGTTGCGAACTTTATAGCACAAAGGAAAAACCTAAACTTTCTTTTTTGTACTCTTTACGTGAGGAATAGATGTACTTGTAGAACAGAACCGATAATTCTCATATGCAACAACGTGCAGCACTCTCTTGACTCAAGGAACAACATGCAACAGAAAACACTCTAAGTTTCTTTTGCGCATAAAAAGTAGAAGGCTAGATGTTAAATAAATATTTAGTGCAAACAATTCCAGCAGTACTATTCTTTCAACGTGTGCAACAATCTGATTTCTTTTTCTTGATTGTCTATGAACAAGGACATACACGACTCAAACAATACCAAAGAACAAGTACTAGACCAACAACACAATGATCTTGTAGGGACTAAGATTCAGAGAAGCAAACTAAACTGAAAATTGCAAGGCACAAGGGGGGTGTATGACAGCGGAAACACGACGAATAAATATTTTTGTAGGGCAATTTTCTGGACTCTAGGATTGAATAAAATAACAAGGATAAGGGCGAACCTAACGGTGTACCTGAAGCTCTGATTACCACTTGATGTGAACAAGGGTTCCTGATCTTCTGATAGGTTCTGATAATCTTGATAAAGGCGGAGGCGATACACAAATCGCTCCGGCTTCCGAACGACACGTTCTGAACCCCGCAATCGTAGCACAACGTCTCCTCTGGTTATCAACCGTTCAAGAACGATTGACCTCTCCGAGAGCGCTTATCCTTGCCTGCAAATCAAGAACACAAGCAAGAACAAAGAAGAATGCAACCAAATTTGCATGTATACGATGAATCTCACAAGTTGGAGTCTCACAAACCGATCAAACGGCGAAACTATTATCAACAGAATAATCTAACCAAAACCCCCAAACCCTAATGAAGAGGTGGCGGCTGTATATGAGGACCCTAGGGTCGTGCAAGACCCCCTGGACGCAGCCCTAAGTGGGCTCAACTCGTTACACGGCCCAAAGATCGATTACGGTGTCGCCGCACCAGGACAGATTCTGGAAGTCGATTTGTTTTGGCGATTGCCGACGCCTCGAGAATAATTTTGATATGGGACCGGCTGGGTTGGAAATTTTTATTCGTTATCTTTCCAGGCATATATAGAACGTCAAAATCCGAGTCCGTATGCGTCCTGGGTGTCCGTTTTAGTCCAGACTGGTCCTGGGCTCCGAAACAAACTCGAAGTCGGTTTTGATTGGGCCTCCACCTTGGCTTGGACATCCTTGCTGGCCCATCACGTCTCCAATCACCTCTCCAGCTATCTCATCATCATCTCCATGGTTTCTAACAATAATTAATTCATTAGGTAGCAATCTATTCTCAAAACCACATAATAAAAATATTACAAACGATCTCATCTGTAAATTTAGGTGATGCACATGAACTTTCATCTTAGTTGAAGGAGTGTTGTGTGTATCCATGAGTGTGATATACTCATCATTCTCCCCCTTTTGAATTAGAGTCGTCCTCGACTCGATCCCATCTCTTTCTTCCAATAGTGGTCTCAAATCTAAAATATAAAATATAGAACTATTACTAAACTTGGAATGCACCTCGTGTTTATATGTGTTATGAAAATTATCATCACAATGTGAAACCATAATAGAAGGCATGCCATGCAAATTAATGACCTCTTTGAAAACTTGCTCAGCAATATGAACATCATTCTCACTCTTATGACAAGATGGAAAATGTGTGATCATAAAAACACTAGAAAAACATGACATGACATGGTAATTGTTATTACAGTTTTCTAGTTCATCATTTGGTTGTACAACACAAGGAGTATTCATGTTTGTGCAAATATAAACTTTATGCACCATAAATACACCTCTATGATCATAGTTTCCTATAGCATAAAATTTGTTTCTTGTTAGTAAAGGCAATTCAGTTTGAGAAAAGATTTGCTTCTCCACGGTATTTAGATCACAGAGAACATCAAATTCAATATAACCCAAAGTATTTAGAGAAGAAAATAATTTCTGCTCATTCTTTTCACATCTTATTAAAATCAAATGTTTTATTTCAGCACTAGTAGGTGAATCATAAGCAAAAACATCAATCTTGTTCATTTGTTGTGGCAAAGGTATAAGTGAAGCAGTGGCACACAACTCCTCTTTATCACAAGGATCAGTAGATAAATCAACTTGTGGCAAAGGCAAATCAAGACAAGGTTCCAATACAACAAGATTGTTGGAACAATTCATCACATCAAGAAAGCTCTTACCTGAAGCAACAACATGTTCTTCATCTTTCATACTATCCTCTTCTTTGTGTAGAACCTGAAATGTATTAGTTGCAACAAGATGCAAGGAAATATGTTCATCATCTAATTCAGATTTTGATGTAAGTGTTGCAACATTTGAAATAGTCCATTCTTTCTTAAATGGTTCATTCTTTCTTCTCTCAAGTCTTTGTTGATCCTCTTCTAAAATTTCAGCAGTAGACATAGGTTTAAGAGTAACTCTTCTACCATTGTATTTAAATGAATATCTATTAGCAATGGTATTGGGCAAAGCATTATTTGTAGAAATCCAAGGCTTACTCAATAACAAATCACACGCTTGCATAGGCACTATATCAAAATCTGCACAATCCTTATAAGAACCAATAAAAAATTCAATGCGTGCAATTTTATCTACCTTTATCTTACCACAAGAATTTACCCACTGGATGTAGTATGGACATGGGTGTGGCTGTGTGGTCAAGCCGAGCTTCTCAACCAATTCCAAGCTTGCGATGTTGTTGCTACTCTCTCCATCAATGATGACATGACTACGTCGATCCTTCACAACAAAGTGTGTCTGAAACAAGTTGTTCATTTGATTTTGCTCTACCTTCTCCATTTGGGAACTAAACACTCGTTGTGCTACAACACTTGTATCAACCTCATTTGACACCATCGACTCATCACCATCGGTGTTGTAACCTGTCATTGTTAATAGAAAACAAGAAAACACACAAGAGTATATTTTCCTATCACCACTGTTTGATCACGGTGGAAACTCTCAACAAGCAAATGACAGCACCTAACTGAGATCTTACAAGATTCTTAGTAGCAAAACAGAGGATACCTTGGAGAGTGTGATCCGATGATTGCGAGGGTCCAAAAATTTGTGCCTATTCAGAAGGACATGTATGGAGCTAGGTAGGCAATTTATAGTAGCAAGGATTAGCAAAATTTGAATTCAGAAATTACAAAAGTGAATAATAGTCCCAAGCTAGTCTATGTCACTGGCCTAAACTTGTCTTGGACCTAGTTCAAGCAAGCAAGCAAATGTCTCAACAAAGGACACAAAGGCTGCAAGCAATTCTGAATTTTTTTCTCTTCTCCTTTTGTTTTTTTCTTGTGTTATAGGTGCGGCTTTTTCTTCTTATTTTTTTTCAGCGCCTCTTTGCCTTTTACTTCTTTCATGATTTTTTTGACATAGAACTGCAGCAAGAGTTGCGAACTTTATAGCACAAAGGAAAAACCTAAACTTTCTTTTTTGTACTCTTTACGTGAGGAATAGATGTACTTGTAGAACAGAACCGATAATTCTCATATGCAACAACGTGCAGCACTCTCTTGACTCAAGGAACAACATGCAACAGAAAACACTCTAAGTTTCTTTTGCGCATAAAAAGTAGAAGGCTAGATGTTAAATAAATATTTAGTGCAAACAATTCCAGCAGTACTATTCTTTCAACGTGTGCAACAATCTGATTTCTTTTTCTTGATTGTCTATGAACAAGGACATACACGACTCAAACAATACCAAAGAACAAGTACTAGACCAACAACACAATGATCTTGTAGGGACTAAGATTCAGAGAAGCAAACTAAACTGAAAATTGCAAGGCACAAGGGGGGTGTATGACAGCGGAAACACGACGAATAAATATTTTTGTAGGGCAATTTTCTGGACTCTAGGATTGAATAAAATAACAAGGATAAGGGCGAACCTAACGGTGTACCTGAAGCTCTGATTACCACTTGATGTGAACAAGGGTTCCCGATCTTCCGATAGGTTCTAATGATCTTGATTAATGCGGAGGCGATACACAAATCGATCCGGCTTTCGAACGACACGTTCTGAACCCCGCAATCGTAGCACAACGTCTCCTCTGGTTATCAACCGTTCAAGAACGATTGACCTCGCCGAGAAGGCTTATCCTTGCCTGCAAATCAAGAATATAAGCAAGAACAAAGAAGATTGCAACCAAATTTCCAAGTATACGATGAATCTCACAAGTTGGAGTCTCACAAACTGATCAAACGGCGAAACTGTTATCAACAGAATAATCTAAGCAAAACCCCCAAACCCTAATGAAGAGGTGGCAGCTGTGTATGAGGACCCTAGGGTCGTGCAAGACCCCCTGGACGCAGCCCTAAGGGGGTCAACTCGTTACACGGCCCAAAGACCGATTACGGTGTCGCAACACCAGGACAAATTCTGGAAGTCGATTTGTTTTGGCGATTGCCGATGCCTCGGGATGAATTTTGATATGGGACCGTTTGGGTTGGAAATTTCTTTTTGTTATCTTTCCAGGCATATATAGAACGTCAAAATCCGAGTCCGTATGCGTCCTGGGTGTCCGTTTTAGTGCAGACTGGTCCTGGGCTCCGAAACAGACTCGAAGTCGGTTTTGATTGGGCCTCCACCTTGGCTTGGACGTCCTTGCTGGCCCATCACATCTCCAATCACCTCTCCAGCTATCTCATCATCATCTCCATGGTTTCTAACAATAATTAATTCATTAGGTAGCAATCTATTCTCAAAACCACATAATAAAAATATTACAAACGATCTCACCTGTAAATTTAGGTGATGCACATTGTTGACGGCTGTTAAGTACCATTTTCAACCGTCAACTATACTCAAATAAAGGATAATTTGGCATTTCATACACGCATGCTTTAGCACAATAATATAGTTCCACTTGTACTTGGAGAACTTTGTGCATGCAGGAGGAAATGTGAAGGAAACACCTCAAAAGGCAAGAAAACACACTTTCGACCAATCAGAGAGCGCCACATGGATGTCACACGGATTGAAGGGCCCATTTGCAGCACTTAACCGACGTAACTCCCTGTAATACCGCGGGAACCGACGTCAGGGCCCACAGGACAGCCACCTGGAGAAAGCACAGGCCAGGAGGGGCCACCCCCAGGTCGGCCGACCTGGTCAGGTCGGCCGACCCAGCCGGGCGCCCTCTCCGCCTGGGCTTCCACGTGTTGGTCATGCAAGTATGGTACTTGGGTGACTGATTTGCATCAATTATTTGTTAGTCTACTGGTTCGTTGAGGTAGGCGGCAGGTGGTGACAGCCCTGTCCGTCCTTTGAAATCCTCCCCGCTAGGCTAGTGCGTAGGCTCTTGGCGGAAGTCGCCTGTGGATGCAGGGGTAAGTCCGTGCCTGAAGTGCTATACTATTGACTGCTGAACCTGAGTGTGGGTCTGTATGTATTCTACTTAGGCTATGCAACTGTATAGGAATGTATAGTAGGAGTAGCTTAACCTAGTCTTTCCTCCACTAGACTTTATTTATTTGGTAGGAATCTTCTGTGTGTGTCACACTACCCGGTTATTATCATGTACCCGCCTGTCTTGGTTAGATATCCTTGCTAATTGTTAACATGATCTTATATGTTAGTAACGCTTCTTGATCATAACCTTCCTCTGGGATAAACAAATACGATACCCTGAATACTTCCGGGTGAAATGCTACAGCGGTATTCTCCGTGCGCTTGTGGATTTTACCTACTTGACTCTGGGACATATTAGTGAACCGTTTCTGGCCCCGTGCTGGGAATGATTTATTAATATGGCTTAGCAAAAGTCAACAAGCATTTCTGGCGCCGTTGCCGGGGAAGGCGTATGATTAAGAAAAATTACTAATGTATATAGTAGTGTTGCAATTATTAAGGCTATCTCCTAAGCAGGTTAACCTTGCTTTGTTTTCTGCATTTTGTATGAAAACAGGGTAGTGTATGACTGGTTTCGACTTGCCGACAAACTTCACTGAAGATCCTGAGTCACTCCTGAGAAGGACACGAGCTAGGCTCACCCCTCCTCGTAAGGAGACTCGGCCAATCGAACCTGTCATTCCCGCACCATCAAGCTCTAAGCAAATGGCCGACAAGACCCTCCGCGAGTTCTCCGCTCCCTCCGCTGCCAACATCCCTACGGGACCAGCTGGCAATGTGGGAGATGCGAACTTCGAGATCAAGACCGGTCTCATCACCATGGTGCAGGCTAGCCCATTCTGTGGGAAAGCCAATGAGGATGCTAGTGCTCATCTCCAGCAATTCCTGGAGATTTGCAACACGTTCAAAATGAAGGACGTCACCCCCGACGCTGTTCGCCTTCGACTGTTCCCGTTCTCTCTCCTTGGGAGAGCGAGACAGTGGTTCTACGCAAACCCTGAAGCTGTGAACACTTGGGAGAAGTGTTCAGCTGCGTTCCTTGCAAAGTTCTTCCCGCTGGGCAAGACCAATGCCCTCCGCGGAAGGATCTCAAGCTTCCAGCAGGAGTCGAAGGAGTCGATTCCTGAGGCATGGGAGAGGCTCCAGGAGTACATCCTGGCATGTCCCCACCACGGGATGGATGATTGGCTGATCATCCAGAACTTCTACAACGGGCTTACTCCGTCGGCCCGCGACCACCTCGACGCTGCTGCTGGTGGAGCCTTCTTCTCGCTCACTGTAAGCAAGGCAAAAGCTTTGATCGAGAAGATGGTGTCCAACCAAGGTTGGAATGAAGAACGCCTCCAACCTCGCCAGCGAGGCATGCACTCCGTCAAGGAGGTTGACATGCTCGCCGCCAAGATTGACCTTCTCATGAAGAAGATGGACGACCAAGCCAATGGAGAAGTGAAAGCCCTAGATGCTCGGATGACTTGCGAGGTCTGTGGCAACACGGGACACTCGGGCAATGACTGCCCTGAGACCCGTGAGGACGTAATGTTCATGGGCAACAACAACAACAACGGCTACCGTCCACAAGGAGGTCAAAGTTGGGGTCCACCACGTCCCAACTACCAAGGAGGTAACTCTGGCAACTTCTCTGGTTTTAATTCCGGTTATAATCAGCCCTCCTTGAAAGATCTTGTGCTTGGTCAAGCTAAGGTTAATGATAACATTAGTAAAAAGCTTGCCACCACTGATAGGACTCTTGAGAGCATCCACACTAAGATAGAGGGTGTTTCCTCTGCTCTCAAGAATCAGCTGAGCTTTAATAAAATGATAGAAACTCAATTAGCTCAGTTAGCTGCTGCTGTTCCTACTGCTGAGTCGGGGAAAATCCCGGGGCAACCCGAGACCCCCTTAGAAAATGTTAATACGGTTACCACGAGAGGAGGTAAGTCCACTCGGGATCCGCCATACCCTAACCATGCAGGAAAGGACACATCAGCTGAGAAGCCGGCAGAAGAAGAAGAACTGCCGCCCAGGAAAACGGCCCCACATGAGTTCTATGACACGAACCTCATGCCGTTTCCCGAAAGAAGAAGGAAGCCCACCGTGGACGAGCAGTTCACACGCTTCGTTGAGGTAATCCAGAAGCTGCACATCAACGTGCCCTTGCTGGATGCGATACAAGTACCCACGTACGCTCGCTACCTCAAGGATCTTATCAGCAACAAGCGCCCACTACCGACCACAGAAATTGTCAAGCTGACGGAAGAGTGTAGCGCTGCTATACTCAACCGGCTTCCTGAGAAGAAGAAAGATCCAGGGTGTCCCACGATCACCTGCTCGATCGGGACAAGTGTGAGCGTCATGCCGAAGGATGTCTTCGACAAGCTCAACTACACTACACTATCCCCCACGCCGATGCAGCTGCTGCTGGCCGATTCAACGGTCCGCTATCCGGCGGGGATCGCCGAAGATATTCCGGTGAAAATCCGGAATTGCTTCATCCCCGTCGACTTCGTAGTGCTTGATATGGACGTCGGGAAGAGCACACCGCTCATCCTAGGACGCCCATTTCTCAGCACTGCGGATGCTCGCATCGATGTAGGAGCCGGAGAAATCCGCTTCCACATCAATGGCAAGGAGGAGAAGTTTGACTTTCGGCCAAGGAAAGAACAGTGCAACATGATCCGTATCAAGTACGGGCCGAACCCAAGCAACATCAAGGAAGTGGAGGTCACTCCGCCAAAGAAGGACAGCCTCATCACATTCATGAAGAACTTCCTTGAGAAGGAAAATGTTGCACAACAACAACTGATGAAGGCAAGGAGGCAAAGGTCACACATTAAGCAACAGCCTCCGAAGTCCACAAGGCAGCAACCTCCGAGGTCTGCAAAGAAACAGGCTGTGAAGCCTGCAAAACCGCAGCCTCCGAAGCCCGAGAAGCCACCGACCGCAACAAAGACCAAGAAGGTGTGGCGAACGAAACAAGAAGCATCATCCGCGTCTTCATCTCCGGGACCGGACAACGCTTCATCGAGCTGAACGCCGGAGAAAAAGTCCCGCTCGTCGGACTTTAAAAGGTGAGTCCTCGCCGGGAGGTTAAACCGGTAGTTATCCATATTTGCTCTTTTAATTGCATATTTGCTTTCCACCACATTTTGATTTTTCCCGACCACTGCATTTCTGCATTTTTGAATTTTTCCAGTCACCTTGAATTTTTCAAAACTCATTTGCATTTTTGAAAATTTAGAAAATAGGTTTTTGGGCTTTCCATTTTGAAAAGATTTTTTGTCGAGCTTTTTGAGCAAAAAGGCAGCAGGGGACAAATCCCCTAGCCGTTGGGGAACACATAGGAAAAAGGGGGCTGCCAGGAGGCCCACCTGCCAGGTCGGCCGACCTGGTGAGGTCGGCCGACCTCCTGGCCCCACTTTTTCCTGTGCTCCTTTCTCCCAACGGCTATATGGCCGTTGCTCTGTCTCTTGCTAACGGCCATCTTGCTTCCTTGGCTATAAAAACCGCCCAGGAGGGGGAGCTTCACCATTCCAAGCTCATCTTTCACTCCCCTCTTTTGCTCACTTGTTGCTCTCCCAAAATTTCGTGTTCTTCAACTTTACTACAGCCCCAAAAACCCAAAAAAATATTTCCCCTCTGTTTTAGTGCATTTGCAAGTTGTTGTGAAAAGAAAACCAATTTCGGAGAAGCTCGGGTTTGTCGTTTTCACTAACGCTCACCCGAACACTTGTTCGATCTTGTTTTTTGTTCTTGTCTTGTGTTTGTTCCTGTGTGCAGCCATGTTCAAACGAATGAAGCAAGTCGCCGGAATCAAGCGGAGAAAAAGCACTCGTGCAAGCACGAGTCAAGCATCCTCCGTCGAGCTCACACCAAGTCCGGGGCATGGTGACCCCGAAGCTGAAATTCCGGAGGAAAGGCCAGCCTTGCTCATCACCGAGGAGCATCTCGACATCAAGGACGACCGCGAGGGCCAAGCCATCGCGCTCATGAGAGAACGGCCATTCGCCCACACCCGACGCTTCGATCCGGACTTCCTCGAGAAAATAGGTATGAGAGAAGAATTTGCCTCTATTTTTCGCACTATGGGTTGGCTAAATTTCGTAGAAGTAGATGAGCCGGGTTCTCGTTTGCTTACTATGCAGTTTTTATGCACCCTTAGAAAGTATGATGAAGGCATTTCTTTTCGCTTGTTTGGGCAAGAGCGCTTGGTCACATGGGGTGATCTTCATGCTATGCTAGGTCTAAATCCTAAATGTAGGCTAGACTTAGATAAAGCGCTAAAGGGGTTCCATAAAGAAAGTTTTTGGAAAAAGATTTCCGGAAACGAGTGGGGTCCCAAGCCTAGAACAAGTGCCATCCATAATCCTACACTTAGATTTATGCATGTGTGGTTGGCTATGACCTTGTTTCCTCGAGGTGACATTAGGGTTGTCCGGCAAGATGAATTGAAAATACTTTATGCCATGGTTAAGAAAATTAGGGTGTCACCCGCGGAATGCATGATTGATCAATGGTTAGACAATATAAAGTTGACAGGACCAATTGAGTGCACCTCTTTAGTTACTCGCATTGCGCAGAAGTGTGGTCTGCTTGAGAATGTTCATATTGAATATTTGACGGTAGATAGAGAATTTCTAGGCGAGGACTATTTTGTGCAAGGACATACTTTGAAACATGGTCCAAATAATACCTTGATCTATCACTTTCCCGGGTATACAAATGAATTCCCGTTACCTAACCCGGGTCTTCGTTTGTATCACTGTCGGGCACTAACCCTCCCACTTGAGCCAGTGGGAGAAGTTCGCAGGCATAGTGTTTCAGGGCGACCGACACGTTCCCGTAGGCATATGGAGCCTACACCGGAGTTTCACACTCCGACCGGAGATCCGGTATGGGAGCAGCCCCCGCCACACGACGAGGCGGGTGCATCAACATGGCAGGCCGGAGCATGGGAATCTCAGTACCATTACCCCATGCAGACGTCATCAAGTTCAAGCGGACCGCCATCCTTTGCCACTCGGTCATTCTCATCCCATGGGTTCCGTGAACTCAACTATGGGATGTCCGAGTTGACAAGGAGGGTGGACGACATTGATTTGCGCACCGAGAGCATGCAACAAACTCTCACGCAACATGTCGCCGACACCCAGCAATGGCAGAATTTCAGCGACAACCAATTCCGCCAGCTGAACGCGATGATGGCTCAGAATCAGAACAATTGGGATGCCTTCTTCCGCTCCCAAGGCTACGACCCGAACCAGCAGATATGAGCAAGAACAAGCTTGGGGGAGGACCTCCCTTCTCACGGTAACTCGTATCTTTCCCCTTCCCTTTTCTTGCATTTGCTAAATCTGAAATTCCATAAAAATTTGCAAAACATAAAAAGAACAAAAATATTTCCCTTTTTCATGCGCGGTATGAATGTGTATAATTTTCCTATGTTGAGATGATGAATAGTTGCTCTGTCCTTTATTCCTCTCTAAAGCTAGTTTACAACTTAGTACTCTCTCAAGAGTTAGGTTTGTTGGTAAATCTTGCCTTGAACTTGAATCTTGTGGGTAGCATATGCATTCTCTAGTTCTAAGTTGTTGAGAGGTATGATATGATAGATAGGGCTGCTATGATCTTGCTCAACGTAAAGCTTGAATTCCGGAGTTTTATTTTTCAAAATGACAAATTGATAAGTTCCTCAATGATGAAATTCCCACCACAGCCATATGTAGTGTTTACATTTGAAAACCTTTACACATATGCTGCTTGTTTCACATTGAGCTTAGTCAAAATTGTTGTGACCCTAGTAGAACTCTTTTCATGCTTTCTTGATCAAGATCATGTACACACATCCACCGCCATGAGCTATCCTTCTAAATCAAGAAGATAGCATCCACCATATCCACCGTGAGCTATTCTTCTACACCGAAAGAAAGCCACTATCCATCCATCTATCCAAAGAAACACTCCATATATCCATTGCAAAATTCCTCTCTCAAAGTATTCATTGCAAACTAGGACTATGGCTATGCAAAAAAAAAAAAAAAAAAAAAAAAGAAAAAAAAATGCTCAAAAAAAAAGAGAGCAAGCAAAAGATAGCCATAGCCTAGAAACTCCAAAAGAGAGAAGGAAAATTCAAAAAGGAGTTATTTCTTCCCATCCACCATTCCTCCGTTCTCCCACACACTTGCACATCTTGATCAAGATTGTTTGAATTGATGTTTTTCTTGGATCCGGTTTTTTGACATAGCAATATTATGTGAACATGAGTGCCTCATATATCCCTACCTTGAGCTCCACATAAAGCCTTATTTAGAAGTAGGTGATTATAGGCAACACTTTGCCTTGGTGAGGAATCATACACATATTGAGTGATCCGAGAGAATCATTTGAGGAACTTGGTTTTTATTTTCAAAATCTTTTGAAAACCTCCGGAATAACATAGCGGAATCTAGAGCAAGTGATTGGTGCCCTGCAATTGTTCTATCTCTCAACCGCCCAAGACAATGAGGTGTAAAAGCCCCATGGATCGAGGTAAATGGGTAAGTTATGCGCCAATATATTTAATTCTAGGAAGAGTACTTTGTTGTGCGCATAGTATTATTGAGGAGTAGGACATTGTAGCAACTCCTGATCAACAACTTAAGTTTATCTTTGATTCGGGACGAGCAAAGGGTAAGCTTGGGGGAGTTTGTTGACGGCTGTTAAGTACCATTTTCAACCGTCAACTATACTCAAATAAAGGATAATTTGGCATTTCATACACGCATGCTTTAGCACAATAATATAGTTCCACTTGTACTTGGAGAACTTTGTGCATGCAGGAGGAAATGTGAAGGAAACACCTCAAAAGGCAAGAAAACACACTTTCGACCAATCAGAGAGCGCCACATGGACGTCACACGGATTGAAGGGCCCATTTGCAGCACTTAACCGACGTAACTCCCTGTAATACCGCGGGAACCGACGTCAGGGCCCACAGGACAGCCACCTGGAGAAAGCACAGGCCAGGAGGGGCCACCCCCAGGTCGGCCGACCTGGTCAGGTCGGCCGACCCAGCCGGGCGCCCTCTCCGCCTGGGCTTCCACGTGTTGGCTCCTCCGTGACTCCTGATAACGGTTTGAGATGCCTTCCGTGGCGGTTACGCTCCCTTGCCGACCTATTGAGGCTATAAATAGGAGGGTGTGCCTTCACATTCAACACACACCACAAGAAGCATTTCTCTCTTGCTAGTAGTAGTTCTTGGAGTTTTAGTGGAGTTAGGCTGAGTCTAGAGCTCTCTAGTCCCAAGTCTTCACTTGGAATTGGTATGGCTCTTGTATCTTTTCCCTTTTGTAAGACTTTACTCTTATCAATATATATATCTTTTCTATATAGTTGTGCTTGGGTCATGAGTTTCTTGTTTGATTTTGTGATCCATATATGTGATAGTATAGTCTACTTGTGTGATAGTAGTTTATATTTATTATACTACTATTGTCATGCTAGTTATATACCGTCACTATAGTCTAGTTTATATGTTATAGTCTCTATGCTTAGTTTTAGCTGATAAAGTATAGCATGGGTTTGGTGATCGTATTCGTACGATAGCTCTGCCTCGTTAATAGTAATCGCGGAGGGACAGAGTGCTCTTTGGTCATGCAAGTATGGTACTTGGGTGACTGATTTGCATCAATTATTCGTTAGTCTACTGGTTCGTTGAGGTAGGCGGCAGGTGGTGACAGCCCTGTCCGTCCTTTGAAATCCTCCCCGCTAGGCTAGTGCGTAGGCTCTTGGCGGAAGTCGCCTGTGGATGCAGAGGTAAGTCCGTGCCTGAAGTGCTATACTATTGACTGCTGAACCTGAGTGTGGGTCTGTATGTATTCTACTTAGGCTATGCAACTGTATAGGAATGTATAGTAGGAGTAGCTTAACCTAGTCTTTCCTCCACTAGACTTTATTTATTTGGTAGGAATCTTCTGTGTGTGTCACACTACCCGGTTATTATCATGTACCCGCCTGTCTTGGTTAGATATCCTTGCTAATTGTTAACATGATCTTATATGTTAGTAACGCTTCTTGATCATAACCTTCCTCTGGGATAAACAAATACGATACCCTGAATACTTCCGGGTGAAATGCTACAGCGGTATTCTCCGTGCGCTTGCGGATTTTACCTACTTGACTCTGGGACATATTAGTGAACCGTTTCTGGCCCCGTGCTGGGAATGATTTATTAATATGGCTTAGCAAAAGTCAACACATATGAACTTTCATCTTAGTTGAAGGAGTGTTGTGTGTATCCATGAGTGTGATGTACTCATCAATAAGACCTCCCATCCTTTATATACAAAGGGACACGGCGGATTGAGGCATCCATACCCAATCAAAACAAATCAATCTACACCTTTATCTCTATTCCTTTGCTTTCTACCCTAAATTCCAATCTCAACCCTAATTGTTGTTCTTCTTCGTCTCTACAGCGTTAGAAGGTGTCCTAGATGGCCTGCCGACTCTAGGATAACCCAACGTGCGTTTGCCATGATGGGGTCCCACCCGAGCGAGTGTTTGTTGGTTTTCATCGGAACCCCGACGAAACCGAAGACTTCGATTTCGGAAACCAGATGGTCCGGTTTGGGCAGATTCAGTAGTGAGTTTTGTTTCTACCATCCACATAAGGACGTGCACATGTAGCGGCACTTTTCGGCATCATCAGATGCATCATGAAATTTTTAACTCTGCCCTTGATCTTGTGTTGGTACCAAAATTTGACTGGCCTCAGTGGTCAGCCTCGTGGAGTCAGAATCGGCCAAAGTTAATAGAGCTCAATGGCCGAAGAGAATAAAGTGGGTCCGTTAGGGTTGTTTGTCTTTGATTATTTTTTAGTTTAGATTTAGTTTAGAAATAAATCAAGTCAGTTTGTTTGAGAGTCTTGACCGAATCGGGTCAGAACCCATTACATGGGGTTATAAATATGTAACAGGATTTGTAAAAAAACAACACTTTCGTTCAATACAATTCGGTGCATCGCCAAACTTTTTTTCAACGACATCCTCGTCTCGCGTGGGCTGCCTCGGCTCCGATCTCGGCGAGAGACTTGGATTAGTCACCCTCAGTAATTTCATTAACTTCTGCTAGTACTTTCTTATTAAGTTGATATTCTAGTTGCTATCTCGGTGAGAGACTTGAAAATGCTAGTTATCCAGTAATTAGATTTTTATTTGGTTTGTATTATGGACATAGATTGCATTACAGTCTCGGTTGGATCCGATCTTCTGTGATTTCTGTGGGTTCTATAGGCCAGGTTTTAGATCTATTATTCGAGTCACTCGATCGATTGTATCTATAATTAAACTAAATCTAGCTTTATTTGCCATGTTTGAATACTGTCTCGATTAAGTTCGATCTGTTCGAATCAGTAAGGCTACATCGACTTTGATCTCTTGCTGGGCTGATAGGGTTAGGCTCGATCTGTTTATAGGCAGAGTTGATAGAGTTCTGTCAGGATATTTAGCCGGCAGGTTATCACGATTTGATCGACTTTGCAGAGTTTTTGCTTAGTTATTGCTGTATATTAGAAGTCGATTGCCCCCTTTTATTTAATAGGATTAGATTTGTGAATTCGAGGCATATTTGTAATATCAGCTATTAGATCTATCGACTTAGTACCTATCGACACGCACAGTTCTGTGCATGATTACTGTACTTCTATCGACTCTGACCTATCGACTTCACTTCATCGATAGAGCGAGTTTTAGCACATCTATCATAAATCCATCGACTCTGTTCTTTTAATTTGATTCCTTTCGGCCTTATTCACGCTTTGTTTTATATTTACTTATTAAGTTACCGATAAGTCAATATAAATCAGCTGATTAGTTTATTTTAATATTATTTACTGTTTATAGCCATCAGCTGTTTTCACTAATAGTGATCATCGGCTTGTCCTAGGCCGGTGACCCGTGAAATCTGACTGTTCGTTTTCTTTATCAATTTACAGGAAAAATCGACTGACACGCTCCGGTTTCCGTATTGAGCCTGCACTAGAGTTAAGCAGATCTCCTAGGTCACACGTGTGATTTTTACGTTAACACTGCCACAAATAAAATGGTACATATGGGTGAAGCCAGGATCGTGAACTGCCAGTGTCATCGTCATTTCATACCGAGTGATCTGGAACTGCCGGTGTCCCATGAAAAGAACTATTTTGCATGTAATAATTCTTATTTTTGCTTTGCTGTGTGAGTGTGAGTATTGCTGTGTGAGTGTGAGTGATCTGGAACTATTGGATTCTTATCCGGTTGGTGTGCTGTGTGAGTGTTGATGTTCCAGTGTTGTTTTTTTTTTTTTTGAAGTATCGTATCTACGACAATCACAAACATTTAGTTCCAAAAGTAGCAAATATTATTGTAACATTAAACAAGATTAAATATAGTTGAAGCTTTCAATTGTGCGTATCATTTTCTGGAAGAGTGAGGGTCGCTCAAAATAACAGATCCGACTTGTGACCATAGCTCAAAAAGCATAAATATTTTCTACAAACACGTCATTAACAAATCCACCAAATCCGATTGCGTCCAACATTAAATATTCATACTCAGACAATCATATTCAGATTAATACACTTAAATATTAAGACTGAGACCATCATATATTCAGATTACATTATGTATATAATTAATTGATGTAAAAAGAAAAAGTTGCGTTAATGGGATCCTCGTCCTCGGCGTCGGCAATCACATACCAGTTAACCCTCATAGGATCGAACTTGGCATTGAAGCGGTAATTTACAGGTTTGTGTAAGACCTTTTCCCCGTAGTCTGTTGGTGAAGAGGACACGAACTTCGTCATAAGCAAAGACATTTCCATCTGAGCGCCAGGTGGGCCGATGCATACCAGTGACATATAACGAGAATAGTCTTCGCGTTCCAAACTCACAAGAAACAGAAGACTGGTGTCATGTCCCTCAGAATTCACCGAGATAAAATTGTATCCGTCACGAAGGCTTACTTGGAAAAACTTCTTAGACGTCGTAACTGTGCACGAAACCCTGAGTACATGCGATGTACTTCAGGAGACCCATCGTGGTGGGTCCAACATAGTTGCATTTCCTGTCGGGGCAGTGACACGGTCCATACAGGCACGCCTTTACGTGTGCCTCGCGGCCGTGATACACCGGACGTGTGTTGCAACCATATACCACGTTCAGGCAATGGACATGAACGCTGTCCACAAGCCCCTCCATGTCGAAGGAGCGGGTGAATACGACTATGAGCCGGCAAACGGGGCACCTGCCTAAACCTTCAATTGTTTTAAGCTTCTC
Source organism: Eleusine indica (assembly GCA_030378355.1). Taxonomy (NCBI): domain Eukaryota; kingdom Viridiplantae; phylum Streptophyta; class Magnoliopsida; order Poales; family Poaceae; genus Eleusine; species Eleusine indica. The sequence continues at coordinate 22,540,829 of CM059498.1, read as the reverse complement.
ACAGCACTGTCGCACAACACATGTCCCCGATCGCATTGGAAGATATGGCCCTTGAGTGGATTGGTGCAGATTCTGCAGTTGAGGAAGTTATTACCATTTTGGTTATGCAACACAAACGTGTGTCGAGACTTAATCTCGGCAATATATTTATACGGCTACGTCGGAACTAAGAACTATGATGGTAACACAAGACGTCGAATTAGACAGGTTCAGACCCTCTCGGAGAGAGTAAAAACTCTATGTCCTGTATTCTATGGTCAGTATTGCAATGAGAAAATCTGGTGCCCTCGGTGGGGAGGTCCCTACCGGCTTATATATTCGGTCACCAGGCGGTACATAAAGAGTTCTACTCGAAATCTACAAGGATAAACATAGAAAGTCTATCTCTAATTGCCTTGCGCTCTAAGCCAACTCGATCGGTTCCCTTATTGGTGGGCCACCAGGTCGTTTACCGACTTAAGCATAGCTATGGATACTGGTAAGGTAAGTATTCCAAAAAACGGCACATCCATTGTTGTCGGCGCTGCAGCTGCCTTCCCTGATCTCGGTCGTTTCACGGTCCACCTCAGCAACATCCATTGTTGTCCTCTTGGATGTGGGAGCACGACGTGGAGCCGCTGCTGGACGGGTTGCGGAAGCGCGATCCGCTGGACGGGAAGTGGGAGCCCTCCATGATGTGCGTGTAGGACGGGATCTGAAGTGGGGAATGAGGGTATGGGAGCGCCGGCATGATGAGAGTGTGCCCCTTGTTGGCGGCATTTATAGAGAGACGACAGGCAGATGAAAGATCAAACGTGCGCTGGGCGTCCCTGTGGCTTCAACCTGCGTGCCTGCATGCAGCCAAGGCATTGAATAGCTTGGTAATTTGAAACGAGTCCAGCCACGGAACACCAGCTGCTTCGTCATGTAGAACGGTGTGAACAGCGTTCATGTCAACTACCCAAATGTGGCATATGATTGCTACACCCGACGACGCCTCATGCGCCACTGCCACGCGAACCGTTGCGAGTCAAACATGGCTGTCGAGAGCGCCTCAATCAGTCAGAGCCGCGTGCTTGGTGCTTAGTCACCAATCCACCATTAAATCAGATCGCGTATATGCAAAATAATTTCTCCATTACTATTTCTCCATTTCATTCAAATTCAGCTACCGAACCGAGGCGTAATTCAAATTGATCTACCAAAACGAGGCCTAAACAATTCGCAAAAAAGGGGCCTAAACCCACCGGACCAGGCCAAGCCCAATACATAAAGCGATTATAGTTTGTTCCTTGTCTGAACAAAATGAGCCGGGCAGTTACCTGGGCCTGGCCGCCTCCTTGACCGAAGTAAGGGTGAGCCTGGCCTCCATCACCACCACGCCCTCCTCTGCGGTGCTGCTGGCCACTGCTGGCGACAAGTTCATGCCACCCCTGCCGGCTAGTTACGGCAAACTCATGCCGGTCACTGCCGCCGGCAATTTCACTTATTAGCAGTATATGGTTGTCTATATAGCTGGTAATTGCTTTCCTGGTAGCTGGTATACTTGGTATAAATAGTATACTAGGTAAACCCTAAACCCTAGTATACTTGGTGAAAATAGTATATTAGGAAGATTCTAAAGTTGACGGACCATTTTGATTATATATGCTCCTAGGCCATCTTTTGCATGTAAAGTTTCCAAAAAAAAAATCCAAGCCGTGCTTTGTGTTGGTAGTGAGACCTTGATGAATTTCCAAGGGTGCACGTGAGCGCACCCGTCCAGAAATAAAAGGGTTCTGGAGCAGTCTTTACTAAAATGGGCAGAACTTTCCCTACATTGATCTAACGGTCAGGCCATTTGCTTTAGCTGAAAATAGACTTCACAATATTTCCATCCAGGATGCTGACCCTTGATGCGTCAAGCGGGACAGAGGTAGTTCTCGACCCTTGGTGAGTCGAGCATGGCGGGGGAGGCTCTCGACCCTTTATGGGCCGACCCGGGTGAAGGCGGATTCGGTATAGCCTCTGAGATACAGTCGAGGCGTGGCTGGTGCTTACGCCTACAACGTCCTAATGAGCTCGCCGGTTTAAGTTATGTAGGTGCGGGTTTTTTGAGCCTAGTTGGTGCCACATGGTACCGCCAGTTTTTACCCCTGACAGTAGCCCCCGAGCGAGTCGAAGAGTCATTCGAGGGATGTCGCTTAACCTCCATGGGCGGAGCGGAGCTTTTGCTCGGTGGCTCAAATTTCTGATGGGGGTGCACGTGAGCGCACCCGTCGGGTGTAGCCCGTGAGCCAGAGGGCGAGTTTGGAAAGACTCACGCTTTGGCTTTGTCCACTTGCGCCAGTCACGGGTGTAACACCGCGACTGGGTCCCTTGGGTCCCATCACATGTCGGTGAGTTTGGTGGCTTCGGGCTCCGTACGAGCCCCAGGCCAAGACGTGTCGGATGCAGTTTGTCTTTTGTGGGCTCATGGTGAAAAGAATCACCTTTTCCTAAAAAGAGGAGTCGCCATATCGGTCAAGCAGCAGGGTTCTGGCTTTACATGGCATGTGGGGTGACTGGACACCATTTTATCGGGCATCCCGCTAGTGCATTACGCGTCGGTGGTAATCCAAGGCTGCGACTTAGGGTGGTTCGGCTATTTAAGGCTGTTAGGAGGCGGGACTCTTCCCTCCCCTCAGCATCAAGCCCTCTCTGCTTTAGACCTGGCATCACAAAATCTATCTTTTAGCGTTGTTTGATTTGCCTCTAACTTGAGTCCTGTCGTTGGGATGGCCGCTCAGTGCGGCTGCTCGCTCGACGACAAGAGTGAGGATGAGGATATGGATGATGCCTTAAAGTCAGACGGTCCGAAGCTCGCCGTCTTTACCCAGGACGGTGGGGTGTTGAGGAACCTGCTATTTTGTGAAGTAGCCACCCCTCCCGTGCGTCTTAGATGACACCAGTATGGATGGGTGCAAGAAGAGGCGCCGCACCGGGCCTCTTGTTATTGTAGGGGACGTCAGTCCCTGGGGCTAGCAGCACCCACATCCCTAAGGTGCAGGTAATTTGCTTGCTTCATCGGTCGGAAGGATACTGCAGCCTCAAATGAGGGCATCTTTCCAGTGACGACGAAGCATTATAGGTGTTTCACCTCGTATGTACCAACCGGGGTGCGGGTACTGGCCTTCTTTGTATTAAGCCAACCAGGTCAATTTTTTATTTTTCCCTTTCCTGTAATCACTTGTCATGAGCACTTGTTTGTAAGAGATTTTTGCACGGATCGACCCTTAATGGCTTTGATCAACTAAGATATATCGTGCAATCCCATCGTTGGATCTCTATTGGCGATGCCGGATCTCGAGTCTCTGCTCGGTGCAGTGAGACTAATCAAGCGATCGTTTCGACATTGCTGTTTTCTCCTTCCGCATCCCGTTTGTGAGACGGAGGATAGACCCGGACCACGTTTTTACCTCGAGGGTTCAAACGTGGTGCTCACTGAGCTGTTGTTGGGTTTGTTGGGTTTGTTCGACGGGGTCCCAGCGAACCAGCTGGTGGTCGACTTCATAAATCCGTTTTTTCGACTCGACTGGTTGTCGTGCTCGTTCGGTGGGTCGTGGTGGCTCGTTGCCTCTCTTCGAGGAGATACCAACGGACGAGTCTAAATGGGACTCAAACATAACTTCCATGATGCCCTTGACCTTCGAGGGTTGGGGTATTGGCTGCTAAATATGCCCATTGCTCGTGCCCCTCGCTCTATGTCGCATACTAGGCTGCTGTCGAACCTATTCGAGGGACCAGCCTTAGAACCATGGTGCTATTGGGCCATCGAGGTAGTTTTAAGCCTCTTATCCCACCTTACCTATGTCGGTCGACCCTCGCCCAAGTTGATCGAATCACGGTTTGTCACGTCCTCATCTGGATCAACGTCGATCAGACTCGGCAGGGTCGATCGAGTCATTGTTGCAAGACGTGGTTAGTCGAGGCCATTCAAGGTCGACTCATCCAGACGGCCTCATCAGCGAGGTTTATAACGGGGATTCTAAAATAAGTTTTCTCCCACATTTCAAATTTAAACCTTGGCGCAAGAATTCGGATGGCTTCTACCTAGGGAGAAGTCGGCTTGTTTACCTCACACTTGCGTAGTGGTCGACCTGGGTGAAGCGCAGAGTTATTCCATCTTCCACAATATGGCGATCATGGGTGCACCTTTCTGGCCCAAGTAAATGAGGTTGGTGAGCCCACGAGGTCTTGGAGCCGTTCGGCGTGACGAAGATTACAGAGTCGTGGAGGGTGTGAAGCGAATCAAAGAGACGTGGCAAATTCATACTCGTGCATTATGCGATGAGGAGTTAAGATCTTTACCTCGGGCATGTGGTGGCTAGGTCCCGCAGTCCAATCGAACCATGGCTCTCGGGCGGGTCACCTATTTAACGCGGACTATAGTTGTTTCTTTCCTTTCTTCTCCCTTTCGCCTTGCACTCACATCCTTTCCTGCCCCAGTTCTTGAGAACGTAGCACATCTTGCTGTCTCCTCGACTGCTTCACATCCGCCTCAGATTGTTCAGCTGGACAGGAACACTTGGGTACGCTCGTCTGTGAGGGTGTCACGGATGGAGGAGCTGGTGGACGTAGACTTCCTTCCCCCTCTCACCAACAGCGTTGAGTCGGATTGTGCCGGAGAACGAGATGGCGCCTTACCCTTCGTCGGGCTACGTCATCTTGCTCATGTCGTTCCATAGGAGGGGGGTTGGTGTTCTGGGGAAAGAGTTCCTCTGTGGATTGCTATGCTTCTATGAGATCGAGTTGCAACATCTGAACCCCAACGGGTAACTGCACATCATGTTGTTCATTGCGCTGTGCGAGGACTTCTTGGGGATCGACCCCAACATCGAGGTATGGAAGTACTTCTTTTCCCCCTCCCTATTAATCAGTTCGGTCGACGACGGGGCATGCCCTCTTGCCCTGCAGTCTGCAATTGACCAAGAAGGTTGCACTGATGTACATCTCGGTGCCCTTTCCTTCGAATGTGCCGGGGTGGCAATTGAAGTGGTTCTACCTGTGTAATGACACGGCGCGCCCCTTCCCAGCTTTCACCAATCGATCGATCCGGGAGGCGACGGCGTCCTGGAGTTAGGGTGTAACAAAGAAAACCCAAAAGTTCGTTGACTACGTCGTCTTAGCCATCCAACGCCTGAAAGAGCACGGCCTCAACGGCGTCAGCGTCATAGGGTGGTGGTTTCAATGTCGCTTCGTCCCGCTCATGGCTCGCCCTCTCCCAATGTTCCAGGTTGGCCCTACAGGGCGTCTGACCGCTGGCACCGTCACGGTCGTAGAGGAGCTGACTGGCCGTGAGGTCTTGGTGGAGTGGATCGGGATGGTGCTGTTGTACGTGGATGGTGCCTAGCCGATCCCAGGCTGTCCTCCCATGATCCCTTCCAAGGACATTATTGACGTGGTAAGTGCCCTGGTCCCTTTAGTTTTCTGGTAGTTCGATCATTTTGTCGTCGGCTTGGTTCCTGACCCAACTCTTTGTCCCTGCTCCTTGGATGCAGTCTGACTTGATGGCCCACGTTCATCCGTGGGCCCTAAAGCTTCCTGAGGATGCACCCCTGAGGGCAGCAAACTGTTTCCATGAAGCAGAAGCCTGGGACACCAAGAAGCGAAAGCAAAGCGCCAAGCATGCGAGGCTTCGAAGGAGGCTAGATCGCGAGAAGGAGAAAGTGTGGCGTTGGGACAGGGACGAGGCTACGGACACTGAATCTTTGGCATCAATAGATGAAGACACCAATGGTTCAAAAGGAGATGAGGGGTAGGATGAGTACACCGCTCATCCTTATGATGCTATTGTGTGTGATGTGACAGGTGACGATGATGACGACGAGGAGGACAACGCGGGCCTGGTGGCGGTGCTGCACACCGCTCCTTTGGTCAAAGGCTCGACCTCGAGGTCCCAGGGTCTCACGCTGGAGGCTCACCCGAGCGAGCCGCTGGTCATTGAGGAGGTGGAAGATTCAACTAAGTCGCGGGCTGCGGTCGAGCAGGCTGACTGGGTCGATGCGGTGTCAGCGGCGGCGGATAGCGGGACTGAAGGGAAGCAGCTCCCAAGGCCGAGTGAGCCGGCCGGGGGTGACGGAGATATAGTTCGACCAACTTCACAACAGGTAGCCGTCATTCCTCCCGCGAAGGCGGTACCGGCTGTTGTCCCACCCATTGATACTTTAGAGAAGCAGGGGCGCGACATGGGGTGAGTGGGCGACACGCACATGGTGAAGTGTCGGTCTATCACGAAGAGACGCAACCCTAGACCCTTCACACCGGTCAAGTTGCTTCGAGTCGATGCGGCGGCGAAGATGCGTGAGGCAGGCCAGAAGGCGTCGGGTGCCTCGGGTGCCACTGTCTTGTCCAGTGGGGTGATCGACTACGAGGTGGCTTCCCCGACAGCCCGGGGGCATGGCTTTGTGGCGTCCACCGAGGAGTTCCAGTGGCAGTGGTCGGCACTGCCACCTCAACAGCTCCAGCAACTCCAGGGTCATCCATTGCTATGCCCGCTCAGGGTGTCCTGGTGGATGCGGCCGGCACGCCAGCCCGACGGACGGTCACTGACCTGGCATGGGGCTGGCTGCCGACTGGCATGTCAAAGGTGGTGCAGCGGCCACTACCGCATGTTCTATCGAGCCCTTCCCTCGTGTCGTCAGAGAGGACGAGGTTTATCGACAACTGTAACACCATTGCCATTGATTTTGCTAAGTATTACAATAAGTTCACCCGAAGGTTCCAGGAGGAAGTCGTGGTGATCCTTGCCGATCTCTGTGACGCTCGCCTCAAGCTGGAGACGGTAAAGGGCCATGTGGGGGAGCTCGAGGTACAGCTGAAGGAGGCAGAGGATCATGGATCTGAGCTCCAGACGAAGCTGTAATACATGCAGAGCGAAGATGAGCAGTGTGGCGATTGCATCGGCCAACTAGAGCTGGTGCTTGCCGCCGCACAGAAAGATTGTGATGAGGCTCTGGCGAAGGTGGCTGCTGGTATCGAGGCGACACAGAGCCTCATGGAGTCAATGCGGCTCGAGAAGTCACAGCGTGACTGAGAAACCATGTGGATAATTGCCATGGTTTGCAATATGTGATGAGTAGTTGACTTTGGCTAAATTTGTGTTTGAGTTGAAATGCGGGAAATTAGAGATTGCATGGATTTGTGCATTGCTATGGTTATGACTAACCGGAGTTGGTGAAGGTATTGGTGAAGTTGCTGGAGAAAGGAAATGTATTTGCTTGTCTCATGGTTATGACTAACCGGAGTCGACTTGGCGGTCAACGACGAGAGGATCAGGCACAAGTAGGAGACTTGGACCATATGATCTGGATGCCTGGTGAAGTCAAAGGTGATCCACACCATACACGTAGAGAGGCAACAAGCACGGACGATTTCACGGTTGAGCCTCAAAATCGTGGTGGTGATGAAGATGGCATGTTGACCAATTCAAGGCGAGCGAGATGCCGGTGCAAGTGACAAGGGGGCCCAATGGAGTGGGACCAGGAGAGACTTGTCGGTGGATAGGATCGCAGGCCAAGGTGACACACATCGAGATCAAGGAAGACGCGCTTTGAGAAGCGTGCAAGGCGGTTTCCCGCTTTAGGCCTCAAAACCGGCGGCGGCGATTAGAGGTGCATGTGGCACCATCGCGAAGCTTGTGTCGAGGCGAAGCAAAGATTTGGATGGTTTTCCCCTGGTGGTAGGTGGCAATGTATTGTAGGTCAAGGGTAGAGTTGTCTTAGACTCTAGACCTATATAAGGAGAGGTATGACTGGTGGGAGAGGTGCCTCTTCCCATTGGCCTTGTGTTAGGTTTTCATTAAAAGTGTTAGGAGAGGTCCTCATATATTTGTGGAGAGGAAAGTGTGTGTGAGAGACAAACTTTTCCCTTCCAAATTGTGGGAGGAAGAGGGTGGCTTCCTAGCCATGTATCCAATAATCTTGTATGCAAGGATTAATGATTTAAGATTCAATTTTGTGCTTAAGATCTTCTCTTCTCCCTAAATCCCTAATTTCTCTTTTTCTCTATTTTCAGAGATGCAAGGATTAATTGCTTTGTCTCTGTATTTCCAAAGCTTTGCTCAATCTGTTGACTGGCACTATCGATGGCTAGACCAACACTACTGATGGTCTATTCCAGCTCCCAATCAACACTTCTGATGCTGCGATCGGCACTACCGATGTACTGACAGAACTGTCTGTTTTGGTTGTAGCTTCTTGACCGTTTCGAGTCTCTGCTTTTCTCCTTTGTTTCCGCTGTACTCCGCTACTGTTGCTGATCACTCCTAGGGTTAGCACATCACAAGTTGGGCTATGTAACCTTGGTGATCTGTTTAGAGGTTGGCTTGGGTTGTAATTGGGACATAGGCCTAGTTCTTGAGAAGAACTTTAATTGGCTCCCATTCATCCCCCTCCCGCCCCTCTGGTCGCCTTCTTGGTTATTCAATTGGTATCAGAGCCGGTCTGGTCATTAGTTGACCTTAACTGGCTTTGTGATCCGGAGGTGACATGGAGAATCATGCATTCAAGCTTGTGATATTCAATGGGGAAGATTTTCCCTATTGGAAATCGTGGACCAAGGCTTATCTCCTGAGCCAAGGACGTGCTATCTGGGACATCGTCGAGCAAGAATTCAACATACCTGCCAACCTCGATGCTGCACCCGTTGGTGAGTTAAACAGGTATGAAAACAACTCCAAAGCTGTCAATATCTTGACACTGCTCATGCAATTTGGGAAAAGCTTTACACATACCATGAGGGTACCAACCAAGCCAAGTCTATGCGTAAGGACTCTTACAATAGACAGTATCAAACCTTTGCACAGAAACCTGGTGAATCACTTGATGATACCTTTCGTAGGTTTGAGGCTATTGTGTGCAACTTGAGGTCTTGCGGGAACCTTGTGTACAATGATAATGATAGAGCTAAGGAATTGTTGTATTCACTTGATGAAAATATTTGGGGGGTTAAGATTGCTACTCTAGAGGAAACTGTTTATTTCGATACCCTTAATTGTGAGCAACTGTATAGCAAGCTGAAATCTCATGAACTGTCTAGGAAATCTCATCCTAATCATATTAATCCTACTTCTAGCATGGCTTTGCTTTCTAGCTCTTAAAAGGGTAGTCAGGGTGGTGCCTTTTATGGAACTAACCCCTCACATCACAAGTCTTCCTTGGAATTCGCTTTGTCTTCTCTTGTTGCAGCCTCTAATGAACAGATGGAGGGCATTCCTGACGAGGAGTGGTCATTGCTCACAAGGAAGTTCAAGAAGTTCTACAACAACCGCAAGGAGGGAAGAGGCGATGGTTCACGACCCTGCTTCGAGTGTGGTGACCCTGGACACTTCATTGCTGACTGCCCCAAGAAGAAGAAGAAGGTCGGGTACCACGACAACAACACTAATGACTTCAAGAAGAAGAAGAACCACTTCTACAAGAGAAGCAAGACCTCCAAGAAGCTCACCAAGGCGGTCGCACATGCCTGCGTTGCCTCTTTGAGCGATGTTGACCTCACATCATGTGAAGTACTTACAAGCTCAAAGGAGGAGGTTGAAAAGCCATGAGTCAAGAGGAAGGACGACTTCATCGGGCTTTGCTTTATGGCAAAGAATGACCACAACACCGACTCTGGATCTGACACCGACATAAGTGAGGTACCCCCCCCCCCCCACTCTTGATGAGCTCTCTTCTGAACTTGATCAATTGCGAGATGTTCTGCTCATGCAAGATGATAAGCTTCGTAGTGCTATTCGTGAATATAGAGAGCTTAAGTTTGAGTTAGAGAGTGTTGATTATGAGATTGCTTCACTTATGTCCAAGCTTGCTAAAAATAATGATGTTGAGTGTGAGTCTTGTCAAGTTGTGATGAATGATCTCAGTCAGAGGGAAAGTGTGCATGCTCAAGTTGCCACTCAGCTTGAAAGTGCCCATAAAGAGCTTGATGAATTCAAGGCTAGACCAACTCTTTTGGGTACATGTGAAAAGTTCCCTAAGCTCAGTAGTGAGTTGGAAGCTCATACCCTCAAAGTTAAAGAGCTCGAGTCCAAGCTGCTAAACAAGATTCGCTCACAAGTTCTCCCACCACCAAGTGTAGTGTGTGGCTCTCTTAAGGATAAGCTTGCAATCACTAGAGAGGAAAACAAGAACCTAGCTCAAGAAAATGACTACCTCATCTCTCGTCTCTAAGGAACCCTATTGAGTGAGGAGAAGATTAAGAGTGACTTGGGTACAGTTAAAGAGAGTGCTTATAGGTCAACCTATAACTTGGGTTTGGGATTTGAGAGGTGTGACAAAGAGAGTGAAAATGTGGGTAAGTTTGTGCCTAGCTCTAGCTGCAAGGATGAAGAACAATCCATCAAACCCACTGACACATACTATCCACCTAACCCAAATCCTTCCTTCAACCCAAAGTAAACAGAGAAGCCAAAACCCAAACCTCCAATGCAAGCTAAGCCTAAACATGAGAATGTCTACCTTTGTATGTTTCACGGTCATAAAGGTCACTTGGATTGAGAGGAAGCAAGCTGAGTTAACTAGAAATGTGCATCTTGATGATTTTGTTGATTTTCAGCCTCGCTCTTTTTCTCGTGCCTATTATGGACAGGGGCATTCCTCCTATGGCTTTGATTCACGAAATAGAGACTTTGCGCAACAGCGCTTTGGTGCCCCATCATGGTGAGCGTCACTCGTGTAGATTTGGTTTTCACACAGATGTTTTCTGTCCTCATAACCCGAGGTTTTAGTCGAGATGCTTTAATAGGCCACGTTTTCCCCATCATGATTCTTGTCCCATGCCCTCAAATAATAATGTGCAAAGGACTGTGATGGCTACTATAGGTCATATGGTAAAGTGCTGGATCCCCGAAAGCTTTCTATCTAACCCCAACACTGAGCCATCGATCTTTCCTTCTCGTTCTTTATAGGCAGCAGGTGGAGGGCTGGAGAACAAATGGTTGATGGACTCCGGGTGTTCGCGCCACATGATCGGAGATGCAAAGTGGTTCTCCAGCCTCACAACCTTGAAGCGCCATGAGTATATGACCTTCAGGGATGACAAGAGAGGTAGAGTGAAGGGAAGGGGTGTGATAAAGGTAAATGAGAACTTCACTCTCAAGGATGTTGGTTTGGTTGAGCATCTCAAGTACAATCTCCTCTCTGTTTCTCAGCTGCTTGATGTTGGTTTGGAAGTGCGCTTTAAGAAAAATGTTTCTTGTGTTCTTGATTCAAATGGTTCTTAGGTTTGTGGGATTTCTCGCATTAGGAGAGTTTTTCAGGCTGACTTTGTTGTTTCTCATGGCTCTCATAATTGCTTGTTTGCTCAATCTTCTTCTGAACTTTCGAAATGGCATAGGAGACTAAGTCACATGAGCTTTGACTTGCTATGTTGCTTCAGTGGCCTAGGTTTGATTTGAGGATTGACTAAGCTTAAATTTGATAAGGATTTGGTTTGTGCTCCTTGTCGTCATGGGAAAATGGTTGCCGCTTCTCATCCACGAATTAATTTAGTGACGACTAAGTGCCCTGGAGAGTTGCTTCACATGGACACTGTTAGTCCTTCTCGGGTTTGTTCAGCAGGTGTGATGAGTACATCACACTCATGGATACACACAACACTCCTCCAACTAAGATGAAAGTTCATGTGCATCACCTGAAATTACAGGTGAGATCGTTTCTAATGTTTTTATTATGTGGTTTTGAGAATAGATTGCTACCTAATGAATTAATTGTTGTTAGAAACAATAGAGATGATGATGAGATAGCTAGGGATGTGATTGGAGACGTGATGGACCAGCAAGGACGTCCAAGCCAAGGTGGAGGCCCAATCAAAACCGACTTCGAGTCTGTTTTGGAGCCCAGGACCAGTCTGCACTAAAACGGACGCCCAGAATGCATACGAACTCGGATTTAGACGTTCTATATATGCCTGGAAAGATAACGAAAAGAACATTCCAACCCAACTGGTGCCATGTCAAAATTCATCGTGAGCTGTAGGCAATCTCCAAAACAAATCGACTTCAGGAATTTGTCCTGGTGCTGCGACACCGTAATCGGTCTTTGGGCCATGTATCAAGTTGAGCCCACCTAGGGCTGCATCTAGGGGGTCTTGCACGACCCTAGGGTCCTCATATATAGCCGCTGCCTCTTTATTAGGGTTTGGGTTTTGCTTAGATTATTCTGTTGATAACAGTTTTGCCGTTTGATCGGTTTGTGAGACCCCAACTTGTGAGATTCATCGTATACTTGTAAATTTGGTTGCATTCTTCTTTGTTCTTGCTTGTGTTCTTGATTTGCAGGCAAGGATAAGCCTTCTCGGCGAGGTCAATCGTTCTTGAATGATTGATAACCAGAGGAGACGTTGTGCTATGATTGTAGGGTTCAGAACGTGTCGTTCAGAAGCCGGATCGATTTGTGTATCGTCTCTGCCTTAATCAAGATTATCAGAACCTATCGGAAGATCGGGAACCCTTGTCCACATCAAGTGGTAATCAGAGCTTCAGGTATACCGTTAGGTTCGCCTTTATCCTTGTTCATTTGTTCTATCCTATAGTCCAGAAAATTGCCCCACAAAAATACCGGTTCGTCGTGTTTCCGCTATCCTATGCCCCATTGTGACTTGCAAATTTTTATTTCAGATTGCTTCATTGAATTTTAGTCCCTATAAAGTCATTGTGTTGCTGGTCTAGTGCTTGTTTTTTGGTCTTGTTTGAGTCGTGCATATCCTTGTCATAGACAAACAAGGGAAAAAATCAGTGTTGCACATGTTGAGATAATAGTATTACTGGAATTGTGTGCACTAAATATTTTTTTAACATCTAGCCTTCTACTTTCATGTGCAAAAGAAAAATAGAGTGCTCTGCTGCTGTCTCATTGTGATCAAAAGCCAACCAATTAGTGCTTAATCTTGTTATAGAAGTTTTTTTTAGTTGTGCTATTACAAGAATCCTTTTGCTGCACTTGTAATAAGAAAAAAAAATATTCTGGGGTTCAATTGGTTGTAAAACTTGTAATACCTTGCTGTAGTTCTGATTCTTAAGAAAAGAAAAGAAAAAGGTAAAAGTGCACAAGAGAAAAAGCCGCACAAAAAAAAAGTAGAAAATAGAAAAGATACAAATTCAGAATTGCTTGCATCCTTTGTGTCCTTTGTTGAGTCATTTGCTTGCTTGCTTGAACTATGGGTCTGAGACAAGTTTAGGCCAGTGACATAGACTAGCTTGGGACTATTATTTAGTTTTGCAACTTTTCAATTGAAATTTTGATAATCCTTGCTACCTAATATTGCCTATTCAAGCTCCATATATTTCCATCTGAATCAGCACAAATTTTTTTTTGACTCTCGCAATCATCAGTTCACACTCTCCAAGATCCTTTGCTTGTTGTAATTAAGAACTTTGCAAGAGCTTGATAAGATGCTTCCCTTTGCTTGTTGAGAGTTTACACTGTGATCACATAGTAGTGATAGGAAAATATACTTCCGTGTGTTTTCTTGTTTGCTACTAACAATGACAGGTTACGCCACTCATGGTGATGATTCAATGTCGTCTGATGAGAACAATATGAGTGATGTAGTACAAAGAGTGCTCAGTCCTCAAATGGAGAAGGTAGAGCAAAATCAATTGAACAATTTATTTCAGACTCACTTTGTTGTCAAGGATCGACGTTGTCGTGTTATCATTGATGGAGAGAGTAGCCGCAACATCGCAAGTTTAGAAATAGTAGAGAAGCTTGGATTGACAACACAGCCACACCCATGTCCATACTACATCCAATGGGTAAATTCTTTTGGTAAGATAAAGGTAGATAAAATTACACGCATTAAATTTTTTATTGGTTCTTATAAGGATAGTGCAGAATTTGATATAGTACCTATGCAAGCATGTCATTTGTTATTGAGTAAACCTTAGATTATTACAAATAATGCTTTGCACAATACCATTATAAATAGCTACTCATTTAAATACAATGGTAGAAGAGTTACTCTTAAACCTATGACCGCTGCTGAAATTTTAGAAGCGGATCAACAAAGGCTTGAAAGGAGAAAGAATGAACCGTTTAGAAAAGAATGGACTGTTTCAAATGTTGCAACACTTACATCAAAATCTGAATTAGATGATGAACATATTTCCTTGCCTCTTGTTGCAACTAATACATTTCAGGTTCTACACAAAGAAGAGGATAGTGAGAAAGATGAAGAACATGTTGTTGCTTCAAGTAAGAGCTTTCTTGTTGTGATAAATTGTTCCAACAATCTTGTTGTATTAGAACCTTATCTTGATTTGCCTTTGCCACAAGTTGATTTATCTACTGATCCTTGTGATAAAGAGGAGTTGTGTGCCACTGCTTTACTTATACCTTTGCCACAATAAATGAATAAGCTTGATGTTTTTGCTTATGATTCACCTACTAGTGCTGAAATAAAACATTTGATTTTAATAACATGTGAAAAGGATGAGTAGAAATTATTGTCTTCTCTAAATACTTTGGGTTATATTGAATTTGATGTTCTTTGTGATCTAAATACCGTGGAGAAGCAAATCTTTTCTCAAACTGAATTGCCTTTACTAACAAGAAACAAATTTTATGCTATAGGAAACTATGATCATAGAGGTGTATTTATGGTGCATAAAGTTTATATTTGCTCAAACATGAATACTCCTTGTGTTGTACAACCAATGATGAACTAGAAAACTGCAATAACAATTACCATGTCATGTCTGTTTTTCTAGTGTTTTTAAGATCACATATTTTCCATCTTGTCATAAGAGTGAGAATGACGTTCATATTGCTGAGCAAGTTTTCAAAGAGGTCATTAATTTGCATGGCATGCCTTCTATTGTGGTTCCACATTGTGATGATAATTTAATAACACATATAAACACGAGGTGCATTCCAAGTTTGGGAATAGTTCTATATTTTATATTTCAGATTTGAGACCACTATTGGGAGAAAGAGATGGGATCGAGTCGAGGACGACTCTAATTCAAAAGAGGGAGAATGATGAGTACATTATACTCATGGATACACACAACACTCCTCCAACTAAGATGAAAATTCATGTGCATCTGGCCCAACCGGTCCCATGTCAAAATTCGTCCCGAGCCGTTGGCAATCGCCAAAACAAATTGACTTCCAGAATCTGTCCTGGTGCTGCGACACCATAATCGGTCTTTGGGCCATGTATCGTGTTGAGCCCACTTAGGGCTGCGTCCAAGGGGTCTTGCACGACCCTAGGGTCCTCATATATAGCCACCGTATCTTCATTAGGGTTTGGGTTTTGCTTAGATCAATTCTATTCATAAACAGTGTCGCGATTGACGACACACAAACCAATGAACGGCGATACACAAACCGATGAATGGCAAGGTCAATCGTCTTTGGACGGTTGATAACCAGAGTAGATGTCGTGCTATGATTGCGGGGTTTAGAATGTGCTGTTCTAAAGCCGGATCGATTTATGTGTCGGCTCCGACCAAATCAACTTACCAAGAACCTTTCGGAAGATCGGGAACCCTTGTTCACATCAAGGTGAGAAGTGGTATATTCTTGTGATTGTTGACGACTTCTATGGCTATTCTTCGGTTTACTTTCTTGAAAGCAAGGATTAAGTGTTTCATCACTTTTGGAGATTAGCTTTGAGGTTGTTCAAGGAACTTCGTAATGCATTACGAGCAATCCGTAGTTGTAATGACATCGAGTTCAAGACCTCCTCCTTTGCTACTTTTTGCCTTGAGCATGGTAGTGAGCATCAATTTTCAGCACCTCGTGTCCCTTAATAGAATGGTGTGGTCGAAAGAAAGAATAGAACCTTGGTGGAGATGGCCCGGACGATGCTTGATGAGCATAGTACTCCGAGGCGGTTCTGGGCTGAGGCCATCAACGCTACTTGCTATGTTTCCAATCGGGTTTTCTTGTGCTCAATTTTTAATGTGACTTCCTATTATCTACGCTTTGGGGGGAATCCATCGGTTTCTCATTTTCGTGCCTTTGGTTGGAAGTGCTTTGTTCTCAAGTGTGGCAATCTTGATAAGTTTGAGCCATGATCTTCTGATAGGATCTTGCTCGGTTACACCCTTCATGATCATTCCTACAGAGTTTTGAACTTGGAAATGTTGACTTTTGCTAAGCCATATTAATAAATCATTCCCGGCACGGGGCCAGAAACGGTTCACTAATATGTCCCAGAGTCAAGTAGGTAAAATCCGCAAGCGCACGGAGAATACCGCTGTAGCATTTCACCCGGAAGTATTCAGGGTATCGTATTTGTTTATCCCAAAGGAAGGTTATGATCAAGAAGCGTTACTAACATATAAGATCATGTTAACAATTAGCAAGGATATCTAACCAAGACAGGCGGGTACATGATAATAACTGGGTAGTGTGACACACACAGAAGATTCCTACTAAATAAATAAAGTCTAGTGGAGGAAAGACTAGGCTAAGCTACTCCTACTATACATTCCTATACAGTTGCATAGCCTAAGTAGAATACATACAGACCCACACTCAGGTTCAGCAGTCAATAGTATAGCACTTCAGGCACAGACTTACCCCTGCATCCACAGGCGACTTCCGCCAAGAGCCTACGCACTAGCCTAGCGGGGAGGATTTCAAAGGACGGACAGAGCTGTCACCACCTGCCGCCTACCTCAACGAACCAGTAGACTAACGAATAATTGATGCAAATCAGTCACCCAAGTACCATACTTGCATGACCAAAGAGCACTCTGCCCCTCCGCGATTACTATTAACGAGGCAGAGCTACCGTATGAATACGATCACCAAACCCATGCTATACTTTATCAGCTAAAACTAAGCATAGAGACTATAACATATAAACTAGACTATAGTGACGGTATATAACTAGCATGACAATAGTAGTATAATAAATATAAACTACTATCACACAAGTAGACTATACTATCACATATATGGATCACAAAATCAAACAAGAAACTCATGACCCAAGCACAACTATATAGAAAAGATATATATATTGATAAGAGTAAAGTCTTACAAAAGGGAAAAGATACAAGAGCCATACCAATTCCAAGTGAAGACTTGGGACTAGAGAGCTCTAGACTCAGCCTAACTCCACTAAAACTCCATGAACTACTACTAGTAAGAGAGAAATGCTTCTTGTGGTGTGTGTTGAGTGTGAAGGCACACCCTCCTATTTATAGCCTCAATAGGTCGGCAAGGGAGAGTAACCGCCACGAAAGGCATCTCAAACCGTCATCAGGAGTCGCGGAGGAGCCAACACGTGGAAGCCCAGGCGGAGAGGGCGCCCGGCCGGGTCGGCCGACCTGACCAGGTCGGCCGACCTGGGGGTGGCCCCTCCTGGCCTGTGCTTTCTCCAGGTGGCTGTCCTGTGGGCCCTGATGTCGGTTTGCGCGGTATTACAGGGAGTTACGTCGGTTAAGTGCTGAAAATGGGCCCTTCAATCCGTGTGACGTCCATGTGGCGCTCTCTGATTGGTCGAAAGTGTGTTTTCTTGCCTTTTGAGGTGTTTCCTTCACATTTCCTCCTGCATGCACAAAGTTCTCCAAGTACAAGTGGAACTATATTATTGTGCTAAAGCATGCGTGTATGAAATGCCAAATTCTCCTTTATTTGAGTATAGTTGACGGTTAAAAATGGTACTTAACAGCCGTCAACAAACTCCCCCAAGCTTACCCTTTGTCTTGGGCGGTTGAGAGATAGAACAATTGCAGGGCACCAATCACTTGCTCTAGATTCCGCTATGTTATTCCGGAGGTTTTCAAAAGATTTTGAAAATAAAAACCAAGTTCCTCAAATGATTCTCTCGGATCACTCAATATGTGTATGATTCCTCACCAAGGCAAAGTGTTGCCTATAATCACCTACTTCTAAATAAGGCTTTATGTGGAGCTCAAGGTAGGGATATATGAGGCACTCATGTTCACATAATATTGCTATGTCAAAAGACCGGATCCAAGAAAAACATCAATTCAAACAATCTTGATCAAGATGTGCAAGTGTGTGGGAGAACGGAGGAATGGTGAATGGGAAGAAATAACTCCTTTTTGAATTTTCCTTCTCTCTTTTGGAGTTTCTAGGCTATGGCTATCTTTTGCTTGCTCTCTTTTTTGAGCATTTTTATTTCTTTTCTTTTTGCATAGCCATAGTCCTAGTTTGCAATGAATACTTTGAGAGAGGAATTTTGTAATGGATATATGGAGTGTTTCTTTGGATGGATGGATGGATAGTGGCTTTCTTCCGGTGTAGAAGAATAGCTCACGGTGGATATGGTGGATATGGTGGATGCTATCTTCTTGATTTAGAAGGATAGCTCATGGCGGTGGATGTGTGTATATGATCTTGATCAAGAAAGCATGAAAAGAGTCCTACTAGGGTCACAACAATTTTGACTAAGCTCAATGTGAAACAAGCAGCATATGTGTAAAGGTTTTCAAATGTAAACACTACATATGGCTGTGGTGGGAATTTCATCATTGAGGAACTTATCAATTTGTCATTTTGAAAAATAAAACTCCGGAATTCAAGCTTTACGTTGAGCAAGATCATAGCAGCCCTATCTATCATATCATACCTCTCAACAACTTAGAACTAGAGAATGCATATGCTACCCACAAGATTCAAGTTCAAGGCAAGATTTACCAACAAACCTAACTCTTGAGAGAGTACTAAGTTGTCAACTAGCTTTAGAGAGGAATAAAGGACAGAGCAACTATTCATCATCTCAACATAGGAAAATTATCCACATTCATACCGCGCATGAAAAAGGGAAATATTTTTGTTCTTTTTATGTTTTGCAAATTTTTATGGATTTTCAGATTTAGCAAATGCAAGAAATAAAGGGAAGGGGAAAGATACGAGTTACCGTGAGAAGGGGGGTCCTCCCCCAAGCTTGTTCTTGCTCATATCTGCTGGTTCGGGTCGTAGCCTTGGGAGCGGAAGAAGGCATCCCAATTGTTCTGATTCTGAGCCATCATCGCGTTCAGCTGGCGGAATTGGTTGTCGCTGAAATTCTGCCATTGCTGGGTGTCGGTGACATGTTGCGTGAGAGTTTGTTGCATGCTCTCGGTGCGCAAATCAATGTCGTTCACCCTCCATGTCAACTCGGCCATCCCATAGTTGAGTTCACGGAACCCACGGGATGAGAATGACCGAGTGGCATAGGATGGCGGTCCGCTTGAACTTGATGACGTCTGCATGGGGTAATCGTACTGAGATTCCCATGCTCCGGCCTGCCATGTTGATGCACCTGCCTCGTCCTGTGGCGGGGGCTGCTCCCATACCGGATCTCCGGTCGGAGTGTGAAACTCCGGTGTAGGCTCCATATGCCTACGGGAACGTGTCGGTCGCCCTGAAACACTATGCCTGCGAACTTCTCCCACTGGCTCAAGTGGGAGGGTTAGTGCCCGACAGTGATACAAACGAAGACCCGGGTTAGGTAACGGGAATTCATTTGTATACCCGGGAAAGTGATAGATCAAGGTATTATTTGGACCATGTTTCAAAGTATGTCCTTGCACAAAATAGTCCTCGCCTAGAAATTCTCTATCTACCGTCAAATATTCAACATGAACATTCTCAAGGAGACCACACTTCTGCGCAATGCGAGTAACTAAAGAGGTGCACTCAATTGGTCCTGTCAACTTTATATTGTCTAACCATTGATCAATCATGCATTCCGCGGGTGACACCCTAATTTTCTTAACCATGGCATAAAGTATTTTCAATTCATCTTGCCGGACAACCCTAATGTCACCTCGAGGAAACAAGGTCATAGCCAACCACACATGCATAAATCTAAGTGTAGGATTATGGATGGCACTTGTTCTAGGCTTGGGACCCCACTCGTTTCCGGAAATCTTTTTCCAAAAACTTTCTTTATGGAACCCCTTTAGCGCTTTATCTAAGTCTAGCCTACATTTAGGATTTAGACCTAGCATAGCATGAAGATCACCCCATGTGACCAAGCGCTCTTGCCCAAACAAGCGAAAAGAAATGCCTTCATCATACTTTCTAAGGGTGCATAAAAACTGCATAGTAAGCAAACGAGAACCCGGCTCATCTACTTCTACGAAATTTAGCCAACCCATAGTGCGAAAAATAGAGGCAAATTCTTCTCTCATACCTATTTTCTCGAGGAAGTCCGGATCGAAGCGTCGGGTGTGGGCGAATGGCCGTTCTCTCATGAGCGCGATGGCTTGGCCCTCGCGGTCGTCCTTGATGTCGAGATGCTCCTCGGTGATGAGCAAGGCCGGCCTTTCCTCCGGAATTTCAGCTTCGGGGTCACCATGCCCCGGACTTGGTGTGAGCTCGACGGAGGATGCTTAACTCGTGCTTGCACGAGTGCTTTTTCTCCGCTTGATTCCGGCGACTTGCTTCATTCGTTTGAACATGGCTGCACACAAGAACAAACACAAGACAAGAACAAAAACAAGATCGAACAAGTGTTCGGGTGAGCGTTAGTGAAAACGACAAACCCGAGCTTCTCCGAAATTGGTTTTCTTCTCACAACAACTTGCAAATGCACTAAAACAGAGGGGAAATATTTTTTTGGGTTTTTGGGGCTGCAGTAAAGTTGAAGAACACGAAATTTTGGGAGAGCAACAAGTGAGCAAAGGAGGGGAGTGAAAGATGAGCTTGGAATGGTGAAGCTCCCCCTCCTGGGCGGTTTTTATAGCCAAGGAAGCAAGATGGCCGTTAGAAAGGGACAGAGCAATGGCCATATAGCCGTTGGGAGAAAGGCGCACAGGAAAAGGCGGGGCCAGGGGGTCGGCCGATCCTACCAGGTCGGCCGACCTGGCAGGTGGGCCTCCTGGCAGCCCCCTTTTTCCTATGTGTTCCCCAACGGCTAGGGGATTTGTCCCCTGCTGCCTTTTTGCTCAAAAAGCTCGACAAAAAAATCTTTTCAAAATGGAAAGCCCAAAAACCTATTTTCTAAATTTTCAAAAATGCAAATGAGTTTTGAAAAATTCCAAGGTGGCTGGAAAAATTCAAAAATGCAGAAATGCAGTGGTCGGGAAAAATCAAAATGTGGTGGAAAGCAAATATGCAATTAAAAGAGCAAATATGGATAACTACCGGTTTAACCTCCCGGCGAGGACTCACCTTTTAAAGTCCGACGAGCGGGACTTTTCTCCGGCGTTCAGCTCGATGAAGCGTTGTCCGGTCCCGGAGATGAAGACACGGATGATGCTTCTTGTTTCATTCGCCACACCTTCTTGGTCTTTGTTGCGGTCGGTGGCTTCTCGGGCTTCGGAGGCTGCGGTTTTGCAGGCTTCACAGCCTGTTTCTTTGCAGACCTCGAAGGTTGCTGCCTTGTGGACTTCGGAGGCTGTTGCTTAATGTGTGACCTTTGCCTCCTTGCCTTCATCAGTTGTTGCTGTGCAACTTTTTTTCTTCTCAAGGAAGTTCTTCATGAATGTGATGAGGCTGTCCTTCTTTTTGAACGTGTTGCAAATCTCCAGGAATTGCTGGAGATGAGCACTAGCGTCCTCATTGGCTTTCCCACAGAATGGGCTAGCCTGCACCATGGTGATGAGACCGGTCTTGATCTCGAAGTTCGCATCTCCCACATTGCCAGCTGGTCCCGTAGGGATGTTGGCAGCGGAGGGAGCGGAGAACTCGCGGAGGGTCTTGTCGGCCATTTGCTCAGAGCTTGATGGTGCGGGAACGACAGGTTCGATTGGCCGAGTCTCCTTACGAGGAGGGGTGAGCCTAGCTCGTGTCCTTCTCAGGAGTGACTCAGGATCTTCAGTGAAGTTTGTCGGCAAGTCGAAACCAGTCATACACTACCCTGTTTTCATACAAAATGCAGAAAACAAAGCAAGGTTAGCCTGCCTATGAGATAGCCTTAATAATTGCAACACTACTATATACATTAGTAATTTTTCTTAGATCATACGCCTTCCCCGGCAACGGCGCCAGAAATGCTTGTTGACTTTTGCTAAGCCATATTAATAAATCATCCCCGGCAACGGCGCCAGAAATGCTTGTTGACTTTTGCTAAGCCATATTAATAAATCATTCCCGGCACGGGGCCAGAAACGGTTCACTAATATGTCCCAGAGTCAAGTAGGTAAAATCCGCAAGCGCACGGAGAATACCGCTGTAGCATTTCACCCGGAAGTATTCAGGGTATCGTATTTGTTTATCCCAAAGGAAGGTTATGATCAAGAAGCGTTACTAACATATAAGATCATGTTAACAATTAGCAAGGATATCTAACCAAGACAGGCGGGTACATGATAATAACTGGGTAGTGTGACACACACAGAAGATTCCTACTAAATAAATAAAGTCTAGCGGAGGAAAGACTAGGCTAAGCTACTCCTACTATACATTCCTATACAGTTGCATAGCCTAAGTAGAATACATACAGACCCACACTCAGGTTCAGCAGTCAATAGTATAGCATTTCAGGCACGGACTTACCCCTGCATCCACAGGCGACTTCCGCCAAGAGCCTACGCACTAGCCTAGCGGGGAGGATTTCAAAGGACGGACAGGGCTGTCACCACCTGCCGCCTACCTCAACGAACCAGTAGACTAACGAATAATTGATGCAAATCAGTCACCCAAGTACCATACTTGCATGACCAAAGAGCACTCTGCCCCTCCGCGATTACTATTAACGAGGCAGAGCTACCGTACGAATACGATCACCAAACCCATGCTATACTTTATCAGCTAAAACTAAGCATAGAGACTATAACATATAAACTAGACTATAGTGACGGTATATAACTAGCATGACAATAGTAGTATAATAAATATAAACTACTATCACACAAGTAGACTATACTATCACATATATGGATCACAAAATCAAACAAGAAACTCATGACCCAAGCACAACTATATAGAAAAGATATATATATTGATAAGAGTAAAGTCTTACAAAAGGGAAAAGATACAAGAGCCATACCAATTCCAAGTGAAGACTTGGGACTAGAGAGCTCTAGACTCAGCCTAACTCCACTAAAACTCCAAGAACTACTACTAGTAAGAGAGAAATGCTTCTTGTGGTGTGTGTTGAGTGTGAAGGCACACCCTCCTATTTATAGCCTCAATAGGTCGGCAAGGGAGAGTAACCGCCACGAAAGGCATCTCAAACCGTCATCAGGAGTCGCGGAGGAGCCAACACGTGGAAGCCCAGGCGGAGAGGGCGCCCGGCCGGGTCGGCCGACCTGACCAGGTCGGCCGACCTGGGGGTGGCCCCTCCTGGCCTGTGCTTTCTCCAGGTGGCTGTCCTGTGGGCCCTGATGTCGGTTTGCGCGGTATTACAGGGAGTTACGTCGGTTAAGTGCTGAAAATGGGCCCTTCAATCCGTGTGACGTCCATGTGGCGCTCTCTGATTGGTCGAAAGTGTGTTTTCTTGCCTTTTGAGGTGTTTCCTTCACATTTCCTCCTGCATGCACAAAGTTCTCCAAGTACAAGTGGAACTATATTATTGTGCTAAAGCATGCGTGTATGAAATGCCAAATTCTCCTTTATTTGAGTATAGTTGACGGTTAAAAATGGTACTTAACAGCCGTCAACAGGAAACTAACACCATCATAGAGTCTTGCGATGTAACCTTTGGTATATCAAACTCTTGTGCAAGCAATGTGGTTGAGACTGTAGGTAGTAGGGAAATGGAGGAGAGCATCTTTTTAGAGGAGGACCTATAGGGCTTGGATGATGATGATGATGATTCACCCCATCCCTCATCTGAGCTTGTTCCTGCTACTTCCACTACTCCAACAGAGGGTCCAAAAGCTTCTACATCAACTTCAGTCGCTGTCGAGCCAGCTCCAGCAATGGTTGAGGGGGAGGTACACTCTGAGATACAGGCCCCTCTTCGCATTCAACTTCAGCATCCTCCTCAACAGATAATCGGTAATCTCTATGAGAGGACAACAAGGTCCAGGTCTGCACATCTCGCCTGCTTCACCAATTCTGTATTTTTTGCAACCTTTGAACCTTGAGATGTTGGACACCCACTATCTGATGAACATTGGGTTAATGCCATGCATGAGGAGTTGGAAAACTTTGAGAGAAACAAAGTGTGGAACCTAGTAGAGCCTCTTGTTGGTGTCAATTTCATAGGAATGAAGTGGGTGTTCAAAAGAAAGCGTGGGGAAGATGGTGAGGTTGTGAGAAACAAGGCTAGGCTTGTTGCTCTGGGTTTTAGCCAAGTGGAGGGCTTAGACTATAGGGAAACCTTTGCTCCTGTTTCTCGCATAGAAGCCATTAGAATCTTGCTTGCCTTTGCAGCGTCTAAGGGCATTAGGCTTTATCAAATGGATGTCAAGAGTGCTTTGCTAAATGGCTACATAGAGGAAGAGGTTTATGTGAAATAGCCGTCTGGCTTTGAGCACCACAAATATCCAAACCGAGTGTACAAGCGTTAGAATGCCTTGTACGGGCTAAAGCAAGCACCTAGGGCTTGTTATGCTAGGCTTAAGACCTTCTTGCTAGAGCACGGGTATGTCATGGTGTGTGTTGACAATACCTTGTTCACTGTAAAGCATGGCAATGACTTTCTAATGGTTCAGATATACGTGGATGATATCATCTTTGGTGGTTCCTGTCATGCTCTTGTGTCCAGATTTCAAGAAGCTATGGAAAGTGAATTTTAGATATCGATGATGAGCGAACTCACCTTCATTATTGGACTTCAAATCAAGCAGTGCAAGAAAGGCACTTTCATACATCAAGCCAAGTACACGAAGGATATCCTGAAGAAGTTCGACATGGTCAATGTGAAGTTGTTGTCTACACCAGTGTCCTCTACAACGATACTTGACGTAGATGAAGACTGTGAAGCGGTGGACCAAAGGGAGTACAGGAGCATGATTGGCTCCCTCTTGTACCTGATGGGCACAAGACCACACATACACCTTGCGGTGTGTCTTTGTGTTCGCTTTCAAGCTTCCCGAAGGGTGACTCATCGCAAGGCTGTCAAGTACATCTTCAGGTATCTAAAATACAACCTTGAGTTTGGTCTTTGGTTCTCTGCATCGTCATCTCTTGATCTTATTGGGTATTCAGATGCGGACTTCGCTAGGTGTAGAATTGATAGGAAAAGCAATTTGGGTACTTGCCATTTCTTGGGTACTTCTTTTGTTTGTTGGTCTTCTCGTATGCAATCTAGTGTAGCCCAATCCACAACCGAGGTCGAGTATGTTGTTGCTGCTAGTTGCTGTTCTCAAATCCTTTGGATGGTTTCTACCATGAGAGACTTTGGGTTAACCTTCAAGAGTGTTCCACTTATGTGTGATAACTCCAGTGCCATATGCTTAGCCAAAAACCCAATCCAACATGGTAAGGTCAAACACAAAAATTTGAGATTCCACTTCCTAAGGGATAATGTTGAGAAGGGAGATGTTGAGCTCAAATACATTGACACTAAAAACTAATTGGCTGATAGTCTCACCAAGCCTATAGATGCTTCGACATTTACTTTTCTTTAGGTGGAACTTGGTGTTTGCCATCCCTTTTCTCTTTGCATCTCACATGTAATATATGCATTCATAGATGAGCTTTGATTCTTATGCTTTCTTGCTTTTTTCATTGCTATGATTGAGCTTGAGCTAAGTTGTGGGGATGTGATTTTAATCTCTCATACTTAGATGTTCTAGATGGCCTGTTATAGACTCTTTTGAGCAACTTGCTAATCTCAAAGGTAAACTTGGCCTTTTGTGAAGCTTATGAACTAATCTTGCTAAAAATTGCTCACCATGTGTATAATTGCTTTCATCCATGCTGAAACTTGTGTTGAGACTAGTCTAGAGAATATTTTGGCCATGGCACCTTGTGTTTGGGAAATGTGGCTTTACAAATGTTTACTCGTGATGGAACATTGTGGGAACATGTGTTCATTTTGCCCCCAATGGCATGCTCAGCTTTCTTCTTTTAAATTGCAAGTTAAGTTGATGAAACAAATATTGTGCTTCAAAGCCTCGAGGTGTTTGCTGTACCCATTCATGCAACCCTCCGCATGGATAAGAAGTTTCATAAAAATGCTAAATCCAAAACATGTGCTTCGAAGGTTTGGGGTGTTTGCCGTACCCAGTTGTGCGACCCTCCGCACGGATTAGAAGTTACATGAGGATCACATTAGAATAATGGCTTTTCTTTTCCTTATGAGTCTTTCTTGCATATGTTAGTGTTTGTAGAGGTTATTTTTTGTGACTGTTTGTTGCCTTGGTTGAGATTGAGACTGGCTAGATTCTTATCATTCAGTTGATGCCTGTTTTGCCTTGGATGGGAGTACTTACACATGTGGTGGCAGTTCTTCTCATGATGAGCTAATTTGATTCTATCTAAGCTAGTCAATCTTTCTGCTTAGCTTGTATAGCTCTTGATGTTTATGCCTTGCTATCTATTTTTGATATTTGTATGATTGTGAGCGATTGCTTTTACACTTCTCTATATTTGTGATTAGTAAGGTTAAATGCTTGTTTGCATAATTCTTGAAGCTCCTTTGGTTTGCATTTTCATGCATGTTTTGTTTTTGTGCCTCTTTGATGAGTTCATTGCATAAGGGGGAGAAAATAGTTGGTCATGCACAAATAATGCTAAGAAACTTAAGATGACCTCATTTTGCATTACATGTGAACTACCACAAGTGGAGGGGGAACATATCATGCACAAATAATGCTAAGAAACTTAAGATTACCTCATTATGCATTACGTGTGAACTACCACAAGTTGAGGGGGAGCATATCATGATCTTGAGTGTTTTCATGCACTTTTCATTGCCAACTCTTGGTTTTGTGATTCCTATTCTGCAAGATGGCTCATTTTCACCTTTTCTTTAGGTTTGAGCCATTTGGATGTGCTTATTCGGTTTCGCATTTCAAATTCCAAGTCTTTGTGCATTTGGTGTTGTCAATGTAATCATCAAGGGGGAGATTGAGAAACCATGTGGATAAGTGTCACGGTTTGCAATATGTGATGAGTAATTGACTTTGGCTAAGTTTGTGTTTGGGTCGAAATGCGGGAAATGGGGGATTGCATGGATTTGTGCATTGTTACGGTTATGACTAACCGGAGTTGGTGAAGGTATTGGTGAAGTTGCAGGAAATGGGCAATGTGTTTGCTTCTCTCATGATGTGTAGATCAGTGGAGTCGACTTGGCGGCCAATGACGAGAGGATCGGGCTTAAGTAGGAAACTTGCGGCCGGACGATCAGGATACCGGGTGAAGTCAAGGGTGATCCATACCGTACATGTGGAGAGGCAAGAAGCACGAACGATTTAACGGTTGAGCCTCAAAACCGTAGTGGTGATGAAGACGGCATGTTGACCAAGTCAAGGCGAGCGAGATGTTGGTGCAAGTGACAAGGGGGCCCAATGGAGCGGGACCAAGAGAGACTTGCCAGTGGTCAGGATCGCGGGACAAGGTGACACGCGTCGACATCAAGGAAGACATGCTTTGAGAAGCGCGCAAGGTAGTTTCCCGGTTTGAGCTTCAAAATTGGTGGCGGCGACTGGAGGTGCACGTGGCACCATCGCGAAGCTTTTGTCGAGGTGAAGCAAAGATGTATAGGATCCGATGGCGTTCGGGCGGAGGAAAAAGAGTTGGACGGTTTTGCCCTTCGTGGTAGGTGGCAATGCGAGAAACCTTGTGGATATGTGCCATGGTTTGTAATATGTGATGAGTAATTGACATTGGTTGGGTTGGTGTTTGAGTTGAAATGCGGGAATCTAGGGATTGTATGATTTTATGCATATCATGGTTTTGACTAACCAGAGTTGGTGAGGATGTTGGAGAGTTTGCAGGAGATGGAAAATGTGTTTGCTTGTCTCATGATGTGTAGGTCACTGGAGTCAACTTGGCGATCAACAACGAGAGGATCGGACACAAGTAGGAGACTTGGGGTCGGACGATCAGGAGGTCAAGTGGAGTCAAGGGTGATCCACACCGTACACGTGGAGAGGCAAGAAGCATGGACGATTTCGCGGTTGATCCTCAAAACTGTGGGTGGTGATCAAGACGGTGGGGTTGACCAAGTCAAAGGTGATCGGCCATCGGTGCAAGTAGAGCCTTCCAATGGACCAGAGGCGGGAGAGACTTGCCGTCGAGGAAGATCACGGGATAAGGTGACACACGTCAAGATCAAGAAGTCACGCTTTGAAAAGTGTGCAAGGCGGTTTCCCGGTTTGGGCCTCAATACCGGTGGTGATGGTTGGTGGTGCACGTGGCACCATCGTAGAGCTTGCGTCGAGGCGAAGCAAAGTTGTGAAGGGCTCGATGGCGTTCGGGCGAACGAGAAAGAGTTGGACCATTTTGCCCCTGGTGGTAGGTATTTTCTCTAGCGAACGAGAACGAGAAAGAGAAATCTCAAATTTCTCTTTTTCTCTATTCTCGAAGCTATTTTCTTGGGAATTTTTTATCTCCTTTTTGAGTGAGTTTTTGAGGTGGATTTCTTAAGGATCTTAGTGCTATGATGAGCTAGAACAATCCTTCATGGGTCCTTAACCGAATCAAGATATCTAGCACCTTCGATTTGAAGGATTTCTCAAGTTTCCCCTTTTTGGTGTTCTTGGCACAAGATCTGAAATTCGTGATGATTACTTGAGCCAATTGAGTGGATCTTCTAGGATTAGGATCGTGATGTGTTGAGGATTCGCTGGTCCAAAAATCACGTTTTGGAGACCATTTGGTTGAGTTTTGGAGAGATTTATGGGAAAAACACGATAGCTTTCTGTTCTGTCGAGGGTTAATAGGCACTACCGATGACCAGGACCAGCACTACCGGTGGTTCTGAGCTTCAATCGGCACTGCTGATGCCACGATCGGCACTGCCGGTGGCTTGAGCCTGAACCCCACACCAGCACTGCTGGTAGCCACGACCGGCACTGCCGATGCGCTTTGACCGTAGCCTTTCAGTGTTTTGAGAATCCTGCATCAGCACTGCCGATGGGTATGACCGGCACTACCGATGGTCCCAACCGGCACTACCGACGGGTGTGATCGGCACTGCCAATAGTAGTCCAGTAAGGTATGTCTTGTGTGTGTTTCTTTGACTGGGTCGAGTCTTTGTTGCTCTCTATTGGTTTCTGCTGTGTTCCACTACTGTTGTTGATCACTCCTAGGGTTTACACATTACAAGTTGGTTGTGTGGCCTTGGTGATCGGTTTAGAGGTTGGCTTGGATTGTAATTGGGATATAGGCCAAGTTCTTATAAAGAATTTTTATTGGCCACCATTCACGCCCCTCAGGTCACCTTCTTGGTCCTTCAATTGGTATCAGAGTCTTGGTTTGATCACTAGTTGACCTTAACCGGCTTTGTGATCCAAAGGAGACATGGAGAAGCGTGCGGTCAAGCTTTGGACGTTCGATGGAGAGGACTTTCCTGACTGGAAGTGATGGACCAAGGCTTATCTCTTATGCCAAGGATGTGCAATTTGGGACATCGTGGAGTAGGACTACGCCATACCGGACGACCTCAACACCGTGCCAGTAGGTGAGTTAACCAGGTATGAAAACAACTCCAAAGCTGTCAATATCCTGCTTTCTGCTCTAGGTAGACCGTGTTTCTCATCTTGATACTACACATGCCATTTGGGCAAAGCTTTGCACGTACCATGAGGGTACCAATTAAGTCAAGTCTATGTGTAAGGATTCTTACAATAGATAGTACCAAACATTTGCACAAAAGCCTAGCGAGTCACTAGATGACACTTTTTGTAGGTTTGAAGCCATTGCGTGCAACTTGCGTGCTTGTGGTAACCTTGTGTACAGTGATAATGAAAATGCTTGGAGGCTTAAGATTGTTGTAACCTTGTGTACAGCTAAGCAATTGTTGTATTCACTTGATGAAAATGCTTGGGGGCTTAAGATTGATGCACTAGAAGAAACTGCTGATTTCAATACCCTGGACTGTGAGCAGCTGTATAGCAAGCTATAATCTCATAAACTGTCTAGGAAGTCTCGTCCTAATCTTGATAATCCTGCCTCTATCATGGCTTTGCTTTCTAGCTCTCAAAAGGGTAGTCACAGTGGTGCTTCTTATGGAACTAACCCCTCACTTGACATGTCTTCTTTGGAGTTTGCTTTGTCTTCTCTTGTTGCAGCTTCCGATGAACAGATAGAGTGCATTCCTGACGAGGAGCTATCCTTGCTCACAAGGAAGTTCAGGAAGTTCTACAACAACCAGAAGGAGAGAAGAGGAGGTGGTTCAAGAACCTGCTTTGAGTGTGGTGGCCCTGGACACTTCATAGCTGACTGCCCCAAGAAAAAGAAGAAGGTCGGGTACCACGACAACAACACCAAAGATTTCAAGCAGAAGAAGAACCGCCTCTACAAGAAAGGCAAGAACTCCCAGAAGTTCGCCAAGGCCATTGCACGCGCCTGCGTTTCCGCCTTGAGCGACGTCGACCTCACATCAACCGAAGGCCTTACAAGCTTGAAGGAGGAGGTTGAGAAGCCACAAGTCAAGAGGAAGGACGACTTCACCGGGCTTTGCTTCACGGCAAAGAATGATCACGACACCGACTCTGGCTCTGACTCTGACACAAGCAAGGTTCCTCCCACTCTTGATGAGCTCTCTTCTAAACTTGATCATTTGCACGATGTTTTGGTCATGCAAGATGATAAGCTTCACAGCGCTGTTAATGATAATAGAGACTTTAAGTCTAAGTTGGAGAGTGCTGAGTATGAAATCACTTCGCTTAGGTCTAAGCTTGCAAAAGATGACATTGCGATTGAGTGTGAGTCTTGTCAAATTGTGATGAATGATCTTGCACAAAGGGAAAGTGTGCATGCTCAAGTTGCTAGTTAGCTTGAGAGTGCCCTTAAAGAGCTTCATGAATTCAAAGCTAGACCCATTCTTTTGGGTGCATGTCAGAAGTGCCCCAAGTTGATTAATGAGTTGGAAGCTCAAACCCTTAGAGTCAAAGAGCTCGAGTCCAAGCTGCTAGATGAGACTCGCTCGAAAGTTCTCCAACCACCATGTGTAGTGTGTGGTTCTCTTAAGGATAACCTGGCAATCACTAGAGAGGAAAACAAAATCCTAAACCTAGAAAATGACTATCTCATCTCTCGTCTCAAAAGAACCCTAGTGAGTGAGGAGAGGATTGAGAGTGAGTTGGCAAGAGCCAAAGAAAGTGCCAGTAGGTCAACCTACAACTTGGGCTTGGGATTTGAGAGGTGTGACAAGGAGAGTGAGAATGTGGGTAAGTTTGTGCCTAGCTCTGTCTACAAGGATGAGGAACAGTCTATCAAACCCACTTACACATACTACCCTCCTAACCCTAATCCTTCCTTCAAGCCAAAGCAAATCGAGAAGCCCAAACCCCAACCCACTGTGCAAGCTAAGCCTAAACATGAGAGTGTCTACATTTGCATGTTTTGTGGTCGTAAGGGTCACTTGGATGGGTACTGTTATAGGAGTCCGAGAACTGAGAGGATGCAAGCTGAGTTAACTAGGAATGTGCATCATGATGATTTTGTCGGTTTTCAATCTTGCTCTTTTTCTCGTGCCTATCGTGGACAGGGTCATTCCTCATATGGCTTTGATTCACGAAACAAAGGCTTTGCGTAGCAGCGCTTTGGCATCCCATGTTTTCCCCCATCGTGGTGAGCATTGCTCGCGTGGATTTGGCTTTCACACAGATGATTTCTATCCTCACAACCCCATGTTTGAGTCGAGACGTTTTGACAGGCCATGTTTTCCCCATCATGGTTCTCGTCCAATGCGTTCGAGTGGTAATGTGCAAAGAACTATGATAACCCCTGTAGGTCATGTGATTCAGTCTAGCTTCCCAAGAGTTTTCTTTCTAACCCCAGCACTGAGTCATCGATCTTTCCTTCTCATTCTTTGTAGGAAGTAGGTGGAGGCATGGAGAACAAATGGTTGATGGACTCCGGGTGTTCGCGCCACATGACCAGAGACGCAAAGTGGTTCTCCAACTTCACTCCTTTGAAGCACCGGGAGTATGTAACCTTTGGCGATGACAAGAGAGGGAGAGTGAAGGCAAGAGGCATGGTAAAGGTAAATGAAAAAATCACTCTCAAGGATGTTGGTTTGTTTGAGCATCTCAAGTACAATCTCCTCTCTATCTCTTAGTTGCTTTATGATGGTTTCGTAGTGCGCTTTAAGAAAAATGCTTCTTGTGCTCTTGATACGAATGGCTCTTTGGTATGTGGGATTTCTAGCATGAGGAATGTTTTCAGACTGACTTTGCTGGTTCCCACAAGTGCTTGTTTGCACAATCTTTTTCCGAGCTCTTGAAATGGCATAGGAGACTAGGTTACATGAGCTTTGACTTGCTTTGTCTCTTGAGTGGCTTAGGTTTGATCCGAGGATTGCCTAACCTCAAATTTTATAAGGATTTGGTTTGTGCTCCTTGTCATCATGGGAAAATGATTGCCGCTTCTCATCCTACAATCAATTTGGTGATGACTGAACGCCTTGAAAAGCTACTTCATATGGACACTGTTCATGCTTCTCGGGTTCGTTCAACGGGTAGGAAGTGGTATGTTCCTGTGGTTGTTGAAGAATACTCTTGCTACTCTTGGGTTTACTTTCTTGAGAACAAGGATGAAGTGTTTCATCACTTTCCGAGCTTATCTTTGATGTTGTTCAAGGAACTTCCTGGTGCATTACGAGCAATTCGTAGTGATAATGGCACCGAGTTTAAGAACTCCTCCTTTGATGCTTTCTACCTTGAGCGTGGTATTGAGCATCAGTTTTCAGCACCTCGTGTCCCTCAATAGAATGGTGTGGTCGAAAGAAAGAAGAGAACCTTGGTGGAAATGGCCTAGACGATGCTCGATGAGCATAGGATTCCGAGGCAAATCTGGGCTGAGGCCATTAGCATTGCTTGCTATGTTTCCAATTGGGTTTTCTTGCGCTTAATTCTTAATCTGACTTCCTATGAGCTACGCTTTGGGAGGAAGCCATCTGTTTCTCATATGCGTGCTTTTGGTTGCAAGTGCTTCATTCTCAAGCATGGCAATTTTGATAAGTTTGAGTCAGGATCTTCCGATGGCATCTTTCTTGGCTACACCCTTCATGGCCATTCTTACAGAGTTTTGAATTTAGAAACTAACACCATCATACAGTCCTGCGATGTAACCTTTGATCAATCAAACTCTTGTGGAAGCAATGTGGTTGAGACTGCAGGTAACAGGGAGATAGAGGAGAGTATCTTTGTAGAAGAGGACCTACAGGGCTTGGATGATAACAATGATGAGTCATTCCATCCCACATCCGAGCTTGTTCCTGCTGCTTCCACCACTCCAGCAGAGGGTCCAGAAGCTTCTACATTGACCTCAGCAGCTGTTGAGCCAGATCCAGCTATGGTTGAGGAGGAGGTACGCTCTGAGAGAGAGGCTCCTCACCACATTCAGCGTCAACATCCACCTCAACAGATGATCGGTAATCTCTATGAGAGGACAACAAGGTCAAGGTCTGCACATCTCGCCTACTTTACTAATTTTCTCTTTGTTGCCACCTTTGAACCTCGGGATGTTGGACACGCACAATCTGACCATGCATGAGGAGATGGAAAACTAGTAGAGCCTCCTATTGGTGTCAATGTCATAGGAACCCAGTGGGTTTTCAAAAACAAGCATGGGGAAGA
Source organism: Eleusine indica (assembly GCA_030378355.1). Lineage (NCBI taxonomy): Eukaryota > Viridiplantae > Streptophyta > Magnoliopsida > Poales > Poaceae > Eleusine > Eleusine indica. The sequence goes on along the minus strand of CM059498.1, from coordinate 22,507,276 downwards.
TGGTGAGGTTGTTAGAAACAAGGCTAGGCTTCTTGCCTAGGGTTTCAGTCAAGTGGAGGGCTTAGGCTGTGGGGAAACCTTTGCTCCTGTTGCACGCATAGAAGCCATTAGGATCTTTCTTGCATTTGCTGCCTCTAAGGGCATTAGACTCTACCAAATGGATGTCAAGAGTGCTTTCCTAAATTGTTTCATAGAGTAAGAGGTTTTTGTGAGACAACCACCTGGGTTTGAGCACCACAAATACCCAAACCGTGTGTACAAGCTTCAAAAATCTTTGTACGGGCTAAAGCAAGCACCTAGGGCATGGTATGCTAGGCTTAAGACCTTCTTGCTAGAGCGCGGGTATGTTATGGGGTGTGTTGACAAAACCTTGTTCACTCTAAAGCATGGCAATGACTTTCTAATGGTTCAGATTTATGTGGATGATATCATCTTTGGAGGTTCCTCTCATGCTCTTGTGTCCAGATTTCAGGAAGCTATGGAAAATGAATTTCAGATGTCAATGATGGGCGAGGTCACCTTATTTTTTGGACTTCAAATCAAGCAGTGCAAGCAAGGAACCTTCATACATCAAGCCAAGTACATGAAGGATCTCCTGAAGAAGTTCGACATGGTCAGTGTGAAGCCGTTGTCAATACCAATGTCCACAACAACGGCACTTGACCCTGACAAAGACTGTGAAGCGGTGGACCAAAGGGAGTATAGGACATTGATTGGCTCACTCTTGTACCTAACGGCGACAAGACCCAACATACACTTTGCAGTGTGTCTTTGTGCTCGCTTTCAGGCTTCCCCAAGGGTGACTCATCGCAAGGCTGTCAAGCGCATCTTCAGGTATCTCAAATACACCTTTGAGTTCGGTCTTTGGTACTCTGCATCTTCATCTCTTGATCTCATTAGGTATTCCGATGCAGACTTTGCTGGGTGTAGAATTGATAGGAAGAGCACTTCTGGTACTTCCCACTTCTTGGGTACTTCTTTGATCTGTTGGTCTTCTCGTAAGCAGTCGAGTGTAGCCCAATCCACCATGGAGGCTGAGTATGTTGCTGCTGCTCACAAATCCTGTGGATAGTATCCACCATGAGAGACTATGGGTTAACCTTTAAGGGTGTTCCACTTATGTGTGATAACTCTAGTGCCATATGCTTAGCCAAGAACCCATTCCTACATGGTAAGGTCAAACACATAAATGTGAGATTCCACTTCCTGAGAGATAATGTTGAGAAGGGAGATGTTGAGCTCAAATACATTGACACTAAACACCAATTGGCTGATGTTCTCATCCAGCCCCTAGATGCTTCGAGATTTGCTTTTCTTCAGGGGGAGCTTGGTGTTTGCCATCCTTATGGCATCATTTGAGGGGGAGTTGGTGTTCTCTTGTATATATGTATCTTACATTTTATGCATTGCATCTCGTACGTAATATATGCATTGGTAGATAAGCTTTGATTCTTATGCTTTCTTGCATTTGTCTTTACTATGATTGAGCTTGAGCTAAGTTGTGTAGATGTGATAGCAATCTCTCATGCTTAGATTTCTAGATGGCTTGTTATAGACTCTTTTGAGCAACTTGCTAATCTTAAAGGTAAACTTAGCTTCTTGTGAACCTTATACACTAATCTTGCTAAGACTTTCTCACCATGTGCATAATTGCTTTTATCCCTATCAAGACTTGTGTTGAGGTTAGTCTAGAGGATATCTTAAATTTGGCACCTTGTGTTTGCGAAATGTGGCTTTGCAAATGTTTAGCTCATGATGGAACATTGTGGGAACGTTTTTTCCTTTTGCCGCAAAGGTATGCTCATCCTTCTGCTTTTAATGTGCAAAATAAATTGACTGTGCTTCGAAGCCTCGGGGTGGTTGCCGTACCCAGTCGTGCGACCCTCCGCATGGATTAGAAGTAACATAAAAATGCTAAATTCAAACATTGTACTTTGCAGCCTCGGGGTGGTTGTTACCCAGTCGTGCGACTCTCCGCATGGATTAGAAGATACATGAGGATCACATAAGAATTATGCTTTTCTCTTTTCTTATGAGTCTCTGTTGCATATGTAAGCGCTTGTAGAGCTTATTTTCTGCGAATGCTTGTTGCCTTGGTGGAGATTGAGACTGGCTAGTTTCTTTTGATTCACTTGATATTTGTGTTGCCTTGGATGGGAGTACTTACAAATGTGGTGGCAGTTCTCTCATGATGAGCAAATTTGATTCTATCTAAGCTAGTCAATCTTTTTGCTTAGCTTGTATAGCTCGTGGTGTTTATGCCTTGCTATCTATTTTTTGTCTTTGTATGTTGGTGAGCTATTGCTTTTACACTTCATGGCTCTATGTTTTTGATTAGCAAAGCTAAATGCTTGTTTGCATAATTGTTGAAGCTCCTTTGGTTTGCATTTTCATACATTGCATGTTTGTTCTTTTGCTTCTTTGATGAGTTGATTGCCAAAGAGGGAAAAATATTGGGTCATGCACAAATAGTGCTAAGAAAATTGAAATGATTCTTTTTGCATTACATGAGACCTACCACAAGTTGAGGAGGAGCATATCATGCCCTTGAGCGTTTTATTGCGCTTTTCACACTCTTTGCGTCTCAAGTCGCTTTCTTTGCCAACTCTTGGTTTTGTGATTCCTATTTTGCTAGATGGCCTACTTTTCACCTTTTCTTTGGTTTTGGCCATTTGGATGTGCTTATTCGGCTTCACATTTCAATCTCTAATCTTTATGCATTTGATCTTGTCAATGTACTCATCAAGGGGGAGATTAAGAAACCATGTGGATATGTGCCATGGTTTGCAATATGTGATGAGTAATTGACATTGATTGGGTTGGTGTTTGAGTTGAAATGCGAGAATCTGAGGATTGCATGAGTTTGTGCATATCATGGTTTTGACTAACCGGAGTTGGTGAGGATATTGGAGAGTTTGTAGGAGATGGGAAATGTGTTTGCTTGTCTCATGATGTGTAGGTCACTGGAGTCAACTTGGTTGTCAACGGCGAGAGGATTGGGCACAAGTTGGAGACTTGGGGGAGGATGATCGGGAGGACGGGTGGAGTCAAGGGTGATCCACACCGTACACGTGGAGAGGTAAGAAGCATGGACGGTTTCGCGGTTGAGCCTCAAAACCATGGGTGGTGATCAAGACGGTGGGGTTGACCAAGTCAAAGGTGTCGGGCATCGGTGCAAGTAGAGGCTTCCAATGGACCGGTGGACCAAGTCAGAGGAAGTTCACGGGACGAGGTGACATGCGTCAAGATCAAGAAGTCACGCTTCGAGAAGCGTCCAAGGCGGTTTCTCGGCTTGGGCCTCAAAACCGGTGGTGGTGGTTGGTGGTGCATGTGGCACCATCGCGGAGCTTGCGTCGAGGCGAAGCACAGTTGTGAAGGGCTCGATGGCGTTCGGGCGAAGGAAAAAGAGTTGGACCATTTTGCCCCTGGTGGTAGGTGGCAATGAGTTATAGGTCAAGGGTAGAGTTGTCTTATACCCTAGGCCTATATAAGGAGAGATGTAGCTGATGGGAGAGGTGCCTCTTCCCATTAGCCTTGTTAGGACTTCATTCAAAGTACTAGGAGATGTCTTCATGTAATAGAGGAGAGGAGAGGGTGTGTGAGAGACATCTCTTTCTCTTCCAAATAGTGGGAGGAAGAGGGTGACTTCCTAGCCTTGTATCCATGGATCTTGTAAGCATGTTTCTATGATATGAGAAGTATTTTCGTGCTCAAGATCTTCCTCTCTCCCTATATCCTGAATTTCTCTTTTTCTCTATTTTCGGAGCTATTTTCGTGGGAATTTTTGATCTCCTTTTTGAGTGAGTTTTTGAGGTGGATTTCTTGGGGATCTTAGTGCTATGATGAGCTAGAACAATCCTTCATGGGTCTTTGACCGAATCAAGAGCTCTAGCACCTTCGATTTGAAGGATTTCTCAAGTTTTCCCTTTTTGGTGTTCTTGGCAGACGATGTGAAATTTGTGATGATTACTTGAGCCAATTGAGTGGATCTTCTAGGATTAGGGTCATGATGTGTTGAGGATTGTCTGGTCCAAAAATCACATGTTTTGGAGATCATTTGGTTGAGTTTCGGAGAGATTTGTGGGAAAAACACGATAGCTTTCTGTTCTGTCGAGGGTCGATCGACACTGCCGATGACCAGGACCAGCACTGCCGGTGGGTCTCAGCTTTGATCGGCACTGCCGATGCCACGACCAGCACTGCCGGTGGCTTGAGCCTGAACCGTGCACCGGCACTACTGATAGCCTTTCAGTGTTTTAAGAATCCCGCACCGGCACTGCCGATGGGTATGACCGGCACTGCTGATGATCCCAACTGGCACTGCCGATGGCTGTGACTAGCACTGCCGATAGTCCAATAAGGTCTGTGTTGTGTGTGTTTCTTTGACCGGGTCGAGGCTTTGTTGCTCTCTTTTGGTTTCCGCTGTGTTCCGCTGCTGTTGTTGATCACTCCTAGGGTTGGCACATCACAAGTTGGTGTGTGTGGCCTTGGTGATATGTGTAGAGGTTGGCTTGGGTTGTAATTGGGATATAGGCCAAATTCTTGTAAAGAATTTTTATTGGCTCCCATTCACCCCCCCCCCTGGTCTTGTCGCCTTCTTGGTCCTTCACAATGTATTGTAGGTCAAGGGTAGAGTTGTCTTAGACCCTAGGCCTATATAAGGAGAGGTGTGACTGGTGGGAGAGGTGCCTCTTCCCATTAGCCTTGTGTTAGGTTTTCATTAAAAGTGCTAAGAGAGGTCTTCATGTTTTAGTGGAGAGGAAAGTGTGTGTGAGAGACAAACTTTTCTCTTCCAAACAGTGGGAGGAAGAGGGTGGCTTCCTAGCCATGTATCCATGAATATTGTATGCAAGAATCAATGATATGAGATTTAATTTCATGCTCAAGATCTTCTCTTCTCCCTAAATCCAAAATTTCTCTTTTTCTCTATTTTTGGAGCTCTTTTCGTGGGGATTTTCAATCTCGTTTTTTAACAGGTTTTGGAATGAATTTCTTGAGGGATCTTGGTGCTAGGACATTCCTAAACATTCCTTGATGGATCCTTGGTTGGATCCTAGGCAATAGCACCTTTGATTTCGTGGATTTCCTCAAGAACATTCAAACCTGGAATTCGTGATGGACTCTTGAGCTTTTTGTGTGATTCCACTTGGAGAAGGAACATCCTACCATGAGACACCTTCTATCCAAGTTTAATGATTGTTGGAGATCATTTGCATAGGTTTTACCAATTTCCTTGCCAAGTTTCGAGTTCTGTTTTTGGTTCTGGAAAGGGTCGATCAGCACTGCTGATCTCTGAACCGGCACTGCTAGTGATGTAGTCAGAACCCGCATCAGCACTGCCGATGCCACGACCGGCACTGTCAGTGGCTTGGGGCATCTCCTGATCGGCACTGCTGGTGTGCTGATCAACACTGAAATTGCGCTTTGTCTATGTACTTCCAAGCTTTGCTCCATCTGTCGACCCGCATTGCCAATGGTTTATTCTAGCTCCCGATCGACACTGCTTATGTACTGACAGAACTATCAGTTTTGGTTGTAGCTTCTTGACCGTTCCGAGTCTTTGTTGTTCTCCTTTGTTTTCGCTGTACTCCGCTGTTGTTGTTGATCACTCATATGGTTAGCACATCACAAGTTCGTGTGTGTAACCTTGGTGATTTGTTTAGAGGTTGGCTTGGTTTGTAATTGGGACATAGGCCAAGTTCTTGAGAATAATTTTAATTGGCTCCCATTCACCCCTATCTCTAGTTGCCTTATCGGTCCTTCAGTGACTAAGCCATGGCGGTGGCCAAGGCTTCAGCCGATGCTGCTACGGCGCACCTGGTGCAGCTGTTGCAGGCCCACAAGATTGGAGAAGGTATGGCTTCTTCCCTTTGTTGCGAATTTGTCTTTGCTTGCTTTTATGTTACTTCTTATCGACTCGGCCGATACATGTAGTGTGGAGGAGAAGCTGGCCAAGGCAGAGGAGTCCATTCGTCAGGAGGTCACGGAGAAGGATGAGCTACGAAGTGAGCTAGCGAGGGCGGCTCGGGAGCCTCAGGTCCCCGTGGCTCTCGATGCCTTGCTGGCGCTGCAAGTCGGGAACCTGATGTCCTCGGGTCGTGAATGGATCAAGCATGAGATGCACTTTGGTGTGCGCACTGTCTTCATCGTGCTCGGGATGCACTTCAAGGAAGTGGACTTTGAGGTGCTGAGCCTCGGCTTCCTCAAGCACACTCCCGAGGAGATGGCCAGGATCCGCACCAACTCTGAGCACCATGCCGACATCTTGGCTACAAAATATGAAGAAGAAGTGCTCCCCAAGATTGATGAGGGGAATTAGTCGGTAGTTGCTTTTCTTGTTTGTTTTTTACTTGCTCGATGAGTCATCATGCCCAAGGTTATGTGATGGTTTAAGTTTGAACCCGTGTGCTAGTTTAATTTCATCAGCCTGTGGTGGCCTTAAACAATTTAAGTTCATGCTTCCCTTAATTATTTATGTGGCTGGCCTTTTACCTTTTCTGTTTTGACTCACAAAGTTTGAGCCCCCGAGCCTTATGAGGTTTAGCCTTGTCGGTGATCGCTGTTGTCATGGCCGCTAGGGCTAGCACGATGTTGCGTGATCCGATCGACTTGGCAGTGAACGTGCTTTACTCGTGGCTTACTTTGTTTGTCACCACAGTGAGGCTCGAGGCCAAGAGATTGGATTGAGCAAAATTGCAATTTTCTAGGAAAAAGTGTGAGGAGCCATGTACCTCCTAGCCCTCGAGTGACGCTCGTCCCGTGGGAAGGGGCTGAGGTTCACTGAGGAGTAGGCGGCACGCATGGAAATTGAACTAAAAGAGATTCTAAGGGTAGAATTTACGTTGCTGTCAGATTTCCCATGCGTTCTTGAATTGTTTGCCCTCCAAAGTCTTGAGCTTGTAGGTGCCGGGTCGGATCACTAGAGAGACGACATATGGTCCTTCCTAGGGCGGCAAGAGCTTATGTCGACCCCTGTTGTCTTGAACCCTGGATAATACGAGATTGTCAACGACGAGGCCTCTGTCTCTTACGTTTTGGTTGTGGTACCGATGAAGGGTTTGCTGGTACTTGGCTGAATGTAGAAGTGCGACATCTCGCACTTCATCTATTTGGTCCATCGCGTCTTTGAGTGACACCTCATTGCCTTGCTCGTTGTAAGTGCGTACTCGCGGTGCGCCATAATTGGGGTCCGTGGGAAGGATTGTCTCAGATCCATAGACCATGAAGAAAGTCGTGAAACTGGTCGCTCGACTCTGAGTCATGCCTCAGATCCATAGGCTCTGTAGCACAGCGTGGTGCTCGGCTACCCACCGACCACTGAATTGCTTCAAGCGGTTGAAAATGACGGTAGGGTCGAAGATTCAAGGCTTCAACCCTTGAAGTATCATACAGTTCACTCGCTCGACCTGGCCCTTCGTTTTAGGGTGGGCGACGGGGGCCCAGTTGATGCGAATGTGATAGTCATTGCAAACTTCAAGAATTTTTTCCCGGTGAACTGCATGTCATTATCCGTGATTATGGAGTTCGAGACATCAAATCAGTGGATAATGTCGAGAAAAAACTTGACCGCTTCCTTGGATCGGATTTTGACAAGCGGACGTGCTTCGATCCACTTGGTGAATTTGTCGACCACGACAAGCAAGTGGGTGAAGCCTCCATGCGCCTTTTTGAGAGGCCTGATCAGGTCCAGCCCCCAGACCATAAAGGGACTTGTGGAGGGGATGGTTTGGAGGGCCTGGGCTGGAAGATGCGTCTAGCGTGCATAGTACTGCACCCCTTGCAGGTTTTGACTATGTACATGGCATCTCCTATGGCAGTCGACCAGTAGAAACCTTGTCGAAATGCATTGCGCATGAGGGTTCGAGGCACGGCGTGATGACCACAGACCCCCCCGCACCCCCGTGGATGTCGGCGAGGAGCTTGACGCCCTCGCTGATGGGAATGTAACATTGCATGATTTTCGTGACCCTGCGCTTATAGAGTTCCCTGTCGATAAGGACGAAATACTTAGAGCGTCGATTGAGCCGCTTGGCCTCGGTCCCATCGGTGGGAAGTGTGTCTCGTGTTAGGTACTTGATGTACGGGTTTCTCCAGTCATTCGGAATAGCGGCTCGCTCGACTGGAAGATCGATTCGCTCGGCTTTTGGATCGTCTGACTGGTTGTCTAGGTTGATCGGGTCGCTCCGTTGGTTAATCTCCATGACTATTGGCTCTCGTGGGGTCGAAGTTCGGCTAGCCCTCGAGGCCGCTTCGCTCAATCGTTGATTGAGTTCCATGGGGTCGCTCGGCTCTTCGATGAGTTTCATGGTTTCTCTTGGTCGAACCGAGCGCTAATGCTTTTCGTTGGCAAAGACTCCCGGTGGGATCAGCGCTCGACCAGATGCCTCTTTGGCTAGCACGTCGGCCGCCTCATTGAGGCGTCGTGGGATGGGCTTGAGTTCAAGCCCGTCAAACTTGTCCTCGAGCTTGCAAACCTCTTGGCAATAGAGTGCAATAGCGTCGCTCCGACAGCTTGCAAACCTCTCGATCACCAGCTCGGAGTCCTCTTAAATCTCAAGACATCGGATGCCAAGCTCGATGGCAATCTTATGTCCATTCACCCCTACCTCATACTCGGCGACATTATTGGATACAAGCAAATGTAAGAGAATCGCATACTTCATACATCGGAGTACTGTCCTGGTCCATTAGAGCGGGCGGGAGCTGTGCATCGATCCACTCCGCCATGAAATCGACGAGGGCCATGGACTTGATGGCCGCTTGAGGTTGATAAGTGATGTTGTGTCCTATCTGATTCAGCACCCACTTGGCCACCTTGTCCGCCGAGTCCCTTTTCTGTATGATTTCGCAGTGGGGAAAAGCGCTTAATATATGAATCGGGTGGGAGTAGAAGTAATGCCGGAGCTTGCGTCTTGCGACCATCATGGCATAGAGGATTTGCGGGTATCTGGTCTTCAAGTAAGATTGGACCTCGCAGACATAGTACGCGGCGTGTTGCACCTTAAGAATGTGCCCTTCCTTCTCTCGCTCGATTACAAGTGCAGCGCTCACGACTTGAGTGGTCGCTGTGACGTAGAGCGGCAGCACCGTGCCTGGGAGCAACAGGGCCAGCACCGATGTGCTACTCAAGATGCATTTCACCTCATCGAGGGCGGACTGAGCTTTGGGTGTCCACTCAAATCGATCGGACATTTTCTAAAGCCTATAAAGTGGGAGCACTCTCTCGCCGAGGCGTGAGATGAAGCGGCTCAACGCCGCTAGATAGCCCGTTTAGGTTTTGTATCAGCCCTATTTGCTTGATAGCGGATATATTTTCAGGTTTGGCATCGATGCCTCGCACAGAGATAATGAATCGCAGGAGCATGCGTTTTGGCACCCCTAAAATGCACTTCTCGTGGTTGAGTTTGACGTCGTTCTCGTGCAACTTGGCGAAAGTGCGCTCGAGGTTGAACACAAGCATGTCGGAATTATTGTATTTGACCATGATATCGTCAACGTAGGCCTCGACTGCGTTGCCGATTAAGTGGTTGAAGCATTTGTGCATACAGTGCTGGAATGTCATGCCAGTGTTTTTTAGGCCGAAGGGCATCGTAACATAGCAGTATGAACCGAACGGCATGATGAAAGAGGTCGCGAGCTGGATGGAGTCTTTCATAGCAATCTAATGATACTCAGAGTATGCATCTAGAAAGGGATCCTTCGGACATGCCTTATTCAGGCCTGTATAGTCAACACACATTCTCCATTTCCCATTCTTTTTCCGTACAAGAGCAGAGGCCAGCCACAAGAATGCCACGTTCAAGCCGGCGGTCCCCTCGATGACGTGCACGTGGATGGATGCGAGCTCCTCGTTCAAAGCCACCGTCATGGTTTTGAGGTCACCATTATTGGTCCCACACTGAAAAGCTTGTTGGAGCGATGCGCCGACGGTGATGACTCCTTTTGGACTAGCCATCTTTAGCTTCAAGTAGGTGTAGTTCGGGGCTGCCTTGAACTTGGCGTAGCATGGGTGCCTGAGGATGGCGTGATACGCCCCCGGGAAGTCGACATCCTCTAAGACGAGAGTCTTGGATCTAAAGTTAGACGGAGTACCGAAGGTGACGAGCAAATCAATCCGCCCAAGCGGAATGGCCTGCCTACTGAGGACGATCCCGTGGAATGGTTGTAAGGACCGAAGGCGTAGGGGGGTGAATCGGTAAGCCGACCACGAATCTGAATACTTCAATTTACACTACTAGAACTTAGCAATCGTTGAAACCTAACAATCCTAGTAGGCCAAGACTCTACACATGCTAGTGTTCATGATGAAAGCAAGCACGAAAGCCAAACACACTAGCCTATGCAAGCCACAATTCAACCTAGTTACTAGAGCACACAGTTGTGGAATAGTAAAGAGGGGGTCAAGGAATGCTCATAATTTTTTTCGAGGTCTCAGAAGGATGGCGCCTTCCCCTACTCCTCGTTGGACCATTTTGCCGGAGTGCCGATCCCTCCTGCCACCAATGTGGAGTTCTCACCCACAAGCCCGTGGTCACTGCCGGAGTGAAGACACGGTGCGCGTCACCGCTTTCAGTTGGGCACAAGCTCGCCTTCCTCGAGAACTTGCTGGACTCCCGAGCCGACACGAGCGCTCAATATTGATGCCCCTTTCACGGGCGGGCTCAAATCATGTACAAATGTGTGATGGCCTTCACAACCGATCACGATAAGCTCGATCACTAACACCTAAACAGTCTAGGTCTCACCATAGACCAAGAGTAAGAATCTAGATCACACCCTCAAGGACACCATAGCCTTAGATGTGCATTAATGCTCAAGTTACTGTCACTAGCACTCTCAAGATATGCAATATCTCCTCCTAGTGCTCTCCTCTTTGCCTCTTGTCTCTCACCAAATGCTCCAAGCAATTCCACTTGTCAAGAGTAGTCTCCAAGACCGTAACAATGAAGTTATATAGGCTTCCAACCTCCAACTAGTCGTTGCTCCATGAAATCAGCTTCCTGGGCATACTGACCGGACTGTCCGGTCACTACCTGACTGGACCGTCCGGTCACTACGGTCGTCAGCTCCAATGGCTCTGCCCTTGCTGATCTTCATACTAACCGGACCGTCCAGTCCATTTCTCTCTCCAATATAGACACATTTCTTACGCATCTTCCTCTCTATCCAAGTGTCCACCCTACTGACCGGACCATCCAGTCTCTAGGGCTTCCAGACCTGATAGATTCCTCGCTCCTCGCTGAAAGTCCTAGACAATTCATCCCAGTGACCATACAGTCCGGTCACCACTGATCCCTTTGTTCGGTCACTATGTTCAGAAGCTGAAATTCCTCGTCCTCGCTTGACTTCGTTTCCCGGCTTCTCCGAAGAGCTCCTTGGCTTCTCCACTGTCACCTAGTGCCTATGATTTCACTGAGCATCCATGCATATCACCAACTAGTGTGACCTAAGAGACATGACCTAGACCCCCTTGATAGTTCGGTTTTCCTATGGACTCAGAGCCCTAACAACTAGACAAGTGTTCTCAACACTTGCTCCATAGCTTGTCCATAGCTTTAATCCATCTCCATCAACCCTTGGACTCCATCAATCTCACAAGCCTCCATGCTTGTGGTCATTGTCATCAATCGCCAAGGCAACCATCATCCATATATTTTGTAGTAGAGTTTAGAGATGATTTCTGCATAGACAACCCTCGTGTAGATATTAGCCCATAATTTCATAGTTGTCATCTATCAACAAAACATTTATACCTTGAGGATCCAATCATCAATTGTCATGAAGCTTACATCTCCCCCTTTTTGGTGATTGATGACAACCACTACCTATCATAATCTTTATCATAAAACAACAGGGCTAAAAAGCTACACAACGATCGAGAGGAACCTCAAAAGCATAAGCAATGAACAAACACGGTCCTCCTCAATTAGGCATCATCAACAGCTCAGAGGAATAAGAAATAAGAGCACACTCTAGATGATATGTATACATGTCATGTGAAGATATTTAGTAAGGCCTAAGGACACGCAATGCAAGACCTGAATGATGATATATAATTAGGATAGCATGGGAATGCATAGGAATTAAGAACAAGCAATCATCAAAATGGAATCATACACAGGCATACGAGATAAATATAAAAAAGACAAGGCACTGTGTATGAAAATAAACCAAGTGAAATGAAGATGAGTCAAACACAAGCGAATGGAAAACCATGACTCATCAAAATCCACGAACATCAATAAAACCATCAAAATAAGATCCAAATGTATCTATCTCCCAAAACCAATGTACATGTACACGTATGCTCCCCCTAGATACATGCTAGTGACTCTCGATCGCACATGATCACGCTCCAACTCCCCTAGAGCTATGACATACTTTTCCCCCTTTGGCAACAAGCACCAAAAAGTGGGGAAGAAGCGAACATCTATGCGCTCGTGGTCGAAGGAGGTGGTGCAGCAACGTCCTCTGAAGGCTCTGCTTTGGGCTGCTCCTATGCTAGGTCCTGCTGCTCTCCCTAAGCCCGTGCCTCCTAGGCATCCAACTGCTCAAAGAACTCAAGGTGTACAGGCAATTCAGACTCCCTGTCCTGCCCTGCTGGTACGACTGTGGATGTCTCCTCGACAACTGTCGCCTGAAGAACAGCAAGGTCACCCACATCCTTGATGAGAACATCACTCCTATGGATACACACAACACTCCTCCAATTCTGGACTTGCAAGGTCCAATGACTAGAGCTCGTGCACGACGACTAAATTTAGAGGTGAGCTCGATCCTACGCTCTTCGCTATATATTACTTTTGAGAATGGTTTGCTACCTAATGATTATTTTATGATTAGAAACCATGGAGAGGACCAGGAGATGATGGGATAAGGAGTTGGGAATGTGGAGGACCATAAACGGCTTGGAAGCCAAAGTGGAGGCCCAATCAAAACCGACTTCGAGTCTGTTTCGGGGCCCAGGACCAGTCTATACTAAAACAGTCGCCCAGGACGCATACGGACTCAGATTTGGACGTTCTACATATGCACGGAACGATAAGGAGAAGACCTTTCCAATGCCTCCGATCTCATGTAAAAATTCATCCGGAGTCATCGGGAATCGTCGAAATAAGAGAGAGTCCAGAATCTGTGTCGGTGCTGTGTCGCCTATTTTTGGCCTTTGGGCTTTGTATCTAGTTGAGCCTAATTAGGGGCGCGTCCAGAGGGTCTTGCACGACCCTAGGGTCTTTATATACAGCCACCACTGCACCATTAGGGTTCGGGTTTTGCTTAGATCAATTCTGTTCATAAACAATGTCGCCGTTCATCGGTTTGTGAGACCCCAACTTCGAGAGTTTAATCATACATCTGCAATTATGTTGCATTCTTCGTTGTTCTTGCTTGTGTTCTTGATTCGCAGGCTGGGATTAGTCTTCTCAGCGAGGTCAATCATCTTTGGACGGTTGATAACTAGAGGAGACGTCGTGCTGCGATGCGGGGTTTAGAACGTGCTGTTCTGAAGCCGGATCGATTTGTGTGTCGCCTCCGACCAAATCAACTTACCAAGAACCTTTCGGAAGATCGGGAACCCTTGTTCACATCAAGTGGTAATCAGAGCTTCAGGTGCACGGTCAGGTTCGCACTACCCTTTAGTATTGTTTTCGTGTTCTTCCTATCGTCCACAGAAAAGCCAAAAAAAAAAATTCCCCCGTCCATAACCACGTGTTTAGCCTTTGCATATTTCAATTTCAGAGTCCGTAGTGTTGAGTTTGTGCCCTAGTTCTTGTTTAGTCGCTGGTTTAGTTTGTGTTTTTGTTGTCAGTAGTGTTTTCCTTGCAACCCTAGCCGCCATCACTTCGACCACCCTCGGTTTTGTCGGCTTTGTGTGCTAGGGTTGATTGATCAAGACGCCCACCCTAATCCCACCCTAAACCCACCCTCAACACCTCGGACCAATTTTTATAAATTCCACTTTCCGCTGCATCCACCCCGCCAAAAAAAAATCCCTACCCGACCCCAAGCCCGACTCGGGTTTCACTCAAACCTGCGGTTTCTTCATAACCGATTCCGACACCCCTTCGGTAAAACAGCCATAACATTTTGCTTGGTTGTTCGTTTTGGCTGAAATTTTTACAGGAGATTCTTGACAAAAAGTTGAGCATACCTGACTCCCTATGTGCCCTCGTCAAAAAATTCAAAAAAATCGGGAAGATACAGGAAAAATTCATTCAAGTTGAAACCCGACGTTTTCTGAAACTTCAATAATTTCTGTAGGCCACGTCCTAGCTCTGTTTGAGCTGAAATTTTTTGTGGTTTCTCCCCCATAGTTAGTGAGTTGGAAAACATTATCAAAAAAATAAAATAAAAAAAAAGAAATTTGGGATTCCTACAAGTGCTCCATCTAGCCCCCTAGAATTTCTGAGTTTGGTTGTTTTACACTTAGCCCTCTGTTATCGACTATGCCTTGGTATCCTTGTTTCTTCTTTGCTATCACTACTGTTCTAGGACATAGTTATACCAGCAACTAGGGACAAGTTACTTGGGCACTTATTCAGCTTTACTATCTGTTTTTGATTTGTGTGCCACTCACATATATATATTTGGCCTTCCTAGCTCTACAAACTTCATCTGGACAGCACATAGGTTAATTTGTAACCCTTGCAATCGTGGAACACACCTCCCTGGTATCCTTCGCTTTGTTGTTTTCAGAACTTTGTAAGAGCTTGCAAGAAGCTTCCTTTTGCTGTGTTGAGAGGCACCACTGCTTAGTAGTTTTGTAGGGATAACCTTCACTTTTTGTTTCCTGTTTTGTTGTTTCTGATGTCAGGAAGCGATGGAGAGGGTGCTTCACCCTCAAAATTTGGTGAGTGCGTGAGCCAAAGTCAGCTACAGAAGGCTTTGCAGGCGGTTCAGAGTGATTTGGCAGAGACGATCACCAGGGCCATCACCGACGCCGTCACCAAGCTTCACCTGGGAGAAAACATTGAGCGTTTGGATAAGAGAGTCTCTAAGTTAACTAATCAGGTTGTCGAATTGGAGACCACTCACAAGACCATCAACACCAATACCAACAACAACACCAACACCAACACCAAGTGGAGTGGTCTAGCTGCTGAAACTAATTTGCCTACTACTTGGGAAGAACTTAAGGTAGAAATGCGTGATCATTTTGTTCCTCCTTCTTTTTATAGAGAAATTCGTAATAAACTACAGCGTTTAGATCAAGGAGATAAAACTGTTCAGGAGTATTTTAGTAAGCTTCAGAAGTGTTTGATTCGTTGTGCTGTGGTTGAAAAAGTAGAGGATCAGATTTGCCGCTTTTATTCTGGTTTGAGAAAAGAAATTGAAGACATCCTTGATTATAAAGAATTTTATACCCTCAACCAATGTTTCCAGTATGCTATGCTTGCAGAGAAAGAATCACAGGGACTTTTCTAGGCTTTTGAGGAGTACAGCAAGTCCAGGAATTTCTACACACCACGGTCGACAGGGACTTTGGGGCTGCCCAAGCCATCTTTTCGGCCGCCCCCACCAGCTAGTGTTGTTTCTGTAGCACCAAGATCAGCCCCTGCCCCTTCTACGCGCTCAGGTAAAAATTCTATGCAGGTACCGGCTAGTAGTGCCTCCTCTGTTGCTTCACGGGATGCACTACAGGGACTCAGTGCCACCGCTGCCATGGTCTTGGCCATGTGCAGAAAGATTGTCCAAGTAGGTGGGCATATGTGGCGACAGATGATGGCGGTTACATGAGCACCTCCGATGTGGAGGATGAGGAGGAGGATGTCGCTGCCACCAGCGGTGACCTCGTCCTTGGAGGCGGAGATACCACGGGCTACATGAATATTATTGTGCAGCGTGTGCTTAGCACACAAATCCAGCAGCCTGAGATGATGCAGCGACATAACTTGTTCTAGATTTTCTTCGTCATCAAGAATCGTCGAGCACGTGTCATCATTGATGGAGGAAGCTGCAACAATTTGGTGAGTTCTGATGTGGTTAAGAAGCTTGATTTGACGACACGCCCACATCCACATCCATACTACATTCAGTGGTTAAATGACTCTGGAAAAGCTAAGGTAATTCAAACTTGCAGAGTTCCTTTTTCCAGTGGTTCCTATGTGGGTTCTGTTGATTGTGATGTTGTACCCATGCAAGCTTGTTCACTTTTATTGGGTAGACCTTGGGAATTTGATAATGATGCTGTACAATATGGTAAAAGTAATAAGTACACTTTTATGCATAAAGGAACTAAAATTACTTCGTTACCAATGACCCCTGCTGAAATTATACAAGCTGATTTAGAACGAGCTGCTAGTTTGAAAAATAAAGGCCCTGACATTCAGCAACCTATTAATTCTGATTCTACACTGAGTAATGTTAATGATTCTTCAAGTTCTAAGGGTGCTGGAATTAAATTACAAGGTCGTTCATGTCTTGCCACAAAATCTGAGCTTGCTGAAGTTTCTGCTGATGATATTTGCTATGCTTTGATATGCAAGCAAGCCTTGTTTTCGCTTGGTGATATTGCTTCTAGTGCTTTGCCTCCTGCTGTCACTAACATTTTGCAAGAGTATGAGGATGTTTTCCCAGCTAAGATACCCCCGGGATTGCCACCTTTGAAAGGGATTGAGCATCAAATTGATTTGATTCCGGGTGCTACTTTACCAAACCGTGCTGCTTATAGGACCAACCCTAAGGAGACTAAGGAGATACAACGACAAGTCCAAGACCTTTTGGATCGTGGGTATGTTCGTCAATCAATTAGTCCTTGTGTTGTTCCTGTAATTTTGGTTCCTAAGAAAGATGGTTCTTGGCGTATGTGTGTAGATTGTAGAGCCATTAATAACATTACTATTAGGTATCGTCATCCTATTCCTAGGCTAGACGACATGCTTGATGAGTTATGTGGTGCTATAATTTTTACTAAAATTGATTTGCGTAGTGGCTACCATCAAATTAGAATGAAACTTAGAGATGAATGGAAAACAGCTTTGAAAACCAAATTCGGGTTGTATGAGTGGTTAGTAATGCCTTTTGGGTTAACTAATGCACCTAGTACTTTCATGCATTTGATGAATAAGGTTTTAAGACCTTTTATTGGCAAATTTGTGGTTCTTTACTTTGATGATATCTTGATTTATAGCAAATCCTTGGATGATCATATGATTCATTTGCGTGCTGTTTTTGATGCTTTGCGAGTTGCACGTTTATTTGGTAACCTTGAGAAGTGCACCTTTTGCACGGATCGAGTCTCCTTTCTTGGCTATGTTGTGACTCCACAGGGAACTGAGGTGGATGAGGCAAAGATTGAAGCCATAAAGAGCTAGCCTGTACCAAAAACTATCACACAGGTGAGGAGTTTTCTTGGTCTTGCAGGTTTCTACCGCCGCTTTATCAAAGATTTCAGCACCATTGCTGCACCATTGCATGAGTTGACAAAGAAGGGCGTTGACTTCCATTTTGGTAAGGTACATCATGAGTCTTTTGATGCTTTGAAGGACAAACTTACACATGCACCATTGCTGCAATTACCCAATTTTGATAAGACTTTTGAGCTTGAATGTGATGCTAGTGGTATAGGTATTGGTGGTGTTTTGATGCAAGATGGTAAACCTGTTGCATACTTTAGTGACAAAATTACTGGGCCTGTTTTGAATTATTCCACGTATGATAAGGAACTATATGCACTTGTACGTTCTTTAGAGACATGGCGTCATTATTTGTTGCCCAAAGAATTTGCTATTCATTCTGATCATGAATCACTTAAGTATATTCGTTCTCAATGCAATTTGAATTGTAGACATGCTAAATGGGTTGAGTTTATTGAGTCTTTTCCTTATATTATTAAACATAAGAAAGGGAAGGATAATGTGATTGCTGATGCTTTATCAAGGCGATATACTTTGTCGTCTCAACTTGATTGTAGAATTTTTGGACTTGAGGCAATTAAAGAACAATATGTTGCTGATGTTGATTTTAAAGATGTATTGCTGCACTGTAAAGAAGGTCATTGTTGGAACAAATTTGTGTTGAATGATGGTTTCTTGTTTAGAGCTAACCGCCTATGCATTCCAGTTTGTTCCGTTCATCTTTTGTTGTTGCAGGAGGCGCATGGAGGTGGATTGATGGGTCATTTTGGTGCTAAGAAGACAGAGGATATTTTGGCCACACACTTCTTTTGGCCAAGGATGAGGAAAGATGTTGAGCGTTTTGTTGCTCGCTGCACTACATGTCAAAAAGCTAAGTCTCGATTGAATCCACATGGTTTATACATGCCACTTCCTGTTCCTTCTATTCTTTGGGCGGATATTTCTGTAGACTTTGTTTTAGGACTGCCTAGGACTAAGAGGGGGAGCGATAGCATTTTTGTTGTTGTGGATCATTTTTCCAAGATGGCACACTTTATACCATGTCATAAAACTGATGATGCTATTTATATTGTTGACCTTTTTTTCAAAGAAATTGTACGTTTGCATGGTATGCCTTCTACTATTGTTTCAGATCGTGATGCAAAATTCTTAAGTCATTTTTGGCGCACGCTTTGGAATAAGTTTGGTACAAAGTTGCTAGTTTCTACAACCTATCATCCACAAACTGATGGACAAACTGAGGTTGTTAACCACACTTTGGGTACTATGTTGCGAGCTATTTTACGGAAAAATTTGAAGCAACGGGAAGAATGCTTGCCTCATGTTGAGTTTGCTTTTAATCGGGTAACACATTCTACTACCAAGGTAAGTCCATTCAAGGTAGTGTATTGTTTTGATCCCCGTACTCCACTTGATATACTTCCTCTACCTATTAATGAGAGAGTTCATGTTGATGCTAAGGAGCGTGCTGAATTTATTTTGCAAATGCATGAGACCACTAGACTTAGCATTGAAAAGATGAATGAAAAGTATAAAATTGCTGGTAGTAAAGGTAGAAAGGAAGTAAAGCTTGATGTAGGAGATTTAGTGTGGTTACACTCAAGGAAGGATAGATTTCCAGAATTGAGAAAGTCTAAACTAATGCCTAGAGCTGATGGTCCATTCAAAATAATGGAGAAGATTAATGATAATGCAGACAAACTTGAGTTGCCTCCCGAGTTCGGGGTTAGTCCTACTTTTAACATTTCAGATTTGAAACCATATTTGGGAGAAGAGGATGAGCTTGAGTCGAGGACATCACTCCTATGGACACGCACAACACTCCTCCAATTCTGGACTTGTAAGGTCCGATGACTAGAGCTCGTGCACGACGACTAAATTTAGAGGTGAGCTCGTTCCTACGTTCTTCGCTATATGTTACTTTTGAGAATGGTTTGCTACCTAATGATTATTTTATGATTAGAAATCATGGAGAGGACCAGGAGATGATGGGAGAAGGAGTTGGAGAAGTGGAGGACCAGCAAGGGCTTGGAAGCCAAAGTGGAGGCCCAATCAAAACCGACTTTGAGTCTGTTTCGGGGCCCAGGACCAGTCTATACTAAAACAGTCGCCCAGGAGGCATACGGACTCGAATTTGGATGTTCTACATATGCACGAAAAGATAAGGAGAAGACCTTTGCAATGCAGCTCGTCTCATGTCAAAATTCATCCGGAGTCATCGGGAATTATCGAAACAAGAGAGAGTCCAGAATCTGTGTTGGTGTTGCGTCGCCTATCTAGTTGAGCCCAATTAGGGGCGCGTCCAGAGGGTCTTGCATGACCCTAGGGTGTTTATATACAGCCGCCACCACACCATTAGGGTTCGGGTTTTCCTTAGATCAATTCTGTTCATAAACAGTGTCGCCGTTCATCAGTTTATGAGACCCCAACTTCGAGAGTGTAATCATACATCTGCAATTGTGTTGCATTATTCGTTGTTCTTGCTTGTGTTCTTGATTCGTAGGCAGGGATTAGCCTTCTCAGCGAGGTCAATCGTCTTTGGACGGTTGATAACCAGAGGAGTCGTCGTGCTGCGATTGCGGGGTTTAGAACGTGCTGTTCTGAAGCCGGATCGATTTGTGTGTCGCTTCCGACCAAACCAACTTACCAAGAACCTTTCGGAAGATCGGGAACCCTTGTTCACATCAATCCTCCTGAGTGAAGTCTCGGCAGATAAGATCCTCTGCTATCTCAGGTGTGACTAGAGGGGTGTCTGTAGTAGAAGGGGGTGGAGCTGTAGCTGACTCTGGGGCTGTTTGAGAGTCTGCATGTGTGGTGTGTACTATCTCAGAAAATAGACTCCTGACTGGTAGCTGCTAGGAGGTGGAAGGTCCTGCCATCTGCAAAGTAGAAAACTGAGTCGGTGAAGTGAACAACACAGACACTGGGAAGGCGGACACAGGGGAGAACTGAGCTGGTGAGTGAGTCTATCCTGCTCTTCCTGTCGGTAACAACCCGCTAGACTGGGCTATCATCATGGCAGTGAACTGGCCTGGCTATGTCTGCAGCGTCTGAAACTATAGAAGTACTGAGGGGCCTAGCTCTTGACCCAGCCATCTGTGTCATCAGTGCGGTCACCAGTGCCATCTGCTATCTCTGAAGCTCTGCCTATCCTCTGATTACCTCCATCATCTGACGTCTATCCTCAGCAGTGCTATGAATGAAGTTACTGAGGCATCCTGCGAGTGCTGCTATAGTGATAGCGTTCTCTGACTGTGTCCCTGCATGCTGGGGAGGTGCTCCTGTGCTAGCTGACTCAGGAACCATCGTCTCTTGAAGAGCTGCGTGCTCGTGAGTGACAGGCGGTGACTCCTGCTCCTCCTTTCCTGTCTGCTGACTCGAGGCTGACTGCGATCCCCTAGGTACTCGAGGTGAGTAGCTGCTGATCACCTCAGGAAATGGGTCGTACTGCTCCTCTGTCACTAGTCCCATCCTCCTCAATAGATAGCAGATGTAAGGAGCATAGACTATGTGACATCCTCCTACCCTCTAAGAGATAACCTCGTCCATCTCACCAATCAGCAAATCAGCCAAGTCAAATGGTTGTCTCCTCAATATGGCTGCCACTGCCCACTGGTGTAGAAGTGTGAACTCCTCTCTGTATCCAGACCTAGGAATGATAGTCCCGGTGACTATCGCTCTAACCACCTTCGCCTCTGTTATGAGCCTAGCAAGGCGTCTGTCAAACCCTGGAGTGTGTGGCTGTGGAAAGGCAACTGAAACCATCTCATCAGGAGGTAGCGTTCCTCCCTGTGGTCTGTGGGTGTCATGGGCTCAGGGAGAGTTTTTAGCAGCATAACGGCTGCTGCTATGTTTTGCCCTACGCGAGCGAATTGCGGGGATCCTTGGTCGTCATTGACGATGCGCTGCTGGACGTCAGGAGCCACTGCTCGGGCACGTACGCCGGCACTCGAGCGCGCCAACTCGCAGTCTATCTTGGTCTTCTCATGCTCCAGCTGATGTCACACCCGGTTTGAAGGACAAAACCAAATGCTTATTATATGTGTGCCTAGGAACAAGTTTCATACATATTGATAGTAAAGTCAATCATAGAGTAACCAATGTCATTATTATAGCATATCATTATTACATAAATAATGTCTTGAAAAGACTAAAGACGACACTTTCAAAGTATAATAGCGGAAGACATCATAACACCACTGGCAACCGACCGGGGGCACGCTCTCCTAGTAGTAATCCTCGTTGATGTAGTCCATCTCTCCATTTTCTGAGCAGCAGTTTATAGTACAATAACAAAGGGAAATAGCAAGGGTGAACACATGCCGTACTCAGCAAGTGGGGGAAAGTATGACATGGAAGCTAAGTAGAAGAAAGGCTAACACAATGGTTCATTTGCATAAATGAGCACTACACCTAAGACCATTTGAGAAGCAACCCTATTTACTAGGTGATAATTATCCCCAAGTTATCTCATCTAGCCAAGACTACAGGTTATACCGCCTGTAGCAAACCATGAGTTAAATCGCCCATAAGAAACCACACCATAGGCTACACCGGCTGTGGCAATCCAAAAGTTACACCGCCCAAACCAAACTTGGCTACCCACCAAGTCCACCCATCATCAACACCCCAATCGTGTGAAAGGTCCATGCCGCTCATGACTGTGAGCAGGGTTATTATAATAGTTTGACACTCTGCAGAGGTTGCACAACTTTACCCACAGGTTGGCAATTTCATCACTATGCAGTGACTAGAGAGTCTCCATGTTGTCCAATTCACACTACTTTAGGTGCGAAACCAGGAGATCACCACATGGTCTTTCAAAGAGCTTCCCAGCTTGCAAACAACCCACGCTAAGGTTTCACCAGTGCAGAATTAAAACCGTTCCATAGAAGTCCCCTCTGGCGTCGTGGCTATGAGTAAAACCATCCATCGTCTGAGGCCAAAAGTAAAACAATTTTGTCCACATTCCTAGACTGCTAGCAAAACTGAGAAAACATCTTGATACTCAACCAAGCCTACCCATATCAGCCCTGTGCTACACGCGTTTTTCATGGTTACACATTCCACGAACTTATGCTTGTGATCCCAAGAGAGTACCACCACAATCCCATAGTACTATACCGTGTACACGTGCATACCCGCATCATCATCACCATCCTCCTTCTTGGATCACCAAACCATTAGTCAAGATTACCCATCCCTCATGTTTATGTTCAACTGAACCATTAGTCAAGATTAGAAATTAGACACTTCCCATTCCCGACATAGCAAACTAAGCATGACATACCCATACTAGTAAAGTACACCAGAACCCAGGCGACAAGGAATAATATGGAACAGGATAATGACACATGGGATTCAATATTAACAAGCATGCCTAGAGATATGGAGGAATGTAAAACATAGGTTCAAAATGCATCAAGAACACTTGCTTGGTTCCCTTTGCTGCTTCTCAAATCTTCGGGATGGAGATCCTGGAGGTTCTCTAACAACGGTTCATCGACTCAACATCACAGCAAAAACATAAGCATACAAACAACTAAGGAGGAACACAATACATTGCATCAAACAGCAATGAAAAAAATACTATAAAATAGTATGTGTGGCTACGATCGCATGAGTGCAAGAATCACCTAAATCCGAGTTATGAGTAAAAAGTTATTAATGTTTGAATTTCTAGGGTCAAAATAGTAATTAGGATTAGCAAATTACTATAAAACAGTATGAATAAATAATATTTATTCTTATGATCGCATTGACGCAAGAATTTTTTAGATCGGAGCTATGGTTGAAAAGTTACGGAGATTTGAAGTTTTAGGGGTTAAAGTGTAAAAACAAATAAGTTTAGAGACCTAAATGTAATTTTAGAATAGTAAAAGGGCTGAACTACAAAAATAGAAGGAAAATATAATTTATGAAAATTTTAGGGACTGAAATATAATTTATAAAATGTGCAAGGACTAAATTTTAAAAAATGCAGGACTAAAACATAATTACTAATAGGTTGAGGAGCCTAAGTGTAAAACTAGCATTTACTAGTAATTAACTAAATTAAATTAAATCAAATTAAACCCTAAAAGGTCATGGACCCGAGTCTATAGTCCACGGTGGACAAAAAGGTACCCCTTTGGGGTGTTCTAATCTGTGCCGTCCGGATTAGATCGGACTGCTGCGACGGCTCCGGTGAGGCAGGCGGCGGCCGGCAACGGGGGAGGCGGCGACGCCATTGTGGGGCTCGCCTGAGTTGGCCTCTAGGGCACTCCGGCAGTAGATTCTTCACCGCGCGAGGTTTATGAGAGAGAGGCGCGGAAGGGGAGGCTCACCATGGGGTCGCGCACGGGCATGGAGGAGCAGGGAGGCATCACGACGAGAGGCGACGACGGTGGGTCTCCGGCAGCATCGGGGAGGAGGCTCGGGGATCAATACTCGCCACAGAGAGGTCCAACGAGGGCAGCTCAATCTCACGAAGACCGACGCGGGGTTGGCGCGGCTCAGGACTGCGTCCTCGCTCATCGGCATGGAGCCCGCCGAGCTCCCATGGTAGAGCAGCAGTGGCGCGAGTGCCGGGTGGCTGGGGGGCTCAGTGACGGGGAGAAGGGGTCGCGAAAGGGAGCACGTGCATCTGGGACCTGCCTTATTATAGGGTGCGGTGCCCTATGCGGCCAGTTACGCATGCCCAAACGACATCGGAGGCGGGGCTAGGGTTTGTGGTGCGCGGGGCGGGACCGGGGTGAGTGGGAGTGGGCCGGGCGCGGTTGCTAGGTGCAGGGACATGCTGGGCCGAGCAGAAGGGGAGAGGAGGGAGGTGGGCCGCACGGGAATAGACGTAACCCATAGATGAAGTAAGGGAATGGGGAGGAATGGGCCTCGGATGCCTTTCGGCCCAAGCAACCGATGTCTAATTTCCTTTTTTCTTCTTCCTTTACAAATTTCTATTTCCTATTTTCTAACTAAAGCAAAAAATCAATGTCTAATCGATTTTTCAAATACTTTCTCAAACAAATAAAACCTAATGCAACTATGGCATCATGAATGCAACAAAATAATAATAATAGTAACCTAAATTAATTTAATTACTTTTAGAAAATAGTTCTTTTGCCTAAAGTAAATGATAATGCTCTAATTAATTTAAATGAAATTTTCTATCTATAAAGAAAAGTTTTAAAATTTAGTGAAATTTAGGTCACAAACCAAAACTTCAAATTTTAGGGTGTGACAGTTGACGCCGGGCTTCCTCCACGTTCACCCGTCTTGCACTTAGCTGCTGCTGAGGGTCTTCTGGGCAGGTGCGAGTTAGGGCCCCAAAGACTGGCATGATGGGCACGTTGACGAGGATTTCCCTTGTAGCGGCGCCCACTGCCAGGTTTGGTGGAGCGTGGGCTCCGAGGTTCGATGCCACCCTAGCCGCCGAGGTTCCAACGTCCCCTGTGTTCGGCTCGGGCGCGAGGTCCACCATGTGACATTCGTGTGGGGGGTCTTGGATCCCAGCGCAACGGTCGCAATCAAAGTCAGAATCCCCTTTGGATCCCAGATCGAGGAGGTCAAAGAAGGACTCATCAAGGTGCTCAATCACGCCCACATTCGCGGCTATCGGGACGCCCTAAAGAATGATGACGTTTTGGAATCCCCACACGACATTATGCAGGTCGTATGGGAAGCCCTCCAAGGGGTTTTTGTTGAGGAGGCCCAGTTAATGGACTCGCCCCCAAGGAGCTGGTCGTGGACGTTCGCGAGAGCGAGCGCTACACACCAGAGGTCATCCTGGGTTCACTTGGGGCCTAGTTAGCGCTCTAGGTGACACCACAACTGATCGCTATAGTTAATTGATGGGGCGGAGTGATCGGACACTCGGGGTCTCACGGGCTCTAGTTGAACAACCTGCATCGCCTCAGTGGCGACGGTTGTGGCTGCCACGATGGGGTCTGGGAGCGACTTGTCGGCGAGCTCCAGCATCGCATCTGCTGTGACCGCGAAGTCAAGCATACAACTCTAGTTGTCTAGCCACCACTGGCGCGATGCCTCGATGGCGGTGAGCTGACATGTACCAGCGTCTGCTCGGCCGTAGCAATGAACTCCAGGCTCTTGAATAACACGATAGTGCTGGGGCCCCAGAAGGTGAAGAAACCAGCCATCCGAACAGGGGAAGGGTTGTCGATCGAAGCGCGCAAAAACTTTCCTTCCTGGCGCGCCAACTATCGGTGTTTAGATGACCGGCTTGTAGTATTTGTTCAAGGGGATGTGCGCTTGGGCTTAGCGATGGCTATGAGAGAGGACACGGGGGTTATACTGGTTCGGGGAAGTGCCTTACGTCTAGTTCAAGAGGTTGCTGGTGTTACTCGCACCGGATTTGTAAAATGGTGGTGAGAGAGGAGGGTTCACCAAGTCTCGGTGCGTGCGTGTGTATTGCCTATGGAATGTCTGTGTATTGTCCCGTGTCCTGGGGAAGAAGAAAGCCCTCCTTTTATATTTCAAGGGATCGGGCCCACATTACAGAGAGAGAATGGTGAGATCTACACGTGCAATCCTTACGAGTCGGCACTAGCGAGGGAGCGCCATTGGTCGGTGGCATAATCCTCAAGCCTTGCGGGTCCCTTTGTCCTGGTTCTTGTGTCAGACGGCGCTGTGTTGGGGCATGCACTCGTAATCCGTCGATGGGTTGAGCCTCCATGTCCGTGTAAGAGACGTGTTCCGCTGAAAGGGGTAGTGCAGCAGGGGCGGTATCATGACTCATAAGCATGGTCAGGTCGATGCTATCCATCAAGCCATCCTATACTATCACTGTTAAGGGTGTTTTATTGAGCTCGGCCTAGATGCGGGGCAAGGCTGGCCCATCTGTCCTCTGCTGAAGTCGAGTGAAGCGAGGTGACCTCAACTCTTCGTCGGTCGAGCGATGCCGATACTATACCGTCCCTTGATGGGTCGATCCAGACGGAGGTAGTTCTCGACCCTTGGTGAGTCAAGCATGGCGGGGGCGGCTCTCTACCCTTGGTGGGTCGGCCAGGGCAAAGGCGGATTCGATATTGCCTCCGAGATACAGTCGAGGCGTGGCTGGTGCTTACGCCTGCAGCGTCCTAATGAGCTCACTGGTTTAAGTTATGTAGGTGCGGTTTTTTTGAGCCTAGTCGACGCCACGTGGTGCCGCCAGTTTTTAACGCCAACACATATAGTGATCATCCATACATATCCAAACAAGAAACACCTCAAGAAACAGAATGTATGTTTTCTGTCTAAACCGGTCCCTCCGGATAGCAATCCGACGCCTCCGGTTTGCACAGACAACATATTTTCAATTGAATGCTGAACTGAGAGAGGAAGTTACTTTTCTTCAATTGATCTCAGTATGATGCATCATCAACATAAGGTATTCTCCAGAGGTAGACTAATCACAAGATCGCTTAATGAAAGGACCAAGTGACCGAGAGGGGGGGGGGGAGAATTGTGAACTCACACTATGTACCAAATTAGCCAATTCCTAAAACCAAACACTCAAATAACTTCTATCACAATTCTAGTGGCGATCACCCTAGCAAGATAATAATCCTATGAAAGGAACAACAACCTAAGCATACTAGTTGAACACACAAGGCAATACAACTCCTATGCAAGCTAGTGATCAAGACACGCGGAAGCAAAAAGCAAGCTAGCAAAGGAACCTACTCATGCAATGCTACAAGATAAGGAACTAGAGCACACAAGCATGTGTAGCACAATACATACAAGGGTGAGTAACCAAGCCAAAGCAACTCTTATACATGCTAGTGGTCCAGTATGGAAGCTAAGCACAACTAGCAAGTAAAAAAGCCTATTCATGCAAGTCTACAAGGTAGTCAAATAGACCAAGGTAAGCACACAAGCATGAATAGCTCGATATGTAAATGTGGAAAGTAAAACATCATAGTAAGGAGTAGAGCAAGAGAGGGCTTATGATTTTTTTTCGAGGTCTCGGAAGGATGGCGCCTTCCCCTACTCCTCGTTGGACCACTCCCGCCAGAGTGCTGATCCCTCCCACCACCAATGTGGAGTTCTCACCCACGAGCCCGCAATCACTCTCGGAGTGAAGACACGGTGCGCGTCACCGCTGCCACCAAGGCACAAGCTTGCCTCCCTCGAGAACTTGCCGGACTCCCCAAGCCGACACGGGCGCTCACTAGCGATGCCCCTTTCACCGACGGGCTCAAACCGGGTACAAACATGTGACGACCTTCACAACTGATCACGATAGGCTCGATCACCGACACCTAACCGGTCTAGGTCTCACCTTAGACCAAGAGTAACAACCCAGTTCACACCCTCAAGGACACCGTAGCCTTAGATGTGCAAGATGCTCTTGTTACCCCACTGCCACTCTCAAGATCTACAATATCTCCTTCTAGTGCTCTCCTCTCTTCCTATTAGCTCTCACCAAATGCTCCAAGCAATTCCACTGACCAAGACCCTAGCAATGAAGTTATATATGCTTCCAACCTCCAACTAGTCGTTGCTCCACAAAATCAGCTTTCTGGGCGTATTGACCGTACAGTCCGGTCACTCTTTGACCGGACCATCTGGTCTCCTTGGAATCAGCTCCTCCAGAGCCCTTGGCTCCCTGCCCACTTTTGAGATCGCATCTGATCAGCTCCTCCAGAGCCCTTGGCTCCCTGCCCACTTTTGAGATCGCATCTGACCGGACCGTTCGGTGTATCCAACTATCGGACATGTATAACGCCTCGGACAAGTCTGTCGGACTCTAGAGAGTTTGCTTCCTCTCTGTCTTGCGCTTCACCCACACAGACCAAACCGTCCGGTCTCTATGGTCTTTAGCACAAACAGATTCCTCGCTAAGTCTTCTCTCTGGACAGTACAATCCGGTCACTCCTTGACCGATTGTCCGGTCTCTCTGTCTAGAAGTTGAAACTTCTCGTCCTCGCTTGACTTCGTTTCCCGGCTTCTCTGAACAGCTCCTTGGCTTCTTCACTGTCACCTAGTGCTTGTGATTTCACTGAGCATCCATGCACATCACCGACTAGTCGTGACCTAAGAGATATGACCTAGACCCCCTTCATAGTCTTGTTTTTCCTATGGACTCAAAGCCCTAACAACTAGACAAGTGTTCCCAACACTTGCTCCATAGCTTGTCCTTAGCCTTGATCCATCCTCATCAACCTTTGGACTCCATGAAGCTTACAAGCCTCCATACTTGTGGTCATTTTCATCCACCGCCAAGGCAACCGTCATCAATCATCATAATGTAGAAGAGGTTTCCTACACGAACAACACTCATGTAGACATTAGTCACATTTCATGTTTGTCATTCATCACTAAAACATTCATACGTCGGCGTGAGCTTAAATGGTCATGATCCTTACAATCTCCCCATTTTTAGTGATGGATGACAACCACTACTTATGATGATCCAAAATAGACGAGCAACAAGAAACCAAGAGAAAAGATATTTGAAAAGATTACCTTGTTCCTTACCTTGGATGTCGTCTCCTCCTTGGGATGTGCTAGGTGTTGAGGGAGAACTACCCAATCGCATAGCGCACTAGATGTTGAGCTTGAGTTGAATTTGCACCCGTCATGGTGTCATGGTAGTTGATCTTTGTTCACGTAGACACGCACCTTGGTCCTTGTCTCCCCCTTGGGATGTGCTAGGTGTTGAGTGAGAACAAAAAGGTAGATATTCATGTTGGTGCATGATGAGGACATCAATCCTATGGATACACACAACACTCCTCCAATTCTGGACTTGCAAGGTCCAATGACTAGAGCTCGTGCACGACGACTAAATTTAGAGGTGAGTTCGTTCCTACGTTCTTCGCTATATGTTACTTTTGAGAATGGTTTACTACCTAATGATTATTTTATGATTAGGAACCATGGAGAGGACCAGGAGATGATGGGAGAAGGAGTTGGGAACATGGAGGACCAGCAAGGGCTTGGAAGCCAAAGTGGAGGCCCAATCAAAACCGACTTCGAGTCTGTTTCGGGGCCCAGGACCAGTCTGAAATAAAATGGTCGTCCAGGATGCATACGGACTCGGATTTGGACGTTCTACATATGAAAGGAAAGATAAGGATAAGGCCTTTCCAATGCCGCAAGCCTCATGTCAAAATTCATCCGGAGTCATCAGGAATCGTTGAAACAAGAGAGGGTCTAGAATCTGTGTTGGTCCTGCATTGCCTATTTTTGGCCTTTGGGCTTTGTATCTACTTGAGCCCAATTAGGGGCGTGTCCAGAGGGTCTTGCACGATCCTAGGGTCTTCATATACAGCTGCCACCGCACCATTAGGGTTCGGGTTTTGCTTAGATCAATTCTGTTTATAAACAGTATCGCCGTTCATCGGTTTGTGAGACCCTAACTTCGAGAGTTTAATCATACATCTGCAATTGTGTTGCATTCTTCGTTGTTCTTGCTTGTCTTCTTGATTCGCTGGCAGGGATTAGCTTTCTCAGCAAGGTCAATCGTCTTTGGACGGTTGATAACCAGAGTAGACGTTGTGCTGTGATTGCGGGGTTTAGAACGTGCTGTTCTGAAGCCGGATCGATTTGTGTGTCGCCTCCGACCAAATCAACTTACCAAGAACCTTTCGGAAGATCGGGAACCCTTGTTCACATCAAGTGGTAATCAGAGCTTCAAGTGCACCGTCAGGTTCGCACTACCCTTTAGTTTTGTTTTCGTGTTCTTCCTATCGTCCACAAGAAAAGCCAAAAGCAATTTCTTCCCCTGCCCATAACCACATGTTTACAGGAGATTTTTCACAAAAAGTTGAGGTGACCCACACTCGGCTACGCCCTATGTGCCCTCATCAAAAAATTCAACAAAAATCGGGAAGATAAAGAAAAAATTCATTCAAGTTGAAACCCGGCGTTTTCTGAAACTTCAAGATTTTCTGTAGGCCACGTCCTAGCTCTGTTTGAGCTGAAATTTTTTGTGGTTTCTCCCCCTTTGCTAGTGAGTTGAAAACAATATCAAAAAAATAAAATAAAATAAAAGAAATTTGGGATTCCTACTAGTGCTCCATCTAGCCCCCTGGAATTTCTAAGTTTGGTTGTTTTACACTTAGCCCCCTGTTCCCGACTGTGTCCCTTTGTCTCCTTGTTTCTTCTTTGCTATCACTACTGTTCTAGGACATAGTTAGACCAGCAACTAGGGACAAGTTACTTGGGCACTTATTGAGCTTTACTATCTATTTTTGATTTGTGTGCCACTCACATATATATATTTGGCCTTCCTAGTTCTACATACTTCTTCTAGACAGCACATAGGTAATTTTGTAACCCTTGTAATCATGGAACACACCTCCCTGGTATCCTTCACTTTGTTGTTTTCAGAACTTTGTAAGAGCTTTGCAAGATGCTTCCTTTTGCTGTGTTGAGAGGCACCACTGCTTAGTAGTTTTGTAGGGATAACCTTCACTTTTTGTTTCCTGTTTTGGTGATTCTGATGTCAGGAAGCGATGGTGAGGGTGCTTCCCCTCAAAATTTGAAGAGTGCATGAGCCAAAGTCAGCTACAGAAGGCTTTGCAGGCGGTTCAGAGTGATTTGGCAGAGACGATCACTAGGGCCGTCACCGACGCCGTCACCAAGCTTCACCTGGGAGAAAGCATTGAGCGGTTGGATAAGAGAGTCTCTAAGTTAACCGATCAGGTTGTCGAATTGGAGACCGCTCACAAGACCATCAACACCAATACCAACAACAACACCAACACCAACACCAACACCAACAACGACGTTGAAGACGATCATGATGAAGCAACGGTGTATAAGGCTGATGGCACCATCGATAGGTCAGCTACAAGGGCCACAAGGTTACGACGTCGTTTGCAACGTAACCCTCAAGGTATGGGTGGTTTCCAACCACAACCGTCGCACACAAGGTAACCATGCTCCAGATGACCCGTATGCTAAAATTAAGTTTTCAATTCCTTTGTTTTCGGGTCTGTATGATGGTGATGCTTATCTTGATTGGGAAATGACGGTAGAACAAAAATTTAAGGACTTCTCTATTGTTTGGTGGAGTGGTCTAGCTGCTGAAACTGATTTGCCTACTACTTGGGAAGAACTTAATGTAGAAATGCGTGATCGTTTTGTTCCTCCTTCTTTTTATAGAGAAATTCATAATAAACTGCAACATTTAGATCAAGGAGATAAAACTTTTCAGGAGTACTTTAGTGAGCTTCAGAAGGGTTTGATTCGTTGTGCTGTGGTCGAAAAAGTAGAGGATCAGATTTGCCACTTTGATTCTGGTTTGAGAAAAGAAATTCAGGCCATCCTTGATTATAAAGAATTTTCTACCCTCAACTAGTGTTTCCAGTATCCTATGCTTGCAGAGAAAGAATTACAGGGACTTTTCCAGGCTTTTGAGGAGTACAGCAAGTGCAGGAATTTCTACCCAGCACGCCCGACGAGGACTTCAGGGCTGCCCAAGCCATCTTCCCGGCCGCCCCCACCAGCTAGTGTTGTTTTTGCAGCACCAAGATCAGCCCCTGTCCCTTCTACGCGCTCAGGTAAAAATTCTGTGCAGGTACCGGCTAGTAGTGCCTCCTATGTTGCTTTGACGGGATGCACTACAGGGCTTCAGTGCCACTGCTGCCATGGTCTTGGTCATGTGCAGAAAGATTGCCCAAGTAGGCGGGCATATGTGGCGACAGTTGATGGCGGTTACATGAGCACCTCCGATGTGGAGGATGACGAGGAGGATGTCACTGCCACAAGCGGTGACCTCGTCCTTGGAGGCAGAGATACCACGGGCTACATGAATATTATTGTGCAACATGTGCTTAGCACACAAATCCAGCAGCCCGAGATGATGCAGCGACATAACTTGTTCTAGATTTTCTTCATCATCAAGAACCATCGAGCACGTGTCATCATTGATGGAGGAAGCTGCAATAATTTGGTTAAGAAGCTTGATTTGACCCCACGCCCACATCCACATCCATACTACATTCACTGGTTAAATGACTCTAGAAAAGCTAAGGTAATACAAACTTGTAGAGTTCCTTTTTGCATTGGTTCCTATGTGGATTCTGTTGATTATGGTGTTGTACCCATGCAAGCTTGTTCACTTTTATTGGGTAGACCTTGGGAATTTGATAATGATGTTGTACACCATGGTAAAAGTAACAAGTACACTTTTATGCATAAAGGAACTAAAATTACTTTGTTACCAATGACCCCTGCTAAAATTGTACAAGCTGATTTAGAACGAGCTGCTAGTTTGAAAAATAAAGGCCCTGAAATTCAGCAACCTGTTAATTCTGATTCTACACCAAGTAATGTTAATTATTCTTCAAGTTCTAAGGGTGCTGGAATTAAATTACAAGGTCGTTCATGTCTTGCCACAAAATCTGAGCTTGTTGAAATTTCTGCTGATGATATTTGCTATGCTTTGATATGCAAACAAGCCTTGTTTTCGCTTGGTGATATTGCTTCTAGTGTTTTGCCTCCTGCTGTCACTAACCTTTTGCAGGAGTATGAGGATGTTTCCCCAGCTAAGATACCCCCGGGATTGCCACCTTTGAGAGGGTTTGAGCATCAAATTGATTTAATTCCTGGTGCTACTTTGCCAAATCGTGCTGCATATAGGACCAATACTGAGGAGACTAAGGAGATACAACGACAAGTCCAAGACCTTTTGGATCGTGGGTATGTTTGTCAATCACTTAGTCCTTGTGTTGTTCCTGTACTTTTGGTTCCTAAGAAAGATGGTTCTTGGCGTATGTGTGTAGATTGTAGAGCCATTAATAACATTACTATTAGGTATCGTCATCCTATTCCTAGGCTAGACGACATGCTTGATGAGTTATGTGGTGCTATAATTTTCACTAAAATTGATTTGCGTAGTGGCTATCATCAAATTAGAATGAAACTTGGAGATGAATGGAAAACAGCTTTCAAAACCAAATTCGGGTTGTATGAGTGGTTAGTAATGCCTTTTGGTTTAACTAATGCACCCAATACTTTCACGCGTTTGATGAATAAGGTTTTAAGACCTTTTGTTGGCAAATTTGTGGTTGTTTATTTTGATGATATCTTGATTTAGAGCAAATCCATGGATAATCATATGATTCATTTGCGTGCTTTTTTTGATGCTTTGCGAGTTGCACGTTTATTTGGTAACCTTGAGAAGTGCACCTTTTGCATGGATCGAGTCTCTTTTCTTGGCTACTATGTGACTCCACAAGGAATTGAGGTGGATGAGGCGAAGATTGAAGCCATAAAGAGCTGGCCTGTACCAAAAACTATCACACAGGTGAGGAGTTTTCTTGGTCTTGCAGGTTTCTACCGCTGCTTTGTTAAAGATTTCAGCACCATTGCTGCACCATTGCATGAGTTGACAAAGAAGGGCCTTGACTTCCATTTTGGTAAGGTACATCATGAGTCTTTTGATGCTTTGAAGGACAAACTTACACATGCACCATTGCTGCAATTACCCAATTTTGATAAGACTTTTGAGCTTGAATGTGATGCTAGTGGTATAGGTATTGGTGGTGTTTTGATGCAAGATGGTAAACCTGTTACATACTTTAGTGAGAAAATTACTGGGCCTGTTTTGAATTATTCCACGTATGATAAGGAACTATATGCACTTGTACGTATTTAGAGACATGGCGTCATTATTTGTTGCCCAAAGAATTTGTTATTCATTCTGATCATGAATTACTTAAGTATATTCATTCTCAATGCAATTTGAACCGTAGACATGCTAAATGGGTTGAGTTTATTGAGTCTTTTCCTTATATTATTAAACATAAGAAAGGGAAGGATAATGTGATTGCTGATGCTTTATCTAGGCGATATACTTTGTCGTCTCAACTTGATTGTAGAATTTTTGGACTTGAGGCAATTAAAGAAACAATATGTTGCTGATGTTGACTTTAAAGATGTATTGCTGCACTGTAAAGAAGGTCGTGCTTGGAACAAATTTGTGTTGAATGATGGTTTCTTGCTTAGAGCTAACCGCCTATGCATTCCAGTTGGTTCCGTTCTTCTTTTGTTGTTGCAGGAGGCGCATGGAGGTGGATTGATGGGTCATTTTGGTGCTAAGAAGACGGAGGATATTTTGGCCACATACTTCTTTTGGCCAAGGATGAGGAAAGATGTTGAGCATTTTGTTGCTCGCTGCACTACATGTCAAAAAGCTAAGTCTCGATTGAATCCACATGGTTTATACAGGCCACTTCCTGTTCCTTCTATTCCTTGGGCAGATATTTCTATGGACTTTGTTTTAGGACTGCCTAGGACTAAGAGGGGGAGTGATAGCATTTTTGTAGTTGTGGATCGTTTTTCTAAGATGGCACACTTTATACCATGTTATAAAACTGATGATGCTAGTTATATTGCTGACCTCTTTTTCAAAGAAATTGTACGTTTGCATGGTATGCCTTCTACTATTGTTTCAGATCGTGATGCAAAATTCTTGAGTCATTTTTGGCGCACGCTTTGGAATATGTTGGGTACAAAGTTGCTATTTTCTACAACTTGTCATCCACAAACTGATGGACAAAATAAGGTTGTGAACCGCACTTTGGGCACTATGTTGAGAGCTATTTTGATGAAAAATTTCAATCAATGGGAAGAATTCTTGCCTCATGTTGAGTTTGCTTATAATCGGGCAACACATTCTACTACCAAGGTAAGTCCCTTCAAGGTAGTGTATGGTTTTGATCCCCATACTCCACTTGATATACTTCCTCTACCTATTAATAAGAGAGTTCATGTTGATGCTAAGGAGCATGCTGAATTTATTTTGCAAATGCATGAGACCACTAGACTTAGCATTGAAAAGATGAATGAAAAGTATAAAATTGCTAGTAGTAATGGTAGAAAGGAAGTAAATCTTGATGTAGGAGATTTTGTGTGGTTACACTTGAGGAAGGATAGATTTCCAGAATTGAGAAAGTCTAAACTAATGCCTAGAGCTGATGGTCCATTCAAAATCATGGAGAAGATTAATGATAATGCATACAAACTTGAGTTGCCTCTCGAGTTCGGGGTTAGTCCTACTTTTAACATTTCAGATTTGAAACCATACTTGGGAGAAGAGGATGAGCTTGAGTCGAGGACGACTCCACTTCAAGAGGAGGAGGATGATGAGGACATCACTCCTATGGATACACACAACACTCCTCCAATTCTGGACTTGCAAGGTTCAATGACTAGAGCTCGTGCACGACGACTAAATTTAGAGGTGAGTTCGTTCCTACGTTCTTCGCTATATGTTACTTTATGATGGTTTTGAGAATGGTTTGCTACCTAATGATTATTTTATGATTAGGAACTATGGAGAGGACCAGGAGATGATGGGAGAAGGAGTTGGGAACATGGAGGACCAGCAAGGCCTTGGAAGCCAAAGTGGAGGCCCAATCAAAACCGACTTCGAGTTTGTTTCGGGCCCCAGGACCAGTCTGCAATAAAACGGTCGCCTAGGACACATATGAACTCGGATTTGGACATTCTACATATGCACAGAAAGATAAGGAGAAGACATTTCCAATTCTGCCGGCCTCATGTCAAAATTCATCCGGAGTCATCAGGAATCATCGAAACAAGAGAGGGTCCAGAATTTGTGTCGGTGCTGCCTCGCCTATTTTTGGCCTTTGGGCTTTGTATCTACTTGAGCCCAATTAGGGGTGCCTCCAGAGGATCTTGCACAATCCTAGGGTTCGGGTTTTGCTTAGATCAATTCTGTTCATAAACAGTGTTGCCGTTCATCGGTTTGTGAGACCTCAACTTCGAGAGTTTAATCATACATCTGCAATTGTGTTGCATTCTTCGTTGTTCTTGCTTGTGTTCTTGATTCACAGGCAGGGATTAGCCTTCTCGGTGAGGTCAATCGTCTTTGGACGGTTGATAACCAGAGGAGACGTCGTGCTGCGATTGCGGGGTTTAGAACATGTTGTTCTGAAGCCGGATCGATTTGTGTGTCGCCTCCGACCAAATCAACTTACCAAGAACCTTTCAGAAGATCGGGAACCCTTGTTCACATCAATGTATACCTTCATTGTTGTTGTAGACATGCACCATGTTTTGATCATCTCTATTTGATCTTCATGTTTTCCTCTTTGTCACCTCATATCCTCCTTGTATCTTCATGTTCTTCTCATTTGATCTTCCCTTACTAGACTAGACTTTTGGATCTTCATGTCTTCATGTTCTTCTTCTCCTCCTTTTTGCTACCCTCATTCTTGACTTGGCTTTTGTATCTTCATGTTTGTCTCCCCCTTTGTCACCTTTCACCAAAAACCACAAGGCAAAGAGCAAGACAACCAAAGAGGAAATAATAAATGGCAAGAGTTAGGAAAAACTCCCCATATCATGGTGCTCCTTCTTGGTCATGATGGTATTCCACCATATCTCCCCCTACACACATGACTCAACAAAATATTTTCTCAAGTATGGAATGGTTAGTCATTTGTGTGATGGGAATGTATTAGTCACTTGTCTTTGAGCTGCGCGAGTAGATTTAACCTTGGAGCAAGTTTGAATCATGACTCAATGGGCATGAAGAACAAAGATCACTATGTGATCATCTAGAGGGTCATATATTTACATTATAAATAAGCAGCTCCCCCTAGAAACATGCTTAGAAGCATGTAAGGTATCACGATGCAAGAGTGCATGAATGCAAAGAATGCAAATGCAACAAGTATACAAATTCATGATACGATGCTAAAGGAAAGAGTGAAAAAAGCTACAAACCAAAGTGCCAACGACGAGTTGTTCCCTTCTCGAGCTTACTCAAAATGGACCATTCTTCAAAGCCTTGGGAATTCCATGAACCACCTTCCCAAGCTTAACCCATGTCCATTGCTATCTCAAGGAGGTCCGAAGTTGACCTACAAGCAAAGAGAAACAAGCACAAAACAAAAGCACAAACAACAAACAAAATAAACAAGGCTATACATATTTACAAGAGACAAGCTTTAGGGTTACTCATGTGAAGTTTGAAAGGTTGAGAACATTGAGTTCTCCCCTTAGCTTGTTGAAGGTATGCTCATCGAGTGGCTTGGTGAAGTTATCCGCTAATTGTTCATGAGTTCGCACACTCACCAACTCTATATCCTTCTTCTCAACATGGTCTCTAATGAAGTGATGCTTGACTTGAATATGCTTTGCATGACCATGAACTCCAGTTTTGAGAGCCATCTTTATTGCCGCCTCACTATCACAATACAATGGCATTTGAGTGTAGTTGAGGCCATAATATGAGAATGTTTGCCTCATATAGAGAAGTTGGCCACAACACGCTTCCGCCACCATGTACTCCGCTTCAACTATGGATAGAGCCACCGAGTTTTGCTTCTTTGAGCTCCATGATACTAGAGATCTTCCAAGAAATTGGCAACCTCCCGATGTACTCCTCCTATTCACTTTGCATCCCGCGAAGTCCGAATCCGAATACCCAATTAACTCAAATGATTCCTTGATTGTTCCAAGTTATTCTTGTGATGCAGGAGCTTGTTCCTCTAGGATACCATAATCTCATGGTAGGTGTGTACTTGATGTACCTAAGAATCCTCTTCACGGCCTTCAAGTGAGACTTCTTTATTTTTGATTGATAACATACACACAAGCACATACTAAACATGATGTCTGATCTTGAGGCGGTGAGATAGAGCAAAGAACCAATCATCAATCTATAGAGCTTGCAGTTCACCAGTTTTCCCTTTGCATCATCATCCAAGGGTTTGATTGTTGCCATAGGTGTATGCAAGGGGCAATTTTCCATGTTGAATCTCTTGAGTAGGTCCTTGGTGTACTTCTCTCAATTGCTTCACTTCAAAACCAAGGAACACATGCAACTCTCCAATCATTGACATTTGAAATTCCCTTGCCATCATTTCCTGGAACTCCTCACTGAATTTTTCATTGGTTGATCCATAGATGATATCATCCACATAGATTTGGCGCACAGAGAGATCCTTCCCAACATGCCTTATGAACAAGGTGCTATCAATGCTTCCAATCTTGAAACCAATCTTGAGGAGGAAGTTCCTCACGTGTTCATACCATGCCCTTGGTGCTTTCATGAGGCCATAGAGAGCTTTTTTCAATTTGTACACATGTCTTGGATGTTTAGGGTCCTCAAACCCCGAAGGTTGTTCCACATAGACTTCCTAATTGATTTCTCTATTCAAGAAGGCACTTTTGACATCCATTTGATAGAGCTTG
Source organism: Eleusine indica (assembly GCA_030378355.1). Lineage (NCBI taxonomy): Eukaryota > Viridiplantae > Streptophyta > Magnoliopsida > Poales > Poaceae > Eleusine > Eleusine indica. The sequence goes on along the minus strand of CM059498.1, from coordinate 22,468,760 downwards.
AAGCTATTGTGTGATGCATAGGCAAGTAAGATCCAAATTGCTTCAAGATGGGCCACGGGAGCAAATGTTACTTCAAAGTCAATTCCCGCCACTTGACAATAGCCCTTGACCACTAGACGAGCCTTGTTCTTGACAGTTGCCCCTTTCTCACCTTGCTTGTTCTTGAAGACCCACTTGGTGCCAACCACATTATGATTCATGGGCCTCTCAACCAATCTCTTGAAGTTGTTCAATTCTTCTTTCATAGCAATAACCCATTTGTGATCATCCATAGCTTCATAAATTGTTGTAGTCTCAATCATGGAGACGAAAGAGAAGTTCTCAATTGCAACATTTGCCTCATCAATTTTCTTCACTCACATAGTTGGGCTTGTATTGACTTATCCTTGTCCTAACTCCTTGAGATGGACTCCTGATGATCAAGTCACGTGAATGATCCTTGTTGATGCCTTTGGGTCTAGGATGATGTTCTTCTTGAGTGGGAGGAGCTCTAGGTAAGGTATCTTGTGCATCATAGATTGCTTGCTCTCTTGAGATATGAGTGTCTTGGATTCTGTCACACCCGGTTTTAAGGTCAAAACCGAATGCAGATGTATACATAGAATCAAGTTTTCACGCATACAAAACAAAAGTGAAGTAAATAGTAAAACCAATATCATTATCATTATTATTTCACATGAAGAAAATAAAAGAAACAGCAGAAGACTCCATAATGCCACAGGCAGTCACCCGGGGGTCGCACTCCTAGTCGAAGTAGTCCTCGTCGGCGTAGTCCATCTCACCATCGTCCTCTGAGCAGCAATAATATAATAGAAACAACATAGGGAAAACTAAAATGCGTGAGTACATAAAGTACTCAACAAGTGGGGGAAGGCAATGACATGTAGGCTAAGAACAAGAATAGGCTTGGCACGGGTTTACTGCACTACGCATCCTTAGCCTACGACTATAATTATACAAGCATCCTATTTACTAGGTGAAAAGTAGCCCAATAGGTTAACCACCTGTCTCACACTATCGGTTGCCCGCTGATAGCAAACCTATGAGTTACCCACCCCTACCAAAATACTACAGGTTACCCACCTACAGTACCACCCAAATCTAGTTACCCACCAGATCCACCCAACCATCCATCTAATCATGTGCGGATCCAGGCCGCTCTAGACCGTGAGCACAACTGTTATAATAGTTTTACACTCTACAGAGATTGCACAACTTCACCCACAGGTTGGTGATTCCATCACCCGTCGGCGACTAAAGTCTCCCTATTGCCAACACACTACCGTAGGTGTGAGGCCAAGAGATCACCACGTGGTCTTTGAAAGAGCTCCCCAACTTGCAAAACGTCCCTGCTAAGGTTTCACCACTATGAGATTAACCATCGGTACAGAAGCCCCCTCTGGCGCCATGGCTAGAAGCATACCCTTCATCACCCAAGGCTGATAGTAACCCTCTCGTCCTCCTTCCTTGAACGCCCGCAAAACTGGGAAGACATCTACTACCGGACCACGCCTACCCATATCAGCTCTGTCTTTGTTCTGTTTTCATGGGTGGCCGCTCCATGAATTGGTCTTATGGCCACAAGCAAGTACTACCATAATCCAACCGTACCTGTGCATACCCGCACCATCATCAACATGCTCCTGTTCGGGTCACCTATAATCCTTATCGCTAAAAGGATTACCAACCCAAGTGATGATTAGGTTCAAGTGAATTTTAGTCAAGTTTATTATTATTCATTTTAATACTCCAAAGTACTACACTAGCATGACGTACCTAAACTCAACCACCAAGTCCCAAACCAGGCGATAAGGACAGGATAATTCAATTTCTAGGTAACCCTAACATAGGATTCAAATTTAGACAAGCATGCATGAAAATAAACTTTTATCCTTAATAGGTGCAATATGGTCAAGGACACTTGGCTTGTTCTCCCGCTGGCTGCTGCTCAAAATCCAGGTCTTAGAAATTCTAGATTTGCTCCTCTTCTAATATAGATAAATACCGAAAAAGTAAAACACAATCAAATAAGGAACAGTACACCAAACATTTCCTAATGACTATGAAAACACTACCAAAATATAGGACACGTTCCTATGATTCCGTGACCGCAAAAATCACCTAAATCGGAGTTTGAAGTTTTAGGGGCAAAAAGGTTAAAACAGAAGTTTTTTTAGGGACCTATTTGTAATTTTATAAAAATTTATAGGGAGTAAAGTGTAAAATATTAGGACTAAAAAGTAATTACTAAAAAGTATAGGGTTGTTTTTACAAAATTTTAGGACCTACACATACTTTATACTAAGCATAGGGCCTAAGTGTAAAAAGACAGGGACAAAATATAATTAAAAATAAGCTTAGGGGTGTTTCCGTAAAATTCTAGGGCCAAACTAATATTTATAAAAAAAAGTCCAGGGGCTAAAATATAAATAACTAAATATTCTATGAAGAAATTAGGATTAAAAACTAATTAGGATAAAGATTAGGGGTCTAGGTGCAAAAAGGGCAATTTCCTAGAATTAATTCATTTAAATTAATTCCTAAAACTAGTAGATCGAGTCCATGGGCATCGTGGACTCGTCATTGACCAGGGTCCATGGGTCCACCATGGACCAGAACATACCCCTTCGGGGTTCTTCTAATCTGGGCATTAGATCAAACAATGGATGACTCGGTGTTGACGGCTGTTAAGTACCATTTTCAACCGTCAACTATACTCAAATAAAGGAGAATTTGGCATTTCATACACGCATGCTTTATCACAATAATATAGTTCCACTTGTACTTGGAGAACTTTGTGCATGCAGGAGGAAATGTGAAGGAAACACCTCAAAAGGCAAGAAAACACACTTTCGACCAATCAGAGAGTGCCACATGGACGTCACACAGATTGAAGGGCCCATTTTCAGCACTTAACCGACGTAACTCCCTGCAATACCGCGCAAACCAACGTCAGGGCCCACAGGACAGCCACCTGGAGAAAGCACAGGCCAGGAGGGGCCACCCCCAGGTCGGCCGACCTGGTCAGGTCGGCCGACCCAGACGGGCGCCCTCTCCGCCTGGGCTTCCACGTGTTGGCTCCTCCGCGACTCCTGATGACGGTTTGAGATGCCTTCCGTGGCGGTTACGCTCCCTTGCCGACCTATTGAGGCTATAAATAGGAGGGTGTGCCTTCACACTCAACACACACCACAAGAAGCATTTCTCTCTTGCTAGTATTAGTTCTTGGAGTTTTAGTGGAGTTAGGCTGAGTCTAGAGCTCTCTAGTCCCAAGTCTTCACTTGGAATTGGTATGGCTCTTGTATCTTTTCCCTTTTGTAAGACTTTGCTCTTATCAATATATATATCTTTTCTATATAGTTGTGCTTGGGTCATGAGTTTCTTGTTTGATATTGTGATCCATATATGTGATAGTATAGTCTACTTGTGTGATAGTAGTTTATATTTATTATACTACTATTGTCATGCTAGTTATATACCGTCACTATAGTCTAGTTTATATGTTATAGTCTCTATGCTTAGTTTTAGCTGATAAAGTATAGCATGGGTTTGGTGATCGTATTCGTACGGTAGCTCTGCCTCGTTAATAGTAATCGCGGAGGGGCAGAGTGCTCTTTGGTCATGCAAGTATGGTACTTGGGTGACTGATTTGCATCAATTATTCGTTAGTCTACTGGTTCGTTGAGGTAGGCGGCAGGTGGTGACAGCCCTGTCCGTCCTTTGAAATCCTCCCCGCTAGGCTAGTGCGTAGGCTCTTGGCGGAAGTCGCCTGTGGATGCAGGGGTAAGTCCGTGCCTGAAGTGCTATACTATTGACTGCTGAACCTGAGTGTGGGTCTGTATGTATTCTACTTAGGCTATGCAACTGTATAGGAATGTATAGTAGGAGTAGCTTAGCCTAGTCTTTCCTCCACTAGACTTTATTTATTTAGTAGGAATCTTCTGTGTGTGTCACACTACCCAGTTATTATCATGTACCCGCCTGTCTTGGTTAGATATCCTTGCTAATTGTTAACATGATCTTATATGTTAGTAACGCTTCTTGATCATAACCTTCCTCTGGGATAAACAAATACGATACCCTGAATACTTCCGGGTGAAATGCTACAGCGGTATTCTCCGTGTGCTTGCGGATTTTACCTACTTGACTCTGGGACATATTAGTGAACCGTTTCTGGCCCCGTGCCGGGAATGATTTATTAATATGGCTTAGCAAAAGTCAACACTCGGGGGGGGGGGGGGGGTTTAGGTGGGCAGGGCGGCGGCCACAGGCGGCGGCGCAGCGGCGAGGCTTGGACGGAGCTAGGTGCCGAGGGGTTCGGGAGGGAGAGGGGAGCGAGGGTATGCTCACCGTGCAATTGCACAGGGCCGGGGAGGCTTGGAGGTGGCCGGCGACGAAGGAAGACAGCTGCGTTCCGGAGCTCGACGAGGAGGGATCAGGGTGGTCTCTGGGTGGGGATGGGGGGGGGGTTTGGTGGCGCAGAGATGGAGGCGAGGCTTGTAAGGGGTCACGGGACAGTTCTATAAGGCACGGGAGGCAGAAGGTGAGCGGGGTGAGCTCGTCAGCCGTTAATGGTCGGCGGTGGCGCCATTGATGGCCACTACAGCGCAGGAGTGCGCAATTAAGGCCCGGAGTAGGGGAAGGGAAAACGGGGGGGGGGGGGGGGGGGGGGGGTTGCGCCATGTTCTTGGGTTCACGGGATATGGGGAGGTGGGATGGGAGCGAGCGGTGGTGGCGGTTCCGTCGGCCGTCGGTGGGGGGAGAGAGAGAAGCGAGAGGAAGGAGATGACAGGTGGGGCCAGGCGGTCAGCAACTGCGGGCGGGGTGCTGCTGAGCTGCGCGCGAGGAACTGGACCGGGCTGGTTGGCTGGGCCGTAGGGCGGGGTGCGCGCACGCTGGCCGACCCGTGCTGGGCTGTTGCGTGCTGGTGGGCTAGGATTGTAGCTAGGCCAAAATAGAGAAGGGGGGGGGAGGGGAGGAAGGTGGGCTGCTAGGAGAGAGTTGGCCCAAGGCCGAAATAGAGAGAAAAGGGGGAGAGAAGGTGAGCCTCAGGGTGGGGTTTTGGGCCAACAAACCAGGTGAGTTTCTCTCTCCGTTTCTTTTCTAATTTCTTTTCCTGTTTTCTATTTTCTGTTTCTCTCTCCGATCGACCCCGACAAAACAGGAAGAGGTTTCGGGATTAGGCAAAAACTTGGTCAAAACCTAATCAAACGAACTCCAAATGATGCGATTTTTGGACCAGTGAATCCTCAACACATCACGACCCAAATCCTATAAGATCAAATCGATTGGCTCAAGGAATCATCACGAAATTCAGATCTTGTGCCAAGAACACCAAAAAGAGGAAACTTGAGAAATTCTTCAAATCGAAGGTGCTAGAGCTATTGATTCGGTCAAGGATCCATATAGGATTGTTGTAGCTCATCATAGCAACAAGTTTCTCAAGAAATCCGACCCAAAAACTCATCTATAAAGGAGACCAAAAATTCTCACGAAAATAGCTCCAAAAATAGAGAAAAAGAGAAATTCGGGATTTAGGGAGAGACGAAGATCTTGACCACGAAAATGAACCTCATATCATTGATTCAAGAATTCAAGATACATGATTACATGGCTAGGAAGCCACCCTCATCCTCCCACTATTTGAGAAGGGTAAGAGATGGCTGCCACACACCCACTACTCTCCTCTTTACAGATAAAGCACTCACCTAGCACATGAGAAGAAAAACCTAGCAAGGCTAATGGCAAGAGAGACATTTCTTCCACCAGCCCTACCTCTCCTTATATAGTCCTAGGGGTCATCCACATGACCACTCTACCCTTGACCTACATAACACTGCCACCTACCACCAGAGGCAAACTTGTCCATCTCTCTCCTCGTCGCCCGAACGCCCTTGGGCCCTTCAGGACTTTGCTTTGCCTCGAAGCAAGCTCCATGATGGTGCCACGTGCACCACCAACCACCACCTATCTGTTGATTCATCGGTGATGCGTGTTGGGAAACAAACATCACCTCCTCAGGCGGAGAGTGCTTGAGATGAGGCCTCACCATAGGATTTTCTAAGAAATGGGCATTGGTGGCAAAAGCAATTTTCCTAAGCTTTTCATTTAGGATCCCTAGAGATGCACTCTTATGGTGAAGGCTTTCTAGTGGGAAGCCTATGAGAAGTTCAAAGTCGTTGATAGGAAATACGTGGAGGTCTAGGTGAAGTTCGACTTTGTCCATCTCAACTGTTATAGCCCTTGTGATCCCCCGACATGGAAAGGTAACTCCTAAGGCATCCTTGAGGAGTGTGTCATTTGGCACAAGAGGTATATGATCTAAAATTTGCCAAGCTATATACTCAAAGATGCTATTGGCTCCTGCATTGGGATCGTGAAGGGCTTCTATGGCGTTTCCATTTTTATAATAGGGAATGGTAGAAGAAGGAGGATGGATTTGGATTTCTCTTAAAGAACATCTTTCTTCCTTCAACCACTCCTTGTTAACTCCCTCGTGTAGGATTTCTTCTTGGAAAGGCTTGGGAGGTGAAACGGATGTTGTAGGCTTCTTCTGCCAAAAGTGATTCGAGATGTTTTCATGATCATTAGGAATTCCTTCCTCGAATTCATCTGGCAACCTTGATGGTGGGATTTCTCCTTCCTTCCTAGCGGTCTCAACAACAGAGTCTAAAGGTAAGATAGCTATGGATTCAAATCTGGTTGTTGAGAGACCCTCGTGTGTTGGCTTGCCTCCCCACTGGATAAATTAATGGCCTTGTTTCTTGAGGATAGATCCAGAGGGCTCAAAATGGAATGTTGCCATTGCTTCATTGAATGGCTCACCCCTTGGGAGAGATTCTGTCAAAATATTTTCTAATTGACAGACTGAGACAGAAGATACGCCTCTCCCAAGTCCTACGTCGAGACTTTCTAGCTTCGGTCCATTCAGGTATAGCTCATCCAACGGATGCCTGATCAAGATTTGGAGGTCATAGACCTCAACTATATGAAAGTCTAGGATACTCTTCACATTTTCGTGCTTCATGGGCATGTTTTGCAAGGTCCCAAATCCTTCTAAATGCTTGTCTAAGGGGCTTGGGAATGATTTGCTAAGCGGTGCAAGGTGCTCATCGCCTATAAAAGCGGTTGCAATGGATTTGGATATTCAATTTGCAGCGATTATGTGACTAAAAAGAACATTCACCTTTATCCTCTCATGTGCCACTCAATGGTTGAGTAAGGGGGTCTTACCAAAATTATATCAGGAGAGTGCACACCCTCATCCAACCATTCACCGCTCGACATGGCAGAGCACTCCCTCACATTCTCTTGGAGGAAATTGTCCTCTAGAGGATCGGGAGGAGAGACAAGAACTGGTGGGTTCCTCTTGCAAAAATAATTCAAGGTGTCCCCATGGTCTTTCGAAAGGCCGTCCTTGAATTTAATAGAGAACTTAGGAGAATTTTCTAATTGAGACATAGGGACAAAAAATGTCTTCCCTTGAGTTCGAACCTCCATTGCTCGTGGATCTGTTAAGGTCTGACTAGAGGAATCAATGAATTTCCTAGCGTCTCCTTTATCGGTGCATCAGAGAAAAGTCTCTCCATGGGATGCCCAATTAAAATGACAAAGTCATGGACTTCGAACACATGGAAATCAAGGAGAGTTTCAACATCTTTGGGTCTTAGGGACACATTTTGCAAAATCCCATATCCCTCTGAAATGGGTCCGGAGGGACATCAAAGAAATTTAGAAGTCCGTGCCAAGGGTTCTTCACCCAAAATGGCAAAAGTGCAAGCATCAGAAATGATGTTGGCACCAACAGTGGGATTATAAAGAAGATTCAACTTTTCTTGTCTTATGAAGCATTGAATGGAAGAGGAAGGGGAGCTAATCTGAATTAGGTTCAAAGAAAACTCAACCTCTCTCAACCGCTCATTGCTCATGCTTGAAGTTGTCTCCTTCACCGTCTCTTGGAGCAAAGGCTCCTTTGGAGGATTGGGAGAAGATACAAGAGTTAGTGATTTCTTTTTATAGCAACAAATTAAGGATTTCCCACGATATTTTACAAGACTTTCCTCAAATTGTTAAGGGAGCTTTGAAGGTTGAATTTCTTCATCCTTCATTGCTCGTGGTTCGGTTCAGGTCTCACTAGATGAATCAACGGATAGGCAAGGATTTGGCTGTAACGCCCCATGGCCAATCCATCATTAATTAGTACTGATCCTCAATTAGTCAATCCCTTAAGTACAAGAAGTGACCAAAGTGTCATATCAAATAATAAAGTCCCAACTCAATTTAAATTTATCAGGCCAATTAAAAGCCTACAAGCATGGTTGTGAAGCAACTCTAAATTTTTTTACCCTTATCAAATAAGTTCCTGAGCCTGATGGGAATAATGAAATAGAATTATAGACAAAAAATGAGAAATTTATCACACTTAGAAATAACACTATTAATTAATTAAAGCAAGGTAACCTTTAATAATGGGAATTTTATTCTAAAATAATTTATATAGTTCTGGCCTAGTGGACCCCACCTAAGCCTCACAAATATCTTCAGGGACCTATGTTCAACATCCCATTTCATTTGGACTTAGGGAACTATTTAAATCAATTTAAATCAGAACTGGGGACTTGTACGCATGGACTTGAAAAACCAAAGGGCCTAAGTGTAAAGCGCCATTTCTACTTCCTCCCACCGCGTGCCCGCCGCAAATCCCGTTGCCCCCCTGCTTCCCCCCTGCTTCTCTGCTTCGTGCGTGCTCCACCGTTGCCTCCCTATATCATCACCTGCTGCATCAGCGTTGCTGCCGTGCCCAGACAACGCCGAGTTGTCACCTCCTCTGCTGCCGCCATGGGTGCCGCAGCATTGGCCGCTTCCGCTTGTGCCAAACCCCTGGTCGTAATCGACGCCAACCCAATTCCATCAACAAAGCATGTGTTCAAAAACATAAACTCTAAACCACCACTATAGAAAAGTGCTATATAGTTCATTCCCCCGCTGGACAAATCCGTGCTAATCAATTATTATGCGGAGCCCCGCTCGAAATAAATCAAAAAATTTACCCAACCGACTATATCACGCTTAACAACCGGGAGATTGATTTAATCTTAGGAATATTTTGGATGAAAACCCATAAGGCCATGTTAGATATTGACTCTCGTATCGTCCATTTAAACTCTCCCTTGCACGGCTGAGACACACTTTCACTAAAAACCAATTCATCAAAAAATTTGGTTGTCTATCACCTGGAAGGACAATCGCTAGATAATATTCATGTCGTCTTTGAGTTTCCAGATGTGTTTTTGGATGATATCTATGGCCTCCCACCTGACCGTGAAGTGGAATTTAAGATTGAGCTACAGCTAGGAACGTCTCTTGTATCCTGTCGACCATATAAAATGGCCCCACATGAGCTTGCTGAATTGAAGAAGCAATCAAATGAACTGCTGGAAAAAGGATTCATTCACCGAAGCACTTCACCTTGAGGCTGTCCCGCCAGTTTTGTGAAGAAGGACAAGTCCTTGCGCGTTGTCGTTGATTATCGGCCGCTAAATGAGGTCACAATGAAGAATAAATACCCACTGCCCCGAATCGATATTCTCTTTGATCAATTGGTTGGTGCCAAGGTGTTTTCAAAAATTGACCTTCGCTCAGGGTACCATGAAATAAAGATTAGATCAAAAGATATTCTGAAGACCGCTTTCTCTACGAGATACGGATTATTCGAGTACCTTTTGATGTCATTTGGATTAACCAACGCTCCTGCCCATTTTATGTCGGAATTGGACAAGTTCGTGGTAGTATTTATTGATGACATCCTCATCTATTCAAAGTCTAAGGAAGAGCATGCCGAACACAATCGTATTGTTCTTTAACGTCTACGGGATGACAAGATGTTTGCAAAATTCAGCAAGTGTGAATTTTAGCTGGACCATGTGCCATTTCTTGGTCACATAATTTCTGCTAAAGGTATCTCAGTAGACCCCAGCAAGGTTCGAGATGTGCTAGATTGGAAGCCACCTAAAACGGTTCATCAGGTTCGTAGTTTTTTCGAATTAGCTAGTTACTACCGCAGATTCATTCCTAATTTTTCCCAGCTATCCAAACCCATCACAAAACTATTGAAAAATGATGTGAAGTTCAAATGGGATAGTAAGTGTGAAGAAGCATTCTAGAAGTTGAAGGAGTTATTAACTACTGCCCTAGTATTGGCTCAACCCGATATCACTAAACCATTCGACGTGTATTTTGATGGATCTGGGACAGGACTTGGATGTGTGCTCATGCAATATGGTCGTGTCATTACCTACACATCACGGCAACTACGAAAGCATGAAGAACATTATCCAACTCATGATTTAGAGCTAGCTGCAGTTCTGCTTGTTAAAAATTTGGAGGCATTATTTGCTTGGAAATTTAGTGCATATCTACACGGATCATAAGAGTCCACAATATATTTTTACTCAAGCTGATTTGAACATGAGACAACATCGATGGCTGGAATTAATTGAGGATTACAACCTGGAGATCCATTATCATCCGTGCAAGGCCAATGTAGTCACCGATGCGCTCAGTAGGAAAATTCATTGCAATAATCTAGTGCTGGAATTTCAGGACAGCAGCGCTGAAAATGTTATTTCAGAACCAAGCCTTCACATTATGCCTGCTTTAGTGAACAACAACCTTAGTATATATTCCACTATCTATGAAAGTAGTCATTGCTGCATACAAAAAGGACAAGGGCATGGAATATATCCACCAAAACATTAAGGATGGTAAAGCCAAGTGTTTTACACAAGACTCGAACGGTACCCTGTGGTTCACTGACCGCTTAGTGGTACCAAAAGACCTTGACCTTCATCGGAAAATTATGGATGAAGCACATCAGTCAAAATATTCTATTCATCCGAATATTAATAAGATGTATCAAGATCTGAAAAAGAATATTTGGTGGACAAGAATGAAGCGAGAAATTGCCCGGTATGTCGCGGAGTGCGATACTTGTTGGAGGATCAAAGCGAATCATTTGAAATCGGCCGGATTACTTCAACCATTGAGTATTCTAGCCTAGAAATGGGAAGACATCAGTATGGATTTTATTGTTGGATTACCTCTCACTTCACGTATGCATCACTCGATTTAGGTCATTGTGAATCGACTCACTTCTTACCGGTACACAATAGGTATAAGATAAAGCAATGTGCAGGGCTATACATTTCAAGAATCTTATGTCTTCATAGTGTACCTAAGACTATCATATCGGATAAGGGTTCGTAGTTCGTTGCTCGTTTTGGGGAACAACTGCACACATCTTTAGTTACACATTTAATTCAAAGTTCAGCTTACCACCCTGCTACCGATGGACAGACAGAGCATGTCAACCAAATCATGGAGCATATGCTGAGAGCATGTGTTTTAGCACATAGTGGTAACTAGGACGAATATCTGCCTTATGCCGAATTTTCCTACAACAACAGTTATCAAGAAAGTGTGAAAATGTCACCGTTTGAGGCACTTTACAGACGAAGTTGTAGAACGCCGTTGAACTGGTCTGAACCTGGCGAGAGAGTTACTTTGGTCCTGACCTTGTAAAGGATGCCGAAGAAAAGGTTCAGACCATTCAGGCATATCTTAAAGCTGCAAAATGTCGTCAAGAGAAATATGCAAACCGATGATGCAGACCACTCCATTTCAATGAGAATGACCATGTCTATCTCCGAGTATCACCCATGAAAGGTGTACAATGATTTGGAATTAGAGGAAAGTTAGCCCCTAGCTATATTAGCCCGTTCAAGATTTTGGAACAATGTGGACCCGTGGCATGCAAGTTGGAATTACCTCCTAAATTATCTAGAGTCCACAACATTTTTCATGTCTTGTAACTAAAGTGGTGTCTCAAACCACCAATTGATATCATCTTGGAAAATCTTGATCATCTTCAACCGAACCTCACATACTCCAAGCAACCAGTAAAAATCCTCAATACAAAGGAACGCGTTACCCTCAAATGAACACTCAAATTCTATAAAGTGCAATGGAGTAATCATTTAGAGGATGAATCTGCTTGGGAATGTGAGGAATTTCTAAGTACCCATTACCCAGAATTTTGGTCGTTCGTTCTCAGGTACATTTTGGTTACCACACTTTCCTTTAGTCTGCTTTCTTCTTAATCTTGGGACAAGATTTCTTTATGGGAGGAGGGTTGTACCGCCCCATGGCAAATGCATCATTAATTAGTACTGATCCTCAATTATTTATTCCCTTACATACAAGAAGTGACCAAAGTGTCATATGAAATAATAAAGTCCCAACTCAATTTAAATTTATCACGCAAATTAAAACTCTGCAAGCATGGTTGTGAAGCAACTCTAAATGTTTCTATGCAACCCTTATCAAATAAGTTTATGAGCCTGATTGGAAAAATGAAATAGAATTTTAGACCAAAAATAAGGAATTTATCACACTTAGAAATACCACTATTAATTAATTAAAGCAAGGAAACCTTTAATAATGGGAATTTTATTCTAAAATAATTTTTATTTATCTGGCCTAGTGGACCCCACCTAAGCCTCACAAATATCTTCGGGGACCTATGTTCAAAATCCCATTTCATTTGGACTTAGGGAAGTATTTAAATCAATTAAAATCAGAATCGGGGACTTGTTTGCAAGGACTTGAAAAACCGAAGGGCCTCAGTGTAAAGCGTCGTGTCTTCTTCCTCCCACTGCTGCCGCTTGGCCTGAACCGACCACGCGCGCCATCCGGAAATCCTGTCGCCTCCCTGCTTCTCTGCTTCGCGCGCGCTTCGCCTCTGCCTCCCTGTATCATCACCTGCTGCATCAGCATCGCTGCCGCGCCAAGACAACGCCGAGTTGTCACCTCCTCTGCTGTCGCCATGGTTGCCACAACATTGGACGCTGCTGCTTGCACAAAAACCCCCTGGTCGCAACAGACGCCAACCCAAGTCCCCCTCCACCATAAAACGGACATTCTGGCCCGTTTCTTCCTCCCCTGCCCTCGCCACCATTGTTGCTCACACTAGATCTTGGCTCGCCACTCCCCTAGTGCCTCCCAAGCCAAGGCAGTGCACATGCTTCCTCTTACTCCCCACGCTCAGGCCTAGGCTTTGCCCCGCTAACAGCACCCAATTCGATCAGGAACAGAAGAACTCCCCCTACGAGCCCCGTCAACGTCAGCGCAAAATTTGTAGCCACTTATTAAGATCTGCATCGCATTTCTCCTTTCGCGATTGCGCAACTACTCCATGACCGATTCTGAGCTTTTTCCTTGTTGAATCCTGTCACAAGGTGCCAACATTGGCCTTCTTTCCCGACCCTGCTCCGGCGCCGGTGAAAACCGAGCCGCTCTGACGATGAACTCCACGTCCTAGCCCTCCTTGTCGCCATGAACGACACCACGGTCTTCACCCTATCACCGTGAAGTTTTAGCACTCGACCGTGCCCGGTCTCCTGCCCTGAGCCACTTCCGCGACGTCACCGAACCTCCACCGACGGCCGTCTCCGGTGAGCCACTGACTTCACGAACACCCTAGACCGCTCTGCCTCATCATGAGCACCAATCCGACCCACCCGTGGCGAGCCCCCGACGCGTGCAGTCGACGGCGACAAGCCCTTCGGCAAGCCCTACCACGGCTCCAGTAGTGCTCACTATCATGCTGACGCAACCGACTCGCATCCCGCATGGCAGCCATGTGACTCAGCTGACTTAGCGCTGACGCATTAATGAATAAACCAGGAAAATAAGGACAATACCTAAAATGCAAATTAATTTTGAAAAATCATAGTAAATCAAACATAAATTCAATGGAGCCTAAATAAACTTTGTTAGTTTCGTCTCAATGTGCTCTATTGAACAAAAATGGTAAAATGATGCCTCTATAAATGTACAATTAATAGTTATTTATTTTGCCAAAACACTAAATAAATCACTATAAATTCTAGGAATGCAAATGAATTCTGGATTTTTGTATGCACTGTTATTCTATGTTAGTGCACCACCCTGAATTTTTGTTAGAAAAAATATGCATTATTTTAGGCCCTAGGATTTATTTAGCACTTTTGCTTAGAGAAATTCTAGTAAATGAATTATTAATATCTAGGAGCTGCCCCATGGTGAAAATGATGTTTATACATACCCCTGTACATGATAAATCACCAATGTCCAGAAACACATTTTTACTATATTAGATGAATTAATTGTTCTTAAAACTATATTAATCCTATTAAAATGACTTTTGCACATAAAATGATACAAACAAAACTTGTTTCTTTGAAGCATATGGCTTCCAGAACATATTAATAACAATGTTGTCACCATAACATCAATGCATTTTGCATTTGTCATATTATTGCATGTATGGTATTTTTTCGGTAACGTTGACACCTTACTCAGACTTAGGTAACGAGAATCAGGAGCCAGAACCGGATTTTCAGTAGGATTATAATACTAAGGAGCAAGAAGTTGTTGTAGCTAACACTTGTATTAACTATGGCAAGCTCCGGTTTGCATATGTTGCTTTATAAAGTTTTACTAGTTTTAATAAATGAATGCTAGTGTATATGTTGATTGATGCATTAGGTTAATAGGAGTTGGTTGGAAATCCACTTGCACATTACAAAATGTCCCATGTTAATGCTATATTAGTCATGGTAGGATTTGGTAATAAATTGCTATGCTTAGTAATAGAATATTATCGGTAGTCCCGTGACTGTTACTGAGAGAATGACTTGATTACTAAAGTTGAACTTAATTGAATAAATTTACTTTGATGCTATGATCGGGCAGGGATGATGCATGTGTAGATTTGTAGCAACACATAGGTATTGATTGTGGTAGCCCTGCCTTGTCGACCCTAGGACCCGTTCATCGTTGGCCCCTTGATCAAGCATTGAATAGTACCGAATGCATGCTAGTTTATGTGTACGAGTAAACCGATGTAACATTAACACGGCAATGAGGAGAGCACCTAGTACATTGGTCATTGACCCTTCTGCTGCTAGAGTAGGCGGTTCAAACCGCGAAGTACTACTGGCAGGACAGCAGAGACTGGCCCCAGACCAAGTTGTTGATGTTCTTGCGAAAAGTTGTCGTATACGACCTTAATTGGTGTGATATGTCATGTATTTCGGTTTTTTCTAGCTAGTGTAAATCAATTACAATTGCCATCGCTCGTAGAAATGAGTATGCTTGTTCACTGTGCCTTCATGTAGATCGAATGATCCTATGAAAGTTGATTACTTGGTTATTGATGATTATTATTACTGTTGCTCTTATACTATTTTTACATCATGTATCAATTCATTATTTTATGTTGCTCCACTAAAGTTATATTTCTGCTCTACCTAGTCAACTTGGCTAATTAAAATTTGGTAGAACTAATAGGATGCTTAGTGCAAGTCTTTTTAAACAGCCATCCTATTAGAGCCAATGCATGTCTAGGTCCTTTGACGGGTAAGTCTTGCTGAGTAATTAGTACTCAGGCTTTGTGTCGATGTTGTTTTCAGGTAATGCAGAGATTGAATTGCCTGTTGATGTGCTACCTTGGGACATGCAAGTTCCTGAAGGCTGGGCTGCCCACTAGGAGTCTGAGTTGTTGCCGCAGTAATGCTGTGTGCTGCTAGGGTGATGATTTTTGGGCATGAGTCATTACCGTTGTTGTATCATTGAGAGCTCATATTAGTATTTGTATTTGCTTCTGCAATTTTTGAATTTTCATGAACTTGTAATATTCTGCTGCACTTTAAGTACCCAATGATATAATAATTCGACTTAAATTTGAATCACTGTTGTATTATCAAGTGTCTACATTATCAACACCGTTGGGACCCCGATCCTCTGGGAAGGGACATCACATTGACATAGGTTCAACTAGTGGGGCGTCCTTAATGCTCGACAAAACTTCCTCCTGAGGGACTCTCTACAGTCGACTAGGACAGAAGAGTTTTCTTGAATAAGGTTTACGATAACTCTTCCTTCTACAGGCATCTTATGGACGAATGAACCTCCGGCGATGACGTCGGGATATAGGGCAGACTCCTTGCTTAAACCCAAACAAAAGTGTTGCAACAACACATGGTCGGGCAAAGACAAGCCAAGGTTAGAAGTGGTTAACAAGGAAAACCTGGCCCAGGCTACACCTATGGATTCCTTCTCTCTTTGATGAAAGTCGAGAATCTCCCTTCGTAGAGAGATGATACGTGATGTAGGATAGAACACAAGACAAAATTTATCTCAGAGTACTTTCGAATCACCATTTGTTCTCCCAATGAAATGAGTGTACCATTGTTTCATATTCTCTTGAGGGAAAAGGGAAACAATTTCTACTTGAGAGTGTCTTGAGTCATGCCTTTGATCGATAGGCATGAACACAAATGGTCAAACTCTCACAAATGATAGAACGGGTTTTTTCTATTTAAACACGAGAAGGATTGTTCCCAAACCATGGCCATAAAGCCAGAGCGAAGTTCAAAGCCAGATGAATGAATTGGGTCTGCTGAAAGAGACGGCTCGAAGAACTCCCCCTTTTGGAGTAGAAATGTTTTGAATTGTAGGTTGCTCCATTGGAGAAAAGAGATGAGAAATAAACAAAGTGAAATAAAAAGATATGAGGGCAAACTAGTTTCAAAGATCAAAGAGCAACCATTCCCCGACAACAGCACCAGAAAGCTTGTTGGGTATTTTAACGACAACAGAATAAATTTGCAAGCATACGGATACCGAAGTATTCCAAGGTATCTTTGATCTTCAAACCCAATAAGCTTTCACCCAGGAGTATTCCAAGGTATTGAATCCACAGGGAACGTGTGTGCCTAATCTTGTATTCTAGTTCAACCAAGGACACCAAGATAATTCTGGCTTTAGGTAGAGAGGATTCCTAATGGTTATATGGTCCTAATCAAGATAAGAGCACTACTAGGTTGCTTGCATTGGGCATCCGGTTTTCCCCTGCATTAACAGTGTGATTTCTGGCCAAGAGCCGACTGTGTAGCCGAACGTGAAGGATTTTGATGTGGACAAGGGTTCCCGATCTTCCGAAAGGTTCTTGGTAAGTTGATTTGGTCGGAGGCGACACACAAATCGATCCGGCTTCAGAACAGCACGTTCTAAACCCCGCAATCGCAGCACGACGTCTCCTCTGGTTATCAACCGTCCAAAAGACGATTGACCTCGCCGAGAAGGCTAATCCCTGCCTGTGAATCAAGAACACAAGCAAGAACAACAAAGAATGCAACACAATTGCAGATGTATGATTAAACTCTCGAAGTTGGGGTCTCACAAACCGATGAACGACGAAACTGTTTATGAACAGAATTGATCTAAGCAAAACCCGAACCCTAATGGTGCGGCGGTGGCTGTATATAAAGACCCTAGGGTCGTGCAAGACCCTCTGGACGCGCCCCTAATTGGGCTCAACTAGATACAAAGCCCAAAGGCCAAAAATAGGCGACGCAGCACCGACACAGATTCTGGACTCTATCTTGTTTTGATGATTCCCGATGACTCCGGATGAATTTTGACATGAGGCCGGCGACATTGGAAAGTTCTTCTCCTTATCTTTCCGTGCATATATAGAACGTCCAAATCCGAGTCCGTATGCGTCCTGGACGACTGTTTTAGTACAGACTGGTCCTGGCCCCCGAAACAGACTCGAAGTCGGTTTTGATTGGGCCTCCACTTTGGCTTCCAAGCCCTTGCTGGTCCTCCACGTTCCCAACTCCTTCTCCCATCATCTCCTGGTCTTCTCCATGGTTTCTAATCATCAAATAATCATTAGGTAGCAAACCATTCTCAAAAGTAACATATAGCGAAGAACGTAGGAACGAGCTCACCTCTAAATTTAGTCGTCGTGCACGAGCTCTAGTCATTGGACCTTGCAAGTCCAGATTTGGAGGAGTGTTGTGTGTATCCATAGGAGTGATGTCCTCATCATCCTCCCCCTCTTGAAGTGGAGTCGTCCTCGACTCGAGCTCATCCTCTTCTCCCAAGTATGGTTTCAAATCTGAAATGTTAAAAGTAGGACTAACCCCGAACTCGGGAGGCAACTCAAGTTTGTATGCATTATCATTAATCTTCTCTATTATTTTGAATGGATCATCAGCTCTAGGCATTAGTTTAGACTTTCTCAATTCTGGAAATCTATCCTTCCTTAAGTGTAACCACACTAAATCTCCTACATCAAGCTTTACTTCCTTTCTACCCTTACTGCCAGCAATTTTA
The DNA here is from genome assembly GCA_030378355.1 of Eleusine indica. Lineage (NCBI taxonomy): Eukaryota > Viridiplantae > Streptophyta > Magnoliopsida > Poales > Poaceae > Eleusine > Eleusine indica. Next base: position 22,450,535 of record CM059498.1, on the reverse strand, counting down.
TACTTTTCATTCATCTTTTCAATGCTAAGTCTAGTGGTCTCATGCATTTGCAAAATAAATTCAGCACGCTCCTTAGCATCAACATGAACTCTCTCATTAATAGGTAGAGGAAGTATATCAAGTGGAGTACGGGGATCAAAACCATACATTACCTTGAATGGACTTACCTTGGTAGTAGAATGTGTTGCCCGATTATAAGCAAACTCAACATGAGGTAAGCATTCTTCCCATTGCTTCAAATTTTTCTTCAAAATAGCTCGCAACATAGTACCCAAAGTGCGGTTCACAACCTCAGTTTGTCCATCAGTTTGTGGATGACAAGTTGTAGAAAATAACAACTTTGTACCCAACTTATTCCAAAGCGTGCGCCAAAAATGACTCAAGAATTTTGCATCACGATCTGAAACAATAGTAGAAGGCATGCCATGCAAACGTACAATTTCTTTGAAAAAAAGATCAGCAATGTAACTAGCATCATCAGTTTTATGACATGGTATAAAGTGTGCCATCTTGAAAAAATGATCCAGAACAACAAAAATGCTATCGCTCCCCCTCTTAGTCCTAGGCAGTCCTAAAATAAAGTCCATAGAAATATCCGCCCAAGGAATAGAAGGAACAGGAAGTGGCATGTATAAACCATGTGGATTCAATCGAGACTTAGCTTTTTGACATGTAGTGCAGCGAGCAACAAAACGCTCAACATCTTTCCTCATCCTTGGCCAAAAGAAGTGTGTGGCCAAAATATCCTCTGTCTTCTTAGCACCAAAATGACCCATCAATCCACCTCCATGCGCCTCCTGCAACAACAAAAGACGAACGGAACCAACTGGAATGCATAGGCAGTTAGCTCTAAACAAGAATCCATCATTCAACACAAATTTGTGCCAAGCACGACCTTCTTTACAGTGCAGCAATACATCTTTAAAATCAACATCAGCAACATATTGTTCTTTAATTGCCTCAAGTCCAAAAATTCTACAATCAAGTTGAGACAACAAAGTATATCGCCTAGATAAAGCATCAGCAATCACATTATCCTTCCCTTTCTTGTGTTTAATAATATAAGGAAAAGACTCAATAAACTCAACCCATTTAGCATGTCTACGGTTCAAATTGCATTGAGAACGAATATACTTAAGACCAACAACATCGCTTCCTGACATCAGAAACACCAAAACAGGAAACAAAAAGTGAAGGTTATCCCTACAAAACTACTAAGCAGTGGTGCCTCTCAACACAGCAAAAGTAAGCTTCTTGCAAAGCTCTTACAAAGTTACGTGCTGTCCAGAAGAAGTATGTGGAGCTAGGAAGGCCAAATATATATATATGAGTGGCACACAAATCAAAAACAGATAGTAAAGCTGAATAAGTGCCCAAATAACTTGTCCCTAGTTGCTGGTCTAACTATGTCCTAGAACAGTAGTGATAGCAAAGAAGAAACAACGAGACAAAGGGACATAGTCGATAACAGGGGGCTTAGTGTAAAACAGCCAAACTCAGAAATTCCAGGGGGCTAGATGGAGCACTAGTAGGAATCCCAAATTTTTTTTATTTTATTTTATTTTTTTGATATTTTTTTCCAACTCACTAGAAAACAGGAAGAAAACACAAAAAATTTCAGCTCAAACCGAGCTAGGACGTGGCCTACAGAAAATCTTGAAGTTTCAGAAAATGTCGGGTTTCAACTTGAATGAATTTTTTCTTTATCTTCCCGATTTTTTTTGAATTTTTTGACGGGGGCACACAGGGCATAGCCCAGTGTGGGTATGGTCAACTTTTCATCAAGAATCTCCTGTAAAAATTTCAGCCAAAATGGACAATCGAGCAAAAAGTTATGGCTGTTTTACCGAAGGGGTGTCGGAATCGGTTATGAAGAAGCCGGGGGTTTGAGTGAAATCCGAGTCGAGCTTGGGGTCGGGTAGGGAGTTTTTTGGCGAGGTGGATGCAGCGAAAAGTGGAATTTATGAAAACCGGTCCGAGGTGGTGAGGGTAGGTTTAGGGTGGGATTAGGGTGGGCGTGTTGATCAATCAACCCTAGCACACAAAGCCGACAAAACCGAGGATGGTGAAGGGGATGGCGGCTAGGGTTGCAAGGGAAACACTACTGATGACAAAAACACAAACTAAACCAGCGACTAAACAAGAACTAGGGCACAAACTCAACACTACGGACTCTGAAATTGAAATATGCAAAGGCTAAACACGTGGTTATGGGGGGGGGGAAATTTTTTTTTGGTATTTTCAGTGGACGATAGGAAGAACACGAAAACAAAACTAAAGGGTAGTGTGAACCTGACGGTGCACCTAAAGCTCTGATTACCACTTGATGTGGACAAGGGTTCCCGATCTTCCGAAAGGTTCTTGGTAAGTTGATTTGGTCGGAGGCGACACACAAATCGATCCGGCTTCAGAACAGCACGTTCTAAACCCCGCAATCGCAGCACGACGTCTCCTCTGGTTATCAACCGTCCAAAAGACGATTGACCTCGCCGAGAAGGCTAATCCCTGCCTGTGAATCAAGAACACAAGCAAGAACAACAAAGAATGCAACACAATTGCAGATGTATGATTAAACTCTCGAAGTTGGGGTCTCACAAACCGATGAACGGCGAAACTGTTTATGAACAGAATTGATCTAAGCAAAACCCGAACCCTAATGGTGCGGTGGCGGCTGTATATAAAGACCCTAGGATCATGCAAGACCCTCTGGACGCGCCCCTAATTGGGCTCAACTAGATACAAAGCCCAAAGGCCAAAAATAGGCGACGCAGCACCGACACAGATTCTGGACTCTGTCTTGTTTTGATGATTCCCGATGACTCCGGATGAATTTTGACATGAGGCCGGCGACATTGGAAAGTTCTTCTCCTTATCTTTCCGTGCATATATAGAACGTCCAAATCCGAGTCCGTATGCGTCCTGGACGACTGTTTTAGTACAGACTGGTCCTGGGCCCCGAAACAGACTCGAAGTCGGTTTTGATTGGGCCTCCACTTTGGCTTCCAAGCCCTTGCTGGTCCTCCACGTTCCCAACTCCTTCTCCCATCATCTCCTGGTCTTCTCCATGGTTTCTAATCATCAAATAATCATTAGGTAGCAAACCATTCTCAAAAGTAACATATAGCGAAGAACGTAGGAACGAGCTCACCTCTAAATTTAGTCGTCGTGCACGAGCTCTAGTCATTGGACCTTGCAAGTCCAGATTTGGAGGAGTGTTGTGTGTATCCATAGGAGTGATGTCCTCATCAGATTTCAAAGGACAGATAGGGCTTTCACTACCTACTGTCTACCTCAATCAATCCATGGACTACGTGATAAACAAAGGTAACCTGCGGCCTAGACACCCCATCTATGCTTTCAATTAATCCCTTAGTCTTTAGATATGATGACATAAGACTAAGTTCTCTAATTCAATATAGCGCTGAGCGAGCAAAGCAACTAAGTATAAAACTTACTTTCAAATGAAACTTAAATACCAAGAAAGGAATCACAAAAACTTACTAAATATGGCAAGCATCCGTCGAGGTACAAGCGTGGAGAAGAGGTGGACAGGCCCACTCCTCCTCTGCACTTTCCCTCAGTCTCTCCCTATTTTCTAAGCACTTTGGCAGTGCTAAAGCCTTTAGAAAATTGAGCACTAAACTAGTATTGAAGTGTGTGGAGAGTAGAGCCACTCCCCTCCTTATATAGGGTCCAAATGGCGGTTCCGAAGGCGGTAACTTCCATCTGATGCGCACAACCGACATTGGGAAGGCACTAGGAGGCTCCACGTGGAAGCCATGCACCAGAGGGGGACCTCCTGTTTGGCCGAACACTCTTGGCATTTGTTAGCGTCGCACCAGAAATATAACTATCCCCAGCAATGGCGCCGGAAATGCTTGTTGACATTTCTTAACCTCCTCACTAAGTTTCCTTAGCAACAAAGCTAGAAATGTTTATTTGTAATCTTTAACGAATGCAGAGAGTCCACAAGCGCACGGAGAATACCGTTGTAGCATTTCACCCAGAAGTATTTAGGGTATCATATTTGTTTTATCCCAAAGGAAGGCATATGATTGATCAGAGTAATGACCATATTCCAGATATTTTGCACATTGGATTATGAGACAAAGTCCTCATAGAGATAAGGATATATATAATCATGGTAGTGGACACACAGATAGCATACTCAAGTTAGATAAGTATTAGTTTAGTGGATAAGGACAAAGGAAGAGCTAAGTTCTTATGTTGCTTTTATATAGTTGCATAGCCGAACGTGGGGGATTTCAAAGGACAGATAGGACTGTCACCACCTACTGCCTACCCCTAGCAATCCATGGGCTACACGACAAATGATGCATTGTATTGATCTAAGCACCACGCTTATATCTCTAGAACAATACTCCTAATCCCTTAAGTGATGGATCAGAAAAGAAGTAATCACATTCAAGTGAACACTAAGCATATGGAAATGATCTAAGTCACACGTTTGTCATGCATCATTATAATGACATAAATAAAGACTATAGTAAGGGCTTATGTCTAACATGGCAATATAGTATGACTATATTACTAACATGCAAGCATAATAACCACATAAATGAATGTATCATATAATCAAACAAGAAACACATGATCCAAACATAGCTATGTAGAAAGACTAAATATATTAAATAGAATAAAGTCTTACAAAAGGAGAAAGATACAAGAGCCATACCACAACTCCAAGGAAGACTTGGGAACTAAAGAAGACTCTATTCTAAGCCTAAATCTACTAAAACTAAAGGGAATCATGAAATGGAAAAGAGAGTAATGCTTCTTGGTGTGTGCTTTGGAGTGAGGCCTCTCCCTTCTATTTATAGTGCCCAAAGTCGGTTTCTGGAGTCGGTAACCACCGCCAAACATGCACAACCGTCATTAGGAGCCACCAGGAGCCAACACGTGGTAGCCATGCACCAGGGGGGCCACTCCCTGTTCAGTCGAACACCCCTGTTTGGCCAAACAAGGGGGGAGTCCCGCCGGGTGCTTCTGCCTTTGGTGGCCTGCCATTTGGGTCCCACTGCCCATTGACACTGTAAGGTCGGTTCTTAAGTCGGTTTGCTTTTGTAAGTGGGGCAGTCAATACGTGGGAGTCCCAGTTGGCGAGCTCTGATTGGTGGAAGTTGTGTTTCTTCGCCACATGGGTGTGTTTCCTCCTCCATTTTGTTATTTCTCTTGCATGTCAGTGTTTCTCCAAGCCATAGTGGATATTTATTAATATGCACGGTGGGGATATACAATCCTTCTTTATTTTGACTAATGTTGATGGTCGAAAATGGTATTTAATGACCGTCAACAAACTCCCCCAAGCTGAACCTTTACTCGTCCCGATGCAAAGATAGGACTTTAAGATGACGGCTGTTAAGTACCATTTTTAACCGTCAACTATACTCAAATAAAGGAGAATTTGGCATTTCATACACGCATGCTTTATCACAATAATATAGTTCCACTTGTACTTGGAGAACTTTGTGCATGCAGGAGGAAATGTGAAGGAAACACCTCAAAAGGCAAGAAAACACACTTTCGACCAATCAGAGAGTGCCACATGGACGTCACACGGATTGAAGGGCCCATTTTCAGCACTTAACCGACGTAACTCCCTGCAATACCGCGCAAACCAACGTTAGGGCCCACAGGACAGCCACCTGGAGAAAGCACAGGCCAGGAGGGGCCACCCCCAGGTCGGCCGACCTGGTCAGGTCGGCCGACCCAGCCGGGCGCCCTCTCCGCCTGGGCTTCCACGTGTTGGCTCCTCCGCGACTCCTGATGACGGTTTGAGATGCCTTCCGTGGCGGTTACGCTCCCTTGCCGACCTATTGAGGCTATAAATAGGAGGGTGTGCCTTCACACTCAACACACACCACAAGAAGCATTTCTCTCTTGCTAGTAGTAGTTCTTGGAGTTTTAGTGGAGTTAGGCTGAGTCTAGAGCTCTCTAGTCCCAAGTCTTCACTTGGAATTGGTATGGCTCTTGTATCTTTTCCCTTTTGTAAGACTTTACTCTTATCAATATATATATCTTTTCTATATAGTTGTGCTTGGGTCATGAGTTTCTTGTTTGATTTTGTGATCCATATATGTGATAGTATAGTCTACTTGTGTGATAGTAGTTTATATTTATTATACTACTATTGTCATGCTAGTTATATACCGTCACTATAGTCTAGTTTATATGTTATAGTCTCTATGCTTAGTTTTAGCTGATAAAGTATAGCATGGGTTTGGTGATCGTATTTGTACGGTAGCTCTGCCTCGTTAATAGTAATCGCGGAGGGGCAGAGTGCTCTTTGGTCATGCAAGTATGGTACTTGGGTGACTGATTTGCATCAATTATTCGTTAGTCTACTGGTTCGTTGAGGTAGGCGGCAGGTGGTGACAGCCCTGTCCGTCCTTTGAAATCCTCCCCGCTAGGCTAGTGCGTAGGCTCTTGGCGGAAGTCGCCTGTGGATGCAGGGGTAAGTCCGTGCCTGAAGTGCTATATTATTGACTGCTGAACCTGAGTGTGGGTCTGTATGTATTCTCCTTAGACTATGCAACTGTATAGGAATGTATAGTA